>OX465089.1:86179020-87606165 GCA_949987675.1 Chymomyza fuscimana | reverse complement strand
GTTTTTTTTTTTTTTGCTGGCTTTGAACTTTTTTTTACAAAACAATAACAAACATCTGTTTTAAAGGCTACTAGTCACATCAGTTGGCATGCTATTGAATTAAGATATTACTTGTCAAAAACTTTCTTAAGAACTATTGGGAATCACGAAATTAAGACTATGGTACAGGATTCCCCAAACAAACTTATTAATTTTTTAATAATTGTATTATATAATTGCTTTACGTAGCTCTATATAATTAGTGTTGTTTATTTATAAATTTTTTTGTTTATTGAGTTATAAAAACCACGACATCATTTAAAAAAGTACAACAACTGCCAATTTTGAATTAACTTTTCCTGTTTTTTGTTGTTTTTTTTTTTTTGCTGGCTTTGAACTTTTACTTTTTGGCGTATTTTTTTCCAAAACAATAACAAACTTCTGTTTTACAGGCTACTAGTCATCCGTTGGCATACTTGTCAACTGTTATTGAGTTAAGACATTATTAGTCAAAAACTTTCTTAAGAACTATTGGGAATCACGAAATTAAGACTATGGTCCAGGATTCCCAAAACAAACTGGTTAATTATACCCTGTACCTATAGGTACAAAGGGTATACTAGATTTGTGCAATGTATGTAACGGACAGAAGGAGGCGTGGCAGACCCCAAGTCCTTTATACCAAAATGCTTATCATAACCTCGGGTAGCGATTGAGCCATGTCCGTCCGTCCGTCCGTCCGTCCGTCCGTCCGTCCGTCCGTCCGTCTGTCCGTCCGTATGAACGCCTAGATCTCAGAGACTATAAGAGCTAGAGAAACGAAACTTTACCAGCTGGTGCGCATATTTCCTAAGCAGATGAAGTTTGTTGAATCATGTCAATATCTTCCCCCGTTCCCCCGCAGTAGATTTTCGCGGTTTTTAGCCACACCGTTTAGTATTTTCACCTGAAATTTAAAAGAGCGATGCGTTGTAGTTGCATGCATCTATGTGTAAAAAATGAACAAAATCGGACAAATACAACAGAAGTTATAGTCAAAAATGTGCAAATTTCACCTCCCCTTGCCAATAAACTGCGTCAATATTTGACTCTACGCAATTATGGCTACAAGTGACCTTGAATCACAATTTTTGGTAAGCTCATTCATGTGGCTCTAATGAACAAATCCACATCCAAATTTTATCGATGCGGTCCCCCCACCCCCCGCAATCCATTTACCGTGTTTTCTCCCAAACCCCTGAACATACCAACTTGAAACTTACCCGTATACTTTTAATAAATTCTTTGTTGTAACATTCGAGTTTCATCAAAATGGGTAAAAATTTAGAGAACTTATAGGTATAAATATCGATTTTCACCAAAAAAAAATAAATTCCAATTGGAAAGTTCTTAGATGGAATATGCAGGAAAAATTTTTTTGACACAAAAGGTACAGGGTATTCCACTGTCGGGCACCGCCTCGACTGTACCACATTTTTTTTTAAATATTATATTATATAATTGCTTTACGTAGCTCTATATAATTAATGTTATTTATTGATAAGCTGTTATTAACTAATTGACAGCAAGTCGTAGTTTTGAAACTGAAAGTTGTCATACTTTCTAAGATCGTTTGGGAATCACTAAATTTTTCTGCAGTTCCTTAACTTAATAAGCGTTTTTTTATACCCTGTACCTATAGGTACAAAGGGTATACTAGATTTGTGCAATGTATGTAACGGACAGAAGGAGGCGTGGCAGACCCCAAGTCCTTTATACCAAAATGCTTATCATAACCTCGGGTAGCGATTGAGCCATGTCCGTCCGTCCGTCCGTATGAACGCCTAGATCTCGGAGACTATAAGAGCTAGAGACACGGAACTTTACCTGCTGGTGCGCATATTTCCTAAGCAGATGAAGTTTGTTGAATCATGTCAATATCTTTCCCCGTTCCCCCGCTGTAGATTTTCGCGGTTTTTAGCCACACCGTTTAATATTTTCATTTAAAATTTAACAGAGCGATGCGTTGTGGATACATGCATCTATATGTAAAAAATTAACAAAATCGGACAAATACAACAAAAGTTATAGTCAAAAATGTGCAAATTTCACCTCCCCTTGCCATAAACTGCGGCAATATTTGACTCTACGCAATTATGGCTACAAGTGACCTAGAATCACAATTTTTGGTAAGCTCATTCATGTGGCTCTAATGATAAAATCCACATCCAAATTTTATCGATGCGGTCCCACCACCCCCCGCAATCGATTTACCGTGTTTTCTCCCACACCCCTCAACATACCAACTTGAAACTTACCCCATATACTTTAAATAACTTCTTTGACGTAACATTCGAGTTTCATCAAAATCGGTAAAAATTTAGGGAACTTATAGGTATAAATATTGAATTTCAACAAAAAAAAAAAAAATCCAATTGGAAAGTTCGTAGAAGGAATATGCAGGAAAAATTGTTTGCGAGACAAAATGTACAGGGTATTCCACTGTCGGGCACCGCCTCGACTGTACCACATTTTTTTATTTTCAAATATGTAATAAAAAAATACATAAGTGTGCTGCTGTAGATATCTCGACTGTAATGTATCCTTTACTTTTTTCCATTTTTTAACATTGTTTTTCCAATTTTGAACCTTGAAGCTACTTGTCGATAGTACTTTGGTTTAAACGGGGCTTGTAGCCAAATGGGATGCAAATTTGGTAATGTCGAGCTTTCAATCCTGAAGATTGGGTTATCAACAGAATGGCTTGTGTCTTAAAAGTTTTAGGGGTAAAAATGTCGTTAAAAAGTGTTCCCATCCAGTTTTCCATCGTCCAATTTAAAAAAAAAAATTAATTTTTTTAAACACTACCAAAAAAACTCCTTTAAAATGATGGCCAAATCTTCTGATGGTTACACCGCCGAGACACGCCCTTTAAATAAATAAATAAATAAATAAATAAATAAATAAATAAATAAATAAATAAATAAATAAATAAATAAATAAATAAATAAATAAATAAATAAATAAATAAATAAATAAATAAATAAATAAATAAATAAATAAATAAATAAATAAATAAATAAATAAATAAATAAATAAATAAATAAATAAATAAATAAATAAATAAATAAATAAATAAATAAATAAATAAATAAATAAATAAATAAATAAATAAATAAATAAATAAATAAGTAAATAAATAAATAAATAAATAAATAATTAAATAAATAAATAAATAAATAAATAAATAAATAAATAAATAAATAAATAAATAAATAAATAAATAAATAAATAAATAAATAAATAAATAAATAAATAATTAAATAAATAAATAAATAAATAAGTAAACAAATAAAAAAAATAAAAAAAAATTTACAATATAAAAAAATACAAAATAAAAAATTAAAAATAAATAATAAAAAAAAAAAATAAATAAATAGTTGGAATACCCTAAATACAAAAGAATTTTTATGTTCTATTCTACATGAGTCTCCGTACCAATTAGGGAGAAAGACATAGGCACAACACCGACACGATACAGGCACGACACACACGCGTGATAGATACGCACGGCAAAATTTTTTTTTTGTACCGATTATTTTGGTATTAAGTTTGTGGAGTCTTACTCGTTTTTTTCTAGTTATGACAACAAAAAGATGGCGTACGTTAAAGTCGGGCGCGGACGACTTTGGGATACCCTGTACCACCACATTGCAATCAAATCAAATATATTGCTTACGAGCTCCAAAAGATATTTCTTTGCCAAATTTGTTTACGATATTTTTATAAACAAACAAAAAAAAAGTCGAATTTTGAACCAAACGCGGTATTTTGACCGATCGGTCCTATGGGAGCTATATGATATAGTCAACCGATCTTGATCAAATTTGGTACAGTACAAAAAATCTTTCGAATGACAAATTGGGTTACGATATCTTCATAAACAAAAGAATTATCCATCTCAAAACTTTTGGTTTCGAGGTCGTCTGAAACACCCCTATGGGAGCTATATAATGTAACCCCGATATCATAAAAATAAAATAAATTTGTCTCCCATGGAATAATAAGGAATCTAATCTGATAGTTTGGTTGCTCTAGCTCTTACCATATCTGAGATCAAGGCTGTCATACGGACGGACAGACAAATAGACGGATAGACGGGTATATCGACTTCTCTAGTCTCCCTGATCATACTTTAGCTAACTTTGGGGGGTCTCCGTCGTTTCCTTCTGTGTGTTACATATATTTTCGGCTTGCACAAACTTAATATACCCTTTGTACCAAACGGTACAGGGTTTGGAAATGGTTCATAACCTTAATTTCAATCGAAAGCGAAAGTTAAGTTACTCTTTTTTTTTTTTGCCTATACAGTATATACGCCATATAATCTAGAAATTTATTTATTAGCTACAAATTTGTTTATTGGGTTTTCTTCGGTGTCTCAATGAAGTTATAAAAAACATTTTTTTTTAGCTTCACAATTCTTTACCAATACCAACAACAAAACTCCCAGCCTAAGCTTTTAGAACAATAAATGTCAACCACTAAATTGAGGCGATGGCATAAGAATCCCAAAAAAAAAATTGTTTTTCAATTTTCGATATTTTTGAGAATGTTTCAACTTTTAGATCACTTCAAGTACTTACAGACTTTAATATGATTTTGAAATTTTTTTTATTTCCTTAAATTTAGCCCTTTTTTTTATTAAATATAAATTCTCCCATTTTTGTTGTGTACTTATCTAATATATAGCAGAAAGCAGAATTAAGAGTCGGCAGAAATATGGCAAGCAAAAATAGAACTAGTTCTAGGACTCAAGTCATCAAAAAACAGTTCTATTCTATTCTATTCAACTTTTCAAAAATGATTTCGTATGGTTATCGAAAAGACGTTTGAAGAATTCTTTTCTATTTTTTAGGACAGAAATTTTGCTTAAAAAATTCAACCTAGGTAGGGTATGGTTTTTTTCGACTAAAATCAATATATTGTGATGTTAAAGTATTTTGACACCTGTAAAAGTGAATTTATTTTAATGAACATTTTTTTTAAAAAAGCAATATACAATCTTTTTCAGACATTTTTTGCACTTGATTTCTATGTTTGACTCAGGCCTGACTAAGTAAACTTACTTCATTGAAATTCAAAAACCTGCAATCTTTTAAAACGGAACTCAGCCATTACGCGGCATAACAATAAGGCAACAATTAGAGCGCCAGCTGGCGGGAACTTCCAAGTTTTATCAATTGGATTGGACTCCAAACCCAAAAAGAGCAACAAGTTCGAGCAAACAAAAACAAAAAACAAACAAGTTTGACTGCGATTTTTTGGCCAAATGACGTAAATGCTACCATAGCAGCGGCAATACAAATGGCCCAAACGGCGACGCGTCGCGACGGCTAAAAACGAAATTCTCAAGCCACTCCGCCAAACAGTTAAAAATAAGAATATTTCGGTTTGAAAATAAATTGGCCTTGGCTTTAAAAAGCGAGTTTATTGTTTTGTCTCGTTAAAAAACAAAACAAAAAAAAATCGATAAGTGCGTATATTTAAAAGGAAAACCTCAAAGTGCCAAAAAAGTATTTTTAAAGGAATGGGAAATATGTGGGATAACAACTATAAAATCGTACTATCAAGAGGCTACGAAATAAATTGAAAACCCAAATAAAATTTTTCGCCTATAGAAAATATTACGCCTAATTGGAGTCTGTCTACCATCCAAAAGCTATTTTTGGTACACCAAAAGATATTTTATTCTATAGTTTTGTAGATTTCGATATCCTGGAAAAAGAAAGGCTGAACTGACTCAAATTTGAAATTAGGTAAGAGTAAGAGCACTACGTAAATTTGGGCATTAGTTCCATTCAGACGGAGAGTGAAGATTTGAAAATTAAATAAGTCGGAGCTGGCACAAATCTAAAATTAAGCTACCCAAGAGCGATAAGAATATTTTGCCATTTGTTAGAAGATTTCAAAATTTGGTAAAAAAATGTCGAATGTCTAAATATGAAGGGAGAAGATCTTACAATCCGGTGAAAAAAGTCATAAGTGACTTAAATTTTCAATTAAAGTAAGAGCATTAAAAAACTTTTTCCATTAGTAACAGACAGATAGAGGGTGAAGATTTAAAAAAAAAATCCAAACTAGACCAAATTTAAAATCAATCTGGGTAAGAGCATTGCAAAATTTTTGGAATTAATCCGAGATAGATGGAGAGTAAAGATTTAGACATTTTTAAAAAAAAAATGCAGATTTAATTCAAATTTGAAAATAGTCTGTTAGAGTTTTGGGAACAGTATCAGTCAGATAAAGAGTGAAGATTCCGAAATTCGGTAACAAAACAATCAGATAAGATTCTTATTTTAAATTAATGCAGGTAATAGCATTCTAAAAATTGTTTCATTTACCAGGGCGTCTTCTTAGACTTCTAATATAAATGCCCGACGAAAAGCAGTTCTGCCCTAAGCACGGCCCTGGTATTTGGGTATTTGTTTGTTTTCCTAAAACATCCAAAATTATAACCTGATACAAAACTTTTTGTTTAATGTTTCAACACAATACGAGATAATGCGCCTTAAAAAAGTTTCAGTATAGCGGCAGAAAATTTTAAAAGAAAATTTCCCTAGAAATCGCAAAAATATTCCTCTTTATTTCAAATGTCAACTGTCACTTGATATACATTGATACTTACCGATATTCGAAATTTTAATGTATACCACCAAAACTTTTTGCTGAAAGATAGGGCAGGACAATGTTTGAGGGTCCTCAAGTTTACTATAAGAATTTATTGAACCATTTTTAAATGTCAAAAAATCGTACTTTTGAAATAAATAAATAGATTCATCAAAATGAATAATTTTAGAATTTTGTTAAAGGAAACTTTTTTTTTAAATTGTTGAAGTTCTCAAAAAACGGAGCACTTTAATAACCTATATTGCGAAACAAGTTTGGAATCATGAAAGTTATTCTAATAAAAGTCTAATAAGCCAAAGGGAATTTTTGTGAATTGGTACTGCAAGTACGGTAAGTTTTCTTAAGCCTATTCAAATCATTGATACCGCAAAGTTTCTTATTGATTTAGGGAATTTGGAAAATTTCCCAGTAATAATATAAGGCATCATGTTATAATAGTGCGTATAGTTCAGCAAAAACAAAAATGTGTCTGCCCTCCAAAAATGCAAAAAAAAAAATTTTCAAAATTTCCCAGTAATAGTCTTGTGCACAATGTACAATTAATAATGCAATAAACAAACACTAGGCTGAAATGCATAAATGCTTTAAAATAAAAATGGCCCGTAAGTAACTTTAGGGAAATTTTTGTACAAATGGAAAAATTTCTTTAAAATCATATGGAGCGAGAATTAACTTATAAAATTAAGCAATTGGCATAATTTCCCAGTAACGCTAAATTCAAATGCATAATTTCCCAAAAGTAAAAGTAAACCTATTAGTATCCTAAGGAAATTTTTGTATAATTGGGAGATTTTTTAACCCAATTCAAATCATAAAAACCGAGAAATCTTATTGATTAAAACAATTTGCAAAGTTACCCAATTATAGTCTAAGACATAAGGCAACAATTATTTGTCTAAAATGCATCTTTTAATTAGAATTTATCCAAGTTGTGAAATTGTTAAAAAAAACGATGATATTGTCATAAATTCTTAAATTTCAAGTTTTTCGTGAAGCAAAAAAAAAATTGCCTAGGCTATCCAACAACAATGCCACAAGTATTGACTTAAGAAATTTGCAAATTTTCCCAGTTTATCATACCATTATCATGCAAAACTCGTTTTCGTTTTCATAAAAATTAAGTCTTACAAATCCGAAATAAGCTGCTAAAAAATGTCAATACAACTCTTTAGGTTAAAAAAAAAATATTAATATTTTTATTTTTTATTTTTTTGCTGACGCTGCTTTTTTAACCATTGACAAAAATTCATTGAAGTAAATTATTTGCTTCTGTGTGACATTGTTGAAACTCTCGTATTTTGTATTATGATTGTTTAATTGTTGTCTTTGTTATTGAATTAAAAAAAAAAAAAAAAAAAGACTGGGAGCAAATTTGTAAATTGTGGCTTGCAGCGATTGCTTCAGTTCCGTACTGCTGTCTCTATGACGTTGGAGTTTTTGCCAGCATCTTCTTTGCGGCGGGGCCTCGAGACGAGCCAAAGTCGAACGTGATGACACCAACGTATCTCATGAATATTAAACTATAGTATATAAATGTTTGCAGTTTTTAAATTTCGGAATTTTTCCAATTCAAAGTTCAAGCGCGTTTATTGGCCATTAATTTGTTTCTTTTTGTTGTATGGCTTTTTCCAGTTATAACTTAATTATGCTTGTAACAATAAATTGGATGAGATGTATACGAGAATGGTGTATGGTAATCGTATATGGGATGATAGTTCAAAGTTCCGCATTTCTTCATGAGTGTTATTAAATGCATCTAAATTTAGTCGAAAACTTGAAGGGATTATGATCTAGCTTGTCAATAGGGCGGAGTTCTACAAGGTGCCCGTTTAAAAACAACATTACGCTTTTAAATTCTTCGGAAAAGAGTTGTGCGCTTAGGGCCGTCGATAGTTACCACTAGGCCCCTACCTATCTCTCAACGGCACCCCCATCTAGTGAACCTAAACAATTCTCAAAAATTCATCTTAATTAAGTCGAAAGCTTGAAGCGATTATAAATGGGTAGATTCCCAAGTACCCAAGATTCTCTTAATAGCCTGTTTAATTAAAATAAAATTCAAGGCCCATGATGCAAAGAATTTTACAAGGTGTCGCAGTGAAGTGCACAAGTTTGGCTGCGCAAAAAACTGGTTCAATTTTTGTATGGCAGCTATAGAAAATAGTGCATCAATTTAGATCAAACTTTACACAAGTGGAATTCGTCACCACAATGTTCTTCCAGGAGCAAGTCTGATAGTTCTAAGAAAAATTATTTCTTATAAACAGACTAGCAAACCACCTACCAGCAATGCTCTACCTTCCCAACCTATAATCACTAGAATAATCAAAAATGGGCAAAAAATACGTTAAAGTCGGGCGCGAACGACTTTGGGATACCCTGTACCCCCACATTGCAATCAATCCGGTGTATTACTTCGGAACTCTAAAAGATATTTATTTGACAAATATGGTTACGATATCTTCATAAACACACGAAACAAATCGAATTTTGCACTAAACACATTTTTTTGATCAATCGATCCTATTGGGGCTATATGATAAAGTCAGCCGATTTTCATCAAATTTGGTACAGCGCTTGGGAACTATAAAAAACTTTCGAATGTGAGGTTTGACTACGATATCTTTATAAACAAACGAAATACAACGAATTTTGTACAAAAAACGTTTTTTTTGGCCGCTTTGTCCTATGGGAGCTATATGGGTTAGTGCTTGGGTACTTCAAAAAACTGCTGAATGCCAACTTTGGTTATGATACCTTCATAAACAAACGAAATACATTGAATTTAATTTAAAATAAATTTGTTTGGCCGATAGTCAAACGATTTTGATAAAATTTAGAACAGTTTTGAAGATCTCTAAAAAACTTCCGTTTGCTCCCCTATGGGAGCTATATAATGTAACCCCGATATCAAAAAAATAAAATAAACTTGTCTCTTATAGAATAATAATAAGGGATATCTGAAAGTTTGGTTGCTCTAGCTCTTACCATCTCTGAGATCTAGGCGTTCATACGGACAGACGGACATGGGTATATCGACTTCTCTATTCATCCTGATCATACTTTAGGTAACTTTGGTGGTCTCCGACGTTTCCTTATGTATGTATGTATGTATACTTAATATACCCTTTGTACCATATGGTACAGGGTATAAATAGCCAATTTCATTAAAAAAGAGCCAAAATAATTTCTCCAATAATACATTTAATTATATTACAAAATCGCTTTTCATAACTTCAAATTATGTTCCTAAACTTTTTTTTTTATTATTTATTGTGTTCCTAAACTACATTTCTAAAATAACAAAATATATTTCAAATATTTATTTTAACATATAAACAAAACGGACAGTATTCAATATTTTTATACATTTTGAGATCTATACATTTACATATTTGGGTTTCTACTATCAGAAACTGTATTAAATTCAAGCTTGTTTCTTAATTTAGTTTTTATCGAGCTAATTTCAAAAGATTTACACTCTAAAAATATTATCAACGGGCTATAAATATGGTTCTAGCTTGAAACTTCTAAGTCTATAGTATCGACATTTTTAAAGTCAAAATTCATAAAATGTTTATGTCACAAAAAATGTACCCATTAAAATTTTTTCATTACCTTCTGAAAATGCCCCCAAGCACAAAACTTGGTGTCTTTAAGAAAAAACTATAGTCGAAAATGTGTGCCCAAAACCTTGAAAATCACAAAATTTTTGCGATTTTCAATATAAATATCATGAAATATTTCAGCAAAAGTCTTAATCACTTGAAAAGTTAGCTATGGCATGTTATACAGCATGGTATCGCCTTTTTATGAGACAAAATGACTGTTTTATTGAAATTTTAGTACAAATGTAAAATGTTTTTCGAAAGGTCAACGAAAGCTGTGAAAAGAGATCCAATCTCTTGTATTGTGGACGGTTATGTTATGTATAGTAGTCATTACCTTCCAAATGAGCTCTTTTTCATAAAACTCGAACCGTCCATTGAACTTCAACAGTTCAATTAATCACCATGCGTACACGAAATCTCAAGATTTCGCCTAAAATAGAAGAATTTTCATTTATAATGGTGCTTACGTTGACAAAAAGAGATTTAAATTAATTGGAAAAATTGAAAACGATGTTATAATCGATCACTTAGAACACGAGCTCACCAAATTAAGCAAGCTGAAAGTTAAAGGAAGGAATTCGTAGTTCCTCAAATTCATAAAGCAATGAAAAGTTGCGAATTTAAAAGAACATTAGCACCTGATCAACTGCATGCGTTAAATTACTTTGAAAAAGTATGAGAAAATTTCTTAGAAATACAAAAAGCCCGAATACTAAGTTGGTTGCGCCCTCAGTTTCAAAGAATTGATATATACTTGTTTATTTTTCAAAAAACAACTTAAAATTTATTATTAACGATAGGCTTGGGTTTATTTAAAGAGCTGCGTTTCTATACTGATATAGAGTGGTGACCAGGCCCTTCGAGAGGGGGGAAGGGGTGGGGGGGGGGGGGGGGGTGTCCCTCAGGGCACGGAGCTTTCTCAGGGGTAAGTACTGTCCTCCTGTACTGATTGAAGCTAAAGGTGTAATAGAGCCGGCCCGGATTTTCTCTCTACGGCCCTGGTGGTGACAGATATATAATTTCGAACTTTTTTGACTGAAGTCTATCATCCAGCCAAGAGGAAAAAAAAGCACCAGTTTTGGCGCCAAATCGCCAAGTGTGGCAACCGTGCCTATAATAACTTTAAAACTAAGGATTAGCTGCTGAAGATCGATAGTAACCACTTTTTTTATTTTGGTATACAAAAAAATATATATATCTCCAGCGGAAGCCCATATGAGTATGGGCGCAATGACCAATGACCTACAGATACGAGTACTCGTACTTGCAACTGACGCCCCACATCTCACACCTGACCAGGTGAGTACACAAAAACAAGTACGAGTAATAACTCTTCCCAAAAGTAACGTGCGTACATTTTATACATCAATTAACTTTAATCGCTGACAATCACAAATTAATTTACATTAATAATTAAGGCCATCTGTCTGGGATTTTGGGCGTATTATTTAAGAGTAGCATATGTAGTCTATCATATTATATATTTGATTAATTTGTCTACGAAAGCGAAAAACCGCGACGTATTAACTCGCAACAATAACAACTGCTGCGTCAACTCTAATAGAGAAAAAATTCCAGAGGCTCCAAATTGCATACAAAGTGTGTTTTCTGACTAGGACTAAGTGGTCTATGTATATAATGTCAACCTTGATGTGCTTTTGTTTTTTGGCACGATCTCCATGAGTCCCCCCCACCTGAAACCGACACTGATTGCCATCGATGCTACCTATCCGCTTTGTCAGCTACTGTGCGTACGACTCAAAGTCAAAAGGTGAGCAAATAAATGCAAATGTTCAGTCTTGAGCTAAGACAAACAAATGTTCGCTTCAGTTGCGGCTTAAAAAAAAAAATATTGTCAATTGTTTTAAGCCATAAACAGTCGAATAAATAATTTAAACAGATATTTTTCCGATGGATTTGGCAGTCCCCACACGCGCTTCAATTTATTAATGATTGTGTTTACTGAAATTCGCTTAAGTATGTCTCAAACGCGCTGGAACAATCTTTATAGAAACAAACAAATAGTATGCGTTTGTATGTTGTTATACACTGTAGCCAAGCGATGTGTAAAAGGGTATATCTGACAGTTGAAAAACGACGAAGCAGCGGCAGATTAAGGTTTAGGAAATGACATAGATCCCGCTGCCAATAAGCACTTGAAAGAAAATCAATACTAAAAGAAATATAAAAAACTGCACAAAATAAATTTTTCTTATAGCGAATTTTCTATATAACGAACCAAAATTCTGCTCCCAATACAATCTTTTTTCTGCTTCTAACACTTTTTAACAAATCGACCGACTTGCATTATAAAATCAAAAATCTCTTTCCCTTTTATAATATTATTTTTAAAGACTTCCAAACAATTGATATTAACTTATATAATAGACCAAATCAATGGATACAGCATTGCATTTATGTCAAGAAAAGTGTATCTGCTAGTCGGCTTCAACATTGTACACATTTCTTCAAACGTTCTTATGTCATTTTTTTCAACTTTTACAACTGTATGAAAGTTTGCTTGAGTGCATAGAGACTCTTAAACTGTACAGTAGCGTACAATACAAACAGTGTAGTGACTGCCAAACTGTCAAACATTTTTCATTCAATTTGTTTAAAACATTTATTTTCATAATTACTTTACCATTAAATTTAAACAATATTCAATCTTGTTATGGGCAACTACAATACTTAATTCTCTACATTTTTCGACTTAAAATTAATAATTTGCATTAATTACATATACTGTAATTATAATAGTAATAATAATCATCTTCATCATCGTAATACACAATAATCAAACCTGTCGCAATTAATTGCATTTTTTTTTGTTCATATGAAAATAAAGACAAACCACACACAATACACGCAATTAAATTCTAAATATTTATAAATGTTCCGCTTAATTTTTGTTTTTTTTTTTAATTTTTACAATATTCCAATGTGTTACTCTTAAGTCCGTCTTACGACTTGCGCTTAAATTTACAAAAGCTTAAAACTATTTAACTTAAACATTGATTTGATTTTGCTTGAAACGTGCTCTTAATATTTTTGTAGTTTATTTTTTTAAGTGTGTATTTTACTTTTACCCCATTTGTTCCTGTATTGTGATTTCTTTAAGTGTATTCACAGCAGTGCAAATGTATACAAAATCGGGGAAAAACTATTTAACCATTTACATTTTTGTGGCCGAAAAATTAAACTATTTAAAAGTTGCTTACAAGGTTTATGTGTTTGAGTACATATATAAAATAATATTTGAAAGAGTCTAACAAAACTAAATTACAGAAGCATTAAATTATAAACAAATGTCAATGTGTAGTTTTTTTTTGTTAAATTTTTAAACTTAGAAAACATAAAACGCCACTTGCAGTGTATATTGGAAATTAGCCGAAAACTTTAAATGCTTGCGCACCGTTTAAAAGTTTTAGAAACAAAAAATACTCTAATGGAGGGCTTTTTCGATAACAAATACACTTCTTCTATTCAAAACAAGGATTAAGAGAATTATAGCATAAGCTTATACGATTGAGCACATTTATGGCTGCCACCTGGAGGCTATGGCTAGAGCGCATTTGGACTATTTCGAGGTTTGGTAGCAGCCATGGTCTGGCTAACGACTAAGCAGTAAATAAAATACAAAATATGATTATGCGGGCTCGAGTGCATTCGCCTTACAAATGCATTTGGGAAAACAGCTTTCACATAATCGGATCGGGACCCTGACCCTCTAGGTCCGATACTTGGCTCTGATAATGTAGCGCATCCTGATAGGCTTTCTTTACAGCCTTGCGCTCGGCTGGCTTTCGTGACTCCACCAACTTTTGCTGATCCACCTTCTTATCTATGCCCAATATGTCTAGCTTATTGGCCGGCAGCCATTGCCAGGTTCGCTTGACATCAAAAAACAGCACTAAAAAGACCACATCATCTACGCAGTTCTTGCGCAGCGCCAGCACATCCGCTGGCGGCGCTGGCAATGGCACACCGTTATATACAAAACCCTTGGGTGTTTTGGGATCAAGTATAAGCGCTGGATACCAGGGATAACCGCGGCATTTGGCCCACACCAGCTGTAGCGGCTCCAGCGCTGGCTTTTGTAGCGTATGTTTATTTGCTACTTGCACCTGCGCATCGCTGGCTGTCCCATCCAGATCATCATGTGACTTGCTTTTGTTGTTGTTCGTTATTGTGGCGGCAGTTGTTGTATTCCGACGCGCCATGATATTATTCACTAACGCCGTCGCATTGGGCGTCGCTGGACGCAGTTTGGACGACTTATTGAGAGCACGCGTCACCTGTGGTGGCGGCGTGGACGTCGTGGTCGTAGATTCACTTAGATTGCTGCGTCGTTTGGACTTTCCACGCAGCGTTAATAGCTGCGCACGCTTGTCGGCAAGTGGCGTGGGCGTGCTGCGCGTGATTCTTTTCTTGGACACAACTCCATCCCTTGTACTTTCACTCTCCGAGCTGCTGCTGCTACTGCTTATGGCCAAGTTGCCATTGCCGCCCGTATTGTTGATGTTGGCGTGTTCCAGATCCATGGCATCCATTGTGCAATCCTGAGAGCCATCACGCATTGGCCGCAGCGCCGTGGCACCTAGCATGGGTCGCATTGTATTAGCATTTTAATCCGGAAGCAGGTTTAAAAAGTGGCTTACCCTTGGCCGTTGCACTACCATCGCTGTCATGCTCATCCGAGTCTCCATCCTCGCTGTGCGCATCGCCATCGCTCGCTTCATCGCTGTCAAAATCCGAGCCAGTGCCCGATACGCTAAAGTCAGAGCAACTACTGCACGGACTGCTCGACTGAGAGGCGCCGTCATCGCTATCGCTCACATCGCGTTGATTGTTTGCCCGGTAAACACGAAAACTGTCCGGTATTCGCTCGAACGCTTCTGACGCCGCTGTCGTTGCTGCCAGTATGCCAGCTGCTGCTGGATTTGGCGATTTCTTTGGTGACATTGAAGCACTATGCCTAAGCTCCGGCAGCCGCTTATAGCGTGCATTTCGCTTTGGCGATTTGGTCACCGAATTCACCAGGCTTTGCGAAAGCGCTGTTAACTTGCTATTCATCGACAGACAATTCGAGGATAAACTGGCGGCTCCTGCAGCTATGTTTGCATTGGAGACAACATTTGTGTTATTATGCGTTAACGCAAAGTTGGATGTGGTAGGCGTTGCGGTTGCCAGCGCGGAATTTAGCGTGCTCGAAGCAGCCGTGGCCGCTGTCGAGGATGAAGTGCCGGTGCTTGAAGACTGCATGCTTGATGACTGCGAATTGTGGTGCTCTTCCTTGACAGGCGTTGTCAACGGCTCCGAGGGACGTTTTAAGGCTGCTTGGGCTTTTCTTGTCAGCAATATTGCGGTTCTGAAATGCAAAAGTGCAAGTTGTAGTAAAAAAAATAAAAATTAATGTACACACAACTACCTTCTGTTAATGCCTACGGGTGAAGTGCTGTTGTTAAGGCTCTTGATGGGGCTGCAAGGCGGTGTTTGTACTGTGTTTCCTGTGTCTTTTGAGGCGCCATCATCGCCTATAGAGTCATCTTCGGAATCTTCATCGTCATCGTCATCCTCCTCCGCTTCATCTTCGTTTTCCTCATCACCATCAATTTCCATGGCGCTGGTACTAAGCCGCTTGCGACTACGCTTTTTAACTGGTGAGGCCAGGCTGTCCCCTTCTTCATCATCACTTTGAGAGTTAGCATGCGTCGTTGTTCGCTAAAATGAATTTTTATTTTATGAATGATTCCTTATTCTTATGTATCTAATGCAATCTTTCTTACCCTGGCATAGCGCGCTTTTTGCATGGCCTTGCGCATACGCGTTATTTCCAAACGTATCTGCTTAATCTTCTTGGTACGATAGCTGGGATTTTTGAGCACCTGCGACTTGTCCGCCAATATGAGAAGTTTCTGTACAACGCCGTAGCTAGGCGGCAACGCCAGCAATTGACGCAGCTCCTCCTCAACTTCTGCCTCTACATGATCCACTTGATGGCGATTTGTGCGTTCCAGCAATCCATCTCGCTGTAGTTCCTTGCGCAGCTGCACGAATAGTGGCGCTGCTTGATCCCGCATGCGTATACCGGCGCGATAGAATACCGTATCCTTGTTATTGTACGCCAAACAATTCTGTATCATCAGATCAAAGTCAGACTCCATTTGTTCAAGCGTTGAATATTTGCATTCTTTAAGCTTGAAGCGCATTGTGCCCAAATCCATGGGTTGAGTTACAATATCCATGTAATCGGGCACCTCAGCAGTATCTACGGGCTCGCGGAATATTTCCAAAGTATCACGCGTTTCAAGCGCATCAAGCATCTTATTTAAAGCAGCTTCCAGTGGATTAAGCTGCAGCATCACCACTTCCTCCGAAATCTTTACAAAGGCCACTTTCAGTTTCTCACGCTTGCGCACCAGCTCACATAGCAAACGTGCACGCTCCAGATCCTGTCGCAAGCATTGCCAGTATTTGAGTTGTCGGTACAGCTCACTCGTGTCTGGTGAGCCCTCAATGCCATTGCGTTGTATAACACCATGGTTATTGCCTTGACTCTGCAATCGTCGCAACAGTGGTACTCCGTTGCGATAATGGCGTTTTAGCGTCCAATAGGCAATAATACGATCCAAAAACTCTTTTTTCTTTTGCATGTGCACCATGCTGGCGATTTCGTGTACACGTTCAGAAGGTATGGTGGGTATAAGCACTACTGGGGCTGTGGAGCGTTTCTTAGCCAGAGCTTTACGCGCTTCTTTCATTTTGTGACGCGTGTCTTCAAAGTCCGGTACATTGGTCTTTAGTTTAGCATCTGCCGGCGTATGTGCATGACAATAGGCAAATTTTTGAACATGAATCGAGGAGTCATTGTGTCCATCTTTCACTGTGTCCATGGTCATATAGAGACCAGCCTGCTGCGCACAGGTTACATGAAACGCAGCATAGCAGCTGTTACGATGACACTGTATACAAGCACCAAGACCCTTCTCCTTGCACACATAGCAGGTGAGACGCCAACGTGCCGGCGGTATGGTTTCAATAGAATCTGCAATGCGGATTATAAACTGAGTGTTGTTTGTCATGTGTACGTGATTTGCTTTACTTACCAATAGGCTCCAAAAACACGGTATTCGCAAAACGCACTTCCGGTATCCACAGCGCACAGACAACATGCGCCCATTGGCCACGATCTGTTTGTTTAAATGCACCGCCAGCGTTTGGACAAAGCACACAATTGACAGGCTTACTAGGCGATTGTAGGCAGCGACGGCACAGCCACTGGCCCTCCGGTATGTAGGGCACACCATAGCAGTCCTGATGCACGGCCAAGTTGCACATGTCGCAGAAGAGTATCACGTTCGTGTTCTGGCATTCGCCATCTAGGCAAATACAGCAAACAGCATCATCGTCAACCTCTACGCCTGTAGGCGTACCATTGGCTGCCGCCTGAAAATGTGACTCTTTCTCCAGGCGGTCCATTAATAGTTCCATTGTGTCAATGCTTACGGCCTGCAGTCCCATATTATCACGCTGTTCGTTCATATGATCCAACCAGGCAGAATCCTCTTCATCAACATCGTATTCAATCTCACCGTCAAGCTCCTCCACTGATTTCTCAATGAAGCGGTAATAGGCTAGCGGACGTGGCGGCGCATCAGGCACATTGTAGTCGTCGATTTCATGCACATTAGCCACAGGCACTTGCACACGCGCCCAGGGTGCGTTTTGCTCCAACGGAGGCGCGTCTGCGTTCAGTATGCAACCACGCTCGACTAGCGCAGCAAACTCCTCATCGTCTATCAAAGGCAGGGAATCATCGATGCCCAAGCGTACACTTTTACCATCGATATTGAATGTTACCGTTTCTTCCTCCTCATTGTAGGACACCAATGACTCGGGACTGGGATATTGGTGCTGTCGGGGGCCACTACTGCCGCTGCTGGTGCAGCCATTCTTCGCATCACCACCCGTGCTAGAACCATCGCCACCGCTGCCATTATCTTTGGGTGTCGAATGTGCCGTACGAGATCGCGCCTTTTTTCGATTTGGCAAAAGCACAGGCGTCAGTGGCTGTGGGTTGTCGTGGTCATATTTCATTAAGTGGTACTGCAGTCCCACAATGGTTTTATAGCTGCGATCGCATCCACGCACTGGACATGCATATGGTGGCTGGGACTGTTTTATTTTCACACTTTTGCAGTATTCCACGGCATCAAAGTCGAGTCCCATTGCAGCAGCGTTTGGTATGTTGTGCGTGTGCCGTAAATTTGTTATTGGCGATAAATACCTTTTCCGGTGTGTGTATTATTCATATATACATGTTTTTATTGTTTTTGTAACAAGCATGGATTAGTATTTTCCAAAGATTTTTCGTTGGCTTGTTGCAAAAAATGCGAATTTCTTGAGATATTAACAAATGTACAATTTCTGATATTTTACAACACTTCATGGCCAGCATGCTTCTTAGCAATTAACAACACCGTGAATTTATCGATAAATCGAATATAGCTGTGCATCGTTTATTTGGTTGCGGCACCTTTTAAAAATTAATATACTTAAATTACGACTTAAATTTAGTGTCTATTAATTAAAGAAATTGTTTAAAATATTTTTTAAGGCGTACTTACAAAGTTGCAAAAGCAGCTCTTATTTTGCGCGGGAAAGCAGGCTAGCGCAATGTTCTTAGCCTACATAGCATTCAGCTTTTGTCTAGTAGGCTAGAAAATATCGCAAAACAAGGTTGTATTTTTCGATAAATATTTTTTATCATTTTCATTTTCTTTTTGTAGCGTCGCGCGTCTCATTCCCGCCATTTGAATTAAACGTACAGGAAATAATTTGTGCAACATATTAAGTAAAATTTGTGTGTCTTGTTACCATGGAAGACTTATTAGCAATTATAGGCTCCGTAGCACAGCTCAAAGATGAGTTGGAAAGCTCGCTTGCGGTAAGTGAGAAAATTTTATAGCTTAGTGCATAGCTCAAGGTTCCTATTTTTTACAGCGACACTTTGAGGAGTTGGATGAACTATTTTTTGGCAAATCTGCACAAGTTGCGAACTCAGACTTGCCAGTTAAAGCTGTAGTCAACTCTGTAACTCCGCAGCAGACCAAGAAGCGTGCCAAGCGCTTGTCATCCTTAGTCGAAGATGAGACGGACGGTAGGGTTTGTTGTAACTTTCAGTATCTCTAAAGTTCTATATTGATTGCTTGTCAACAGTAACAACTGAAGCGGATGTGGATAGCACAACGCGTCTATCGAAGCGTGTTAGCAACTCTCAGCTGTTGGCTGTGGCTGAAGAAGAACAACAAACTGCAGCAGATATGAACACCACAGGAGCTCTTATGCCGCCGCCGCCAGCGCCAGCAGACACGACCCTAAATTCTGGTCGGCCACAGCGCGCCGCCAAGTTGCGTTCTGAGAAAAACCTTAAAGAAGCACCACTTAACTCAAAGCTGCGGCGTCCTACCACCGAGGAGATAATCAAAATCAAACTGGAGCATGAACAACGTCCTTCTCAGTTCGTCGTACCAATAGCAAACAGCACAACTGTTTCCAGTGAGGAAACAACGAAAGTTGAAGATGAAAGTATGTCTAATAAAACCGCAAACAGTTCACGCAGTCTGCGCGTGAAAGTAAAGCGTGAAAAACTGAGCAACGAAGGCGAGATTGTTCCAGCACACAAAGAGGAATCGACACAGTCTACGGAAACCACATTAAAGGAGACATCAAGCGTACTGTTAGGCAAGGAAACAAGTGAAAGCACTATGCTATCGAATACCCAAACGACCAATGAAACAACTACTTCTGTAGCCGGCAAGAAACCTAAAAAGAAGAAGGAGGCACATCGACCTATTAAAATAGAGCGCTTCAGTGAATTGGACAAAAGTTCACCTATCGCTTCACGCACACGCAAGGGCAGCACCGGCAAACGTAATTCGGAAGAGCAACACCATCAGCCACAGCGCTCCATTTACGAGGATGCCATGGAAAATATGCCGCCTAGTTCCAACGAAACACGTAATTTACCAGCTGATATTACAGTCAACAAAACCATGGCCATGCCCGACGCCACTATGGTATTGCGTGCAGCTGCTGCTGATGCTACATTTGATGTAGCGCTCACGTTGGACAGGCATGACGCGGGAGATGCCACCTTTGCAGTGCAGTCTGCTATCGCTGATAAAGAAAATTCGCTGTCTTCCACCAAGTCAATGGAGACCGCCAAAGATAGCAGTTTGCCAAAGGTGCGTGCCACCAGCTTAATGACCGAGGATGAGTCTCTTGTGGAAGAGACGCCCGAGCCTAAACCCATCAGCAAGCCTGTTGCAGCAGTACCCATATCGGCCAAGGCAATGAAGTTGCCATCTCGCACACATGAGCTTTTCAAGTAAGCGTGCAATAATTTTGACTTGAATTAATGTTTAATTAGAAATTTTCGTTTTTCTTCCCATAGCCCACATATGCAAAGTCCTGTGAAAATGCGTGTGGAGGCTTTTGAAAATGCAGCCAATGCGCAGAATACACGAAGCAAACGCAACAAGGATGAATATGTAAGTTAGCACGGCCTACATATGCCATTATTACTAATTGTATTTTTTTTTTTAAGGGCACTCCGAGCTCTGGCACTACGCCTGTAATAGGCAAATTGCCCGCTCCGACACTTGGACGTTTCCTTACACCCACCCAGAGCTCAAATGTGGGACCTGTAAACTCGGCTCAACCCAAGAAAGCACCGATGAGCGCCTCAAAAGCTAGTACTCTGTTAAAAACAACATCAGCTACAAATCTCAAATCTGCCAATTCCGGTTCGAGCAAAACGCTTAGCCGTGAGAATAGCGGTGATGACTTCCGCAAGGGCCTGCATTTGTTGGCCGAGGAGCGCAAAAAGCAAAGGGAACAGAAGCATTTACAGGCAGCGCAGCTGCGCGAGGCCAAGGAACGCGAGCGTGCTGAACGCATGGCCAAGTTGGCTAAAGATCGTGAAGAGAAACGAATAAAGAAACTGCAGGAGCAGGAGCGCAAGAAACAAGAATTGGAGGAGCTGCATCGCAAGCAACGCCAGCAAGAGGAAGCGGATGCCGCGAAGAAAATGAAAGCCAAGGCTATACAAGAGCAGGAACGCGAAATGTTGCAGCAAATGAAGCAACAGCAACTAAACGCTGCCAAGGCGCAGCAGTTAATGATGCCACCGCCACCAAAATCCAAGTACACATTTGAGATGTTGCACGAAGACGACTCGACGGATGATGAGGGCAAGGTATCCTACAAACGTCCACCAGCACCAACCTGGAGTCGCTGTAAGCATACCAAACTTTTAATCAATGTCAACCATTTGACGTATTTTGTTTATACGCAGCTCATGTACGCGGTGTAGCCATTAACATGCAGAGTCATTGTCCCACTGATGTCATTGATAGCATCTTTTCGGTAGCACCTACCACGCCGGACTTAAAGCTAATCTTTCCCAACATTGATCCACGCCATCTTAAGCGCAATTCCAGCGTGCTCTGGTCCACGCCGCCACGCTACTCCGAGCTGCCCAAGTATTAAGTTTACACTTTTTTTTATTGCAATCTTTTTAAGTTCAGTTCGCATTAACTTTTTTATTAACCCGCTTTACTTTTGTTTAAACTTTTATTAAATAAACTACATATACACCCTAATAAATAGCCTCAAGTCTTATACTGCTCCAGTGACCGCAAAATACATTAGTTAAATACTTTAAGTAAATAAAAGTACCGCTTGGTCAGCTCAGCTTTTCCCAATTTGACATTAATAACCAAGTGCTTAGAACTTGCGGTTATTAAATCTGTTAACGTGCTCAATATTAAGGCCTACCTGTTCCTAACACCTCAACATGCAGGTGCGTAAAGCGGACAGACAAACAAAATGTAATTGATATGAAAAGTAAGAAAAAAAAAAGCAAAAACAAAACAACAAAGATAGAAAACCAAAACTATGGAGCATTGGAAAATAGAAGTAAATACAATTTCACTGGTCATGGTATGGTTTTATGGCATTTGGTTAGATCTTAGCGTTTTGATTGCTGATTTGCTGTTCACACTATGATTACCTGGTTTTTGCTCTTACTCATCGGTCGGCTCTAACGAGGTGACATCAAAAAAGCCGTCGAAGCTTAGCAGTTAGGCGCTCCTTAGCATCTTTGCTCCTGACAGCGACGTAGAGCGTTTTTTTGGGATAGGGTAATTGATGTAATGTTGCAAATCTGTTTTTTTTCAATCAGGAATGCAGCCGAACTTGCCTAAAACGAATTCACCTCCTTACTTAATAAGCAACGACAATTGAATACACTCAAGATTGTAGGTGAAGCAAGGGGCAGATTTGATGAAGTGGGTCCTAAATTCCGGACGGTAGAAACGAAAAGTTCTTGAACATATTTGCCAGACAGACGGATATGTCTCTAGCCACCTATCTAGTCACCCTGATCTAACTTTAGGTAACTATCAAAATACGCAACCGAATTTTGTGCGCTATGACGCTTCCCCAAGTTAACTGCAGCAGCCTTCTTAAAACGCCACTGGCTTATGAAGTGTTCCACTTCAAAGTGGCTTGGTGGGGGTGCGTGCTTAGTGGCGTCTCAATGCAATCGAATACTCGTGGTAAGCCGCAAAAGCAATTGCAGCTGCTACAGCTCGCCGCACAAACAAATAATATCATTCGTGGATGCAACATAGAAACGATCATAGAAAAGAAAATTTACCAAGTCATTTTCATTTTCAATTGGCTTGCTGGAACTGCATTATGAACGTCTCATCTTAGGAGCTTGTAGTTGTTGTTTCTGTTGTTGTGGCATGCATGCAATTTCCATGGCAATTGCTTTATATTGTTGCACACTGATTGGACCATTAAATGTAGCCAAAATGGGTTCCAAGCCACCCAAAATAAATAAAAAAAAACGAAATGAAAAACCTATGGCAACTTAGATCTTCCAGCTTGTTAGGCAATCTTCCTGGTGACTCCGCGGCTGACTGCACAATTTGCTGTTATTTGTGCCTAATGACTGTCAGAGATTTGTTGCGTAGGCTGCAATTTCAATTGATGTCTGGCTCAAGGTCTATTCTGTGTTCTGTGTGATCGTGTTTGTGCAACACGAGGAAATCTAATTCGACAAGTTGCACAGTTCATTGCCTTTTATAGTTATAGGCTGCAAGTTTGTTGCCTAAGTCATTTCATTTTATACACTATATTGGGCACAGGTCGCATGAATGCAACAAGAAGTTTGTGACGCACAGATTATGTGCATTTTTGAGCTTGAGGAATAAATGTTGCATGAGCTTTGGAAAAGATCTTTAAGTCGGTAGTAAGCCCTTTGCTCCACGAGGAGAAGAGGACAACAGCAGTAGTAGTAGAAATCCTTTGATGTGCCAGAAATATTTTTAAGAGAGTGAAAATCTATACTTAAAGTTTTTCTTCCGACGAATTTTTGGGAGCTTTTAAAAGGAAAACAATAATATCCAACATCGAAAGACGCTCGACTATGGAATACCCTTACGCCTACGTCTACTTCTTTCAGTCTGATTGTATTTAACCTAAATAATAAATAAATAAAATAATATCCCACAAATGTCAAAACTTTCGATAACATTTTCCAATAGAGACGTCTCAATGACAACTATCTCTTCGGTGATGTTGTTTTTTTTAAATCTTAGATGGATGGATGTCATAAAAAGAAGTCTAATGTTGTCAAATTGCATGATCTGGCCACCCAATACAGGGCTGGAATGTATTTTCTTCTGAGACATTTGCGTATAGATTGCGCAAAGAGATTTGGTGAGTTGAGTGAGTGCCAAAAAAATTTACTTGTATATTTGAGTGGTATGTTCAGGTCCTAGTTCCTAATTTTGCAATTACTAGCATAGCCCCACAGTTGCCAAACTTAGTGCCAAAGTAGCTTTGTTATGGAATTGTAGAGCATTATTTTGGGTTTGACCTCCAAAACAAAATAGCTATCGAAACATTGGAATTATTCAAAAATTTTGGGTACAAACAAATGCAGCTCCTTAACCTGAACTAATCGTTAAAATCACATTTTTTGCATTGTTATTATAACAAACTGCTTGCGAACTTCAAAATTTTACATTTTTGCACTTAAAATTTCTCAATTTTCGGTTTTGCCTAGTGGAAACGCCATTGTTGCGTCCACAATGTACATGCAACATTAACGAAAAGCAGAGTATTAAAGTTTTGGTGTAAGCAAAGCAAACGCTTCATGCAGCCTCTCTTTTTTCTTTTTAAACGCAACTGTCAGTAAAACTCAACAAACGGACTGCGAAAGAAGACAGCGATGCGAAATTCACCACAGTCTCAGAAAAGCTCTCCCAAGCCCACGAAATACACCACAAGCCGTTCACAATTTGGCCTTGGCTGGCTTTAACTTCTTTGCTGCTTTGCTGCTGACAGTCTTCTCTGTCTTCTTTGAGCATTCGTGCGGTGCACAACGTAGTAACGGGCGTTGGTAAGTCTCTTTGGTAGTGCGTATACGTGTTAGTGTTGAAGTGTGTGTAAACAAAGCGGACGCGAATGCGTAGCACACAAAAAGTCAAACATACATACATACATACGCCGGCAACTGTATTAGTATTAGCGCTTTAATCTTTGAAAAGTGAATAACTAAAACGAGCGCAAAGCGGCCGTCTAAAAGTACATACAAACATATGTATATGTGCATATAACATATAAAAAAATAATAAAAAATAAGAAGCAGCCACGAAAGGTAAAATGCAAACATATGAATGATATTTTTGTCAGTGTATGAGTGTGTGTGTGTGCGCGTGGAAAAGCAAAAAAAAAAAACAACAAAAAACTTTCTTTTTTTGCGCATTTTTAGTTAAACTTGGTTTACTGTTGCCGCCGCTCTTTTGTTTATCGCGTTTTGTTTTGTGCTTGTGTTCGTGTTGTTGTTTTTTGTGGCAAATTACGTGAAATTTGTTGCACGCATAACTTGTGGCAAAATGCAAAATGCTTATAATCTGTTTGTGCATATTTTCACCATTAATTAAGTGAAGCAGCCAAAATACATACATACATACGTAAACCATTAAATTAATTTAATTAAATAAAACTGTGCAGTGTGACGAACAATAATAACTAATTAAAGTGGAACGCAAAAGGTAGCAACTGCATCCAGAAAAACGTCACTTCCACATCCGTTTGCTAATGGCTATGGAAACACTCTCTATGCCGGCGGCTGCGCAGCAGCGTTACTTGCCCTGTACTGCGAGGGTTGCCTTTTATATTGCAAAAAACAAAAGACCTAAGCAACGAACTTCAAATTTTGAGTGCATTTTTTGAGATTTTTTGTGACATGATAGTTTTAATAGTTTTTAGTTTTTTTTTAAACAAAAGACTTAAGGCAGAATGCAAAAAAATTTCGCACGGTATGACAAAACCATTTAAAAAAAAAAATCCCATTTGGGATATCCCATTTTTTGCATTCTGCGTAGACCCATTTAGGAAACAAACTTCACATTTTGAGTGCATTTATGAGATTTTTTGTGACATTTTGAGTGATTTGTTTTAGGGTTTTTATTTAAAACAAAAGACTTAAACAACGAACTTGACACTTTTGAGGGAAATTTTTGAGGCTTTTAGCAGCTGTTGCGACCCAAAGGTATTAGCCAGACAAGAATAAAGAAACAATATGAAGAGTACAGAACTTATACGAGAGTTGCTTTGTATCTTTCAGAACTAAAGTTGAAAAATAATTGGTAAATTAATATATTTCACATTATAAGTGCGCTTATTTGTGTTTCCAGCACCCTCCTAGTTGTTTAAGCCAAACATAAAGTAGATTTACCAAATAAACTTGTTAGACACAGATTTTGCACGAGGGCTGTACTTTATATTTCGTAAAACAATAAGTAACATATTTCAATGATTATCAAATATGCAAAAAAAAAAAATCAAAAAAACTTTTTTTTTTAGATAAAGCCTTTTAAAGAAATTTAATTCAATTCAATTTTATTTCGATGACATTCTTTTTGGTAATTTACAGTGTATCTGTATGGTTGTTCTTAATTATTTTTTAATTTTATTGCAATAATTTTTTATTTATAAACAAGTCAACAATAATAGAACTAGCTTTGTTTTAGAAAAATTGGAAAAAAAACCTAATGTGGATATTCCGAAACAAATGCTGGCAATTTCTTGGCAATAATGTGGCTATTAGAGCTTCTAAGAAACATCTTTTGGCCTATGCTCTAGCCAATTTTTGAAATAACTTTGCCATTAAGGAAAAATAGAAATTTTTAGCAAATACAATGCTTTTTAACCATAGATCTGATGAATTTCAAATTTAATTTTTTTTTAATTTTTTCCATATAAAATACACTACGCGGCACTGAGTGCCACAAGGACAGGTCTAGAGGGTTAAAATAATTCGTCTTCTTTGGTTCAATTTCCTTAGATCATCAAAAACATTTCCAAGAAACATATGGTGACTTACCATTAAGAATTGCATGTTCTAAGATGCCTTATGATACTGTGGCCACATGTTCAGATTTTTCCAAGAAACAGGCGAAAATTTATTTCTAAAGGCTTTGTATAAGAGCAGTTTTTTTTTAATTTTTCGTCAAACCATATAGGCAATTGCTATTCCATTTCGGACACTACGCTTATTTCCAAGATTTTTTATCGCTAAGAACTGCGACTGTGGTTCCAAACAGTTGATTGCTTTCCAATTTAAAAGAAATACACTTAGTTCCAAGATTTCTGACTGAGATTTTGACAGTATTTCTGTCAATTTTTTTTTATATTAACAGTCTCTAGAGCTCCTTTTGAGCCGTCTTCACACTAACATATGCGGTAAGCAAAGCAAACAAAAACTTTTTAAGTAAGGTCCAGTAATACAAAAACTTCATTATAATTTACGGAAGGTTCATGTTTCTTACATGTTTTCAACATATTGTACAAGTAGAGTCGGAAATCACAATATTTGAAATATAGGGTGGGCCATATTGTAATTTGCTTTTTAAACACTCATAATTCGAAACATACCCGTTCAAATTTGCTTTTTGTATATTCATTTGCCCAATTTTGTTGCAAAATAGACTAATAAAATGCAATTAAAAAACAAAACCAACAGATGGCCCACCCTATATTTCTAGTAATCTCTTAGGTAAATCGATGGTTCCTAGAAAAAAAAATGACTATGAACCATTTTTACGAGATGCATTGGCGGACACGATAATATTTGGAAAAGCATATAAATATTGTATAGTGCTTCAAACTCAAAATACAAAACATTTAGTCTATTTAGATGACAAATATTTATCTGGCTACACTAGAATTACTTGTTTCAAGAACATATAAACCAACACTCTTGTACTGATTTTATCTCAACTTTAACAACACTAGACGTACTTAGGAACAATTTTGTAACACTAGGATTTGCTTAGACCCGCAATATAAAAGTCATCCCTCTTTTTATAGCGCCTTTGCCCCCGCAGCAATTAAACAAAGCAGCCAAGTCACTATGCGCCACTTGTGCCGGCTCAATAGAGCCAACTAAAAGCCAAGACGAACTGTCTGACTGACAATTGACCATAAACATAGCTATTAATCTAAGACAGCTATAATTTGCAGCGCGCGCGGCAGCCACAGACACTTTTGGCCAAGATCATGGTCATTAGCATGCCGGCCAGGCAAAGCTGGCCAAGACACTGACCAAAATTTGGATTGTGCTTAGCACATTCTTGGCACCAAAAAGTGCTCAAGCTACAACACAAACTTACACAACCTGTCAGTATGGGTAGAGGTACACAAGTCCACTGGTCCATTGGGTACATAATGCAATAAGATCTGGTGAAAAACGAAGCCAGTCGCCATTAAATTGCTTGCTGCACATTGTGTACTGTTAGTTGTGCCATTTTGCTAAGCGGGAATTTGTGCCAATTTTTTTTCGAGTTTATACAAAAACAACTTCAATAATAACAACTGCAGCTGCTTGTCTTTGGGGCACCTCTCAGTATTTTTTTTTTTATTTTTTTTTGCATGCCGGACAGACTGTCAGCTCGTCTTGTCTATTGGCTGCTGCTTGATTTTTATTTTCGATAATTTAAAGTTTGCATTCCTTAAAGCCACAAAACCGCATTTTTTTAAAATTTTTTTTTTTTTCCTATTGGCGCGCTGTCTGTCAAGCTGCTTGAGTTTGGTCTACTAGTCAAGGGGGTTGTGCTAGAAATCACTTGCGTCTATAAAAATGTCGCAGTAAAATTAGCTGAACGTTGATATTATAGACATTTTAGTTTGAAATTTTTTTAGCGACTTGCTCTTTCTTTAAAATTTCTATGTAAGAGATTTCGAACACAACACTGCTTATAAAGTGATTTCAATTTTGTCTTGCCTTGTTTTTTTGCAGTAGTGCTGTTTTTTTTTGGTGAAATTTTTTCCAATTGGCTTAAAATGAATTTTGCACTTGGCTTGGTGTATTAAAAATAATTGAAAATAGAAACCAAGTAGCGAAATAAATTTCAATCATAAAGCGGATTACAAGAGAATGACATGCTCAAGCCAAACTTTAAGTGCTTTAAAGTTGTGGAAAAGTGAATATCAAGGTAAGTCTCTAATGTATTTTGAGCATTTTAACTAGTCTGTTGGCTAATTTAGATGATTTTTTTCTATTAAAGTAGCGTGAGATATTTTTTTATTGATGTTTTCTCAATCTTTCGATTTCCATTGTTAACTTTATTTTTGTTTATAGATTAAAGCTTAGAGCTACTTAACAACGAGGTAGAGCAAGAGATTTCTAGCACGTTGATGGATTGCTGGCTGTTGGCTTAAAATTCGATTGCAACAAAATCTTAAAGCTAATAATCTAACTTTCTGCAAAGATTAAAATAGAGTTCTTGATTTTAAAAATGCTAGCTAATTATAAATATCTTACTCGAGCGGGAAGTTTCTGGGGCAGTTGGATTCGGTAGCAATATACAAAACTGGGCTTGAACTATTCTAGTATATTTTTCTTGTAATCAGCCCGGTTTTTTGGCTGTTCATAATTTTTAGCACGTTTTAATTGGCAAAGTTTTTAGGGCATAGACTTATAAAAACTAAGAAAGCATGTACACCTAGTTCTGTTTTTTTCACTGTAAATTTGTTTCGGAAAACAAAGCGTAAAAAAAACGCATTAAAAAGACATGAAGTAAATCCTTAAGCGGCTATGAAAATAAATTAGAAAGGGGAATTCCCTAACTAAATTTCTAAAAGATTCTGTTAATAAGAATATTTTTCGTTAAAATTTCAACCAAATAGCTTTTTTTAATCGTGCCAAATCGAAAGAAATTGTTTGAAAAAATTTATTTCAAAACCGTGTAAAAACAGAATTGGGTGTATTTTCGGAATACTTTAATAAAATAGAAGAATTATTCTATTCACACTTTTTAGCGAAGAAAAAATTTATTATTTTTTTAACTGAATTCAAAACAAAAAAATATACTTTATATTATTCTAAGTTCAAGAAAATTTTAGGAAAATTTTTTTTTTATAATGCATTAGAACGAAAATAAGCAGTTTGTATCTCAGTTCAGTTTTTTCTGCTATTCTACAAGAGTTAATATTCTGTTCGATTTTCTTAAATTCTTGGTTATTTTTCATGTTAATTTATTAAAACTTTCTAGCAGAAGAGAACGTTTTCTTGTCACTCCAGTTTCATTCCATTTATTTATTGAACATTCTGGTTTTTTATAAATAATAATATACAAGTATAATAATAATATTGCTACTGCATAGTAACACTTGCAATCTGTTGCCAGTCCTATAAAAAAATTAACCTACTTATTTAGAGGGAATTTATTTCAAAGTTCGCCAAACTTTTTCTAGTAAGGTAAAGCCAAGCTTTTGTCCTTTCAATCTACAATACCTATTTTATCCTAAAGGGAGTTCTTACACTTAGGAAAAAACTGATCTTAACTTACGTACGCATTGGCTCACTATAGAATTTGTAAGTTTTTTTCCTTTTCTATATTTCTTATAACAAGAATAAGATACATATATATGTAGTATCATTGAGACCAAACATTCCAAAAATGAGTATGAAATGCTCCTTGAGAGCATTTCTTAAATTCATTCTAAATATTTCTAACTTAAGAATTTCTGTCTTGAAAACTGTCTACTATCAAGCGCAATTGTTCTTAAAATCGTTCTAAAAAAATTTCTGTCTCTTATGAAATAAGAATTTTAATCTCAATAATAGAAAAATTTACAAATTCTTAATTTTGTTTCTTAATGTACCAATTTTAAAGATTTACTTAAAACTATAGGAAATTTATTTTGGGAACATACGAATTTTATAACTTCTATTAGGCGTCGTGGTGTGCAGATATAGTCTTCAGTACATCTGGATCTTTAGTATAGCAGCGACCATATTTTAGGTTATTTTTAAGCTCTTCAACGAGTCATATGTATATATAGAAACAAAATTTTTATTTTTTCAAATAATGAAAAAAGAAGGTAGATACCAGGGCAGGCCCAACGAGAGTGAAGTACTTTCATCCAGCCCTAGAATTATCAAGCGATCCGATGTTGTACTATTGAGTTATTTTTAACAAATTTGTTAAGACATATTAAGGATGGGGAAACCTATTTTAGATCCACCATAGGCCGATCTGCTCTCTGCAGCTTTTGTCAGAATTTTTCAGAATTTTCTAAAGGCTAAGAAGAATATGCCAAGCTTCAGCACAGTAGGTACCTTGCTCTAGTTTATGCCAAAATTTCGGCTTTTCCGGCCACTGTGCACTGGTAGGGTGCTGCACTCTTATAAAGCAGCCCTAAAAAAACACGAATTTAAGAAATGACTTGTGGGCCTTGTTTTTTATAAATAATTATCACATTTCTTATGAAAGTAATGTGTCTTAGGCTATAAATTTTAAACCAAACTATAAGATATGTATGTTGGACAGAAACCAACGACTTTTATCGCATTTTAAGAGCTTACAACATTGTTAAAAGGCTTTGAAAACGGAAACAATCCAAGAAAATTATGACAACAATAAAGCTAAAGAAAGCTTACATCACATAAACTTTTTTTTTGTGTATTTCCAAACATTTTGCAAGATACAATACACGCGTATTTCAGCTGAAAATAAAAGTGTTTTTGGCTGCATACAGCGCGCGGACTCATATGTTGCGCAACAGTAACCCAAAGCCCACTTAAAGACATCTTTAAATCATATGAGTCATTAAACAGTGCCAGCGTCGAACTTGGACACCAACAAACCAATTACAACTGCAACTTCCGTTGAAATGTGACTGCCACAAAATTCCAGTTCAAAAACTTTAGCTAACTAAAAACCTAAAATCTAGTCTACTATGATGACAGAGCGACGCGTGCGTGAGTCTCCAATCCCTCCCTGCAGCCTGACAATCACTCATTGGAAACAAAATGGAGTTATAGTCATTTAATGACAGCAGTAATAGCGCACGCCCACGATGAAAAACGCTGTTGGGAAAAACTTTCTATTTCACTCAACTTGTTTTTCAACGGACCAGCAGCTAAGCAGCGCTGCCAAGTGTTTCAAGGTTCCCGACTTGATATGGCGCTGATGTGGCTCGCCTAATTAAAAAAAAAAACAAATTTTATAAGATACCAGATACAACACAGTCATACCTTGTTGAGTGCAGACCACAAATAAAATCAACAAGCAGTTAAAAAACCGAAAAAAATTGCTGTCAAAACTTGTAGCTGCATTTTGAAGCCATGGACCCAAAAAAAAATTGTAGCACATGATTCAACTGACTCACTCACATGGAAGTGACTCGCTGCCTGAGTCTGCAGCTGAGTCTGAGGGTTTCTCTCGTACATTATTTTTCATCTATTTTTTGTCTTTCGCTTTTTGTGTAATCGAGTTTGAGCTTCGGTTCGTAGCTCACGTACCAACCTTTCTCAATGCTTTCACTTTCAACTAACTCTGTACAGAGTCTTATATTTTTTCTTTTTCGATCTGGTCTTAATACCTTTCAGCCTGCGGTTTGCTGTCTGTTTGTTGGCCATTTTACAAGCCTTACTTTTGGCTTCTATAGCCTCTAATCGCGGGTTGTCAAGGCGTCAGTTGTAGCATTTGAAGGGCGTTTTGTTTTTGTCTGTGAAATTGCTTTTCGTTTTTCTCTGAACGCCTTTTTTTTTAGCTGGCTCTGCAATTATTGGATAATAGTCGCAGACATTGCAAAGAAACGTGTTTAGAATCTGCGCAATTCTATGTAATTTGTATGATTACCTAAATAAATCAGACGTTATTTCAATAGCTATTTTCTAAGTGTTATGGGGCTGCCTTTGCGTCGATAATTGTATGCTAGCTTTTAGATTAATGTTGGTAATAAAAGTTTTATCTTAGCTCATTTTTTACTACACAGAACGAACGTAGTTTTTAGTTATGTTTTTTTTATTTCTAATGACTTGTAATAATATTAAGCCATTGCCATATATTATTTTCGTTACACATATCATTATCATTACTTTCTATACTTTAGTAAAATTTTTGCTTTTCACTCCACAATGAAATAAATTGACAAATTTAACGATAAAAATCTAGAAATCTTATACAGAGCTGAAACTTGGCGATCTAATCAAGCCTGCCTTTTCTTTCTGTAAAGCCACATTGCGTATACGTAATTTTTTTCTGCAAGCATTGCAGGATTATCATTATATTACTTTTTATTGAATCGTACTCTATTTATGCACTTTAAGAAAATATAGCAAAAATAGAAAATTTCGACAATTTCAAAATGTTGGCCATTTGGTATGCGGTTTGTCAGAAGCGGTCTTAAAAATTAATATAAAATTAATGTGCTAAAAATGTATGTGCTAAGAAATTATTTCGGGGACTCACTTGTTTCTGCCTTAGTACCTCTAAAACTAATAAAAATATTTTAAATATGCTAAATTTCGATTAGTTAACTATACGATATGGTTCCCATATTCATTTTGGCTAGTCGAAATCAGAAGCAAAATGAGATTTCTACCTTTACAAATTTTTTTTAAGAATTTTAATTCGCAATGGGTCTAGCTGGATAAGGAACAAAAAACTTTAATATTGATTTAATTATATAAATATAATTTAATTTTATTTAATTTTGACTAAGTTACAGAATATTTTTGAACCATTTTTTGTTAATCTAATTCGACAAGGTTTTTTGTTTAAATGTCACTTTTTCTTAAAAAAAAAAATTGGGAACAAAATAGTTTTAAAAAAATTACTTACTTACTATAAAATTTTTTTTCTATATATATGCTTTTAATATGTCAATCAGGATCCTTATGTGGTGTGAATATAAAGTTTGTATTTTTAAAATAAAAACAAAAAACCTTAATGTATAGATGAAAAAAAAATTCCTGAATATTAACTTATATAAATATAATTTATTTTTAATTTATGTAATTGTGACTTGATTACTTAATACTTGACAACAATTCAATTCTCTGTATAATTCTCTTCAATTTTTTGCATAACAATCACCTTTCTTTACCAGAAATTAATTTAAAAAAAAAGTTTTAGGAACAGATAAAATAAAAAAAAAAAATTTTTTATATTCTTTTTATATGTCAATCAACATTAGTTTCAAGCAGTCCGTATTCGGTTTAAATATGAATTTTATATTTTTTTTTAATAAAAAGTTATTGATAGGGATCAAAAAACTTTTATATATAGATAAAACAAATTTCCTGAAAATTTAATTATATATAAATACAAAATTTTTTTATTTATTTCATTGTTACGTAATTACGGAAATTTTTGAAGATTTTTTTTGTTATTCTAATTTGACAACAAGGCTCTTAAATTTTATTTATAACTATCACCTTTCCTTGAAAGAAATTAATTAAAAAAAAAGTTTTAAGAACAGAATTTAAAAACAGAATTTCGTAAAAAAAATTTTTTTTTTTTTTTTTTCCTTTTAATGTGCTAACTAGCATTTTTTTTAACTGTCCTTATGTTGTATAAATATGAATTTTATATATTTAGGGATCAAAAAACTTTGATTTAAATTAAATTTAATTAATATAAATAGACAATTTTTGTATTTTATTTAATTGTGACTAAATTACTTTAAACCATTTTTTTGGTAACCTAATTTGGCAATACGGCTCCCAAAATTTAAAAAAAAAAAATTAAAATTAAAGAAAATATTCCTAAAATTTTTATTTACTTATAGAATTTTTTTAAATTTCTTTTAAAATAAATTATTAAATACTAGTAATATATTAGTATTGTTTTTAGACTTCCTTCGCTTAGATAGTAAAAATTTGAAATTTTATCTGAATCCGGCCCTGACTAGCTATACACTATAAAAGTGTAAGTAAGTAGTTTCTTCCGACACTTCATCTTTTTAGATAATTTCACCCAAATGTTTATTTTGCAGGTGCCAAAAAAAAAATCTCATTGCCAGCTAGTTTGTTTAGATAGCTACCGGTTCGATTTCCCCTACCTTTACAACTGCAGCCGAGTTCATGCTCCAATAGTTTCTTTACCTTTTTTACAAAAAGGTGTTAAAAATTATATGATTGACAAATAAACTTTCGCTCTTATTCATAATATTGGCTATTTATGTGTTAATAAACATTTGCATTTCAATTATGGGTTCAGTTTCCAGTTAATTCTACCAAGTCTAGCGTTTGATTTCCGAACAAATCATAAAAGCACTCCAGCAAGTTTCTTGAATTGTTTTGAGCCATTAAAGTCTTGCAATGTAAACAATTACTCAACAAAAATTGAACAAAATTTACATGTGAAAAATGCTGCTGTCAGTTTTCTAAGCACTCCGAATTAATCAAAAGATTTCATAGGTGTAGCACATAATTTTTGATTAAGCCAAGAGCTACTTTTGAACTTTTTATTTATATATAGAAATTATATTGTGGCCTTTGTGTACTAAGCTGACGTAATGCGGTTGCGTGGATTTTTTAAGTGTTTGGCTCTTTAATGGCGGGGACCATAAAACTAACGACTCACATTTGTAGTTCATTCCCATGAATCGTAGAGTGGCTTTATTTAATATATTTGGCTCTTTTTTTTCTTTGTGCTAAGGAAAGTTGCTTGTCATAGAGCTCAAGTGGTCGAGCTTATTTTGTTGTCTCATTAAAGAAAAAAAATAATAAGATCTAGTACAATCAAGCATGTTTTTATGTGAACACTTTAACAAAAGATCTGGACAACAAACTAGCCAATTACTGTTTGTTCCTAGAAGATACATAAGGGTTATTTATTTAAGCGTCTGTTCTAAAATATTTTGCTTTGTTCTAAATTTGCTAACATGAAAATGCTAAGAAAACTGGTAGGTAGTAGATTAGTACTTCGAAAATATTGTAGATTAGAAAAAACGAATAAATTTATGGAAAACAAAATTTTCGCATTTTTATCATTTTTTTTTATCTCTATTTGAAGAACTCTTTCTTCAAGATTTTTTTTATAGAACAGTTTTTTTCTGGTGTTTTAAATAATTTTAAATTTATTTAAAATTATAAAAATAATAATATGAAAGTTTTGTGGAATAAGGAATAATGTTTTGTAAAAGTATTTTTTTTAAAAAGGTATTTTTTCATATGTTAATATTTGTATTAAGAATTTTGTGTGGGAAGCAAATTTAACGGATTTTGGATAAACAAATTAAATTTTTTTATTTATCATAAATCAGCTGAAGTACTCAAATTACAAGGATATTTCAAAATTATTGTACTTTTAACAAAAATAACAGATTTATTTAATCGCATTTTAAAATTAAAAATTTTTTTTTCAATTTTTTTGGATAATTAATTCTTTTCTGAAGGTTGGATTAATCTTAAATATCTAAAGAATTTACAAAAAGGGAATTCAATTCATAAATATGAAAATTTAATATAAAAATAAAAAATTTGACAATAGAATTTTTTTAAAAAGGCTATAGGAAAAGAATTAGCAGAAATAAATTTTTCATATTTGCTTTAAAAAATTCTGCGTGTAAAACAAAATATCGATATTTCGGAAGAACAAATTAATTTTTTTTTTTAATTGCAAAAAAAAACAAGGTAAACAAATCTGTTTAATAAAAAAAATAATTAAAAAATAAATACATTTTTTTTTTAAATTAGGCAGTTGCTATATGAGCTTAAGTATTTAAAATACAAGGATAGGTATTTCAAAAATATGTAGCTTATGCAAGAGCAACAGATTGAGGGAAAAAAAAATTAAAATTTTTTTTGATTTTTTTTTTAAGATTTTTTGGACTTAAAATTTTTTTTTTTAAGTTGGAATTAGTCTTACGTTTATAAAAAAATTGCAAAGAAGGAAAACAAACTCAGCGTAAAAGTTGAAACATGAAATTACAAATTTAATAGTAGAATATTTCGAAAAGGCTGAAGCAAATGGATTAAGCCAGCCCTAAGGAATAATAGATTTTTAATTTTTTTTTGGTGCTTGACAGGCCTGCCAGCTGCACTAGTTTGTTTTAAACAAGCTTTATGGAAGGCTAACTTTTTGGATTTTATAATCAATACCTTTTTTTTTTTTGAATATGTCATGAATATAATTGCTTACGCACTTAAAATACATAGATTTCTACTTAAAATTAAAGTATTATTTTGTAAAATCTTTGCAATGTCTTTATTGAATACACTTCTAAATTCATAATCAATAAATAAGTCTCACCACTTTGTTTATTTCTCTAAATAAAATAAAAACAGTTTGTTATAAAAAAAACTAAAAGTATCTTCTTTTTTTGCAGCGCCGTTCTGAATCTGAAGAGCAAACACTACGAAATTAACAAAAACATGCCACGAGCCAAAGTTCAAAGCAGAACTTTAATCTGCTAAAATTGTATCTAAGTTTCGGTTTAATAACACAAAAAAACCAAACAATATACAAAGAGTATAGCTAATTTATCTGTCAGATACAAAACAATTTATGCTAAAATGCGACGAAAGCCACAAATTTATTCTATGCAAAACAAACAATTAAGCAGAGCAGCCAATTTGGCCAGCAGTAACAACAACAACAACAATATCAACAATTACAACAACAAAAACCACAGAAGAATGCTCTTAAAGACCTGGCAGATTTGGCATTTGACAGCCGCCTTGACGTCGCTTTTGTGTCTACTACTTGTGCAAACTGCGGGTAAGTTCAGCCATCACAGAGGGCTACAAGGGGGAGAAGGCGTTAACAAAAAGAATTTCACAAAAAATTTCGCAGATACATAATATGAATTGTAATTGTTAGGATCAAGCTTAGCGCAACTTTCACAGCTTCAAGTCTCGAAAAATGAGTGTATGGTATAAAAATATCTTTATACTCGGTACGTATACGTTATATTGCACAAGCGTGCCGCCAACTGTAGATCGCCGAAGAAGATGTGCTCAGACTTAACATTTTTATTACAATCGCTTCTTTTTTCGTTGTTTGGGCTTTAGTGTTTTAGAAAGCTTGCGTTTTATGCATATCTTATTAGGCGTTAATAAGAATGCATAGATACACACACTCACACACAGTATGTACGTATCTGGTAGATACATAGATACACTGGCTGCGTGAGCAGTAGTTAAAGTATGCCAACACGCAGCTCGAAAATGTAATGAAGTGTAAGTTTCGTTGGCTAATAAACAGAACCAGCGTCCCGCACTGCAGCACATGCTCACTCACACAATTCCAGGCAATTGTTTATATCTTTTTCGACTTCACTGACTTTTAGTAGCATACTGAAGATATGCTAATTTATGGCCGAACCTGGTCTGAAATACGGGTGTGACCCACAAAGTGTGTTTTTTTTTTTGGAGACAGACATTAGCTGCTGTGCTTACACTGTGGGTGAGATACAGACTTTTAGAAATTTCTGAGAAATATAAATATAATGCTGGAAACTCTTTGGAGATAGAACGTTGAGCCACTCCTCTGTATGTGGGTGCCATAATGTGAGTGGACATATTAGTAGAAATTAATATGCAAGATGAGCTGGCAGCGAAGACGTGAATACGTTTTAATCTGTAGAAAAAGTAAGAAAGCTTACTTGATTTAAACATTACCTAGATATTTGTGAAAAAATGCCAGCGAGAAGGGTGTTTAATGCGGCTTTTGTAACCAAACGCCAAAGGATTAAAAAGGATTGAATGCATGGCTCTAACGCTTTTCTTCCTGAATAGCTTAATAACCGGTTATCCGACTTAAACCTGTAGCGCGTCCTTGCAGATTTTTCTGAATAGCTGAGAGAATAGTTTCTACTAAATAGCGCACGACTTCCCTTCAAGTCGTTGTTCTAGAGATCCTACCGGAAGTGGTAATTTTATTGCTGAGCTCATGTCAACAATTGTGGAATTGTGACGTCACACTTTCAGCTCGTCTAAACTCATCTCAATGTTTCGCCATATATTCCAAAGCAAGCCAAACAAATTTTGATAATATGCTGACGTCACAATTTGAGTTTATTTAAACACTCGAAAAATTAATTCAGACTTTGCGCAACCTTTAGTTCAGTTTTCTTGCTGGGTTTATCATAAAATTATCTTGCACGTAACATCTTCTTGACTTTATGCCCTGTTATCCGGCTATGACCTGGTGTAGAACGTCCCCACACATACTTGTCAAGCCTTTGCTCTACAAGGCTAAGCGGGGGAGGTATTTGCATTGCTGGGGTCACGTCACATCATCAGATCAGACTCATCGTTTCGGAGTACGATCCTAAATTAGCGAAAAAAAATGTTTATGATATTCTGATGTCACCACCTTTAACTTAGTTTTCCTTGCTTGAGTCATCTTAGAAACATCGTACATATATCATATTCTTGACTGGATGAACAATTCCGGCTACGACGTGGTATAGAGCACCCCTCCAGATAACTCTTAATTCCGAGCGCCTTTTTAAAAGCCGTTGCTTTTAAGTGTGAAGTATTTATGTACCTAGCTGGTATCATGAATATGCATTTGTTCTTTATCAGTATTTGACGTCACAATTTCAGATCGTACATTCAATTTTTCTCCACATGCTCTAAAGCAAGCCAAAATTGTGACGTCACAATTTGTTCTTTTTAAAGCTATGGTCATATAGATGATTTTTTTTGTCCGCATTTGACGTCACAAGTACAGATCGTACACGATACTTTTCTTGGTGAGATTTAAAGCAAGCCAGAAGTTGTTGGTTATATTCTGACGTCACAATTTGAGTTTTCTTACACACTCGATAAACAGACTTAAGTAAGGTGTAACCTGTACTTCAGTTAGTTATAGATAAAAGCTGCTAGCAAGGGTATATTCTTTAAAGGTTGTGCACCACTATGATTTATGTTGATGTTCGGGAACCGATTTTCCATTTCCGAGTAAAGACAGTCTGAAGCTTTAACCGGTACTAGGAAGACCAGACTCAGCAAGAGCGAGTATTGCGAGTATGGTTAAATTAAGGCAAAATATATACTAAAGAATAAAGAAAATCAGAAAAATATTAGTCAAAACCACTAAACGTATTCAAAAATCTCAAAACCTGATTGAAAAATCCGATTGTCTAACCAAGTGAATGTAATTCGTTTATGCTCATAGATATGGGCTTTTGTTGTCAGGCAACGCCCATAATGTACAGCAAAAGAAAACCCTCGAAAAATCTTATACCGAGAAGCATTGGTAGTGAAAAGGTATAAAATTAAAATTTTTGCCAAAAAGAAATCAATATAGAGGAAAAACTGGCTAATCACCTAACAAATAAAATTATTGCTAAAAATTGTTTTTGATAAAAGCTGTGCAGCTAATGTATCTAATTTACACCAAATAATATCGTAGTGAACTCTTTTTCGATATGAATCACAGCTCGATTTGTAGCTTTTCCTTTTTGTTTGCATTGCAAAGTAGTTTTATTTAAGCAGTATATTGTTTTTTTTTATTTTTTATTATTATAACAAAAAGCAGGGCGCAGTCTTTGCGGTTGTATTGTATCTGAGCTATTGTGTAATAATCGTATATATGCAATGTGATTATTCATTCATGCCGGACTTGGTTTTTTGCCTTATTCATATGTAGTATGTGTATGTCTGCCAACATTTCGATGCGCATGTATTTGTGCGTAATATGCGTGACTCGCATCGAATTCGAATAATATTCATAATACATGCTATACCGTTAGCACTGATTGGTATGAAAAGCGTTAGTGCCCCCAAGTAAATAATTAAATAGTTGAGCGTACTAATAACACAAAAAAAAAGTTATATAATACATAAATGTTTGTCACATAAAAACAGTTAAATTTTAGAAAGAAAGATTATGCAAGTAAAACGACGAGGGGTGGTCGCATGTCGACCAAATAGGATCTAAGTATGGTTGTATGTTTTAAAACGTACCCTATCAAAAAAGATATCTAGAAGAATTATGGTAGCGAAAAATAGGCTAAAATCGTTGGGAGAGTCTGAAGCCGCTTCTTCAAGTAATGAGTGCGGCTGCATGATCGGATGACGTCATTCAGTACGCTGCTACTGCGGGACAGCTGCATTCGAGTAGTTCTAGGGTTTTCGTAACTACCTCTACCATTGCAATTTCTGAAACTGTTCTCGGCGTTTAAATTAAAAATAAGTTAGCAACAGGATATGCTTGCTAAATTCTTAAAAGTACCAGGTCAAAAAATGTGGCCTTTGCCCTAAATTCGCACCTGGTCGAAGATTTGTGCACCACTCAGATAGAAACGTATTCAAATTTTCGCGTTTTCGGACTAAGTGGTATAAGCTCTACAGTGCTGCCTAGAAATTTCAAAATAGAAAATGTATGCAGCATTTCTACCTAAATAATTTCACTCTATTTCCATGTGCCGCACCGGTCCTTACTCACGTGAAAGATACATTTAAACCTATCCTAAAAGCTGCTCTTTATCATTTTTTATCTTGAAGAAAAATGAAAACCTATCCACCTGTATAGCTGTACGTTAAAATCAGCCAAAATCTTTTTATTAATTGCATTGACTTGCCAAACGTTCACCGGCAGAAGAACTCAGCTTGTAACTCAAAAAAAAACTAAAAAAAAAACAACAATAAGAGAGTTTCCAACGAACCTGCCATTTGACCCAATAAAAAAAGTGCCGCAACTGCAGCCGCAAAGGCACCGCTTCCCAGCCACATTTTTTTTTGGTTATTTATTTAGTATTTATTTTCTCTCTCTTGTATTTGTATGCCATCAAGTGGGCCATGGCTAATGGCATGTAACAGAAATGTGCCAAAAATAAAAAAATGCCAAAAGCAGGCAGAAGATTAAAGATAAACTGCACAACTAATCGGGAAACTTAAGCGCTAACATATACATGGTAGAGTATATAAAATTTTTACGACAGTCTGTACGGCGATCGAGAGGAGCGTCTTAGTTTGAAACCATGAAAAGTTTCGAGACTTTGAGTTACAAACACGCTGATTGCTCATACGCAACGTAAGCCTGTCCAACTGTTGGTTTTCTTTGTACTAACGATGAAATTATAGAAATAAAGCTCATCACGCTTTCTAATGGTATTTCATTGATGAGCGACACTTTTCCATGGCGTGTTTGAACCAAGCAACAAACATACACTTTATAAGATATTCGATTCTTTGCCGTTAGTATTTGTATCTTTTCTAAAAGCCCAAGACGCGTTTACTGTTAGCATGTACAAACAAAACGCAGCTTGAATATTTTTCTTCGGCCATCTTAGACTTATATTCACTTCAACTAATATTCACAAATGTGTTTTTATTATTAAGTAAATAATTTTATGTAAATTTATGCTTGCTACTTATGTAGCTACCTACTACTATGTTAATTAGTTTAATTAAGCGCATGTAAAGTTTGCTTCATAAACACAGCGCAATATCTGTATCTTAAATGGCATAGTAAATAGTGCAGCTAGTTTTAAGTTCCAGAAGTGTTTTGAACGCTTCACTGATGCAATTAAACAGTTATAACGCGCGGCTTTTGAATATTTTTTTTCTTTAAACCTAAGCTTTCTTTCTTTCCTCAGATACAAATTATTTTTTAATACCCTACCCTGCTTTTGTTATTTTTAAAGAACTGAAAAAGGTGTGGCTTAGTAGTTTTTAATCATATGCTATATGGGAAAGTTGAGCTATTAAATGCTGTCACAATTTTTTTCAAAATTTATTCAATATTACATAAGCATACATAATGTTCTTCCAGATAAAAGTGAAGAGAAAGAATTGGTATAATATGAAATAAATAGAACACAAACGATGATCTCATTCTGTTAGTTATATAAACATTTTTTATTTTGAAGATTAAAGCTTAACTATTATGGAATTATTGCAATTGAAGAAAAGATACAAAATTGGAAAAAGTAAAGTTATGATGGGATACATAATTACTTTCCATATTTAAACGCCTGTTAGTTATATAAACATTTTTTATTTTGAAAATTAAAGCTTAACTATTATGGAATTATTGCAATTGAAGAAAAGATACAAAATCAGAAAAAGTAAGAAAAACGATTGTCTTTAGAGTTATGATGGGATACATAATTACTTTCCATATTTAAACGCCTCTTTATCGAAAGGTTTTTGTTGAAATTAAAGTTCGGGAGAAGACAACGAACGCGCGAGAAGAATGGCCTCTTCAAAATTTTTTTAGATATATTTAATATCAGATAAGAAGTAGTCTAAGAGAAAAAAAAGGAAGTGAAATACAAGTAACATTAATATTCTGTAAAAAGTTCGGGAGAAGACAACAAAAGCGCGAGAAGAATGGCCTCTTCACAATTTTTTTAGATATATTTAATATTACATAAGAAGTAGTCTAAGAGAAATAAAAGCAAGTGAAATACAAGTAACATTAATATTCTGTAAAAAGTATAGAATACCAATGATGATCTCATTCTATTAGTTACATAAACCATTTTTATTTTAAATATTAAAGCCTACTAATTGTGGGATTTTTGCAATAAGAGAAAAGACAATAAGCCGGAAATAAAAAAAAATTTGTCGTTTTTTAATTCTTCTAGAGAATTGATTTATGCTAAACTCAAAAAATCCAAAAAATTTCGTTAAAGTTCAGGTGAAGAAACAATTGGGAGAACGAACTTTTCACAATTTTTTCAAGAGCTATTCCATAGAATATAAGCATATGATTTATTCTTCAAGAAAAAGGGAAAAAGAAAGAAACGAAGATAAAATATTATGTGAAAAGAATACTGTACAAATAATGATCACATTCTGATAGTTATATAAACAAATTTTATTAGGAACTATTTCATACAAAATAAACATATGATTTATTCTTCAAAAAAAAAAGGGGAAGAGAAAGAAACGAAACGAAGATAAAAAATAGTATGTAAAAAGAGTAGTGTATAAATAATGATCTTATTCTGATAGTTATGAGATGGATAGAGAACGAAACGAAGATAAAATATTATACGAAAAGATTACTATTACTTACATACTATCATTTTGATAGTTATATAAACTTATTTTATTTGAAAGATGAAAGCATACGAATTGAGGAGGCTTGCAATTAGAAAAAAAAAAGAAACCTGAAAGTATAAGAAGAACAAATAGCCTGGGTGTGTTTTATTCTTAATTGTTATCAAAAAAGATGTCCTGAAAATTGGCTCAGCGGAAAAAAAAAGAAAGAGTTAGGAGAACGAACTCCCGCAGAGCTTTATTAGAACTTATTCCTAGTCTTCATTATTATACAAAGTTTTAAGAGAACGACCACAGTTCTTATAATTTTTCAAAAATATCGTTTAAATTTAAATTCAATAAGATGTAAGTTTTTGAAAATTGGCTCAGCGGAAAAAAAAAGAAAGAGTTAGGAGAACGAACTCCCGCAGAGCTTTATTAAAACTTATTCCTAGTCTTCATTATTATAAAAAGTTTTAAGAAAACGACCAAAGCTCTTATATTTTTCAAAAAATATCGTTTAAATTTAAATTCAATAAGATGTAAGTTTGTACAAACAAGCCTGATTTCGTAATACTCTATCCCATTCTGCATTCTGACTTCAAAATTCGAATAGTTCGCAAGGCGAAGGTCTGTAGGTAGGGTTAACCTATTATTTCTTTTTTATATAGTTATAATAACCAGCCTGAAGCCTTCAAACCTTTATAACTTAGAATTAACTTCTACTTTATAATTATATAAATAAATAAATAAATAAATATAGTTATAATTCTTTTCAAGTCTTAGGAACGCCGTCAGATTTTTGGACCTGGCATATTTAAGCATTTCTCGGTCGAATAATTTAGCAAGCATATCGCCTTAGACTACTCCAATCAGATTCAGAGATGAAATCTGCAACTCACATGGCACTTGTTAGAGACAGATTATTGCTTCAGAACTTATTAAAAGGGTCACAAAATCTATCTACACGGACACCTATCAAGCTAAGTCCTTCGAGCTTTGATGTTCAGCCACAGATTATCCTACAGAATGCAGAGGCAATATCTTGACTTATTACAACGCCGAGGGTTGCTGCAGGAATTGCAAAGATAGAGGCAGTTACGAAAACTCTAGAACTACTCGAATGCATCTGTCCCGTAGTAACTACGTCCTGAATGACGTAATCAGATCACGCACCATTACTTGAAAAACAGCTTCAGAATCTTCTTTGTTCGCTACCACAATTCTACTAGAAATCTGCTTTTGAGATACGTTTTGGAACATACAATATGACTTAGATATCATTCGGTTAAAAATGTTCATGACTTGTGGTTTTACTTGCATCACCTCACTATTTGAGTTTCTTACAATTTCCATAGGAGCATTGTTGAGTTTCAACTACTAAGTCCGAAATTGCGGTGTAAATTAAATTTGAACACCTATCCAATCTTGTTTTTATTAATCGAAAAGCTGGACCAACTTAAAGATATTGCCTGTAGATCGTAGTCAAGATTCTTTTGAATTTCATCAAATATAGTTTTTGAGGAACTTTTGAGACAAGTTATGTAGTCGGGTACTTGGGCAAAGTTTGTTCCGTCTATTAAGATAGACATTTTGGTGGCAAAACCCAAGGCAACTTAAAATTTAAATCCGTTTTCGCGATGTAATCTATGTTCCATAAAACCTAGATCTTTGGCGCTGCCTGTATAAAAACTCAATAGATAGTTGGGTTGTTTCTACGTAATAAGAAGATTTTTTAAAATTCAACAAATTTGCATTTTTGGGAACTTTTAAATATATTATTCATGTACATTAAGCTCGTATTGGAGCAGGGAGTTAGGAAAAGTTTGTTCCATCTATCATGGGGCTCTTGTGGCAAAACCTAAGGCAACTTTAAATTTCAAACAGTTTCCGCGCTGAAATCCAGGTTCCATAAAATGGATCTGAGTATATAGCAAACGCATATCTGATGATTAATCAGGTGTTTGGTTCACATTGTTGTAGTAAAACTTCTCGTGTAAAGTATTCATTAAACATTTACACTCGTTTCTGAAGGAGTCAGGACTGCCTTACACAGCTTATCGACATGTTTACTGCTTTTTTTTAGTACGGCTTTCATTTCGAATCTTATTGCAGTGCTCATAAAAACTTCGCATGCTATTTTTGACGAGCTTGTCAGCGATCCCACACCTTCTACCTTGGAGTCATTAGCGAAAATGTTTGATTTGAGCGGAATACAAACTTAATTTTACTGTCCGTGTGACGTCATACGTACATGCTACAAAAGCAACGAATACTGAAAGTAGGCGCAGTTTTTGCGAAAGATAACTTTTTTTCAAGGCACACAGTTCTCTGAGGCTGCCTGTATCTTTTCACTTAGTAACCTAATTTCTTCGGATGAAAAAAAGTCCTGAGTGCACCATAGTCACCAGCAAGCACAACTTTGCTCTCATCGTCCTAGACTACGCAGCTAATATTCAGACAGCTGTCAAGATAATCAAATTGCTATTGTACAGGCAATAAAGTAAATATTCATATCATTTAGATTTATAAATAATATAAAGCTGATATAGATCTTTTGGTCTGCTTTATTGTTACCACACACTTGATTAGCTTTCGATGTAATGTTCTATAAATCCATGCAGTTTCTTTAACCGAATTTTACCCAGACCTACTTTTACTTTTCTTTCTTCTAAATTGTATCTCTCTGTGTTTTTGTTTGGTTTTTTTTTTGGTTTCTCCCTTATGTCTAGCTGAGCTGTAGCAGATCTATTAGCACTTCTTTTACTTTTTCCTACATCCATTAATACTTTTCTTCATAATTAACACGATTTCATGCCAATAATTAGCTCACGAGCACTGATTTATTTTCAATCAATATAGTAAATGTATCTACGCCCTTTTCATTCAATGTAGACGTATCAATAACTGCATTTAAGTATACTTTCCCTTTCCCATAAGCCAACCCAACCGGCTATTCATTCAGTCAGCCATTGAAATTCAGCACAACGAAAGTTGCCAAGCATCCAAGGCATACTCATATATGTACATACCTATACACGACACTGCCAAACAGATTTATCTGAGCCCACAATTTATCTCGTTTTGACTGGTCAAGTTCGTTCTTAAGTTGGTGCCATGACATCGCGGCACAACATTTATCCTGCGGCGCGCACAATACAAAATACATTAACCGAACAGCATGAAGATCTCACAAAGTGCGTCTGGATCGCATGCAAAATTGTACAAAGGCGGCACATCGTAGTCCGGCCTGAGCCGGACTCGGACGCCAGACGCCATAACGTTTACCTTTCGGTATGATGAAGCTGATCAGGTAGACGGCGTTGTAGGCAGTGCGTTGACGATTGGTAATCAATGAAAAGATTTCGTTGCCCAAGTCTTTAGATCTTTTCGTGGGCTTTCTTAAGGCAATAAAAACAACAACAAGTTTTATAAAAACCGGTTCGAGTTTGGAATTTTTTAATACGTTTATTTTCGCTGATTTTGGTTTTTTTTTCTTTTTACTTTTTGATATGTGTCTAAATTTGTGTGGAGAGCGCTTTCTTTTGGCTGGCTAAACTAAAAATACAACGCTTGGAGGCAAAACAAAAGACTTAGACAACGAACTTGACATTTTGAGTGCGTTTATTGGGGTTTCTAGCACCTGTTCTAATGCAGAGGTGTTTAAGCCAAAAAAAAAAATGGCAATAACATGCAGCTAAAATTTACTAATTACCTAGTTTTGAATACAGAACTTGTACGACGGTGGTCCTTTCGGTTTTGGGAATTTAGAGCAGACAAACATTGTTTTTTTTTCTTCAAATGCGTTAAACTCGTTAAAATCAAATTATATTCGAAATACACTTTGTATGAGGTAGTTCCGAAACCTTCGTTTGGATCACATCAAATGAGAGCTCTTAAATTTAAATTATTATTTTTTTTATTTTATTTTAAATTAAAATTTTTATTTAAAAAAAATTGTAGCTCAAGAACGGTATTTTTGATTTGGCAACAACAAAAACCTTGCGCTCGTTTCGTCCATTTTTGGACTCAAAAAAATCTCAAACTCAGACTGTTCTTGATATATTAAGAGCAACCCTCGCATGACTTGTCTGAAGAAAGATGCGTGCTTAGAAATGTGAAAAACTTGAAATTGTTTGCCGTTAATATATGTACGTGCAGTTAGCCGTGTTCCAAGTGGCAGGTACATACAGATACATACAGACAGCATGACACAATATTGCCCCCGCACTCAAACACACATAGATACACATAGTCAACAATCATTGTCACATTCACCCATTTGTATGTGGCACGAAGTTAGACATATGTTTATGTACCACAATAAAAAAAAAAAAAAAACTAAAGCCTGTCTGGCGGAGTGAAGCTTTATAGAAGAGGAGCTTATTTAAAGCCGGTTCTATTGCCACTACTTAGAGTATCAACTTTTTCCAACTTTGTTGTTTTTGGGTAGCTCTGGCGGGGAGCTATTCAAGCGAACCACACACAGATACATACACACACACTTTGAATGATTTTGAACTTGTCACAGATCTTGAAGCTTCGCTCTTTTGACCATATTGGTCGCAACTTGTTTCCGTTTATTGTGGCTACTACGAGTACGTTGACACAGTTTCATTTTATACGCAGTTATAGCTTGGACTTGGAACAACAAAAGAGAGATAGACAGTGAGTGAGTTGCAGCTTTTCAATCAATAAAGTATCTATGTATCTGTAACTATGTATCTGTAACTGCGTTCTTAGCATTGAACTTGGTTAATGTTGGTCAACGTGTTTAACTTACTTACGGATTTGCCTGTATAACGCCAAAGGGGCAACTTGGAGTGGTCTTATTTAGTTGCAGCTTGCTCTATTTCACACTGCCTCAATTAATTATAATTGTTCAATTAGTTGCTTATATGGCACAGCAGTCTTGTTATTATTAAAAATATATTTTGTATATAATGTAAATAAACTTAATGTGTCATTATGTTTAGCCTTAAAAGCCTTAATTGAAGACTAAGGCAGCTTGCCACTAGCCAAACATAAACATGCCACATTTTGGGTTACTGACCTAAGTTGTTTATACTTGCCACCGCCAGCGAGTTGTACCCAACACTTGTTGTCTTGGGCTCTGCTGGCACAACAAATATTCTCTTTGCGTGTATGTATGAAAAGAAAATATTTCAGTTATTTGTGCAACAACAAAACCCTTTCTTGTCTTTGAGCTTGCCACCACCAAACACTGCCACTGCTATTGCCACCGATGTTGTCTATAGAGATACGCGATCTTCACCAAATTGCTGCTAGCTCAATTTACAAGACTTAGTTGTTGGTATCACTTAAGTTAAGGTCTTGTTGTTGAGATACTCTTTTTAAAGTTAATGGCATTTTATGTTTTTTAAAGACGAATGCAACCTATTTAAGAGCCTACTGCAGCTCCATTAAGTATCTAGAGCAAGTTCCTGACATTAGTTACAATTCCAAACAATACAACGTGCAAATAACCAAGTCCATTTAGTAACCGTCTCCAAAGCAATCAAATTCAAATTTCATTGCATTTTACTTCAGAGCAATTTATTAAAAGCACCAAATTCTTTTCTTTAAAGATTAATTTTTCTTGACATAAAAATGGTTGCATTTAGACAATGCTCGTATCTTGAAATACAAAAACTAGGCATAGCAATACAAATATTGTTATAAATTTTCACATTAAGGTCACGAATTAAGATATTTCAGTCTTTCAAGAAGAATTTTATTATTTTTCTATGCGGTAAGTTAGGGCTCAAAGTCGAACTATTCTTGCTTATATGGCAATAGTGCTGCAGTCAGTATTCTGTTTCTTTCTATACTAGGGGGCTCCACTACCTTCGTGCTTCGTGTGTAAGCCCCCACATTGGACGCTACAGTTGGTACTTTAGTTCCTTAATTTTATATCACCTCATCATCCGATATTACGGCGTTTCAATTTTGTTCTTTGTGGGGCTTCTTAGCAGAAAAAATTTGGTAATTTTTTGCTATAACTACCGAAGTTCCCAACAGATTTAAAAATACTTTCTTTTTCGGTTCCGGAACCCCTCTAAAGTTGGAAAAATGGGTTGACAGAACACTTCGAAGTAAAAACCCGTCCTGTGACCAAATCCTGTATCCGCGCCTGGGATGCATCTATTTCGCGTTTTAACTTTTTACTGAGAAAGGCTTGACGGTTTCATTACCAAAAAGTAAAAAAACGTTTCATATTATAGCCTATATATGCTTACAGACTGTTTTTACTAGGCTACTAGGTTGAGGGGGCCACTATCAAAAAACTGACTGAAAGTGAAGAGCCTGATCATATGACGCACGTTGTGGCAAGATTTCATGCTACTAGGCACTACGGACAGACGGACAAGCCAATAAAGAATCTACGATTCTCTTCGATCGTACACCATATTATTACGTTTCTAATCTTTTAGAATAAACTGTAGCAATTTTTCCCATCAACAAACTTGTATCCCTTTATATAACATTTTGTGTTCTTTATCGAATTTCCGGTCATGGATCGAAACGAAAAAATGTTCAAATATATAAATGTTCACTATATACCTTAAGTTAGTTACAAAATTGTTGATTAATTTATTTATTTGCTGTGGTCATTCATTCAAAATAAAATACCCAACTTTTTCAATAGAATTTAATAACGATTTTCGAACAAGTTAGTATTAGTACAGTATATAAATTGGTAGTTGAGGTGATTTTTTTTTCAAATTAAGAAACTTAATAATAATTTTCAGCTAAAAAATTGCATTGCTTTTTTTCAATTCCAAATCGTAGAATTATTCTGTTTCTTTCATTAGACCTCAAAACTTAAAACCCGATTTTTTCGAAAACTCTCATTAAAGTATCAGGTCAAATTAAATCTATTCGCTTATAAATTTTTCGAATGTACAAACGCGATTATTTTCTAGAAAATACAAATGTTTATGTTCTCGATCTCCCTTATAGATTACGCAAATGTTTTTGTTACTCATGAAATTAGTTTTTAAATTCAATTTATCAATCTTGTTATGAGCGTATTATAAGATACAAAAAGTTCTTATTGTTCAAGAATATATTTCAATTTTAATAAATTTAAAAAGAAAAAGTTTCCAAAAGTAGTGCCTTTTAGTAATTGTATTTCTATTTTTTATTTCTTTCTCCAAAATACACTTAACCGGCCTTGCTCCAAATAAAATGTTCGGACTTGTTTTGAAACCGAATGTTTGGTGCTCCCTATTTCACCAAAACGAATTTTGTATGTGGTTTGAAACCGAAATATGAGTAGATGGCGACAGCAAAAAATTCGGATTTGGGAGCACGCAAGAACGAATCCGTATAAAATTGTTAGTTTTTTTTTTCGTTTTCCGGAGCACGGCCAAATATAAATCGAAGATACAAATATTGCGACAAAATTTTTGTTCTCACAGAGCTCCGCTGCTTGGCGGAAAAAAATTTGCGGAATCGAAAGGTATACCTTTATAATATAATATAAATAAATTTATAATAAATAATAAATTTATAATATATTGGTAGTCGGAATTTCCTTTGCGTTAAAACTGTTTTAGCTTTTTCCTTAATGTAAATCCACTTAGCCTATATATGAGACACAGTCATGTACTCGTTCTCATAGAGCATTTCCACTCTGGTGGCCTTCCTCTTGATTCGGAACAAAACATGCGGCATCGCAAGGCTTTCATTTTTAGGATTTTGTTTCTGTCAAAGCTTTTTCTTTTGCATAACTAGTGCCCTACAGTTTCCTGATCATTGCTTTTTTACGCCTCAATTCCATATTCACTTAATCAAAATTTTAGGCACAAATCCCGTCCCACACTCACAGAGCATTTACACTGCGGTGCTCTGACATACGCCTTCTACTATCTTGCCACTAAAATAATTACCCTGAGGCACTTGGCCATTATTGTTGTGGCTGTTCATGTTCTTGGGGCATTGCTGCCATGGACGACCCTTCATTGTTTTGCTTACCTTTTGTTTCGCCAAGAAATTGTTGTAATAGTTGCTATTGTTTCCCTGCCCCATGTATGCAGCCACGCACTTAAAAACTAGCTAATTAATATATATAATTAAGTGTGGAGCATAGAAATTCCTGGGCAGGTAGTACCAGCAGCTTTAATGAAGTATATTTAATATACTATCAACAGCTTATGACAACGACCCAGGCCATTAGTTGCTTTAATCTGACTGCTTTTCTGGGTTTAGAGTCTTTTCTGGATACAAGCCACAGGTAGAAGCTAGCAAATTCATGTACCTCAATGGCGCCGTCTGACCAAAAGAGTGGCGGTCAACCCACGTAGTCCGGCCAGGCATGCCATAGGATGCAGCAAAGCGAAGCAAAAACCAAGCCAAGAGCTAAGCGAGGCAGCTAATAAATTTTTGTTGCTTTTTTGTTTTTGGCTTAGACGTGCCACATGCCACATGCAACGCAGCGTAACTGAAGTCAGCCGAGCAGTCAGCAGACTCCAAGATCCAACCAAGTGCATTTTCTAGCTGAGACTGGAACGCAGAGACGGCTTTGGCTTAACCAAAGCTAGTTATATTTGTATGTCTGTCTGTCTGTATGACTGTTTGTCTGTAGAGCGGCGCTGCATGCTGTTAGATCAGACCTTGATTAAGGTCATTCGCTTGTGGTATAAGTGGCACAAAGGATGCGGCAAGCAGTAATAAAACGAACGTCAGGCAACCTGCCATTAATATGTACATAGTGTATATACATATGTACTTAGTTATATGTTGCACTGCTTGATAAATTAACATGCATAATTGCATGACAGACGTAAGAAAGCTCCAACTTAGTTTTTCCTACACTGAGCGAAATATTTGAGAAGATTGTGTTCAAATTGTGTACAGTCGTGGAAATAGTGGAAATCTACTCATTTTGAAGTCATAAACTCATTTTGAGTAAAATTTGTAAAAACTTGAAAATATTTAAGAGTCCAACCTGTTCTTAAAAAAAAACAAGCTAAAATTATTTCGAGATATTCCAGGTAGACCATTCAAAATAATAAAACTTTAGAAAATATCACTTAATAATCTAAATAATAATATTTATTTAGAAGCCAGATTTTCAACCATAATTTTGAATTTTTTCTAGTATACGAAATTTTTTCATATCACAATTGATCGATTTGAAACAATTCATTCTGTTTCAAGCTACTTCGTTTTTAAAATCAATTAACAGAAAATTTTTTTAATTACTTAACAAAAAATTAAAAAAAAAAATATCGCAATATATAATATATTTTTTATACATCCAAAAACGAAAATCAGAAAAAAACACTCTTTTTCTATGGAAAATTTTTTGTAAATTTTTTACGATCTCCTATTTCTAGTATTAAATACTAAACAACAATTTTTAACAAAGAGATAATATTATGTATTTTTGATAAAACCCAAAAGAACGAAAAACACAAATATTTTGCGATTTCCGACATTTAGTATGAAATACTTAACAAAAATGTAAAAAAGAGGTCCCATCCAAAAACGAAAAAAAAAATCGTATTCTATGGAAAATTTTTTTTTCTTGTTCTTTCAAGATTTCCGATATTTAGTTATTAAAACTTGATAATAATTTTTAAAAAAGAGACAAAACTATATTTTTTTGATGCATCCATTTCTATGTAAAATTTTTCAATTAATTTATACGATTTTCGATATTTATATTAAATACAAATTTTTTTCTATGCAACATTTTTTGTTTACATTCAATTCGCAATTCTCAATTTCTCTCAGTGTACTACTATACGCCACAACACATAATTTAATATTCCACACGTCATGGTCATGGTTTGGAAAACCCGCAGCTGTTACTCCGACAAGTGCCGGATAGTGCCTCAAAAATAAAAATTCCTCAATTTCACTTGGTCCAACAACTCCACACCTTCTATCTACAGATGATGGTGGTATGTGTTGTCAGAACTGTCTAACTTTGGCTTTGAAGTTGTCTGTCTGTCCGTCTGTCTCTCTGTTTGTTTGTTTGTTTGTTAATTGCAGGCTATGCATTTCATAGACTTTCCATAAACTCACTCTAGAAGCACTCTCCTTAACTCGAGGACAGGCAGAAGTCAATTGACAGCCACAAGGTGAAACACTTGAGATCTTGAGGTTCTTTCAACAGTTGTGTGTTTATCCAAAGATACCTTTTTATTTGCTTCGCTAATGAACCACGCTCTGCATGAATGACGTTGCAGCATTCGACTTGCTAACCAAAAATCTATTACACTTTATTGACTCTTTCGACTCGAAGACCACAAAAAAAAAGCTTTCTTTGTTCAAGACCAGCAACATACTATTTGGGTTTCTTCTTATAACGCCCAGCAAAACAATGAACGTGCCCCTCGTTTGGAATTTGTTCGTTCACAAAAAAATCAATTAACGTTAAATCAAATTTTATGCTACAGTTTTAATAGAGCCCAGAGCGGAAAAAAACGCCCAGAAATATCCAAAAGCCGGCTTGGAGATACTAATGTCTGCTGTCATAAATCTTGATGTACATGTAGCTATTTTTATGATATTTGGGTAAGGCGTATCAGGGCGTTCCTTTGTTAGAGTAGTTTGTAGTAAACAAAATTTTGAATTGGGGCTCAAAGAATTCAAGACTAAAGGCAACAGATTTACTTGGTATTACATCTCGAGAAGTTGTGAGTGAGGAGTTAAAAACGCCTTAATTTATAATAACAAACTATTTGAACCTAGTTAAGAACCCATTTTGAGGCTTTTTTTTTTTAGAAAGGTTTCGGTTGACTTAGTACAGACGAAATGTATAAGGAATTTTGGATATTGTCTAATGGAAGCTGAGTAACTAAAACATGTAAAAGTACCCTACCGAAAGACCTTTAGAGATCTTTGACGTCAGAAAATTTTGCAAAAGCTGTTAGAATTAACCATGAATACTGACATATTTACATAGAATTTGCTCAATATGGTGATCATTGACGAAATAACTATCGCGGCCTGAAGTCAAATATACAGCCATAAAAAATATTTTACTTTGACTGAAGAAAATGATTTTAAAAATTCTTAAAAAAAGAACAGTCATAACATACAAAAAAAAACAAACGTTAAAGTTGCGATACTCTCCATTGGAACTAAAGATTGCAAGTTTTAAGGCAAACTCTCTAGCAACCCAGCTAAAAATTTCTTTTCAATCCTTGAAATAAAAAAAAAAATCTTTTTGTTTATCTCGACTGGGATTCGAACCGGGATCTTTAGAGAAGTTTGTGGCCAGCATTCTAACGACTGGCCTCTAAAATACTATGTAGCAGTTATCTCAGATTTGGTCCGATTATAGTTACATTATATTAGGATAATAATAGTTACTCCTTTTGGGAGCTTAGGGCGTCTACAAGAGCCTGACCAGTGTTATTTCTTTCTATTGTATTGGTTTCAGTAATCGTGATTTTTTCGTTTGATCCGGTAATTGGCCAGATGCGACTTATCCCAGTAGTGGGGCTGCCATCTAACGCCAATGGGGCTACCATCAAATGTTCCAGCGGAACAAGCTCATCTTACTTGAATAGCACATTTTTGCTTGCCACGACATCTATTGGCAAAGAAGAGAACCAAGATGGCAACGGTTTGTGTCCTTGCCGATCGCATGGAGCTAGATCGAGCTTTTCCGAGCTTTTTACAGCATCACTTGTTTTATACTTCCTTGCAACGCTATGTGCTGAACTGATGCTTGATGGTGGGATAGCGGGGTTGAGGTGGGCTTGCGAAGGGTAGAAAACATTGGAATAACAGGAATAATGTGGTTATGGGGATTTTTGGCGTTGGACAGTTCGGAGTTCGAACCAGGGACCTCTGGGATGGGATTGCAGCACGCCAACCACTGCACCACCGAGGCCCCCACTATAATAATTGTGTTTTTTTTTTTATTTTATCCGTTTTAAACATACAAACAAAAGCTGGAAGGAGGCGCGGCAAACGGAAAAAAATAGACTGGATCTACCTTGTTTGACATATGCGTCAAAATCTTAATTTTGGTTATCCTAACTCTTATGGTCTTTAAGATCTAAGCGTTCATACAGACGGATGGGCAATCATATTCCAATCAATTTCTCTTGCAAAGTAGGTAACTTTGGGTGTCTTAGACGTCTCTATCGCTACGATAAACATAATTTGGACTTGCACAAACTTGATATATTCATAGTATCTTAAGGAACAGTGTATGAAAAAAATTATTTTGAAACAAGGATGAATTTTATAAAAGGGTTTGTTTCTTCAAAAAAAAAATTATTTTTTGTGTGTAAGGGTCTGTACCTTTACTAATTTATACGTTGGTCGTGAAGACTTTGTTAGAAGATTAGTGACACCTTAGCTTATTTTGTCATCCTTTCTCTTACCTCAATTAGACTGTTGTACTCCTTACTTTCGCAATCAGTTTTGGTACTCCGGGTACATTGAGTTCTAGGAATGGGTAAACTCTCTTCGACAAGCCATCTAAAGTCAGTGTTTAGGGTAAATGGAACAAAATGGTCGACATATCCTAAAAGATATTGTTTCAAATTTTACCTTGTTTACGTATGATAAGAATTTTATAGAAAATTTTGGCGTAAGCGATCAATCTTATTTAATATTTAGTACGTTTTTGGTTGGCTCCACAACCTGCATGCTCGCAGTCCGATACCCGCCTCGAACTTTGCCTGAATCTTGTGTTTAAACTTTTCCTCACCATCTTACCATTGAGATAAAGGATTCAGTGAGTTTTTGTATAGTGGTTACGTTCTCTTTAATACCAAAAAATGTGGGATTGATGGAATATAAAATTTCCCTCATACATACTTTGAAAACCGGAGTTTCCTTCACTTGGGGGCGGAATTATCCAAAATCTTACCTTTGTGTCAACCTACATACGTGTACGATCAATCAACTCCATGCAAAATTTCAGACCTCTAGCTCTTAACGTTTAGACTGTGCATTGATCTCCAATCAGTCAGTCAGTCAGTTCAAAAAGTTGTAACTATAAGAAAGATACCTATTAAGTAGAATCCCCTTGAAGGCAGGTATTAGTAAAAAAATCACAAAGCTGCCAATTTCGATTCTAAGGCTTACTATTTCGTCTATCTTTAGTCATAGCTGAGTTGATTTAAAAAGCATCCTGAACTTACAAAGCTACTGGTCTGTGCTTTTTATGAAGCACATCCTGTATTTGGAAACTTAATTTTTTGAGAATCTAGGCTAATTGGTCGACCCCAATCATTCGCTCATTCCTCTCTCCTATGTTTCTACAACACACACACTGGGCTAGAAGGCGTCTGGTTGACAAGCATATTCCACCTAACCTAAACCTGTGCCGATGTCAATAAAATAAAAAGTATTGGAACTCTGAATGCTTACACTCGTTTATTCTCAGGTCTCAAACTATCAGCTATAAGTTTTTTAAGAGAACCAGCACTCCTTATAGAAATTTGTCAATTTTGTTGTCATTACTATTACTTTAGTGTGACCATACTATGTAGTAGCTATTATTATTAAGTAGGAATAAATATCGATTAGCTCAAATCAGCAATCTGTTTTATGGTCACATTATAAACGAACAGATCTAATTGATAGATTTGGCTGAATTGGCCTTTGCTGCAGTTTTTTTTACTCAAGGTTCAATGCACCGCACGACTCTAGGTAGTAACTTTTGAAATGGGCCTCAAGACACCAGAAACAACAACAACAACAACAACAAAGGCGTCATTAGTTCCAGCGCTTGCCTACACTAATTTAAACGCTACTTGAGTAACAGCAAAAACCTCCAAGAGACTACGCGGTAGATGCACGACTTGGTCTTGTTGCAACCAGCACACAGACCCACACAGGGACTGGGCTAGTTACTACACCATCTTGTGCAGAAAGTCAAACCGTCAGTTGGTCTGCCAGCCGGCCTCAAATTGGCAATTTTCAGCGCCTCCAAATTGCTGACAGCCGGCGAACACCGGTGCTCCTCCAAGTTGTGTCGAGCGACAATAATAAAATCAAATCACTTTCTATTTCGTTGAATTTTTAATGCTTCGCTGTTTTTGTCTTTCGAAATGGTTAAAAAGTACCAGACAACCAGAAGCAGTGTAGCCCTGGACATGTTGCTATAAAAATTGCGACAATATGGTTCCAATAATAAGCATGTACTCACTTGTACGCCTACGTATGTGGTTTACAAGATATGCCAACAACACTTGAGCCTATTACGAGTACGCCGAGGTACACTTCAGGAGGTACTCGAGTGGTACTCAGTGTGCACAATTTGACAACGACTTGATTATGTAACTCCAAAATTATGACTAGTTAAAGTAAGTCTTGTCACCCATATTTGAAACGGTTTCACTCTTTATGTAATTGTCTACATATATGTATGTGTGCTGGTAATCGACCAACAGTTTAGCTAATTAATATTATCAATGGGTAGTGCCGGGTGGTAATTCAACGAAAGTCGTAAAAGTCATTATGGAAGGGGAATTCGAATTGCCATATGCAACACGTATGAAAATTTATCATTAATTTCTAAATATGGATAGTTTTTTAAAGGAACTATTTACAAGAAAATTACAAAATATTTTAAGAACTAAAAAAGAAAATAAACCGAAACCGCTTTAAGTACTTAAGTTTTTCACATAAGTTTAATAATCCAAGTTGCTTGGAACTAAGAAGTGAAGAGTTGATTTTTTTGAAAATTGAGATTGGTCCCTGGGGGCAGTATGGTGAGATCCAGCACGGTGATAGATAGAATTCCCACCTGGGCTCTGAAGTTCTTAAATGCGACCCGCATATTTGAATAGATAGGCTTGCCAACTGGGTCCTGAAGTTCTCAAATGCGACCCGCATATTTGAAAAAAAAAAATTGAACATTTCAATTTTTCAAAAATATGTGTATGTTAGGGTCCGTGGATGGTGACCCCCAATTTTCCTCCAGAACTCCTCCAGACTTATCAAAAGTTTCCCTGCATTCATTATACTATTTGTTGCACGTATACGCAACGTGGTTGATATCCATCTAGTAGAACATTCCGCTTTAAATAAATGTCTAGAAAGAACTGACATCCTCCAGAACTGCTACCGACTGGATCCAGAAGACTATCTAAAGATTTCTTGCATTCATTAGATGTACTTCTGTCTTAAATAAATTTGCAGAAAGAACTGACATCCTCCTGAAATTGTCCTGACATTCTCCCGAGTGGATCTAGAAGACTCTCAAAAGTCTTCTTGATTTCTTTATAAAATTTTTTGTACATTAGCGTAACGTAGTTGATATCCATCTAGTAGTTAATTCCGCCTTGAATAAATTTCCAAAAAGAACTGACATCTTTCTGACATCATCCTGACATACTCCCTGCAGGAACGGGAAATAAATTTCATTAATTTTAACAATATCGGAGTTATATTATATAGCTCCCATAAGGGTATAACAGAGCACCTCGAAAAAAAAAAACTCTTAGAGGCATAATTCCTTTGTTAATAAAGATATCGCAACCAAATTTGGACTTCAAAAGTTCTCTAGAGTTCTCAAGCACAGCACCAAATTTCATCAAAATCAATTGACTATATCTTTTAGTCCTTTATCTGATTGTTGGTACAAGATATCTCAAAGGCGTCCTGTCCCGACTTTAACGTCCGCCATTTTAAAAATCTCTTATTGTAATCATTAGAAAAATAGGCGTACTATTTTAATTTAGCAAAACTAAGGATACTTTAATCCTAAATTCGAATTCTATAATATGCCTATTATTCTAACACACTGAAAGATACTGAGAAACTTTTAATTTTTCAAAAAACACTTTTTCTTTTATATTCTCTTATTGTAAATATAGAGTTCTAATAGCTGAAAGAAATCGACAGCCAAATAGTTTTAAAATTATTTCCAACTTGTTGTCGTAATTTATGCGGAATAAATATTTTGTTCGTTAATCATGTTTTTTTGTTAAATAGTTAAGTTACTAATATTCTACAAGTTTCTTAAAACTTTTTCTGAAATAACATTTTTCATTAAAATCCCATTTCCCATACGTTTGGGCCTTACGGCCAGAAAGTTTTCAACTTTTTTCGAACTTGTTTTAATACAAACTGCTTTAATTATGTCGGAATAAATCAATTTGTCGATTACTTTATTTGGTCTACCCACTAAACATTCCTGCATTTTATTTATAAATACCAGAGCAAAGTTTTTATATTGGCTGCAACTCCAATCAAGAGACTTACTTTCATTGATGTCCGTGAAAGTGTAGCATGCAGATAATTCCATTTTAAATTGTGTTACATTTTAGTGGCGCCACAAATTGCCAGCAGCCATAGGTAATAATTCAAAACCAACGGCCTAAGCGTGTTTTGGAAATTGTTTCGTTTTTTTATGTCCATTGGCGGCAACTTGTGGTTCAACAAAAACACTTTTACTTGCTACAAATTCATTTCTGAAAAATCGATTTACAAAACAAGTGGAAATAGCAAGGAAAGTGAAAATGAAGGCATTTTTTTCATGCCTAGTTGGGTCTGAGTTGTTTGCCAAAGGAAGCGCTAATTATATCAAAATGTTGTTCAAAGAAAGTGAATTTCTTTGGAGCAACATATTGAGTAAACAATAAGTGGCCACAAATGATTTTTTTCAATCTTTGGATTATATTATTTATTACTATTTATTTATAAGTTAGTTTAACATCGTAGCGCTAAACATACGACAGGTGAAAGTAAAAACTGTGCCAAAAACTTAATCAGAAAGAAATGCCAAGCAACAACAAACACGCCTAGAAATTGGGTTAAAACTCAATAAATGAACATGTCTGGAACCGGCTGGCAGGTTGGTGTGACTTATGAATTGCTTGCTGCAAGTCTTGGGAGTGTTAAAAGAAATGTCTTAGACCATAAAAAAGAGCGCAGCCGGTTTCAGCTAAAGTTATACACCAACTTACCTAACTTGGCTTAAAACAAGAACTGGTTTTTGGTGCAACCTACATTTGGTGCATGTAAATCGATCAGTAGTCAATAATAATGACTACCTATAACTTGACACTTGCACTTGGCCCTTGGCGCAACAACGTGAACATTTTCATAATTTAGTACTTTTATTTCTTAACCCTTAAAGGAAACTGTACAGTTGGCGGAAATTGAGTGCCGAAGAGAAGAACAAGTGTTATTTTGCGATGGGCACCAAAAATATTTCTACAGGACTTCATTTTGAGACTTCTCTGCTCTTTAAAAATGCAGGCCTTTTAAGCAACCACAAATGACTCCAAAAACTTAATAGTTTCGTGTGCCACGTCTCAGTATAAAGAGCTCAAAATACTGGATATGCGACAAGATTTGTTTCCATAAAATAATTAGTCAAAAAATCTTAAGAAAGGAGGAGTGCTTGCAGATCGATTCGCATATAATGCTACAAACCAATTACTCCATAATCCCATAGGGTATTTGGGGGTCGAGAAACACGAAAATTGCAACATTTCGAGTCTAAGAGTTTCGAAATCGGATAGAAACTGTAGATGTTATGGAACAAGGAACGAAAAATCACGATTTTTGCTTCATACAAATTCGTGAAGACGTAAATGAACAAAAAAAAAACTTTGAGTGAAAATTTTTTTTTTCATACAAAAATTTGATTGAGTGAAGATTGGAACTTCCGTACATGGTCTACATGACTCAACAAAACAATTTTGATAACTGAAGATTTTTTACAAACAGTTTCAATAGAGCTTCTAGGCAAAAGGGACTGAAATCTTCTCATTGGCTATTAGTCTTGGAAATCCCAACCAAGGGGCAGGAATGCAAAATTAATCGTGAGGAAGCCGGGTGGAGACAGGAGAGCTAGGTTGCTATTGGTTGGCATAGCTTGCGGGCGTTCTAATTTCGTCGTATGGCCTTGCTGGCTAAACTTTTTTAAAGATTCCATAAAAAGCCAGATATTCAAAGAAAAAAATACTTCAGGTACGATTTCTAAGAAGTGCAAAGCAATCACATAGCACATGTTGAATGCTTTCTAACTACTTCTCATATCCACAGCTTCGACAGGTGTCGTAATGGGAAACGTGCAATCTCTAGCCCATGAGGCTTATGGTGCAGTGCCTCATGACAACTATGCGGGTATAAAAACAAATTACATTACAAAAATATGGAAGTAAACTACTATTGGTGGAAAAGGTGAAACCAAAAACTGAATGCAAGTGAAGAGCTAGATCATAAGATCAAGTCTGAATAAATTGGATGCTTGTAGCTCTTTTGGTCTTTAACAGAGCCTGCAAAAAACTGTCAACCCATTTATCCAATGCGGTTGGCTCACGAGCAAAACAGAAAAAATAAAACAAAAACTGTCTCTCACTGAGCCGAACACTTTTTGCGTTTCGCTTTTCGGTTCTGGCCAGTGTTTTCGGTTGAGCAAAACAAATGTGTCCCTCTCACAACAACACTTATGTTGAGACACTTTGAGCGATCGCTCACTAAAAACCCTCGGCAAAAGACCGTTTCGCAAAAAGTGTCCGCGAAACGTGTCTTTTGAGTGTGTATGCGTGCTTGTGTAAGTCGCCTGTGCGACCAAACACGAAGTAAAACACAGGCGACTCGCACAAGCACGCATACACACACAAAAGACACTTTTGCTAAAAGTCTCAAGCAAAAGTGTCCGCGAAAAACAAAACCAAAACCAAGGAAGCGAAAAAATTGGTCTTGGTCTGAGCCGAACACTTTTGAGCAAAAACACAATTGAAAGTGTTTTTTCAATAGCTTCTCTCAAAGTGTTCGTCGTAAGAGAGCGGTTTTTTTCGGACACTCTGAAAGTGTTGAGCGTTTTTTGCGAGCTCTGGTCTTTAAGAAGCAGGCGATTCAGATGGAACGACGGACAGATAATCATTGTGGAAGTTCTGTCCTAAGCTAGCTTGAGACATTAAAAAATATTTTTTTATATTATATGTGAAAAATGTTGTAAGATAGTGTAACAATAAAGTTTTGTAAAGTAATACTAATGTACCAAAAAGCAGGTTTAAAGGAAGAGTACACTCAGAAAAAAAAATACCGATCATTAATATAAGTTCGAATTTGCGTCAAAAAAGATTGTCTCAGAATGTAGAATTTTTAGTTCTCTATTTTCCTTAAATTAATAAAAAAATACTCTCAATCTCTGCATTAAGACCGAACGTTAGCCAAAACGCTCTTTAAGGTCACCTTTTCTCAAAATAATTCTAAGCATTCACAAATTAAGCATTTCTGTCATCAAAGTTTTTACATTCAGGAATTTCTGACTACAAAAAAACGCTCTTGAAATAATTTTACTTTCAACCAGGTGAAGATCCAGGATTTGGTGTTACAGAGGGCTTTCACTTCGAAGTATATATATATCAGAGGTAGCAAAAAACTGTCAACCCATTTTTGCATCTTTTGGGGGATGGTCCGGACTCGAAAACCTTCCCCTGGATTAGCCACTGCTTGCAACAAAAAAAAAAAAAGCTCTTGGCGTACTTTTGACACCTCAAATTCTTGTTTAAGGCAAAACCCAACCTTTTGAGCGCAAAATTATTGATTTTTTCACAGTGTATACAATACAATATACAGTGTATAGTAGTATATGTCAAAGTTGATCGGACTCCAAGAATCAGAGGATATGATATATCTATTTGGTTCTAAGCAGTAGAGTAGTATAGTACATCTAGTTAGTATCGCCGCACAGTGGTACACCAGTCGAAAATGCGTTGCAAAAATTATAACTTCTCAACGAATAAAGATATATTTACAAAAAAAAATTTTCTTCAGATACAATTGATATGGTATTTAATGTTTTGAATTAAACGCCGCATCTTCATGTACTTCACCTAAAAATAACTAAGAGCACTCTTCACCAGGGACATCGGCATTCTAGTGTAAAATATCATTTATTATAACGAATTGCATAAATGATATAGTTAATTTAGCCCACTTACTTACTTGGATGATATGACGGCCTTGTTGAAAATCTTGAACATATACTAGGTATATCTATGCCTCAAGTGGCATCTTTTCAACGCTTGGAGTAGCAATTTGTGAAATTCTTTCGTATAACTCAAGGCCTTTGGCTATGCAATTGTTAGTTAGATATAAAAAAAATATAATAAGCCTTTTCTATTGTGATAGATATGCAAGAGCTGTATTTGGTTTGAGCTTGGTTACTGTCTAAGTTGTTGGTTGAAAGCAAACCAACACTCAATCTTCCACAAAAGCCACAATTTAAAAGGTCTCAAAGCGTATGATTTGTTTGTCTTTTGTTTGTTTATTTTGATGCAAGACAGTTGGCCAAAAGCAAATACTAAGAGTGCATTTCTTGAGCGCGATAGTGAAAGAATATGCGCTGCTGGCCAAAGCCAAACAAAAGACTTAAGGCACAAACTTGACATCAAAAACAAATGATGCTTGTCGTCTTTGGAGCCAGCTAGGGTTGCCACAAAACAAAGACAAATGTTGCACTTTACATACAAAAGTCGCTCACATATGTGTAAGCTGATGCCACATTTCTATGACAATGACAAAGCACACAGCTGCAGAGATCTTGTCAAGGTAGGTGGCAGGTGTTGGGGCATACTAACGCAGCAGTTGTATGCTAAAAAGTGAAACCTCTAGGCTCTTTTGTATGAAAGTATTATCTGTTGTGCTAGAAATTCTTTTCACTGCAACAATAATTTGTGAAATTCAAAGAAAAGAAAAAAATAAGGAAATTGGTTAGGGCGTTTACCGACAATGGGAAACATCCACCTGTTCCAAAAAGAAGTAGTAGCCGAATTTTGAAATGCAATGTGAAGAATTCTAGACATTTCATAGGGAAACGGAGTAGGACACACAGGGATATATTTTGTAAAAATGTCAACATTTTTGCGTATGATCCCCAAATTCGGTGGTCTGTGAGATCTAGGTGTTCCATTTTTTTTTTCGAGTTTATGATAAGCTTTGTGCTGTTTAAAAATACTAATGGTCTTTGACTTCAACTTCTGCGTGTTACATACATTTAACTAAATCTAGCATACCCTACATATTAGGTACAGGGTATAAAAAGTTTCCAAACATGTGTTAATAAGTATTCTCCTACTCTCTCTTCGTACTCTTGCAGCTGGCCAATACGAAAGTGTCTCACAGATATCGCCCAAATCGAGCAGCCTTGCGGATGAAAGAGCCGGCAAAATAGCACGTCTCTCCATAGAGAGCACCATGGCAGACTCAGTAGCCGCTGCGGATCTCTCATTAGCGCAGAGTTTGCGCTTGACGCAAGAAGAAAATGAAACGCGAGCTCGTGTACAACGTTCCGCCTCACCCATATTGCATGACAACTTTGCCAAGGGTGGACCCAACAATGTGAACTTTCCCGAGGATTCGAACAAGGATGTCTCAGCCGGACGTTACTTCCACTACAACATCAAACCCACGGGCACCTTTGACATGAACGCAGAGCAACCGGAGCAAACACTACGTGCACGAGCGGGCAAGACCTTGGCAGCAGCCAGCGGCACCAGTTCCAGCAGCAGCATTAGTACGGCGAAGCCTTTTTTAGTGCAAGGGGACCTGCGACAGCAGTCGGGGTCCCTAATCAGTCCGACGAGCAGTACTGCCACCTCGACGGCGGTCAGTGCGACGAAGACGCCGCATAATGCGCGACAGAATGGAAATCCAGATATACAGGATATAATCACGGGCATTGTAAAGTTACTCAACGGCAACGTGAATGTACACGCAAATACGCAGGGTATACGTCGACCAGCGGCAAGTCGCATAAATAACCGTGGACCACCACGTATCTCTGAGGTGCAAACACTGCCCATTGACTATGAAGCACAAAAGCCAGGCACATCCATACGCCCACCACCTTATCCCTTTGATAGACCCGAACGTCCCTTTATAACAGGTGTGCCCATACCAGAACAAATTGTGCCAGTGCGTCCGGGTTTTGTAAGCAATCGTCCGCCTTGGTATCGCAATAAGCCACGTCCACCCATTACGCCGGGTAATCGCAGACCGCTTCCGCAATATAAACCGCTGCCACCGCCTCAAATGCTGCCACCACAAGAGCATGAAGCGCCAGCAGCAACACAGGAGTCCGTAGCTCCAGAAGAACACCATGAATCAGACTCAGCACAGCCCACAGATACCACCTATGACTCGGAGTTCTCCAATGAGGATGGTAATGCACAATATATAGAGGTTTCTGACCAAGATATGGACGCAAACGCTGGTGAGGAAATTGATGATGAACTGCAACCACCTCCCGCAGTATTGCCTGTTAAGGAAAAGGAGCATACACCAAAAAAGAAGCACAAGACTAAACCCAGCAATGAGAAGAAAAAGCCAGCTACCGAGGATTACACCACCATCATTGAGACTAGCTCAGTTGTGCACACTGTCACGGGCATGTCCTCTACCTATGTGCCCATGTCTATGGACCATAGCGAAAACATGGAACTGGATGCCACCACAGAGGAGGTTATATTCATGACAGCCAGCAAGACGCCTGTACTGGAAGCTTCGCCTTTGCCAGAAAGCAGCACAACGTCGTCTACAAGCAGCATAGTCACCAAACCGTTAGACGAGCAAACCACGGCAAGATTAAATCCCAAAACAACCATGACTACCACCACTCCAACTACCACTAGCACCTCAAGTACTACTACCAGCACCACCTCTACCACCACAAGCACCACCACCACCACAACAACAACTGAAAAAGCGCCCTCCATTGCCAATGCCCCGACGCCCAATCCACCTGAACCTAACAATCCGTACCACCCACGACCTGGCATAGTGCTGGACGATCCAGAATTCAAACCAGGCAGTCGGCCTCGGCCAGTGCAACGTCCTCCAGTTAGCCAACAAACAGCTATACAGCCCACGCGACAGCACCTGCCGCCCGGCTATGGCGAAATCTTTGACGTAACACTCTCCGCCATTCAAGGACCTGGCACCAAAGGCAGTGGCTCACAGCAAACAATCAATATCAAGCCCTATGGTTCTTATGGCGGCAGTGGCGGATCTGGCGCACAGGCTGACATCATTGTCTCAGCATCAGGTGACGACGGCTTCGTCTCAATTGATGGCAAGCGCACTTACATCAATCTCTTTGGTGATCCCACAGATCCTCCAGCATCGGCAACTTCTCCAGCAACACGTTTGCCCCAACTGCCTGGTGGCACGGCTACAGGAAATGGTGGAAGTGCTGGTGGTAGTAGCAGCAGCAGCAGTAAGAATAGTGGTAACAAGGCCGTTACGCAAAGCAGTGGTGGTTACGTTGTGCCCGAAACGGAGGTGGTGGAGTTACAAGCGCAGCCTGGCAAGCCGGCAGCAACACCAACCACCAATGCAGCACCTACTAGACCACATTACAGACAGCGACCCACACAGCCACCTGTGCGAATAGACACCTGTATAGTTGGTGATGATTCAACATGTGATCAGGCGCAGCACGAGCGTTGTAAGACGGAGAACGGCGTGTCCAGCTGTCACTGCAGGCCAGGTGATAGGCATAGGCCTTGATTTGTTTAAACGATTCTTAATTAATAAAATAATTTATTTTGTTAGGCTACTCACGACGCAAGCATCGCGAACCTTGTCGCCGTGTCATTTCTTTCCATCTGGGCCTGCGTGTGGATAGAATATATGAGCATCGCATTGTTTGGGACAATAAGCTGATGGATAGGAGCAGCGAGCCTTATGGACAGCTAAGCTACGAATCCGTTCGTGCGGTAAGCTTCAACAGTAGTTCAAAATGATATTTAATAGAAGCAACCAATCTGTGTTTTGTTTATTAGATTGACTCGGCCATGTCGATGACGCCTTACTCAGACGAGTTCATGGATGCCAAGGTCAATAATATCTATCATGGGGATCCCAATCTTGGCGGCAACGGCGTCTTTGTAAACCTTACAATAAAGGTAAGCTACAGTTGCTCTATATTAGCAGCATTTATAACCAAGAATCTCTTTTACAGCTGGATGAGAGCGTCGAAACATTGCGCCCCAATCTGCGTAACGATGTGCAAAAGCATTTGCTGGGCGTGCTGCATCGCCGAAACAACAATATAGGCAACTCCGTGCTTTACGTCAGCTCTCCCGAAGGTGCGGTCTCTGCTCTACACGATTTGGACGAGTGTCAGTCACAGGAATTAAATGATTGCCACAGCAGTGCCAGCTGTACCAACAGCTGGGGCACCTTCCGCTGCACATGTGAAGCAGGCTTACGTGATCCCTGGGCCGATCAACCACAGCGTGCTGGCCGTGAATGCCAAACCTGTCCAGATGGCTACTGCAACAACCATGGCACATGCAGTTACAATGATGAAGGCAATCAAATCTGCGCCTGTGACTCTAGCCATTATGGTGCACAATGTGAAATCGATGGCGAAGTAGTGGGCGTGGCCATAGGAGCTTCAGTGGCTGCTATCATTATCATTGTATTGACTTTGGTATGCCTGATAATGTGGTCACGCAGATGGCAACGTGAGCAAAAGAATGCCATGGGCTCACCAGTATTTGGCTATATGAATACAGCACCGCTAAAGTCAGCGTGTCTGCCACAGGCGGGCTATCAGGTAACGCTGGAGGATCGTATGCGCTGGGCACAGATTGCAGACGTAATGGCACAGACGAATCATTATGGCGTAAGTGTGGGTAACAAAGCAGTGGGAATCTGTTTTCATAACATAATTTACTTAACAGGCGGAACCGATTGGACCAACGCGCCCCTCATCGGCAATGTTTGCCTATCCGAATCTGGGTGCCATCGGTATGGGCACAATTGGTGGCATGTCACTACAGAGTACAATGCAAATGCATCCTAGCGCGAGTCTAGCGCCACCAGTGCCATTGCCTAGGTATGAGTAAGCAAACTTTTAGTTGCAGACTTGTTTTAATCAAAGCTTTTTACTCAGAAGACTTGGCCTAGGTCCACGTGCGAATGGCATGCGCACCCTGGAAAATTCCAGTTCTAGTGAGGAAGAGGATCGCGCCGATTTGTTGGGTCGCAACTTTCAAGTGCCACGTCCGAAAAGTCGCAGCAATGGCAGCATAGCGGTGCGTATAAGAATAGCTCAACTAAATTGGTTTTTTGAAAATGCAATGATCTCTTTAATTGAATCCCTTAGAATCAATCGGGCATTTACTATGATGTGGACTATGAGCCATCGGGAAATGGCATAGGCAATACAAGCGTCGATCATTTGTATGGCTCACAAAGTCAATCTATGACGCATTCCTCCAGCAATCATCACATACCGGGTCCACAAGGCATACCGATGAGCACTTATACATCCGGACGCGCTCCCAGCAGTTATTACATGAAATAAGCTGCATGTAGACTAAGTTATCTGAGTTTGGATTTCTCAATCTGCACATAAATGTTATTGAACAGATAAACTAAGGTCTCGAAACTGGTCGTTAAAAATAATATTGTTAAATTTTCTGAATTTACATAGAAAACAAACAAGCGTATATATAGTGTATATATTATAAAAGTTAACTAGTTAAAGGCCTTAGCTTTTATTTCTATGTGAAGATTGAGAAATCCTTAATTAATGTTAAGTGTAAATATGCATAATTAAGTCGACTTTAGTTAATTAAGTAATAACTCTAAAACTCTTTTCAAGTGCAGTCTGCCGGACTGCAAGTGAGATGCGTTTTGAGAAAGAAAAAACGCTTAGAATTTTAGTTAATGCAATGAAAACAACGACTAATCATTAAATTTAATATTATTGTTAAAATTATTTAATTGTTAATAAAAAAAAACAGAGTCAAATCAGCACACAATCATAGATTATTATGTTAACAAAATAAACACAATATAGTAGTGCATTACATTTTAATTAAAATTAAGAGTTTTGTTTAAGAACGAACTTGTATTTGTGAATAAATAAAAATTTAATATTAAATTAAAATTTGCTTCGATTGGGAATCGAACCTTGGACTTTGGACATCGCGACGTTGAGTTACTACTACCAATTCTGCTACCCTTTTAAATGCTTCGAAAACCCACCTATAAAATAATTATTATATTGCGATTATCTCTGATATTTATGGTCCACAGTTGTATTGATTTGATCGTTTTTAAATTATTTTGGGGAGTAAGCGCCCCCCATCTGAAGTGTCTAAATTATATAATATATCAAGTTGTTCATACAGGCGGACAGATCTAGATTAATTTGTTTTTTCCTTCTGATCATATTAGAGGTAACTTTGGGCGGTCTACGACGATTCCTCAATGTTACATACTTTAGCACTAATTAACCTTACCTTCTTGTAAATAGTATTATATAAATATTATGGGTACTCTTTTATTGTAAAAAAAAAATGTGGCTGGTTAGCCCATAAGATTTCCTATATTTGATCTTCTTAGAAAGCATTTCTTTACAGCGAATTTTTTTGTATTTTCAAAAACTAGATAAAGTCGCAAAAAAATAATGCGAACAAAAAGGAATAATAAAAAAGATGGCGTACGTTCAAGTCGGGCGCGGACGACTTTGGGATACCCTGTACCACTAATTGCAATTAAGTCCGATATATTGCTTAAGCACTCTAAAAGACAATTGATTGCCAAAGGTTACGATATCTTCACAAACAAATGAAACACAACGAGTTTTGTGCAAAAAACGTTTTTTTGACCAATTGGTCCTATGGGAGCTATATGATATAATCATCCAATTTTGATCAAATGGAACACCAAATTTTGTCACGGTATCTTCAAAAACACAAGAAACACAACGAATTTTGTTAAAAAAAAATTCTTTTTTACTTATTTATCCTATGGGAGCTATATGATATAGTCAATCGATTTTGATCAAATTTGGTACAGTGTTTGGGAACTATAAAAATTTTCAAATGCCGAATTTGGCTAAGATATCTTCGTAAACAAACGAAGCACAACACATTTTGTACAAAAAAAGGTTTTTTGATCGATCGGCCCTACGAGAGCTTTATGATATAGTTGACCGATTTTGATCAAAGTTGGTTTAGTGCTTGGGTACTCTAAAAAGCTGCTGAATACCAATAAACAAACTAAATACATCGAATATTATTTTAAAAAATTTTTTTTGGTCGATTGGTCTTATGGGAGCTTTATGATATAGTCAACCGATTTTAGTCAAATTTGGTACAGTGTTGAAGATCTCTAAAAAACTTCCGAATCCCAAATTTGGTTACGATATCTTCATAAGCAACCGAATTGTCCATCTAAAACTTTTGGTTTTTTTCGAGGTCCTCTGAAACACCCCTATATAATGTAACCCCGATATCGAAAAAATAAAATAAACTTGTCTCCTATGGAATAATAAGGGATCTAATCTGAAAGTTTGGTTGCTCTAGCTCTTACCATCTCTGAGATCTAGGCGTTCATACGTTCATCGACTTCTCTAGTCACCCTGATCAAACTTTAGCTAACTTTGGGGGGTCTCCGACGTTTCCTTCTGTATGTTACATACATTTTGCGGCTTGCACAAACTTAATATACCCTTTGTACCATACGGTACAGGGCACTTGTAATTGGCATCATAGTTTCAATCATTAAGCAATTCTTCAAGCGTTACGAATGATTTTAGACCGGAGTCATCGAAATAAACTTATCAATCGGTTCTTTACATTATGGATAAAAGGTTGGATAAAATACTGCTGCTGCTATTTCTTCTTCTCAGACCCTATTTTACTGTAATGTATTAAATAATTTATAAAAACTTCATTAATAAAAACTTAAATTTTTATTATATCCAGCGATCTGTTGTATTCAAGATGACAAATGCCGTATGTGAGTCCAACAACAAATCTTGGGTTCAAATAAACCTATGTCGTTTAAAAGCAATTAATCGCAACAAGACGGTTATAAATATAGAACTTACAATACTGTATCCGGCAAATAATATTAAGCTCAGAGCACAAGTGTTGAAAAAGGCTAATGGCTATAAGCCATGGATTATCGATCAAACCATGGATGCTTGCGAATTTATGAGAAAGCAATCTAATCCAGGTTTCAGAGTGCTGTTCAGTTTGATAAAAGGCTTTACAACCGTGAATCATACATGTCCTTATGTGGTGCGTACATTTTTTTATATAGTTGTTGAAAAAAAGTAGTTAAATATATGTTTAATTTGCAGGGAGTGCAAAAAGTAGTAAATTTTTACCCACGACCCGAAAGATTGTTGCTACCAATACCTACTGGCGAATATGTTATATATTTAACTTGGATGTTAAGTCAGACGACGGAGTTCAAGACAAATGTTTACTTTACCTTTCAAGAAAATATATTTAATTGAGCAATATCAAACTTCGATAGCGTTGCTGGGCGCTAAAATAATTTTAATAAAAATTATAAGTTTTTAGATTCAATTCGAAGAACGTAAAATTTTTAACGCTATTATCTTGAAACCATATTTTTTGACTAACAATTCTTGAAAATCTTTAACGTGATCTACTTTGGGACCGTACCCAAACTACGTGACCCAATTTTTACAATTTTAAATAATAAATAAATGTAAATAGTATTTGTTTGTTTAATTGCAGTTCATTTTATTAAATAATCTGTTTCAAATTTAATATCACACCTAACAACAGACTAGAGTGTGTAGCGATTAACTTTGCAATTTACCTATTGGATTACAGCCTTAGTTTTAAGTAGACTGATTGCCAATAAATTAAAAAAAAAAAAATTGTATCAATAGAAAGATTTTTTTATTTCCCGCATTGCCAAATATAATTTAGAGGAGTAAGCGGGCGGGCCAGAAGAAAAAAGAGCGTGAAATGGCTGCCCATCTGAAGTGTTGAAATTGTCTATCGAGTTGTTTATACAGCCGGACAGATCTAGATAAATTAGTTTTTCCTTTCTGATCATATTAGACATACTACATACTTTAGCACTAACTAACCTTACCTTCTTGTAAATGGTATAATTATTGAGGGTATTAATATGATGCAAAAATAAAATTTCACTGGACTGAATACAAGTTTTATTTTAGTTTTTTTTGTATTTGCAAAAACTAGATAAAGTCGCAAAAAAATAATATGAATAATGAGTGAAGTTGAAAAAGGACTAATAAAAAAGATACTCTTAAGTAGTACATTATCAAAAATTCTAAAAAAAAGGATTTTATTAGTAGGAGACGAGAGACGAGACAAACTTTAATTGAAATTTTTCATATTTTTTTACAGATGATGAGATAATGTGGCTAAATTACTTAACGATGTAGATGATGATATTGATATGAACAGATTCTTCAAAAAATGAAATTTTTCGATTTTTTTTAGAGATGATGAGATAATGTAGATGAATTTCTTAACGATGAAGTTGATGATATTGATATGAATAGCTTCATCATAAATTAAAGCTTTCATAGTCTTTTAGAGATGCTGAGATAATATAGATGAATATCTTAACGATGAATATATAAATTCATAAATTGACATTTTTCGAATTATTTAAAGATGATAAGATAATGTAGATAAATTCCTTAACGATGATGATTGTTCGCACTGATATGAGCAGTTTCTTCATAAATTGACGTTTTTCGAATTGTATTAGTGACGATGAAATAATGTAGATGAAATCCTTAAAGATAATGATTGATTACATTGAAACGATTAGTTTCTTTCTTCATAAATTGACGTTTTTTGTATTTTTCTAGAGATGATGATATAATGTAAATGAATTATTATAAATAAAGATAATTATCGATGGCAGTGATACGAGTAGTTTCTTCATAAATTGACATTTTTTATCTTTTTTAAAGATAATAATATATTGTTGAATTACTTACAGTTTTACAAGATTTTGTTTGTCACAATAAGTGGGAGTAAATAATATTAGTGTTGACTTAAATCGAATTTATTTGATTTTATTACAGCGCAAAAATTACACATCGGACACCACCCAGCTTTTGTGCAACTTAATGTTTAATTTTATTGTAATAATTATTTTTTAGTTATATTTCCGTGTTCAGCACCTAAATGATAATCGGAATCTTTATCACTAGGATCACTCCCAATTTGTTTTGTAATTGTTGCTCAAGGCAAAGAAAAAAAAACAAAAATGCACCTTTTGTAAAACAAGAAATCTACTCTCGCATAATTAAAACTTACACAAAATGCATCGCTCGTCATTTTGACTACGTTCATTTTTTCACAGCAACTAAAGCTGTACAAAAAACGCGACAAATAAAAGAAATAATAATATAAAAAGGGTTTAAAACGTTATAAAAACTTTAAAAACATATAATTTGGTATAAAGTCGCGACGTTTCTACATAAAGGGGTCTACGCAGCACGAAATATTTCACACGGAATGACAAAACTTCATATAAAAAAAAATATCCCAAATGGGATATCCCAAACGGGATTTTTTTTTTATATGAAGTTTTGCGATTCCGCGCGAAATATTTCGTGCTGCGTATAGGCCTTAACGAATCAATATTCCTGACGAAATCGATTGTACTTGCAAATGTCTTTATGGATAATAACAATTATTAAATGACTTTTTTGTTTAAGTTCAAAAACAAAGTAAGATAAGCTTGGCGCTTATAATTGGCATCATATTTTCAATCATTAAGCAATTCATCAAGCGTTACGAATGATTTCAGACCGGAGTCATCGAAATAAACTTATCAATCGGTTCTTAACATTATGCATAAAAGGTTGCTGCTGCTATTGCTTCTGTTGGAAGCCTATTTTACTGTGATGTATTAAATAATTTATAAAACTTCTTTAATAAAAACTTAAATTTTTATTATATCCAGCGATCTGTTGTATTCAAGATGACAAATGCCGTATGTGAGTCCAACAACAAATCTTGGGTTCAAATAAACCTATGTCGTTTAAAAGCAATTAATCGCAACAAGACGGTTATAAATATAGAACTTACAATACTGTATCCGGCAAATAATATTAAGCTCAGAGCACAAGTGTTGAAAAAGGCTAATGGCTATAAGCCATGGATTATCGATCAAACCATGGATGCTTGCGAATTTATGAGAAAGCAATCTAATCCAGGTTTCAGAGTGCTGTTCAGTTTGATAAAAGGCTTTACAACCGTGAATCATACATGTCCTTATGTGGTGCGTACATTTTTATATATAGTTGTTGAAAAAAAGTAGTAAATTATATGTTTAATTTGCAGGGAGTGCAAAAGGTAGTAGATTTTTACCCACAACCCGAAAGATTGTTGCTACCAATACCTACTGGCGAATATGTTCTATATTTAACTTGGATGTTAAGTCAGACGACGGAGTTCAAGACAAATGTTTACTTTACCTTTCAAGAAAATATATTTAATTGAGCAATATCAAACTTCGATAGCTTTGCTGGGCGCTAAAAGAATTTTAATAAAAATTATAAGTTTTTAGACTCAATTTTTTTTAATACTCGAAGCAATGGGCCGGGCCTTCAACTATTCGAAGAACGTAAAATTTTTAATGCCATTATCTTGAAACCATACTTATTGACAAACAATTCTTGAAAATCTTAAACGCGATCTACTTAGGGACCGTACCCAAACTACGTGACCCAATTTTTACAATTTTAAATCTATATATATAAAAGAGAGTTAAAAGTTATGTTAGTTCCACCATTTATTATTCAAGAACGGTTGGGCCGATTTTGATAATCTATGGTTTGTTGGAGACGGAGGCTCCTCATGGAGGCTGGGGGTCAGATATCGACATAAATCGAAAATCTCTTATAGTCTCTGAGATTCTTTTACTAATATGGAGGCTCGCCTATACCGCAGCTAACAGCAAATACGGGAGTTGCTTTGCTGAACGATTCATCTGCACAAGGTTTTACATTTTTTTGGTAATGGCCGTGTTCCTGTCGATGAATCGAGTGGATTGATTTCATTTCCTCTGAATTTTTGCACTTTTGTCTCATCGAAAGACGAGCTCATCAGCAAAGTATTCCCGAACATATTTGCTAACCATAAAAATAACGAATGGTCTGAAGTGTTTAAATTGTCTATCGAGTTGTTTATACAGCCGGACAGATCTAGATAAATTTGGGTTTTTTTTCTGATCATATTAGAGGTAATTTTGAGCGGTCTACGGCGATTCCTTTATGCTACATACTTTAGCACTAACTAACCTAAACTTCTTGTAAATGGTATAAATATTATGGGTACTCTTTTATTGTAAAAAAAAAATGTGGCTGGTTAGCCCATAAGATTTACTATATTTTGATCTTCTTAGAAAGAATTTCTTTACAGCGAATTTTTTTGTATTTCCAAAAACTAGATGAAGTCGCACAAAAATAATGCGAATAATGACTTGAAAAAGGAATAATAAAAAATATGGCGTACGTTAAAGTCGGGCGCGGCTGACTCCGGGATACTTTGTACCACTAATTGTAATTAAGTCCGATATATTGCTTGATTGCCAAATTTGGTTACGATATCTTCACAAACAAACGAAACACAACGAGTTTTGTGCAAAAAACGTTTTTTTGACCAATTGGTCCTATGGGAGCTATATGATATAATCATCCGATGTTGATCAAATTTTGTACAATGTTTGGAAACTATAACTATATATTGGAACACCAAATTTTGTCACGGTATCTTCAAAAACAAAATATAATAATATATAATAAAGTCGCAAAAAAATAATGTGAATAATGAGTGAAGTTGTAAAAGCAGTAATAAAAAAGATAGTACTTACTTAGTATTATCATTTCCTCGCAGCACATTATCAAAAATTCGAAAAAAAAGGTTTTAATTTTAAAAAATTTAGGAGACCTAGTCTCCTTTAGTAAAAACCTTAAAAGATTTATGGCATGGAAACACGTAGTTTTTTCATAAACTGCAATTATTATTATTTTTTTTTTAGAGATGATGAGATAATGTAGCTTAATTCTTTAATGATGAAGATGATGATATTGGTATGAAAATATATATATTTGTATATCTATGTTCCTTTAACTCCTATTTGGAGCATAGGGCGTCATGACGATTCGGTAGCAAGAGATGTTTCAGGTAGGTAGGTTGCTAGCCCTCCTACCCTAGCTTGGTGATAGAATCACTATCTGCACCTCCAAGCAGGTGTTTTGTCTGTTTTGGTCCGCGAGTGGTATTTTATTTCCCACTGACCCTGCATAGTGCCGAGCATTCCCCTATCCGCCACCTGGGGACGCGTCCGATGGGAGACAGACAACTCCACACGAAGATTGGTATGAATAGTTTCTTCATAAATTGAAAATTTGCATATTTTTTTTAGAGATGATGAGATAATGTAGATGAATTCTTTAGCGATGAAGATATAAATTGATAAATTGACATTTTTCGAATTTTTTAAAGATGATGAGATAATCATCCAAGTCTCATCTCCAGCTATTATGCATTTCGTCTTGTCAATGTAGTCAGAAAGCATTGTTTCACAAAAAATTTCTCCAAATCCAATTTTGGCGCGCGCAGTTTAAATTCAAATGTCACCTTACTTTTTGGACACAGTAGTACATTGCACAATGGTCCCAAAGCTCGAATTTTTTGCATAAAATAAGCGGGTCTTGAGGTTTCAGCTATTTTTCTTCCAATTGGCCAACACTGCATTTTGGCCGTCAGCAACTTCTTGTAGCTGGGAAATATGTCACTGTTTCGGCTTTTGGCTAGCAATCTAGTGCTGATATATTGCTTTTTAGACAAAGACTTTTCTAAAAGATATGCCAGCGGCTCATCTGGAGTTATTTGATGTTTAAGTGACACACTTTGGCGGGATTTTTTAGCTGAAACAGCTGCCACATGCAGTAGAAGGTCTGACTCATGGCCACAATTCTCAGCTACCTCCGAAGCCAATTTTCTTTTCAAGCGATCCCAAGCTTCCATATAAGTAAGGGTAGGACGATCTCTTTTTGTAGGTGATTGATTATCCGTGAAGGTTTCTTCGAATTTCGTCATCTTTAATGAAAGCCAGTGTGCGTGATTTTTTTTAAAGCGACTAAGCATTCTTTTGCATTTCGGCAAGTATTTATGTATATGTGCAAAAAATCGTTTTACTATCTTTTTAATTATTTATATTATTTGTTGCTTCAATACCATTGTTGTTTACTTTTTTCAATATAAAAGTGGTTACTGCAGCTTGATTGCGACAATTATTACTCCATACATCCAGCAGCTCTTCATGGCTAAAGGCTTATACGCAGCACGAAATATTTCGCGCGGAATCGCAAAACTTCATATAAAAATGGGATATCCCATTTGGGATATTTTTTTTCCGCGCGAAATATTTCGTGCTGCGTATAGGCCTTAAGCTCAAACTTGACGGCAAGTTACACATTTTTGCAAAAAGGGTCAAAAACGGGCAAACGAGACTTATTGAATATGAATCTGTATACTTTTAAATGCCAGGGCCGTCATTTTCACCTGACATCACGAGTGTTCCAAATTTGCAGAGTTGGCAAAATACTCGAATAAATCCTGTTTTATTCTAATTGGAGTATCAAGTCTTAAAATTTCAATTAATTTTTCAAAAATATTTTTATAATATTTTCGATTTTATGCCGCTTTGGGACCATTGTGCATTGCTCAAATCTAGTATACCCTTTGTACTAGTACTGAAAGTAATATCGATGTTATATCGATGCATCGATGTTTTTTTATGTTTTTCCGATCATCGATATTTGTATTTCGATTATCGACCAAAACCTATTACGGACCAAATATGGGCAATCAACGGCATCCACGTCGCAGACACTTTTCGATTTTAAAAAAAAAAAAACAAACTCAACAGATCCGAAATAGTAGGGTTGACTCAATTTTGGCTCTTCGACAATATTTTAATGTCGAAAATTTAGATTCAAGGAAGGAAGGTAATAACTTTTAAAGTTTAGCAACTTTGACATGATTTTATTTAATAACCATAATGAATGGATCTCAAATTAGTTTAAAGAGTATGAGACTGCAATTCTGGCTGGAACAGAACATTTTTTGTTATAACTCAGAGGCTCACAAAAAAAAAGTGGTGAAAACATGTGGCAGAGGCACCCCTTATGGACTTTGGGCAGCTGAATCCGAAAATCCCTCTGTCACCTTTTAAGTTGACACCACTTTTTTTTGTGGTCTGTATATATTATCTTTTGCTTTCGGTGTATAACCTTTTGGATTGTTTTTTATTTTTGCTTTGCTTACTTTTCTATGAAATGTAATTAATTTTGAAATGTATATTATGAAAATATAGTTATCTCTTGGTTTGTTTGTTAATTCCATTTTATTATTTAAAAATACTTATATAACCAAACCAATACATGGCCCAATCTGAATTAATTTAATCATTAAAAAAATGGCCACCATGTACTTTGATGTATCGAAACATCGATGTATCGAAGCTAAAAAATATCGAAAACATCGATGTTTCTCCAGCACTACTTTGTACCTATAGGTATAATATATATATATAATATATAATAATTGGTATAACGTCGCGACGTTTCTACATAACGAATTAATCAGCCGTGCTCCGGTAACCGAATCCACATGTTTTATTCGGATTCGTTTTGAAACCGAATGTTTGGTGCTCCCGTTTCCACCAAACCGAATGTTTCATGTGCTTTGAAACCGAATGGTATGTTGCATGTGGAATTAAACCGAATCGCCAAAATAGGATTAAAAAAGCACGTATTTTATATTAAAATAATTTTTTAAATATTCTTTGATATTCTTAGATTCTATTTATGCTAACTTTAAGTTGAATATTTATTGACATTTACTTTTAATTATTTTTTTTCTGACTCAACCCAAAAATTAGCATGCACAGCCAAACCGAATTTTTATTTTGTTTGTGTATGTGTGCATATCGCATGGCCGAAAATTTCCCTTGTAACAAAAATAGCTAAGTCTTGTTTAATTTCAATAAATATTGTTGCTAAAGTAATACTATTATTGTGTTATTTTATTTAATATTCAAAATAAGAAAAAACTAGCAATATTTTAATGAACATTATATGTAAACAACATGTACTTATAAAAAGATGCAAGACTGCGGCAGCCATGTCAGCTGTTTTGTATCAAACAAAAATTTCGCGCCAACAAACAGAATTTAAGTACATATTTCATCAAAGGAATTTAATGCTTAAAAATACATATTTATTGCAGGGGAAATCACAAAAGCAGCGGGTAGGATATGATTCTCCATAATCTTATTCCTTCTCTTAGCTTCAAAACTAGCAATTGAGTAAATAAATAACATTTTTGCAATATTTGCAAATTTTAAACAAGAGGCAGTCAGCTGGTTATACCAAAACATATGTGAATTTATCGATAAAAACGAGGGAAATATACAAATGTATCGAAAATAAAAGATGGCGTACGTTAAAGTCGGGCGCGGACGACTTTGGGATACCCTGTACCACCAAATTGCAATCAAGTCCGATATATTGCTTACAAACTCCAAAAGATATTTCTTTGCCAAATAAACGAAACACAACGAATTTTGTTCAAAATACGTTTTTTTGACCGATTGGTCCTATGGGAGCTATATGATATAGTCAACCAATTTTGATCAAATTTGGTAAAGTGCTTGGGAACTCTAAAAAACTACTTAATGCCAAATTTGGTTACAATATCTTCACAAACAAACGATTCACAACGAATTTTGTACAAAAAACAAATTTTCGACCGATCGATCCTATGGGAGCTATATGATATAGTCAACCGATTTTGATCAAAATTTTGGTTTAATGCTTGGGAACTCTAAAAAACTTCTTAATGCAAAATGTGGTTACGGTATGTTCACAAATAAACGAAACACAACGAATTTTGTACAAAACACGATTTTTTCACCGATTGGTCCTATGGGAGCTATATGATATAGTCAACCGATTTTGATCAAATTTGGTTTAATGCTTGGGAACTCTAAAAAACTTCTTAATGCCAAATTTGGATACAATATCTTCACAAACAAACGAAACACAACGAATTTTGTACAAAAAACAAATTTTCGACCGATCGATCCTATGGGAGCTATATGATATAGTCAACCGATTTTGATCAAATTTGGTACAGTGCTTGGGAACTCTAAAAAACTCCTTAACGCCAAATTTGGTTACAATATCTTCACAAACAAACGAAACACAACGAATTTTGTACATAAAACAAATTTTCGACCGATTGGTCCTATGGGAGCTATATGATATAGCCAACCGATTTTGATAAAATTTGGTACAGTGCTGGGGGTTTCTAAAAAACTTCCGATTGCCAAATTTGGTTATGATATCTTCATAAGCAAACGAATTATCCATCTAAAACTTTTGCTTTTTTTCGAGGTCTTCTGAAACACCCCTATGGGAGCTATATAATGTAGTCCCGATATCAAAAAAATAAAATAAACTTGTCTCCTATGGATAAATAACGGATCTTATCTGAAAGTTTGGTTGCTCTAGCTCTTACCATCTCTGAGATCTAGGCGTTCATACGGACAGACGGTCAGACGGACAGACGGACATGGGTATATCGACTTCTCTAGTCACTCTGATCATACTTTAGGTAACTTTGGGGGGTCTCCGACTTCTCCTTCTGTACGTTACATACATTTTCGGCTTGCACAAACACAATATACCCTTTGTACCATACGGTACAGGGTATAAAAAGGAAATTATCGACAAAAAATTCGGATACCGGAGCACGCAAAACCGAATCCGAACAAAATTGTTCGGTTTGGATTTCTCGGTTACCGGAGCACGGCTGAATATTCCTGACGAATTCGAGTGTTTTTGTCAAAGTCTAAATGAATAATAACATTTATGGTGGGTGTATAATGACTATTTTTTTTAGTTCAAAAATAAATAATCATAGTTTAAAACGTTAAGCAATTCTTCAAGCGTTACAAATGATTTTATACCAAAGTTATTGAATTAAACTATCAATCGATTCTTAACAGTATGCATCAAAGGTTGGATAAAACACTGCTGCTGCTATTTCTTCTTCTCAGACCCTATTTTACTGTAATGTATTAAATAATTTATAAAACTTCATTAATAAAAACTTAAATTTTTATTATATCCAGCGATCTGTTGTATTCAAGATGACAAATGCCGTATGTGAGTCCAACAACAAATCTTGGGTTCAAATAAACCTATGTCGTTTAAAAGCAATTAATCGCAACAAGACGGTTATAAATATAGAACTTACAATACTGTATCCGGCAAATAATATTAAGCTCAGAGCACAAGTGTTGAAAAAGGCTAATGGCTATAAGCCATGGATTATCGATCAAACCATGGATGCTTGCCAATTTATGAGAAAGCAATCTAATCCAGGTTTTAAAGTGCTGCTCAAGTTAATAAAAGGCTTTACAACCGCGAATCATACATGTCCTTATGTGGTGCGTATATTTTTATATATAGTTGTTGAAAGAAATTATAAATAATATGTTTAATTTGCAGGGAGTGCAAAAGGTAGTAGATTTTTACCCACAACCCGAAAGATTGTTGCTACCAATACCTACTGGCGAATATGTTCTATATTTAACTTGGATGTTAAGTCAGACGACGGAGTTCAAGACAAATGTTTACTTTACCTTTCAAGAAAATATATTTAATTGAGCAATATCAAACTTCGATAGCGTTGCTGGGCGCTAAAAGTATTTTAATAAAAATTATAAGTTTTTAGGATCACTTTTTTTTTATTATACGAAGCAATGGGCCTTCAACTATTCGAAGAATGTAAAACTTTTAATCCCATTATCTTGAAACCATATTTTTTGACCAACGATTCTTGAAAATCTTAAACGTGATCTACTTGTAATCTTAAATGCTAATGCACACAGGGTTCTTAATTGGTTCAAATTAAATAAATAGTATCAGATTACGACCTCAAAAAAAAAAAGTGATCTCCAATTCATTTGCCACAGTGCTACCCATTTTGACCTGAACGCAAGGGTTCCATAATAACCTCAGAAAACGAAGTATTTGTGGGATATCTCAATTCTCCAATTTTTTTGATCCCGCATTCGAATTCAGTAACCCTGAACAGAACAACGTTTTTCGTGTTTGGACTTAAGATCATGTTTCCGACATTTTTTTGGGGTTGCTGGATTCGAATCGAAGGTCTAAAAACGTCAGCATGTCAGGGTTCTGACATAACCTTAAAAATTAGGTATTTTGTAAGATACCTTAGGTTAGGTTAGTTTAGCTAGGCAGCTCAGCACAAGGCCAAGAACACCCGGAGACCTTGCGGCCCATTGTGATGCCTATTTACGAAACAGGAGGCTTAAAGTCCTGCTCTTGTAGAATCGCAGGAGTTCGGAAGTTCGCTTTGGGTTGTGTTGTAATGTGACAACCGGACACATTGTCCCACACTCGTCCGCCCCCTAATTACCAGGTATACGAGAGTGACCAGGTACCCAGCAGAGGGTGATCGAATAGATACGTTCCTTGAACTGATGCCCAAAGTTTGTATCAGTTTTGCCGCTTGCCAGACCGCGTGTATCTCGGCCTAAAACACACTGCACCAGTTTGGATGACGGAATGAAAGCCGTGTCGCGAGCATCCCCGGGAAGACGCCCGCTTCAGTGCCTTTATTAGTCTTCGAACCGTCAGAATAGATCGTTAGCTCGTTCTCCCTGATGGGAGTTTTTTGCATCCAATCTTTACTATCTACTTAAACAAACAAATAGACGAATTTTGCACCAAAAACGTTATTTTCACCGATCGGTCCTATGGAGGACCGCGCTTGAAAACTTCCGAAATTTAAGCTAAGTTTCGATATCTTTACAAACAAACGAATATCCATCTAAATTTTGGTTTTTTCGAGGTCCTGTCATACGGACGGACAGACAGATAGACGGACACGAGTATATCGACTTCTCTTGTCACCCTGATCATACTTTGGGGGTTCTCTGACGACTCTTTCTTTATGTTACATAAATTTTCGGTTTGCGTGAACTTAATATGGACTTTGTACCACAAGGTACCGGGTATAAAAAATGGTATGCGGTTTTTGGAGTTTGGGGGTTTTCAAAAATCAATATGGGTAGAAAGTTCACATCACTTTTTGTTGCGGACCTGTATTATTTGTTTATTTACCTTCCTAACTACAACAAAAAATTTATGTTTCTTAAAAACTTTCGCGTATCCGCGACTGTTGCTTTAGAAAACTTAATGAAAGAGACTATCGTGATATGTAAAATAAACATTTACACTTAATTCTGTTGTTCGATTGAACTTCCAAGTCAAAAGCATTGCATACTCCCCCGATGGAATTGGAAGCGTAAGACTTTGGGATTTTGGACAGAAATCAACCAACTTGTGCTCACCCTGTAATTTGAATAGGCTTAAGTTCAACAATTAGTACGCTCTACAAATACACTTACTATATAAGGACACGTATGGTTAATATTCGTATAGCCGTCCAGAAAGTCGAATAATAATTTAGCACCTGGATTATTTCTTCTTTTCATAAAAGCGCAAGCATCGATGGTGAAGTCTAAAATCCAAGGCCTATATCCATTTGCTTTCTTTAACATGCGGCCTCTAAGTTTTATATTATTGGCCGAGTGTTTTATCATTACTTTTACGTTAAGAACCGTCATATTACGTTGAACAGCCTTTAAACGGCAAGTATCTACATTAATCCAAGATTCATTATTGCTCTGGCATACTGCATTTGTCATCTTGAATGTAACAGCTTGCTGGGAATGATCAAAACTTTTATTAGAGATAATACACGATTAAATTAACTTTCTGAGAAGAATTTACATTGAAATTTAATCTCAACCCTAAGAGCAGTAAGAATGCAATGTTTTTCATCTTTTTGGGAGTTACTTTAATACTGGCTTGAAAAATTTTTATGGTTTTGCTAAACATTGTTTTAATATTTTTATTGTTTTGCCATATATTTAATAAATATAGGTTGGGCCATCTGTTGGTTTGTTTGTTAATTACATTTTATTCGTATATTTTCAAAGGTTCGGTTGTTAAACGCCCCATGACTAAAATTGAGTAGTTTCAAACTTGACATATGTCGACGAGCATCCACTTTGAACGCATATGTTACGAATTACGAGTGTTTCACAACCAAACCGACAGATAGCCCACCCTATATTTTGAAACGTTTAGTAACGCTTGATAAATTTTAGTTTTAATTATTTAAAATAGGGGTAGTTGGACTTTCATTTTGTAAATACGAGGGCCATCCCAGAATTAGACTATTGGACTATCATACTAGTGTTGGTAAATGTTCAAGGAAGTAAAATAAAAAAGCTTTAGTTCAAATTCTATTACGAAAGGTAGTATTTTGCAATATTAAAAACTTGGTTATCGTTAATGTGATATATTACTTTCATTTGAAAGATCTTAGCTGAGTTCAAAGTCGATTGAGCTGACAGAAATAGCGCAAAAAATCCACAAAATGGTTTTGGATGAGCGTCGACTAAAAGTTTGTAAGTTAGCTGAATGCGTAAGCATTTTAAAAAGTGTTGTACAAGGCATTTTAAAAGAAAATTTTGACATAAAAAACGGTGCGCTAAATGGGTGCTGTGTTTTGACTAAGTGAACCTGCCTGTACTGCATTTTGAATCCTATTCCGATTTATCGCTACATCGATAAGTTTAACTAAAGAAAATTAATTGTATTGTTAAATCAACAAGTCGAAATCGAAATCTAAATTCAGAAAAGTAAAAAAAAAAATAATTAAAAAAAAAACCCTGGCCTAAATAGAAGGTATATGAAAAATTTATTAAATAAATTAAAATTCTTATTCTAAGAAATAAATATTTGAAATTGTATTTGAATTTGCAATCACAGCGACTACTGTGACTGTGACAAAAAAATATCAGTGACAAAGGGTCGTGACAGTGACACCGAGCACATAATAAAATTTTTACGAAAGAATGTCTTATAAAATTTTTAGTTTATAAAAAATTAATTAGCTATAAGCTTTGGGTAATTCACACGTTTTATATTTCCTCTGAATATGTTTTGATAAATTGATTGTTGAAGATCCTATGAACTGTTACAAAATACGCGCCAGGTATTTCCGTACCAATTGGATCTTGCAATATTTGCAAGTCAAAATTATCATCTAAAACACTCAATAATTTCCAAATTTCACTTACTTTGCATGTGATCCTTCTTCATATTGTAACAAATATCTCAAAACTATTGTATTCATTAATACTAGCCACCTATTGTGTAACCGTTCATAAAATAATATACAAATACAAAATACGCGCCAAGTATTTACCTGCAGTATTTACTCTTGCAATATTTTGTTACTATTGGTACGGAAATAGGATCTTGTACTTACGAATATTTTGTCGCAGTTCATACAAAATTATATATCCACGAGTATTTTGTCACCTTAGGTTGTGACTGTGACAAAATACTCGCGCAATGACAAAATACTCTCGTATCACGGTGTCACGGTGACAAAATACTTGTCACTGGTAACGAGTCTTGTTACATTAAAATACGTGTGACAAATCACAGGTAGTTATTTAAAAAAAATTTTACGGTTTTTAGAAGCTTATACCTTAAAGTGACTTTTTAGCAATAATAGAAAAAAAAAAAGGGGACTCCACTCCCTGCATGCTTCGCAAATCATGTCGACTATAATATAACCTGCACTTGCCCTAATTTCCACAGTGTTCATTCCAGTGAGAAAGCTACACTCCTGCCTGTCCGACTCTATAATACCCTTCACAACTAAATCAGAATCTATGCAACTGAAATGTCAACTTGAAATATTTAAAAGTTATTTTTTTATTAATTTGTTTTTAAATAAAGACAGTTTAGACAAATTTTTCGGCTATAGAAAACTTCTGCGCACAACTCAATCAAGTAAGATATCTTGATACGTAAAGTAAACATTTATAAACAACTCCGTTGTTCGATTAAACCTCCAAGTTAAAAATAGGGCATACTCTCCGGATGGAAATGGCAGTACAAGTCTTTCCGCTTTTGGATAAAAATTAACAACCTTTTGCTCGCCCTGTAAATTTTAAACCCATAATTGCTGTTAAGAATATTAGTTTCACGTACCACATATGGACACGAATGGTTAATATTCGTAAAGCCCTCTATTATACTCGTTAACAATTTTACAGCTGGATGACTTCTTTTTTTCCAAAATGCACACGCATCAATTGTATAGTCCAAAACCCAAGGTTTATATCCATTTGCTTTTTTTAAGACTCGACCTCTAAGCTTTACATTATTTACAGGATGTTTAATTGTAAACATGATATTTAGGACCGTCTTATTTCGTTGAAGAGCTTTTAAACGGCACGTGTTTATTTGAACCCAAGATTCATTATTGGATCCACATATTGCATTCGTCATCTTGAATACAAGAGATCGCTGGGAATGGGTATTAGTAAGTTAATTAGGAAACGTTTTTTTAAATGAAACTTTTAAGCTTTTACGTTAAAATGAAGTTGCAACACTAAGATTAGTAACAATATTGTGGTTGTCATCCTTTTGCCCATGTTGTTATTATACAATTACCAAATTTTATAGTGGTCTCATTTATTTGTAACAATTTTGTCAGACATTATTAACGCAGATGATCGATCTAATCTAATTAACTGTAATTATTTTCAAATTAGTCTAAAATTATTGAGTTATTATAATAAATTTTTATATGTATAGTTATTTGGCTTCGTTTTGCATCTCTTTAGGCTTCATATTTTTTACTCAAAATAGTTCAATAGAAGTACGCGTTCAATGGGGCTATTCCAACCATAGCCCGCACGGAGCAAACGCCGCTTCTTGGTTTATAGAAAAAAAAAAATTTTTTAATTTTTACCAGATTCCTGAAGTGATCTCGAAAAATACCATTATAAACGGAAAATAAAATTCAACTCTAATAAAACAAACGTCATTTATTTCTACAGAAGAAGAAAATCCTGTCATTTGCCATAGGCCCTCTAACGATAAATAATTTCCCAATACAGTGGGCACAATAGTGGCACCTACTCGAAACGCTTACGTATACAAACGTTCCAAAATAAGGCATTTCGCCTTGTTACTGGCTGCGAATGGTACGTAAGGAATTCGACCCTGCACCACGACCTCAATCTGGATACCGTGGACATCCAAATAAACAAGCACGTTTGCCGATATAATGAGCGTCTAGCTAGACACACAAACAGGCTGGCGAGAAACTTACTCAATGATAACTCAGTAAAAAGATTAAAAAGAAGATCGTTAAAAAATGTAATTCCTTAAGGCCCATACGCAGCATGCAAAAGTTTCGCACAAAATGTCAAAACTTCAAAAAAAAAAAAATTTCCTTTTTTGGGATTTTGCAACAATAGAAAATTAAAAAAAATTAAAAATACAGTGGGACCATGTGACACCTATGCCTAAACTTTGACAGAAAATTAACTTTTAACCAATATCTATCTATTTACTCATTAAGGGCCATACGCAGCACGCAAAAATTCCGCACCAAACGTCAAAACTTCATATGTATAAAAAAAAATATCCCAAAAAAGGGAATTTTTTTTTTTATATGCAGTTTTGACATTTGGTGCGGAATTTTTGCGTGCTGCGTATGGGCCTTTAACCAAAAATCAAAATTATCAACTAACAGCAAACTCATTCTACTTAAAACTATTTTCCTAGCCATCGCAATATACGGATCCTCAATACGGATATACTGCACAGAAAGCTACAAAGATGTAAAAATAACTTATTAAAACTTATCTCAAATATTCTTTTTATAAAAATGTGGGATTTCCAGAAGAGCGCAACTACTGAGTATTGCACTCAAATAAGGCTTGGCCTGAAAGTAAAGAGAGAATGCCCAAGCAGTCGCTCGTGAAGTGTCGAGATCGTCACACATTGACTAAAATCTGTAGTGTAACTTTACCACTGTTCAATTAACCTAAAATTAAAGACATTAATTTACTACGTATAACCAAAGATTATAACTATATAAATAAAGGAATATTATAATGAAACAAACTGACTCCGATAATATTTAATTATTTCGTGAAGCCACACAAATACAAAGTGTATTATAATATGTAGGTACTTATATTATTATTATATTAAGGAAAAATTTAACGTAGTAGTTAGTAATAGGTATTCCTAATATTATTTATTTATTAGCAGCGCTTAAAAATTTTAATTACTAGTATTGCAGTTGCACTCAGAAAAACATTGCGAAACATTTTTTACAAAGCCGTTTACTATTTATTATTTGTTCTGAGCTGTTTACGAACAAAGTGACGCTTTAACAATCTAAATAAAGTATTAAATGAATTATTTTTCGCCGCTTTTTCTGGATGAGGAACAAAATATTTTATAGAAGTGAAAAGATTGTTGCAATATAATTAAGCAACTGTCTCAAACGGCCTAAAGCAACTCAAAATTTTAAGATGATTAGCTTGAAATCTTATCTTAGGTAAATATAAAAAGTTTTTGATGACGTCGCCATTATTGATTTTTATATGAAGTGTGCCCGCTAGATGGCGCAAGCAAGTTGTTGACGCTAGATGGCGCAAGCATGTTGTTGTGTTCACAATAACACATATAAAGGCATTTTAACTTAATAGACATAATTGAAGTTAATTTTTTATATAAGCGTCCAGTGTGGAAGCGCCCTAGTTTTATAAAATAAAAGTAAGTTTTTTTTTTACTAGCTATTGGTATAAATAAAGCGATAATTTTGGTAATAATGACTAAAAATTGGTCAAATGCGCTTTCTAAATTAAAGCATAACCAGAAACATTTTCGAAGGATCAGTTTTTCACATTTAGAAATTTTTGGATACGCTCCCGAGTTCAGTTTATTGAGCGCCTAACATAAAAACATTTTCTGGTCTAAAACAAGCATAAAAGGTTTTTAAGATAATGAAACCTTTTTTATAACTAATTAAAAAACAATTTAACTTTAGTTCTTCAAGCGTAACTAAATAGAATATTGTTTTTAAACGCACTATATAAATGCACAGTATTTAAATTAGATATTAACTTTAGTTTTAATATTACACGCAAAAATATGAAAAACAACGCATTGTTGCTACTCTTAGAGTTCGAAATTTATTTTAATGTAAAAGTATTATAATTTTATTTAATTCTAAAAATATTTTTTAAACGGTTGGCCTTTCACAGCAACCTCTCATATGCAAGATGACAAACGCAGTATTAAAAAATAAATCCTGGGATCAGATAAATATGCTATATTTATGACTTGGATATTGAATGACATCAGTGAACTTTTTCTAAATAAATACAAATTTTAAATTTAAACAAAAAACTGGCAACCATTTCAGCTGTTTTGTATCAAACAAAAATAATTTCGCGGCAACAGAATAGAAGAATTAGAGAAATTTTCGAATTTATCGAAAATAAAAAAGTAAAGTTATCGGTCAAAAAATTCATTTTCCGGAGCACGCAAAAACGAATCCGAATGAAATTGTTCGTTTTGGTTTTTTCGTTTTCCGGAGCAATACACTATGTACACAAATAATTTCAAAGCTAATTTATAAATAATTATGCTGCGCTCTAACAAGCGTTATAATTGTCACAAAAAAAAATTTAGCAATAAATGGTATTACTATAAAGTTTGATAGTCTAGTAATACTATAATAGGCAAAAGGATGAAGAACGCAATATTGTTACTAGTTTTATTTTTGAATTTTTATTTCAATGTATTATATATTATATAAGTTAACGTTTCCTAACTAATTTAAAAATTCAAATTTTCAGCTATGTGTTGTATTCAAGATGACAAATGCCGTGTGTGAGTCCAACAATGAAACTTGGGTACGCATAAAAACATGTCGCTTAAAGGCTCTTCAACGAAATAAGACTGTTTTGAATATGCAATTTGAGTTTCTGCATCCGGTTACTAAACTTATGCTTAGAGGACAAGTGTTGCAAAAGGCCAATGGCTATAAGCCTTGGGTTATCGATAGCACCATGGATGCCTGTGAATATCTGAAAAAGGGAAATAATCCAGCTTTTAAAGTGCTATTTAGTTTGATAAACGGCTTTACTTCCTTTAATCATTCGTGTCCCTATACGGTACGTTTGTCTTTTTTATACAGGTAGTGGATAAGAGTTTACTTTTTTTTCAGGGTGTACAAAATATTACAGATTTTTATCCCAATCCCGAAAGATTAATGCTTCCACTGCCAACCGGAGAATACGCACTTTTTTTGACTTGGATATTAAGCCGCACAACACATTTTAAAACAAATATTTATTTTACCTATGAGGAAAGCTTTAAAAAAATTATGAATAAATGAAATATAATATAATCCAAAGCAGATAAGAATTAGTTTTTAATAGTTTTGTGATATGTTTGTTTTATTTACAAATTTAACTTCTGATTATTATGACACAAAATCTGTTAATTATGTTCATTGTTTATACCGAGTAATTCAAAATCTACTATTATTATTTCCTCAAATGTATAGTAACAGCGAAGCATTTTAGACCCATTAGTCTAACATCTTTTGTGTTAAAAGCTTTTGAACGACTGCTGGATATATATATGAGGAGCTCATTGGAGAACTCCAATTTATCCACAGCTCAACACGCATACCTGAAAGGGACGTCAACGGAGCCGGCCCTTCACGAAGTTTTGCAAACGATAGAGGGGTCTCTAGACGACAAGCAATATACTATGGCAGCCTTTTTGGATATTGAGGGTGCCTTCAATAATGTCAAAACAGAAGCTATTCAACGGGCGTTGACAGAATTAGTGGTGGACAACTGTGTTACAGACTGGATCACCTCAATGCTTAAGACAAGGGTCATCAGTGCTAGCATGGGAAATACAAAAATATCTTAGCAAGTAAACAGAGGAACGCCACAAGGCGGTGTGGTCTCCTCTTTTCTTTGGCTATGCGTAATAAGCAATATCATTATAAAACTCAATAGGGGTGGTGTCAATGCAATGGCGTATGCGGATGATGTGGTGTTAATGGTGTAAGGACTGTGCTCTAGCACGATCAGTGGGATTATGCAAAAGGCTTTAGACGAGCTCAGCACTTGGGCTACCGGCTGTGGCCTGGGGCTGTACCCGAATAAAACACAGAACTTATGCTTTTCACCAAAAGAATCAAAATACCCAACTTTGACCCACCAAAACTAAACCAACAGACACTCACTTTTTCATCCAGGGGTAATACTGGACTCCAAGCTAAACTGGAGATTAAACACAGAGCTGCGGGCAATGAAAGCTGGTTTTGCCCTATATGCCTGCAAACGAACAATAGGTAGGAAGTGGGGCCTTCAACCAAAATTAGCTCTTTGGATGTACAAAGCGGTTATACGTCCAATTTTATCGTACGGTTCTGTGGTTTGGTGGAAGGCCTTAGAAAAAGGTTACACCGTCAATAATCTTAACAGTATACAAAGGTCAGCATGTGCAATGGCAGTCGGAGCCATTAAGTCATGTCCCAGGGAGGCTCTTACGCACACGCTACCAATAGACTTACATATTATGAAAACGGCGACCACTATATTGTACCAAAGATGATATTCAACAGGAATTTCACTACCGTCCTACCCTTACGGAAGGATTGGACTACGTGATCTTTGCTAAACAACTTCGACACCACAATCTATACGATGGCTCTAAAATCGATTGTGGTGTCGGAGCAGGTATATACTCCGAGAGACTAAACATCAAAAATTCAGTGCGCCTTCCCAATTTATCCAGCGTCTTCAAGGCGGAAGTATTTGCTATTGGGGAGGCATGTAGGATACTAGTCGCTGACTACACATTCAATAACAACATTGCAATTCTGTCGGATTCAGGCCCTGAATTCAGCCATCACAACCTCTAAAATGGTGGAACAAAGCAGAAGGAGCCTTACCACCGTAAGCGAAAGGCATAACGTTACTCTAATCTGGGTCCCGGGACACAAAAATATAGAGGGAAACGAAAAAGCCGACGAACTGGCAAGAAATGGATCTGCCATGATTGAGGCTCTTGTGGAACCGGCGTTCACACCGCTTAACGTGGTCAAGAGAAACATAAATACAAAATACCTTCAGATAGCGGGTCGTAGATGGAATAGTCTTGTAACATGCAGGACTAGTAGATCCCTATGGCCTAGATACAAACTCAAACAAACAACATTGCTGATAAACAGAAATAGAAAAGACACCTATTGGAGAACAGGCGGCCAAAATGAGGCTTCCCCACAATATCCACTGCCACAGTTGTAACCAGCCAGAAGAAAAAGAAACCGTTCCTCATTTTCTTTGTAAATGTCCTGCTCTTTGGAAGCAGAGAATGGTTACCCTAGGAAAGCCGCTTTTCAATGAATTGGGGGAGCTGGCGGAAATAAACATCAACGACCTCCAGAGGTTCCTAAACCGCACGGACTGGATCTAACCGAGCTGCCTACACAAACAACCAAGTAACGAATTGGAAACGAGGATGTGGCAACAAAATGGTGCGAAAGCGCTAGTTGGGCTCATGGACCGAGCCATCACTTCAACCAACCAACCAACCAAACATTTGTAATGAATTTTGAATTCTCATTAAATATCCAAGTCATAAAAAAACGCATAGTCTCCTGTTGGAAAAGGAAGCGACAGTTTCTCGGGCTTGGAATAAAAATCGACTACCTTTTGCACGCCCTATAAATAATAATAGCTTTTATATATAAATTAATTAATTAAATAAATATGACATACCACATAGGCGCATGTATGATTGAGTGTGGTTTCATTTCGTATGAAATCATAAATCTTTTTTACAGCAGGATTATTTCTTTTTCTCATAAATTCGCAGGCATTTATGGTGTAGTCCAAAACCCAAGGCTTGTAGCCGTTTGCTTTCTTTAAAATTTGTATCCTTAGCTTAATATTATTCACAGGCTTGTTACTTGTAGATTTAAAACAGTCTTGTTCCGATTATTTGCTCGTAGGCGACAGCTGTTTATTTGTCCCATGACTTGTTGTAGGACTCGCAAACGGCATTTGTCATTTTAAAGATAAGAGCACGCTGGGAAAAAAAAAAAATCATATATGTTGATTAGATGTAAGATTAGATGATACCATAAAATATTTTTTATTACATTAAAATTAAATTCTAACACTAGTATCAGCAACAATACGATGTTCAGTCTTGCGCCCATGGTGGTTTTAAACGTTAATAGTGTTTTTTTATTTTTCCAAACTCCAAAAACATTTGTAATTATATGGCTCCGCTTCATTACCGCTGGATTACACGGTATAAACAATGGACATAATTAACAGATTTTGTGTTACAATAATCAGAAGTTAATTTTGCAAATAAAACAAACATATCGCAAAACTATTAAAAACTAATTTTTATCTGCTTTGGTTTATATTATATTTCATTTATTCATAATTTTTTTAAAGCTTTCCTCATAGGTAAAATAAATATTTGTTTTAAAATGTGTTGTGCGGCTTAATATCCAAGTCAAAAAAAGTGCGTATTCTCCAGTTGGCAGTGGAAGCATTAATCTTTCGGGTTTGGGATAAAAATCTGTAATATTTTGTACACCCTGAAAAAAAAGTAAACTTTTATCCACTACCTGTATAAAAAAGACAAACGTACCGTATAGGGACACGAATGATTAAAGGAAGTAAAGCCGTTTATCAAACTAAATAGCACTTTAAAAGCTGGATTATTTCCCTTTCTCAGATATTCACAAGCATCCATGGTGCTATCGATAACCCAAGGCTTATAGCCATTGGCCTTTCGCAACACTTGTCCTCTAAGCATAAGTTTAGTAACCGGATGCAGAAACTCAAATTGCATATTCAAAACAGTCTTATTTCGTTGAAGAGCCTTTAAGCGACATGTTTTTATGCGTACCCAAGTTTCATTGTTGGACTCACACACGGCATTTGTCATCTTGAATACAACACATAGCTGAAAATTTGAATTTTTAAATAAGTTAGGAAACGTTAACTTATATAATATATAATGCATGTTTTTACATTGAAATAAAAATTCAAAAATAAAACTAGTAACAATATTGCGTTCTTCATCCTTTTGCCTACTAGGTATAGTATTACTAGACTATCAAGCTTTTACCATTTATTGGTACATTCTTTTTTGACAATTATAACGCTTGTTAGAGCGCAGCATAATTATTTATAAATTAGCTTTGAAATTATTTGTGTACATAGTGTATTGCTCCGGAAAACGAAAAAACCAAAACGAACAATTTCATTCGGATTCGTTTTTGCGTGCTCCGGAAAATGATAACTTTACTTTTTATTTTCGATAAATTCGAAAATTTCTCTAATTCTTCTATTCTGTTGCCGCGAAATTATTTTTGTTTGATACAAAAAAGCTGAAATGGTTGCCAGTTTTTTTTTTTAATTTAAAATTTTTATTTATTTAGAAAATGTTTCCTGATGTCATTTAATATCCAAGTCATAAATATGGCATATTTATCTGATCCCAGGATTTATTTTTTAATACTGCGTTTGTCATCTTGCATATGAGAGGTTGCTGTGGAAGGCCAACTTTTTAAAAAATATTTTTAAAATTAAATAAAATTATAATACTTTTACATTCAAATAAATTTCGAACTATAAGAGTAGCAACAATGCGTTGTTTTTCATCTTTTTGCGAGTAATATTAAAACTAAAGTAAATATCTAATTTAAATACTGTGCATTAATATTGTGCGTTTAAAAACAATATTCTATTTAGTTACGCTTGAAGAACTAAAGTTAAATTGTTTTTTAATTAGTTATAAAAAAAGTTTCATTATCTTAAAAACCTTTTATGCTTGTTTTGTAACGAGGCTACCTAGCCTCGCCACCATAATGTCTAATATTATATATATCTAGTATTAAGTCAAAATATAAAGTGGTTAGTATTAACTGTTAAAAGCTAAACATCGATAAGTAAAAGATCGTCATAACATCGCCACACCGGACTGCCAACCCAGCCTGTCGTTTATCGCTATCGGGAGACTGAGGTACGAGCCGGCGTGGGCGAGAAGAAAAAGTTAACACGAGGAGAATAGATTTGGACGGCAACCGACACAGACGTAGACGCGGAAAATACGATGAGACACAAGGCGATGTAACACGTGAATGGCATATTAGGTTAGGACAAAAGAAACGAGGTTTGATAAAAGGAATTAGTAGAGTTCAAGACTAGGATAATAAAAGATAATAAAGTGAAGTAATTATAACGTTTATGAAAAGAAACTTAACGGTGTTCATTATTGCAAGTAATAGTGCTCAAGTGTCGCGAGAGTGATTGAACGTCATAGTGTGTGCTACCATTCCTGTTCCCCACCTTCCTGCCGCATATATTATAAACCGAGCTGGCTTCGCCACACTGGTGCAATACATGCTGGCCCTTTTGTAGGTACGCGTTGGCCTCGCCCGCCAGCCACAAACCCCTACCTTAATCGAGCCTAGATACGATCAAGCGGGCCCTGCCCATTGACGTAGTCTGTGGCGATCATACGAGAGCACACAGTAGTAAATTTTATTTTCAGCAACAGCCGAAGGGAATCGTTAAGGTATAGAAATGGTATGTATGCACGTGTGGTGTAGTGTGACTGCTAACCCCCCTACGCTGCCCAGTGTCTCAGCAAATTTACAAATTAGTTGTAAGTTGGCCCTGGTTCAGACTGAGTTATACCCCAGCACCAGAACTTCCTTACAGTTTTAGACCAGAAAATGTTTTTATGTTAGTCGCTCAATAATCTGAGCTCGGGAGCGTATCCGAAAATTTCTAAATGTGAAAAACTGATCCTTCGAAAATGTTTCTGGTTATGCTTTAATTTAGAAAGCGTATTAGACCAATTTTTTATCATTATTCCCAAAATTATCGCTTTATTTATATCAAAAAAAAAATTACTTTTATTTTATCAAACAAGGGCGCTTCCACACTGGACGCTTATATAAAAAATTAACTTCAATTATGTCTATTAAGTTAAAATGCCTTTATATGTATTATTGTGAACACAACAACATGCTTGCGCCATCTAGCGTCAACAACTTGCTTGCGCCATCTAGCGGGCACACTTCATATAAAAATCAATAATGGCGACGTCGTCAAAAACTTTTTATATTTACCTAAGACAAGATTTCAAACTAATCATCTTAAAAGTTTAATTTGCTTTAGACCGTTTGAGACAGTTGCTTAAATTATATGGCCTCGATCTTCTCACTTTTGGATAATGTTTTCTATTGATTTTTTAATTTTAAATACTATAGTATTTGAATATTTTTTCATTGTGAATAGCTTAAAGATTTCCGAGAAACCTGATCGTTCTCGTAGTTTTTGAGAGAACTACTAATCTAAAACAGCACGTTAAACCAAATGTTTTAATTGCACTCAACATTATTATAACGAACTATTGAAGTTTTGCAAAACAAAAACCCAAATAGAAATAAAAACTTCTGTATCCGCTTTTTATTTTAATAAAATATATTTCTCCAAAATGTTAAAACTAGCTGGTTCTGGTTTTATTTTGTTTCGTTTCAAAATTGTATCATATTTTATATTTGTAATGGGGTTTCTGTTTTTTTTTTTTTTATAAATAACCTAACATTAATTAAATGACAAAATTAATTTAATTGTTTAACATTGCTATTCAAATCCTATTGCAGCAAATAAAAGTTTGACTGAGTTTTTAATTCTAAATACGTAAAAAAATTAACATACAAAAACAAAAATATGTAAAACTTTAATTTGCAGAAAATTCAAAATGCAGTCTTTATTCTTTATTTATGAAATAAGTTTTTTTTACTTACTTTATAAATGTTTAATCAAAATTAACGCTTAAAAAAAAACCAACTAAAACTACAAATAATTCAAATTTGGCGCGCTAATTCAAAATGAAACTAATGCCAGTCTGTCTGTCTCGTTTCGCCTTGTGCTTTATAAGGCAAAGTAACTTTTGTGCGTGTAATGTTATTAGCGTAAGCGAGACAGCACGTAAATAAGTTTAACAGCAGTGTTGAATAGTAGCCGAAATGTGTAAGCATATTCCAAATGGTTGGCAACGCGAAGGCGCGCATTTAAATTTCAAATGCAATATTAAAGTAAAACATAAAAAATGTAGCATTACTCGCATTAATTTTATTTAATTATTTGTGTTAAAGTTAAGCCCATATATTTTTATTGATATTACATAAATTACTGCAAATAATTAAAAAATTCTTTGTTGAGCAATGTTAATTTTTAAATATTTACCTACCAAATTAATATTTCTTTTTTGATCATATAAACGAGAAATAAATATTACAAAAATGTATTAAAATTTTTCACTTCTTTTGTCAAGAGAAAACATTTTTTCATATATGTATGTACTTAAAAAAAACAAACAAAATAAGAAAATTTTATATTTTTTTTTAAGAATATGTGTTGGTTATTTTATTTTGTTTAAACCCTCCAATGCCCAATAGCGCCTTGAAAAAAGTACAATCTTTTATATTAATCGAATTTTTTTTGGCAGTTCCTAATAAACACACTAACTAAGCTATAAAAGATTTAAAATCTGTGCTGTTCCGAATTGTCAGCAAAAATAGTTTTTTAAAACACCATAACAAAAAATAAAATCAAAATCTTTCAATACTATATAAGCTGTTGAAATAAAATCAAAGTCCAAAAATTTCATAAGCGATTTATTTTTGACGAAAATCCTTTTTCAGATTTTCTCAGCTTACAGGTAAACGAACAATCGTACAAAATTTTAAAGGTCATTCCAGTACATGCACTGAATGGGATAATAACAGAGTCCAACATTGAATGGGCTGTAAACAGTTTCGAACCCTACAAATCTCCAGGCCCTGACGGGTTAATACCCGCCCAGCTGCAGAATGGGGGAAACCTGGTAGTCTCCTGGCTAAAAGCCATTTTCATCAAAATCACTGCGTTAGGTCAAATACCTTCTTCTTGGCTAACGTCCAGAGTGGTGTTTATACCCAAGGCGGGTAAAGCCTCACATACGGTTCCAAAAGACCTCAGACCTATAAGCTTGTCATCTTTCCTGTTAAAAACTATGGAAAGGCTGATAGGGTTATACCTAAGAACGTCTATCGACCCAAAGTTATTATCAGGGTCGCAACACGCGTACAGCAAGGGCAAATCAACAGAAACAGCACTTCATTCTGTCATATCAAATATAGAAAAATCCTTACACTATAAGGAATATACTCTTGCGGCCTTTTTGGATATAGAAGGCGCTTTCAACAACATCGTCCCCAATGCAATAACCGATGCACTGCGGCACCTAGGGGTGGATGACCGGCTAGTGAGATTGATTAGCCAACTGCTGCTGTGCAGAACGGTAACATCTTCACTTGGTACATCCACTCTCTGTAGGTACGTGAGCAGAGGCACTCCACAAGGGGGGGTACTATCACCTCTTCTATGGAACATGGCAGTCAACACGATGCTATGTCGCATAGAAGGAGGGGGTTGCAAAGTTGTTGCATATGCGGACGATGTGGTCTTAATGCTGAACGGAAAATTTCCACAGACCCTCTGTGACCGTATGACAGTAAAGCTCAAAGAACTGTCACTGTGGGCACTTGAAAGTGGGTTAAGCGTTAACCCGGATAAAACTGAGCTTATATTATTTTCGAAGAAATACAAGCTCCCTAATCTCTCTCCTCCGAGACTAAACGATTCAGTCCTGTCTTTTAGTGATACTGCAAGATACTTGGGACTAGTACTGGACAGGAAACTTAGCTGGAACCAAAATATTTCAGAAAGAGTCCAGAAGGCTAATACAGCACTTTTTGCCTGCAAAAAAACAATAGGACTTAGATGGGGCATGACCCCCCAAGTGGTTCGATGGTTATACACCGCCATAGTGAGACCCATAATGCTGTACGGGGTTTCTACCTGGTGGCCAGCCCTCACCATAAAATCAAAGCTTAAAGCACTAAATAAGGTGCAAAGAATGGCACAACTATGTATCACAGGTGCCCTTAGAACTACTTCAAGTGAGGCACTAAATGCTATCACCAACATCTCTCCAATCCTTCTAGTGGCAAAAGAATTTGCTACCTTAACAGCGAGACGCCTAAAGGATGCTCAAAGCTGGGCAGTCTTACGTTATGGGCACTCGTCCATTCTTGTAGAAGACACTATTGTGTCAGCTACCGATTACTGTATCCATCAGGAACACACCTCAACCCTTTTTACTACCATTATACCTTCAAGGGAATCGTGGATAGGAAATCAGCCGGGTCAAAAAGACTCCATTAGTTTCTTCACGGACGGCTCCAAACTCAACAATCAAGTTGGGGGAGGGGTTTTCTCAGAAAAACTAAATATCAGACAGTCCTTCCGGCTCCCGGATCACTGTAGTGTTTTCCAGGCAGAAGTCCTTGCTATCAACGAGGCTTTAATCTGCTTACGCAACGCCAGCCCAGACAACAGGGTAATAAACATTTACTCAGATAGTCAGGCAGCTATCAAGTCACTTCGCTCGTTATCCTCAAATACGACGACAGTCAACAACTGCCGCAAATCTCTTCAAGATATTAATGGTAATGAAATAGCAGACGAACTGGCCAGAAACGGCACGACCACTACCCTCCTTCCTGATAAGGAGGTTATACGTATGCCGATGGCTACTTTTAAACTACATACTAGGGAGAAGTTTAGCCTTCTTGCTCAAAGTATGTGGAACAACACACCTCACTGTAGGATAACCCGCCAAATATGGCCAACTATTGACGCAAAACGCTCCATACAACTTTGCAGTCTTAACCGTTCACAGTGTTCGGCGGTCGTTAGAGCGATTACTGGGCACTGGCACTGGAGCACACGCTGCTAGACTTAATGCTCCTATAAATGACTTTTGCAGAAGCTGCAGAGACGAGGAAGAGCTAGAAACAGTAGAGCACTTCTTCTGCTCCTGTGAAGCTCTTAGCAGACGCAGGAAAAAGCACCTGGGTTACTATTTCCTTCAGAACCTAGAAGGGCTGGAGCTCATTTGTCCGAGAAAGATTGCAAGCTACATTACTGCATCGGGATGGGACCCTTTATAAGCATACCATGTAGGAGAAGGGTAAAAATGCAATGGAAAGCATAGAGATTCGTGCGGTGTCACAACGGGCCAGTCCAGGCCTAAGTGTGCTGCTTTCAAGCCAGCAGCCGCCCTAACCTAACCTAACCTAGAATTTTCGAGCCGCAAAGTACCTCAGAAAAAATTATTCGACCATTGTTAAACAAGTTTTTTCAAAATGGGCATTAGAGTGTTTAGAATAGATTTTGTTTAAATCCCATTGAAAATGTAGAATAAAAAAACAAAAAATTATTCAAAAATATTTGGTACAATTATTTTTTTTTTTAATTAAGCCATAAGGCGTTAATTTTAAAAACTGCAATTTTGTTACAAAATTTTTTATTAAATTTTAAAAATCGTTGCGGGCAGTTTTGGGTTCCTTTAGTTGCCAAACGGCAATGGAATTTTGATTAATTGTTTAATAAAATTTTATGAAATATTTGTAAATAGTAATAATTTACAATTTTAGTTGCTACAATGCACAATGGGCCCGCGTGGCTAGATTTTGGCCAAAAGCCCTCCAGACGAAATTCAAAATTTGGAAAATATGACAATGTAATATGATTTAACACATATTAAGGTATCCAGAGCAAAAAAAAATTATTAAATTTAAATTAGTGGTTTTTAACTTATTCGACATCAAAGATGACATTTTGTATTTTTTTTAACTTTTGCGATAATTTACAGAAAAAAAAAACATGCATTTACTATGATACATGTAGCTAAGAAATCTTCATTCACTTTATTATTTATAATTGTTACTTCAGAGAAAAAATAAAAATGAGCTTAAAAACTTTTTGGTTTTAAATATATTCGAGTAGTTATAAAGATTTTGTTGGTTTTTCATCATTTGGCTACTTTGCTTTAAGGGTGCCTCCGACTACCACACGATATTTGATCGAAAAAAATGTTATAAATTTTTTCACATGTTTTACAACAAAATGTAATTCCTCCCGATTTTCGGAAATTGAATTTTGTATCTAAAAGTTGAATTTTAAAAATTGACCTCCAGGAAATTGTACTATTTTTGGAATTTCTTAGCTGCCTAAAAGTATGCTTTCATTTTTTTCATTTTAAAAGTTGTACTTAAATGTAAGAAAAAAGTACAATTTGAAAATTGTATAGCAAAAATTGTATTACAAAGGCGCAAATTAAAAACTGTAAAATTGATCAATTTTTAAGAAAAAGCGTAAAAATAGAAATATTGATTTTTGTAATTTTTTTTCGGAAATTAAAAGAGCATGTAAAAAAAAAATTATAACAGTCAAAAAGCATATGGATTGATGATGGCGTCTTTTTGTAATTTGCTTGGAAAGCTGAAACTATTTGGTGCTATAACTCCAAAACCGTTCAATATTTTGGTTATAGGCTATTTTTTTAATGTATGAGAAGCTCATATCTACCTCTGTTTGAATTATGGTCCAATTCCAATTAAAAGTGTTTTTTTTTGAATTAAGTTAAACATTTTTTTTAATTTTTTCCAATTTTGGTCTGGATTATCTATATCTCAAAAAAATCTGAGGAGGCTCAAACTTAAACAATAAAAAATAGCTCAATCCTTTGCGAACACGTATGTAAAATTTCATCACTCTAAAAAAATTATTATGGAAATGCCAGGATTTTGGCCAAAATATGAGAACCTGGGCCCATAGTGCATATGGATTGGTGATGTGGTCTTTTTGCAATTTGCTTGGAAAGCTGAAACTATTTGGTGCTATAACTCCAAAACCGTTCAATATTTTGGTTATAGGCTATTTTTTCAATGTATGAGAAGCTCATATCTACCTCTGTTTGAAATATGGTCCAATTCCAATTAAAAGTGTTTTTTTTGAATTAAGTTAAACATTTTTTTTAATTTTTTCCAATTTTGGTCTGGATTATCTATATCTCAAAAAAATCTGAGGAGGCTCAAACTTAAATAATAAAAAATAGCTTAATTCTTTACGAACACGTATGTAAAATTTCATTACTCTAAAAAAATTATTATGGAAATGCCAGGATTTTGGCCAAAATATGAGAATCTGGGCCCATAGTGCATATGGATTGGTGATGTGGTCTTTTTGCAATTTGCTTGGAAAGCTGAAACTATTTGGTGCTATAACTCCAAAACCGTTTAATATTTTGGTTATAGGCTATTTTTTCAATGTATGAGAAGCTCATATCTACCTCTGTTTGAAATATGGTCCAATTCCAATTAAAAGTGTTTTTTTTTAATTAAGTTAAACATTTTTTTTAAAATTTTCCAATTTTGGTCTGGATTATCTATATCTCAAAAAAATCTGAGGAGGCTCAAACTAAAATAATAAAAAATAGCTCAATTCTTTACGAACACGTATGGAAAATTTCATTACTCTAAAAAAATTATTATGGAAATGCCAGGATTTTGGCCAAAATATGAGAATCTGGGCCCATAGTGCAATGCTTTAATTAAGAATCCTGGTAATATATTTTAAATTAATAAACAGAAACATAAAAACAGCTGCAAGTACGTATAGATTTAATTTAAATCGAAATTTAAAAAATATTGTTATTATGCAATTTCTTTTAAGGATTTTTTAATGTAACTATATTTTGCGATAGTTGGCTTTTTTTCATACTCAATTAACAAATAAGATAAAAATTGTTATGTCTTCGTTATATAGCTAAACATATGAAATTTTTTTCCCCAAAGATGAAAAATTATAAATAAATTGTTAGCAGCTTAAAAATTTCCAAGTCATCTCAAAAAATACACAGAAAAATAAATTTTCATATAGTTTGTCAAAAATTAAAGTAAGTGAATGCTTTGTATTATTAAAAGTTTTAAATTTTGACTGCTCAAGCCTTCAAATTTTTTACTAATATCTTTATATCTAAATAAAAAAAAAATTAATTCTCTACGATATCCAAATTAAAACTTCTTTAATTGAATTAAGTCCAATACAACTCAGCTAGACAGGTATTAATAAGTTTAAATAATAAATAAGCTCTCTGATAGATGAATATACATTTATAAACAACACAGATAATAATAAAAATATTTATTTGTAAACAAACAAATTATACGTAATTAATCAATTTTGTCTATTCCTCAATTATTCAATGTTAGAGTAGGCCAGATCATGCTTGGATCCAGAGTAATTAAATAACCTTCCATCCTAGCAATGAAAACCATTTATTTATTAAATGAGCCAAAAAATGTATATTTCCCTGATTGTTTCGAATGCGATATAAAGATTTGGGTCACAATCTTAGACTTTTTTTTTTCTTCCAGCTTATTTTAAGCTTGAGTTTTATATTTTGAAATTATTTTTTATCTTAAGTCAAAACAATAACTTAATTTATTTTCGTTCTTTTTGTTCAGGATTTTGTAACTAAAAATCATTTTCAAGTTGGTACTTTGGAAAACTTTAACAAAGGTTGTGGGTTCTCTGCAAAAACAAATGGAACTCATATTCCTTCGGATTTTCAAAGTATTCTGGTGTTAAGGTTCAAGTACATGAAGTTGAGAATCTCTGCAAATTTAAATTCGTTAGTATTTGAAACTTTGATTCAAAAAATTTCCTAGTTAATATGCCCGTTCGCTTGCGCCCCCTTACATTTCAAACATTTTGTGACATATTTCATCTGATGCAATAACAGTAAATACATGTACATAACATGTTGTATTTTGTATACAACACTCGAGATAAAATAAAAAAATACAAAAAGTAATGCATGTAACATGTTCCGGACACTTTTACCACTCTTACTTTCTTTCAAATAGGCCAAAACTCAATTATTTATGATCTGCCACTGACGCCCGGTTCACACGCATAATAAAAAATAGAAGAAAAAAAACAAAATTATAACAAATTATTATGCGTCCCCGTTCGCAAGTGAATAATGCGGGAAGGGGGAGACGGCCTAACCGAAGACCAAACAACAGACATACCAACACCTGACCAACTGAACTTTTGTTAGGCCAATAGAGTAGGAATCGGACGACCCATGACGATGTCATGGGTTATGCAACAACGACTACTTGGTTGGTAGTTGTCATGGTTCATGCAACATTTTGTAGTAGGTAAATGGCGCGCTCGTAAACAACAATAAACAGATTCCGATTCAATACCAATTCAGTTCATGCACATGCCTGAAGACAAATGTTTCAGCACTTTGAGCTCGACGATTATCCAGGGGGCATGTCCTCACGCCCCCATCAACTGCTCAGCCACCAATGATCAAACACATTAGTTGGCTTAATTTCTCAGTGCCCACGAAGTTCAATGCCATCGGCACTACGGGTTTAAGCAAAAAAGCAAAAAAAAAACCAAAAAATTCAAAAACCCAGCGTCAAGCTGTCGCAGCAGTTGTGCTTTTGGCACATCATCTCTTGGTCATACCACACACATGATATGGAACGCATTAATCACAGATATTTAATTACATATCAAAGCTGTAAAACTATATTTAGGCAAAAAAAAATTTGGAATCTATCGTGTCGGAGCTCGACAGTGGAATGCCCTACACTAATTTTGCACCAGTTATACGAAGAGCAGGAGCAATTAAAGCCCGCAATGTCTGAGTCAAGATTTAAACCAATACGTTCAGAGATGTGTGCGTAGAAGTTTTGCTGGAGAGTGAGGCGCATGATCGTCATATTAGAGATCAATATACAATATGTGTCTCGTACCTCTCAGAAATAAAAATCACAGGTTCTACTTTTGTATGGTAGCTAGATAAAATAGTGAACCAATTTTGATTAAAATTCACATAAATGTGTAGACTAATATGAAACATATAAAACACATATGTAAGTAGATATTAGAAAATTTGTTTATTTTTTAAAAAAACGTGACCTAATATATGTCAGTTGTATTTTGCTTAAGATTAAATATATGTGTGAGTTTTGAGCAGAGTTGGTCATCTATTTCATATAGCTACCATACAAAAATTGAACCAGGTTTCTGCGCAGCCAAACTCTTAAGCTTCTTTAAGTCACCTCGAAAAAATTTATTGCTGCATGGCTTCTACTTTACGTTGTGCTCTTCACTGAACCTATTTCTCTTATTTCATTTTCACATGTACAGTGGACTTTGATGCACACAGCTGTGTACAACCATGGTATAATAAGTAAGGTAGAGTAAGTTTGCCGCGTCGTTCTCTTTGCTGGGGCCATATTTTTCATTCAAGCATGCATAGATATATAAACGAGTGTCAGTGTGTATGCGTCAGCTTGTGTGTTGCTTCTCTCTCTCTCACATTTTTTTGCTCTCACAAAATTTATGGCCCCGAGTTCGGCAAACTTACTCTACCTTGCCTATTATACCATGGTGTACAACAAACATTTTTATACTCTCTCACATTAAAACTGAGTACTGTAGAGTAAAGGTGAGATACTATCGAAAGTTTAATTTTTAGGATACTATCGATGGTTCTGTTACACTTTTGTACATATGTAAAAAACTCTTTTGATAAATTAACGGACAAAAAATTTACAAAATGCCGAACATGTCAAAAAGAATACAAAACCAGTGGTAATACGTCGAACCTTTTTGACCTTCCGGCGCTTTTAGAGTCACCAAATCCGATGGGGACAATACAAAATTATTTATGTAAGTCAAATTTTTATAAAACCTCTTCGCATAAAAAACAAAAATCGATGCCGCATTAGTCTTAATGATTGCCATAGACGTCCAGCCTTTCCGGATAGTAGACGCCTTTGGCTTCTTTCAAAAAACAGAAAAAAAATTTCTCTAATAATAACTATAAATTAAGTTAGTATAAAAAATTAAAAAATATAACTAAATATTTTTCTGCTTTCAGGGATCGGACTCTATTGGACTACAAAACTTGGTCAACCAATATTTATGCACTCCTGCCATTGACCTAGAAATGTGGACATGTTGGTCTTCTGTCACAAAAACAAGCTACTTGAAATATAATTTTTATACCCTGTACCGTATGGTACAAAGGGTATATTGTGTTTGTGCAAGCCGAAAATGTATGTAACGTACAGAAGGAGAAGTCGGAGACCCCCCAAAGTTACCTAAAGTATGATCAGAGTGACTAGAGAAGTCGATATACCCATGTCCGTCTGTCCGTATGAACGCCTAGTTATCAGAGATGGTAAGAGCTAGAGCAACCAAACTTTCAGATAAGATCCCTTATTAATCCATAGGAGACAAGTTTGTTTTATTTTTTTGATATCGGGACTACATTATATAGCTCCCATAGGGGTGTTTCAGAGGACCTCGAAAAAAAGCAAAAGTTTTAGATGGATAATTCGTTTGTTTATGAAGATATCATAACCAAATTTGGTAATCGGAAGTTTTTTAAAAACCCCCAGCACTGTACCAAATTTTATCAAAATCGGTTGACTATATCATATAGGTCCCATAGGATCGATCGGTCGAAAATTTGTTTTTTGTACAAAATTCGTTGTGTTTCGTTTGTTTGTGAAGATATTGTAACCAAATTTGGCATTCAGAAGTTTTTTGGAGATTTTCAACACTGTACCAAATTTGATCAAAATCGGTTGACTATATTATATAGCTCCCATAGGGCCAATCGGTCAAAAAATCGTGTTTTGTACAAAATTCGTTGTGTTTCGTTTATTTGTAAAGATATTGTAACCAAATTTGGCATTCAGAAGTTTTTTGGAGATGTTCAACACTGTACCAAATTTGATCAAAATCGGTTGACTATATTATATAGCTCCCATAGGGCCAATCGGTCAAAAAAACGCTTTTTGTACAAAATTTGTTGTGTTTCGTTTGTTTGTGAAGATATTGTAACCAAATTTGGCATTCACAAGTTTTTTAGAGATTTTCAACACTGTACCAAATTTGATCAAAATCGGTTGACTATATCATATAGCTCCCAAAGGGCCGATCGGTCGAAAAAAAGTTTTTGATTAAAAATTCGTCTGTTTTTGGTTGTTTATGAAGGTATCATAATCTAATTTGGCAATCAAATGTCTTTTGGTGTTCTTAAGCAATTTACCGGATTTTATTGCAAGCAGTGGTACAGGGTATCCCAAAGTCGTCCGCGCTCGACTTTAACATACGCCATCTTTTTGTGATTGTTATTTGTTAAATGGCATTGTCGATAGTATTCCACCTCTACTGTAGAGTACAGTGATGTTACAAATGACAAAAAGAAGCCACTTTAATATGTTCTTTTTGGACCTTGAGCCAGATAAAATTAATACAGAAAATTACAGATTAAACATATTTGAACAATTTTTTTTTTTAAGTGAACCCTAAGCACTATGAATTAAAAATTTAAAGTTTAAACTAATTTAAGATACTTCCTTCGATCCATTTGCTTCGTATACAGATAACGCACAACGTTTGGTTGTTGTGGGCAAAACCGAAGGGCTCATAACCTCAAATACTAATTTCCAAACAAACATTTAGTGCTACCAAGAACTGTGATTAAAATCGGCAAACCGAAACACAAAAGGTAAATAAAGAAGATATACATATTAAGATAAATAGTTAAATGCCAAATGAACATAGTTTGCATTAAGGTACAAACACTGTGTGAACCAATTATGAATTATAAACGGCTTCTCATAAAAATTGCCTTCATTAAGTATCATATGTGAGAATCGAAGGTTTAAGTAGAACAGAAGAAAAACGAACAATTTTCACTATTACAGCTTATAAGTCACAATTAGTTTACGCAGTAGTTGTATCTTAATACAAGCTGTATAGATTTGGTATTCATTTCTTATACATTTATTTGTTTTATTTGAAGTTTCTTACAGGTCTACATATGTATATGCTGGGAAATTATTTTATTTGATATCAGGTTAAGTCGGTATATGCTATGATAAAAATTCTTAAAACTTATGTTTGGACGTTTAAAAGCCTGTCTTTTTACAAAAAATAAATTGGTTGGAATTTCAATCATTCACTTATAAATAACGCTGAAGTTGAAGTATATATAAAAAAGGAGATAATACAGTAGAAACAGAAAATTGAGAAGAATTTTAATGAAACAAAAAAAAAAAAGATTATCTGCTGGAAAGTTTAGAAAAAATTCCTGGTTGATAGACCGAAAATCTCAAACAGGCCTGAAAAATATTTGTTCTGCCAGATAATAGCTTTGCAGTAAGAAGATTTTAAAGACTGCACACTGGCGATCTCACCGATAGATAAATTTGTAAAAAAAATATATTAAAAATCAATAGTGGATTTGTCTATTATTATTAAACTTTATTATGATTAAAAAAAAAAATTTTTAATAATTTTTATTGACTTGGGATCTGTCGCGGCTGGGGTATAAAAATGTTGGGATAAATAAGTTTTATTTAATAATAATATTTAAATGAATATGCTATGATAAAATCTCACTTTAAAATTATTTTATTTATTTATTTTAGCTTTATTTCAAAATTATTTTCAAAATGTTAGGCCTCATTTTGAGAATTTTTGTCTTGTTTTAGTTGATTTTTTTTTTTGATCTTAGACAATTTTAATTTTTTTTTTTAACAATTATGTTCTTATTTTAAAGATTTGGATTTTAAATCTACGATTAAATTCTGTTAATTAGTGAAAAATTTTGTGTGTCCAGCTTTTTTTAAATAATTTATATTGTAGCTTTTTATACGAAAACAAGAAGGACAGGTAACTCTACGATATTATCTAAAATTTTAATTTCTCAAATCTCTTGTACCCTTGACCCCCTGTTTACAGTGTTTTGCCATATTTTTTCAAATGCCAGCTTAAAGGTGTCAGCAGAGTTATGCGCTTCATATTTTTTATATTTAATCAAAAAAAAAAAAAATACTTTTGAGCAGTAATTAAATTACTTTTATTATGTTGACCTATATCTGTGATATATGCAATGACGTTACTGCAAATGGTCAAATAATAATAAAAAAAAAAAAAGGAAAGGTCTGACCATAAACGCAACTCACGTAAACCGTGGTTCAGCTTTCAGTTAAGAGCGTTAAATGAAATTCCAAGCCAACAATGACACAGTTGGCCATCTCCGAGTTAGGAACGTGTCACCCGCTTTTGTGCACACATTGCTTGCTTTTATTACGCTGACGCTTTGCCAATTTGCGCTCATTATTGGCATTATATCACACAAGAGTTTGTTGGCCCTGTTTTTATATTATTGATACTCGATTGGCCTTCATTTACTGGTAACAGCAGTATTTGAATTTTGTTTGTTGCGGCACCTGGTGGCGTATGCGTGATAATTTGCACGAATTGCAGCTGACACATGCTACATACCAAGCAAGTTTTTGCAACAAAGCGCAGGCTATAAACCTTTTGGCCAATTCGTTAAACTCGAAGCGTTTTTATTTGCTTTGAAAACCCATTTACATGGTTGACAATATCTGTCAGTGGTGGTCTGGTCTGCTGCTGCTGCTGCTGCTCACAAAGTATAATAGAGGTTCGAGTGTCTAGATGTTGCAAGTCCACTAAATCATAAGCATAGTTCCACACGAGGCGTGTGGCAATATGTAGCTTGCAGCTTTTGTTGGCCATAATTGGATGGCATGTGCGCGCGCGTGGAAGATGCGTCACTTCCTTGTTGGCATTGTTGTCAGAGTTGTCAGTGTTGTTGTCAGTTGTCAACGCAGCCCACAAAATTTTAGACAATAAACAACACACTGAGACTAAGCCACCAAGCCACAAAAATTGTTGTGCACAGTGGTTCAAAGCCAATTTAATTTTAGGTTGGTAATGCTGCTTAGTGTCAAGAAGTTGCTACACTCACATGGCAGCATTCATTTAATTATTATGACTTTCGAACCACTGTGCCGAATACAAGCGGCACAGCAACAATTGTATAGTGAAAAGCGTGAAAATTACTAGGTGAAAATCTTGTAAGGGAACCCATATACATTCACGAGTTACTCTTGCCAAAGAGTCCATCTCGCTGAGTTGAAATGGAAATTCGGAAAAAAGTGAAATATATGTATAAAAAACTCTATGGGTTAAAATTTAACTACCAGATAACAATTTATTTATTTACAATTAGTTTCAACTTTTATGTAGCCCTAGTTTTAAATACAATTTTTTTTCATGCGAAATCGAGTTAACACTTGAATTTACCGGGACTTGAGAGATGCCGAATTTTTAACCGTATCACAGCGTTCTTATTTTTAATTCGTTAATTTAAATTTAACTATAAGAATATAAAATAAATAAATATTGCATCGAAAATTTAGGAAATCATAAAAAAATTTATTATTTTAAAAAAGACTAATAAAATGTTTTGACATTATTGAACATCAGATTATAATACTAATATCATACAAATATTACATTATTATTAATTAATAAAGACGATAAGGAAACCCTTCATTTATAGTAACTTCAAGAAATTAAAAATAAAAAATCTTTAAATCTCATCTCAGCTTTTGAATTTTTGTTAATTTTCTGGATAATTTTACGATTATTTTTTAAAAATAAATTTGTCAAAAATATATTTAGGAAAATTAATTTTTTTTGAAAAAATTTCATTCAAAAAACTTTTCTTAAATTTATAAAATGTTCCAAAAGTTTGCTCATATTTTCTGTATAGTAGTAGTAACTAAAATTTTGTACACCTCATTTCCAGCTTTTACATTTTTTTTTATCAATTTTTCTTAAAAATAAGCTTACACAAAAATACATTCAAAAAAATAAGATAAAATTAAATAAATCTTAAAAAATCTTCAATCTTAAGTTTATACAACCCATAATTATCTTGAAAATGTTTCTCAAATTATTAGTGAATTTTACGATTTTTGTACAATTTTTATAAATATACAATACGTTTTTTAATTTCAATTCCTTATTAGTTTTAAACTTATTTAATTTTTGGATTTAAGAAACTTAAAAAAATTAAGAATTTCATACATTTCCAATGGTTAACTTCGTTTCATACATTTTTTTTTTAAATTACATCATTTACTGCAAATAATTATAGAAAATTAATAATTTTTTTTATCATAAATATGTATTCTACAAAATATTACAAATATGTATTATCGTTTTTATTCATATTTTTAAAAAAAAAATAAATGAAATTTTTTTTTTACATTTTTAGAGTGTCTTTTTTGACAAGTAAGTTTTTAAAAACAAGTTATATAAATATTTTGTGGTTTAGTCGCAATGAAATAAAAAGTGAAAATAAATTTTTCCAAATTAAGACAAAATGTGTTAAGTTTAAAAACCTTCTCCTGCTAGATCCTTTATTCTAATACTATATTTAAGCAAATTCCGTTTTTTTTCTGCCATTTAATTTGTGTAAATATATATATATATATTTAAGAAAATTTTTTTTCTGCGGCTGATTTAAGTAAAAAAAATGTTCTTTTATTTGCTTTACCCAACCATACATACTTTGAAAAATGTTAGATTTTTTAAATTTTAGATTATAAATGCTCAATAATTACAAATTTTCTCTCCATTAAAAAACTAGTAAGTACTAAAAACAGCTTAAAAAACAAAGAAAATAATTAAAAAGTGAAAAAAAAATTTTTTTAAACTAAGCCAAATTTCGTTAAGTTTAAAAACCATTTCCAGCTAGACCCTTTATTCTATTACCATATTTAAAAAAATTGTTTTGTTTTTATAAGTTTATCTCTGCGGTTGATTTTAGTAAAAAAAAATGTTGTTCTATTTGTTTTACCAAAGCTTGCGCAGGTTGAAAATTTTTTTAAGTGTTTTGAAATTTTTTAATTTTAGATTAATTAAAAATTTATTCTCCATTAAAAAACTAGTAAGTACTAAAAACAGCTTGTTTAAAGAAGTCGTTTTTTTAAGTCTATGAAATACATTTTTTTTCTTTAAAAACTTTTATTTTATAATTTTGTAATATTTAAAATGCAAATTTTCTAATATTTGGTTCTCTTGCTTATAAGAAAAAGCCTATGTTTAGGTACTAGTTGTTCCTATTAAGATATTCACAAAAAAAAAAGAGCTACAAAAATCACTTGTTTGTATTTGTTTATAAAATTATATTAATAATCGATAATAAAATTTAACATGTTCATTATCATAGGTCAATATATATACCATACATACTATATATCGCATACTTGCTATGTAACGTCTAGACATAGATGAACGTGACTATCTCGCTTTATCATTGCATGCTTTTCAACTTGACGTATACTTTATAGAACCCTATAGGCTACTTTTCTCTGCTTAATAAACTTCGTGACGTAACTAATATACTCTCTCTTTGAAAAGCCCAAAGTAACCATCCGCAACAAATGCACGCAAGTGTTGCAGCAAATACGCAACAGTCGCAATTATTTATTTTGTCTACTCCGAAATAAGCACGACAAAGAAAGCCCGCCAAAGAGAGCCAGATACTCAGAGAGTCAGCTCGAGAGTTTCAACCACACTTATTAAAGCGATAAAAGCTGAATGAATTTACGTGTTAATGAGCAAAAACCGAGACACTCGCAGCTGTCATAGAGCCTCAAAAGACGGAGCAGAAAAAGTCACACGCACGCCAATGACTTAATTTTTATGATGTTGTTAATGCAAATGCGTTGCCTCCGGTTTAGCTACTGCTGCTGCTGCTGGGCTGATCTTCCTTCAAGCCCACGCCAAGCGAATGCCCCGCAAGTTGAGGCATTCATCTTCAGTCAATCATATGGACATGCATTCAATAGATCTTAGGCTCAATGACCACCACAATGATCACATGCATAGATGATGTGAAAGGCGAAGCCAACTGACGTAATGCAGTAGCTGCCGCCGCTGCAGTATCAAGCGCATTTTTATGACGACAATAATGTTGGATTCATCTGAAGATATCTATTGACGGTGTAGTCACGCCTTGGCCATTATGGGCACGGCGTGGATGCCGCTTGCGCAATCGCTAATTGTCTCGAAGGAAGATGTTGGCGCATGGACATGAATTTGTGTGGCAGACATTTCCGCTTTTGATATAGAGATGCGCTTGGAACTGCGTAACCTGCTGAACTTGCACGATGAACTTTGTGTGGGTTGGCTTGGGAAGTAAGCGGATGGAAAACACAGGTTCCGGAAGTGCTTCATTGAAGAGTCGTGAAATTTAGTAAGGAAAAGAACGCAAAGCATAATTGTTCAACGAGGTTGAAGACAACTACGCAACAAGCGCCAAATTTTGAATTGAGATGGAAGCTTAAGATTTCAAAGTTGTTGAAATGAAAATCGTGAAACTTAATTAGATTTCGAAATTTTTTTTGGTTAGGATGAAAAGTACTCGGTTCCGAATGTATTTAAATGAACAGTCGTGAGACTTAATAAGATTTCAGTAGCTTCAAAGTTAGACGCAAGATCCATGAATTTAAATAAAAAAAACAACTTCAGGATTAAACTATCCCACCGATTATAATGAATTTTTCGTGCAAAACATTGTAATGGCTAGTATGGTCATTATTTTTAAATGTCGGAAAACTAGAAAAATTTGAATCTGTTTTCTGAAACAACCATTCTTAAAAATTGCTATATTTTATTATTTTATTGTATAAAATCTATAAAATATTGACGAGTATTTTTTTTCCAATTCAACTTTTGTTTAAATACAAAACAAAATACATATATTTTAAACTAATTTCACCTTCACTTAGGTCCAGACGCAACTTCTTGCTTCCTATAACTCAATACGTTCCAGAAAATATACCCATTGGGCAAGAATTTCCTTAGGATTCTAAGAAAAATTCCTGACAATTTGAAATCAATAAGTAAAACGAAACACTTATTCCCAAGAACTTTGCAATCGAGAAAGATATAATCGAATTTCCTACGATTTATAATACTTTTCATTGTAAAATCCTAAATTTCACTTAAAATCAGGAAGTTTCCGGAACTTTTCTAGTAAAATCAAAATCTTTCTATATGCATAGGATCACTAAAAAAAACCTCGCATGAATTACGATGCCAAAAATCATAATTTGCATCATTTAATATGTGTTTTTTATCTGCATTTTCGAAATGTCACATATATAATTATAGCATTTTGAAGAATTTCCATGCTGACCAGAAATCTATAAATGTTGGAACAGAAATATTATTGAAATGATTTACAAAATATGCTTATCTACCTTTTCGAAATATCACTTAGAGGATTTGAATACCGTATACCATATACCATACCCCATAACCAGAAATTTGATATATCACTTAAATAATTCGAATTTATTATGAAATTTGCAGAACGTTTTCAAATATAAATAGTAATGAAATTATTGGCGAAAAATCGCAAAAATATCCCTGTCCCATATCTACCCTTAAGGGGTAACACCAGTATGGAGCATGGTTTTTTAAGGTTATTTTTTGATTTTTTTTTTCAAAGAAACATTATTTTATATTCAAAATCCAAATAGGTGACGAAATTATACATATTTTGAGCTACAAAAAATAAGTTTTCCAAAAATTTTTTATCGTCAAAAAAAATCATGAAAAATAAAATGTTTTTATTATTTTGACAAAATGTGTGGCTCACTAGGAAATTATGTTACAAAGATTGTGTCAAAATTTCAAATCGATCGGATAAAAAGTGACTGAGTTATTCGGGAAGCCATTCGAAAAAAAGTGCTTTCGAGAAAAACGCGTTGAAAGTTTTAAAACGCCCGATGATATAATTGGGGGAAATTTTTTTATTTTCTTGAAAATATTTTCGGGATTCGATTCTAACATAATTGTCTACCAATTTAGCTAAAAAAATTGGATTTTCTGAAAATTCTACACTAGTGTTACCCCTTAAAAACAAAAAATTACCTTTTTGAAAAAAATTGCTAAAATGTTGAAATAGAAATAGTATTAAAATTATTTGCGCAAAAATGAAAGAATAGCTCTATACTTTATCTACATTTTTGAAATATCACTTACAGAATTCGAATAAATCACATTTTCAAAACTTTTTCAAAATTTGGTCCTCTAAGTAACAAAAAATTACGATTTTGAGTAGATATGCTAAAAATATTGAAATACAAATGGTAATGAAATTATTTTCGAAAAATCTGAAAAATATCACTAAAATAGTTAGAATATACTACATTATGACATTTTCAAAACGTTTAATCATTCTTAGTAGAAATCCTGAATATGTTGAAACAGAAATAGTATTGAAAATATTTAAAAAATCCAAAAAAATATCATTTATCTACGAATTCAAAATTTCGATAACAGAACCCACATAAATTATAAATCGGTAATACTAATACTTAATATCGAAAAAAGAATTCTTATATCGGATTAGTAGAAAATTGTATATAGCAGGCAATAAAATAGTATTATAGAAGTAGTGGGAAAAAGTGGTTTGATTGCGATTCTCAACTCACGATGTTTAGTAACTATTGTGGCAACTTTGAAATATTCAAAATCTCAAATAAAAATAATTCTTATAATGGGATTATTTTATAAGTCGCAATATCTTATAATTGCCTACATTGTTTTAACAAATGTAAGTAGAAACAAATTTGGCACCGAATAGCCAAATATTAATCCCCAAACCCCCTCTGACCGAATTCATCATAAAAACCAACGCATCTCTATACTCTAGCTGTATTGGATTATGTATTGCCCAATCTAGCATAGCAAATGGTTTTTAATAAGAAATAATTGTCAAGAAGATGTAAAATATGGCAGTCTCGTTTTCAGGTGTCTTCATTGCCGGAGAGCCCAGTTAAACGGCTTAACGTAAAAAAAAAATGAGGAAATCATCGTCTGCAGCTGCATTGGCAGACAGCTTGCTGCATTGGCAGGAGCAGCAGAGTGCAGGAGGAGTTGTGGGCAGTAGTGTATATGTATATATGTACATGGGCAGCCGGCGCTACGCAAATTGGAATGTGAGACCTCTGACTGTGCAAATACATAAATAAAGTAACTACTATATACACACATATATAGCTCTATATGCAACACTGGCAACGTCTTGTGGCATGTTGCGTAACATTGAGCCACTGAGCCGGTTTGATCAACAATCTGTGAATCTGTGGTCACTCTTTTGGTCAGACAGAGTGTCCAAAATGTTTGTGTACGTGTGCGTGTTTAAAGGACGTCGCGCCAGTTGGCCGCCTTAAGCTTTAAATCGCGCATAATCTCGACTTATAGCACATATATACATATTGTACATATGTATGTCAGTATGTACAAGTAATTTAATTTCTGCGCATTTGTGGCTTCTTCTTGTTTATTAATTTTTTTACCAATTGCTACAGGCCTTAAATTTTTGTGGCTCTTATTGTTGCAGCAACAGAAACCACTTGTAATATGCTGTGTAATAAATAATGTTTAATGTTATATATACGTACATAAATATACAGGAGCGGACCTAGAGGGGATAGGGTGTAACAAACAATTTAACAAAACGATAAATTTTTTGCGAAAGATGTGTGCTCGGGGCGGTGCCACGCCCCATACCACTACCTACAAATACGAAAACTCGGTTTTAGACTTACAACAGGGTCCCTAACGATCCCTGAAAGTTTCATCCATTAAGTATTTTTTTCCAGATGAAGCTATTTGTTTACTGTACTAATATGTGATTTTTAATTTAAATTCAATTGAATTCCTTTTCTTCTAACGAATGTGGCATCGGGCCCTCTTGCAAACTGAGTGCCCGGGGGTAGATTACCCGACCACCTCTATATACTTTCTCCATCTCTCTCTCACTTTTTCCCTATTCTTCTCAAATTGTATCTTTAAAAATTCAGAATCGTTACAAAATTTTATTTTTGCCGCACAAATTTGGTAGCTGAGGTCATGAAACAAAAATTAGAAGGAAACGTCTAAAAAAAATTTTTCTATGGTAGCTATATGAAATATTGGCGCAATTTTGATCAAACTTCACACAAATGTGTAGACTAATAAGAAACATATAAAAACACATAAATATATATTATTGCTTAGGCAAGTCCACTTCAAAGTATCGGGACAGCCCCATCCAAAATTTCATCTCTAGATCCGTCCCTGGATACAAACAATAACATGTGTTTACGCGTTTTAATGTCGCAGTCTTAGTGATCTGGCGTTGAGTTGGTCATTTTGCTGGCATTGTTGTTGTACTTGCTGTCTTTGCTTTTGCCTTTTGTTGTTTCGACCTTCACCGAGCGCACAGAAACTTACACACACCGCTACACACACCGCTACACACGCACACACACACACAAGTAAAACGCACCTTTTTAATGATTTCAATTTCGTTTTCAACTTAGCGCCAATCAACAGTTCATACCTTTCGATGCGTATAACAATTTGCAGACTTAACGCCAGTCACCTGCTGCGAGTCCCCAGAAAAAAAAAATAAAAATAAATATCCAAAAAAAAAAAAAATCCAATCACCGCTTAAGGGTTTTCTTTGGGTCTCTGCTTACTTAGGCAATTAATTCTGCATTTGATTACCACTTTTATAGGCTGCACTTGCCGTTCAGATGATGCAACCGCAACAGGCAAGAAATCAATTTTTTGGTCAATGCGCTGCAATTAACTTTAATTTCATTTTTGTTGAAAATGTAGGTCAACTGCAGTCCAAAAACCGGGCCTAAATAGCCCTCGTGGTAACAATGACATTAGCGTCAACACTTGAGCTGCAGCCAGCTTCGTTGGTTTCCTTGCGTTCCGACTTAGGTGCACCTGCTGCCAAGCCGCTTAGACGCTTCATTGTGCAGACTTGCGCCATGTAACGAATTGCCACAGGTACTCTAAAAAAAAGTAATTACAATTTAGAGATTCCCAAAAACCTTTTCATGCTGACTTTGCAGCTATGACGATCTTACAAAGAGTTCCACACTTCCATTACGTTGTAAACAATATTAAGCTCACACTTTACGGAAATAATCTGATTTTGTTTAAAAGTTTAAACAATTGTTCGTTGCATTTGTTTGGATTTAGTTTTAACCATGATTAATTGAGTTTTTATTGCTTGAGTAATTTGTAGCAGCCCTAGGGGTCGTATGAGTAATATGTTTAGTTGTTTTAAGTGCAAGCAGTGCAAGCAGTTCTTAGGCCTACCTATGTGAGTAACTAAAGATCTGTCAAACAAACAAAATGATTAATTAAATTATCAAGCTCTTAATTAAGTTGGACAAACAGCACGGCAATTCGCAGAAATCTCTTGGAAGATCTGTTAGAGATTTGCATGAATGCATTTTCAATTGCGTTAAACGTATTCACGCTTAAACTAAGAGCTGTCAAATTGTTAAATTGATATTATCGAGTGATTTTATTGCAATACCCTTCAAAATTATTATCGATTGAATAAAAGCGACCTCGTTCGACTTTTTCCTGTTTTTGAAACTTGACTTAACTGAAAAATGTTCGAGCACCTACACGGAACTATAAAAAGTGCGCGTTAGAGATTTGAGGCCACTTTTTCGATTTGGACTGTGAAATTTTTAAACAATTTTAAATTGAACACATGTATGGGCGTAAAAATTGAAGACAGTAAAAAATTAGTCCAACTACACTTGAATATTCTGCTCCCGTACAAATTCGCTATAAGAAAGTTCGAGTGTATTAAGATGTGCTTATCTGCAGGTTACGGGTTTCCATAGGAATTGGTGCAAACAAATTTTTTTCAAAAATATAAAATAACCATTAAAAATTACGCGGAAAGCAAATGCTGTACAGAAAATAAAACTTGTAACCGAAACCGTAGGTAATTGAAGTGGTCCCGTCCTTCCCACATATTATTCCAACTTTCCCTTAATTTTCATAAAATAATTTCCATATTTAATTCATAAAATAATCTGATACTTTCAGATTACCATTTGGAATAAATTTTCAATTTAACTTAAATTACAAAAGAAGCTTCCGCTCTCCTAAAAATCGATTTTTAATATCATTTTTGAAAAATTTGGTGATGACTCCACAATATTATGAACAAAACGGTCTAATAAGAGTTATTAATAACTAAATATTGAAGTAAGGTTTTTATACGAATTTATTCCAGAACGAATTTTCGATTTTTAATAATGCTTTTTTCGAGTTGTCGATAACTGAAGAGAGATACATATTTGACAGAAAAAGAATACAAAAAATGTAAATAAAATTGAAAGAAAAAAAAAAGAGATCTTCACCTTTCCTAAAAATCAGAATGATCACATTTAACTCAGAAAAAACAAATAAATTAAAAATGTAATATCTCTTAATAGTACCTACAGTAAACGAAGAGTTTCAGCTGAAAAAAAAAATGCTTTGTTCATCAAACTTTCAGGGATTATCTGGGACTCTCTTCTAAAAATAAAACCGAGTTTTCGTAGGAAAGCGATAGAGGACTCATTTTGTAGTTAACTTTAATATAAATTTTCGAAAAAACCTATCGGTTCTAAGATGTTTGAACATTAATGGGGGTACCACGCCCCTCCCCCACAAATACGAAAACTAGGTTTTAGACTTATAACAGGGTCCCAGACAATCCCTAAAAGTTTCATCAAATAAGTATTTTTTTTCAGCAGACGTCGTTTTTGAGCCTTCGTTCACTGTACTATAAACAAATAAAGATATTTAAATCATGTTTTAAATTATGGTATTTAAAAATGTTGTTAAAATAATGAAATGTTATTGCTGTGATGTATAATATTTAAATCGGATTTTTAGAAAATGGCATTTCTCTTTACAATTTTTAATAAAAATAAGTATGTATTACATTATAAATATTTTGAAAAAAATTTTAGTACATACTAAAATTTTTAATTCTAAAATTGTAAAGTGATGTGGCGTTTTGTTAAAAATCTGAGTTTTCCATTTTTTTAAAAATAATCATATTACATCCGATTTTGATGATCTTAGGTTCACAAATAAAAGTTTAAAAAATGGAGAACAATTTTTTTTGCTAATAAAAAATATACTAAAATTTTATAATTTTCAAAAATGGTCGAAGAAGTCGCTTGCTAACTAAATAAATTTTGATTTAATCTGCATAGGTATATCGTTTTTTGTGTAAACTACATAGTGTAAAGACAAAAATTAAAAATTTTTTAAGGAATCAAAAAATTTTTAACGAACTTCACGTTTCGTGATATCGAAGAACAAAGTTAAAAAAAGTCGAGTCTTTACCATAAACTTTATAAACAAGATTTGTATACAACAATATCTTTTAAAGAAAACGTACAATTTTAAATAAAATTGGTATATAACAATATCTTCTAAAAAAGTTCTTGAGCTAAAACGCGGGAAATTGGGAAGTACCATGTGCATTAGGGTGGCCATTTTTGCAATATCTCACGATTTTAATAATTCAACCGCCTGAAAAGTTTCCTTTTTACCTACATATAGCGTCTGCAAAATTTAAAGACGATCCGAAAGTATTTGATGGTCGCGGAACTAGGTCAAAAATTACGAAAAATTTCATATGAATGCATAAATAGCGACCAAGTTGTAAGTTTGACAAAAATATGTTCGTAATATAATCGATGGGTAATTCAATTATCTATAGTCAAGTAACAAAATTATCGAAATCAGTTTAGTACAACCGGAGATATTTTCTGTTAAGTAAAGGCATTTTTTTTTTTTCTAATTTCGAAAAACTGTTTTTTTCGCAATATCTCGAAACCCGTTTCATGAAAAAATTTTTCACTGCATTTTCGGTTTTAGCATGTCATTTTACTGCAGAAACGAATAAAACATGTTGTGGGTACCAACATTTTTTTAAATTTGTAAGCTTACCAAATTTATTCAGGCCGACTCTATATTTTTTTAAAATTATGTTTAGATAGATATGAGACTTTCTGAACCATAATTTGTTTGATTGGAAATAAGCTTTTAAAGAGTTTTGTAGAACAATACAGTCAAAAACGGAAAAAGTGAAAATTAAGACCTTTGACATATTTTCGCGTCGATCAAATACTTTCGGATCGTCTTTAAATTTTACAGGCGATGTATGCAGGTAAAAAGCTAGCTTTTTAGGTAGTGGTGTTGTTAAAATCGTGGGTTTAAAAATTTACCATACCAGCGGCGGCCACCCTAATGTGCATGCGTCTACGTTCGTTGCAATCTCAATACTATATGTCTAAAGGGGTTAACTGTATTTTTTTGGATTTCCAATAATGGTCTATTCTTTGTGAATTTTCTCGAAAATATTTTGGGCTCGTACGTCAGACCATGTTTTCTATATGTTGCTGCAGCCGTAGAATCTGAACCCAAGGTAAAATAAATAGCAGAACTACAGGGCTCGATGAATTTTGGAGGTTATCCCGAAACTCTGAAAATATATAAAAAAAATAGTTACAAGCGTTTTTTGAGGTGATCTCAAAACTCTTGTATCTTCAAGAATGGAGATATCCCATATTCAGTGGTCTTTATCCTGATGATAAATTCTGCAGACTAACTTCAGGACAGCAGGCAGTAGGGATGGGCGATAGTGTATCGATATATCGGAATATCGATATTCTTTCTTTGGAAGTGAATTTTGTATCGATATCCATGTTCGACGATATATCCGATATCGATATTTTCATCCGATACTGACGATATTTACGAATTCGGCGCCAAAACTAAGCGTGCAAGGTGGAATGGCCACTTTGGGCATAGAAAAAGATTTGACTGCATTGGGGAAAAAATTGGAGACGTCGGGCAACAATATTCTGGCTAAGTCGCTGCACATTACCATTTCATCAGAAAAATTATTTTTGGGAAAGCACATTATTGCCGTGAGCAATCCTGTATTGCATTTAGATACGGAAGATCCAAAAAGTATTGCGAGAACGGAGATGAAAGTTTATTTTCACGCCAACAGTCTCCGCTGGACTCCAATCCACTAACCATATGGGCGCCACTGTCGACACAATTCTTGAATCTTTACAAACTAGCAAGGATATTTGTTCCGGCTGTTGCGACGTCTGTTACCTCGGAGCGACCATTTTCCCTTGCAGGGAGAATACTGACCGACGAACGGAACCGGCCTTTGGCTTGTGTAGACGATTCTTTGGAGACTTTCTAATTTAAACTAAAAACCAGCCTTTTGAAATAATTGTAAGAAATCCAGATAAACTGATTATTTGTATGTGTCTGAATTTATGTATGACTTATTATTTTAAAACTCATATTATGCATAAAAATTTGTTGGGCGATATATCGAGATATCGATATTATTTGGTCGATATATCGATTTTTTACATCGGTTTCATCCGATACACATCGATACTGAATATCGATATTCGAGTACGCGATGCCCATCCCTAGCAGGCAGTGTATGCTGAAGTGAGGAAGCAACAACAAAGATTCAGCCAGCAAAGATTACAAAAGTTATTTCTACTTCTTGAAGAAAGTGCCTAGAAGACTTAAAACCAAGCCAAGTCTAAATAAAAACTCAAAACTGTTGTACATATTCCGAATAAGTAGTTACAATCTTTGTTGGAACACCATAGATCAGCGTACTACTTCCTCAATAAAATCGCATACAGTAATGCCAGTTGTTATTATCAGATGACCCAATTTATGAAAAAAGCTCACACATTATATACATACCTACTATATAATATATAACCCAAATAAATGTCGTGTTTAAGCAAAAATGCATTAAATTATGCAACTGGATGGACTCGTCTTCGAGGGATACGGGTAAGTAGACGCAGCCAAAGCGAAAGGTGTTTCAGGCCTGCAGCAAAAATAGCGCCGTGACCATCAACACTGACATCTTCGCTTCCAAAAAAAAAAATGATTTGAGGTGAAACAAAAGCAGGGCTTTTTTTTTTTTTTTTTTTTGAAAAAAGCGCATGTGAAGTGCCGCTGGCGTTTTCTGTCCGTATTAACGTTGTTGTTGTCAATCTTCCGAGCACGTTACAGGAATTTCAATTTGGTTTTTCATTTTTGAGTGGGGCAACTGCAGCCAAAAACAAAACCAAGTCAAACGAGCGCCAGCGCCAGCCAAGTGAAGTGGACCCAATGCACATGCACATGATTAGTGACTACTGAATATTACGGACTACTGAATACTGAGACTACGCCTGGCTTGGTTTGGCTCAACGCGGATTGGGTTGACGTTGGATACAGAGCAGGTTACGCTTGGCTTTCATTGTTGGTGCTGTTGCACATTCTTCATTATTTCTTATTTACGACAACTTTTGTTATATACTTAAATGTATTGATATTTTTTTATTTTATTTTTTTGTAAAAAACAAAAATAAAAACTCATTTCGGGTTTGGTTTTTTGCTAAATTGGTTTAACATGTTGGTCTGTCTGGCTGTCGATGTCTGACGTAGTAGTTGCGGTCTTTGGGGTCTTGAGCTCTAGTCTTCTTTTATTTTTTGTTGTGAAGGCCGAAACTGCAATTGCATTCAAGTCTTCTGTGTGGTTATGTAATCAGCTCGTATATACAAATATGTGTATAAGCATATGTGTTAATACATACATGCGTACATCTGTCAATTTTGATTTTTGCATATTATTTATGAGGCAGACAGAAGGCGTGCAACATGTCTCGAAATGCCGGAAAGGGTCAACACCTCGATGGAATGTCTAAGTAGCTTTGTTTAAGTTTGGCAAATCAAGAAGCCAAATTGACTTGGACTCCTTTACGTTAGACAAGCTTCAATAGCGTACACTGAGCAAAATAAGCAAAATAAGAAATATTCGTATTTTTTGTGAGCGCCATTGAAATCTTCTAATTTTTAATAGGCCTATGAGTTCCGATAACCGTATACTTTTGTATTTTGGATTGCAGAAAGAAACGAAATATTTGTCTATTTCTGAATATGAACCAAACACTAAACAACCAAATATTTTTTTTTTTATATTAAAATATTTTCCATGAAAAGATAAATTTTGTTAGTAAAATTAACATAAAAAAAATAAATAAAAAGGCTTATGTACTAACTAGTAGATTTCTTATATAAAGAGCTAGGACTCTATTTTATTTTATAAAATACTATTTATTTTAAAAAAATTTTTTTTTTATTTTTACAAGAAATTGTTTATGTATATATAGTTATAATTTAGCTTAAAAACTAAAGATAACATTATAAAGCGCTGGCAACGTAGGAATTATTATTATTTATTCAATATCTGTACATTCCAAGGTAATGATAGGCATTTTTATTTTATGAAAAATTTTTAATCCTTAGAACCTTAGAAGAATTTTTGGAGATTTGCATTCCCGATTTTAAATGAAAATTCTTTTCAGAAATATTAATTTGTTTTTAGAATTTAATGCCAAAGCTTCTAGCTAGATAAGGGACACAAAAAATTGCCAAAAAGATTTTTAAAAAGTAATGATGCAGGTCGGTTCAATGGTTCAACAAAAATTTACTAAAAAATTTCAGTTTTTAAACTTAAATACTATTTTGACTATTTGTGACTAGAGTCCGAGACGCCTTATGCAGAAGTCTAGGAATAAATATATATATAGAGTACGAGACTATGTTGTCTGAAAAGCTTATTAAAAAAGGTTTTTTAATTTTTAACCATCGCTTTTTCTTAAATAAAAATATAAAATTTTCCTATGTTTCTTACACATGTTAATCAGAGATTACTTACCTTTCAATCTAAAAAGTTTTTATTAAAAAAAAAATTTTATATATTTTTTTTAAACATTTTTTTAATATTTTTTTTTAATTACACAAAAAAATGTTTTCAAAACGTGGCAAAAATAAAAAAAAGTTGTATAATATGTATTATGTAGAATACATATTCAGTATTTAAAATATAATAAAAAAATTGTAAATTTTCGAAGAACGAACAAATAGAGAAATTAATTTTTTTATTGGATCATAACCTTAAACGTATCGGTTGATTGCCAATAAAAAATATACATTAAAAAAAAAAAATAAAAATAAGCAATTCATAAAATTAAATGTTCTTTTGAATAATAAAAAACGAAAATAAAAAAAAAGAATAATTATAAATTTAAAACAAAAAAAAAAACAAAAAAAAAACAATCTGATTTTAAGGCCTATACGCAGAATGCAATAAAAATTCGCACGGAATGACAAAAACATATAAAAAAAAAATCCCCAATGGAGGATTTTTTATATGTTTTTGTCATTCCGTGCGAAATATAATTCTAATCATCTTATGTAGCTTAAGGCTACAAGAAAATAAAATATAATTTTAAGACATTCCAAACTTTAAATAGATTACAGCCTTAATGAACATAAGGTAACCAGAATTGAGCCGAAAGTCTTTAATTTAATAATAATTTTGAACTTTGCAGAACTTTGCATAAAATCGAAAAAAAAAACCTTTTTTGTTTAGTTTTTTAAACAAATTAGTACATGAGCAAGAACCAAAAGAATCACCCACTATATAGTACACTCATATGAGCCAGATTAGACCGATAGAGCTCAAAGAACTCTATCTAATCACTGATCCACTGATATAATATTAATTATATTAAATTTATGAAGCTTAAAACATTTTTGAGGAACAGGTAAAAAAAGTAATATTTAAAAAATTATATAGATTCCTTTTACTTAATTTTAAAATATATTATATATGATCCTATTATTTGTAGTAAATTAAGAGTTATATGCTAATTACCTATTTCTGCTGCGAAATATATAAGAACTTTACATATGAAAAAAAAAATTTTATATATAATAAAAATATAAATTTTGTATCACTCATACCTAGTGTGACCAACTCAATTTTGAGCGAAACCGGGACATTTTCTGAAAAACGTACTAAAATCCGGAACACTTGAACTCAAAACCGGGCCAATTTTTTTAGGAAAAAAACTTTATTATTCAACTTAAATTTATTAGACGATTACAGTTTTATAGATAATTTGAATCTATTTTTCTGTTGCTTTTTGTTTAAAATCATATTTATCTTGTGATGACATTTGCTTAAGCAATGTTGGATATTCTTTCAAAAAATTGTAAAATTCAACGCATTCGTACTTTAAATTAAATTTTACAAATAGCATATGTTTCAACGTATCCATCTTAAGTTGCGATTCTTCTTTTGTCCATAGGTTAGGTTAGGTTAAACCGGTTGACCCCTGGGGGGAGTCACACATAGACTACATAGTCCTTAGTGGAACCGGAGGATGCGGCTGGTGTACATTACGTTAGTTGTCAATTATGCGCGTGTGCTTGGCGAACGCCAGAAGCCTTTGAGGTGCCCTTTCGGCAGCCTCTTCCAGTGAGGTAAGCCAGGGTTTTCCTAGGTACCTAAGTCTCGATGTGCATAGGGCGGGGCAGCGGCAGATGAGGTGCTCCAGAGTCTCTTTGACATCTGTCTCCCTACACTTCCTGCGTGAGCTGCGGTCAGGCAGTGACCAGTAAGTATGCCCACTATGAGTCTGCAGTCTCTTCTTGGGAGTTCCAGAATATATTGGGCTAGTTTGTTGTTGGTTTTCTTGCACATAGTGCGAGCTACCTTGCAGTTCATTGTGTTGTGCCACCTTCTGTCAGATCTGACTACCGCGTCTTCTTCTGCTCGGTGGTTAATCGTCCTTAATGGAATCTTTAGATCCTCAAGTGACGGTTGTCTTGATTCAGCCCCTTCCTTTGCGAGCCTATCAGCTATTTCATTTCCCTCAATGCCCTGGTGGCTGGGAACCCAAAAGATAGACACCTCCTTCTGGGTGCTTAGTTCATCTAGTGTGTCCCTGCTTGCCAGTACACTTTTGGAATTGATGCTGAACGCTATCATGGATTTGATCGCCGCTTGACTATCAACAAATATGTTTGTTCGGCTCTGCTCTAGGGTAAGCGCCAGTTCTTTTGTCCATAATTTTGTGATCAATGAAAACACACGTTCTACACTTGTAGATTTATTTGCAATTTATTTAAGAATAATATGTAAATTATAATAATAATTAAATTACATAACAGGTTTGAGTGAGATACAACAAAATCAGCCAATAAACATTTAATTTTAAAATGAATCATTCAATTAGATTGACTTGCAATAAAATATAATGCGAGTTCGCCAAATTTCAATAAAAAAGACCGTTATCTTCGGTTTATTTAATTGAATTTAAAATGACAAACCAGGCCACCCGATGGTAGTCATAGGGATACCGGGACGTTGCGTCCAAAACTTGGCTATGGCCCGGTTTTTCCGGGCCAGTTGGTCACACTACTCATACCTAAACAAAAAGATAGCGTACGTTAAAGTCGGGCGCGGACGACTTTGGGATACCCTGTACCACCACATTGCAATCAAGTCCGATATATTGCTTACAAACTCCAAAAGATATTTCTTTGCCAAATAAACGAAGCACAACGAAATTTGTGCAAAAAACGTTTTTTTGACCGATTGGTCCTATGGGAGCTATATGATATAGTCAATCGATTTTAAAAAAATTTGGTACAGTGATTGGGAACTCTAAAAAAAACTTCCGAATGCCAAATTTGGTTACAATATCATCACAAACAAACGAAACACAACGAATTTTGTGCAAAAAAACGTTTTTTTGACCGATTGGCCCTATGGGAGCTATGATATAGTCAACCGATTTGGTCAAATTTGGTACAGTGTTGAAGATCTTCAAAAAACTTCTGAATGCCAAATTTGGTTACAATATCATCACAAACAAACGAAACACAACGAATTTTGTGCAAAAAACGTTTTTTTGACCGATTGGTCCTATGGGAGCTATATGATATAGTCAACCGATTTTGATCAAATTTGGTACAACTCTAAAAAACTTTTGAGCACCAAATTTGGTTACGATATCTTCATAAACAAACGAATTATTTATTTAAAACTTTTGGGGATTTTCGAGGTCCTCTGAAACACCCCTATGGGAGCTATATAATATATACCCGATATCCAAAATATAAAATAAACTTGCATCCCCTGACATAATAACGCATCTAATCTGAAAATTTGGTTGCTCTAGCTCTTACCATCTCTGAGATCTAGGCGTTCATACAGACAGACAGACGGACAGACGAACATGGATATATCGACTTCTCTAGTCACCCCGATCATACTTTGGGTAACTTTGGGGGGTCTCCGACGTCTCCTTCTGTATGTTACATACATTTTCGGCTTGCACAAACTTAATATACTCAGGGTATAAATAATATATTACAGCATTTTTATGAAAAATAAACTAGTTCAATAGAACTAGCTCAGCGCAGCGCAGCTGTATGCCACTCCATAATAAACTTATTAGCGCCACTCGCTTAATTTTTGCTTGTTTGGTAATACCGATGCTATTTCTGGCTGCCCCAATTACCTTCAAACATATCTCAGAAACTAACCCAAAATTAAAACATTAATTTCTGTCTAAGGAAAACTGACCTTACTCTTACTTTTGGACACTGGATTATCTTGTTGCAATTCCATAAAGCAGCTGTCACTTACAAGGTGCTAATTACTGTGCAAATCCCAGTCCAGTGCAGTGTGTAGTCCAAGCAGTGCAAGGCTTGCTCTTGGCTTATAATGTATTAATCAAATACTAATGCTCATTTAGAGCCATTGTTGTTTTGGACCAACATAAAACACAGTCGACCTATTACCATGTTAACAAAATTTTAAACGTCATTTAATATATTTGGACATAAAAGCCGTTGATACATGACTGCCGACTGCTTCGTCGTTGCCCCCGCTCTTGCCCATTACACATTGCCCCTGTCAACTGCCAAAACCCAGCGAAGCTTGGCGCGCTCTGTTTTTTTTTTTTTTTGTGTCTTGGTTGCCTTCGTCATCATCGTTTCAAGTCTTCATACTGCCGCCCGCGGAGGTCGTTTGCAAATTGAGCGAGCAGCGGCGGCTCGTACCGCTCTTAATGGGCATTACGGCTTGCGGTTTATTTGTTTACATATGTCGGGGCTTATGGGTCTTTGGCGAATTCTGTTCGCTTTCGAAATAAACGATTTGGTACTAGTACCTCGCGAAGTCCAAACTGTGCTAATTGTTTTTTTGCACTCAAGTTCAGCAACGGCGGCTTCGAGTTGCAGCCATGACAAATCGGTTCATAAGAAATGCGTGCAGTGTTTTGGTAGCTACAGTGTATCTTCTAGAGAGTGCACAGAAGATGAAGAAATGCAAAAATATAATTTTAAAGATCTACACAAGTGAGAAAAAATTATAGAAATTTATTATTTATTCCCTTAATATAAAAACTTTCTTAAACTAGTATAAAAAAATTATATATAGAAATTTTATATAAAGTGTATTCACGCTTGCTGTTGCAAAGTTGCAAAAAAACTCAACAGGCCAAAGCGTGAATACCATTTATTTAGTTTATAGATTGAATTGTTGAGTTTTGTACCTCTTCTTTGCCAATTTAGTAAATTTACAACTTGACGCGTTGGCACCCTACCTGACTTACTTACAAGTAATAATATTTAACGCACTTAATATAGTACATAAAATGCGCAAGACATTCTCTTTTAATTGTTTTAGTTTTATAAAATGCACTTTATTTTACCGCACTTTAAACTCGTTGCTTTTTACTTCACAAAAAAGTCCCAAATGTTGCAGTGTTGAAAATGCAAAGAGCGTATTTTGCAACACTTTCTCAATATTTAACAGCTAAAAAATAAAATAGCGTCTGGTTTGAAGAAAAGGTTAGTAAAGAGTTGAAACTCTACCCTGTTCCTATTGTTGTTGCAAAGGTCCTCAAATCCTCAACTCAAGAGCAAGCGTGAATACCCTAAAAGTGTTGATTTAATTATATTAAATTTTAGAGTTTTAATTTATTTTACTCAATATGTTTTCATAACTTTGGATCAAAATTTATTATATCATCTTATTTAATATTATACATCTCCAGTTCATTGCATAGCACTTTCAGCTATCAAGTTTTTTGCTTAAGTCCTCTGTTATTCGTAATAAATTATGTGGATAAATTTGCCTCAATTTTCCAGGGCGCAATCAGGCCAAGCCTTTGTTTTGATGCAATAAGGTGTGGATACTATTTTATATTACTAGATCTTATTTTATGATCACTATTAGTAGTAAATTCTATTAGCATTAAATTGGATGACTTGGTATTATCTGTGCAGAGCAAAGCTTCTGATCGTGGTCAACCTGGCGACCGCCAGAGCGATCTCCGTTACAGATCATTGCAAGTTGACACACAGCCTCCCCGCGGCGTCATCTGGGAAGCTATTCTAGCACCCGCTAGCGAGTCTTCCAGACGATAATCGGTTAGGCGCAAGGTTTGGGACCCGCCTTGTAAAACAAAATTCCAATGAAAACCAAAAAACGAGCCTCGGATATGTTCCCTCCTACGTTGACGACCACCGCAATATGAAAATGGACTATGATTTAAGGATATGCACCTGGAATGTCCGGACCCTTAATAGGGAAGGTGCCTCTTTACAACTGGCGGATGCCCTCAAAAAAATAAAGGCTGATATTACTGCCACTCGGCTGTTACCCGGTAACGAGTTGTGAAGGTCACCACATTAAGTATTAGTAGTAAATTTTTTAAAATAATTTTCGAATTCATTGCATTGCATTTTCAAGTTTTTTGCTTAAGTCATTTGTTTTTCATTCCTCAATCTGCCAAGGATAAAATAGGTGTTACCGATGGTTTAACATAATAGGTTTATATTTGCTGAAAATTATGTTTGTTTATTTTATTATCACTTGCTTATCTAAGTCTTACTACCTAAGTTTAAGGAACATTTAAAAACTATATATATAATATATCCCTATTCACAAAAAAGGTTCCAAGTCCAACATCCATCAATTCCAAAAGTTTTTGAAAGGATTGAACTTCACAATTGCAACACTACTGTCGTTCTTTAATGTCGGATTCCCAACATGGGTTTGTAAAACGTCGGTCCACTTCTACTAACCTTTTAGAACTTTCGTCTCTTATTAATCTTGGTTTTACGGAAAAAAAACAAACTGATGTCATTAATACTGACTTTAGTAAAGCATTTGACTCGGTAAACCATAGTCTTCTACTTGTTAAACTGTCTCGTCTGGGGTTTCCGTCTTGTCTTTTAAATTGGATATCGTCCTATTTATCCAACCGAGTCCAGAAGGTAGTTTTTAAAGGCTGCGAATCTACAGAAATTATGGTCGCGTCAGGGGTACCTCAAGGTAGCCATCTAGGCCCTCTTCTTTTTAACTTATTTTTAGATGATCTCCCTCAGGTAATCTCATCTTCTCACATTCTTATGTATCCGGATGATGTTAAACTCTGTATGTCCTACTCCGATAATAATAAGTACTTACTTCTTCAGCATGATTTTGATAACATGCAATCTTGGTGCAATATCAACCAACTCTTTCTCAACAAGACAAAATGTAACGTTATGACATTTTATCGTTCTGCTCCTTATTTGGCTACTTACTCTTTAGAATCTTCTACCTTAGAACGCATCAAGAGTGTGTCTGACCTTGGTGTTTTGTTTGATCATAATCTTAAATTTAATAACCATATTTGCAACATCGTGAATAAGGCTAGAGGTGTTCTTGCTTTTATTAAGCGTTGGTCTAAAGAGTTTAACGATCCTTACACAACCAAACTTCTTTGTATTTCTCTTGTCCGTCCAATTTTGGAATATTGTTCCTGCGTTTGGAGCCCTCAATACCACCTTTATCAGGACATGATTGAGTCCGTACAAAAGCAATTTCTCCTTTTTGCACTTCGTGGCTTAAACTGGGACCCAAATATCCGACTGCCACCATATTCTGATAGACTTCGCCTTATAAAGTTGCCTTCCTTAAATCATCGCAGAACATGCCACGGCGTGTTATTCTTGCATAAACTGTTACTCGGTCTTATCGATTCCAATGTACTCCTTCGTAAAGTTACTTTTGTCATACCATCCAGAGTAACTCGTAATTTTCGACCCTTAGCCTTACAATTTTGTAGATCTAATTATGCTTTGCACGACCCTTTCCGTGTTCCGCTCTAACTATAATAACTTTTACAATTTCCTCTCTTTCGAACGGTCTATTCAATCTATCACTTCTTCTATCTTAAGTCACCTTGACTTGCCACTTCGAGCATCCTTGACCAATCCTATATTATGAGTCACCCACTTGGTCAATGGTGATCCATTGGCTCTTTTTGTGATATAATGTTTAATTTTTATCTTGCTTCCTTGTTTCCACTTTTATATTGTAAATCCAAGTTTCTGGCCAGTTCTTGATGTGAGTTGGTGCATATCATTAAAAAGTTCACCCATCGGGCTAGAGACGCGGATTAGTTCATATCAATTCCCTCGCTCTATTTTCTTTTCTAAATAAATTATATGTACTTTTTTACAATATAAGGTCAACTGTACGTAGTTGTACCCCTCAAATAAATAAAAATAAATAAATAAATAAATAGGTAATAGTTTTTAAATGTTCCTTAAATGTTTAAGGGACCAAACAGGCATCCACGAATATTCCATAAAGTAAGTTTTAGTTAAAAGTTTTCAAGTTCTTCCCAAGCTTCCAAGTTAAAAATAAGGGTGTACGTAAGAATTTTCTTTTTTATATTTGTATATCTGATTTTATTATGTATCATTATTACGCATAAATCGTATTTAAAAGCCTTTTAGCTAAAAGCATTGTTGTATTGATTTTCAAGTTTGTTGCTTAAGTCATTTGTTTTTTAAACTGAAAACTATTTTTAAAACGCAAAATTGAAATTCGTTCGTACTATGCAAAATTCCGTTGCAGCGGAGTTCGTTATAGGGAAGTTTGACTGTATTAGGCTTAAAAAGCATTTCAGCTAAGTTCAAGCCAAAATACTGCTTTAAGCCAAATACTAATGCTAAAAATAATAATAATGGCTTAATACTAGTTTACGCCATTAAATGGTTTTCATTCCCATAATGTAGTTGAGTTGCTAAAGTAAATAAAATCTTTATTTTTTAGTTAACTTCAAGAATGAAGACATTCTGCCATATTTTAATAATTTATGGTTAAAAATAGAGTATTTTTTTTTTTTGCATGCTCAAAAAAAAAAATTTTACCACATCTGAAAAAAAAAGAAATAGAACAAAAGGTAATAAATATGAAGCTGTTAAGCAGCTTGAACAGAATAATATTAATAAGTATTTTTGAATTATAGTTATTTTATACGCGCTTTAAGGTAACCCCCAAAAGACCTTTAGAGTTAAGAACCAACACTGGAACTAAGTATCTAGTTTTAATTTATTAGCATCTACTGTATGCGCTTATGTAGTAAGCAACTACATTTGGTCAACTGACCGTAACGAGTTTACACTCAACCCACAAGAGGCGCCTAAAGCTGTTGCTGACCTTATAGGACCGTTGCCAAGTGCGCTAACCCCCACAAAAATTGCAGCAAACAATTCAACAAGGAAATCAATGCTAACAATAATAACCATACCAAAAAATATCGTTGACACATGCTGACTAAGTTGACGGCTGCTGACAACTGCTCGAAAACTCGTACAAAATCCCAAAAAATCAATGCAAACTTTAAGTCGAGTACTTTGAAAGAGCAAATTTTTTCAAAAGATTTCGCTGCTGCTGCTTTACCTTGGGAAAATCCGTATAGTCATCATTGGACAAATCATGATCATCATTATGAGCATGCACGAAGCTGTCAGCCAGCGCAAGAGCTTCAAACTCCAAAAAAAAAACAAAAACACTCTCACTCTCACTTCATTCACTCTCTGTGTTGTTTTCGCTTTCAATGTGACTTTGGCGTCGCGCTCTCACTCTCTGCATGCATTTCGCGTGCTTTTGGTGAGCACCTGAGAGTTTTACAGCATGTCCCCAACACCAACACACACGCATACAGCAGCCAAATGTTGTTATTGTTTTTATTGCTGCCGCTGCTGCGAAGCGACTTCGCGCTGCTGCTGCTGTTGCGTTTCAAAATATAAATAGATGTGCATGTAGGGAAATGCGAATTGTTCATAGAAGACCTCAGCGGAGGCACATCTGTTGATTTAAACGCGCTTTTGGTGATAAAGGGATTCCAAGCATGAGATCCCTCAGATTATTGGTTAGTGCATGGTGTGGTGTGTGTGTGCTCTAAAATTTAAAAGTTTGCGCATTTGAGCAAATTGTCCTGAAAAAATGTTTGAAAAGTTTTAAAAAAAAAGTTTGGTGTTTTTTAAAGTTTTAAGTGTGTGTAGTTAGAGAAAAAGGTTTTAAACTTAAAAATACATGGTTAAAAAAAAACGTTTTATATTTCTATTGATTAAAAATTGCAAGTGCTAACTAAATTCAACCAAAGAAAGCATAAATATTTATAAAACAATTTAGATAATTAAACTAAACCGCAAGCATAAAAAATGTTTATGCGTTTTCATAAATATTTATTAAAAATTAATTAAAAAGCAAACAAACCACAATTATGTGTAATAAAAAACATAATTTTAAATTGAAGTGAAACCTGGCTTAATGTTTTCTCGGTTTCTTTAAGGAACTTAACTATCTAGCATCTAAAGTAGAAGTTTCCTTTAACGAAATCAGCTAAAGTGAATTTCCATATTGAATCTCTTTATAAAAAAATCTGTATATCTACTGCTACTAATTTTAAAACTTACAAACTTAAATCTTTTCAAAAAACACAGCTACTTAGCGCCAGCTGCGCGCTTTTTATTAGCTTAACCTTAGCACATCCTCCGGAAGGAGTTTGGAAAAAGAAGCTAACCTGGAAGGAAGATTGGGTTTCCGTTTGGAAAACAGTTAAAAAAGAAGGTATATTTTTTGTTACTCAAAAAAGCTTGCAAAAATATTTTAAAATTTCAACACTTCGCAGCTTGGGAAACAAAATGGAAAAAGGTCTCGGTGCCCATTTGGAAAGAAGTTAAGGTAAAGTTTATTAAGACAGCTCTACTTAAGCTACAATGTGCATAAAGTTACTGCTTTTTAGGTGCCTGTTTGGAAAGAGGAGCAAGTGCCCGATTGGAAAATTGTTAAGAAACCAAAGGTGCGGTCATTAAAATATTATATGCCAGCTATAAAACTAAACGCTCTATTATAGCTTGAGGAACGTGAAGTGCCTGCCTGGAAAGAGGTCAAAGTGCCCGATTGGAAAAAAGTAACCAAGCCTGTCTGGCGCGAAGTGGATGTGCCCATCTGGCGTGAAGTTAAAGTGCCCATTTGGAAGGAAATACAGGTATGTGCCAAAGTTTTTTTTATGAGCTTACTAAAAATTTAAATAATTATTATTATATAACATTTTTTTAATTTTTTGCTTGCTGCGTAGGTGCCCGTTTGGAAAGAAATACAGGTGCCTGTTTGGAAAGAAGTGCAAGTAGCTGACTGGAAGCAAATGTTCGAGCCACAATGGGTAGGACTATTGGAAGCAGCTTATTACTATCACTTGCTTAATGTTTTTATTAACAGGTCAAAATGGGCATACCCGGTGAAAAGTTTTTGGGCAAAGATCATGAAGGCTGGGAGTATACAAGTCACGATTTGTGGCGAAAGAAGCTTATATGGAAACCAGTTTGGAAGAAGGTCTGGCGTACTGAAAAGAAACAGGAATGGCGCACCGAAAAGAAGCAAGAATGGAAAACCGATAAGGTGCAAGAATGGAAAATCGAAAAGAAACAGGAATGGGTCAAGGACAAGAAACTTGAATGGAAAGACGAATGGGTGCAGATATGGAAGACAGTAAAGAAGCAAATTTGGATTAAGGAGAAACGCGAAACATGGATTGAGGAGAAGGTACAAATATGGCGCACCGAAAAGAAGCAGGTCTGGGCGACAGAAAAGAAGCAAGCCTGGAAAGATGAGTGGCAGTCGAAGCAAGTGCCCGTCTGGAAGGAAGTCAAGGTGCAGGAATGGAAAAAGGTTTGGAAGCCAGTCTGGGAAAAAGTGTGGGTGCCAATAAGTCATGAACATGGACATGGACATGGCTGGGATTAAGCCGCCACTAGGCATTGTAATTTAGCAACGAGCCGCAAACTATGCGACAGCACTGATATCTGATAACTGCCCCCCAAATGCTACAGACCAGCGCCCACTATCTCCCACAACTAAGCTACTACTTATTTTTTTTAATTGTAAGTCATCAAAAGCAACTAACACCACAATCCGCTCGAATTCATTTTGTATAAAAAATTTCACATATTTCAAGTGGTTTCAAACATGTGCACACACATTTTTAACTTAGGCACACTTTGAACAAATCTCTCTCTATTTTTCTCTTACTATCTCAAGTGTACAAATTAGTCATGCGCGCGTTTGATTTTAAGTTGGAAAACAAACAAAAAACAACTCGAAATCGATCTTAAACTTAAAAAAAAAAAAGCGTTAAGTGTTTTGGCACCGCAACGCACAAACTCAATTTTTTATTAAAATTGTACATTTTGTAAATAAACTAAGAAAAATGCAAAAAAAACTACATTGTGTGAAACTTGTAAAAAACATAAAAACTGTTGTACAAAAATTTTACGAAAAACTAAATAAAATTATGAAAAATACCAAAAAGTTAAAGAGTTTTTATAGCCGATGCGTTTAAAAAAGCACTTAACTAACTTTTATTAGACCCCTCCCCAGCCAACAGACAGCTGCACAACTCCTTTTTTGCTTTCATGGGCAATCCATGCAATTGCGCAATGGACTATTTAAAAACTCTTAAACACTTCCTCCAAGAGCCAGCTTAGGTGGAGGGCAGTTTCGGCGAAGATGCAACTCATAAACTTGCCAGCGGACTCATGACATGCGGAAATTAGATAAGCCTCTCACGACAAAAGCCCAAACCATCATCATACCTACTACAACGGATTTCAATTCAAATTTAAATTGGCAAGTTTTTTTTTTTGTTTTTAACGCTTTTTTGTTGTTGCAACATCTTTTTGGCCGCTGCATATGAACTTGCCACAAACTGGTTAGCTGCGGGCACGCAGGGCGCAAATCGGACTCCTAATGAAGGCAAAGCTGTTACGGCAATGGCGTTGGCAACATTTAGCATCCGATGCCAAATGCCAAATAAATCTCAAGGAAGCATCTCAAAACTGAAACCACAGATAAGCAGCCACTGCAACGGCTGCAAGTACAACAACAACAAAAACAGCAACAACAACGGCAACATCAATAACACTATGACTTCCTGTTGTTTACACTTGGTACAGTGGTCGGCATAGCGTTTTGTTTGGCATAAATTCCTAAATGTGTAGCTAACTATGCTTTAAAGATTTACGCAACATTTTAAAGAATATTTAATAATCAAATTTAAAAATAAAAATAAACTGAGCTCTTGACTTCATGTATAGTATATCAAATTTTAGCCTAAAAAATTTTAGGAAAAAATAGATCATATTAAATATTGAAATACTATTGTTTTTTTTTTTTTTTTTTTTTGATACAAATAAAAATTTTTTTACCTATTTGTGGTGTTCACAAAACTTGGCAAAGATACTTGAATCCGGCAGTAACAAGAACCGACCTGGATGTGGATGGCCGAGCAAACACCCAAAAAAGATCACAGGCACTTATTAATGATCTGAAAGATATAGCGATCCAAATCCGCCGCCGAAGTCAATCAGAATACCCGAATTTCTTTGAGTTGGAGCTAGAGTTGCCCACTCTAGAAAATTGATGGAAAACTCGCAAAAGACTCTCTTCAATGACAATCTATTCCATCTGGAAATGATTTGGTTGGTCAAGGATTTATTTTCCAACAAGATAATGACCTAAAACATACTTCGGGATTCAGTACTGGCGATTTTAAAAAGAAAGAAGACGTTGGTGTGTCCGAGATCATGGATTCGGCGCCAAAATACCCAAAATATTGTTTCTAGGCTATAAAAAATTTATAAAAATTTTGTAAGTACTCTTCATCTAATAAAATAAGCTCCAGATCGAGAAGACGCTAAAAGTTTGCTTATTTCTTTTATTACCTAGAAATAAATGAATAGAAGATAGAGTGGAGTCTATTTTCGATCCTACCCTATAAAAGCCCTAGGCAAGGCACTACGTCAGCTAGGTGAAGGGAAACTTTCTGTAAAACTCTCACTTTTGCAAAATTCCATCAGAATTGGCGTTAAAAAAATGTTCATGGGATGAACAAATTTTAAAGGGGTCTCGTTAAAACCTGTTTTAATTTTAAAGGAATCTTGTTATAAACATTTAAAAACCATAGTCAAGGCGCTTCTTCCTCGAGGCGGAGGGAAAGAGCCCTCTAATCGACGGCCTTTTTAAAACTTGCTATGGAATTGGCCTTGCAAAAACTTTTTCAGGGATGAACAATTTGCAAGACGTCTCGTTAACGCTAATCCTATGGTATGATCAAAAAGGACGTTGTTTAAAAGGCCCTTCACTTCTGCTCGCTGACGCAGTGCCTTGATTAGATTTTTAATTTTAAAATAATGTTCATCTTTATGCCAAAAAACAAGCCATTTGCGCCCACTGTGCACTGCATTGCATTGCACTGCAAGTTGCCAAGTTGAAGTTGAATGCAGTTGCACTTGGCGTGTTGCACCTAAACCCCCCACACGTCTTCTAGAGGCTACCCCATGTCACTATTGGGTGCTTGCAACGTCACAATACCAAGTCAGTCGGTTTGTGGTTGCAACATGTTGCTTTAATTGACTCGCGACTGTGTTTGTGTGCCAAAAATGATGCCGGTTGCTTAGGCGCCCCTTACCTCGCCCTTCGCTGAAACCCCCCCCCAACCTTATAAGGCCGCTGAGGAAGCAACTGCTTAATGTTGTTATACCATGTTGCAGCAGTTGCAATTGCCTCTAGACTACTTTGGTGTTACAGTTGCGCTGATTAGGTAACTGCAGGTTGGCCAAAAGCGTCTAAAAGCGTCCAAAAAGCGGCTAAAACTTTACAAATGCCACAAATGGCAGCAGCAACAAATTAAAAGTTCGAGTTCAAGCAAACATTGTTGCTTCGTTGGTGTGTGTGTTAATGATGTTGCTAAGTTTTAAAAAATCGTCGGGACTTGGGCCGGGTCTTTAGACGAGTTTTGTTTTGTCTTTTGAAACGGGCGTATTAAAGCTAATGTTTCTTATAAATGAGTGGGCGTGATTTTTGCTTGTAATGTTTGCCAAAAGGGCTAAGGCCAAAAGTTGGGCAACATCAATTGTTTTTTACTCTAGAGTTGGTCGGGACCGACTTTGGTATACCCAATACGCAGTTTTTAAGAACTTTTTCATATAAATCTCATCTAGAAGCTATGGCTGGTTCAAACATATTTTTGACTTGCATAGCAAAAAGAACCCGTACCAACTTTTATCCACATATAATCTATTTTAATAACTATGTCCAAACTTTAACTCTGCCCTAGTCAAAATTTTACTGTGGAGCACTAAACACTTAACAACGTATATTTAGACAGGGCTGTCGCATGATCCAACAATCAAAAGGTCGCGCAATGCGCGTCTCTCTTACATAGAGAGCTCTGGTTCCATTTTGTATGGTAGCTATATAAAATAGTGGTCTAATTTTGATCACAGTTCACACAATTATGTAGACTAATAAGAAACACATTTTGTCAGAAATTTTTTTGTTTTTTAGAATATCGTGACCAAATTTATGTCAGTTGTATTTTGCCTTAGACTAAACATTTTTATGAAGTTTAGTCAAAATTGGTTCACTATTTCATATAGCTACCATACAAAAGTTGAACCAGTTTTTTGCGCAGCCAAACTAATTGTATCCTGATGTTGTCGAGACAAAAAAATCAGTTCTTTTTTACTAAAAATTTTCTAAAATTTTTTTATAAAAATCAACGAGTCGCCTAGGAGATTTGGGTGACCGTTGGAATCCCCCTTTGTACCCTACCCCTGTCGATAGGCCAGCGCACACAAATTGTTAGAATGGAGTAGTATTTTTATGAAAAATTAATATTTTGTGAAGAGGTTAAGCGGCTTGTTCGGTGAAAGAGTAATCCACAGCTCTTGGCATATCACGAATATCTTTTGAGTTTAGAGAAACTGTTTTGTGTACATTTGTATCAGGTGGCGTCTATAATTTTTTCGAAATCAAAAACAACCGTCCCTAGGCTGACTCTAAAAGAGAATGAACGAAGAGAATACGGTTCAGTTCCCAAAGAGCACTTCTTCAAGAAGAGGCCAATAGCTACCAATATCGTTCGATTCAACAAACTTAGTCCTGTTTTTGTAGAAATGTCAATTATGAAAACAACATCGTTTACTTTTAAAAGAGTCACCAAAAAATTGAATATGATAGATAGACTTTATAGTTTCGTAAATAACTTCCTACTCCCTGTTACACACTTTCGCATATACTTAATATACTCTGTAACTCTCTTATTAACTTGTTATAAAAAATCAACATTACCACCAACAATGAGTTTGAAAAAAAGTACGCACAAGTTGATGCGAAAGTTTCGCATAGTTTGTCTTGTTGTTTTCTCGTCCAACTTAACTACCAGTTGACAAATTTCTTGTTTAGATTTATATCATTTCCCTGTCCAATAAAACTGTTCAACACTATTTGCATAACTGGCAATCAATAGCCAAAAAATTAAAGATAAAATCTTAAAAATAAGCCATAAACTATAAACAAGTATAAACAGCTGTCAATTACCTAATAGCTTGTAACTTAAGTGATATTTAATTTAAGGAACAAAGCCATGCTTTACATCTTATTAACTGGATGGTTTATAGGCCCAAAACTTTGGCCAAGGTAACGCTTTTGATAAGGGTCGCACAAAAGTTACACCACGTGGATTATTGGTTTTTATTTTTTGTGTTTAGTAAATGAATTTTCATGCCTTGTCATATCACACCATTAACGACTATCCCAAATCGGGTTTCTTTTGTTTCAAAAAAATATTAATCATTAGCTTAATCAGCGGTGTAAGCTAAACAAATTTTGATTGAAAATTCAATTACACATATAATTATTTTTTTTTGTCGTAATAACTAGGCATGAAGAGATGATTCGAACGTTAAATAAATTATGGCATTGACCGATATTTATGGACAGAAGTGTGTTTGTAATTATTACAAATCAATTACATTTGAAGTTTTGGGGTTTTTCATTTTCGGGCTCTTGAGCTAGAGAGATTTAAATGGTTATCCAGAATCCAAATACAGTGAAACCTGGTTAATTGGGATCCCAAGGGACCAAGACATATTTACCAATTATTGAGGGTTCTCAATAATCCAGTTTTCCAATTAAGCAGGTTTAAAATTATAGTTGTCTCATTTATAGAGGCCCCCGCTTACAGAGGTCGAAATGTGCCGATATTCCATTTGTAGAGGTGGAAATATTAATAAAAATGCGTATTTTTGGTGTTATTAATTTAATGTAGGTATGAATGTACATATGTACATAATGTTCTGCGACGAAAAAAAAAGAACAATACAGTAAAGTTTATGACTTAAAGTAATCGGTTATGTTTGTTTGTACTTGATTGGTAGTTGCTCAATAGAATAAATTTGATCAAAAATAATAGAATTATCAATATTTGACATTTCGAAATACTTGTGTAAAGTTTCTAAAGCTTCCATTGCCTCACGCTTTGAAATTTTTACTGGAGTCTCTTCACAGTCTTCTTCATCTTCTTCTTCTTCTGTGTCCAAAGAATACATAGCAACTATGTCATCATCATTGAGCTCTTCTGAAATGAGTACATTATCATCCATAGAAACGAAATCCTGGAAAGTCGCCTGCTGCTCATTTAAGTCATTCCTACATGTGGTAAATATTCTATCCCATTCTGGAAACGTTGCACAGATTTCTAGCTCCTCTTGTAGGCTCTCAATTATCTCATTATCAATATGGAGCTTACTTGCAAATTCTTGAGCTTTCTCTTTAATCATTGGTCCGCTTATTGGAATGTTATTATTCCGTACCTGCTTTATCCATGTACAGAGACACTTATCAACTTCAGGATATTCTGCTGCTCGTAGTCGTTTGAGTTTTCCTTTTCCATCAATACACTGAGACCGAATTTTCTCGTTGTTTTTAATGATTCTATACAGGGTTGACTTTGGTATGTTATTCTCCTTACACAGTTCATCACGCGACTTTCCACAATCATATTCTGATAGAAGTTTTAATTTTTCAGATATTGATAACGTTTTATATTTACGGTCGGACATTTTGTACACTTGTATTCCCTTGCTTTTAGATCAAAACCTGAGATAGTACTGACTATCAAAGCGACAACAGCAGCCGAAGCCACGCACCATCAACTGCGTGTCTGTTGAAGAATACGTTGCTACTATAGTACTATTAGTACATAGTTCTATATTCTTTGCTGTTGCTTAGCAACGTAGAGCAACGCCAGAGTACATACGCAAAAAAAAATGTGTGTGCATATTTTGTGCCGACCACTGATGTAAACAAACATGTCTAAAAGAGTTAAAATCTGATTAATTTGTCTCACTTATACAGGTAATTGAGCTACAGAGTCTCAATTATAGAGGTAGGCATCGAAAAAGTCTTAGAATTCAATCCTCATTTAACCAGGTTCAAAAAGTCCCATTAACAGAGGTAATTGATTGAAAAAGAACTGGGACCTCATAGAAACTCTCAATAATAGAGGTTTCTCACTTATCCAGGTCCCATTTAACCAGGTTTCACTGTAATTGAGTTTTGTACCTAACTTATTTTAACTTATATAAACTTATATAAACTTATAAAAGGCAAGCCGAATTTATTTTTAAGTCTGTTTAATAAAATGTCGGATTGGATCAGCAAGCCAACGTTTTTAAGATATTGAGAAACTGACTTTTTTTTCTTATCCCATTTCGTTCCTCTGTTGCACAACATGACGTCACGCCATTCCTAGGTGCTGGAAGATTATAAAATTTTCCAAATAAGTTTTTGAAGGTAAATATCACGCTTCTATATATAAAAAATTCGAAACTAAAAAAAATTAATGTTCAAAAACACTCAAAAATTTTAATACTTTCTTTAAAAAAACAAAAAGTATCGATTTATTTTTGTAACATTTTTCCACAGAATCGATTTGATTCATATTTACACCAAATAAAGAAGAAAAATAAAGGTATAAAAAGACGTGTTTAATAAAAAAAATTTCTATTGACAAATTTTTATTTACTTAAAAAAAAATTCTAAAATGAATTTTTTTTAAGAAAATGCGTTCATTAAAAAAATTTAATTATTACAAAAAAATAATATAATAATAATAAACATATTTGGTTTAAAAATATTCAGTAGTTTTCACAATGAATTAAAAACGCGTTAAGTTTAAAAAGTTAAATTTTGCGAAAACATTTTTAAATGAATTCAACTGCCTTATTAGTTTTCAAAAAGTGTTGGTGCTGTTTCCAGTAAATTATACAGCCAGAACCTTTTAAAAAATTTTTTAATTCTTCAAAAAAATATTTTGATTCGTAAAAAAAATACTTTATACTTAAAAAAAAAATATATTAAATTAAAAAATTCTAACCAACAAAAAAACAATAAATCAAATTAAAAAAAAATTTATGTTTTTTGCAATAACGTCTGAGACCCATGCATTTTTTTTTGTAAAGATGCTGAAGAACTTTTTTTAAGTTTTGCAACTTTTAATTCAAACAACAAAAATAAATATAGAAGAACAAACTTTTATTTGTAAAAAAAAATGCAACTTTTAATTCAAACTTAACAAAAATAAATATAGAAAAACAAATTTTAATTTGTGAATTTGTTTTATATGAAATTGAAAAATTCTGACCAACAAAAAATCAATAAATCAAAAAAAAAAAGTATGTTTTTTGCAATAACTTCTGAGACCCACGCAATTTTTTTTTTTTTTGTAAAGCTGCTGAAGAATTATTTTTTTAAGTTGTTGCAACTTTCTTCTTGTTTCTTGTAACCACGATAGTTGATAAGGCAGAATTAAAGTACAGCCTGTGGAATTCTTAATCCAAATATGAAAAGAAAAAATTAAAAAAAAAAAAAACAAATAGAAAAAAAATTAAAAATTAAAAAAAAAAAAATTTCAAACTAACAAAAAATTGATAAAATAAAAAAAAAAAATTTTAATTTGTTAAGTTTAACAATTTGCTTTATTTTTATAATATGTGTTATACTGAAGGCTAGCCACTAAAATAAGTTATAGTGTCAGATAAATTATCTTTTCAACTGGAACATAAACATTTGGTTGAATAAATATTGTAAGTATATTTATTGTTGCCGTATAAAAAAAGGAAAGTGAACACAAAACCTTAGTCCCAAGAAAAAAAAAAAGAGTAAAAATTTTGGGAAATTCAATTCAATTTTTTCAATTTTTTATCTGAATGTTAGAGTCAATTTAAAGCTATCTAAGTTTGTAAGTAATTCTTACAATTTTGTTTAAATTAATTTTTTCTCCCGGGTTACGATCTTAAAATTCGCTCCTTGCGTCTAGTAATAGAATAGCAAATAGTGAAGGTGAATCTTGAAAAAATTGCTTCTCCCAGTTTTTCGAATCGCCATCTGGCCTATTATGACAAATTGTTCCATTAACATTCTTAACGCAGGTCCCACGACCGCATTCACAATTTTTTTTTAACCTCCATGAGTTAGAGTTTTATCCATAGTTTCCATATTTTCTTTTCGTTTTTGATGTATGTACACTAGGGTGGCCGCCCCTGGTATGGAGAATTCTTAAACCGTCGATATCAATAACGCCACGCCCTAAAAAGTTTCCTTTTTACCTGCATATAGCGCCTGTAAAATTTAAAAACGATCCGAATGTATTTGATGGGTCCGGCAATAGGTCAAAGGTCATAACTTGCACTTTTCCCGTTTTTGACTGTATTGTTCTACATAAACTTTAAAATCTTGTTACCAATCAGACAAATTATGGTTCAAAAGGTCTCACATCTATCAAAACATAATTTTAAAAAAATATAGAGTCGGATTAAATAAATTTGGTAAGCTCTAAAATTGATTAAATTGACTAATTACACCAGTTTACAAATAAAAAAAAATGTTCGTATCCTTAACATTTTTGAATCGTTTCTGTAGTAAAATGACATGCTAAAACCGAAAATGCAGTCAAAATTTTTTTTCATGAAACGGGCTTCGAGATATTTTGAAAAAACCATTTTTCAAAATTAAAACAGAAAAAAAAAAAAAAATGCCTTTACTTACCAGTAAGTATCTCTGGTTATACTAAACTGATTTCAATAATTTTTTTTTCTCGACTGTAGATAATTGAATTACCCATTGATTATATTTGGAACATGTTTTTGTCAAACTTACGATTTGGTCGCTATTTATGCATTCATATGAAACTTTTTTATGACCTTTGACCTATTGCCGGACCCATCAAATACATTCGGATGGTTTTTAAATTTTACAGGCGCTATATGCAGGTAAAAAGGAAACTTTTTAGAGGGTGGCGTTAGTAAAATCGTGAGATGTTGCAAAAATGGCCACCCTAATGTACACTCATTTCTTTCGTAATGTATCAAGCCCCAGGAATAAATTATATTTTTTATACATTTCTAAACTAGATTTTGAGAATCTTGTAGCATTGTGTAATTCGAGTGTTAATTAAGCTGCTTAATTAGATTGCCTTACAGCCCAGTCATTCAAGCATTGACATTTTTTCTTGCCTAAATTGAAGTTTTTTAGTTCAACAGTCTGAAGCTCTCGAAGCTGCTGTTGTTTCTCATGTTTTCTTTGTGACTTGGTATCTTTTGGGGCCTTTCCACAACTGTCATGGTAGTTTGTTGTCACTTTGGGCGTAACGAGAAATTACTTAATAACTTATTTCGTTGTCATTTAACCATTTGCCGCCACTTCTTTTAATCATCATTAAGATTATGCCAGCGACCTTGTCGGCCATTGCAACAAACCGTTGCTCCAGTTCTGCGCTTGAGGAAAGCTCCATCTAATGACCCACATATCATACCACTAACACATATAAGAAAAAACCCAAGCAAAACACTTACCAAACATACACACACACACACATGAACATTAAGTCAACACTTGTGACAGCCCCAAATTGCTGCAGACAGCTCCAAGTCAAGGCGTTGCCAACTGCGTGCAACAACCTTTGCTTCGGCTTCGGCTTTGATGCTAGTTGCAGTTTCATGGTTGGTTGCCTGCAGCAAACCCCCCTACTCGGTACCTCATATTGCCACCTCACGTGCCGCTGGATCTTTATGACTTAGTTTTTCTTGTGGTTTGGTTTGTCTTGAACCTGAACTCCTCTTTGTTATGATTAAAATACATATAGATATAAATATTTAGTTTTTGTCTACACATAAGATTTATTATTACATTTGGTATATAACATTTATTTTTATTACATTTTTTCTTTTTCAATTTTCGCTTTATTTATTTTGAGTTTTTTTTTTAATGTTTTTACTTAACTCTTTGCGGTTGTTTTGATTTTGACTGCGCTTGTGCAATGCGTATAATATTATTGTCGTTAGTGTTGTGTAGTTTTTATACACTATAAAAATCAGTTACATCGGGTATTATAGATTTTAAAATGCTTTAAAACGAAAACTGCAGCTTAATATTTATTCAAGATAGAACCACTCTACAAACAAAACTTTATAAGGATTTTTTTTTTTAAATATTAATCTTGACATTTTTGCCTTCATATTTTTTTTATTTATCTTTGGTAAAAAATCTTAGTGTAACAATTTATAGCTTAAGACCTGTACGCAGCAGCTAAAAACGCTTCCAAACAAAAACTGCAATTTACTTTGCTTCAAGAACAAGCAGTATGTCTCTATATTGTGATCCTGTTTGTTAAATTTTTTTTTTGCGTTTTGAATTAATTTAATTTTAATAAGGCATTAAAACCGTTTAAAATTTCCAAATTTCTGTGTTCAGCTAAAAACACACCAAAAGAAAATTAATTTGGAAGCTGTTTGTTATACTGCATACAAACTGCTTGTTGCACTGCACTCAAGCAGTTTAGTACATAAATGGCCATTTTAAAAATTTTTCCTGAAAAAAGTGTATCCCACTGTCGCACATGGCTTCGACTATCTCTCACTTTTGTTGTTGCTGTTATTGCAATTGTTGCATTTGCCGGCTGCTGCAGCAATTAAAACAACAAAATGTCTGCCCAACTGCGTGTCCGTGTCTACGCCCCCATACACCCGCTCCGCCTCTGACTGACGCGGCTGCAATTATATGCTTCACTCAAATGCTTATGTGTTAAGTGCTGCTTCACTGTGGCACTTTATTTACTTTATTATTTAGACAAAGCTTTTTATAAGCTACAAAAATATGTTGCTTTTTTGGCAAAATATTGCATGACACTTGTCTTATATAACACGTCCAAGCAACGTCACAGTTAGGAAGTTTATTAGTTAGATACAAACGTGCTGATATTATTACTCATACGCCATGGCTGGTAAACTAATTCAAGGGTTGAGCTGTAAGCATTGCGTATACGAAGTATTAATTGAAAAAAAATATTGCCACACTATGAAAAATTTAGAAATGTGTAATAAAGTGTAATTTATTACAATCTCATCAAACATTTTTTACTCATCTATAAATTTGTTGACAAACGATGATTTGCTATACTTGCATGATAATCAGTGCTTCGTCAAAAATTTCTTTTGAATGAATTTCAACAAAACCAAGTCCATTCGGTCTGTAAGTTGGAAATTTCTTTAATTGGGTTTAAAATCTATTATAAATGCTTTTAATTGTGAAATTTCTTAAGGTATGAGCTTTAAGCATTTTGAAAACGATAAAAAAATGTCATAAACAAATAAAATTTTAGCACGAGTAGAAGTACATAATATACTTATAAAGAATTAATTTTATTGAACAGCCTAAAGGCCTCAGCTGCTCTGACTATATATGTATATGCTTTTTTATAAATTAGAATCAGTTCTCAACTTATAGTCATGTAAATAATTATTCGCCAACATATGGAAATTCTGTTATAAAAGCCCTGACCAGAAATTTAAAAAAAAAAAGTTAATTCATTTGAGACCTGAAATGTTTACAAATTTGTATCCTAAAATTTAAAAACAAAAAACACATTTGAAGTTTATTTAATAAGCATATACCATTTACCTATGCCAAAGACGTATATTGTTGTTGTTGGTTTCATTATTTGTGTCAAGTGGGATATTTGAAAAAGTGTTTGAAGATCGTCCGATATCTATCTTTATTGTTTTTGTTTTATAACACTTTAATCGTTATTGCAAAAAAAAGACCACAAATAAAACGAATCAAGTGGCAGATAGTAGTCGATAGATAGCGACTATAATATACCCTGTACTTTGCTTAGTTCCCACAGTGTTCAAACTGTTGGTGTGGACTGGGGATGGCATCTCCAAAAAATAAAAATAAAGCAAAGGGAACATTTTCTTTTTCAGTTTTATATACATGTACTATATTGTTTTCAATTGCCAAAGGACAATTTTGGCTTTAACCCTCAAACCAATTTTAGCCGTAATTCCCAAATGATTACAATAAAACTTGAACCCAGTGTCTGATTAAAAGTAGATCATTAAATTCTAATGAGGGTTAGAGGACCAATATTAATATCCGAATGCAAGTAAAGAACAAGACCATAAGAAGCACTTTAAGCTAAAGTTTTTCTTCTTAAACGCATTTTTACGAAATTAGTTGAGGTCCCCGGATCACAGAATACTTAATTATTATCTATTGTTTCGGTACAGCAAATTTGTAAAAGTAAATAAAATTTTTTATTTGTCTATACATTTATATAAATTAAATTACAAAATTATAAAAAAGGAATTATAAAAATAAATTATTAATTTAATTTAATTTATTTCTAATATACAAATTTAAGAGTTCTGGTTCTAAAACCTTTTCTACTTAGTTATAATATTGTGATAACAAAAAAAAATACAATGATAGGATTTTGATATACAATATTGTGGAAAAAATACAAAAAAACAACTGAATAAAAATAAATTATATATTTCTATTTTATAAATTATTTTTTTACATATATATAATATAATGTTATAATAATATTGTTGTATCCTATATTAAAATTAATTAACATTAAAGCAGAGCAAGCTGCGAAAGCAAAGAGAGCAATCATTCGTACACACATACTCGTTTGCACTTATTACACGAGCTGCACATAAAAAACAACAAAAGAAATATACAATTCGTGCCTCTTCACACCCACGCACAGTATTTGCAATATTGCCTTCTTTTTTCCGCTTATAAAAACGCACTTTGCTTTTAAGTTCAAATATTATAAAATATTAATAATAAAAAAAACGCACTGCTTACACGCACATTATTGCCTTAAATGTGCTATTGAGAAATAGGATCAAGGAGAAACTAAAGAGAGCAATCTTTGCACTTAAACCACGCACTCGCTTACACTTATTACACGCACTGCGCGCTGCAAAAAGAAAGAAATAATTCGCGCCTCTTCACACCCACGCGCTGTATGTGAAATATCGCCTACTTTTTCCCACTTATTAAAACGCACTATGCCATTTAGTTACAATGTTGTTAATAATGCTTGTTCTCTCATTAGAACACGCTAAAGCAGCACAAGCTGTCTTACAAACGCATTCTAGCCGCACCGTTTACACTTGTTGCGTTAAATGCACAATAGAAATAGAGGATCAAAGAGAAACCAGAGAGCAATCTTTGCTCCTTATGCACACACACAAGCTTGCACTTATTACACGCACTGCGCATAAGAAAAAAAAGCCAAATAAAACCATTTGCGCATCTCTTCACACCTACGCACAGTGGTCGATTTGGCCTATCTAGCGGAAGAAAATTAATATCTTCTAAAATAATCAACCTATCTTCATCAAATTTGGCATGAAGAACAATTTTAGGCAGTTACATATACGTGTCGAGTTTGGTCAGGATCGGCATGTCTCCTTAATTTTGTATTCTATCTAAACCAAATCTGATATTAAAAATAGAATAGGAAGATGCCGAATATTATTTGGATCGCACTACTATATTCTCCAAATTTGGCATTTAAAAACATTTTGAATATAATATATAAAAATATGCCGAGTTTGGTTCGAATCGGTTGACTATGTCATATAGCTGATATTTCAATGCTGTAGGTATATTGTTTAAGGTAGCAAGTTTTAGCAGAAAAATTTAATTATTTCACAGAGACAACGAATCATTTTACCAAAAACAAAAAGATTAAGACCTTACTTTAAAAGAAAGTCAAAAAAGTGACACTAAAAAAGATCAGCACGGTTGCAAACTTCCACCATGACTTGCCATTACAATATATAAGCAAATAAAAAAATGTATAAATACATGATTCAAACTATTTAAAAACCAAAAATATTAGGGATTAAATTCATTTTTTTTTTAAATTTGCAAGCCAAATTTGCTTACATAAAAAAACAAAATTGAAAAATTTAAAATGCCACTGCTGCGCGATATGTTATGTTGGAAAGCTCATAGCTAAGCGAATACTGATAATATAATAATAAAAACTTTATTGCTGGACTCAATGATTTTTTGATAGTCGTGTGCAAACCAAAAATTGGCAGGTTTCACATTTTGAAATTTGGGTTTTCTTCCGCTAGATCGACCACTGTGCTACGCACTGTATTTGTAATTTCAATAAGCCGACCTTTTCCATTTATCACAGTTTATATTGGATAAAATTAACATATATAAATTATGGCTAATAATTTTATTAACTGGCTTAACATATTTTGACACTTTTTTGAAACGCCTAAACCAATTAATTTTTAATTATCTGTAGCGCGAAACTAACGTGGCGATAATTTGTTACTGCAGCGATAGCGTTGCCAGACGCTCAGTTTCCAATAAGAACAATAACTTTGCTCTAGGATCTAAGCAGCATTGCCAATATCTGGTAACGCTATAAGAGAAAGTGTGACCAAAAAAATTGTTAAATAATTCATTGGCACATTGCAATACGAGTAAAACTTCGAAAAAAGTGTGTAATATTGTATATATAAACAAGTATGTACTTAATATTAATGGTAAAATATATGTAAGTGTCTGTTGATGCCAAAACTGCAAGTCGTTAATTAGCTGGCTAAAAAAATTTGTTGCTGCGGAGTGGGCTTAAAAAAGCAAGTGAGTTTTTTTGTTTCTTGGAGTCAAGAGCCAGTGCAAGAAATTGTATTTAGTTCCTTAGATGACTTATGCAGCTTATGTAAAAATTTTTATTTAATATTACTCGTAGCTACTTTATATATTTAGTGTATATACATGAAATATAAATTGTTAAAATACTTAGCTGTTTGGAATATCAACATTTGTGCAAGAGCGACTGAGTAAGCAATAATCCTTAATTTTTTAATACACTTCTCTCATGATCCAATAATAAAAAGGTTACGCAATAAGCAGGTACTTTATTCGTTATTCTCTGAATGAGAGGGATTCTGACCATGATCCAACAATTAGAAGGTCACGCAGCGCGCAGGTCCGTTATTCGTGTCTCTCCCAAAAGTGAGCGGGTTCACTTTTTGTATGGTAGCTATGTGAAACAGTGGACCAATTTTGATCAAACTTCACACAAATGTAAAGACTTATACTAAAATAAACTGACATAAATTTGGTTGCGATATTCAAAAAAACAAAAAAGTTTTTCCTTGTATATATTTCCTTGTTTGTATGGCAGCAGCTGAGAGCAGCATGCTGTAATGAATTAACATACAAATGTTCCTTTACATTTGCTTATGCCTGCATATGCAAATTAACATTTGTATGTTAGTTCAATACAAACTGCTGCTGCCAAACAAATGTTGTGTATGAGAATAATTATTGTTAGAAAAACTTTTTTGTTTTTTAAAATATTGCAACCAAATTTTTGTCAGTTTAATTTAGTATAAGTCTTTACATTTGTGTGAAGTTTGATCAAAATTGGTCCACTATTTCATGGTGCTGCCATACAAAAAGTGAACCCGGATCCGCCATTTTTTCCGCGCAGCCGAATTCGCGCACTTCTTTGCGTCACCTTGTAAAATTCTTTGCATCATGGATTATGACGGCATTCAATATTTGAGAGGCGTAGCTATATAAAATAGTGGCTGCAAAATTCTGTATATCGATTGAGATTATACTATCGTCTTGGCATCAGCTCTATCAGTTAATCCACTTAAAAGCGGAGATATGGTCAAAAGATGTTTGTCAATAAAGCCCCACTAAATGGGGTCTGTAGTATCTTCAATTAAGCCACTACAGCTAACTTTACATAGCCCTTCTTAAAATCTTAGTTTTTTAATGTTTTGCATAATTATTTCCTGCCACTATCAAAAAATGAATATTTTACGCACATAGAAGCACAAATTAATTAATATACATAAAAGAGCAAAACACTAATTTTATAAATTGACCTAGCTAAACTGTAGGCTCGACCTGTCTGAAAATTAAGTTTAAGGCCCTTACAAAAAAAACAACAACAATAAACATAGTTGCTTCAATTCTGAACAAGATAAACATAGCACAAATTACGATTTTAATCAACGCTATGAACTCTTGATTTATAGTCCCAAAGCGTTTCCTATTAGGCCACTTAAGAAGCAATAAACTCTAAATTTTTTTTAAAGCTAACAACAATAAAATACGATATACGCATATGTTTAAAAATAGCCGATGAAATTTTAAATTTCGTTAATGTCTTAACAAATTATAAATTATAAATTGAAATTCATACATAATTAGCAAGATGAGCAGAGGTTGTAGATCGGCGAACACAAAGTGGTCCAATCAACACTTTCAGTTTCAAAACAAAAACAAATCAAAACAAAACAAAATAAAAGACTCAGGCAACGAACTTATTTGTCATTCATTTCATCTGTAGCAAAGCGCGTTAAAATGCATTTGAATTTGTTATCTCTCGCGCTCTCTTCGCCAGCTTGACAGCCAAAAGGTCGTCGTAGATAAGTGATTATAATTATTGAATATTCGATATTGGACATGTAATTAAAGCAATCGAATTGATTAGAATGTCCAAACGGCAGACTCCAGACGCGTTTATCAGACCCATGGTGTAAAAATTGGAGCTATAAATTGGTGTTATTTTTGGCTTAAAGATTGAACATAAATCATTATGTCTGCAGACAGCGCTACTAATACACAGACCACTGTAGCCAGTGGCGTAGGTAGGGGGTTTCTAACTAATATTAAATTACATATGTATAGCATATACATAACTTTAGAAGTTTAAGTTTCATCTTTACAAATACCTATAGTTATATTTTTCTCAGATTTAGCTAAATACAGAGTAAAAATTAAGTTTTCGGAATGTTTTTAATAATCTTGAAATTTTCTCTATTAATTTTATACTATTGCAGTTGAAGTTAATAGCCAATTTTGAACTTCTATCAATTTTCAGACTTAACGAACTAAATACATCTTAAAAACTCCTATTCTCCAAGAATTTTCAATAAAACTATAAAGTTTTTCTTTAATAAAAAAAACTTTGTTAATTATGAAAAAATTATGTTTAAAGAGCTTCTGCGTTTCTTCGTTGTTTCTTGCTATTTTGTTAGGTCTAAATTTCAAGTCTCCTCGACTTATATTCAGGAATACTGTAGATTTAATTTCGTGAATTTCAAAAAAGTTTTGAGTTCGGAGCTAATTATAAAATTTTATTAATACATATTTAATAATAACACAATAGTAGGTTTCAATGGAAACTTGCTATTATATTTATAATGTATTAATTATTTTAGTAAATTTACTTATTGTCTAATAAAGACAGATTGTAAATAAAAAGCAAAAAAAAAAAAAATATTTAATAAAGAAAATTTTAATACTATTATATAATTACACAGCAAAACAGAAACCAAATTTCAGATCCTAAAGTCAGAGCATATATACTCTATATTTTTGAGGTCAGTGAATCCGAACCTGAGCACGAAAAACCTCCACTTCTGACATAACCGCAAAAAATCCCTTAAAAGTAGTTATTTTAGAGGTTATCTCAGAAATGTGACGTGCTGACTTTTCTTTTGTTTTCGAATTCGGATTTAGCGATCCCAAAACCAACGCCGGTTTTTTTTTGAGGTTAGAACGGAACATTACATTTTAAAAGAAAATGTGTAGGTTAAAAAAATGAACACGTTGACAGCTTAGATTAAAATTGTTTAAAAATCTTCTGTAGTTAGGTCATAATAAAATATAAGTGAAAAACACGTTTTTTTTTAATTAAGCGATAACGTGTTATTTTTTAAAACTGAAAATTTGTGATAATTTTTTTTTAATCCTTGGATGGATGCTTAGTTTTTAAAAATCGTTTGGGGCTGTCTTTGGTACCTTATCCAGCTAGACCCTATAATAATAATACTTTTGAAGCTTTTTCTTTAAATAAGAGCATTTTTTGGTTAATAATAAGTACTTATGTAATTTATTAATAAATTAGTAATAATATTTTTGAATATATTTCTTTAAATAGTCGTGGAGAGGGACTTTTGCAATTTTTCAAAACTTTTTGTTCCGCTCTACACCATTGGGGAGAAGTGTAAGTTTGTACGAACATTGTTTTTGTTTTTAATCACTTGCGAATCAGAAACCTCTCCGAATCCAACTTCAGCCCAAAAGCATGATGGGCCAATTCTGACACCGGATTCAGATTCTACGCAGCAAATTACTTCGGAAATGACCCTTAGCTTTCCAACAACTGCCATGACCCCGGTATTTGTAGACCTGTGTTATCTCTCCCTTATAAAAGTATCTAAAATTTTTGTCTTGTCCTGCTCATAACCAAAACTTAATTTAAAATTTAAAAATCACGACATAGTATTCTACGTACAGTAAATATACACATTTCTCAATAGAATATAAAAATGTTTTTTCGGGCGCAGTCGCTGTACGTAGCACGCAGGGGCCGAAGCCAGCTATTTTTTTTCAAATTATAATTTTGACGACTGAAAAAATTGCATCAACATTGATTAAAGGAAATCCAAAAAGAGTTATTACACCAAATAAAAATATGTCTTCAAACAATGTGGGTCTTAGCTAAATTGATAAATAAAGATACACACTAAAAAAATTAAAGATAAAGACTAAATAATGTAAAAAATCTCTCATAAAAATAATTTTTTTAATTTTCTGTTTAAGTCTGACGACATAGTACAGTAAATATACACACTTTTCAATAAAATAAAAAAATTTGCCCCGGAGCATCCGCTGTACGCAACGTGCAGGGGGCAAAGCCCTTTATTTTTTTAAAATACAATTTCAGCAACTGTGCTAAATTGTTAAGATCTTTAAAACCTATTGCAAATGCACCCCCATATTTTTATAAATATTTTGTGTTTGTTTAACCCCTTTATCGACGCCACTGCTTGCAGCTATTACCGTGCTTACTGCATGTCAACATATTCGCTTTGCTTTCAATGTAAACGCACGCTGACCTATTCATTATATGCAAATTTGAATATTGTCAATCGTTGTATTGTAACATATTATGTTTAAGTATGTGTGTGTGAGTGTATCTATGTGTTGCATGTATTTTGTCTCTCTAAAAACGATTTATTACAGCTCCGAAGCATTTTCAACGCAATGGCAGTTTATGACTTCCTCCGGCTCATTATTAACTAAGCAGCATATAATTGCACTGGACGGCGTCCAAGTCGCAACGCCCAAGTTATACCCTAATGCACTTAATGGCCAATATCTGCCCCCCACTGTCAACTGCTCCGCATCATACGCTTTTGCTCCAGTCAGCTGTTTGTTTTTGTTGTAGTTGTCATCGCTTAAACGTTTGACTGATTATTTTTTATTATTATTTTTTGTTGTTGTGTATATGTATTTGTTGTATTTAGTATGTTGTAATGTTGTTGTTATGCAGCTGGTCCAAACAATGCACAATTGTTGTAAGCCGCAATTGTTGGCGAATTTGAATTTTATTTTTACGAGGCGGGTTTTTTTTTTGTTCGCAGAGTCGTTAAATTGAAATTAAGCATACATTGACGCTTTATGAGGCTTGTTTCAATATTTCACTACGCCAACATTTTGTAATGATTAATTAGTGTATCTAAAGTTATGCAAATTACTTTTCTTTTAACTGTGAGTGAGTATCGAATGCTTTGGTTATAGCTGGCTGGCTAAAAAGCTAAGTTCCTTGCGGAGCTGAGTGCATAGAAAGAGGTTACTCATAGCTTTGTCTAGTTAGTGGAGCATCTTTTTGCGTTAAACTAACAAAACTGTGGCAACCAATCCAACACATTCAGCTCTACTATATATCGAATGCTACATCCAAAATTGGCAATTGTTTAACATATTAACTCAGAGATCACTCTTAGAATGAAATTTGGAAACCCTCCGGATTCGCATAAAAATTCAACATTTTTTTTTTTTTTTTTTTTTTGCAGTTTTGCTAAAACTTTGCAGCCACTTCTATTTTAGAAATAAACTATCTTAATCTTACTTCTAATAATGCCCAATACGAAAAATTCTTATATATTAAAAGTCTTTAATAAAGAAAATGTTTAACTGAAAATTAAATTCTTTAATTGAAATGCTTAACATAGCCCCCAAAATTCTTAAAATTCTTCTTCTTATGTCCTGTTACTCCTAGTGGAGGTTAAAATACATTAAAATTGTTGTTTAATATATTAAATCAGAGATCACGCTAAGGATGAAATTCGTAAACCCTCAGGCTTCCCATTAATCTTAATTCCTATGGCAAGACCAATAATGCTCAATACCAAAAATTTTAAATTAAACCCCCATACATTCGAAAAAAAAAAATAGAATTTGGTATATCCCATTTGGGATTTTTTTTTAATATGAAGTTTTGTCATTCCGTGCGAAAATTTTCGAACTGCGTATGGGCCTTAATATGCTAAATGAAAAATGAAATTAAAATAATATGGAATCTTGAATTTTGAAAAAAAGAATAAATTACAACTTTTGAAATTTTAAATTTAATATATATAATATAATATATTTAAATATACCTTTTTTTTTTTTTTTTTTTTTTTTTTATTATTATTAATGTATTGGCAATCAGCCTACTTAAAACTAAGGCTATAATCCAATAGGTAAATAAAGTGAATCGCTACTTTGGTTTGGTGTTATGGTATTATGTGTATGACATTAAATCTAAAGCAGATATTTACAAAATTAGCAACAATAAGACAAAAATTATTTACATGTTTAACAAAATTTAAAATTTTTTGCTAAACTTTTCGGTGCTTCAGATCCGAGGGGTGTAGTCCTTTCAGTCTTCGCCTTGGCCTATGACCCGCAAGAGCACAGGCCAGCGAATTCGGATGGGTTTCCAATCTACTCTCATACCTCCCGCTCAGATTGTTGATGATGTCTCCTGTGAAACCCATTTTAAGGTCTTTATGTAAATTCCTATTTCTTACAAACCATGGAGCATCTGCTATTTGGCGAAGAGCTTTATTTTGCAGTGTTTGAATCCTCTTCAGTTTTGTTTTTGCTGCCGTTCCCCAAACTTGGATTCCATACGTCCACGCAGGTGTTATGATGGCTTTGTATAGAGTGATTTTGTTTGAAATTGATAGTTTACTTTTCCTGCCCAAAAGCCAGTGCATTTTAGCAAGCTTGGCCCTGCATCTTGTTACCACATGATTTATGTGTTGTCCCCAACAAAGTTTTTTATCTAGATGGACTCCAAGATACGGATGCGAGTTCTTAAATGGGATTGTGGCCCTATTTATAGTAAGCGGCGGACAAGGATCTCGCCTAAGTGTGAACAGAACGCAGGAGGATTTGTCTCCATTTAGTTGAATGTTCCAACGTTTTGCCCACTTTTCTATTTTCACCAGTTCCAGCTGCAGGCCATCAGCAGCTTCTTGGACGTTAGTGGCCGAGGATAGTAGCGCAGTGTCATCAGCGTAAGTGGCCGTTAGGATGGATGGATTACTGGAGTGCGGCATGTCCATGGTGAAGAGGGTATATAAAAGTGGGGCAAGAACACTCCCCTGTGGAACTCCAGCAAGGATTGGTCTCTTGTTCGACAGCTCACTCTTAACTGAAACTCTAAATGATCGATTTTCCAAATATGATTTCAGTAATTGGTACAGAGGAGCTATAAGTGAGACTTTAAGTTTTTGCAAAAGTCCCTCGTGCCAGACTCGATCGAATGCCTGCTTTACATCTAGAAACGCTCCTACACAGTAGCGTTTCTGCCCGAATGAATCAAGAATGTGCTGTACCACTCTGTGCACCTGTTCCGGCGTGCCGTGTTTCTTGCGAAATCCAAACTGATGTTTAGGAATAATGTTTGAGAGATCAGATGTTGTCATTATTCTGCGCAAAAAGATCCTTTCGAATATTTTGGCAAATACTGGTAGAAGACTAATAGGACGATAAGACGTAATGGCAGTAGGTGGCTGGCAGGGCTTTAAAATCATTACGATTTGAGCGCATTTCCACTCACTAGGAAAATAAGCCAAACGCATCATCGCATTATAAATCTTATTCAGAGCGAGTATTCCTGCCATTGGTAGAGCCTTCGCAACTCTGGCGTCAATTCTATCCAAACCAGGCGCTTTTTTGGGGTTAAGCGCATTAATCTCCTCCACAATTTCTTGAGTCAACACGGGCCGAATTGGCAGATCCATTTGCAAAGCTGTGGAGAGCGCTTCTCTAGTTTCCTCGGCCTCAGCACAGGTGTTTAGTATGAAAGGGGTGAAGCGTTCCTCCAGATGTAGAGCGAAGGTATCTGCACGGGCAAGGTCTGAGCGGCACCAAATTCCATTAGCAGCTTTGATCGGGGCACTAGGAATCGCTGGTTTCTTTAAATGTCGCGTCAAACGCCAGAGGCTGCGGCTTCCTTCCTCGTTGGGGCAAGCATTTAAAAGTAAGGAATTTATTCTGCTTTGTTTCAGGCGTTGGAGTTTTCCTTTGAGGTTATTTGCCGCACTTAAGTACAGGGCCTTGTCAGCAGGATTGTGCGATCGCAGGAATATTTTTCGAAGACGCCGCTTCTCTCTTAGCAGCTGCGCTGTCTGAGGGTCAAGAGAATGACAAGATGCATGCTGGCGGTGATCAGCATGTCTCGGAGAAGCTAGTTTAGCGGCATCTGCGATGTTTTTCCTTAGTAGCTTAACTGCGTCGTCAATATCATCTGAGGAATTAATTTCCAATGACAGGTGCGTATTTATGTTTATATGCCTTTGAAAGGTATCTAAATTTGCGCGTGGATGTAGGAGCGCTCGATTTTTTTGATTTAAAACAGCGTTGCTAGCAAGATTGATGATTAGTGGGAGGTGATCCGAATCAAGGTCAACCACTGATTCAATGGTTAGCTGTTGCGGATGTATGCCACGGTAGAGTGCAAAATCAAGGGCGCTGGGTATCCGCGAATTATCACCGGGGAAGTGAGTAGGCGCGCCAGTTGCAAGAACATGTATGGGCTCGTTTTGAATTTGCGCACACAGAGCTCGTCCCCGGGTGCATGCTCTAGCATTTCCCCACCATTGGTGTTTGGCATTCCAGTCTCCAGCCGCAATAAGTCGATGACTCTGATGGCTTAAAAACTGACTAAATGGGACAGCACCCCAAAGAATACCCGGAGGGCAGTAGACTGCCGATATTGTTACGTTACCCTGTCCCGTGACTACTTCAACCATGGCAGCTTGCATTTCTGGACTGCATATAGGTGAGATGGGATGATGTTTTAGCTGCGATTTAATAAGTATTGCAGCTCCACCCCGGCAGCTATCTGTTGGGTAATTGGCAGTGTATAGCTCATATCCAAATAATTTAAATGTAGATCTGCTGTAAAAGTGGGTTTCTGAGAGAAGAGCGATATCAACATTTTCAGTGGTTACAAAATTTGTAAGCTCTAGGGCTTTGTTGGCAAAATATACCTAACCATCTCAAATGAATTTTTCAAAAATATTATTTATTTATTTTATTTATTTATATAATTATAAATTAGAAGTTAATTCTAAATTTTAAAAGCTAAGCCGGTGCAACGTAGGCCTTCAGGCGTAATTAAAAAACAATTTAAAAACAAAAATTTTTTAAGTAAAATGCAAAAATCCTTATTTTATGAACAAAAGCAAATTGATATATTCCGTGACTTTCATTTCAAATTTAAAACAGCAAATCTTAATATCATCATCATCATCATTTCCTATATCTCCCACTTGAGCATAGGGCCTTCGCAATATAATAGCATTTAAAATAAATAACAGTTTCGAAAAAATTCTCAAAATAAAATTGTAAAATTTGTATATTTTAAAATTCTACTATAACCTAGTAAAAAAATTGACGTACATTAAAGTCGGTCGCTGACGACTTTGGGATGCCCTGTACCACTGCTTGCAATAAAATCTAGTAAATTGCATAAGAACACCAAAAGACATTCGATTGCCAAATTAGATTACGATACCTTCATAAACAACCAAAAACAGACGAATTTTTAACCAAAAATGTTTTTTTGACCGATCGTTCCTATGGGAGGTATATGGTATAGTCAACCGATTTTGATCAAATTTGCTGCAATACTTGGGTACTCTAAAAAACTTCTGAATGCCAAATTTGGTTACAATATCTGCACAAACAAACGAAACACAACGAATTTTGTGCAAAAAACGTTTTTTTGACCGATTGGTCCTATGGGAGCTATATGATATAGTTAACCGATTTTGATCTAATTTGGTACAGTGCTTGGGAACTCTAAAAAACTCCTTAATGCCAAATTTGGTTACAATATCTTCACAAACAAACGAAACACAACGAATTTTGTACAAAAAACGAATTTTCGACCGATCGATCCTATGGGACCTATATGATATAGTCAACCGATTTTGATAAAATTTGGTACAGTGCTGGGGGTTTCTAAAAAACTTCCGACTGCCAAATTTGGTTATGATATCTTCATAAACAAACGAATTATCCATCTAAAACTTTTGCTTTTTTTCGAGGTCCTCTGAAACACCCCTATGGGAGCTATATAATGTAGTCCCGATATCAAAAAAATTAAATAAACTTGTCTCCTATGGATTAATGAGGGATCTTATCTGAAAGCTTGGTTGCTCTAGCTCTTACCATCTCTGAGATCTAGGCGTTCATACGGACAGACGGACAGACGGACATGGGTATATCGACTTCTCTAGTCACTCTGATCATACTTTAGGTAACTTTGGGGGGTCTCCGACTTCTCCTTCTGTACGTTACATACATTTTCGGCTTGCACAAACACAATATACCCTTTGTACCATACGGTACAGGGTATAAACATAGTCAACCGATTTTGATCTTCGTAAACATAAGAATAATCCACCTACAACTTTTTTTTCGAGGTGCTCTGAAAAATCCCTCTGGCAGCTATATAATAAAACCCCGAATATAAAATAGACAGCTTCCCGTAAGGGATTTAATGTAAAATTTTTGTTGCTCAAGCTCTTAACTACTCTCAGATCTAGGCGTTTATACAGACCTACAGACGGACAGAAGGACATGGGTATTTAAACTTCTCTAGTCATCCTGATAATACTTAAGGTAACTTAGAAAGGTCTCCGACTTTACCATAAGGTATAGGTAAACGAAACATCTGCAAAGACGCATACACTACATTCTATAATTGCTCAAAGTATTTACGATAAGTGGGGAACGCCTAATTAAAGCGTCTTATTTGGCTGATTTTAAAACTTGTAAAAATCGGCTAAGGCAAATCCTTCATGATATAGTCTTTGATTACATTTTATCAGGTCGAATGAATGCACATGAATATCTTATATATATCAAAAGACAGTACCATATCCGAAGAGTCCACGGAAAAGTACAACATTATTAAACAGACAACGAAAAAAGTTTTCATTACTTTCGTGACTTTTGGTCACGATTTATAGACCACAAATCTAAAATACAGACTGTTTTTTTTTTTAACAGTATAGCATTAAAATCTATTTATTTTATTACTTTACAAATTAATTTTTGCTTATTTTTTTATTATTTATGCAATTAAAAAATTCGTATGAACAAATATGTATTAATACCGTAACTCTATAACTCATTCATAAAAAAATCACTCAATAAATTCACTCGAAAGCGGTAAAACATACGCTCAACCAAACAGTCGAGTCGATTGGTGGGAAATTGTAGGGAAATATATTTTGTTGTAAATAAATATGGTTGGGAAATAAATAAGTTGTTTAAAGGTGAAAACATTGCATACTTTTAGGCAGCATTTTAATTGAGTACAAAAGTTAACTTTTTGGGCTTAAGCCACGCCGAAAATAGCTGTTAACCGCTGTCACCTCAAGACACCGCTAAGCAGATACCCTTAAACCCAAGCTAAGGCAAAATTATTTTGCCATTCACAACGCTGATGACAGCTGATGAGCTGCAGAGTTGCCATTACTAATTTATGTTTATACAAACATATTTTTTTAAGAAACTGAAAGGTTTTGAGGTCGTGGTGCAAGGTCCAATTTCCAGATCTGGATGACGTTGCTTTACGTGGGTGCCAAAACCGTGTCTCTTGCGTGCAGTCTATATGGGCTCTAAAAATAAGATATTTGTTTGTTTTTTTGATTTAACAAGGGTTGGCTGCCAAGCCATGCCACAGGTGACTTCTTTCTTTTAAAAGCCTGTCTGACTTTAGGATGTGTTCACGGCGAGCTTAGCTCTCTTTCTGGAAACCATTAGCTGCATCATACTCACAGGCCGCAGAGTAAAAGAGTTCTAAATCGTCAGCGTAGCTACTTTTGAAAAAAAATACATTTTCTGGCCTAGAAGCTCCAATGAAAAACAGCCAATAGGTAAATATGCTTATACTTTATACCTTCTGGATATAGTATAAATGGAAGGTCCTAAGCTGAATCCATCCCACTCGTACGGGCTTTAGGGGGAAGAGCCCCATGTTTAAATCTAACTTAGTCTGTATTGTTGGTTGCTTTATAAGTACTTGAAGTGCTTGGCAGGCTAAAATTTTGGATTTCTAAAAGTCCCAAAATTTTAAACGCGATTATCTCGGAGTGCGTTTTTTTCAAAAGTACTGTTGCGGTGCACGTGATATCTTAAAAACTTTTCAAGCGATTTTCAAAATTTTTTTTTTTAAATATTCGTATTTACGATCTTGTGTACTTGAAAATTTTTAATTTTTTGCAATGAATTTTTTTCTTAAATTTTGACCACCATAAAAAATCGTTATTTTCTGTCAACGTGGTTTTTTTTGTTAAAAAAAAAAGTTTTTTTGGGAAACCAAATCTTTCAAGTGCACCAGAATACATTTTTCTTAAATAATTTTTTTACTTTTTTGATTTCAGTTGAGCGGTTTGCCTTGGAGAACGTTCGCCGCAAGCCTCTGCAAAAAAAAGCGCTGTGGCTCATGGGCCATAAAACCGACCATTTTCAAAATTTTTTCGAAATTCAAAGTGATTTTATTTCTTTGATAGTACTACTAGAACATTGTGTTTGGCTTTTTCCAATAAAATTAGCATAAAACCCTTTTAAAAAATCACGAACTTAGCTCACTTTTTCGCCCCCACTTTGTTTATAACCCCTTAAGTCTTTAATTTTATCTCCTATGGCTTGGTTTGAACTTCTAAGAGAAATTAGTTGTGAGTATAAAAGTATTATGTGTACCAACGAAAAAGGTATAGGGCATCATAGAATTTTTGTATTATTTTCTCTCTTTGCTTGATACATCGAGAACCCCATTTTTTGTGCCAACTAATAAAATCTCCAATAATTATAACCAATGCATATCTGCAAAATACAATCTAGTATAATCTTTAGTTAACAGATTTCATGTTAATTTTACGTATATACATTGCATTTACTCTTGATCAGGCCAGACGAGAGAGTGGGAAAGGGGAGGATTCACAATGATTCAATGATCCCCCCTCGACCCCACAGGGTATAAAAAATAGCTAGAAGGCTTTGTGCCTACTCGTATCGTTCTCCAACGAATGAAAAAATAGTAATGCATTATTTGTTGAGACCACGCCAAGTTCCAAAAATGTCCGCAAGAGGGAGGAAGAAAAAAATAATAACAAGGAAAACTTTTTTATATCATCAAAAAATATTAAAATCGTGTTTATGCAATTTGAAAAACAATTATATCAAAATAAATTTGCTTTCGAAGATGTGTTTGAAAAAAAAAACGAGACTTGTATGTTTTTAGCCTGTTTTCTGCAATAGCTTCGTTGGTTATGTCTGGTTTTTACATTTAAATAAAGTTATAATCAAATTGAACGGAAACAAATACTTTTGGGGGCACTGGCTGGTTATTTGCCAGTCTTATTTATCATGTACAAATTTAAACGTATTGTCTTCAATTAAATGCAGTAGCGTAGTCTGCAATTATGCAATCAACAACATTTTTTTGTATCTTTCTTCTTTTTTTTTTGCATGACCAACAATATTGGCAAACGTGAGCTGAGCTACCAACTGACTGACTGACTAACTGACTAAATGTATACACCTCGTTAATAAACTCATATGCAGCAAAAAAACAAAAAAAGAAATGTTTAAATATGTCGTATTGGTGCTCGACACTGGAATACACTAAACTCAATTTCCACGAAGAAGCGTAAAAATCAAATTCAAATCTCTTCAACTGTTTTGTATTGATATGTTATAGGGCCGGGAGCAAGGGTGGGGGGGTGAGGTTTCTTCAACAAAAATATACTTTGTTTTTTTTTACTAGGTTCACACTAAGTCCCAATTGGGTGATACTTTTCCTAAAAATTCAGTCCTGTTCCGATTTTCACTTTCACTTAAATTTTGAAAATAACTCTCCCTCCACTGTTTCGATAATCACTTCCCCTCTACTATTCCGATAATCACTTCCCCTCTACTGTTCGGATAATTACTTCCCCTTAGGCTCACACAAGATCAGATTTATTGCCACTAGCTCATAAATTCACGCCGCTGCGGATTCTCACTTTCGCTAAAATGTTGCGTAAAAATTCTCTCAGCTGTTCCGATAATCACTTCCCCTAAGAAAAGTAAATATCTGTGCAAACTGTTCATATAATACTGTACAGTAAAATCTGCTCAAATTTTTTTTTTGGGATGAGAAAAGATTTTTAGAGATTTCTCTATGGTCTATGGTCATGCGGAATGGGTATTTGTTCCGAGAAAAAGTCAGCATATTTTTTATACCCTGTTCCTTATGGTATAAAGGGTTTATTAAGTTTGTGCAAGCCGAAAAAGTATGTAACATACAGACGGAGACTGAATGTATGATCAGGGTGACTAGAAAGTCGCTATACCCATGTCCGTCTGCCGACAGACGTCTATCGTAACGCTAAGGCAACGAAACTTTCAGATTAGATGCCTTATTATGTCAGGTAGGACAAGTTTATATAATTTTTTTGATATCGGGTTATATGATATAGCTCCCATAGGGGTGTTTCAGAGAACCTCGACAAAACAAAAGTTTTAGATGGATAATTCCTTTGTTTAGGAAAATATCGTAACCAAATTTGGTTTTTGGCAGTTTTTTTAGAGTTCCAGACCAGATCGTATAGCCATCATAGGGATCATCCATAAACTTCGTGACGCTCCAGGGGGTGGTGGTGGGTCTGTCGAAGCCTCACGATCATATGGAAAATCTTCAAAAATATTCCGTCACTGTGTCACAAGGGGGAGGGTGGGTCTAGTTTGACGAAAATCAGCGTGAATAGGACCGATAGGTCAAGAAACCTTGTTTGGTGCAAAGTTTTTTATTATTCGTTTGTTTATGAAGATATCGTAACGAAATTTGTCAAATAAATATCTTTTGGAGTTTTTAAGCAATATGTCGGATTTGATTGCAATATGGTGGTACAGGGTATTCCAACGTCTTCCGTGCCCGACTTTAACGTATGCCATCTTTTTGATTAGCTTTGCCATGAGTCCAATTTTTACTACGCTTTTATTTCAGTCATGGCCTAATATCTACTTTTCTTCTTAAAAAGCTACAGTTACCAATCTTGACCTTAACTGGTTTTCCAACTTAATCAGACAATTTCAGCCGGCTCAAAAACTAGCTAAGACAAGTATATCTTTTAAAAAGATTCCGCAGTTTTTAAAATCGCTTTCGTCCAAGTTTGAAAATTTCGTGAAAATTTGTGCAAACTCATTAGAACTTAATGAGCCCGTTTAAAAAATTTGCTTTAGATATTCAAAGAAAATTTGAGAACTTCCAACTTCTGTCAGTTCAACCATATTCAGGAAACTGAAGAAAAACGTGAACCGTATTAAGCCCAATTTGGATTTCTAAAGAAAGAGTTTTGTTGGAGTTTTAGCAGAAAGTATTTATCCGATCCTTATATAAAACTTGGCTTTTCGAGTATAGACTTACATCAAGCAAGTCTGCTACGGGGGCACGGGATCAAATAGCAATATGATGCAGCTTACGGACAACACGCAACTTTTGGTCAATTTTGGTATCCTTAGCTCGTACGGTCTCTGAGATTTAAGTGTTCATACAGACGCAGGCGCTGATTTTGCAGGGTATATCCCAAAAGTCATAATATACATATATGGGCGCGTGAAATAAAAAAATGGATACGGATTTTTTAGACAATATTATTACTCGGCTTGAGCTGTGAACCGGAATAGGTCCTATTTACGATTTTGTAGAAATTAGAATTTCTTTCCAAGGAAAGGGTGTGGGAAATCGAAAAATTATTATCTCAGTCTTTTAAAGTTATTGAACGATCTTAATATAAAGCTGCTATGGAGGATCGATTTCAATTATCAATATGATTCAACTTACGGATAAAACCCCTAGGTCTGTTGGTCTCTAAGATTTAGCTGTTCATATAGACGTATCTACCAATTATGTGATTACCCAAGTAACTGCTCCTCAGTACTGCAAGACTTACTCAGCGTCCGCCAGACCTGCCACCTTCTGCCTGTTACAAAAATTTCAGAAATCTATAATACCCAAGACCCCATAGCTGCAGAGTATAAACAACAACACCCGAAACTAATTCGAATGTGCCGCCGTAGTCATAATGCATATTTATTTATTATGATGCCATTGTTAAAGTTTTTTGAGTGCAATTGGCAACGCCTAATGGTTAAGTAAATAGTGAATACCAAATTCAAAGGCAAGTGAACACCAAAAATGGCAAGTTTGCAAATCTTGAAGATACACACAGCTGTGCACTTATGCAAGTGCTTTGTGGCATGGGTCAGTGGCGAAAGGCCGCCTGAAGAACCACCTAGCTCCAATGAGTTGCAAGAAGTTTATGATTTCCTTGATTTGTACATATTGGCCAAATGTTGCAAGTTGAACATGAAAACAACTTGCAACTTCATGGCCAAGCTGGCGGCTTTTTTGACGCCATTCAAAATGCGATTACGCAATGCCACCAAAGGCTGCAAGTTGCGGGAAGCATGTGTGGCAAGTCTGTGCGGGCGCAGAAGGGCGAACAACAAACGGTCAATGAACGCCACGCAGCAGCCAAGTGAACCAGTTTGCCACAATAAAAATATATGTGCTCACTTATGCACAGTGGTTCACGTCATAGGACAGAAATAAAAACAAAAAAAAAAAGACAAAAGCTTTGTGCCAAATGTTGTATTATTATTATATTATTTTTATATTATTTTAAAATCTTAAAATATTTTTGAAAAAAAAAACCTTAAAAATAATAATATAAAAAAAAACACGAATTCGGGAAGTCACAGATAGTTACATATAATTTATTAATATAAACAAAGACCTGTAACCGTTAAAAAAAACAGTTTTAAAATCATATTTCAAAAAAATTCTGAAACAATTTTTAAAACAAAACGACTTAACCGATTATGGAGGAATCCAGAGATTTAAATCATTTTTGAAGTTGATCCCTTACACTTAAGAACTACCCATTTAACATCGTTCATCGGTTTGAAGACAATAATGAATGTAATTCATACACCCCGCCTTATACACATAAATAAAGTCTAATTCCTCTAGATACCACAAAATTTTGTGTGAGTTTTAAAAGAAAAAAAAATGGTTGCTTTTCTTTGAAATTTTAAAAATAACTCTAACTTTTGATCTAAAAATACAAATTTTGAAACAAGTTGCGTAAAAGTTGTTTTCGATTAAATCTGAGATCGTCATTAATTTAAAAAAATCATAAAAAAAACTATTGGGTATTTATTGATTTTATTATTTTTTAAATGTAAAAAATAACTTCAATTTTTTTATCTAAAAATCAAAAATTATGAATTTACAAATGTAACTAAAATTTTTTTTTTGTTAATTTAAAATATAATTTATAAATATGAGTTATATTAAAAATTTACAATTTATTTGAAATATCTTTTGAACAATGGTTGGTGCATTTATGTGATATATACTTCATTACATTTTTATTGATGCCTCATCTATTTTTTTGAACCGAGAAAAAATCTTTTATTTTTTTATTTAAAATCAAAAATGACGAAATAATAAATATATTTCATATACTTTTAATTTTTCGCTAAAAATTTATGACAAAATATATTTTGTCTATCAAAATTGAAAATAAATATAAAAAAAAAAAATATTTCGTTATATTTTTAAAATTAAAATTAACAATTTTAATTAAATATCTTTTGCCCAGGTGCGTATTACAATACTTCAATACCTTTGGTCTCTAAACATACACAAAATAAAAATCTCACTTAAGTATACATATATACTTAATATTATTAATATTCATTAATATTAAACCTGTAGCTAAAGTTGGAAATTTCTGTCAAAATTAAAAAATTAAAAATTCCTGTAATATAATTTATCACCACGGTATTCTCTGCCTGGCGTAAGAGGTCCCTAAAAGAGAACTAGTCAGATGCAGGCATACTTACCATCACATTGAGCCTGAGGCACATTTTTAACATCTTAAAGATCTTCCAAAGATCAGTGTATGCGATTGGTTACCGGGTCTGGAGACAACCGCCGGTGTAAAAGGAAAGTCCATAACTAACGAATATCCATACGCAAGTGCCAAAAACATCACCTTTTAACATCACCAACGAATGGGTCTCAGCGACGACATGATCCAGGATCGGAATGCCTGCAGACAAACGCTGAGATCGCATACCCACACCTCAGGAGGAGCATAAGTGAATCCGAAAAGAGGTAAACAAGGGTTTGGGAGAAGAATATACTTTTTTTTAAATTGAAAATAAATGATAAATAAAGTTTTTCGTTTTTTTTTTTATATTTTAATTTAAAATCAATAATTTATTTTAAATATCTTTTGAACCAAGGTGCGTATCACAATGGTTTGTACACTTATGTGATATACACTTCAATGCCTTAGCATTGACGCCTCCAAAATCCCCCAAAATAAAAATCGCATTTAAAAATATTTTAAAAAACCTTTAATTTTTTTATCATTAACCAAAATTTCTTACTAAAAAAAATTTCTTTCTTTCTTAATAAATGAAACTTTTATTTTTTAAATTTTTCTAAGTGAATTGATAACAAAAATGGTTCGTCTATTTTTATTTTAAAATTGAGAATAAATAATAAAATAAAAAATAAATAAAATTAGTTCTTAATTAATATTTTTTAATTTAAAATTAAGAATTTATTTACTTTAAAACTTTTCAATGATACCTCATCTCCAAAGATAAAAATCTAATTTAAATATCTTCTGAGCCAAGGTACGATTTTCAAAGGTTGGCAAATTTATGCAAACTGCACTACAAAACCCTTGCTTTCCCATTCCCTTTAGGCATCAAGATTTATTTAATTTGAATATTTTTAAATCAAGTAAGAATGACAAAATTTTGGATGTGATGCACTAACTCTAGTAATAATCGGAGCTCCAGTACTTTAACCTACCCCATTTCATCCTTAGCTATTTGTATAATTTCTGCCCAAACCATGACCAAAAATATTTTTGGCCACTGACACTATACACATGTAACCACTGTGCGTTGCTGCGTGTGTGTGCTCTTGGTGGCACTGCGGCATGCAACAAAATCCAGTTCTACTTCCGTGGAGAAGCCTGTCGTCATAGTCGGGTTATTGTTATTGTTGTGATTATATTGGCGCCAGTGCGTCTCTCATTAAATGCTCGTTAAATTAATGTCGATGTCAAATGGCGCTTAATGACAACTACGCGGAGTACCCAAATGGAGAAGTTCCACGCCGCTCTTTGGGGCTTTACCTGTCAATCGGTCAGTGCGTGAGCTTTGTATTTTCATGCAAATGAGACAGTTGTCTATCGGTCTGTCTGTCATTCCGTCCGTCTGTCCAACTTCAGGCTGGGCCATCAAATTGCCATAATTCATCCAATTTTTTGCTTTGTTATGTCGATTACGCGACTTGAAATTTCTATGACAACTTACCTGCAGTTCGTGTCTTAAGTCTTTTGTTTTGTACAATGGAAGTTGAATACAATCAATCGTTTTGGTATTGCAACAAGCATTTGGGGTCAAGTTGACTGGGGGAAACTGTTGCACATATGACCTTGAGATGGCAATTGTGGCGCAAACCATGCAGCTGCACTTTTGGGGAAGTTCGAATGCGTAACTTGGACTATCATCATAACTGGGAAGTAGACGCACTCAATGCGCAATTAAAATGTCTCACAACTTGCAGCAAGCCTTAAAAGTGCAACCAGCAACAACAATTGCCACAATTGCAACCAGAGTGACAAACTGGCTAAGTGCGTGTGTTGACAAACGCAAAAATTTGTCCGGCGGCGTCCCATGCATAAAATGCCGCATTTGCTTATTTTGTAGACTGTACAGGAAGCATGCAACCTAATCGGAAGTAAAAGGCTCAGACCGATAAAAAGGTGCCAAGCTGCAGGCAGCAGGTTCATTGGCATGTGTGGGTTACTTACATATATGTATATCACATAAGTCCAAGTGATTTAATCTACCATGTCTAGTTGCCGCCCCCTGTCACTTTCATTATGTATGTGCAACACGCCCACGCGCGACTATCAAGATTGGCCATCGACAACAAATGCCAATTCAAATGAGCCAACTGCCAGGAAGTGCATACCAAATACTGCTCCAATTTTGTTGCCGGAACCATTGGATACACCCTCTTATAGCGTACCCTTGCATATGGCACACTGGCTGTGGCAATCGCAAACAAATTCACTTAACACATTGACTGATTAATGCCATGATTTGGCAGATTGTGCGCAAAGCCAAAAACAGTGACGTAGACAGGGGGGGTTTATATGGATCAGTGCTGCCCCCATGTGCCTGTGAATTGTGAAAAAAAATTTGTATCAGTCCTCCCTAAGAGCTTAACGAATTAAATAAATACACAAATTATTATATTTCAAAATAGAGCCTAAGAACATTTTTTAAAGAATTAATTTCAAAGTAGAGTTTATCATAATATTGGATCAGTACTGTCCCATGAGACTGACAAAATTATGAGAGACTTGAATAAAAGACAAAAATTTTCGGTTTTCAAAATAGAGTTTATCGTAATATTGGATCAGCCTTAAAAATTATTAAAGAATTAAGATGATAAAGATTCCAGAATGGGGTAAATGATGAGAAAATTAAATAAGAAACAAATTTTTCGATTTCGAAATTTAATTTATAGTAATATTGAAGTAGTAATCTCACATAAAAATACACATTTTTCAATTTCAAAATAGATGTTATCGTAATACTGGATAATGAAATAAGCCTTAGAAAATTGAATAAGAGTGAAAACAAAATAAAAAAAAGAGAGTATTTTCGAAAAATCGAAATCAAAATCGAAATCAAAATCCGAAATAAGCGTGATATTTCTCTTAAACGTCTAGTCGAATAAGGAACCAAAAACTACCCAACCCTTTCTGAAAACCAATGATACGGATCGATTGATAAGACAACAAAAATATTTTCGGGAAATTTCAGTTTTTAAACTTAATTTTAAAAAACGCGTTTTTCCCATTTTTTTATTGTTAACATACGAATGAATATTTTTGTTGCAATATTTTTGTAATCTAAGTTAGCTGCAACATTACTGCTTATCGAGTATTTGCGAAAAATCTAATTAAAATTCCGAAATAAGCATAATTGTCAAAAATTCAAGATTCTTAAAAGGTCTAGACAGATTAGGAACAGGAAACTGCAAATGCCAATCGATTCTTAAGACAACAAATATATTTTTTAAAAAAAATTTCAGTTTTTAGACATAATTAAAAAAAAAATTTTCCGAATTTTTTTATTTGGAAAAAAACGAATGAATATTTTTTAACAAATTTTTTTGTTCATCTAAGTTATCAGTAGGATTCTTTAAAAAGTGTTCATTAAACCAATATGAAAAAATGTGAATATAGGTTAAAAAATGAAAATATTTTTTTTTTTAGTAGGTACCAGACCTCGTAAAAAACTGTCAACACTTTGAGAAAAGCAATTGACAAAACACACTCAATTGTGTTTTTTTCAAAAGTGTTCCGCTCACAGCAAGACCAATTTTTTTCTGTTCTATTTCGGTTGTGTTTTTCCCAGACACTTTTCCGTATGTGTGCGTGCTTGTCGCCTGTGTTTTACTTCGTGCATGTACACAGAAACGAGGCCGAAGCAAGCCGAATTAAATGCACGAAGTAAAGCACAGGCGACTTACACAAGCACGCATACACACACAAAAGAGACTTTTTCCGGACACTTTTTACGAAAGGTCTGAGGCAGACAGTTTTTCAGTGAGCGCTTGCTCAAAGTGTCTCCACATAAGTGTTATTCAGAAAGAGACACGTTTGTTTTGCTCAGCCGAAAACACGGAACAAAACCGAAAAGCGAAACGAAAAATGTGTTCGGCTCAGTTTATGACAGTTTGTGTTTTATTTGATCGGTTTTAGTCGTGACCATACCGCATGGGAAAAATGGGTTGACAGTTTTTACGAGCTCTGGTAGGTACAAAAATATTTCGATCAATATTTTTTTTGAAATCCGACTTTTTATTCCATTTTTGTATGGTATGTATTATACATACATAATGTTAAAAAATAATACAAAAAATATAGGTACATTTTTTTTTTTAATAAAATACTAAAAATTAAAAATTTAAGAAATGGCACGGCTTTGTAAAAACACTTTTATAATTTTTTTTTTAGACTAAAATTTAGGATTATCTCTTATTTAAAAAAATTCCAAAAATTAATACTAAGCGCAATGTATGTATGCTCATTTTTTACAACACAATTGGTTTTTGGGAAAAACAAAATTCAATATTTTTTAAGTTAAAGACAAAATTCGAATTATGCAAGATTACTAATTAATCTCAATGAAAAAAAAATCACAATATATATATATATATACAATATATTATAATATATAATAATATATAATAAAAAAATTCAAAATTTTTAATGTTGAAGTCAAAATCCAAAATATGCAGGATTACTTAAATCTCTACATTTAAAAAAAATACCAAAATTAATACTAAATTCAATTTTGTCAAAATCTGAAACAAGCAAGATGAATTATTTTTAGAAATTAATTAAAAAAATTTAGTAATTTGTATAACTTATTTTTTCGCACATTAAAGGCTTCATTTCATAAAAGAGTATTGAATATATCTGATATAGAGTATTATTGAACTATTTTCTACCCGTCTGATAGTTTGTTGATATCTTTTAAAAAAAAAACTATTTATTTTTGTACCAGATTGGAAAAAACCCAATTTGAAATTCTAGTACGTAAAATAAGACTTTCTTCCTATGTTTAAGTTTTCAAGACATGATCTTCCCCCATCGCTCAAAACTCATCTACGTCACTGAGCCAAAAACATTTCCAAAACAAATCAAATAAAAATTCGCGCAACGAGAAAATCGCCGAAGCACGATTTAGTTTTGGCGAAAAGTAAAAGTGGTTTAACGGGTGGCGCTGCGCCTTCTCTGCGTGCTATGCGTTACCTGGTGGTTCCAGGTAGCCCCAGTCTATGATCGCTTTGCGGTGATCGCAATAAAAATCGCTTTGACTTTGAAGTAAGCAACAACTGAGCCACAAGTAAACAACTCGGAGGACTTTAGTTTCCCAAACCAAACCAGACGTGCAACAAGGCATGGCCATGGGCGATGTGACGCCTCAGAGTCTTTGGCGGCTGCTGTTGCTGCTGCCATGTTGGCCATTTGTGGCACGACGCTTTTTGTGCTACGCATTTTTATACGTTGCAACTGGGTATATCTGCTTAGTGGAAAGCCAAGGTAAAAAATCGAATCAAATCCAGCTGAGTTGCTCAGCTGACATCTATGTTAGTATGTATGACATGAGTATTCCATACTCAGCTGAGATAATCAGCCAGCTGAGCTTTCATGTGAAGCATCTCTTTAAGAACCGCTAGTTGAATTTTTCTACAAATGAACTAGTTCATTTGTACTGCTTAAATATATTTCAATTCGAAATCATCACATACTTAACATATTAAATAATTTGCAATTTTATCTAACATTTTTGATCGGATAAAGAACCTGCTCGCAAACGTCCCGTGTTCTTTAAATTCTCAGTGGAACCAGCTAGAGCCGTTTTCAATACCAAATTTACTCATCTGAGTTCTAGGCAAATACAATCAGCCTTGAGTATTCAATTCTCAACCAATAGTTCAATTCTAAACTAGTTCACTCAACTGAGTTGGTCAATCAACCAAAGCTGAATGTCAATCTCTCAGCTTAGCTACCAATAGATAATGAGTTACTCAGCTGAGTGTTTAATTAAGCTGTTTACACACAACTGAGGTTCCACTTAATGCACCCATACAAAAACCAATAGCTCCTTTTTATGAACTAGTTCATTAATACTGTCTCGTGATATTATAATTGAATAAGTAGATAATAATTTGCAACTTTAACATTATTTATGGGCAAGGAACCAGCTCGTATAAATTATTCCAAGAACTGGCATATTTTCAAACTCACGAGCTAAACTCAGCTGAGTTGGTTGCCAATAAACCGGAGACAAGTGCCAAATTCTCAGCTGAGCTGTTTAGACTCAGCTGAGGTTCCACTTAATGCACCCGTACAAAAACCAATAGCTGCTATTTCTGAACTAGTTCATTTATACTGTCTCGTGACATCAAGACCAAGAACCTGTATATTTTCAAACTCACGAGTTAAACTCAGCTGAGTTGGTTGCCAATAAACCGAAGATGAGTGCCAAATTCTCAGCTGAGCTGTTTAGACTCAGATGAGGTTCCACTTAATGCACCCGTACAAAAACCAATAGCTGCTATTTATGAACTAGTTCATTTATACTGTCTCGTGATATCAAAACCAAGAACGTGTATATTTTCAAACTCACGAGTTAAACTCAGCTGAGTTGGTTGCCAATAAACCGAAGATGAGTGCCAAATTCTCAGCTGAGCTGTTTAGACACAACTGGGCTTCTACCTGATGCAGCTGTTCAAAAACCAATAGTTACTGATTATGAACTAGTTCATTTGAATCTAAGCTAATGTTAAAATTGAAAAAATATAATAATTTGCCATTTAATGTAAGATTATTGATCGGAAGAGAACCAGTTCAAAATCCAAGAACCGATATGTGTTCAACTGAACATATATGAGTTTATAGTTGTAGGTTTATAGTTATAAGAACTTTCTCATTATCAGAACAAAAAAAAATATTGTAGATTTTTAAGAAAGCTATGATCTAAAAAATATCCCATAGAAACTCATCTATACCGTCATTTATATAGCTGTCAAGAGCACGAATCTAAAGAGCCTTAGACAATTCAAGATCTTCAGAGTAAATATTTCTAAAATCTAAAAATTTCATTGAAATATGAACCACTGAGTCTTTTAGCTGCTACAGTGCCATAGATTAGTAGATCTATAAGAGTATCTCAACTTTGGCGATCTTAAACTGCTTTGTAACTTTTATTTACAAGTTATTTCGCAGTTTCCAACTTCCTTGATGGCGTTTTATTTATTTTTTTTATGAATATGAATATAAAGTATTTCAACGCTGCGTTGGATTTGTTACTTGCCACATTGTGTGAACATTGAACTGATAGTCAGGTGTTGCTTCCTTATGGAGCTGCCATTAAGCAAGATATTAACCAATTTAAGCGGCTTAACTCAACTACAAAATAAAGCCAACTTAAAGAGATTTTGGAAAAATTTTTAAATTTAATTGAGACAAATGCGTTTATATTAAAATGCATTTATTACTTAAGACGCATGCAATTATGTTGCACATATATTATAAAGCATTTAAAAAGCTATACAGCTGTTAATAAAGGAAACGCATCGGAAGAGGCATGTGCAACTGACCAACAGGTAGTAAATATGGATTTTAAAGAGCTCAGAGCTCGAAACTCTGCTCATTCATCAGAAACAAAACAAAAAGATATACCATACATTGTACAAGAAATAAATCAACATGCAATTAAACTGCTTTTGAAAACGAAACGAATCATTTAAAAACGCTTGAATGGAATTCCGCATAACTGAATTTCTATGCAGTTCGATGAAATGAAAACCTAAACCAAATCCAAGGCAACTGCTTTAGAGCAGTGTGTATAGTGTGCTGCCTGTACATACACTACCGGCCAAATGTTTCCGCACGCTTAATAATTATTTCTCAAAATTTAGAAAATTAATTGCCAACGTTGTAGTTTCTAAAAAAAATGTAAAGATATTGAGTTTAAGGCTGTTTTTGTATTGAAATTATTTGGGGTAATACTCTGAAGTTTTGCAGAGTACTTGATTTCACTTACTGATACAGAATTCGGGATCAGAAGTAGTCCAACGATTCTTGGATTCTTCTTCTTCAGCGCTCATCCCAAAAAACAAACCAAAATTGCAGAAATATGATTAGCTGCCTGTCAAGCCAATTCTATAAAACCTAAACAGAAAATATCTCTCTTAACCAGGCTCTTCACTTCGAAGTGGATATAGACCAATGAACCAATGGTCCGACTTATTGTCGTAGGTTCCAACAAAGCAACACCTCGTCCAAGAATTGGCACAGGCCTTTGCTTTTTGTAAAAGGATTTTTCAAGAACCACTCATTTCAACAAAATTATAATTGTTTCTTGAGAAGATGAGGAGTATTTCCGGACAAATTGAATTCCTAGGAGTTTAATTGGGGTAACATGAAGGGACTAATTAGACAACTCTATGCAATCCGAAGTACATAATTTTTGTTTATTCGATAAGTAGTTTCAATTAAGATAATACAATGGAACACACAAATTAGCAAATGGAAGATACCAATTGTAGATGATCAATGCCGGATTAAGCCTAGGCAAAGCTATCCTGGAGCCGTTTTATCTATGAAAAATTTCCTATACTCAATTGTTCTTTCTGGGCGATTAAGATAATAGTATGCAACAGCCAAATTAATAAATGAAAGATGCCAATTAAAGATGATCAGTGGCGGATTAAGCCAAATAAGGGCACCTAGCCAAAGCTATGTTGGGGCATTTCCAACTATGAAAAAATTTCCTATACTAAATTACTCTTTCTGAGCGATTAAAATAATACTATGCAATCGCCAAATTTACAAATAGATGTTGCCAATTGTGGAACTTCAGTGCCGGATTAAGCCACACAGGGGCACCTAGCCAAAGCTTTCTTTGGTCCCTTCCATCTATTAAAAAATTTCTAATACTAAATTGTTCTTTCTGAGCGATTAAGATACCAAACCTAAATTGCTGAATGAAAAATGGCAATTGTAGATGATCAGTGCCGGATTAAGCCATAAAGGGGACCCTAGTCACAAAAAAAATACGTATAGTAAAAAATTAGTTTGGAATTGTTTAAAAATAAAATTATTTTAAAAAAATAATACGTACAAAAATTTTCAAATTTTTCAATGCTTTTATATTTTATTTTTCTTAGTTTTTTTATGCAAATTTTTCTAGGCAATCTATTTTTTTAAAAATTTTATTTCGAATGTACATTTTTTATTTTTAAAGTTTTTGCGCCATTGATGAGCGTCAACCATTCTTGATCAGTTATGTTTATTTATTTATTATGCAATAATAAACTTAAAAACTAGTGTGTTAGCAACAATGGCGTACAACTCGAAATTATCCGTTTTAATTTTTAAAAACTTCTGTCTCCGCTGTCATTTATTGCCATCAAGCAATTATACATTTTCAAAGCGCTCAATGTCTATTGAGCTATATTTTTAAAAACAAGCTTAAAGGATTTTTTCAGAGGCATTATTTTTACAAAGTCTAATCAATGAAATATTTAAAGTGCAGCATTTCCTCTATAAGTTCAGGCTTAATTGCTGAAATTTATACTATCCCTTTCGATTTCCGCATTCGACCTTGTGGGAAAATTCAGCAAAAATCCATAGAATTATGTTTCCAGGCGGTGTGTTAGGTCAGAGCATTAAGTATTTAAAATGGGTAGAAAAATTTATATTTTCAAATCTCCAAACTCACTATTCAAAAATTGTGGTCACACTGGCAAACTTTGCCTGCAAAAAAGAATAAAGTATAAGGGATTTAACAAATTAATTTATTTTTTTCAGTGCAGCGCCGCTAAACAAAGCTAGGCCCCTCAAAGAAACGCCAACCAAAGGCCCTTTTTGGCTTAATGGTTAATCCGGCCCTGTAATTGATGGTACTCTGTAAATATAGCAAATTCATAAAATGGTTTAACATTCAGAGAAGAATTCGATGATGATAAATGATAGCGATAAATAAGATATGGTTAGAGGCGTAAAAGCTATTTTATTTTAAAATGTATAACAGTATAAATTTTAGAAATTCAAATTAAAACTAAAAATTTTTTTTTTAAGCCATTCTCAAAAAACCACAGCCTAAAATTGTTGCATAGTGTATGTCATTGGGATTTTTATCTCGTTGGATTACAAATCCTTAGCTGAAGCTCTTATTGCAATTGCTCGATAATTCCAAATCGAGTGTCCGAAAACTTTTGACAGCCAGTGTGCGTAAATATTAAGATTTGTTAAAGATAAAGCGAAACAACAGAAGCAGGAAACAAATGCTCCATATACGAATACCGTCAAAATAGTAAGATAAATAGACAAACATGTAAATATGTATTTATGATATTATGATGATGGTATTATATGAGTGCAGAAATACGAAATTTCAAGTTGGTAGCACAGCTTGAAGCCAAACTAGCCAGATCTACTGCATGAAGAAATGCAGTGAAATCTTTTGGCACGCACAACAACCATATTGCCCTTAACCGAGTTTGTCTTCAACTTTGGACTGAAATATTACACATTAAAAAAAAAAAATATAATAATAAAACGCTAAATATCTAATTAATACAACTGGCCCATTGTGACAAAGCTGCACGAACGTGACGGCCTTGATGGCAACTATATTACTGAAGAAGAATTCCCAAAAGTAAAAAAAAATAACGATAGAAAAAATACCCAATGGATGGGATTTCGTTGTAAGGGTTAAGCCCCCACGCAATCCAAGCCAAATACGTACAAGCTTTATTTTTTGTTTTGTTTGTTTATCTATAAAATGTTGGACTTTTTGGATTTCTTATTTCATGCTATTAATTTACATTACGCCAAAGTTGTTTTTGCCTTGCCTTTTCTCTCTCTTTTTTCATTTTATAAAAATTCATAACATTTATTGCCTTTATTGCTTTTAAGCGATTACAACATCTGGAGCAGCGCTCATGTCTGCACGAATGCGAATGTGCAACACAAAGCAGAAGAGACGACAACAAAACCAACAAAATGCCGGCTGCAGCAGCTGAGAGCGTAAGCTTTGAGCGCAACAAAAAGCTCTCGCGCGCTCTTTGTTTACGCACAAAACCGTTATCAGAATTCAAGGTCCATGCTGCGTTGCTCTCATGCGATAAAACTCGCTCTTTTCTTTGTTTTTGCTTTTTCCTCAATTTCTTTGCTGCGCTTTTCCATGAAGCAGCGGCAGCGCGCTGCACCTGCGCGTTGCTTCGCGTATTTAACCCGTGCGCCAAATCCCCAGCGCGGCATTCATTTCCAGAAAAGTGTTCGAAGTGGTTACGCGTTGTTACCCCAAAAAAAGGGCTTCAGAAAAGTTTTTATTTATCACTTGAGCCCCGCCAAACTGCATTAGTTTTACACTTGGCGTAGTAGCTACTATATACAGCTGTCAAGGGAGCCATGAGGATCCAACGGCATTTTGTGGTAATATATAAATTACTAACTACTGTAAAGCGGTAAAATACTATTTTTACCAAAAAAATAAGAAAAGAAAAGACAAGTGATATGTGCAAATTAAGATCTGTGTGACGATTAAATTGCTTTGTTGTTGTGCAAAACCAAGTGGAACTAATAAAATGGTGGCTCTAAAAACGCAATTATGGCAATTTTGCGTATAAACATGGGAAATTATAATACCTAGATCTTGCAGTGATCATGCTTGAGGAATTTTTGTTTAAGGCGTTGCCAAAGCTAAATAAAAACTCTGCATAATTTTGTCTAGTTTTGAGAGATAAAGTGTTGTTTACAGAGAAGAAGAGCTGGAAGTTGCAAGATACTTGGTTAAGTAACTCGAATGAAATTATGTTATCGCTACGAAGAGTTTTTTTTTATGATAATAGTTTTCTTTGCATAGATTTTGATTGCAAATGTTAAAGTACCAGCTCGGTAGAATATTATAAAAATATTAAAACCGTTTTGGAGAGCTTTATAAAGCAAATGCACTCGAAGAATATTGGTATTAGGTATGAAAAAAAAATTATTTATATATTCACAAGTGTTGAACTACCAACATATTTTAGCAGAACGCTAAAGAAAGATGGTTTTTACAGTGGCATAAATTTATTTTATTGGACAGCATACAATTCGAATGTTTGCAAAACTTTTGTGAAGAATTCATATAACTTAGTAACAATGTAAACTGTACTTCAAGAAATATAATCAACAATCAATTATCTCTTTTTTAAAAATATAACAAACTTTTTTAGTAAACTTGAACTTTCGCAAATCTTTTATAAAGAACTGCAGATATTTTACATTAAATTTTATTTTTCGTATAACTTTTTCGAAGAACTTAAGCTAATACGGCCAATTCTTCATTAATTCACAAGTGCGGAACTAGCTACAAAATGATGAGTCTAACTAGCTAGCAAATAGAACGTCGACGTATAAGCTAAAAAATATATACTTATAATATATTTAAAGTTCAAAGAATTTCCACAGTAGCAGAATAAAGAAAATTAAAAATAGAAGTAGATCATTAGTATTTGCAGAAAACTTGTAATTAGAATAATAGGCTAACTTAGAAAGGAGTTGATTAGTAGATCCTGTGGCCTTTAGCTCCAAGCAGATCGTAAAAGCAATGTATTTACTTAAGGCCCATACGCAGTTCGAAAATTTGCATATGGAAATTATTGCATATAATTTCAGATGGAACCACCAGTGTAAGTGAAGCAGTGGCGCCATCTAACGTTAAGCATTTTTAAAATTAAAAGACAACACTGTTTTGTTTTGTTATCTGCGTCCATGTCAAAAATTTTTAATCGGAATTTTTCGTGACTATTTTTTTTATATGAAGTTTTTTATTCCGTTCGTAAATTTTGAATACTGCGTATGGGCCTTTAACAAAAAAAAATGCGTAAAATTTGTTGTAGAGTAGTTCCTTATAGGGAAGGAAGATCGACTGTATATAACAAATATTTTTTTTACAAATTTTTCGAGCAGTTCTATTTATTGAGCTTCAGCTTTCTTTTATACGTTTATAAATATGTGTGAATTTGAGATTTACATACAATATATGACATGAGATGATTGATAGTTTTTGATAAATTTGTTTTAAAAAGCCTTTTAAAACTCTATGTTTCTATTAAGAGAATATTAATATTAACTAATACTTCAAGCCAGTTCTATAACCGATGATGACTATCGTCGGGCCCTAAGCGCACTACTTTTTTCCGAAACTTTCTTTAAAAAACAACGGACCGGTGGAAAGCGCCCGTTCTCTCACCCTCCCGACTGATTTGTCTATACCGATCCAGTCTACGTGCGGCTATACGATATTTTTGTAAATTTAACCAAAAAAACTCTTTTACGGAGCCCAAGCTAGAAAACTATTTTTTTTACTATCCTGAGAGGCTTATGGTTTTAGATGGATATTATGTTTACCATCCTAGATGTATTTGCAGATTTCTCTAAGCAGCTCTTATTTTTAGGAAGGATCTTAAACAATATTTAAGCGTAAAGCCAGTACAACTTATTGCTGAAAAAATAAAAATAAATTTATAACAAAAATAACTCGAAAAATTTGCAATTATTGACTCAAATTATCGATGACTTTCATACGACATTCGACATTCGCGGTTGATTGTCATAAATACAACAGATTATGCTTTGGAGTTATATTAGTAAATTCAGAATTAATTTGATCTCTGAAATTTTATTATTATGGAAATTTGGATTTGGATTTATTTAACCGCCTTTTTCCTTAAAATGTACAGCAGATGTTTTTTATTCTTCCTTTTTTTTACTAAGATCAGACACAATAGACAACTTGGGATTCAATGCACTTCTTCCCATAATAATTTTTTTCTGTCATGCGGCAATAAATTTTGAAAATTTTTCGAATTAATTATTTTGGAAATAATTGTGTCAGTCCAAAGGATAAATAGCGATAGTATACCTAAATCCTAGTTCAATGGCTGGTTCGTGAACCAAACTATATAATTCAGTTCATAAATCCCCTAAAAATAAAAATTTCGAAAGTAAGGCCTGTCAAATGGGTGGTGGAAACGGGAAGATTCCCCATGCGCGAAGTTCTCTAAGGAGCTCGTAGAAAAAACGACATGTTAGTTTCTAGTTTCTCCGAAATTTGAAAAGAAATCAAAAGGCCTCACATAATTTTAAAACCATGCAGCTTTTGAAAAAATTCAATACATGCAGTCGCACTGCTTTAAAAACCAAGTTTTAACCAAAAACCCTATATCAAAGTATTTCAGTTCCATTTACATCCGCTCACTTAGTGTCAATAACCAAACTAAACCCATATCTGAAGTATGCGGGATTGTTTCATTAGCGCGCGTCCATGAAATGCAATGAAAACGAGCTGTTTCCCTCACGATCAATGATCTAATACGTCCAAAATACATCCAAACCAGTCATGCTCAGTCTGCAGACTGAGAGCGTAATCGTTGTTTTGAACTTTCACTGGTAGTTCCAATACGGCACTGGGCGAGCACCAAAGTCTGCGGATACATGATGAGCTTATAATTAGCACCCTTGGTGCATGAGATGAGATAATTTTTTTGCAGGTGCTAAATGAAATTTCATAATCCACTTTAATGATTGTGTAGTTGACATCCATTAGCAAATTGATTGGAGCATGCTCAGGTACTCGGTACTATGCTTAAGTAATGAAATAAACACAATTTGTGTGATTCACGAATTCACCAAAAATTAAAAACAAAGTCACGCAATATCTAAACTCTACAAAGCTTTGCCCTTGCAACAGTCAAGAGACCAAAATTGGGAATAATACGCCAAGATTTCAAGCTTTGCATAATATAGTAATGTAGACTTGTCATAAAACTGACAAGCCTTTCCAAGATTTGGGTTGTCGGTTTTGTTGTGGCCCACGCTTCTGTGTGACCTAGGTCAGTGTGACTGAATAAATTATATTCATATAAATATATTTATATGTATAATTTGGTGTGTCATATAAAAAAATATTATGTAAGATTTTACTCTTACTTTTAAATAAAGTCAGTCACTGACTTTTCAACACAAAGCCAAATGCGCTCAGTAAGCAGAATGGGAGACATCAGTGGCGTGCTAAAGAGGGATCAGCGTAAAGAGGCACAACTACTTGAAATAATAATAATATATTAAACATATTGTGTGCTCTTTAAGCAAATTTCTTCAGACTTGACAAAGCAGCAAAACATTTTTGAAGAATTCTTCTCTATTCTATTACCGTAGTAATAATCTAAAAAATTCAGCAACCTTCAATTTTTCTTTTGCTACCACGCGAAAGGTAATATCAACTATGAAAAATAACTTGAAAAAAATATGCCAAATTTTAGATTCTCAGAACTCATGCACCTTACTGGCAATTTAACCGATTCTTCTAAAATATTACTTATTACTTTGTCAAACAAATGCATGAAATTTTTTTTTTATTTTGGCAAATCTGATACGAAGACTTTTTACACCCCAGCTAGAAGATCCCTGAATACAAATATAATTTACTTAAGCAAAACTGTTGGGAAATATTCTTAAATATTAATAATATTCTAAAAGATTCTACTACTTTCTATTCTTCTATTTCTACCACGCGTACCATAATATCCACTTCGAAAAAATAACTTAAAATAAATATTCCATATTTTATACCTAATTTGCATTTTCGTAACAATGTTTCGAAGAACTCTTACACCATATTAACAATTAAAACAATTCTTCTGAGCAGATTTGTCAGAAAAATTAAAAATTTATTTTTATTTTTTTTGGGTATTATTTTATTTTTGCAAATCTTATACCATGTCTTCCTACACCTAAGTTACAAGTTTATAAATCTTCTACTAACATTATCTACGTTTGCAAATATAATTTTCATTAGTAACACCGTTGTGAAGATTTCTTCAATATTTTATTAAAAATAATCTAAAAAGAACCACGATAAAAAAAAGCCTGTACAGAATTTTGTAGTAAATTTAAATTTACGTTAAACTTTTCTGAAGAACTCATACGCATAATTTCTTCTACCAAGATAATATTTACATTACAAAATATCCCAGAAAAATGTTGGAAATTTTTAACCGCAATAAAATTTAATTAAGGTAAATCTTTTAGTCAGATTACATACATCTTAGTAACAATATAAACAATTCTTCTACTAAAATAATCTACAATACAACTTAAAATAAAAATTATATGGATAGTTTACAAAAAGAATAAGGACTCGAAAACCTTTCTGACATCGTAAACAATTCTTCTACTCTAAATCTTTTACCTCGCAATGAATGGAGTTGTATTGTAAATTTTAATTCTTGTAAACAATTCTTCTGCCAAGATAATATTTGCAAAAAAAATTTATGGATTTTTAAAATAAATTTAAATTATCTGAAAACTTTAGTCAAGAAACAATTCTTCTTCTTATTTTTGTACCCTGCAAAAGATCGATTTTTTTACAGAATATTATGCAAAATTTGTTATTTTTATGGCAATTCTTCTGCCAAGATAATATACACAACTGAAAATATCGCATCCCCAGACAAATTTATGGCGTTTGGCACTATTTTTACAATTTCGAAAAACTTTTGTCAAGTGCTTATGCTCATGGGTAACAATAGAAAGAATTCTTCTACTTATGATTATTCTAATTACTTTTCTTGAGTATATTATGGAATTTTAGGTTTGATTCGAATTTTCGCACAAACCTTGATCAAGAACTGCGTTGTTATAATGTAAAAAAGACTTCCACTTATTTTGTACCAGCCGACATATATTTTTTTTGAAAATTCTTCTACGAAGATAATATCCACAATGTCGAATATAGAGCATTCTAATAAAAATGTATGGAATTTTTAAATTTTCTAGAAAATTTTGCCAAGTAGTCATACTCCTTGGTAACATTCCAAGCATGTGAAGAATTCTTCAATTTCTCAGAATAGATTCTAACCAAGATGATTTTCCTAGATAATGGAATCCAAAATATTATATATGTATATCCAAATATTACCTTCCCAGAAAAATATATGGAATTTTATACTAAGTCATGTCATCAAATTTTCCCCTTTACCAAAAATTCCTCTGCGCCACTGTCAAAACATTAAATATGCATAAGGCAATGATGTAGTCATTGCCGGCGTTGGCGTCTTTGTCCGCGTCGCTGTGACCCAATTTAAAATAATTTCCAGTTTTAAAGAATATTTAATGAATTACCATAAAGCTTGCGAATTAAATTTGACCCATAATTTTTGCGCTTTCTTTATGCAATGCCTCAAGTTTGTTGCCTAAGTCTTTCGTTTTCGTCTCAAATAATTACTCAATTTTGTTGTCATGCTCTTTCGCAGTTGGGTTTGCTCGGCGCGCTCTCTTTGGCCATAGCCGGCAGCCAAGCCAAAGCTTTGACCGATCAACAGCCCGCCGAGACGCAGGTAACAGGTCAGAGCGTAGCGCAGAAGCGCTTTGACTTTGGATTTGGTGATCATCATGACATACATGAGGAGCATCATATACACGAGCACGAACATCATGAGCATCATCATGATCCGGGCTTTTGGAAGAAGAAGGTAACGTGGAAGGAGGGCTGGCAAAAGATTTGGAAGCCGGCCAAAAAACAGATATGGAATCCATCTTGGAAGAAGGTAAGCAGAAGTTGTTAAAATTAGGATACGAAAGTTCTCGAACAGGGTCAATATTTTGGTAATATGAGAGTTTCCATATATAAGAATTCCCAACCTATTTGATTTTAATTTTCTCCCAAAAAATTCTTTACAAATTACTTCCTAGGTATACAAGCCAATTTGGGTGCCGATAAAGGTACCCGCCTGGAAAGACATTCAAGTTCCTGCTTGGAAGCAGATTTGGGTAAGCTCATTACTTCAAAAATTTAAATAACTGTTTAATTACATTTGAACTAAAATAATAGGTGCCACATTGGGTGGAAATACAAGTTCCCGCTTGGAAAGAGATACAGGTAAGATTAATAGCATAGATTGCCATTGGAATATTTTCAAATATATCATTATTACAGGTGCCCTATTGGAAGCAATATTGGACACCCGAGCTGGTTAAAGTAGGCATACCAGGTGAGAAATTTTTGGGCAAGGATCACGATGGCTGGGAGTATACCAGTCACGATTTGTGGAAAAAGAAAGTGGTTTGGAAGTCGCACTGGAAAAAGCTGTGGAGACCTTCCAAAAAACAAATTTGGGTAAGCTCATAAACCATTTGTCTAAAAGACTTTTACTTACAACAAAGTTTTATAATTTAGGTGCCCAAAAAGAAGCTGGAATGGAAGGAGGCGTGGAAGCAGTACTGGAAGCCATCCAAAAAGCAAATCTGGGTTGAGGACAAAAAACTGGAATGGAAGGAGGCATGGAAACAAATCTGGGTGCCCGGCTGGAAGGAGATATGGGTGCCTGCCTGGAAGAAAATCTGGAAGCCTGTGGTCATATCCGAATGGTTCCCCACACCAGATCATCATGATCATCATCATCATCACGAAATCGAACATGGCTGGGATCGCAAAGACGATGCAGCAGCAATAGACAAAAATAAAGTCGTTTGGAAACGTGATGATAAAAATGCTGTCGTTGGCGGCGTAGCAGCTGCCGCAGCAGTTCCAGCCAAACCCACGTTGCTGCAACCTGTTGCCAGCGCCGATTTCCAGACAGGCAAAGCTGCAACCGCAAGCGCCAACAGTTCATTTAAGTTTCCGGGCGCGTAGGCGTCTGTTACCCATTTAAATAGACTCAGACACACTCTCTCATGCGCCATTTAAATGCTTTAAACATGCCTCTGCTGCATATATAAAGTATGCAGTAACCAAGTAACTACAAACTATGTACTTCTACACTCCTTGTAAATAGTGTAAACCAGTCGCTAGCTCGTAAGACCATTGTTTCTTTTGCGTCATTTTAAATTATGTATCTCTAATTGTATTTGTATAATAAATAAATAATGTACAAATTACATAACTAGGCGTTAAACTAGATACAGGAACTCGGGGGAGGTAGTTTGAAATAGCTAATTCGACTCAGTCTCTGTCTATGTGTGTATGCTGTGTGTGCTCCAGCTCCTGCTGCCAGTGCTCCGGCGCATTGGGCAGCGGCACCCATTCATTGTGTATAGTGGGCGTCCACACCTTCTTCCAGAGGGGCACATGTATGGTCTCGGTGCGCCAGTATTTTACCCAGCGTGCATTCCAGCTGGTCTTATTCGCCCAGAAACCATCGGCCTGTGGATTTGTTGTCTCCGTATGCCTAACACTGCGATTTACATAGTTTTTGGTAAATGGTGAAAGTCAACGGGTTTAGCATAGGCAACTTACATGTTTTTGGTGCCCCTGCCTAGACATACAATTGCCAGCCAAAGCAGTCCCAGTATTACAATACAAAACTGCAAAGGGTTTTTTTTTTTTTTGTAGATATGCAGCCGCTGCCAGACGCAAACCAACTCACCTGAAGCCGCATGATGATTGTGTAACTTTTTAGCTTGTATCCTTTTCCAGCTTGTGGGCGCTGTATTGTCTTGTAAGCCAAGTCATGAGCAAGTTTCGCAATCGAATGACTATGAAATAGTTTAAATCTGCGCATTTTGTAGGCAGCCTATCTGCTAATTAGCATGCAAGACACAACGCGTCGATTTGCGGGTGATTTGCTCGATTTTTGCCACAGTTTGAAGTACATCATATAACATTATATAAGCCGCTGTTTATGCAGTTTTTCTTTTATTTCGTTTGATTTTTTTTTACACTTAAAATAAATATCATGCTCGATTTACATTAGACAAAAATATGTGTTTACATTTTAAGTGGGCGATTTACTTGCAAGCAAAACGTTTTAAGTAAATTTGCAAATTATAATGCAGCATATAAGCCCACTGCCACATGTTTTTTATATACTATTAAAGTAAACAAAAGTTTAGCTGTCTATTACTTTCGCATGCAACTTAAATATATAGTATTGTACATAGTACATAATTAAGACTTAATTAAGTGCAACAAACTCATCAAATTAAGCTGATAGCACTAATTTATATAAGCATATTTTAAATAAAGCCAAAGTTTACAATTTTCAAGTGTTTTGCGTTTGTTTTGATTCTCGTTTACAAAGTTTCATAGTTAGTTGAGTTTTTTCTCGGCTTAAAATAAAGCTGTTACAAAAGTTAGCTTACTTAGCATTTAAATCTAAAATATATATAGGCTTATTAAAAAATATTATGGCACAAGTAGCCTAAGCATATAGTTATCAGTATAGTAGATAGCTTTAAATTTAAGTGCACACGCGTAAATGTCATAGTTAAACTAACATACAATTAACAAATACAATCATTCAATAAACATTATCTAAAGACATATATATATATAAGGACTAAACGAAATTGCCAAGCAAAAAACATGTTTGTATTGTAAACACGGCTGCAAGCCGCTAAGACTCTAACATGTTCTTGAACATAATAAAGTAAAGCATATTTTGCTTAGATATCTTTGCATACACCGTTTTTTATTCCAGCTTGCAGCTCTGTTATAACCCTTATGGCTATATGTCTGTCTATCTGTCTGTTTATTTGTCCAGCTGTCTGTGAGTTGTTTGTGAGTGCAATTTTATTCTTCGTCTGGCTAGTGTCAGTCTTTTTGAAATACCATTTGAAATCAATTCATTTTGAGTTTACAATTTGTTCATCTTTTGTTTTTTTGGTGTAACGTGTTGCAAGCTGAGCGCTGCGGGAATGTTCTGTGGCTGCTTTCGGTTGGTGCACAAATTTGCTCGTAACATAAAGGTACAATAACTAATGGCTAACTATAAAACTAAAGCGTTGAGTACAATCGATTCGAGTTGTTGATATTGTTTGGTGGGCTGTTCTTCACTCAAAGGACATCAGATTCGCTGGCAATGGCTTTGGCATGCGCATTGTGGCCAATTTACAAATGGCATTTGTCCACAAATGCGTCATTTGTGGGCTGTCGGTGCGGAATTTGTACACTGTGCCCAGCGTGCGGTGGTAGATTTCAAAGGTATTCTTATGCTTGGTATTGTCGCTAACATGCGCATACCAGCCATCCAGTGGACACACCTTACACGGCTCCCGCTTAAAATCCGCACGTTCGCTGCCCTTAAATGACTTGGGCGGAAAGTAGACCAGCGAATTGGCCCATATCTGCAGCCAGTAGCGCTGCCAAGAGGCTACAGCTGGCTTACGACCCTCCTTTTGCACCGTCTTGCGTCGCACACAACCCTGCATGGCAGCCGCTGCCTCCGGTGACATAAGATCGCAGTCACTGCCAGCAAAATCGCTTAGTATGCCCTCGGCGCTCTCCAGCGAAGTTAAATCGGCGGCGGATAAGGCATCGCTATGCTCCAGCACAGAGTCGTCTAGCAAATGATGTCGCTGCTGTTGGCTCAATATGCTCTGATCATGCTCCAAGTGATGCGGTATGCCGTCCAAATTGTATGGCGGGTGCGCAATTTTGCCAAAGATGCTGTTTAGAAAAGGAAAAATTGATTAGTATACTGATGATTGATATAGTCTAAGGTTTTTGGGCAGCACCCACATGCAGCTGGAGGTAAGCGTTTAAAAATTGAACGAAACAAAAAGCGAGTGGCAACAAAGAGCGAACTTCGTATGTGGGGCTAAAATAATCCGGACATTAAACGACCAAAAAAACAAATTCAACATAGGTGGGGTTTATATAGAAAAAACATAGAACTTTTGAAACTATATACACAAATGGAAACAATACTTTATTTAAGTGTTTGGTATTTGTTATTTGTTTTGGGAGTAGAAGAATTATTTTTAGAGATCTGTGTGTTTTAAGAGAAATTTTTATATAAAATTAAGCGCAGTCTAATTAAAACATAATATAAACGATTTAGTTACAATTAAATAAGGTATTGTACTCCGGTCTGTTTATCTTGCCAATTATTTATAACAAGTTGCAATTCACAAATTTTTCAATGAAATTCGCTATAATTTTTCTAAAGAATTGCACAGCAAGTTGTTAAAAGCGTCTAAAAAAGTCTAAAAGATAAATTGTCTTGGCCAAATCGAAACTTGGAACTAGAACTTATATTTTCAAAAGATACCTTTATGCAACAAAGATGATTGATCTTTACTATCAGGTAATTTGATGCACTCGATGACCTAAGCTCAATCGAAATTTGGAAGTAGAATTAATATTTTCAAAAGGTACTTTGGAGGTACTTAGGAGTTTAGTTTAAATCTCGTTTTTGACGCACTAACTCTAATTATTAGCTTTAAATGTATAAATAAACCAGCTTCTTTCTATGGATGAAAATATAAAACCATTGCCAATTCGAAAACCAAATCTTTAGTATATCCAACTACGAAAAAAAAAAAAACGATGTTTGCGCCTAATAAAGCAACTTGCAGGTGGAGTTCAATGTTTTGGACATGTGGTGTAGGACTGTGGATGTAGTTGTCTGTATTAACTTTTGATTATATGAAGCATTTTAACTTGGGTCCGTGCAACTGATGAAAACCAAAACCAACACAAAAACCATTTACTATAAGTTAAATCATCTGCATATCCATATAGCCTAACTAGGGTAAGGCACTCACCGACGGCATCTGCAGCGCTTATTAGAGATTGTGCCAATGCCCGGTGCAATCATCACAATGCAACATTGACATTTTTCTGCAAAATTGCGGGGCAAGCTGCTGCTGCGAAATCTAATGCACTCAATTGTGGATTTGTAAAGTAACGTAGAAACGTAAACAAAAGACGTAACGAAAACAAAAATTTCAAGTGAAAGACGAGAGTTACAAAATGTTTTCATGAGTTAGATTAAAGACCCGTTGGTGTATATCCAATTGCGCAGTGATGATGGTAGTGATATATAGGCACAAATTCAAGTAGTTATGGGTGAACCAAAACCAAACAAAATGGACAAAACACAGGTGTGTTTGTATAGAACGTGTACATAATTCATAGAGAGTTAAGAGACGCGCATTAGTTTGTTGTATTAAAAAGGGTTTATATGCACTCACTTGGTGCCCAGGCTGCGGCATTTGCGATGACCCGGCACAAACTTAGTGCCGCTGGCCATGCGCATAGAGCCTATAGTTTTAGCAGGCGAGAGATTCAAACAGCCCAGTGCAGGCGTAACGTTTTCCACATTAAAGGACTCCTTGGAGCTGCATGAGGACGAGCTGGGACCGGACGGTGAGGCGGGCTCAAGACTAAGCGAACGTCTGCAATATAAGTAATCAAAATTAGTTAAATTTTCGAAACAGTTTGGAATTTCAATGTAAGTATTTACTTGTACTGATCCTCTTCAAATATATTTTGTAACTCTTCGATGTATCTGATCGATGTCAAGTACTTTTGCGTTGTTTCGTTTGGCTGTATTTGCTTATAGTCCGATTGCTGATAGTTCGATATAACACGTAGTATATTATTCATTTTATTACGACGCTGCTCAGGTTCCAGTCCACCCTTGTGCGGATGCGCCAGATCTATGTAAATCAAATCGGTCAAAAACAAGCCCAAATATGGTATACAGGGCAGTCGCAGGCTTTCCAAATAGGCGCGTAAATTAGCCCAGTTATTCTGATCACTGAATATATCGCTAAGACGCTCGAAGGATTGTCGATCCTTTTTGGACAAGCAGGCCCAGGTTTTCTTTAAGCGATAAATGCTGGCACTTTGCATGGCCGAGATTATGGCAAACAGCGAATGCAGATTGTTCAGTTCGTGCAATTTTTTGGCCACCTGCAAAACAAATAAAGAAAAAAACAATTAGCATAAAAGTTTAAGTTTTAAATTATGACTGAATCTCACCTTGATAAAATGTGTCATAACTTCGGCACGCTGTTTGGGCTGTTCGCCATTTAAAATCTCCTGCACAGTCCAGAAACTCGTATGATTAAAGCGCTTGGTAAACGCTACAATATTCGGTGTAACCACATGTTTATCCTTCTTGGTCCAAGCACAGCTGCTTAGCTCATCCGGCTGTATCAAAGCGAATACAGGAAAGTCCAGCAATGTAATCTGATTGGCCAGCACATCAGCGGGCACGCGTAGTGCGCTGAGTATTACTGTATCCAGCTGTTTTATGGATGCATGCGCGGGCAGGCTCTGCGACTTGGAAGGTGGTGCGGCGGTTGTACTGCAAAGATAATGATATAATGAGATTATGATATTTTATAGTCCGTATCTATCTATCTACTTACGACATGCTGTAGTAACAACCCGGTGAGTCTGGCGATGATGAGAAGCTGTTCAGGCAACCAATGGAGTTTTTACGACGTGTGCTTTTAATATTTAGTGTTTTGCTACCCGGCTGTTGCTGGGCCTGCTCCATATGCATATCACTCGACTTTTCCGACCGTAAGCAGGCAATGGTATTTGCATTGCCATTCGAGCTGCGGTGCTGGGAAGATCGTTGCTGTACCTGTTGCTGTTGTTGTTGTTGTTGCAGCTGTTGGTTGTCGGCTGCAGGCAAACTGTGCTGATAACATTGCTGGGCCGGCACATAGTTTTGACTGGGATAGCCATAATCAGGCGTAGTATCGCGCACCTTTCGACCCAGCTGCAGAATATAAAGGAGAAATTGGTTAATAACATAAAATCCAAATTCAACTGGTTTTAAATTGAGATAACGTAATGTTGCTTCTATTCTATTTGATTTGCGTTTTTATAAATTTTACGCGAATTCAGATAAAGGGTGTAACTAGTACACAACTATTTGGTTATCGATATGTTCCGCCCCTAAAAATAGATTGTCAAATTAAAGTGGCTAGATTATTCTATTTTTTTCCGCCTCTCTCTTACGATCGTCATTTTACGAACTTCTTGCTCTCAATATCTAAGAAACTCACAAAGTGTACGTCGCAAAGACGTATCGTTATCTTTTGTGTAAGTTTTGAGATTTTAAGTTAAATTATATCAAAATTTTAAGTAATAGCTAAAGAGTCAAGGTAAGCGGATACATAGGTTTCTACTTTTGTAGGAATCAATTAAATTAAGAGATTCGGAAATCGCACACAACCAAAGAAATTTGAGTGAAATCAAAAATTAATCTCTTAAAGGTGATACGCTTAGTGCCAAAGAATATGAACTTGTGAGTATTTATCAGTGAGATGAAGGCATGTGTCACAAAAAGTGGAGTGATCCCAATCGATCAAAAGTGTTCCTTGAAACAATTTTTGTTAGTTTTTGTAAGGTATTCATGGACAAAGTGTTTAAATTACGTCGCTCAGACATATCGTTTTCTTTTCACGATAAAAAAAATCTTTCCAGATACTTTAAAAGCATTTATGAAGAGTAGCTCATTAGTTATTTCTTTTAATTAAATTTCTAATGAACTTATGGAATAAACGCTTTATTACTTTAGAACAATATCGTTGAGATTATTCCATGCAGTCTTTTATATACTTGTTAACACTTTAGTTATAAAGATATATTTAATGAAGAGTCGGAAATCTTTCAAAAGAAATTCAACCCTCTTTTAAAAATAATTTCAAATATATTTAAATAAATACTTCTGTAATGTACTAGAAATCTTTTCCAGCGGATTTCAATTCAAAAACTACATGTCAACGTACCATATATTTTCCTTTTAACTGAATTTTAATCAAATTAATATCTTACAGAGTTACAAGTTTCTTTCTGAAATATTTCGACCTTTGAAAAGATTTTAACTAAAAGCTAAGCATAGCTCCTTTAAATGGTAAATTAATTAATTCAAAGGCCATCATTGCGTCTGTTTTGGATTTCAATCCACTTTTTCTATTAAATGAATAAGTCGGAATCGAAATTCAGGACTGGCATAAATGTAAAATTATTTTTTTTGTCAAAATTCCTTTCATTGAAGTGAATACCATTTTTTTGTTTTGGATTTCGATTCCCGATTCCTATTAAATGAAAACGTCGAAACCTAATTATTTTTCGTCAAAATTCCTTCCATTAAAGTGAATAGAAGCGTTCAAATCTTCTTCTAGTTAGTGCTCTATAAATCTCAAGCTTTAGAAAAACTAGTTCCGTTTTGCACCCCGCTTTATATTCCAAAGATTAACTTACCTCCGTGTAACGCAAATTATCCGTATTCAAATCGCGAGAGATTTCCGAATATCGCATCATGGCACTGTTGCAAAGAGGGCACAACTTTCATAAAACAATCCGGTGTCAGTCTGTAATAAATTAAGATGACATTGTTCAGAGATATTTATACTTTAAATTTGTGTGTTGCTCTATATATTATTAGTGTTTGTTTTATGAATATGTTTTTCTTTTTGTTATTACTAAATGTTTAGTCTATTTTTGAAAATCATAAACTTTTGATTGTGAACGCGTTGCATGCCGCGTCTTTAACTAGTATATTACCCAACTGAACGTCAATGCGGCACTGAACATTGAATGCAACCGAAAAAAGCCACGTTGCAGAACAGTGTGGCAACAATAAACCACCATGAAACACAAAGTTGCCACAAACAAAACAAACTTTCAGGCGGCTGCAACTGCCACTGCCACAGAGTCTACTAGGAGTATTAAACGCGCGCGCGACTTCACGCCGCACGCTTGGCTGACCATGCCCATTTCCATCATTCCCATTTATATTTCCAATGGACTATGTGAGTCACGCTCTCGGACCACATAGCGTACATAGAAAACAAACACGCTTCCAGATACAGATAGACAACAGGAAAGAAGACTTGGTCTTTTATGGTAGCAGTCAAATGGGTTTTGGGGGTGCAACCGACGGACTAACTGATAAAGAGGCCAGAGCCAACGTTTATGCAGCTGAGGCTGAGGCGGCACACATACGAGGGCAGGCCGGCAAGTTGTTGGCCCAAAATATGGTGAACCTTCTCTACGACAAATTTTTTTATATTACGAATTTTTGCGAATTTTCGGCTGTATTTATATTTCTCAAAACAATCTTACTACATTTAATTCGAAAGGGCTTCCAAGATTTTAATTTCTCAGGATCCTTACAATGGGGTTTTTTACCAATCTTTCTACTATAACATTTATACAAGTTCGAAAAAAGTTCATAAGAATATGTTTGGTGAGAAACCAATGGAGCTCTTGAGTGCTTGTGCATTTCCTGATAAAAAAAGATGGCGTACGTTAGTGTCGGGCGCGGACGACTTTGGGATACCCTGCACCACAACATGGCAATTAAATATCGGATTTTAATATTTAATTGCCAAATCTGACTTCCGTAGTCACCCTGATCGTACTTAAGGTAACTTTGGGGGTCTCCGACGTCTTCTTCTGTATGTTACATAGATTTTCGGCTTTCCCAAAATGAATATACCCTTTGTACAGGGTAAGGTACAGGATATAAATAGTAACAAAAAAAAAAAGAACAAGCAAAACATTCTTCATCCGACTACTTAATCACGTCGAAACACATACATATTTACAATCACATCCCATCCCGTCGCTTCCCGAGTTTTTTTAATTTATTCCTTTTGTCCCGATTCCACCAGAAGTTTTTTTATTGACAAAATAGATAATTGTAGAACTGAAAACTGTAATCCGACTGGGATTGGTATTCCCGAGAACTTCATGGCTCAGCAAACCGACTTTTTCTATAATAAGGAATAAAGTCTCTCTTAGATGAATCCCGGAACATAAGAATATGACCGGGAACCAAGTACCTGGGGAGGTAGGGTGCTGAGAAACAACTAACCACACGAACACGTAATTACTGAGCGTGACGATCTGGCCAGAAGATGGACTTCAATTATAGAATCTAGCTCGATTGGTATTATCCCAAATAACCAAGTTTGTATCGGGAATTGAACTAACTGGCAACTTTCCCATATTCTGTTCCTCAAATTATCTTTTAATAAATTTCGATATATCGATACATCGAGGTTTTCCAATTAAAAGCATTGAAAACATCGATCTTTTTCCAGCACTGCTGTAAAGCGCTACGGCTAGAAGTGACCACAATAGATCTACACTGTTATCATAATTAACTTAGTGTACCTACTCTCCCGTGTCCAAAGTACAAGTTATAAATAAAAAGTAAACCAAATCGTCTCTTGGTTAAACTACATAACTTTCAGCCCGCCCTCGTATAGGAAGTGGAAATTTTTTTTAAAAACAAGTAAATGCAACGGTTAGTAAGCAGTTGGTTCAGTGAACCCCACAAAAATTCGAACCAATTAAATTGACAACCATTTGAAAGGCCAAAACAACATATCCATAGTTCCTGAGTAAGGGCTGACAGCCAAACCTATAGCACTTACAAATAAAGCTGCCGTTGCGACGCTTCGGTTCGTTTAGATACGATTCGAAATTTCCACAAGATTTCTAAACATTTTTAAGACAATTTATATGCAAACATATGTGCCGCATATTTATAACTTATATACCATATAGTCTATGCATTTCTCTAAGACTGACACTGGCGACCTCGACTAATTAATTTCAATTAAGTTATAATCATTTCAAAGAAAACTTGATCAAATGCAATGACGTCGTTTGTCCACAAACACGCTTTGTTCGACCTCAAAGTCGAACCAGTGGGAATATAGTATTAGCAGCGCAATTTGTAGTTTTCCTTTGAGAAAAAACTTGTGGTTGCTAAGTTAAAATTATTGTTTATGTAATAAATTTTAAAAGAACTTTAATGGTTTTTCCAGCTCCAAATAAACAAAAACAAGTTTTCCGCATACGAAACAGTGCATTAATGCAACAAGTTGTTTCAACTCTCTTGAACTTGTAAAGAAGATTTATTTATATGCCGAAGACAGCTTGTTGCCAGTAAATGATCGATAATCTAGCAATATGGCAATATCTCCCATCTGATATATACTATATATATACAAAATCATATGTGTAGGCCAAAAGATAAACAAAAACAAGGCATAAACTGTTTTCAAAACGGAAAAAACAGACTACCCCAAGTACTACAACGACCATTTGTATACAACACAAACAAATTTCTTAATACTCTAAGAACGAATAAATTCAATTTGCAAAAAAAAAATAGAAAGCGTATTTTGCAACACTATTAATTGCAAAAAGTTGAATACTTTTAACGGAAACTTAGAAGAGTCAAGAATTCATAAAGAAGAAGAAATTATAGAGAACCATGCAAAAGAGAGAGTTGAAAGTTGGAAATGAAGTAGTTGAGTTTTATGACTGAGACAATGCGTTATAGATATCGCTGCAACGCCCAGATATATGCACTAGTTTGCTCAATTTTCGAAACAATCTAGAGTGAAGGGAAATTCGAACGGAAAGTCTCGCCCCCGAAACTAACGTTAATTATTCCTTCCTAACCAGATTTTTCCCGGCTCTCCCACTTTCTACCGAAATTTTTGTTGTATCAATGGTTTCGTTTCTGTGGCAATATGGTTAAAAAGCTATACTTGCTCAGAATTTTAGAACATTAGGCAAGTTCGCCCCTCTTTCAGTATTCTACTGGAATACACCCACTGGTAGCTATCGATGACAGGGTACATCGACCTAGAGATGGGATAGGGAAAGGAATTTGGATCTCGGCCCTACCGTCAATGTATACTATCTCGGAATTTTTCAAATTCATCCCGCCTGGTACAATCCCCCTTAAAATTCCTTAACTTGCTTAAAATTTTGATCCTAAAGATCTTTCTGTATTCTTTTCGAAGAATAAAATACCTTCCCACTGGTACCTGACGATGCAGATCAACCAAGATATCATACCGGGAACGTAAATTCAGTAACGTCCCTCTCGTGTAGAAACAAATATTTACTGTTCCGTCTCGTCCCAATGTATTTAAATTTAGACTTCACCCAAAGTTTTTTTTGAACCAATGCAATATTTTTTTGAGACGAAATTTTTCAAGATCAACCCGCCTCATCTCTTTTTCAGTATTCTTCTGGAAATAAAAAGTAACCTACCAGAAAATGACAAAAATAAATGGAAGCCCTTTTCCTTTCAAAACAGCGTACTGGGACGTTTATATAATCATATACAGGTCTAATCTTTTCATTATTGCTTCTTTAAACCGCATTCAATCTCTAAGTCGTGCGATTATAAATGCTCCAAATGAAACTTTTCTCAGTTTTTTTGAATATGCTCGTATAGCTGTGGACACGAAAATAGATTAGAAAGTAAACCACAGCATAGTCTAGACCTCTAAGACCTCTTACCTCTCTTACAATGATACATGGTTTTTTTTTCCTGCGAAGTGGAATAATTTTGTAAAGTTCTTCGGCTATCTCGTGGCTGCTTTTTTTATACATATTGGATGATTCTTTCATAGCAGCTTTTGTGATACTTCCACGCCCAAGGGAATTCGAACCAGGTTTGGATTTTTCAAAACCAAATCGAATGCACATGCTCTCTAACCACTAAACCATGTCAGCCTCCTAAATAAAAGTAGGCCACTCACGGTTGGTTCCTACTCATCTGGGACCTCATGTAACTTCACTAAAATAATAGTTATGATTCAATGACCACAAAGTTATTTCCGCAACTGCATATTTAAAACATCAGCATTATTTTAATGAGCTCACTTAATATAAAAATATAAGTTGCAGAACGTTCGGAACACTTTGATATTCATGAAAATTTCTGGAACCCAAACTAACAATATATGTCATAGGTACAGGGAATTAAACAGTACAAATCATAATCATCATGAAAAAAAATATATTTTTATTACGTTCACATCGTCGAGCAGAAATGCAGAAGTGCTCGTGATGCAGAAGTGCCACACTAACAACCTGAGTAACAACAATCCGCTGTTTGCATGCCTTTGTTTTTTCGAAGCACAGTACTTTTTGTAGTCAAGGATCTTGATCCGGAAGAAATGCAAAATTTTTGTAGTGCAAGTTGTTGTTAACGTATTCGAAACTGCAAGATTTAAACCTTCGCTGGTTTCAGGTAACCAGCTGCACGGCGTTAAAGTCAAGGCAAACTTTGGGGTACACATGCCAGTCAAAGCTTGCAAGAAGATAAATAAGAACAAGGAAACATAAAAAAAAAATGCCAATGAGGCTTTTTTGAGCATTAAGGAACTAACAAAACAATGTGCTAAAAGTTTAAGTACAGAAAGTTGGTTGCAATCGACATTTTGTCTAAAGAACCTTTCATTAACGAGTATCTCATATACAATCAATTGCAAGCGTATATAAACTTTGGCTTTTCTGACCCAGCTAAATTTTCTCTCATGTTTTCAAATGTACATACATATAAATAGTATACGAGTATATAGCTTTGCAACGTTTTGATAGTGCTTCTAGAAATACGAAATAAAAACTTTTATTCATATCAAATGCAATTAAAGTCAAGTAATTAATTCACATCCATATATCTGCCTGTCTGTCTGTCAGCCTTATACAATAATAAAAACGCATATGTAAATATAGACATACATATATGTATAGACTCGCTATATGATGTACTATGTAGTATGTCTTTAGTACACATTTGATTTCCTTCATCTTACAACAGGAGCGGATCTAGAGGGTTGGTATTGGGCGTACGAAAATAATTTTGAATCAAATAGCTCAGGTTTTCTCAACGTGTTCAGTCAGATATTGTCTTGCTGGAGCCGCCACTGCCTTAGACACATATCAGAGCATGTAAATGCGAGGCGCCCGAGATTTGAGCAGATTATATTTATTACGTTTTTGTGGCAAATTTTTGTCTGGTTTATTTGGACTGTGTAAACTTCAGATCGATTCGGTTTGTTGTTAATGCGTTGTCTCAAGTAGTAGATATTTATGTACAGTAAAAGCAGAAAGTATGCACACACATTAAAATTTTTAATTTAAGGGTCTGTAAATTAGCGAAAAGTTTTAAAAATGAAAAAAAGTTTTTTCTCAAAAATAACGTCGGAATTAATATTTGGTATAGAAATACTGTGAAAAATATAAAAAAAAACTAATTTTATTAAAATTATAGATAGTAAGTCTTCTGTGCTTTGAAGTTCGGCCGGTTGCCCAAAACATAGCCATATCAATATACAACAACCTCAAATTTTTAGAAACACCACGCAGCGAATTTTGATAAAAGATCTCAATCTTCACCCGAACAAGATTCGGCTTACTCAGAAGCTCAAAAGAACATGCACAGCGCATCGTTCATCTGACTGGATTCGTGAACAAAGAAAACAAACGAGTTTGCGGTTTAGAAAATCCGCAAGTGATTCAAGACCACCTTAACGAGTAAATCTCTGGTGCGGATTTTGGTCAGGCGGCGTTATCGGTCCTTACTTCTTTGAATATGAGTCCGAAAATGCAGTGACTGTTTATTGAGTAAACGATTTCCAGAGCCAAACATCTGTCGAAATACCGCGGTCAATTGAGCACCAAGATCATGCGATTTCTTTTTTTAGAGGTTCTTGTGGCCTCAATAGGATGGTCTGGATCTGAACCCCATGTAGTTTCAGCAGGATGGCTCTACAAACGATTTATTGGAGCAACGATTTCCAGAGCAAAATATCTACCGAGATTCCGAAGTAAATTTGCCACCAAGATCGTGAGATCACACATTTTTGCCAAAATGTCATCTAAAGAGCCGTGGGGATCATCCATACATAGCACTAGTTTACAAATTTTAGGGTCATCGAGTGAACCTTGAAAATTAAGATTTTTTTAGAGTGATTTTGGAGTTTATGAACATTTAGAGACTAAGATCTTCAAAATCGGGTAAGAATCGTGATATTCTCGATTTTCGTGTTTCTCGACCCAAAATTACCATAAAAAACACTTATATAAAGGTTAATTTTACGTGTAAACTAGTGTAATCGGACCATGTCAACTTGATAATAGAATGAACAAGTTTTTAATTTAAATCATACACCCTTATTGCGTTACACTTTATTATTATTCCTAATTGTCCGAATAATTTTTGATCTCACTGTATGCATCTATTGTGTGCATCTGCTCAACATACAGTAGCAATATAAAAACATCTTATTGTAATGTTTGTTGCTCAAGTAAACACATAAACAATATTCGTTGCGATTGTGGTCAGGGACAAGATAATATATATATCCATAGATCCCCCCCTAAAGTTCCGAGGGCTGCGTTTATTGCGCGGCTATAATTCGGTCCAATGCATGTGAACGCCGCCGCATACTATATATGTTTGTTGTTTTTACATAAATTTCTTAATCGAAATAAACAAAAACAATACGAAAAAAAAGTACAATATAAAAGCTGCAAAGTTCGCGGAAATCACATGGCCTCTTTGGTAAGGCAGCTTAGGTTCGAGACGCTCTGTTTATTTATCAGCGGCCAATTGTACAGTATTTAAATAAAATATACTACAGAAAAAAGAAACAACAGCATATATATGTTCCTGTATGTATTATACGTGGCGGGGGCAGCAGTTAATTTCCATTGATAAATTCCCATGCGGGGGCCGCTTTTAATAGAGCGCGCGCATATATCATCAAACCAACATGAGAACTCTACGTAAATGCTAGGAATTTAGTTGCCATGATTCATTTTGCCAAATAGCCAAAAAATTATTATTTCAGCATCCTACATCAATGCTCTAATGACCCTGACTTAAGCTCCTATAGGGAGCGTTCACAGATCTTAAGTACAAGCTATTTAAAATTCCGACACATTTCAACAGGTCGCCGCTTGCTTTCTTTCAAGAATTTTACGAAATCTTTGTGAGAATTACAAAAAAAAAAAAAAATACAATTTTAAACTGTATACAGGCAAGGTCAGCAAGTGTCGCCACCTTCAACGTCGGCGTCGGCATCGTCGGTGTCTCTATAGCCAAGTCCATAGCCAACGCCATTGTCGCCCCGTCAAGTTCAATAACCGTCAGCGTTTGCTTTATATTTTGATGGAACACACGGTCTGGTGGTCTGGACGGTCACCATGTTATATGCATCTATACCTCCTATATGCATATCTATGTATGTCAGCTTGCATTGTAACCTTCATGTGATGGCTAGATTAACTGTACGATGTGATTTCATTGACTGATATTAATACGGAAAATATATTTAATAACGATACGGTAGACACTCGCTGCAATGACTGAGACCCCGAGAAGAAGGCGTTGATTGGGTGGTGCTGATGCAGTAAGACGGCAAAGTTGTAGGCCGCGCCTCCACGTGAATTCAGAAGAGGAAGACACTCGTAAATTATGTTTTGGGTGTGGTTTTGAGATATGTGACTGAAAGAATTTGCACCTGTTTATCGTTGTGTACATGGCTCTTTTTATTGAAGCCTCATAAAGGTTTTGCATGGAGTGCGAAAGGTTCCACGGGTTACCCCATCCACCTCTACACCTGAAATGCTCGTTTTTTCGCTAACTATTATGCGTCACATTGGGCCACAAGTCTCTCTAACCTAACCTACCAGTTGCAGACGACTCCTGACTAATCCTCATCAAGGGACAGATTTGCAAAAATTGGAAACGCAAGGCGTAAACGAAATTTGGATTAAAAAATTTTAAAATACAATTTTCTAACCACGTTTTCAATTTTTTTAACTATTTACTACTTTTTTTTAAAAAAGATTTAAATTCTACTTTAAAAGATTTGTTGGACAGAAAATTTTCGTAAGATAATTTGGAATTATTTTTTAATATATTATTAATTTTTTTTAAATTTATTTTTAACCCTTTTTTTAAAAGGGTTTAGAACCAACATTAAAATATTTCTGGGACACGAATTTATTATTAAATAATTTTAAAATATAATTTTTGTATTCTCAGTATTTCTATTCTACCATATATTCACAAGAATTACTTCAAAAATAATTAAAAATCAATTATAAATGAATTTTGGGGAACGACATTTTAATTGAATATTTTTTAATACATTTTTTAGCCGTAAGTTTATAAATTTTCCAACTATACGTTTATTATATTTTCAAACTAAGTATACAACTGAAACTATACGCACTATTAACTAAATATGATATTCCCAAAGTTTGTCTTAAATCATTTAAAACAAATATTTAAAAAAATTAAGATTTCTGGGAAAGGGAATTTTTATTGAATTTTTTCGATATTTCGTTCGACAACATATTTACTAAATTTATGTTCAAGGCTAAGTATATAAGATTTCTGCGAGTATTTTTAAATAGATTGAAGATCTTCTTTAAAAAATCCATACAAAATTTTTATCTTAGTTTTTAAAAACAATTTTTTAGTCGCAAGATTTCTATTCTCCCAACTATAACTCAAGCACTTGACTTTCGCAAGATTTCTATTCTCCCAACTATAATTCAAGGACTTGACTTTTGAAAGAGAGATACAAAATAATGTTAAGTAACATCGAAAGATTGAAGTGTCTGCAATCGGAGTGTCAGGGTATGGGCCATCTTCAAAATAGGCGTCTAAGAACTTTAGAAAAATGTTGGTATCAAAAAAACGTAATCTTATAATCGGATTGTGTAGGCTTTCATTGATTCCTCTAGAAAACAATTTTAGTAAGAAAGCAACAGGTCGCAGTTTTCGAGAAACTACTGTACTTGCATGCACATAGCAACCCTATAAATATGAAACAAGTGTCCCATTCATGTCGTACATTTGTTTAAGATTAATATAGTAAAGTCTGGTTAGTCTTATCACTATCACTCTTATAAACATTGAAAATGCATTCCAATGGCGATATTTGAGTCAAGTGCAAATGTCCGATTAGTAAACATTTACGCCGTACAATGCCTGATACACTATCAGCATATAACCGACTGTAACTGATACCATAGTTTCTTGAATGCACATATGCATGTATGTATATATGTACGTATATAATAGCTTGTAATTACATACTAACAATAGCAGAAAAAAAAAATAAAAATAAAAGCAGTTTACAAAAACAAACAACATTGAAGGCTAACAACAAGCTGGGGTTTCTTTCTTCATTTCGCTCTCGGGTTGATAGCATTGGGGTCTAGCACTTTGCTTTGCTGATCCGCATAGCAATGTGGGTCAACATCTAGCAAAAGCCCAGAAACATAAAAACGACTCTATAGACATGTATTTATGCATTTAAGTGGCAGCAAGTTCACACAACCTCGCTAAGAACAAAGCAATTTGAATTTGTGCTAAAAAAAAAAAAAAACCAAAAACGATACAAAAATTGCAGGCACGCAGCGAGTCTTGAACGAGAGCGCTTAAGCCTTGAAACGGAGTGGCTCGTCAAGATACACAAAAGTACATATATGTATGGGATGCTACTGTACCCCATGAGCATAATGTTGACGAAAAACATCTGGCCATGGAACTGCGCGCATATCCTGTCAGAGAAGCAACTTGTTAAACAAGTAACCACCATCAAGACAACAGCTGGAAATTCTTAAGCAAACTAAAGTGGAACTCAAATTTCAATGCGATCTTTGTGAATGGCGGGCGTTCCTTGCCGAAGAACAGCAGCTCTAGCTCACTATCATATACAAAGATACAATAAATTTCGAGATTACTACAGAAGCATTCGTTGTGGTGGTCATGTGAAGTACTACAGTCTAGATTTAAAAACATTTATTTGAACCAACAATTAGTTTGTTATAGGCGTTCAAAGAAGCCCACTTCATTGCTCTACCGGAGTCCAAGGTAGACATATTTATGCAGCATTTTCCAACAAATACCATAAAACAGATGGTTTATGTTGTTCCCTAATTATAGGTTTTAAAAAATTTTGGCAAAATGGGAAAATGGTTTTCCGCTTGGTATCTTCAAAGCAGCGCAGTAAATTTGGACACATTTAAAGACCTCTAAAGAACTAATGGGACGGCAACATTCGGGACATCCCGACTATGCATTTGGGTGAAATGTAGGCGAATACTTTTTTAATCGATTTCTTCGATTTTGATGCTTTTAACATATATGCAAAAGTTGCTAGCCAATGTTAATCTTCTACATTTTTTTCGAACATTTTATTCGGATTCGTTTTGAAACCGAATGTTTTGTTGCAAGAGGAATTAAAACGAATCGGCAAAATAGCTTTAAAAAAGTACGCATTTTATACTGAAATAATTTTTAAAATATTCTTTGATATTTTTAGATTATATTCATGCCAACTTCAAGTTAGATATTGATGTGCCATTTTTTTTTAAATTAATTTTTTTCTGACAACCCAAAAAATAGCTTGCACAGCCAAAACGAATTTTTTTGTGTTCGGGTATGTGCACATATCATGCACGAACACATGATGATAACATAACAGTTCCTGCGTTTAGGCCCATACGCAGTTGGAAAAATTTCGCACGGAATGAAAAAACTATCCCATTTTTCGAACTGCGAAGGGGCCTTTACACAAAGAAAATTTTTAAAATTTGTAAATGTAAACAATGATAATATGGTGCAGAGCTGCGGCAATCATGTTAGTTGTTTTGTATCAAACAAAAAAATTTTCGTGCCAACAATTTATCGAAAATAATAAAAAGGGAAATATCGACAACAAAAAATTCGTTTTCCGGAGCACTCAAAAAGGAATCCGAATAAAATTGTTCGGTTTGGTTTTTTCGTTTTCCGGAGCACGGCTGACTATCAAAATAAAGCAAATTGTTAAACTAAATTAAAAACTAAACTAAAAGATGGCGTACGTTAAAGTCGGGCGCGGACGACTTTGAGATACCCTGTACCACTGCTTGCAATCAAATCCGGTAAATTGCTTAAGAACACTAAAAGACATTTGATTGCCAAATTAGATTATGATACCTTCATAAACAACCAAAAACAGACGAATTTTTAATCAAAAACCTTTTTTCGACCGATCGGCCCTATGGGAGCTATATGATATAGTCAACCGATTTTGATAAAATTTGGTACAGTGCTGGGGGTTTCTAAAAAACTTCCGATTGCCAAATTTGGTTATGATATCTTCATAAGCAAACGAATTATCCATCTAAAACTTTTGCTTTTTTTCGAGGTCCTCTGAAACACCCCTATGGGAGCTATATAATGTAGTCCCGATATCAAAAAAATAAAATAAACTTGTCTCCTATGGATAAATAACGGATCTTAGCTGAAAGTTTGGTTGCTCTAGCTCTTACCATCTCTGAGATCTAGGCGTTCATACGGACAGACGGACATGGGTATATCGACTTCTCTAGTCACTCTGATCATACTTTAGGTAACTTTGGGGGGTCTCCGACTTCTCCTTCTGTACGTTACATACATTTTCGGCTTGCACAAACACAATATACCCTTTGTACCATACGGTACAGGGTATAAAAAATTAAATATTTGAAATTTTCTTCAAAATAAAAATAATTCCAAAAAAAATCGATGCACTCTATAAATGTGACGATCATGATTATTTTAGTGATAGTACCTCGGCGCTACAGTGCAAAGTACCATATAATAATCGTCACTTCAAACTTGCTACATAAATGCTCGTTTTGAAGTTTTAAAAAAATTTTCAAGTACCGTCGTAACCGTGTCACAAGATGTTCAAGATGAAAGAACACAATAGTCAGTTTTTTGGCAAATAAATTTTATATAAAACACATCCCTGTACTTTACTTAATCTTTAGTGTTCACTGACTTCGACTTTAACTTATTACGAGATAAGATATCCCCATATAGTAAAAAGAATTTGTATATTTTAGTCTAGAAAAGTCTATACACCGATTTTGGGGACTCTAGTCTTTAAACGAACAAATAGCTTGCTGTTTGTGCAAGTTATAGGGAAGAGATCTAAGAGATATATATTTGTTTTCTTAAATTTGTACATCTTTACTTATACCTTTGGAAGATTTCATCTAAAATTGGATAATTTTTCGACTATTAAAAATTGCGTTGGCTTTTATAGTGTCGACGTAAATATTATCTACTCTCCTACGACAGAACGGCGCAGCACATCGATATGAATTAGATCTGTCTGTAGATAATGCGCATCTTTTGTTAACATTTAGGCTCTGTAGCTTCTATAGTCTCCGATCCGACAAGGCTATGTCTAAAGATTACTTTCCCCTTTTTGCTTTATATCCAATATAAGAGACAATTTTAAATATATTTTTTTTTGTGCAGCATTCGAATCTGCCAAGAATGGTATAGATCGGACATTGCATAGATCTACAAGTCAAATTTACGTTTTCAAGCTTGCAACTTGCCTTATAATATGGCTGCAATTCGAAAAATTATGAAAATTCCATTTCTTTTTTCACTTTCCGTAAGTAAATACTCTTGAGATTATTTTCTCAAAATTTCAGTAAGATCTAAGAACTAGAATCCTATCTCCAACTCTTGTTCGTGAACAATGGAATTTTTATTTGGAACAATGCATTTTTTTGGGGTCCGAAAAAACTGTTTTCTAAGATCTCGTCACCACTTGTGAAAAAATTTGTATTTCCTCAAATACTTCTTTCACAAACACCATCAGGATATAAGTAAAATAAAAAGTTGTTCTTTAATAATTTCAGATGAATCATTCTGCATAATTGATGCGCACCGCAAGAGATGTTGAAAAAATTTGTTTTCGCACGATAGCCGTAATACCCCCAGTTTTAGGAATTTGTTATTGAAAAATTCAACAAAACATCTTTAAAACTTCAATAATAATAATTCATAAGCCGGAATGTCTATGTTGCTCTAGCTACAAACTATTTATAATTTAGAATGAATTTCTACTTTCTGCAGTAATTTTTGAAAAAGCATTTGTTTTTAATATAAGACTATATAAACCCTAATGGGTCCAAAGTAGACTAAAAGACTTGCCTACAAAAAATATTTTCCAAAATTTCAATACAATCAATACATAGATATGTAATTCAACTCTTTGTTGAGCGTTATCCGACTTAGTAAATGGAACATATGTATAAATACAAATTGGGGAAAACGAAAGTTTTTTATTATTTTTTTTTTATTTCTATAATTAATCGTCAAAATTCATTTGTTTAAGAGTTGCTATTTATATGTTTTTTTTATGAAATTTTGAGAAAGGAAAATACATTAATTTTGCTAAAAAACAAAAAAAATAGTTTTATTTTATTGTCTAATCAACTTAACGAGTTTTTTAATATTTGCATTAACAATCGTTAATTTTTATGACAATTACCATTACCATGCATTTTCATGGAATTTCGAATAAGAAAATAACACAGGTCAACATGGTTTAGTTGTTGGAAAGCTAAGGGTGATTTCCGAAGCAATTTGGTACTAAATGATATAACTGGAGAGACAGACCACAACTATTTTTTCACCCTGTGCATAACCTCGAAATTAGGAAAAAAAACAAAAAAAAAAAAAAACTGTTTTTTGGGTGCATAACCTCAAATATCTCAAAATACTGACGGGCCGATTCGGACCCCGTATTGGGATTCTACGCAGAAAATTATTTGTAGACCTATGTAATTTTTACTTTTTGCTAAAGACAACAGAACATATAATTTCCTAACATTTCGGTACGATAATTTTGTGACGACGAAAATAATTTTTGTGTTCTAATCAAGTGAATGAGTTTTTAATATTTGCAGTCGCAATTTTTTATGAGAAATACCATTGACATGAATTTTTATAGAATTTGAAAGAAGGAAATAATTTTTCTTTTTTGCTGTGAAATGCTAGAACAAAATATCCAAAGATTCTAATCAACAAGTAAACTTAACCAAATTAATATTTGAAGTGCATAACTTTAAAACATATCAATCAAAATAACTCTTCTATGCAGAAATATGTATAGGTCCATCATCTAAAAATGACTTTTCGATGCAGAACTAACTTTAAGTTAAATAGTCAACACCTGACAAAATATGGTAAATTATTATTGCAACTTATGCATAAGATCTTGAATTTTAACGTATCTCAATCTTTTTTTCTATAAAAATCTAATTTTTTTGCTATTTTCTATAGAGTTAAGCTGTCAAAGAAGGTAACGATATTTCTTCTAAAAGATCATAAAAAGGGCTACTCTAAAATTGGCATTTGTCTATATGTTTATGTTTTAACATTCAAATCCAAAATAGTGCCTATACATATAAATAAAACATGTCTCGTCACAGAATTTGTATATACTTAATGATTAGCATTCAAGTACATACGCTTCTAGCTTTTTACCGCGAAGGGGTTTATTTTAAAATCATATCATCATATGATTTGGAACTAAGCCGCCCGTCAGCACATTCTAAGTATATCGCAAAGGAAGTCATAGCAAATTACTTTATTGATTACCCCCCAGCGCATGAATCACGGTTCAGTGTTTGTCATTTACCGGCTACGTAACTGGTATAGATCTAGGTATGTTTGTATATACCGAGGAGGTATACTTTTTTTTTGAGGGTCCCAGCAACAGCGACACCCCTAAAGAATCGATAGCAGCAATGGAAACCGCCGCACGCAATTTATGTGTGTGTACACCGCGCTAGGTTGACGCGACGCTGGAGACGCATGTATGCAAAGTGTGGGTAAACACGCGCCGCCCCATGGCACCCAAAGTCCCCACACCCAGTTTCGTAATCAGAATGTTTATACGCCCAAGAAATACATTTTTGTACAAAAATGGAAAAACAAAAACAATAAAAATTGCACTTGATGTGTACTCTAAGGCTAAGCGATACTTGACAGTGGAAATGTCGCGCAGAGGGCATTAAAATAGCATTTGTATTCGGCTTTTATTTATAGTTTGAGAAATAAACGCCCCAAGACTTACCTAAGCAGCAGCACCAGCAAAGAACCCTAGCCGCAGTACCAGCAACAACATATTTATTGAGACTTTTGATGCTCTTGGCATTTAATGGAAATTTCACCACCTTAAAGCGCGGCGGCTTTTTATTCAACGCGCACTTTATACTTTATTGTAATATTTTTAAAATAATAAAAATACGCGCGCGTACGCACATTAATAAATATTATTGTCGTATTTACAAGTATTGGCTGCAGTTTCGTTTATTTTGCGAGTATAAATAATAATTTTCTTCCGCGCGCGACAGCTTCGTTGAGGAAAAAAAAAAAACAGTGTGTGCGATTAGAGCCGAAAAAAGTGTATCGAAGCAGTAGCAACGATGCATTTATCGATTAATGTGGCGTCTTGGTATTCTTATCGATGTGCGCACATCGCAAGCGGTAGCGGCATAACGAATTTATCGCTGCACTAAAGTCTACACAAAATTTAAAAATTTAAAATAGCTTATTTTGAATACTGGTCAACATTTTATGGAAAAATATACTACTGCTTACAAAAGCAATAACATTATTTAAAAATATGTATCGTTGTATGCTTTTATTGATAAAAGCGTTAAGTTTGTTTGTATGCAACATCGAAGCAATGGCGAACTTTATAAAAAGACGCAAATGGCGATGGATTGGTCATGAGCTTCGTAAGCATCCAACTGAAATATGTCGTCAAACACTAGATTGGAATCCACAAGGTAGACGAAAAAGCGGATGTCCCAAAAACTTGTACATCAGTGAAATCGTGAAATGAATTAAGAGTAATCGCAAGCAACCGCACGAGATGGAAATGCGTCACTGAGGCCCTATGCTCCTCAACGAGCTATATATATATTTAATCCATTAAATTCTTACAAGGAACATAAGGCTGATACAAACAAGTTCCATTGAACTCTATTTAACGCTAGTTGCTTTGCTTCACTCCAACTCTTTCCGCATTTTCTTAATTCTGCAATAACTTGTCTCTTCCAATTATTTCGCGGGCGACCTGGTCTCCGACTGGGGATTAAAATAAAAATTATTATCTCCGCAATATCCGTAGAGGGTTTCCTCAACGTGTGACCTAGCCATTTGAATTTACGGTACAAAATTTCAACTGTGACAGGATGTTGCCGCGTTCTATACCAGAGATGACTATTTGATATGGTGTTCGGCCAGAATACTCCCAATGTGCGCCGGAGACAACGATTTACGAACGCTTGTAGTCGTTGTCCGTGAGTGGCGGAGATGTTCCAGCTTTCACTGCCATAGAGGAGAATAGACTTTACGTTGGTATTAAAGAGCCGCACTTTTGTGTTAATCGAGATGTTAGGCGATCTCCAAGCTAGGTTGAGTGTGCCGTATGCCTGCTTGGCTTTGGAGAGCCTAAATTGTATGTCTTGCTGGCTTCCACCATTATTCGAGATGTAGCTTCCTAGATAGCAAAAACTTTCAACAGCCGCGATTTCAGCACCGTCGAGCTAAAGGAACTAACAACAACATTATGAGATGATAAACATACCAAAATCTTTCAAATGTTAATTTTTTTAAATATCGATGTAATGTATCGGACTTTTGACAGTGGTGGATTTAAGAGGGGTAGCTTAACTTTTGGTGTTTTTTTTTTTTCTTGTTTTTAAAATATGTTTATTTTAATTTACTATATGGCCTTGTACAAATTTTAAACTATGTATTGGATACTATGAAATTTAAAATAGTTAGTTAATTTATTTACTCTACCACGTAGTGATTCAATTAATATGAAAGTGCATAAAATAAAAAATCCAAAACGTCCCCTGTGTAAAATCGTAGATAAAGTAAAGTAAGTAGTAAAATATTCTTTAAAAAAGAAAAAAACTAATAAATGGAACTGGCTTTTAATTTAGTTAGAGCTTTAATTACATTACACAACACGCATTTTGTTGTATACATACTTAGATGCCTGGGCTTGAAGTAAAAGTTTTTTTTTATATGAAGTTTTGACGTTTGGTGCGGAATTTTTGCATGCTGCGTATGGCCCTAAAACTAGAAAGCACAATAGTAGAATTTGTAAAACATTTTGCAGTCTGCGACTAAACCGAATTAATTATACTTCGAACCTAGGGCATTGATGAAACTTCGTATCCGCTGGGATTGGGCATCTCAAAGGTCTAACAGCGCAACGATGAACCACACAATGTAACTAAACTTTTACGCGTTAAGGCTCATACGCAGTTCGAAAATTTTCGCCCGGAATGACAAAACTTCACATAAAAAAAAAATCCCATTGGGGATATCCCATTTGGAATTTTTTTTTTATATGAAGTTTTGTCATTCCGTGCGAAACTTTTGCATGCTGCATATAGGCCTTTACACAAAACTCTAAAGGGATCATCCATAAACTACGTGACGCTCCAGGGGGTGGGGGGGTCTGGCGAAGCGTCACGATCATATGGAAAATCTTTAAAAATATTCCGTCACTGTGTCACAAGGGGTAGGGGAAGGGAGGGGAGGGGGTCTATTTTGACGAAAATCAGCGTTAAGTAGTTTATGGATGATCCCTTTAGAGTTCAAATTAGGTAAAGTTTTTAATGATTAAAATAATTACATATACAACCTTTGAGAACGAATTATATCGAAGTATTTCCCATGCCTACACATGTACTAGGCGTTCAGGCTTCAAACTAAGCCGTAACAAACAGCAATAAATTCAATGCTGGCTTATGTGCATCAAATCCCATAATTTAAAGAGATTTCCGGTACAACAAAATGTTTTTTGATGTTTAGACTTGCGCTTTTAAATCTGGCAACGCTTTTCAGTGCTGTAAAGTGTGACATTGAGCACACTTGCTTTACAAATATCGATACTTTGGTGAGTAGCTTACGCATACTACTTTTTTTTTAAGACTGCGCGCCAACTTGAATAAAAACCTTATTTCCCTCCCAAAAAAAAAAACAACGCCTTATTACAAATTTGATTATTTTAACATCTTTGTATATTGCTTATGTTATATCAAATTGTAAATTGTATATATAGAACATGTAAACTTATCTTTGCTTTACAATTGTTCTTATTAGCTATTATTGTTGTTTTCGGTAGGAAAAATCGCTGTATCTCTTTACAAGAAACGAAAATAAAGAATTCCAAACTTGTCAAAATAAAAAATCGTAACATTTTGAAAATGGTTCGATGGTTTTATTATTACAAAATACAACTAATTATTAGTTAAGAACGATAAATAAATTTTGCTTTAGAAAAACGGTTGAAAGAGGTTTTACAAAAATTTTGTTTGTTTTTTTTTTAGATTTCTATCAAATTTTAAAAGCTATTGTCATGACGAATACTACTAAGCATACATAGCTTGGACGTTATAGGAAAAATATACGATTGTTGGTTAAAGTCTATGCATTGCTTTTTTACTAACGTTTTTTTTCTGTTAACTTGTTAAATTTACAACACTTTTTCTTGGCTGAAAAAAGAAAATAGTAAATCTTCTCTTACGGCTCTTTGATTTTGGGCGTAACTTGTTCACAGTGTTCCCTTTTTTTTTACAGGCACTGAAGGTAGATCGATTTTGTTTTTTAAATTTATGCTTGTATATATATTTGGCAGGATGTTGTGTAAGTGTATGCGTTCTGCTGCTTCTGCTGTGTTTAATCAACTACTAAGCTCACTACTCGTTACGTTTTCTTTTTAGAAAAATCTAATATTAAAATTATATAAAATAAATAATCAAAATCAATTCATAGACAACGAACGATAAATCTCTATCATACAAAATAAATGTAATTTCGTATTACAGAAAGCCAATTAAAAAAAAAAAACGATAACGACGAGCTTCTCTTTAAGTAGTTTATCTCTTCCATCTTTCAAGCTTGCGATCAGCTGGAGCATCGCTAAATCCCTCTCGGCCCAGTCTGCTGCTCCGCCTTCCTTACCAAAACATAACGCTTAATCGTCATCTTGCGCTTTGTCCGCTGCTGCTGCCGCCGCAGCTTTGGCAGCATGATCATTGGCACTTTCACTGACATGACTGTCCGAGGTTGGCGCAGCGGCTTTTCCGCTGCCATTTTTGTTGCTGTTGCGCGCATCCGTTTCATCACCTGTGCTGGCATTGACTTTGGCCTCCAAGGCGCGTATGCGATTCTCCTGTTTGACAATGATCGCTTTGAGCTTGCGTATCTCATCTAGTATGTTGCGATGATCCTTCTCCTGTGCATAGAAACAAAACATTATATACAGGCTTTTTATGTTTGGTTTGAGTAACTCACCGTAAACTGCGCTGCTGGCGAACCACCTTCGCTGGAGTCATTGTTGTTAGCAGATGAATGATTGCCACCACTTAGACTGCTGCCAGCTCCACCGCGTGACGCCGAAGCTTTGTTTAGTATGTTGGCCTTCTTTGAAACCGACAGCGATTTGCTAGCCGATGATGAGACATAGCCGCCCTGTACAATGGAAACGCGATCCTAATTAGGTTTATTAGAAAATCTGTTCCTAGCGGGCACAAACATTGAACAAAGAACACAACAACAAGCGCCACGCAACGTGCGTGTTAAGGCATGTAAGCCGTTTCGGCTCGGTGTATATGTTTCGTTTTTTTCTGTGTATGATGGGATTGTCTAAGCAACTAATTATTTGCATCACTTACAAATGGCTGCATGATAATATAATGTGTATTATGTGTGCTGGGTTGAGATTTATTGTATATAGCAATTAGTAGTATGTACTATAAATGACGAGACAAACGTAAAAAACGTAAAAATAAAGGCAAAAGCAAAGCGTGCTATATTAGCCACAATTTCGGATGCGTTGGAGACTAAAAAAGGGACATTTCACTAAAGAAACCAGCAACTAATTCAATAAAAGCAGCAGCTTTTTGGAATACAATTGATATGAAACGTTCCTTGACGTCGTAGTGCGTCTTGCCTTAAATCTTTCTATCTTAACTTGTACGCTCTATAGGTTTGTTCGTTACGACTGGCCTATGGTGTACTAAGCCAACGCTACAACTTCCGAGCGCTGTATTCCAAATGTATATGCATTGCAACACTGGCCACAGTTGTAACTTACTTTGAGCGAAAAGGTAAGCGGTTCAGCATCTTTGCCAGCAATCCATTCTTCGGCTGTAATGGCAGCATCCTCCGCCAAGGTGTCGGGATAAAGATCCTCCTGGAAGAGATCCGATTTGCGCGGCACAGTCATAGATATCACCTGACAGAGACCATTGTTGTTCAGGCGATAGAATTTGGCAACTTCGCAGGTGGTGACGTCACAGCCACGCTTTGGCATTAGGCCAATACCACGCTGTGGGTCTGGCGTTTGAAACGTGTTTATGTAGTGCACAAACGGTGGCTCCGGCGTAACCTGCAACATCAATTAAACATATAAATCTGCTAGTTTTTGGGCTTTACTACAAAACTAACCTCAAAGTAGCGTATGACTGAGTCGCCCTTGCCGCACAGATATATTAAATTCGTATCGGCATCGTACAGCGGAAACATAACACCGTTCGATGTGTCCAACTCAACCATAACAATGGGCTCGCTAAGCGCATCAGGTGCACGCAATGAATACTGACGCTCCGAGCTGCGATTAAAGCCGGTGGTAAAGATTAAACCGTGCCGCAGGAAAATGGCACGCGTGGCCTTTGAGCCCTCATGGCACATAGCCTCGCTTTCCAGTTCGCCGGTACGTGGCTCATAGATGCGTATCTTTTTGTCTTTGCAGGTTGTGACCAGCTTAGAACCATCCCAATTGAAGCAGGCACTGTACACAATATCCGGATGTGAGTCAATGTGTACCAATATTTCACCTGTGCCCACATTCCAAATGACAACCTGCATGGCGGAACAAAACAACAACAATTAGTAAGCAAATCTATGTCAAGTTAAGGACTGTAACTACTCACCTGATTATCCGAGCCTGCCGTGAGCAGTACATTAAGCGCCGAGGGATGCCACACCACTAGACCAACACGTCGCTGATGGAACACCAAATCAACTACTGGTTCTGTAAGTGTGCGTGATAAACCGCCGTCAGGTATCTGCCACACTTTAACCACACAATCCTCTGAGCCAGAGGCAATCACATTATCGTTGTGTGGACACCATGATATATCCAATACTGGACCTTTGTGTCCACCCACCAGCGGATGATCGGCTGCAATGCGTCCAACCTGAAAATATGCATAGAATCTTAATTAAATGCTGATACAATGACACATTGGCACAATTTTTAAAAAAATATTTTTAGATGACGACCTCACTAATGCTGCTAATTTGAGTTTAGATCAGATTGGAAAGCATTCATAATGCAAATTTCATGGGAACTGTCTAGTTGCAATGCTGAAAAGACTTTTGGGTAAACTAAATGGCACTACACAAGAGTTCCAAAACAATTTTTAATAGGAATGTGCGCTATCTTTGTGTTTTAATTGTGAGTAAGCAATTCGAAGCTTTTCAATAGGAATTTATTATTACCATTTATCATACATAATTTTATTTCGCTGGAAAATCGAAACAATCGAAATGTATTACCAAAATGATCGATGTGAGAAACATAAGGAAGTTTGGTGGAAACACTTTGATTTATTTCTATAATTTTATACTTTTGGCATGTCTCCCACTATAACCGAAAATCTACAAGTATCATTGTTTTTAAATGATCTCATGATCGCATTTACTAAAATTTAATTAATCTTTAACTTCTAAGAATGTTTAGGAAAGGTTTTTTTCTTAACAGCAATAATCAAGCTAACTTCTTTTTTTATGCAGCTGACTACGAGCTGCACAAAGTCATTGGGCCTAGAGAATAATCTCCGTTTTAGTTTCTTCTGTTCGAAGGCAGAAAATCTGCTGTGTTTCAGAAGCTGATTAAGTTTTTTTTTGTCTAAAAAACGTCATCGAAATTAAGGAAGGTTTAAGAAGTAGTCTGCTTCCGTTGTGGTCGAACGAGCAAAGGTGACGCCGAAAGTTATGGCCGCAAAAAACGTCGTCATTCCAAAAATCGCCGATAAAATCCATGAAATGATACTGGACTATCTTAGAATAAAAATATTCACAAAAATTGCCTGTAGCGATCTACAAATTGCTGTCCCATCCACCAAACTCTCCAAATATGACACCAAGCGACTATTTTTCGCTTCAGAATCTTTGGAAATAGCTGAGCATTAAGAGATTTGGGTAAATAAAGAGGTCATCACCGAAACAAATGTTCTGTTTTGAGTGTCTTAATAAAACCAATTATTTGAAAAGAATTAAGAAAATTGGATAAATGTCGGAATAAATCTATGGATCTATAGGAAGACTTTGAGGTCTGTTCAAAATTTCGATAACGACCAGACAGATGCTAGATCTTCTAGATTTCGATGAAATTTTGAGGTCTGCTATAAATTTCGATAAAAACAACCAGACCTGTGGGAATAATAAGGGATCTCTTAGATTTCGATGAAATTGGAAATACCTTAGAATAAATGTATCGATGCATAAGGAGTCTGTTCTACAATTCTAGATTTCGATGTAATTAGATAAACATTGGACTAAATGTATCTATTGATAAGACTTTAAGGTCTGTTCTAAATTTCGATAACAACCAAACCTGCTAGAATAATGAGGGATGTTCCAGATTTCGCTATATAAAAAGCAATTGGCTCATTTACACTTGGATGCATACATTATAAGCCACTTAAATAATAATAATTTTTACTATTTTTTGAAGATATTAAAGTGCTAGTGGTGCGATAATAACCAGTTTGTCTAAAAAAAAAAAACAAAAAACGATCAAAATTGAACCGATGGGTTCGACATTCCCGAAAAGGGCCGGTTTGCCATGTAACATTCGAAGATACATTTTTAAATTCGTAAATAAATGTTTAAAAGTTTTTCTTATTGGAAGATAGTGTCAACAACAAATAAATAATTTGGTGATCATTAAAAAATAGTTGGCAGCTTAACAAATAAACCATTCGTTAACATTGTCAGCTGTCAGCTGACTTACTTTTTACAAAACCGAAGTATGTAAACAATAATTGCATGCTTTTATTATTAAATAAATTTTATTTTTGTTTTGCCTTACAATTTTCAAAAATAACCAGAAGTCTTTAAAGCAGCTGTTTTTTCTATGTATTAATTGATTACAGAACGGAATAAAAACGATTCGAACTCTGGCTTCGAAATCTACTGCTTTTGACCTATCGATAACATTGCCAACTGTCAACAATTATCGGACTCACTTTTTACACTAACAGCATTTAAGCAATAATTGTTTGCTTTGATTGCAATTATTTTAAATAATTTATTTTTACAGAACCGATGTAAAACGTTTTGAATACGATTCTAAATCGATTCCAATTCACTCGAAATGGAGAACACTTTTCAAAACAGGTCGAAATGTCAAACCGATCTCTATGTTCTGGAATGTAACATTTATTTGAAAAAAAAAAAATTAAAAATATATTGAAAAAGTCTTTTAATTATCGAACTGCTCGATACAATCGATCACACAAGTACACGTCATTCAAAATTCACCAAAAGATTTCACGGCAGCACCTGCTGGTTCACCACACCAGGAACGCCATGGTACTATGCATTCAATTACATATTTGAAACTTGATACAAAGTAAACCGCCTCGAGTTTTATATTAGCATCCAATAACATCTTCAGAAAAAAGATTCAAGTTTCCAAAAAGAAATGTGTCACCTTATAACGACGCCTTGTATGGCATTGCTAATGAGCAACGATTAGTGTTATGACTCCCACATGTTAGGCGTGATAAATTGAAGGCACCACCAAGAAAAAAAAAAACAGAAGAAAAGAAAGAAGAAAACAAGTATCTGTATCTGTATCTGAATCTAAAATAGAGCGTGCGAGTGAAGCAACGTGTAAAAACTCAAAACACCGTTAAACAGACACCGCCAAAAAAACAAAACTTTCCCAAATGTTTCGCACTTTGCATACAAATCCCAACCTAATTAGATCAAATTTTTAGACGCTTCTTACAAGTCTATTTTCTACGTTAAATTTAGCTTCTCTTTTTTTTTTATTTATTTCAATTTAACCAAAAGTGGCAAAAACACGCCAATTCTGATGTTGCCCACACAACGTCAGCTCCGGCGTGGACAGCTGAACGGATGCGCATGTGTTAAATTTGGAGCGGACAGCAAAAAAAGTAAATCAAAATCTATAGCTACCAAAAAAAAAAAGACCTAAAAAAAATAATACAAATTATTTATTAGTTATAGATAGATAAATGATGAGCGCTTCCAAATGTTGCCAAGCTAAAACTTAAATATAATAAATTTTGATGTATATTTTTTTTTTTGTTAAATTTAGAAAATTTGTGCTTTGCGGTGTTGGCCATGGGCCAAAATAATTGCGCCAAGATTCTTGAGCAATATGGGAAAATGAGCGCCGGAGAGCAGTCGCAGCACAAGAGAAACTAGCAAATACTTAAGAATTCTTTGAAAGAATTCATAACAAAAGAAATGTGTCAAAAATCGAAAGAAACTGAAATATTTGATTGTGATAGCTAACTAGAACTTTGAACAGGGGCGGATCTAGAAAGCACTTAAGTGCTGCCTACACTATTTTCAAATATTTTAAGTAATATAATATTTATTGTGAAGTCCGTATCCTCACTGGATACACAAACTTTTTCTAATTGCCTTAGAAGTCGTTTTAAATCGAGCACAGTCAGTACACAATTTATTCGTACACCCTTCAGTTTTAATGCTCTGTTACACGTGTGATAATCGAAAAATGTACGCCGAAAGAAAAAAACTAAATATTCGAACAGGGGCGGATCTAGAAAGATATTAGATATACATATCGAAGAGATCCAACTGATGGGGTATACACATACTTTTTGAACTGCCTTAGCAAATGTATTAAATCTTGTACAGTCAGTACACAATTTATTCGTACACCCTTCAGTTTTAATTTTAATGCTCTGTTACTTACACGTGTCATAATCGAAAATTGGCGCCGAAAGAAAAAAACTAAATATTCGAACAGGGGCGGATCTAGAAAGATATAAGGTATACATATCGGAGGGATCCGGACTGATGATGTATACACATACTTTTTGAACTGCCTTAGAAAATGTATTAAATCTTGTACAGTCAGTACACAATTTATTCGTACACCATTCACTTTTAATTGTAATGCTCTGTTACTTTGCTTACACGTGCCATAATAGAAAAATTGGACCCGATATAGATCAATACGTTCGCTAAAATTACGGAAACCTTTATTAAAGCCAAAGTTAACCCTACCAAATATAAACAAAAAAATCTTTAATGAAATTCCTCCATAAATTTCCCTACAAAAACAATGCTAATACCAAAAATGCAGTCGAAATTTTTTTTTTTTTTTAATAATATTTTGAAATATTCCGAAAAAAAAAACATTTTTGGGACTTAAAAATTCGTCTTCACTACATCACCAATTTATTTTGTAATATTTTTTATATTTTAAAAGTTTGTAACATCTACAAAACGACTTTTTACATAAATTTTGTAATTTTTAGTACTCAAGGCTAAAAAATGTTTGTGTCGTTTTTTTTAAAGCTTAAAATTAAATAAAATTTTAATTACTCGTAACATTTTGCCAATTTTTTTGACAAATTCTTTTCGAAAAAAAAGGAAAAAACTGTTTTATTTTTATGGAGTGAATTTAGTCGATTGGCAAGAAAAGGGCGAGTTTATATAAATCGGAATGAAATATAGAAGCTGTGGTATTTTTATAAAAAATTTCGGCTGCATTTTCGGTTGCAAAAAACCATTTGAATACAGATGTTTTTTTATATACTCGCCCTCAGTCACAGCTCAATAAAGTTAAAAGTTAAGGGTGTGCGAATAAATCGTATGCTGACTGTATATTTAAATCGAGTTCCAAAGCAGCCACACATTTTGTCTCAATTATTTAAACACATTTTTTAGACTAAAGGCCTATACGCAGTTCGAAATATTTCGCACATAATCACACAACTTCATATAAAAAAAAAATTTCCAAATGGGATATCCCAAATGGGTTCAAATATTTCGAACTGCGTATAGGTCTTTAACCCAAAATATATCGGCTATAATTAAAATTTTGGATAATTAAAGCTTTTAAACTTTTCCGTAAAACAGTTTTGAGCTTCTTTCGACAATGAACTGAAATATTTTATTTAAAACTTAAGATTTATTATTTTTAATCAAACTAGAATGAGTATTTGAATTTCGAACAAATTTATTCAGATCATAGACAAATCAAGTGAAGGTAGAACAAAACTATCTGAGCTCAATAAAAAACTTGATAACTTTAATGGAAGTTCGGTTCACGAATTATACGTGACTAGCTAGTTCCGAAAACGTGAAATTTTGAAAATACCAATAGTTAAAACGTTTTACCATAATTTACAGGGTTTAAAATAATAATATTGTTGTGAAATTTGCACTGCGACCCTTAGGAGCTACTAAACTAGAGCTTCTCCAATTTAAAAAAAAAAAAAAACTTAATTATTTGGAAAGGTTTCAGTTTGTAGGTAAAGTGTTCGTTTTGGCCTTATCAGCTTCCAGGTTTATCAACATGTAACAAGAAACTAGCACCAAAACTTTTAAGTAATTATATTAAACTATATGTATCATATACTTAAAGTTAGAGTGGTTCTGCCTTAATCTTGACTATAGTGACGTCATAAGACCATAAAAATAATCAAACCTCCAAGGTACTTATTTCTAATCGTACTCAAGACTTTTTTTCACACCATACGGCACCAGCAAAAGTTTCAAACTTCAAGTTCAAGAACCGGCCCTGATCTTAAATTTACTTTCACACTTCTAAATCATACTCACTTTATTGTGTGGCAATACAATAAAGGCGCCACCTCCCGCCGATTCCACAATAATGGCCAAAAATTTTGGATTGACAGCACAGAATGTGGAGTCCCAGCTGGATTTGGAGACACGTATATTATCATAGCATTGTTCACGTTTCAATGACTGCCCATAGACGTGGCGAAATTTTGAGCTACGCACTACGCGAAATGACATCTTTTTTTTGTTTTTGTAGTTTTGTGGATGGGTAGTCTGTGTATTTTTTTTATTGTTATTGGTATGGGTTTGCCAGTCAGTCGTTGTTATAGCCTAAATGCGCTCTTCCACAATTTTGGTATTGAGTTTTCCAGTTGTTTTGTTGTTGCTGCTCAGACTCAGTTCGTTGTATGTTACTTAGTCTGCAAGAGATTAGAGGAAAAAACGTAAATAAAAAATCAAATAACTTAAAAATTTATGCAAAATTAAAGGTTGTTAATTCGATATTTACAACTCGTCGGTTATACAATCTTAATTTGGCTAAAGATGAATGAAACGCTTTCACATTTATGCAAAAATATTTGCAAAAATGTTGAGTAAGGTTGCGGCGCTTTATATGTACAAAAAGTATATAGTATATAAAGTAGCTAAAAACGAAAAGCTTGAACTATGACTTTTCAAAACATGCTCACAAAGTATGTTACGAGGGTTGTCTTTAATATTACCGCTTTTTTGGTGAAAGATCGTTAATTTATTATTAAAGCTTCAAAATTATTATTTTTTTTTGGCGTCAAAAAATGTTGGCCTCGTGCAAATACTTGATACCTGGGAATTAAAAAAAGTCAGGGGCTTGAAATCGGATTATCCTTTAATTCGGTATTTCGAGTGCTTGAAAATTCTGATGTGACAACTTCCATTGTTTTGGTAAATGGCAATCCGTCTACAGCTTTCCTCAATTCTCCAAAATCTTCTGGTTATGTACCATTCAAAATTTACACACCTTCAACGGCGCTTGATCACTTTTCTTTGAAAGAAGCAGTATCCTACACGAATTAGGCCTACTCGCTGGGACCGAGGAAAATACTGCTGCTCCACAGCTCAGAAATGGAGCATCAAGTTCGTCACGGTCCTACTGGGGATGGATGATTGAAAGCGATAAACTCTCATCAGGGACAACGAGCTAACGATCTACATAGACGTCTCGAAGACGGTTAAATGCAAAGGACCGGAAGTTTTCACGGAAGAGCACGTGACGCGGCTTTCATATCGTCTTCCTAATTAGTGTAGCGTATTTCAGGCCCTATGCTTCACTGGAAGTCGAGGATGACAGAAGAAGATTTCAGGCAGAGATAGACGAAGACAAGACTGACACAAACTTTGGATGTAAGCCAAGGAAAAGCAGTAGTCAAGCAGCTATCAAGGTCCTCTCATCGCACACCACGAAGTGTAGTGCTTATTGGTAACATGGTGGTGGCGTTTTGTCGTATTCAGTTATATCAATCACCCTCTGCTGGGCCTCTGGTCACTCGGACATACACGGTAACGAGGTGGAAATACCTCTTCTGAAAATTATACAGACAGGTTGTCACATTTCTCGAGCACTCTGGCGAAGGTATAATCCAAAGCGAAAATCCGAACTCCTACAATTCCACGAGAACAGGACCAAGATGGTGACAGAAGCTGTAACGGAGAACTGCATCATAGGTATAATGGATGAGAGGATGCTTGTTCCCCATCACAACTTTTGTCGAAGCTGAGGAGATGGGGAGTACATAGAAGGATCCAACATCTGCGTCCGGTTGTCACATTTCCCTAGCACTCTGGCGAAGGTATAATCCAAAGCCAAAATCCGAACTCCTACGATTTTTTTTTTGTCGAAGCTGAGGATATGGGGACGAGATAGAAAGGATCAAACATCTGTTATGCAACAGGCCTACGACTCTTAGAAAACATACGTAGTATATGGGTAATCCCGTCTTTGAAGATCTGGGCTGCCTGGCAAAACTGGCATTCTTTGAAGATCTGGGCTGTCTGGCAAATCTGCCCATACCTGACCTGAGGAGAGAGCGCCCACTATTACACCCAGCAAGAAGTCAGAAATGAATCAAGTTTGACTTTAATTTAAATTAAAGGACTCCAAAGGTTATGTTCATTATACCAAAATTTTTTTAAAATTTGAATAGTCATAAAAAACTTATATTAACCAAAAATTGTATTTTTACGAGTTTCACAACATCGAAACCATTAGTTACGACGACTTATTTCCAAACTTCAAAAAACTACATGTTCCTTAAACAATATCAGATTTGATAAACTTTTAGTAAAAAGTTACGAATCAGACCTAGACACACCTAGACCCAGACAATATCAAAGGCAACCCTCGTACGCCAGTTACAACACTCTAAGGTGCCTGAGAAAATTTGACAAAGCACGGAAAAGCTTTCACCTGGAAACAAAACCAGGTCGGCACTTCCCCTCAAAATCTAAAATTTTAACAATGCTTCCCAACTTTGATAGATGATATATGGTATAATATATAGTGCAGAAATAACTGCCTATGACATCATAATGTCGAATTAGTTAATATAAATTGCCAGCCAGCACGTGAATTATGTGGGCACTGATTAGCTCTGACAAACACAATGTAATGTCTCATACTTTCCTAGAAAATATCAAAAGAAGTAATAAATAAGCAGGCATGTATTTTTATTTTTTTTTTCTGTATACTATGTACAAACTTGGGTTGGGTTCCACAATCAAACAAAGTGAATGCGCTCAACCCAGTCGGCTTTCATTTTTTTTTCTTTTTTTTTAATAAATAAATAGCACACACAAGACACCAAACAAAAAAAAAAACAAAAATAAAGTAATATATTTGTCATTGACCTGGTAAAATATTAAACACAAGGTAAGGCGCGATACTTTGCGTTTTTCACCTGTCATAACTAAGCGCGCTCTTCCTATAGATATTTCTTTATCAGCAAAAATATGAGTTAAGAAAACGATAACAGCAGAAGTACAATAAAATTTTAAAACTAAAACATTGTTTATGGTAACTAAATATTTAGAACGTCTACAGCTTTCTCACAACACGAAACATGGTTAATGTTAGCCAGGGGCGGATTATAGCAGCGCGGTAGTAGCGGCGCCTTCTTATGTATCTCAAAAGACATTTATTATTATTATTATTATTAGTTTCTTGGTGTAGTTACAATACATATATGGGATATATAAAGTAAAGACGCCGCTCTTAGTAAGAGCATAGGGCGGATCAAAAGACATTTGCTTCACCCAAACTAAGAACCGAAGACTGCATATCGAGACTCTATAACTTTTCGGAGAAGCTTCACATTTTTATAAAGTTTTTCACATAGCGAAGTAATGCCTTTGGAAGAATATCTTACAGTCTTCAAAATCTAAGTAATATCCGCTAATGCTTAAAGGGATGTTGATGTAGGAGTCTTTCATATTAAAGTAGCTTTGATTTTAATTCGAGATGAAGCAAAAAATTTGGTAAAGAATCAGTTCTTGTAAAGAAAATGTGCACTCTTCCAAGATCTTGGTACACTCCAGCATCTTCTGGCCCTAAGCTTCAAAATATTTGGGCTGAAAACTTCAAATCTATAAAATCCGAAAAAGCTGCATTTGTGACATTGCCGGTACTCATTTTCACCTAAATTTGGTGAAAACAAATTGAGCTTTTTAAAATAATAACATTAAAGTTCACATGCTTTAAAATCCGAAAATGCTGCATTTGAGACATTGCCGTTGCTCATTTTCACTAAAATTTGGTGAAAACAAATTGAGCTTTTTAAAAAATAACACTGAAGTTCGCATACAAAAAAAAAACAATTTTTACTGATATATTTGAACCACAAAAGTATAAAGTTATATATTTATAAATTTCTTAAAAATACTTTTCACAAAATTTTACTAAAAATAAAAACCCGTACAGACAGAGTTTTGAAAAATTCTTACTTATGAAGAGAGAGATTTTATATTTGTAAGCTCTTTCAACTTAAAGCGAAGAAACAATAATGTTCATAAATTTAAACCCAAATTAATCGAAAATAAAATAAAAGAAGACAGATTTTAGATTATCAAGTTTTTTTTTTGTACGAACTAATCCAACTTAAAGCAAGGAAAAGATAATACAATAATAAAAAAAATTAAGAATCAAATTCGAGAGTCGAATTCGTACTGAAATGAAAGAAGACACACTTCAGATGATTAATTCTTTTCAATTAAAAATGATTTAATTTGTAAGTACTTCCAACTTAAAGTGAAGAAAAGATTACGTAAATAAAATTCAGAACCAAATTCCAAAACTGAATTCGTATGAACATAAAAGAAGACACACTTTAGATGATCAAGCCATTTGAACAATAAAAAGATTTACCTTGTGAGCTCTTTCAACTAATTAAGAGCCAAATTCGCAAAATTGATTTCACACTAAAATAAAATAAGGCACACTTCAGATGATAAAGCCTCTTCAATAAAAAACGATTTACTTTGTCAACTCTTCCAAAGTAATCGAAAATCGAAATACTAATAGTGATCGAATGAAAGCAGAGTTAACGATTTACTATGCGAACACAATTTCGACGAGATTACGCCAATAGCGAGAAAATCAATTATGTTAACCAGGTCTGTCGAGAAAAAAGTGGTGAATATCGACGAATTTCAATTTTGAATTTGAATCTTGTGATAATAATGAGTTAAAAAAATTGTATATTGTTTAGAAATTGCAAGAGACCATCTGATTTTTATCAACTTTAGCTGATTGTCACCTTTTTCAAACGCAAATTCATTTTCATAACTCTTATTGACAGAAAAACCATATTTTGCTAGCATCTGATCAACTGCTGGGTTTCATTCACTATTTCACCAATATTATTAAAAATTTAGAACAAAATATGCATAAATTGTTTTGGTAATATACTTAAAAACGGTCTCAACTTTAACATGTCTTTTCTGGAAGAATTATATAAACGTAACTTTTTAATATATGACGAACAATGACGTAGACAATTAAAAGAATCGCTTTATTCTTTACAACCAGCGCCCTTAGCTCATCCCGCACGCTTAATCCGTCACTGTTCGCGTCTAAACAGGTATAACCCCAACTTTTGCTCTTGTGCTCACCAAATCATGTTTATCTTAACTCCATATTTAGAAGCCCAATTCTTTCACTTTCTTCTGCGCAAAAATGGGGAATTGTTTGCTGTCTGATCGTCAAATGTATACTTTTTTCATATTTAGGTCTAGGTATACATATGTACACAAGTGTGTGGGTGCACAGAGTGTCCCATAATTGCTGTCCGACTTAATTTATGTGCTTATATACCAAACACCTTGACTGCGTTAAGAGAGCACGAAATACACGAGAAAAAAATGCCGAAACGAAAGAAAGAAAATGTTATACATTTCGCAGCTGCTGAAGGTTAAATTTTTCTATTTTTAGAAAATTAAATCATCTTAGGAAAAATTTTTCTTTTTTTTTATATATAAATAAATTGCTGTAATTTTGTCTACTTTTTGTGTGTTTATGTGCTGCAATTTGTTTATGTAGATTTTCTTTCTATATATGTAAGCTCAACAATTATTTTAGAATTAACAATAAATAGTATAGAAAAAGTTTTATTTGCCAAAAAATTTGACACGCCAACAAGCAGAATTGAACTTTTCCTTTGATGATAGTAGTTTGTTGCATTTGTGGCATGACAATATTTTATATGACAAAGCACGAAACGGAAGTTAAGAATCATTTTTTATATATAAATATATGAGTACATACATATATGTAATACAATGCGCACAAAATTAATCATACATAAGTCATATAATTACACCCCGTTTCAATTCAATAGCACCCTTTTTGGATTTTACTAATTTGGTTTGATAAAAAAGTTTACAATAATAGTATTAATTAATAGTCGGGGCAGACCTCAGGAATCTGCTCAACTCACTGATGACGTAAAACTTGAATGACTTAGGTGCATTTTGTTCCATACACTACATAGATCGATAATGGTTAAAGAAAACGATATATTTATGACGGTAAATTGCGATAACTTGTAAACCTATTCTATACTAGTGTTGGGTTGCTCATGAGTGAGTGAGCAAAAATGAGCAACTCACTAAAGTGAGCAAGTGAGTCAACTCAGCAAAGTTGTTCTTTTTGGCTCTGTTGCTCACTACTCACTTGCTCTGTGGCGTGAAGTTGCCACATTCATTTGAATGTGAGTAGGGAGCAAGTGAGTATTGAGCAAGTGAGTAGTGAGTAGTGAGCAACTGAGCAAGACTGCTCACTGAGTGAGCAACTGAGCAAGTGAGCAACTGAGCAAGACTGCTCACTCACTTCAAAATGAGCAACTGAGCTAACTCATCAAAGTGAGTCATGTTTACACAACACTATTCTATACACTAGTGCTGGAAGTATCGATGTATCGAAGTTCAAAATAGCGAAAACATCGATTTTGGCCAACACTGACAACAACTATACACTACAGATATCGATAATAAAGAAGTTCTTGATGTATAGCTTTGACGTCCTGAAAATTGAATAGCATTTGTTTTTTTTAAGTTTGTTATATTTGAAATCTATTCAAAGATAACAAGATTCTCTCTTCTAATACCTTCGTAACAATATTGATAGAGTTTCAAACTCAACTCATATAAAATATGATTTCAATAGTAAAGGAAGTGTTTACATAATTTATTATTAAAATCTATACGGGAGATCTAGAACATATAATCAACTAAGCAGCCTAGTAAAATTTATATTTTCTAGAAGACAGTCAAATGGTCCACGATTACTTTTTTTCCGAAGAATGTGTGCCAAAAAGATCAAAACACGAAAATCCTAAAGCAAATGAAACGTAGCTTTCTCGTGTTAGGCAGATTTGTTTTCTCAGTTCGAAGATATAGTCATTAAAATATTCAAAAAGGATAATAATAAGACACAATGTGTATATTTTTTATATGCTTGTAATAGTGTCATATTAATGAAATAACAATTTTTGATAGAGTTGGGCTCGTGATGGTTGTCTTCGTGCTCAAAATCGACTCTTCGTGATCGTGATAACGATGTACCCATCGCAATCTTAAGAGCGTGTTTATGGAATAAGACAATTTACAAATCATCTTTAATAAATAAGGGGCTCCGGAATCTGTTTGTTTGAATTACCACCAGCCCTTCGATTTATATGTGCTACAAATCTCTTTTAACCGAATTTCAACCCAACTTAAGCTTATAATATCTGTCGATTTCTGGCTAAAACTGATTTTTTAAGTGAATTTTAAGCCAAGACGCTATTAACCGATGTTTCAGAAACTTTGTTTAGAGAGTAATAAATCTAATATAAAAACTTTTAGCTCACTGATTTTTAAGGAAATTTTAAATGAAATATAAGACAAAGTTGATATCCGCAAAAAGACAAAAAGATTTCTGGTCAAAACTGATTTTTAGACGAAATTTAAGCCAAAATATCTGAAATCCGAGCTTTTAGAAATAATATTTAGAGAGTAATAAATCTAATATAAATACTTTCGACTGAATAATCTAATATTAAAACATTTAACTCACTGATTTGTAAGGAAATTTTAAATGAAATATAAGACAAAATTGATAAAGATTTCCGGTCAAAACTGATTTTTAAACAAATTTTAAGCCAAAATGTCAAAAATCCAAGGTTTTAGAAATAATATTTAGAGAGTAATAATTATAATATAAATACTTTCGACTGAATAATTTTTAAGGAATTTTTTTAAGAAATACATTTTTACGAGATTTTTGACATGGAATTTTGATTTATGATGTCGGTAAGCACTAAGAAGGAATTTTGAAGAATTCTACCAAGTGGAGCACAACATTTTTTTACATCAAATCAACTTACAATTTGGCACATGTGCTCTATTTAGGGGTTAAAGAAAAACTTGCTATAGTTTTGAATATTTCAGCCCCCGATCTTAAGTGGTGGAAATGGCTCGTCAAAATTTGGGAGAATTTGTTTTTTTTATCAAATCGATTGCACAAGTATTCTATTTGGGAATTGCTCTGAAGTTATGTAAATGAAGGTTCAAAAATTTAAAAGATTTGATTTTCATCAAATTGACTAAAGAAAAGAAGGTAAGCTATAGATTCTCAACCTTAATGATGGTGAACAATCGAGGATAGATTTAATATCGTAGCACATCCGCGCGGAAGCCGAGGCTGGGGTTAGCATGTGATTTTTTTTTCTTCCAAAGTTGCTTTTATAGTACTACTCACAAAAACGTTCCATCTCTAAGTTATCGAAATAAGCGAATTCAAAATATTTAATTACAATCTTTTAAATACTTAGTATTTAAGTTACTCAAATGCGCTTCACGATCAAGCCCTACCCATAGTTACAAACCGTTTTCAATTTCCATCATCTCGAATCACGCCCAACTCTAGTAACTGACACTGTACCTATTTGTTGCATAAGAAAACATTTGTCAATACTAATGGTCAACAAATATGTTTTGCAACAACGTGACTTAAAGCTGTTTGCGCAGTCAACGTTGATCGCTTCTAGAATGGCCTAATCAATTAAGCGTTGCATTTATTAATATTTACAAAAAAATAAAAAAAAAATCAAAAAGAAATGCGCACTCTATTCTACTCGCTTTGTCACACAACTGCAATCAAGTGTGAAAAAGATGACGCATCGTGTTGCAAGTGCCGAAGATTTAACTAATTGGTAGACGAAGCAGCAGACATCATCATTTCTCGCTTGATCTGTGGCTGCAGATATGAATTCTTGCCACTTGTTTACTTAATTGCAACACTTCAGACGAGTTTTTTATAATGCATGTAATTAGCTTACAATGAGCTACTGATCCGGCATAGTATGAATAGTTATGTGGGCGTTTATATATACAAATGTATATAATAGCTCTGTATATCCAATTGTCAACAGCAAATTGATAAGCTTACAGAGCTGCAGCAGTGAACACTTATCAGTGCAACAGGCATAGCAGCTCCCTAGCCAACAGTCGCCTATCAAAGTCACAATTGCCTTCTGGCTTCAACAATATAAATAGTTTTATGTCTACACTTAGCGAAAATTCTAAAGTTCTGAAAGAAAAATACAAAATTGTGTTTGGTCTGTGTTTGAGCACTGCTTCAGTCGTAAGCGGCATATAAAAGGATCGTATTTATCGGAAATCAGTTCTGATAGAACGATGTTTCTGCATTATTTATCGAAAAACTTATAGACAAGCATATCAACAATACGGGTATTCACTTGCTCTGGTGGGAAATCAGTAATTTCTATTTGTATACATGGTTTCATTTTCCTTTCGCAATAAAATCTTCTACAACTTTTACGGACACGGCATGTCGTGGTTAAAAATGTTTGAAAAAGCCTTGTATTTTATTCTATCTCTTCGGCAAGTTTAATTTTCGGAAATAACCCAGCCAGGCACGGATCCAGAATTTGGTCATAGGCCGGATTTTACTTCGAAGTTTATATATATATATATATATATATATATATATACCATAGCAACAGTTAAAAGCTATTAGAATAAAAAACTCTGAACTTCAGTTTGGCGGCGGACCCGATAACCTCCCGTGGATGCGCCACTGACCCCAGCATATGATTTTTCTAAGATCCGACTCCTTTGTTGCACGATAAATACGAAACGAATTGGCAAAATAGGTTCAAAAGTGAACGTATTTTAGACTCAAGTATTTAAACAATATTCTTTGATATTTGTTATTCTATTTTGGCCATTTTTGTTGAAAATTATTTTGAATAATTTGATGTGTTGCATACAAAAACATTTCCATTCTAATAAAAATACCTATAAAAAAATTTTTAATAAAAGTCGGGGGTATATGAGCATTTATCGAAAAGAGTAAGGAAATATAAGAGTTTATCCAAAAGAGTAAGGAAACGATAAGATGCTATCGACAACAAAAAATGTAAAATTGGGAGCATAAAAAACGAATAAAATTTATAGCAAGGTTGAATATTTGTGGAGTGGAACAATAGCAAAAATATATTCTAATGACAATATGCATAAACTCATCCAAAAGATCATCAATAGCTTCTTCTATATGACCAGCACCTGCGAATTTCAAAAGAATAACCACATGCAACTAACCTTTAACTAATCTTTAATCGATTCTTCAATCTCACTACGAGTTTTTCTTGTTCTACACTTCGAATATATTATCTTTCATGCAGTTTTCTTATAAAAACCTGGCACTGCTGAATTTCCGCTTCGATACGCAACTTCGTGAACACCCTAATTAATAGTTTAAGCTAAAACTAATTTTAATTCAATGCTGCTTGACATTGCTGCAGTCTGAAACTTTGACAAAAACATGCAGCAACTTATTTACTAACTAAAATTCCGATCAATAGTTTTTAACGATTTCCATTCGATAACTCGATTTTGAAATACAATTTTTCTCAGTGCATATGCATGCAATCTTTGTGTTGGTGTTCGAGTGTACTGAATGCATGATGTCATACGCAAAAAAGGCTGGGCAAGTGAAAATGCATCGTTCTTTGTGATCTCTCGCAAACATTCAACTTATGGTGATGCTCCTCGGGGCACACTCAGAGGAAGGTTCATCAAACTGCAGTTTGGCGACATTTTTTGTTGTTGCTATTGTTGTTGAACTATCTGCCACACACTAGCTGAAAAAAAAGTACACAAGTGTTTGTGCAATCGTTGAAGCGTTTTTCAACACACTAAAGCCGGCAACAAAAGCAACTGCACTAACAACAACAACAACGGCTGTGCCAAACGAAACAGTTGCGTAGCGGTTGTGCGTTAATTTATTGCGGGGAGCTGCAGCGGGCAGGCAATGCGGTTTGAAGTGTGCGGCAGCGGCAGAGGCGTCGGCTGCAGTGAAAGTGGAACTCAGCTGCTAAAATTAACTATGCATGCATTTGCGGCCCCCTTGCGTGCAGTCGACACGACGCCCGGCCCGACGTTTGCCATTTGTTGTCGTCGTTTGACGTTTGACGTTTGCCGTTGTTGTTGTTTTTGTTGCTGCTGCTGCGTTGCTGTTGTTTTTGTTGTTATCTTGATTTTACGACACTTCTCCGTTTTGTCTACTTGTTGCTATTTCTGCATTTGCGCTTAGTCAGACTGGCGGCAGCCAACAAAGTTTTTTTTTCTGTTTGTTTTTCCTTTTGCATTGCCATTTAGTTTTTTTTTTTTTGCATTTATGTGTGTATGTATGTATTTTGCATATTTATATACTCGTTGTTTTTGCACAGTCTCTTACACATTCAATTTTTGTTTTAATGCTGCGTTTACACTGGCCTACACTGTGGCATTTGTCAGTTCATGACATCATAGCTTGCCGCAAATTTAATATGTTTACATTAAAGTCGCAAAAAATTACTCAAATTAATTCATTTTGGTGCAAATACTTTTTTTTTTTATTATAAGTGGAGTTGAGCTTATCCAAACAGCAAAAATCCAAAATTTGTTTAGCAACTAGGAATATGTAATTTCCAAGTGATTCTCAATATACAATATTGTTAAAAAAAAAGTAAGAAATCATAAATTATCAAATGCCAGCAGTTTTTATTATACACAATAATTCCAAGATAAGAGATATTGAACGTTATTTCCTGTTTGATTACCAATTGATTTGTTTAGGAACTACGAACACATAATTGCGAAGCGATTATACAATATTGCTTAAAAAAAAAATCCCCCATCCCCACCCTCTCTTTATGGACCTGATTAATACAATCGCGCCATTGCAATGGCTCCAAACGTAGTTAAAATCAAAGAACTTAGCATATAAAGCTGACGAACTAAAGGAACGACTTTTCGAGCATTTCCCAAGTGAAAACGAACTCAAGCGAAAAATCAAGTAACTTAGCTTATAAAGCTATGGATCTTAAGAAAAGACTTGATTCGAGTAAAACAAACTACGAAAACTATAAAGTAAATTGGTCTCAAGTGAAAAGAAGTAAGGAAAAGAATATAGGCCCAATAAGAAAAAGAGAAAATAAAAATAAGGGAACTAAAACGTAAATAGTTCCCAATTAAAAATTACCTAAGGAGGCTATACAGAAAATAGTTCCAAGAGAAAAACTGTGTTCACGAAAAGAACTAGATTGCGCAACTCTAGCTATAAAGTCAAATAGAAATACACAGAAAGATAAATATAAAAAAAAATGACGCACAGGAAAAAAAAACATGGAAAATTTAGCTTGCCAGACTATTTATATTTGTGACCTTTTCAATTTTGCAAGCTCCGCAGTTTTTTTTGATGCAAAAAGGATCATTGTGAGAAAACAAGCGGTTTGTTTTCGGATTGCAAAACTATGCGTTTTGGAAAATTTCACAATTATGCCAATTTTTTGGCAATTTACAATTGAAATTTAACAAAAATATATTATTTATTTATAAATTTAATTTTTAAAACAACCACATAGTAGTAAAGCAAAGAATTTATGCTAAACTCTTAAAATGTTGAAAACTGTAAAATATTAAAAAAAAATAAAATTTTTAATTGCTTTGAAATTGAACTAATTACACTAGAAAGGCACGCCGCGTGCAGCTAAATTTTTAAGCAGTGTAAACCTATCATAGGTTTGTTTGAATGTGTTTGCGTGTGTGTGAGTGTACTTCTTATTTCAGTCTGCGTTTTGGCTGCTGGTTGCTTAACCCATATTTGGACAACGCGCTGCTGGAGGTCGTTTGTTTTTCACACTTGTTTCTCTTTGCCAGTTTTCTGCACACTTGCACACACACGCACGCAGATTTTTAAATTATTTTTTAGTTTTTTTTTTTGCAAGTTGCGTGCAATCCAAGAACAATTTTTTTGCAATGCCTATTTAAAGCCACGTTTCTTCAATAAAAATGTAACATTTTTTATAAATAATTATTTAAACGCTTTGGGGGTAGCCTTTAGAATTAAAGCTTTGATTTACGCACTAACACCCACAATAATTTTGCTTTATGACAAAAAAACAAACTTGTTGCTCAAACTCAGAGACAAACAACACGCGCTCTCTTGCACTCTCAGCAGCCGGAAAACGAGAACACAGTCAAAAATAATAACAGTTAGCACAAATTATTTCTTTTGCACTATTTGCTTGCTTTCATATGTTGCTCTTATTTTTTCTTTTTTTGTTACTTATATTCTTATATTTCTTTTTGTATTGTTTTTTTTTTTTTTGGGGCTTTTTTGCAAAAGTTTTTTCGGTGTATTATGCTCTCTGCTGTGTATTGTTGTTGTTGCTGCTGCTGCAAAGCGTCCAAACATTTTTATTCCCTTTTTTGGGTGTTGGACTCATATAACACATGTGTGAGCGAGAGCGGTAATGACAAAATTTTTATAGCTGCACTCTTCATATGCATTACAGTTGTGCGCTTGCCGCACGCACACTTTAACACAAGCACGCATACACACACGCACTCAAGCACACACACATGCAATTGTCGCACTTTACTGCCGTGATTTTTAATGATTTTGTAATACGCGCGTTTATTATTAAATTTCTTTTTTTAATCGTTTAGTGCTATTTTAATACATTTATGTACATACATATATTATTTAAATGAAACAATTGTATGTCATAATAAGACTGCCGCATTGTGATACATTTCTTTTTTGTTATATATATTTAACTCAGCACAGCAATTGCACGCTGTTGTTGCGGCAAAAACAAATTTATTATAAATAATAATAACACTCACTATAATTTTGCATTTATTATTGTGCACTAAATCACTATTAATTTGCATTAACACTTCGTTGTTGCTAATAATTTAAGAATTTTTTAATTTTTTTTATTATTTTGACATGTAAGAAAAACGTTGAACGTAGCAGAGGCAAAAGCCGACGATACAAACAAAACGAAATTTAGACAGACCAGAAAATGTCAGCGCAGTGTGTGCACATCAGCTAAATGTTAACATATTTTATGCCTGCCATCTCGGCTATAGAAAAGTCACTATTGCTTAGCTGTTTGCACTTATCGTTTGTTATGTTAAGTTATAGTGCGCTGTTAACGGCAGTGCTGCCAGACTGCAGTTTTTTTAATGAAATTTCAAAGTTTTATTTTTAATAGATTTGGAAAATGTTTTGAAATAAATGATTTATAATTGCAAAATTTATTCATATAAGTAGAGTTTTTTAAATTTGCATGGGGTTTTTGTGCTCTGCTGTATAAAAAAATGCTGTAAATTTCAGAAAAAGGTAACGCTTGCCTATTTTTAGTAAACAAAATTTAAATCTAAAGTCACTTTAACTATCTGTATCATAAATCATTTCTTCATAAATTTTATTGGAAAATTCATCATCGCTATCTATGCCACTGATTTGTATACCTGAGGTAGTCCAATAAAAGCGTAGTAACTCCACGGTGATGTTGTTTTTGGGGTCTTGGATGGAGGCTAAATGATTGACATAGACTTTGCCTTTTAAAAAATCGCATAAAAAGAAATCGAATGATGACAAATCGCATAATCTGGCCGGCCAATTGTCAATTTTATATAGCCATTACTTCTAAAATAGAAGAGATGACACTGACAGTCACAAGATTGGTTCGCAGGAGAAATATTAAGCCAATCGGACAAAATTTATTGTCTCAACTTTAAATGGCCATAACTTCTAAATTCGAATTTTCGTAATGCTCTTAAATAACTTTAATGTGAACTTTAATCCTTCATTGTGATAAATGTCAGACAAAATTAACGGAAGATGAAAGAAAACCAAGATGGCGTCCTATCGCCCAGCGCCCGTAATACAAAGTCGTGTAGTATGTTTTTATTTAACCCTAAAATCCTTTTGATTATCTTTTTCAATACTGAAAAAACTCGTGTAATATATTTGTAATGACGTAACTCGAGAACAGAGCGTCCGATTTGCTTCGATATTTTTTACTTGGTCATCTTAACTCGAAAAAGGGCGAACATTTTAAAAAATCAAATTGCATGCTTTCAGAATTTTTAAAATTTTGACCCCAACAAATTTGAGTCAACGTAAAATTTGATGTCAAAATGTCAAAGAAAATCTTTAACTTTAAATTATTTTTTAATTTTACAGAATTTGATCTTATTTTTTTATGCTAAATATTTAAAAATTAAATTGCATAACTAAAGAACGGATCAAACGATTTGCTTGGATATTTTTTGTCAAGTTTCCCTTGCCCATCTTATCCCAAAATCAAATTGCCCGCTTCAAGATTTGCAGACACTTAAGTTCTGTTTTTTTTTTTTAATTTTCTCCTATCACACATTAAATTTTATTTTTTGTGTAGCGAATAATTTTTCATCAATATTAGATTATAACCTAATTTGTATTGCCAATAAAAAAAATAAATATAAAAATTTAATTTTCTGATCCAATTTGTTTACTATTTTTTTAATTTCATTGGCTTATTTTTTAAAAAATATTTTGATCGATAGTTAAGTTTAGAAATTAAATTTGATCCAATTCGATTCCAATATTCCGAATATCAATAAACTTCGCCTAACTTTTCGTCAGGACCAGATTTCCATTCCATAAAAATATTGCTGACCATCTCGTAAAATCTCCAGACCTCCATATCCATACATTTTAAACTCTGTTTAACTCAGTCGAATTTTTTGTAACAGACTTAGATTTGTGCCCATCTGGAAAAATAATAATAAGTAATTCCCAAAAATATAAAATACAACAAGCTAGAAATCTTCTTAAAACAAACTCCAAACCAACAATATGCCAAAAAATACTTTAAGATCATGAAAGATTTAGGCGAGTTTAGCACAATAAAGATTTCTGGCTCATACCGGAATACTTAGCACTCTTACTATGCGTATGATTTATGAAGACTTTGGAAACTTCAACCAATGGATACTCAATAAACAAGGCCATAATAAATGCCACAAATTGAGTTAAAACAAACGCAGACAAGACATTGCTAAACTAAAGATAACAAGATTATTATACGTAGAATAAAGTAAAGATGATTTGAATTCTTACCAAGAAGAGTCGATTAACATAAACAGCTTGTCTATAAAATCCTACCAGCAAACGCAGCACCACAACATGCCATAGATATGCCTGAAAGGATATACGCGCCAGCGGACGGAAAAGAGGCAGCGTACAAAATGCGTAAGCAATCCCTGTAAGAAATTATATTAGAACTATTTTACAAAAAATTTCAGAATTCATACTTACAGCCCAATTTTAGGCACATGCCACAAACAAAGCCGGCACAAATCAGAACCCATAGGTTTTTATATAAGCCCGCATAGAGCGCCAACCAGATGGAAGGTTTTTCAAAGTCATATTTCATAAATATATAACCCGAAAACAAGATGACCAAAGATGCTGGTAATAGTAACCAAATAAGCACTTCATATCTAAATTTACCCCTATAGGGATTTGGTTCTGTGGAGCTGCGTATTTTCAGATAAAACTTGCCGCAGAGAAAACCCAATATATAACCGCCAAGATTTGTATAAAAGGGCGTGTATATCTGATAAAAAGTCTCCGAATTGCGAAAGTATAAATAACGATAGGTTCTGTTTGGAAGAAATCAAAAAATTATATATAGTACAACAAATCTTTGAAAGCTTACTCTGGTTTTGTATGATAAACTGCCTCAAGTTTCAAAAAGTATGTCAGCAAAGCCGGCACGCTAAAAGTGGCCAACCAGAGTAGTATATTAAAAAAACGCTCCAGTTGGGGATGTCTGCAAGAGAAGACTTAAAAAAAATCCCTGCAGTTTGTCAACGGAGCAGAACTTACTTTTTTGTAATAATTATAATAATTAAAAAGAGCTCAAAAAGCTGCATATCAGCGCCCATATACCAAGTCTGTTGAGCACACTGCAAATACAAAAATAAATCTTAGAAGATTTACAATAGTTATCTCAATAAACTTACACTTTCTTCTAGCATATAGTTGGTTATAAAAAAGATATTCTTCCACCAGTTTTCGCGACAAAAAACACGCTCTGCTTCCGTAATATGCCGCCAAAAGGGTCCGTCTTGTAGACGCGTGAGTATTGTGGCATTAAACAATATTAAAACTACCAAAGAAGGTAGTAATCTTATATATCTGTTAAAGAAGACACGAAAGTAAACGCCTATGCAGGTAGAGATGCTGGATTTGGGATTAATTAACTGACGTTGCGTAAAATTTATATATAACAAAAAAGCGCTCATCAGAAAGAAAATCTGTATAACAGCGCTGCCATTTTGGAATAAAGAAGTTTCAAATTTGTAAAAGAATTGCTCGTAGAACTGTGGATTGTCAACGGGCATAGCCATAAATAGTATTAAAGCGTGACCAAGTACAACAGCGAATACGCCAAAAACTCTAAAGGTATCAAAAAAACGCAGATCTTTGGAAAAGTCGCTGGCGTGTGGTAAGGTTAGGCGATAGTAGTTGCGACACAAGGAAAATGAGCAAAGCAGCGTCTGGCCTGTAAAGATGATGGAGAAACAATAAGAGATGATGAGATAAATTGTACAGAAAAAGTAATATAAATGCAGACAACAAAGATGATGTAAAGATGAAGGAAAACCGATCAAGGATAATAAGATAATCCGTATACAAAAAGTAATACATAAGCAGACAACAAACCAGCAGTGTTTAGAGGTTTTTGATAGTGGCTATTATCGCTACTAGAGTAGGACTGCTGCTGTTTTAGTCGATAATCGTAGAAACTGGAAACAACATTGAGTAACAGCAGCAGCAAAAACAAGGCATAGACCGTAATATCCCAATAATCTGGGAAGACAAATATTATTTAAAATGTGTACTGAAAGAAAAACTTTAACTAAGAAAAGAACCTACCATGCTCCAAAGTCTCGTTCGCACGAACACAGTACTCGATAGAGCTGCGCACTAGGAAGTTACCTCCAAACTGACGGTTTAGGCAACTATTAATAAGATGATCATAGTGCAGACGTTCATCCGAATCACGCTTATGAATCTTTTCATAATAGCTGCTCAACTATTTGAAATAATAATTTTTATACACATAGCTTAGGTATAAACTAAGTAAACTTACTTCCTCATCGATAACTGCGCCCTCATATAGCTGCTGAATTTGATGTCTACTCAGTGTATCCAGTTCACGCTTGCAACGTTCCAAACACACGCCCACAAAAAGACGATCATGTCGAAAATAATGTTTTTCATCTTGGGAAACACGCTCAACTTGCTGCCAAAGTGTTGAACTGGCATTGGGCACAATTTCCGCATAGACTAGACAATAGGTGCTGTGTGCTAATAAATCGCTTGGTGACTTGCTTAAGCACAAATCATAGTCTTCCAAATGATACAAAGCAGGCAATTCTTTATACAGCGTTGCTGACAATAGTCAAACTTTGAAAATTATGTTCCTTGGGCGCTTTGCTGCTCTACTTACAATTTAACTCTGTGTAGTTGGTTCTGCCATAATGTATTTGTAGAAGTAGAATAAGCAGTTTTATAAATTGGCAAAAATGCATGCTGCGCTTTAGTTCCCAAGACGTACTATCTCAGATATGTGAGTTTTGAGGAACTATAAAGTACTGTTAGCGTGCTAACGAGCTACGCTTGAATGGTTTTGTAAATGCATTTTTGCGCGTAAATACAAATCAATCAAAGTTCATAATTCTTGGCATTTGAGAAATGAATCTCAAGTGAGCAGGTTGCATTATGATATAGAAGTTTATGAGCATATGATGTGCAGCGCCAGAATTGTGCGAAGTGCTTAAAAATCCTTGAGGAAGTCTTTGGGTAAGAGCTCTTATATGTTAATGGTAATATACAGCTTTGTTTTAATCATTAACACATTTTGCAGGATATATAGCTCCAAACGCAGCAGCTTCAGCTATAACCGCTTTTTCCAAATTGCGCAGCTTTGCCGGACACATATTTATAGCAGCAATGTTATCGATAAATAGACAAAACATCTGCTAGAATTTATCGCCAACAGCTCGCGCATCATACTTGTAAAACACACAATAAAAAACGCCGTAATAAGACATTTGTTTACTTTTAATATATTTTTTATTTTTTTATATAATTATAAAAAAGAAGTTAATTCTAAGTTATAAAAAGGTTTGTAGCCAGAGCAATATATGTTTTTATTTTTATTGCATTTAATAAAATGCACAACAAATTAAATAAAACAAAGTGAGTTGTAAAAACGTTGCTTGCTGCAAACGCATTAACCAACACTAATTATTGATATACATTTATCGATACATCGCATCAAAATCAACCTGTTGGCCAGCAGCTGATTGCAGAAACAAAATAAAAACAACTGTTGGTTGGCAAGCAATTTTCTTAAATGCTTTAAATAATATTTAATTTTAATAGCATACATTTTAATTAACCCAAATATTCGCCAGCAAAGAATAGCATTTGATTGTTGCTATTTGATTTGATATAGTATATAAAGGAATGCGTAGCATGAAAGTGCCTGCGTCTAAAGCCGCTTATGGGCATTATGCGAAACACTGCGAAAATTGTTTTAAAAAGAAATTTAATGTGTAAGTAATAATTCCATCGATTTTGATTACATAAAACATTTATTAAAATACCATTTTTTTTTTATCAAAAATCGTGCGCATTCTTATCATTCCATTGCTGCTGCATTTTGCAACGATGCCTAAAGTTTTTGCACTTTGCCTGCAAAGAGCACAGTACCCTGCTTATTGCCAATATAATAATAAAATGGATGCTCTGCATAGAAACGCGGCGGCTGGGGTTCTGGGGGCATTGGCCTTATTAAAGGAACCATGAACATACCTGTATAAATTAGACAAAACACACAAGGTTAATGAAAGCTTAAGCAAAGTGAGCGTATTTGGTTAGTTTAACATAAAAGCACCAGATAAACACAGGTTGTGTGCATAAAGCTGAAACTCCCAAAAAAAAAGCTAAACAAAAACATAGCCCGTTTTGTAAATACTTGGCAGAAACCAAATCTTTTTTTCTCTATAAATTTCAGAGCTCATCATGGTCGTTGCTACTATTTGCTATAGCAGTGACTTCGTGGAGCCGCAATACTGAGCCAAAGAACAGGGGCAACGTTTGTTGCACCTCTTTGTGTGCCAAAATATAGATGAATGGATGATCAGCTTGGAACTCAATGTGATCAGTGGCTGCTATGAGACTGCGTTTTTTACGCATCACAATCCCTAACAATGAGAAAACAGCAAAGACGAGACATATACACACAACATAAACAAAGCGAATACAAGAGATGCTTGTTATTCTATAATCCTTGAAATGTAACCAAACAGTGCTGCTACTTACACGTGGCTGCTGCTGCTTCTGTACCCTCCTCATTAACATCGATAAAGGCTTTGTGCACAATTGTCGAAACCTTCAGATGCACCGGATTTTGCAGCTGCACCGGATTTTGCAGCGGCTCCGGATTTTGCAGCATTTTGTCAAACTCTGCTTCGTTGGAAAACAATCGTGACATACCCAGCTATATAGTTTAAACATAAGTGGTGAGTGCTATATTGTGAAAGGCTGGCTACTCACCTTTTTGAACACACCCGTCAGCTCAATTTCAAATTCCGCCTTGAACTTCGGAAACTTGACAATCACCTGTGTGCTATAAAGCTTCTCTGCGATGGATGTTAGCGGCACAGACTTCAGTTTTTTCTCTAGCTGCTTCAAACCGGTTTTTTTATTAGGCAAAATAACCAACATACTCAAGTCGGAGTCTTTATAGGACATTTCTAGCGCTCTAGCATCCAAATCTGGCAAATCCGCGTAACGAAAACTATTCTTCATATTCATCATGCGCACATCAATGCTCTCTGCATCATTTAAATAAAACTTCTCATCATGTGTGGCATGCGCTGGAAACTTGTGCAACCATTGACCCTTAAAATGTATGGCATTAACCAGCACCAAGCGTGTGCGGTCACTTAATGCGCCAGGCTGTATCAGATCCTTGATGAGATGATTTGTGCGCTCTTCTACCCAGCTATTAATGCTGGCTGCCGCTTCGTCGTTTTCTGCAAAGTCTACATTCTCAGCGGTGGATAGAAACTTTTGCGTCAGCAGCTCATTGTACTCTTTACGCAGCTCATAGCCGCGCATCACATAAATCTTGTTAGCTATGTGCAGAATATCGCTCTTCTCGTAGTTGCTTAGAATGTTGTAATAACTCTCTGCTATCTCACGCTCATCGCTGGACACTAAGCCCAGACCATGATCCAATTCAGACGCAGTTTCACCACTCGCGCCCACACGCGTCATGGCAGCACAAGTTTGTATAGAGAAGGGCGAGAAAACCACATTCTGGTTGGGCTTTAGCGTAGAGAGCTTGCCGTAGACATTAATGGAGAAGATGGCGAGACGACGCGAGAACTCGGCAATGTTGTTGTTGTCGGTGTTGGTCATGGTGTCGCTATCTTGTGTGTTTACCAGCAATAGCAGCGGCAGCAGTGCGCAAACTGTAGAGCAAAACAGTGGGAGGTTATGCACTTGGATTAGTTTCACAATTTTATATAATTGTTATTATTATTGCAGAACAGTGCAATAAGTCACGATTATCACACAACCTTAGTTGTAACAGCATCAACGTTAGAGCGCCAACTGAACAAAACTGCTGCAGGTATCCACAATATATAGGCATTTCCACGATCGTGTCCGCGACATTCGTACGTCTTTAAAGTGCAACAAAGTAAAGAAAAATAAAATATTTTATTTTTTGATAATCTTTTTGTAGCTGTTAATTTAACGTGTTCAATATATTGGCTATAAACCTGCGATTTATAGTTTTCAATTGCATTTACAAAATGTAAAAATCTTCGAAATAATAAAAAATAATTTAAAAGCAATTAACTTTTAACTAATGTGAAATATTGTACTTTTTTTTACACATTATTTGGTTAAAATGTATATACTAGCTATTTTTTTATAAGCTTAATTCTGATTAAGTTCGTGCCACCTCTTTAGTTTTATGAATTTCTTCGAGTAATTTTTAAAAATACTTGTATTTACGAGTCTAAGGCCTTTAGCTGCCAGTGCTTAATTTTAGTTAAGTTAGTTTTATAAGCTTACTTAATCTTTATTAAATAAAAAATAACTTGTATTTACATTAATACTAAGAAAAAATAAATGTTTATTTGTACAAAAAGTGATAATTCAAGAGTAGTGTGAAACGAAAAAAGTAAATGAGAAACCTAAACCAATTAGACTAAAAATCACCCAGAAAGTAGTAAAAACAAGAAAAACTTAAATATCTTCAGTTTTCAGGCCAATTATTTATGCAAATAAATAAGAAAAGCTTGTAAATCAATGTCTTATCAAATGTAACCACAATGTTGAAAAAATCAATTAGAGTATTCACGCTTTGAGTTAAGGAGTTGAGAATTTGTTGAAAAACTCAACAGGCCAAAGCGAGAACAGCCTTGTTGAGTTTTATTATTTGAGTTGTTGAGTTTTCTTCTTCTTTCCTGAGTTTGTTTACATTTGTAAATTGGTACAAATTACATTAAATTCAAAAACTTTAATTAAAAATGCCGAGTCAAAGCATAAAATCTATTTTAATTAAACCTGTAGCTAAAGAAGCTATGTTTTACATCGATTTTTATTATTGTATTGCTGCGAAAATGAAATAATTGCAGAAAAAACAAATTTGAATGTGTGATTCTTCTTTCAACTTTTCAACTCAACACAATGCGTGAATACCCCAATTGAACTTTTTGGCCCCAGTTGACATTTCTGTGGAAATGCCCATATGCATGTATATATGTATGTGTGCATATAAAAGCGGTAAATTGCCATGATGCAATGCATTTTATAAGGTGACGCAGAGAAGTATTATACAAAGTGGTTCAATTTTTGTATAGTAGCTATATGAAATAAAGGACAAATTTTAATCAAGATTGTGCGGTACGCTATCTGGAAAGATTTCTGCATGTGCACGAAATAATACTCAACACTCCGTCTTAGGTACCCTTGAGTAGAATTTCGTGCATCTGCATAAATCTTTTCAGGTGACGTGCCGCACTTTGTACACATGGTATAATAACTAAGGTAGAGTAATAGATAGTTTATTAAGATCATAAATTTTGTGAGAGTAAGAAAAGTGAGAGAGAGAGAGAAGCAAGCAAAAATACTAGCTGGCACACAAGCTAATGCATGCGGCACTTGTATGTGTATATATGTATGTATGCTTGAAATTAAATAAAAAAAAATTAGTGAATTAATGAAAATATTTATAATTGAATTTTATTTACTTAATATCAAAAATTATTACAATATAATGTATAAATTAATAAATTTACATGTAATAAAAGTTTAATCGTTCATATGGACATGTTAAAATTACAATGGTTTAAAACTATAACAATATTTTTAATAATTTTTTTTGCCCCATCAGCCTTTGCTTCTGCTGTTGCTCCTTTAGTTTTTTATTTAAAAATTTTGTTCTAAGATGAACTCTTATTTTTAAATAATAATTTTTAATTTTTTCATCTAGATTTATGTCTTTGGCGCCTTCTAACATTTTGTCGACCAAATGTGGCTCACATGATATAGATAAGCCATTAAATGAAATGAAAACTTTTTCCAGCTGAATAATTAGTTCTGTGAATTTTCGTGAGGGTTTTGTCAGGCCACCCTGTGATATCTGGTCAACGTATGTAAATCCGTTGTCTACACTTTGGAAATTAAATAAGTTTTGTTTTTTTATTATGTAGCCAGCAAGATATTCCACCGCATCTGCGGCGAGCTGGTCTACATTAATGTCATTTGTATTTGTGACATTTAATTCAGACGTTGCTACATTTTGTCACATATTTGAAATATTTTTTTTTTGGGATATTTCAATATCTGCTTATGGCACTTCTTCAACCTCGACATTTCCGTTCTGCTCTAAAAGTTCTGTATTGCGTGCTATATATAAAGAAAGTATTTAGAATTTATACAATTTCTTAAAAGGAAATATAATATTAAATCACGTGTTAGTTTTTTGGGACGACACAAACATGAAGCTATAACAGGTTGAAGAAGAAAATCTTATTAGTTGAAACACTAAAAGCTTTAAATAAATGAAGAAAAATTACCGAGAAGGTATTTTCGCATTCTATACTTAAATTGTACTGGGGATGGGTGGTCATGTAGACCTCCTCGAGACCGGATAGCGCCAAAAAAATGTTCCAAAAGATCTTGGGAAAGCCTACTTGTTATGATGTATTGCATATCGTAATGATCTTGTAAATATAAATGCAATTGCATCAATGAGTTATTGCTTATAATTATACCTTTTTGAAAAGGTAGGAATTTTTTAAGGAAAACTGTGTTGTTTTCTTGAGAAGCTGAACACTTTTTTGGGTCTGGCACTATCCGAGAGGACACAAGATTCGTCATTTTTTTCAGAATACTTCTCTGCAATTCAAGTTCTTTGCCAAATGGCTGTTTGCTTGGCAAATTTGCTGTTGATAGCTTTGCGTTGAAAACATCAAACCAGTCATTAGCTAGTTTAATAAATTCTGCTATTTCTGTTGCATTATCAATATCAAGCCCAAGCGACAAACATCGTAGGATAGCGTTGGCAGTGGTGTTGGACAAAAGCTGTGTTGCCAATTTCACTCGTTGTCTACTTGTGTTTTGGACAGATAGGTGCTTCTCAGACACTTTCCACATAATTGATACGTCTGATGATGAGCAATGATGCATTGCTTGCCTCACAGAATGCACTGTCAATAACGTGCCATTTATCAATAGGCCAGCGTCAATAAAATGGTTTCGCAGAAGCTTTATGAGGTGGGGTACATCTGCAAACACAAATACTTTCAGCTTTGCATTTGAAGGATGCTCAAACCACGTTTTATCTGCAAAAAAAAAACACAAATTAATTATTTTGCAGGCATATACGTAGGTTACGTGACATTACCAGTTGAAATTCCAAGCTTTTTCCACAAACTACAATTTGTAACACCCATGTTCGATACAATTGCTGCGACATGGAAACCGGCGTTGTACAGCTTTTCAAGTAAACTATTTAGAACTTTGTCAGTCATTGGCTGATCAAAATCAAAATATATTGGCTGTTTCCAAGATTTTCGAAGGCCCTGTACCATTGCGACTTGGACATAGTTTCGCGGAGGGCAGGCTGCTTTAATAACGGGGTCCCATTCATATGTTGACGCAACTTTCATTTCATCGAACATCAAACAACACACTCTATCTGCCTCGGCAATTGACACACTGGTTTTCATTAACTGTAGTATTATATCTAGTGGGCCAGGCTGCACTTCAACGGACTGACACCACTTTTGCAAGGTCGACACACTTGGCAGTGGAAATCCTTTTTTGTACAGATGCTGATATGAACGAGGGCCAGCAGCATGCAAGCAAACAGCGTTCGATACATCAGCATCGTTCCATCTCTGTTTTCCTCCAACTTGCAGGTGTTTTATCTGGTTGGGCGTAAAAATTTTACTAATTGAGTTTTTTAAGCATTCCGCTTCGTCCAATTGCTGTTTTAGGCGCTTGTTTTCATTTTCCAATTCCTTTAGCCTTAATTTCAAACGGATGTTTTCTAGTGCAATGCCGCATTCAATGACTTCTTTTCTGTTTATTTAACATTTTCAATTAATTGTAACATAAATGCTCATAAGATCTAAAAATTAAACTATACGTACTCTGTTTGTGAACTAAAATCTTTTTTATTTGAACTCAGCGACGACGGTTGATGTTCCGTAAATGCAATCGCCTGCTTTTGCATTTGAGGAACAGCAGTTTCGCGCAATCGTCGGCGCTTGGTACCACGGCTATTCGATACAAAATAGAAATCTTTGTTTTCAAAATGTTTCTCACAAATCCGACTTCTTTCTTTTATCGGTACTCCAGCAGATTGTTCCCACAATTGTCTTTTCGTTTCATTTTTTGGAACTATCACGCATTTTGTTCCTGCCACACACGTCTGTTTGCACAAAGAGCAATACATTTTTTTAAGTTCCAAATATCAAAATAATAACACTGCAATTTATATAAAATTTTTTTTATTTATTGACTTTAGTTACTTAGTTTAGTGCAATATTTGTTGCTATGTTGTGTTTACACATAGCATACACGTGCATGTGTATGCTTGCAAATGCTGCAAATAAAAATATTCACGCAATAAATAAAACAACAAATCTTGTGTTTGCACACATACACATGTACTGCGTGCTTTAGCTGAAAAATAAATCATGCGCATCGCCAACCTACCACATCAACAGTCGCAACAAGACTGAAATATATGATCTTCGTGTGAGCGAGCGCACTCTCTATTACTCTACCATGTAATATACAGAGCGTAGGGGCCATACCCAAATTACGTGGTCCTATTTTTGCAACAGCCCGCGCATCATATTTGTAAAATAAGGCATTTGATTACTTTTAATATATTTTTATTTAAATTTTAATTTAAAAAAAATGCATAACAAATTAAATAAAACAAAGTTAGTTGTAAAAACGTTGCTTGCTGCAAATGCATTAACCAACACTAATTATTGATATACATTTATCGATACATCGCATCAAAATCAACCTGTTGGCCAGCAGCTGATTGCAAAAACAAAATAAAAACAACTGTTGGTTGGCAAACAGTTTCGTTAAATGCTTTAAATTTTGTTTAATTTTAGTAGCATACATTTTAATTAACCCAAATATTTTCCAGCAAACAATAGCATTTGATTGTTGCTATTTGATTTGACATAGTATATAAAGGAATGCGTAGCATGAAAGTGCCTGCGTCTAAAGCCGCTTATGGGCATTATGCGAAACACTGCAAAAATAGTTTTAAAAAGAAATTAAATGTGTAAGTAATAATTCCATCGCTTTTGATTACATAAAACATTTATTAAAATACCATTTTTTTTTATCAAAAATCATGCGCATTTTTATCATTCCATTGCTGCTGCATTTTGCAACGATGCCTAAAGTTTTTGCACTTTGCCTGCAAAGAGCACAGTACCCTGCTTATTGCCAATATAATAATAAAATGGATGCTCTGCATAGAAACGCGGCGGCTGGGATTGGAACATTGGCATCGATGCAAAGCACATGACCATACCTGTATAAATTAGACAACACACACAAGGTTAATTAAAGCTTAATCAAAATGCGCGTATGTGGTTAGTTTTACATAAAAGCACCAGACAGACACAGGATGTGTGCATAAAGCTGAAACTCCCAAAAATGGACAAGCTAAACAAAAACATATCCCGTTTTGTAAATACTTGGCAGCCTTTATTGTTTACAATACCCGTTTTAAAATGTATCTAAACAAAATCTTTTTTTTTCTATAAATTTCAGAGCTCATCGTGGTCGTTGCTGCTATTTGCTGTAGCAGTGACTTCGTGGAGCCGCAATACTGAGCCAAAGAACAGGGGCAACGTTTGTTGCGCCTCTTTGTGTGCCAAAATATAGATGAAAGGATGATCAGCTTGGAACTCAATGGGCTCAGTGAGTGATATGAGACTGCGTTTTTTACGCATCACAATCCCTAGCAATGAGAAAACAGCAAAGACAAGACACACAACATAAACAAAGCGAATAGAAGATGTGCTTATTATGCTATGAACCTGGAAATGTAACCAAATAGTGCCGCTACTTACCCGTGGCTGCTGCTGCTTCTGTACCCTCTTCATTAACATCGATAAAGGCCTTGTGCACAATAGCCGAGACCTGCAACTGCTCCGGATTTTGCAGCATTTTGCCAAACTCTGCTTTGTCGGAAAACAAGCGTGACATACCCAGCTGTGTATATAGTTAAAACATAAGTGGTAAGTTTTATATTGTGTATGGCTATTTACTCACCTGTCTGAACACATCCGTCAGTTCAATTTCAAATTCCGCTTTGAACTTGGGAAACTTGACAATCACCTGTGTGCTATAAAGCTTCTCTGCGATGGTTGTCAGCGGCATAGACTTCAGTTTTTCCTCTAGCTGCTTCAAACCGGTCTTTTGATTAGGCAAAATAACCAACATACTCAAGTCGGAGTCTTTATAGGGCATTTCTAGCGCTCTAGCATCCAAATCTGGCAAATCCGCATAGCGAAAACGATTCTTAACATTCATCATGCGCACATCAATGCTGTCTGCATCATTTAAATAAAACTTCTCATCATGTGTGGCATGCGCTGGAAACTTGTGCAACCATTCACCCTTAAAATGTACGGCATTTACCAGCACCAAGCGTGTCTGTTGACTCAATGCGCTAGGCTGTATCAGATCCTTGATGAGATGATTTGTGCGCTCCTCTACCCAGCTATTAATGCTGGCGGCCGCTTTGGTATTTTGTGCAAAGTCTACATTCTCAGCGGTGGATAGAAACTTTTGCGTCAGCAGCTCATTGTACTCTTTACGCAGCTCATAGCCACGCATCACATAAATCTTGTTGGCTATGTGCAGAATATCGCTCTTCTCGTAGCTGCTTAGAATGTTGTAATAACTCTCTGCTATCTCACGCTCATCGCTGGACACTAAGCCCAGACCTTGATCCAATTCAGACGCAGTTTCACCGCCTGCGCCCACACGCGCCATGGCAGCACAAGTTTGTATAGAGAAGGGCGAGAAGACCACATTCTGGTTGGGCTTTAGCGTAGAGAGCTTGCCGTAGACATTAATGGAGAAGATGGCGAGACGACGCGAGAACTCGGCAATGTTGTTGTTGTCGGTGTTGGTCATGGTGTCGCTATCTTGTGCGTTTACCAGCAATAGCAGCGGCAGCAGTGCGCAAACTGTAGATCAAAATAGTGGGAGGTTATGCACTTGGATTAGTTTCACAATTTTATATAATTGTTATTATAATATGAGACAAACGCTTGAGTCACCTCGGCAGATGTTGGAAAAAATGCGCAGTTTTGTGGCCGTTTTGCAGGACAGTGCAATGAGTCACGATTATCACAGTAAATAATAATATTGTTCTTGACTTTCTAGAAAGCGTAGTTGTATATATGTATTTATGTTTGTGTGTATATAAGCGCTCCAATTGTGTTATACAGCGACCTTAGTTGTAACAGCATCGACGTTAGAGCGCCAACTGAACAAAACTGCTGCAGGTATCCATAATATATATGTATGTATATTAAAAGTTGTTTATATCGTTGCTCTTATGCGCGCTCTTTAGACGCCGCATTGCTACTCTTTTTTATGTCGCACTCTCTTAATGTTTGAGCACCACGGCCAAATGTTTTTGTTTATCAGCGCATTGGGGCAAGCGGTAAATTGCCATGATGCAATAAATTTTATAAGGTGACGCAAGGAACTATTATACAAAGTATTTCCATTTTTTATAGTAGCTATATGAAATAAAGGACCAATTTTAATCAAGATTGTGCGGTAGGCCATCTGAAAAGATTTCTGCACTTGCTCTTCATAGGAGACAAATTTTTTTCAGCTAAAAAGTCGTATTGTAAAAATTAATTTAAAAATCGATCTTTAGTTTCATAATTCGTTGAAATATTTATAGAAATGTTTGGTTTTTAGAGAAATGTTCAATACATTGTTATTTTAATTATCATAAATGATTCTGTTGTGGTATTGCATAAAATGACGAGCTCTTGAGTAGAATTTCGTGCATCTGCATAATTCTTTCCAGATGGCGTACCGCACTTTGTACATGCTCTCACTAACACAAGCTTCACAAGGCCATCTACCGATTGCCCAAATTGATATTGACTATATTGTGGAAAACTGATTTGCAAAATCAGAAGTAGAGAAAATTAACTTTCAGAGATACTTTGAATCACATATTTTTGTTGCGGCGCATTTTTCGTGATACGAAATTTGTTTTTTTTTTTGGAGCATAACACTAAACACCAAAATTTATATTTTTGATATTTTTTTTGTTGGTATTTGACTTACCAAATGTTTCCACTGCAAATTGCATTTTGATTAAATTATTTTATCAAGATTGATTTTGTTTTTTATAAGCAATTTGGGTACTTTTTATTTTGAAACTTAAAGAACTTGTTTTTCAACAGTTTATTGTCACAGAAATGATTTTAAAGACTGATTTACATTTACTGAGTAAATAATATTTGCTTTGCTGCTGTTATCAGTAAAACGAATTAATGAGCTCTTCTCAGAACATTGGCGTAGTTGTCTTTTTATATAGGGGGTCATCATCATCATCAGCATCTGTTAGCACTACCACCCGGGTGGGTTTTGGCTTCCTCTACTATCTTGTTCCATTCGCCTCTGTCTCAGGCCAGCATCTTTCAGTTATATACTGGATAAAGTTGATTAATCGTATTTTTGGGCGTCCTCTGTATCGTGTATGATTTAGGTTGTACTCTAGTATCTTTCTTTTTTTTTTTTATAGGGGGTCATGCGGGTTAGTATTTAATTTTTATGTTTAGGGTATCATATGAGTTAGTAAACAGTCAGTGATATTTTTATAGAGGGCAAAAATAAGTTCTAATTCATAATGTTTGAGTATTCATCGGTAATATTATTTTTTTGCACACTGAAACCATAAAATAAATACTAAATCACTTTGTCTGGCAAAAATGCATAAAAACAAAAGTGCCCGTGTAACGACGTGAACAAACCTGAACAAAGAGGCATAAGGGCAAAAGTGCCAGACTAACAACGTGAGCAACAACTATTAGTCGTTTACAAGTCTTATATGGCGTGCTTTGAAAAGTATAAATTTTATTATTTATTTATTAACATTAATTAGACTAAGTATTAATGCTAAATATAATATATACAGAAACAATGCGTCCCAAAAGAATAACCTTGGACAAATGCCAATAAATTTTATATTATATATTTATTTTCAAATTTTTTCAAAAATTCCACTTTTTCAAATTAAAATCCTGGCTTTACATAGTTTTGGCTGGTGTTTTCAAACACAATTATCTATCAAACTAAAAATACTAAATAAAACCAAAACCAGTATAAAAAATATGTACACACTGTTTGATATTAGCGCTTTTTACAACACAGTTTTGGGCAAAAGTGCCCTACTTTTCATAATCAAGGGTCTAGTTCGGCCACAGATGCCCATTTGTTTTAAGTGTAAGTAACACTTTTCTCCCGACAAAGTAAAAACACGAACTGATTATAAATATTGTTTTTTTTTAGGAGCATCAGAACTTTAATGTGAAATAAAAGAAAGGAAAATGCATGTCCTTAATGACATTTTTGTTCTGCTGCCAGGGAAATAGGGGTGTACTTTAATTTTTTCTGAAATTATTTTTGCTTAAGGCCCATACGCAGTTCAAAAATTTTCGCACGGAATGACAAAACTTCATATAAAAAAAAAATTCCAAATGGGATTAAGAAATATCTTATTTTTTATTTTCGAGAAAGCTTTCTTTTTTTAGCATAACATTCGTTAGGTCATGGTGGGTTGGAGGATTTGGTGGCCCCTAATCCATACTATGCGCTGCTGAATCAAAGTACTGTCAGGCCCACGAAGTTCCGCTTGTTTGAATTTTGACCTTGCTAAAAAAAGAGAATGGTTTTTCAAAAGTTATAGATTGCAAAAATACTGAAACATTTCTCCAAAAATCCAAAATTCGGCCCTGCTTAAAACTTTCTGTGTAGAAATTTGGCAGTAGCCGCCTAAATCTGCTCTCCAAAGTCAAGGAATGTTAAATCAGTTTCTCTTCGTTCAAGTTGTCATCTTATCGTTCTCTCTGATGGAACTATGAGTGCATTGAAATATAATAGGAATTTTTTCAGTCAGTTGCACGTTACACTCCAAGAAACAAAGATAACTTTAGTATTTACCATCGCAGCTGACTCATACGGAAAGTGTTTTCATTGATATAAACTATACGGGATTGCTGACATTTTCAATTCTACTCACCCAACTACAATATAAAATTAAAGGTAGACGCCAAGGCATCTGATTTTTATTAATTTAATGTGTTTTGTAAGTAAGAACTGTTCGAAAAGGACATGGTGTGTTGAGAGTATTTGATTAAGTATATAATGCTATAGAGTTTAATCTGGTACAATATTTGTTTAACAGATAACAATATTTATATACCAGATTTCATTTTATAATAGTAGTTAGATTTACTTACCCTGCCATTTCATTGTAATTTACATATATGAAATGATCTCTGTGAAGAGATGTGGCAAGCGGGGTATCTGACAACCAGCCAAAGTTTAGCACTAATAAAGCGAGCAGGGGGCGGAGTCCTGTATTTTTATTCAGACAACTCAAAAAATTATATCATTACTTGAGTTAATAATGTCTAATTAATAACAGAAACTTAAAAATATACGCTTCTACTTTAGGGGAATATTATAGCTATGAGTGGCCCCCTAACTGCGCCACTGCTTCTATAGAACTTGTATCGCAATGAACTCAATGAATCGGTCGCATTGCCAATTCCAATACAATAAATGGCCCGCCCTATTTTTTGAGGAGAATTCTATAGATTTTGATACATAGCCCCCTAGCTACGCCACTGCTTGAAGAGTTCCGGTGAACTCAGCATATAATATCAATCATTGCAAATTTCAAACCATGATTCATGCTTAAAAATCGAAAAACATCGATATTTAATAATTTAGAACTTTATTTTAATTTTTCTTTTAAATAATATTTGTACTGTATTCAAAAATGTTATTATATTCCAACGTAAATAACGTCAGCTCGTGAGTTGTCGAAGCATTTGGTTCGCTCAATCCGTGCTATATATAAGCGACTGACCCAAACTATTGTCAGGACCACGAAGTTCCGCTTAGAAATTTTGCTTACTTGAATTTTGACATTTGTTTGCTTGAGTTTTCACATAATTTGCCAGAAAATATTAGGCAATCCTTTGAATTATAGATGACATAATAAAATGGTTTATTGACTATGAAATTAATTGGTTCCTCAGTTACGAAAACCATCGATATTAGTTCCAATGTGAAACCTATATTGAGAAAGAAATTTTATTATCGATAAGTTAATTTTTTTCATAGAAAACTAACAAAATATGTTATGTAATGACTGGCAATTAGGTGGATCAGTTACCAGCATATAATATATGGGTCTAAAAACTAGTTTTCCAATTTGCATTACTTCTAAATAGATTTGTTGACTAGCTTTCCCATAAAGACGCTGCCATAATTATTGTATATGATATAGTAGAAAGGTTTGTTGGCATTAAATTCCGGGGGTAGATCTTCTGGTAGTGGCATGCTCAAAACGCTTATTCCGGCACCTAAAGGAATTAAAGGAAAAAATGTTAATTACGACTTATGGAGCTATACCTTGTAACCATTTTTCCCAAAAATTTAAATATAATATATGCGGGAGTACGATCTGGTTTCCACAGAAGGCCGACATTGTTTATAAGGCTTAGGCCAGACTGCGTTATTTTTCAGTTTTTTTTTAAAAAAACCAACACATTTATGATGCTTCTAACATATGGGCCCTCCCGCATTTCTGTTTAATCCGCGCCTGGTTTTAAACATTAGTGGAAGATGAAAAATATCATGGAGAAAATAAATAAAACATTGAGATATCTTAGGGTATCTTTTTGACCTTGGATTTGGATTTAGCAATCCCAAAAACATTTTTTGAGGCCAAGGGAGAACCCAGATCCGTTTGCCTAAATCTATTAGCCGATTTGGATTCAGAGCGTCGAAATACATAAGAAAACATAAGCCTAGTCCGCAGATTTTTTTTTATTTTTAAATTAATTCTGCAAAATGTGTTAGGACATCCAACTGCCGCTTACCTTCCCGACTGATTCAAATTTCTCTATACAATTCCGCTACGAAATAATAAAAATTAGGTTTAATTCTGATAGTGTATTTTTCTGATACATTGTTTATATAGCTAAAATTTCAACACATGTCCAGCAAATAAAGGCAATCCCTTAGAATTTTGTATGATAAAATAGAAGGGTTTATCTGCAGTAAAGTAATAAATGGGCTTAAAACTTTGCAATGATGTTCTGCGTATCGCAATAATAGCTGCATGGTAAAAAAAAGTAAAATATATTTAAAATAAAGTCATCCGAAAATACATTTTTTAAAAAATGTCATAAGTGTAGACCTTGGCATGAAAGATGAAAAAGATGGTATCAACATGAGTCTTTGAGAAACTGCACGAGAGAACTTCCAAAAATGAAATGAGCCAAATGTTTAATGAAGAATGAACCCCTTCTAATGCTCTACATGAAAAGATGAAGGGAACTAAAGAAATGGGCACATAGAAGTTCACTAAAGTCGTCATAAAGCAACATTAGGTGACTTTATACATCTTGAGAGTCCTAGATACTTACCGGTAGCTGCAGCTGCCTCAGTGCCCTCCTCGTTCACCTCAATAAAAGCCTTGTGTATGATCTTTGAAACACTTAGTCTGCCTGATTCAAGCATTTGACCAAATTCAGCCTCACCCGAAAATAGACGTATCATGCCCAGCTGCAAATATAAAGAGAGCCATAAACATATAAACTTTAACTTCTAACTCCTAATCCAACTACCTTTTTAAAAACTTCCGACAGCTCTTGTGTGAATTCCGCTTTGAATTTCGGCAACATTACTCTAACCTCTCTAGAGGATAATTTCTTTGTAATATCCAACAAAGAAGTGCTTTTTAGCTTGCTCTCGAGCTGCTGCAGTCCAGTCTTCTTATTGGGCAATATGATCAGCATGGACAAATCGCTATCTCTATAAGGCATGGACAAAGCCTTGGCATCCAATTCGGGCAATTCTCCATATGCAAAACGATTCTGCAAGTTCATCATAGGCACCTTAACCTTATCGGCATCGTTCAAAAAGAAATCCTCATCCCGTGTACTCGCTGCCTCAAATTTCGTTTTCCACTCGCCCTTAAAGTGCACAGCATTGACCAACACTATACGTGTATCGCTACTTAAATCAGACGGCGAAGTTAGATTCTTAATTAAATTATTTGTCTTGGACTCCACCCATGTATTGATACTTTTGCTTGACGCTTCGTTTGCAGCAAAATTTAGCTGTTCCGGCTTGGATTGGAACTGGTTGGTCAGTAAGCTGTCAAAGTTTTGCTTAACTTTAAAGCCTTCCATTATGTAAACCTTATTGGCTATTTTCAATATTTTGGAGTCTTTATATGCGGCCAATACGGGGGCGAAGCTTTGCGCAATTTCCGCTACATTTTTGGAGCTAAGCTTCAGACCTCGATCCAACTCCTCAGCAGTTTCTTTTTCGGCACCGATGCGTGCCATAGCAGCGCAGGTTTGTATGGAAAGCGGCGAAAATATAATATTCTTGTTGGGATTCAATTTGACCAATTGTTCGTATACATTGGTGCCAAAGGACTTCAGATTTTGCGCAAATTTTGTATTATCAGCTGCCATGGTGCTCGAGTCGTATGCGGCAATGCTTAGAAGAAGACCAAAAATTGTTTTGAGTACTGCTAAAGAAAGAGAATGTTTATAAGTTACTGAAATATTTGTTTAGCTATGAGGCGCTTTTATATGTGTAACAGTGTTGAGATACGAAGAGTACGAACATGACGCATTTTGCAGCTCTTAACTATTATCTCTTAGTTTGAATGACTCTTACTATTGCATGACCTCACTTGGGAATGCGTTTTAGTTACAAATATATTATCTATAGTTATTTACTTCATTCAATGTATTTAAATAATAATCTTTGTACTAATTTTTATTTCTGGCTCTCAGTGACGGTATGCAACAATATAAAGCTAAATGGTTAAAAGCTACATCGAAGCTCGTCCCCCCAAAATCTATTTTTCTTGTATTTTTCAATACTTCTCAACGTATAGCCTCTTAGAATAATATAAAAATCTGTTCATATTTGCAAACTGCTTAAAAGTTTAGACTTGTAGAAAAAAATATGGGTGTAAACACTAAAATTTTGAAATTAAAGTAAAAAGCTGACAGGGAATCCCATAGTCGGGCATATCCTCTACTGTATCATATTATGCTAAAAATTGTTTGGAATTGTCGCGGGCCACCAGTTGCGGCCCTGTCGGCAGTTGTCTTAGTCCGGCCCTGTTTGACACTTTGCAGTAGCCGGCAAAATCTGCTCTTTCAAGTAAATGCACCTTAAAGCATTTTCTCTTCGTTCAAGTTTTTATCTTACCGCTCTTTCTCAGTTGGAACTCAATAGGAATTTTTTTCAATTAGTTGTGCGCTACACTCCAACAAACAAAGATATCTTTAGTATTTACCATCGTAACTGACTCATTCGAAAAGTGTTTCCATTGATAAAGATTTTGGCGAATTGCAGACGTATTCAATTTTACTCACCCAACTATAAAACTAAAGGTAGACGCCAAGTCATCTGATTTCTATTAATTTATGGTGTTTTATAAAAGTGAAGTGTTCGAATAATTTTTAATATTTAAAAAATCTTTCCAGACATTGTGTTTTGACAGCATTTGCTTAGTTATAACTTTAAAGGTGTTATCTGGTATACATACCCCTTATTTAGCAGGTTATGTGTTAATTTTACTTACCCTGCCATTTCATTGTGATATGTGAAATAATTGAAACTATGTGAACGAAAATATATAGATGCAGTTCCAGCGATATTTATATTAATACTATTTACATTTTACTTGCAAGTGCTGCCTTTTATACCAGGTTTGGTAAGCTTTGTTGTAGCTTTTATTGAGTCCGTGCTATGACTCGGGGAGTTTTATTCTCTTGCTATGTTTACGTTAGGTATTGAGTATAGACAGACAGTTTATAATTACAATGTTAGCTTAAGTTATTACTAACAACTAAAATATTAGGTGTACAACTTTGCTTCTGCAGTTTTGTCCTAATGAGGCTTTATTTTAAAAAAGTGGTTATTGAAAGTACTGCTTGTCGATAGCGACTACTTTTTCCCGATCTTTCTGGTAGTTCCGAAAAAACGATGAATCTGTTGAGGCAATCCAAGAATCGCTACATTTTATGACTTCTTCATAAGAGTGGAATTTCTCGTCAGCTAGACTGTGTCCCATGGATCAAAACCCATGGTAATTCGAAGCAGCAATATCTGGAGATAGAGATTACTTGTACGCTGCCATGTCTAATCTTGGTATCCCTGCAAAGCTAATTGGGCTCTGCAGAATGACGTTGAGCACCTCTCCGAAACCATTAATACCAAGAGAGGTCTTAGACAAGGTGACTCGCTTTCTTTTATGCTCTTCAACCTCTTGATGGAGAGCATTGTAAGGAATGCTGGTGTATATCGGACGGGCACAATACTGACGAATAGATGTGTCCAGCTTCTTGGCTAGCCACTGGCGCTTTTTGGAGCAATCGAAAAGGAATCGGCGAGAGTAGGTCTCGCGGTAAATGTGGGCCAGACAAAGTTTATGGTGTGCTCCAGCAGGGAATCCCGACGTCGTGATTCCCAGCTGACAGCAGGAAGCTATTTGAAACGCTCAAGGAGTTTATATATGTTGGCTCTGCACTTGCCAACAACAATATTGTCAGCCTGGAGATTAAGCGACGGATAACGCTTGCTAACAGGTGCTACTTTGGGCTCAGTAGGCAAATGGTTAGCAGAGCTCTCTCTCAACAGTTGAAGTTAGCACTTTACAAGACGCTCATCCTTCCAGTGCTTCTATATGGTGCTGAAGCCTGGACAACAACACAATCAGATGCAGCATTCGATGCGATGATGAGCTATATCAGCTGTACGGGGACGTGATAAGGCGAATGAGTGGCATGCGACTTCGCTGGCTGGGTCACGTATGGAGGAGGAAACACCAGCTCGTAAGGTATTCGACGCGGTAGTTGGCAGGAGAAGGAGAAGGAGAGGACGGCCTGGGATTCGTTGGCGAGACCAAGTGACTGAAGCCCTAACATGACTTGGAATTACCAATTGGACGAGGCGCGCACAAAGCAGAGACGTATGGAGGCAAATTGTGTATCAGGCAGAGACCCAGTAGGGTTGTTAAAGCCAAATAATAATAAAGATAATATCTGGAGAGCACGGTGGGTGAGGTAGGATATTCCATTTAATCCTGTCTTGAGCGGTCTGGCGTCATGTGTCCGAGCTGGAGGATGACTTTGTCGTGCTTCTCTTGGTACTGTGGCCATTTTTCCTTCAATGCTCGGCTCAAACGCATCAATTGCGTTTGATACTGATCTACTGTGATGGTTTCACCCGGTTTCAGAAGCTCATAGTATACTCCACCGAGCTGGTCCCACCAAATGCAGATCATAACCTAAGCGTCGTGGAGGCATGTGCAGGCATTCCCCCATTGTTTTTTTTTGTTTGGGATTATCATAATGGATTTCTCGTTGTGATTCACAATCTCATATAAAAACCCCTTCCGATTGTTTGTCTGAATCAGGTGTTCATAAGTGAAGAAACATCTCTCTGCTTTAATTAGTACGGATCCCAAATTCCTTGTTCCTGAACCATTCCGATGCCTTTAAGGCGTTTCTAAGTGACATTGCCATATCTTTTTACGTTTGGTATGAGTCTTCATCAAGCAATTCCTCCAATTCGGAGTTTTCGAAAACTCTCTCTGGCCCACCGCTATGCTTGTCCTCCACGTCAAAATCACCGATTTTGAAGCGCCGAAATCACTCGCATGTTCTTTTACTAAGAGCAATCTCATTATAAGTATTTTTGAGTATTGGAAGAGCCTAGCTTTTTTCTTTAAATTGTATCAGAAAATCGGAACTTTCCGCAAATGACGACAATTCGGCTCGAACACTGGCGTCTTCGAATAGGGATAAATTTTTAATGAAAATGTAAGTTCCCTGATTTGGTTATGTCGTTATGTTGCCAGATGACTAAGCTCATTTTTACGTTTTAAATTTTCTTCAAATATACGGTCGAAAGCTTTAAAAATTAATTTCCAACACTTTCAAGGATATTCCTGGTTTTTACGCGTAATGCTTTTGGAAGCGAAAAGGCAAAGTTGATATCAAACAAATCAATAGCTTGATATTGGGTTAATAATAACAACTCAAGGTCTATGGGGAAAACAAATATATCTCATAATATGTATTATCTACCCGCTGCAATTTGGTGTTATCAACGGCATACTGTATATTATCTATAAACATATCGCAATTAGTACGATAAGCCAAGTGTCAAGTTGAACGATTATTTATTTTACAAAACCCCACGTCAAGTGTTAGGAAATGAACGAAAGTGGGCTTTACAATAAGATTAAAAAAAAAACCTTTAACAACAATAAATGGGCTGTTATCAAAAACGCGTAAAAAGACGCGTAAATCGCTTTTTCCCACAATAAGCCAAAGTTTTGTGTGGGTGAAGCAAGCAGGGGGCGAAGCGCAGCATTTCTATTTAGAAAATTGTCTGAAAAATTATGCTTGAGTTGGGCAACATAGCTACTTCCTCATAAGAACTAATTATTACTTTTCACTTGGATACATTTTTTTTCAGGCACCAATCGTCGAATTCGCGACCTTTTTTCTTGTTACACATATTGTTACTTCCGATGAATAACAAATTTAAGGAGATTTTCCTTTTTTATTATATTTTTATGACTTATATTATAGATAGATATTATAGATATTGAATAATTTGTACTTAAAAATTGTAGATGAAAATTTTTTTTTTGTTTCATGCTTTTCAGAGCTTGATTTTTTAGCAGTCGTTATTTAGTTTTTTGATCTTTCTTGTTTCTCTAAAAATATAAAAATTAATTTATTAATTTCTAAAATTTATGATTTTTTTTATTGTGTTTTCTTAGAATAATCTTATTTTAACATGAAATGCTTAAGCTGATGCGATTTGGCGCTTAGTTCTTCTAAATCAATGCTGACTCGGTGAGCTTTCAGACTCACGAGCTTGAACTTGGTGGGATTTATTCAGATTGGACTTATTCTTTACTTGAGTTTTGATCTTTTTGAGTCTTTCGTTCCAAATTTTGTATTTATTTACTTAAATTTCCATATATCTTGCTAGAAAATATTAGGCACTTCTTTGAATTATAGATGGCATCATAAAAAGGTTTTTTTTTTGCTGTGAAAGAAATGTAATCCGTAGTTGAAAATTTTTTCATTGTGAAACCAAAAATTTGTAAGATAAAAAAAAGTATTATTATCGATAATAAGCTACATTTTTAATTGAAACATACAAATTTTTGATCTCTTCAATAATGGTAAGTCTCTTTTAGTGAAATGACACAGTTCCTTTAAATGCTTGGGTTGGCAGTTGAGTTAAGTTTTCTAATACCCAAAGTCGAAAATTATTTTTTCACATTGCAGGCGCATTTTTTAGAAGTTGTGGCTTTGGCTGTTGCTCCAGCTGATGCTAACTTTCCCATAAACAGGCTGCCATAATTATTGTATATGATATAGTAGAAGGGCTTGTTGGCATAAAATTCCTTCGGTTGAGATTCTGGTGGCGGCATGCTCCGAGCCATCACAGCAACACCTAATGCAGAGAAAAGAAAAGTTTAGTTTTCAATCTGTCGGGCGCTTGTAGGAACATCCCGTAACTATTTATCTCCGTCAAAATTGTGTATTTGTACATAACTAGGGCTCACCCCAAATTTTTTGAATCCGCACCTGATGTTTAATGTTAAAAGAACTCGTTGAAAATACAACAAAAGAAAGAGGAATATAGAATATAGAGCATTGCATTGCCGCAAATTATAAGGGGCTTCGCTACCTGGGCATTTCGGCCACAGAACCTCTGAGAAAGTATTTGGTTGAGGTGTGCCTTCTTTGATATTGTTTTGCAAAGAATTTTAATATTAAAACAAATAATTTTTGATGTAATACGTAATTTAAGCTATTTATTTATCTATTTTATAAGATTAAGAGTTTTTCTTAGAAACTAATGATTTAGGATTGGTTGGCAGTTTAAAGTATCAGGTACAAGCAGCATATAGCACTTAATGCCGAAAATGAATTTTCCATCTCTTCTAAGCCGACTTGTTAGTTAACTTTCCCATAAAAAGGCTGCCATAATTATTGTTAATGATATAGTAGAAGGGCTTGTTGGCATAAAATTCCTTGGGTCGAGATTCTGGTGGCGGCATGCTCCGAGCCATCACAGCAACACCTAATGCAGAGAAAAGAAAATTTTAGTTTTCAATCTGTCGGGCGCATTGTAGGAATATCCCGTAACTATTTATCACTGTCAAAATTGTGATTTTGAACATAACTAGAGTTCACCCTAAATTTTTTGAATCCACACCTGATGTTTAATATAGATGCAGTATGTAAAAAGAACTCGTTGAAAATACAACAAAAGAAAGAAAAATATAGAAGTTCAACACAGTGAAGAGCATCGCTTTGCAATAAATTACAAGGGGGCTCCGCTACCCGCGCATTCAGGCCACCAAACCTCTCAAAAAGTATTTGGTTGAGGTGTGCCTTCTTTGATATTGTTTTGCAAAGAATTTTAATATTAAAACAAATAATTTTTGATGTAATTCGTAATTTAAGCTATTTATTTATCTATTTTATAAGATTAAGAGTTTTTCTTAGAAACTAAAGATTTAGGATTGGTTGGCAGTTTATAGTATCAGGTACAAGCAGCATATAGCACTTAATGCCGAAAATGAATTTTCCATCTCTTCTAAGCCGACTTTTTAGTTAACTTTCCCATAAAAAGGCTGCCATAATTATTGTATATGATATAGTAGAAAGGCTTGTTGGCATAAAATTCCTTGGGTTGATTTTCTAAGCTCATAGCCATCGCAGCAACACCTAATGCAGAGAAAAGAAAAGTTTAGTTATTAATCTGTCTGGCATTAAGGGAATATCCTGCAACTATTTTCGCTTTCTATGTAAATATCTACGCCTAAATTGTAAATTAGGGCTCACCCTAATTTTTTTGAGTCCGCTCGTGATATTTAATATTGATGCAGTGTGTAAAAAGAACTCGTTGAAAATACAACAAAAGAAAGAGGAACGTGAAAGTCAACAAAGTGTAGAGCATTGCTTTGAAACAAATTACAAGGGGGCTCCGCTGCCTGCGCATTTCGGCCACCAAACCTCTCAAAAAGTATTTGGTTGAGGTGTGCCTTCTTTGATATTGTTTTGCAAAGAATTTTAATATTAAAAGAAAAAATTTTTGATGTAATTTGTAACTCAAGCTATTTATTTATCTATCTATTTTATAAGATTAAGAGTTTTTCTTAGAAACTATAGATTTAGGATTAGCTGGCAGTTTATATTATCAGGTACAAGCAGCATTTATAGCACCTAATGCCGAAAATGAATTTTCCATCTCTTCTAAGCTGACTTGTTAGTTAACTTTCCCATAAAAACGCTGCCATAATTATTGTATATGATATAGTAGAAAGGTTTGTTGGCATAAAATTCCTTGGGTCCAGATTCTGGTGATGGCCTGCTCCTAACCATTATACCAGCACCTAATGCAGAGAAAATAAAAGTTAAGTTTTCAATCTGTCGGGCATTGGAGGAATATCTTGTTCGCTTTGAATGTAAATATCTGCGCCAAAATTGTGAATGCAGTATGTAAAAAAAAAATCGTTAAAAACACAACAAAAGAAAGATAAACGTAGAAATAAACATAGTGAAAAGCATTGCTTTGCAACAAATTACAAGGGGGCTCCGCTACCTGTTCGTTTATGTCACCAAAACTCCGAGATAATATTTGGTATGTGTGGCTTCTTTGTTATTGTTTTGTAAAGAATTTTAATATTAAGACAAATAATTTTAAGACTATTTATCTATTTTATAACGTTATGACTTTTTCTTAGTAACTAAAGATTTAGGTACAAGCAGCATTTACAACACCTAACGACGAAAATAAATTTTTCATCTCTTTTAAGCCGACTTGTTAGTTAACTTTCCCATAAAAAGGCTGCCATAATTGTTGTATATGATATAGTAGAAAGGTTTGTTGGCATAAAATTCCTTGGGTCGAGATTCTGGTGGCGGCATGCTCCGACCCATCACAACAAGACCTAATACAGAGAGAAGAAAAGATTAGTTTTCAAACTGTCTGACATTGGCGGAATATCCTATAACTTGTTTGGCTTTCAATGTAAATATTTGCGCCTAAATTGTGATTTTGTTAATAATTAGGGCTCATCATCAATTTTTTGAATCCGCTCCTGATATTTAATATGAATGCAATATGTAAAAAGAACTCATTGAAAATACAACAAAAGAAAGACCAATATAGAAGTTTAATAAAGTCAACAAAGTGAAGAGCATTGCTTTGCAATAAATTACAAGGGGCTGCGCTACCTGCGCACTTAGGTTATCAAAACTCTGAGACAATATTTTATGGAGGTGTGCTTTCTTTGATATTGTTTTGCAAAGAAGTTTAATATTAACACAAATCCTTTTTGATATAATTCGTAATTCCGGCTATTTATTTATATGTTTTATAAGGTTAAGTCTTTTTCTTAGTAACTAAAAATTTAGGATTGGCTGGTTTAGAGTACCAGGTACAAACAGCATTTATAGCACATAATGCCGAAAATAAATTTTCCAACTCTTCTAAGCCGACTTGTTAGTTAACTTTCCCATAAAAATGCTGCCATAATTACTGTGTATGGTATAGTAGAAAGGCTTGTTGGCATAAAATTCCTTGGGTCGAGATTCTGGTGGCGTAATGCTATTAGGCATTAAATTATCACCTACTGCAGAGAAAATAAAAGTTTAGTTTTCACTCTGTAGGTCATTGGAGGAATATTCGTAACTATTTTCGCTTTTAATGTAAATATCTGCGCCAAAATTGTGAATGCAGTATGTTAAAAAAAACTCGTTAAAAATACAACAATAGAAAGAAGAACGTAGAAGTCAACAAAGTGAAGAGCATTGCTTTGCAACAAGTTTCAAGGGGGCACCGCTACCTGCGCACTTAGGCCACCAAAACTCTGAGACAATATTTGTTTGAGGTATGCCCTCTTTGATATTCTTTTGTAAAGAATTTTAATATTAAGACCAATTTTTTTGGAGAAAAATAAGCATAATTCCAGTGAAAGCAAACCATGCTCAATATTGAAAAAAGTATTTTTTTTTTTTTGTGGGCAACCAAACGGTGCACATCTGTCAAGGTTCAAGATAATCTTATTCTCCTTTAGGGTCAGCTACCCCAAAAAGTCGAATCTAACTTTAAACAAATAATCCTTTGAAAAATGTTATTCTTAATACCCAACTACAGCACATGTGTCAAGTTGTAAGTCGATTCGTTAAAAGAAAAATTTCACGTACATCGACCCCATTATTCCCACTTGTTTCAGAATTTCACAAAATTCTTTTTCAGTGCGCAACAACGCCATTATACACGTTCCATCTACTAGCTGCATTAAGTTACTACAAAGTTCTTGATCATACTCACCAGTAGCTGCAGCTGCCTCAGTACCCTCCTCATTTACATCAATAAAAGCCTTGTGTATAATTTTTGACACCGTTAGACCTTCTCCCGAGTCCAAAATTTGACCAAATTCAGCCTCACCCGAAAATAGACGGTTCATGCCCAGCTGCAAATATAAAAAAAGACACCATAAACATATAAACATAATCCCTAACTTCCAAATCCCAGTACCTTTTGAAAAACTGGCGTTAGCTCTTGTGCGAATTCCGCTCTGAATTTCGGGAACATTACTCTAACCTTCTCTTGAGACAATTTCTTTGTAATATCCAACAAAGAAGTGCTTTTTAGTTTGCTCTCTAGCTGCTGCAGTCCAGTGTTCTTATTGGGCAGTATAATCAGCATGGACAAATCGCTGTCACTATAAGGCATGGACAAAGCCTTGGCATCCAATTCGGCTAATTCTCCATATGCAAAACGATTCTGCATATTCATCATGGGCATCTTTATCTTATCGGCATCATTCAAAAAGAAATCATCATCCCTTGTATCCGATGCATCAAATTTGGTTTTCCACTCGCCCTTAAAATGTACAGCATTGACCAACACTAAACGTGTATTGCCATCCAAATCGTTTGGCGAAATGAGATTCTTAATTAAATTATTTGTCTTGGATTCCACCCATGTATTGATAGTTTTGCTTGCCGCTTCGCTTGCAGCAAAATTTATCTGTTCCGGCTTGGATTGGAACTTGTTGGTCAGTAGGTTGTCAAAGTTTTCCTTAACCTTATGGCCGGCCCTTATATAGACTTTATTGGCTATTTTCAATATTTTGGAGTTCTTATATGCGGCCAATACGGGGGCAAAACTATCTGCAATTTCGGATATATTTTTAGAGCTTAGTTGAAGACCACGATCCAACTCCTCGGCAGTGTTCTTTTCAGCGCCCATGCGCACCATAGCAGCGCAGGTTTGTATGGAAATCGGCGAAAATATAATATTCTGACTGGGATTCAATTTGACCAATTGTTCGTATACATTGGTGCCAAAGGTATTCAGATTTTGTGCAAATTTAGTTTTATCAGCAGCCATTGTGGTTGAGTTGTTTGCCGCAATGCTTAGAAGAAGAAAAAAAAATTTTGTGACGAGTGCTAAAAAAAAGAGAATGTCTATAAGTTACTTAAATATTTGTTTTTTATATTGGTTGCCAGTGTTTAGAAATGAAGAGTACGAGTATGACGCATTTTGCAGCTCTTAACTATTATCTCTTAGTTTGCATGACCTCACTTGGGAATGCGTGTTAGTTACAAATTTGTTATCTATAGTTATTTACTTCTGCAATGTATTTAAATAATAATCTCTGTACTAATTTTCATTGCTGACGTTCAGTGCCGCATTCATTATGGGCCCTACCCAAGGGCCGTGAGCAATAATGTAAAGCTAAATTTTTAAAAGCCACATCGAAGCTCACCCCCATAATCGGTTTTTTGTATCTCAACATATAGCCTATTTGGCTTAGAATAAGAACGCAATAAAAATCTGTTCAAATTCGTTACGAGGTTGCAAGAGGTCGACTTGAAACATGGGTCCAAACACTAAAATTGTCAACATGAAGTAAAAAGTTGACAGGGTATGCCATTGTCAGACATAGCCCCTAGCCCCTTGGAATGGTCGCTGGCCATCTGTTGCGGCCCTGTCGGCAGATGCCCAAGTCCGGCCCTGCATGAAACTTTGTATGTAGATATTTTGCAGTCAAGGCACGTTAAAGCGAAGAGAACTTTTTATCTTATCGCTCTCACTGAAGGGATTACGAGTACATTGAAACAGAATAGGAATTTTTTTCAGTCAGTTGTGCGCTACACTCCAACAAACTAAGATATCTTTGGTATTTACCATCGTAACTGACTCATTCGAAAAGTGTTTCCATTGATAAAGATTTTGGCGAATTGCAGACGTATTCAATTTTACTCACCCAACTATAAAACTAAAGGTAGACGAAAAGCTTTTAATATTTTTTTTTTTTTTTATTAATTTACTATGCTGTTTTGTCAGCCTTTTTTTTGTTTGTGAACTGTTCGAATAATTTTGAATATTTAACAAATCATTTTGTTTTGACAATACTTGCTTAGGTATACCTACAGAGTGTTATTTGGTATACCCCTTATCTAGCAGATTATGTGTTAATTTTACTTACCCTGCCATTTCATTGTGATTTGCTTGGAAATAATTGAAACTATGTGAACGAAAATATATAGATGCAGTTCCAGCGATATTTATACTAATACTATTTACATTTTACTTGCAAGTGCTGCCTTTTATACCAGGTTTGGTAAGCTTTGTTGTAGCTTTTATTGAGTCCGTGTTATGACTAGGGGAGTTTTATTCTCTTGGTATGTTTGCGTAAGGTATTGAGTACATAAATAATCTGTGGAAACTCGGATTTAGTATATAATCTTACAATGTTAGCGTAAATTTTTATTAACAACTAAAATATCATTTTATGACTCACTCGTGGAGAATAAGAATTTTGTAAAACTAAAAATTTATTTTTACTTCAAGCGTTGTGTCTTATGACAATAAGCAATCAGCTCGAAAAAATTCCCAATCTAGAACTAAAAATTCGTATAATCGATCTTGGTAAAACCCTTTGTTCTAAGCCCTTTAAAAAAGATTTCCCGCGTAAATATATTATTGTAGGTATACATTTCAGTAAAAGATTTTGTTTTAAATTTTCTTCCAAAATCCAAGGTAAAAAGCTTTAAGAATAGATTTCCAACGCTTCACAAGGTATTCCTGATTTTTGCGCCAAATGCGTTTGGAACAAAAAAGGCAAAAGTGATATCTAAAAAAATCAATAAATTGCTATACATATGAAAGTTTGGAAGAAAATAAATGTATGTATGTATAATAATACATATATAATATTTCCTCTGCAATTTGGTGATAACAAAAGTATAAGTTTCTTGACTCTATAAACGTATCGCAATTAGAACGATAAACCAGGAGTCAAGTTGAACGATAATTTATTTTACAAAACCCCACGTCAAGTGTTAATAAATGAACGTCATTGTACGATTAAAAAGTAAACCATTAATAAACTGCGGCTGAGTATAGTATCTGAGACTTCCATCTTTAAAATATAGAATATCATTAGGTTGCTGAAGTAGTGTGTTATTCCACGATGTTATAGCTAAAAGAAATCTAAGCGAATTCAAAAAGTGGTCTAAAATGGATTCCACAATGTAACTTAGAGGTTGGATGTTCTGGCGTTTGGCCATACTGCTTGGGAATAGATGATTTGTGGGTAACTATTACTAACTAGTAAACAAGCTGCATTTAAATCTTTTATAGGTATACTTAATATATCATTAGTTTTATGTGGGATGGTGATAAGTATAGGTTGCGTTAGATTTGTAGACAGTGGCGCTTTCCACAAGGCCCAAAGCTCTCTAAGGGGCTCGTAGATAAGGCCAGGTTGTCGAATCGGTAAGAACATTTTTGTTAGACTCCGGGTGTCCGACGATGTTTATTATATATTTTTGGGTACGCTGAATCCAAATGGAAGGTCCCAGAAAGTTAAAATTAATTCTTGCACTCTATTAAGTTGAGGGATTGAGGATAACCTAAACAAGCATCAGCTTCAAGAAACGTTTTGTTAGTTTATGAGTTTGACAGGGTAGGTTTAAAAAGCAGTAGGACTGAATTCATTTTAATTTTTGTAATGAACTTATCGGTAAAAATCCTTAGTAGTCCTCGAAAGAGCACCCCCAACACAATGCGAACAACGCGTTACCCACAGCGCTTACGACTTCTGGAACTCGCTTTTCGGAACCCAATACAGAGATGCGGTCACGGCCCCTTAGACGTCTTTAACGGAGCTGTTTTGAATTCCCTTCAGGTTTCACTGCTACCGAGGAAAGATGAAGAGGTCCGGCTGTCTCAGATCTGGTCTGTAGGTGGGGGTGGGGCAACGTAGCAACACTGTGCTTGGTATGGCCGCACACAGAGGACCCGTTTGTGCAATCTATCAATCAAGTCTACTTAATATTTGCCTTTCGTAGTTTGTCCTGGGCGTACAAACTGATACGTTAACCACACCTTGACGCTCAAAAAGTAGATGAGCATGAAATTGACCGTTGACTTGAACACTCTGGCTTTTTCCGTCACGGCTTTTCCGAGTTTGACGGAGAATATATTGGCATAGCACTGCTCGAGATCTTTTTGGATCGCGAAGACACATCTTAACAGAGGTTCAAGCAAAATAGACGTAGGCGACAAAAAAAAATATTGGTATTTTTGAAAGACTGCCCACTCCACGCCCAGGTACTGCTCGAGATTATTCTGCATCTTAGATCGCCAAGACACTTCTTAACAGAGATTCACGGAAATTTACGTGCTTGCTCTCTCCTTGCCCGCTGGCTATTGGAAAAAGTATCGGTGTCCTCTCCAGGTGATCTGACCGCCTCCAGCGCTCCGTATACTACTACTACTGTTGTCCTCTTCTCCTCGTGGAGCGTAGGGCGATCCGTATGCGCTACAGAAATTCAGTCCTACGACTTTTTGATCCTAACCTGTATACTTAAAATGCATCTGGTTACATTTGAGTTGGTTTTTGCAGAGGCTTAAGAAAAGCAGGGCAGTTACATAAAAGGTCCTGGATACTTTCTATCTTATTCTCATCTCCGCAGCTACGACAGAAGTCGTGTTCGGAAACATGCACTCCTCAAGCTTTTTTTTTTTAAAATTTATGCTTAATTTAAAATTCTTTAAATCTAAAATATTTTAAATCTCAATCATAATCTTTATTTCAATTTTTGCAGTGCTGCTACAAAATGGCCGCTGCCGAAGAAAGTCGCAATGAGTTCGCCAAGGACTTCTTCAATATTATCTGGAAAGGATGTAGAGCTTCAAATGCAACCAATTCAAACGTGATAATATCGCCTGCATCCGTGCACAGTTGTTTGATGCTGGCTTTTATGGGATCAGCTGGTACAACAGCTGAGGAGCTGCGTACTAGTTTAAAACTTGGCAAGGGCAATAAGTTGGATATAGCCCAGAGCTACCTGGAGTTTCTGACGCAAAGCTGCAGTCATGGAGCAAAAGGACCCACGTTGAAAATAGTAAATCGTTTATATGTGAACAGTAACTTGGAATTGCAAAGCGAGTTCAATGCCTTGACGCTGAGATACTTTCAAGCCCAGGCAGAAGCCTTGAAGTTTGCGAATGCTGCAGAAGCTGCACAAAAGATCAATCGTTGGGTGGAGGAGCAAACTGCTAACAAAATACGAGATTTGGTGCAGCCTGCTGCACTGAGTGAGGATACTAGTGCCATCATTATAAATGCTTTGTATTTTAAGGGCAAATGGGCCAAACCCTTTACGCCCGAAACTACTGCGAAAGTGAATTTTTATGTGGATATTAACAAGCATATAGAAGTGGATATGATGCACCAGGATGACAAGTTCAAGTACGCGGAGCTGCCCGAACTTAAAGCCAAAGCATTGCAGTTGCCATTTGAAAATTCGGATATATACATGCTCATTATATTACCTAATGAAATTAGAGGTATTTTTGAAATGGAACATAAGTTGGGTAGTCTAAAACCGGCGGATATTGCAAAACAAATGAAATTGGAACATGTGGATGTAGCGTTGCCCAAGTTTTCCATCGAGTACGATATTGAGCTGAAGCGCTCACTGCAGCAGGTAATTGGAAGTTAGAAGAATTTAAAGCTCAGTACTTAAATATAACTCTTTGCAGCTGGGCATTACTGAGATATTTGGCAAATCATCCAATTTGGGAGAACTGTTTACAAGTTCAACTGGACAGCGAATCTCTGCCATTAGGCATCGCGGTTATATAGACGTCAATGAAGCGGGCTGTGAAGCAGCCGCTGTTACCTGTAAGTAAAATTTGAAATTTTTGTATCTTCCAAGTTAATTTTGTTCTGGTTTCTTCTTTCAGTTATGAAAATAGTGCCCATGTGCTTTAATATGAATCAGAAATCGTTTAAGGTGGATCATCCATTTATCTTTTATATATACAGCAGTAAGGCTGTGTTTTTTGCCGGCTCTTATACAACTCCAAACTGCAACAGCTAGAGATTTGGATTCTGTACCACTTCATCAGGAATTCAACGAATAAATTTGTTTTTTTAATAGAAAATATGAGCGCAGAAGCTTATTCATTTTGTCGACTTATTATGTGACCCTATTGTTATCAGTTAGTCAGTAGAAATTTTTAGAATAGTGGGAATTTACCACAAACTGCTGGAAATCTTTGGCTTATCAGCGATTTTATATCAGTGGCGTATATAGCTTTTTGGCGTTAGTTAGGGTTAAATTGTACGTAATGGCCACCAAATCAACTTAAATTGCCAAAGTCAATTACACTAGTTTACAAATTTAAGAGTCATCGAGTGAACCTTCGCAAAAAAGTGTTTTTTATGGTAATTTTGGGTTTCTATTGAAGAGAGCCAAACATGAATAGAAGAAAAGTAAGCTTTTTGTAGGCATTAGACTAAGCATTGGATACCTGCCAATATATTTGAGCCTTGTATGGCAGAGAGCTTCTTGGTGGCTTTAGACTAATTCTAAGTTAGTGTAAGATTATAATGGCAGCCAAGCCAACTTTTCCTGACATACCGAGTGCTCAGCTTAAGATTTGAAAGCTGTCAAGAGAACCTCTTTTCAGATGCAGAGTTGAAGATTGAATCCGTTTGGCACTAACTACGCATAACTGACAAGGATTTGGAGCTTCTCTTACAGCGCGCCGAATATGAACTGAATCAATGTTACAGCGGCTTCAACTCTTTTATGTCTCAGCAGCTTATGCTATAATAGCTTCTTTGGAACATAAGCCTGCCTGCATAAGCTGCTAAATTTTTTGTATACTTCTTTAATTAAAACAAATTGAAAAAGAATTTTTCTATAAAACTGATAACGAAATTATATCTTTATGGAATTTTAAGTTAAGTAAACCACCACAATCGCAAAACATTGTGAACACAAACAGAGATGATTCCATTCCCAAAATATATGTTGATGAGGAAATTGAAACAGCACGCATCAAGGTTGTAGTCAACTTTTCACAAAGGGGGGTTTAAATAAAATTTTTCTTATATGCATAGGATGTGTGGAACAGTACACAGTAAGTACTAGTCCCTGTTGAGTGCTCAAGAATTAAATTAATGTAATACTAATTTTTATAGGATTCGAAAAAAGCACAACATTGAAAATTGAATGACTTTGAACGTACTTCTTGATTTTAAGAAATGTGCAGAGGAATAAATTGCTTTGGAGAGTATGGTATATGGTGTGGCTTCCTCGAGTCAGAGAAGTGGTCGTGGGTGGTCTTAAAAGTTTAAAAACGTGTTGACGTGGAGGACAAAAAACGCAATAGAAAGCCTAATGTGTAACTGTTTGAAAACAAGAAAATTAAGTTCCAAAAAAAATGAAGCAGATGTTCCACTAATCACCTGACCATAGTTCAATAACCACAGCCAATTCGAATATTCATTAAAAAAATATTAGCTTTTGGCTATGGAAACCCCGTCAAGAACGAAGTTCTTTCCGTTTATCAATTTTCAAGATCTAACTTTGGAAAGTCCAATAAAACGTTTTATTTTGCTGGCTATCTCAGAAAGCTGACTCGCTGGGCTTATCTTGGACGTCCTACCCCAACCGCCTTATTCACCTGACAACGTTATTTTTCAATTATCAATTATTCTGGTTGATGGCACATGGTCTGTCCTAGCTGCGCTTGGCATCACATGAAGGTACCAAAATGATGAGTTCTATCGACGTAGAGCCGAAAAACCCCCGTGGAGCCGCCATTGCTGTATCATTTATTGTGAGTTACCATGTATAATGTAAATATCTCCATTTAAGTTCCTAGTTCCTATATTATGTATTCAATTTATACGGAATTTTTCTATTTCAATAATGCTTCTTTATATAGTACCTATATCTATATGAAAATCTATGATGAAATTTGGTGCTCCTTTTTACGAACTTGGCACGCACCATAACATTGTTGCACCATAGTTTTTCTTCAAAGCAAAACTACAAAAGAATTTACATACAGATATGTATCTCCATTAATTATCATAAATTTTAGAGTGCTTTTTGGACTTCCAAGTAAAATAATATCAACCTAAGCATTTAGTTTGTTGTTTGGGCTGCCACGCGTTACATGGTCTAGTGCTAAACAAATTTTTTTGGAACATCAAGTAGTGTATTTTTTGAGTTATAAATGAATTATTGTAAGTTTTTTTGTAATTAAAAAATTAAAAGAGAACAAATGTTTAATGTTAGCCAAGTAAAGTATACGTATAGCATGTTTGTTGCAGACTGTTTTGGTAATAAATTATTCCCATAAACGAAGTGACATCATCGCGTGCCCATCCGAATATTTCAAAACAGAGTAAGAATGAGAATAGAGCGCATATTAAAATGCTTAAGAGCTTGTAAATAATGTGAGAGAGTGAGGAAATTGTGTGTGCTCTTAAATGTGGAATTGTATCTTTATATAAATTCTATAAGATGAACCTGATGTCTTGTAACCTATTCAGCGAAGACTGAAGACCTATTCTAGACTGTTTTCTATCTATTCCCCTACAACTAGGAAAACAAATTTGAACTATGAGTCTTTTTATGATTTGGAGATTAATTGTAAATATTAGATAAAGTCAACTTCTTAAAATGTATGTGAGTTGACTTGGATACAGAAATATATTTCGTGGAGATTCTATCGAAAGTTTCTGACTAAGTAGTAGTGCTGGAAGTAACATCGATGTTATATCGATGCATCGATTTTTTTTATTTTTTTCCGATCATCGATACTTTTATTTCGATTATCGATCAAATTCTATTACGGACAAAATATAATAAATTAATAAGTAAATAACAAATCTCAAAAGTTTCGAAATAGTTGGGTTGACTCAATTTTGTCACTTCGACAATATTTTAATGTCGAAAACTTAGATTCAAGCATGTGCCCGTTGAATTACTGGAAGGTAATACCTTTTAAAGTTTAGCAAGGCTGGCAATCTAGTGAGCGACAGAAAACGTTGACATGATTTTATTTAATAACCATAATGAATGGATCTCAAATTAGTTTAAAGATTATGAGACTGCAATTCTGGCTCGAACAGAACATTTTTTGGTTATAACTCACACAAATAAAAGTGGTGTAAACTTTACATGTGACATCCATACCCCTTATGGACTTTGAGCAGCTGAATCCGAAGTCCAAAAAACCCCGATCATAGGGTTCTTAAATAGAATGCAAATTGTCTCGATTTATGGGATTTTTCGGTGATTATCCATAACCCATGTGTGAAGGAGTTTTTTGGACTTCCGATTCGGCTGCTCAAAATCCATAAGGGACCTGTTAAGTTTGCACCACTTTTTTTTTGTGGCCTGTATTATCTTTTGCTTTCGTTGTACATACAACCTTTTGGATTGTTAATTATTATTTGTTTGCTTATTTTTCTATGAATTGTAGATAATTTTGAAATGTATATTATGAAAATATAGTTATCTCTGGGTTTGTTTGTTAATTCCATTTTATTATTTGAAAATACTTTTTATTTAAGCATTCAAAAAATGGCCGCCACATGTATTTCGATGTATCGAAACATCGATGTATCGAAGTTAAAATATCGAAAACATCGATTTATCGAAGTTAAAAAATATCGGAAACATCGATGTTGGCCAACAAACATGCTTAGAATTTTTAAAAAACTTAGAAAACTCTGTTGCCTCAGGTTCCGCACCTAGCATAAAAGTAACATATTTCAAGAAATTTTATTTTTAAAATTTAGCTGGAACTTTCCTTTTGCTGTTCAGCTTCGTAATGGCAGCTGCTGCTGAGACTTCAAACGCTGGCGATGCACAATTCTCCACGAGGCTCTTTAAGCAGCTTATAGATGCCAAACCCAATGGCAATCTTATTGTCTCCCCGGTCTCCATTAGAACCGGCCTGGTCTTGACTTACCTAGGCGCAGATGGCAGCACAGCCGAGGAGCTCAAACAAGGTCTGGCACTAAGCGGAACTGACAAAACTGATATAGCTGAGTCCTTTGGCAAACATTTGTCAAAGTCCCAAAGTGAGAGCTCCAAATTAACGTATGCCAATCGCATTTATGTGGCCAACAAATTCCAACTGAATAGCAAATACCAAGAGCTGGTCCACAAAAATCTAAATGCAGCCGCTGAAAATGTAAATTTTTCGGAGAACTCCGAGGCGGCACACAAAATTAACGCCTGGGTGGAGCAACAGACACAGCAACAAATCAAAAATCTGTTAAGTGCCGATAGCTTGAACTCCGATACGGCTGCGGTGCTGGTCAATGCGATTTACTTCAAAGCCGATTGGCTTAATACCTTTGCCGAGCTGGATACGTTTGAACGCAATTTTACTGTCCATGGTGGCCAGCAGGTTAAGGCCAATACGATGTATCAGACGGATTTCTTTCGGTTTGCTGAATTGCCTGAATTGAAGGCCAGCGCCTTGGAATTGCCCTATGAAGATACGGATATTGTGTTTTTGATTTTATTGCCAAACGAGGAGCAGGGTCTGGCTGCATTGGAAGCCCAATTGAGCAGCATTGATTTGAACGAACTAAGCGCTAAATTGAGCAAAGAAAAGGTCAATGTATATCTGCCCAAATTTCAATTTGAATTCGATGTATCATTGCAGCCAGCTTTGGAACAGGTGAGTTGCTGACACGAAGGCGGAGCACTCTTTAAAGTATGTATTTATTTTTTTGCAGCTGGGCATGAAGCAGCTGTTTGAAAAACAGGCAAACTTTTCCAGCTTATTGCAAGGTGCAGACAATCTGCACATCTCGGAGGTTAAGCACAAGGCTTTTATTGATGTTAATGAAAAGGGTACTACAGCTACGGGAGCTACCTGTAAGTAACTAGTTGCTATAAAACTATACACTGTACCCAGCCATAAGCAGAAAGGTATTGTAGTTTTATGCAAGGGCGTATAAAATTTTTTCTAAAGGGGGTGCAAACAAAAATGTTGGTATAGAAATATAAATTTATATACTGAATATCAATGTAGGTATCAATATGAAAATCTTATCTTTATCTCCCCCACACCCAAAACTTATATTATTCTCCGCCTATCAAAATGGACCGTAGGGTCTCCGGGAGATATCGGCCTTGTGCCGAGCAGCCTAGCTAATCTAACCTAACCTAAAATCTGGATTTAGAATTCTGCGATTTGGGGGCTTTCTGTTGGCTACATTCCTGGATTTGAAAATGGTATAAAACAAGGCATGGCATGTCAGTATTTTCAGTATCGATTCGGATATCGTTCGAGTAACGTCAGTCGGTACGTCTGTATAAACACATAGATCTCGAAGAAATATAGGCAGACCATCAGAACTTATAATAGAAAGAGCATAGGGGCACCATATGGACAAAGGCAGACTTAGATACAATATTTTTCATACTTTCTGTGCCGATTTCACAGATAAATTTCGTTGAAAGCGGTTAATTCCGATTTTCTTATATACATACAACTCATATAAGTCTAGTTATTAGATCTGCTTTTTGTCGAAACAAGGCCAACAGGAGAATGCGATTTGACGATATTTTAGAATGCAATTCCGACCCAGGACTGAGTTCCTAACAAAAACGGACAAAACAAAAGGAAACTATGGCTCAAAATTTGATGTTATAAAAAAGCAAAATTTAATTGTAAACTGCTTGGGGATCAATCCATAAACTACGTGACGCTGATTTTCGTCAAAATACCCACCCCCACACGCCCTGGAACATCACGTAGTTTATGGATGATCCCTTGATCGACTATAACAGGCCTGATGGCAGTAATGTGCTAAAGGGATGTTTTATGGTCCAATCTAAAAGGGTCTGTAGATTTGCAAAAAGATTTATTATTCCTTAAGTTTGGAAGCAAAAAAAAATTAGGAGGTCTCAGTAGAATTAGTTATAATTAAATACTATTTGCGAACCATTTGTCTAGTTTCTATTACTATACGAGTAGTATCTGTTTTCATGCCAAACCCATCATATACCTTTGGATGAATCGATTTTTCTTCGCCTTGCCATTTATTTATTAAAAAATAAAAAACGATTTTAATGAAGGGCTCTCAGCATTAAAACTTATTCTTTAAAGAGTAGCAAATTCTCTTTGAGAGCATTTCTTCTTAGAATCATTTTAAGTCAGCATGATGCAAAAAATTATACAAGGCGCCGCAAGGAAGTGCTCAGGTTCGGCTGCACAGAAAACTGGTTCAATTTTTGTATGCCAGCTGTGTGAAATAGTGAACCAATTTTGATCAAACTTGATACAAATGCTTAGACTTAAACAACAAACAGATATTTTTGTCATGAAATTTTAAAAAATAAAAAAATTTACTAACATGTATTTATGGGTTTTAATTATATTTATGACAAGTTTGATCAAAATTGGTCCATTATTTCATATGCTACCATAAAAAAATTGAACCTATAAATTGCTCTGTCTGTCACCTCGCTTTGCGTCGCATAATTTGCAAAATACATCAAGCACACCAATACAGTTTTATTTTTTGACGCGCAGAAACCAGACGAAACCAGTACTAAGCATTCTCAAAGTAAAAACTTTTGTCTGCAGCAAAAAAAAAAAGCTGTTGAAATGAGAATTTTACTCTCTATGCTACAAAAATCTCTCTTACTTTTGATTTCCAAATTTTTGTTTTAAGCGCTAGATTCCTGATTTTATTTTTTGCAGTGTATTTTAAATACAAGCACTTACATGAAGGAGGAAATATTTTTTTTCTGAAATTAAGGTTACAGTGTATACCACTGTCGAGTGTATCACATTTTCTTATATGCTGCACTATTTTTTTATACTATATTCCATTTACAGACATTAAAGCTCATCCGCAGTCACTACTGCTGAATGAAAAGATTTACCAGTTTGATGTCAAGCATCCCTTCTTTTTCGCCATCAAGGACAAGGATAACACCTATTTTCTGGGACATGTCAATAATTTATAAAATAATAAAAAACAACAACAACATGCTGTATATGTTTAACCTTAATAAGCTTAACTAAGACAATAAATTCATGGAAGCTTAATAAAATCCGTAGATTTGCAAAAAAATTATATTTTTCCTTAAGCTTGAATGCTAAAAAAAATCAGAAGGCCTCAGAAGTTACATTGCGCCTAACTAGTTCTAGTTATAATTTAACACTATTTTTAAACCCTATTATCTAGCATCTATTACTAAACGAGTAGTTTCTGATAGATCCGATACCTTTGGAGGAATCAATTTTTCATCACCTTGTTTAAAAATAAAAAACGATTTTAATGAAATGCTCTCAACATTAAAGCTAAATAAACATTCTTACAAAGTGTAGCAAATTCTCTTTGAGAGCATTTCTTCTTAAAATAATTTTAAGTCAGCATGATGCAAAGAATTATACAAGGTGCTGCAAAGAAGTGCTCGAACTTGAGCTGCGCAGAAAACTGGTTCAATTTTTGTATGGCAGCTATGTGAAATAGTGAACCAATTTTGATCAAACTTGATACAAATGCTTAGACTAAAACAAAATACAACTGACTTGAATTTGGTCACGATATTTTAAGAAATAAAAAAAATTTACTAACATGTATTTATGGGTTTCATATAAATTTATGTGAAGTTTGATCAAAATTGGTATACTATTTCGTATAGCTACCATACAAAAATTGAACCTACATATGTTTTGCTCTCTATTTTCGAGTGACACGAATATCGTACAGGATGCAGGATCTTGAGCACAATCGGCTGCACAAACAGACACGATCCGAGAAAGAAAAATTACGTCACCTCGCACACCAATACAGTTTTATTTAAAAACTTTTGTCTATAAAAAAGAAAAGCTGTTGAAATGAGAATTTTACTCTCTATACTAAGAAAATCTCTCTTACTTTTGATTTCCAAATTTTTGTTTTAAGCGCAAGATTCCTGATTTGTTTTTTCTCAGAGTGTGCAGGAACTATTTTTTTTTTTTTTTTCGTAAGTTAAGGTTACGGTGTCGACTGTGCCACCTTTTCTAATATGCTGTACTATTTTTATGTTCCATTTACAGACATTAAAGCTCAGCTAGAGTCACTACTGCTGAATGAAAAGATTTACCAGTTTGATGTCAAGCATCCCTTCTTTTTCGCCATCAAGGACAAGGAAAATACCTATTTTCTGGGACATGTCAATAATGTATAAATTAATAAAAAACAACAACAACAACAAACTTTACATGTTTAACCTCAATAAGCTTAACTAAGGCAATAAATTCATGGAAGCTTAATAATACCCGTGTCTTAACTCACCGGCAGTGTCTAGTCACACGGAAATCGCGGAGTTAATCATTGCGACCGCTGACATCCTTGCACAATAATCAATGTCAAGTGCAGTTTTTTTTTATATGGGGTAACAACAGCTCAATGCCGGCAATATTATTTACTTATCTACTAAGTATATATAGGTATGTATTGTTTTTCATCTACTATTTAGTCTAGATCGCATTAACGTCAGCAATCCCTTCACTTTGGAGCTTACAGTTTTGTCATCAATTCTTGGTTGAAACAAGGTTATATCCTGCCATAAGCCATCTGTAATTGGCAGTTCCTAAGAAACAGGCAACAGGAAGCTTTAAAGGGCTATGGTTTTTACTAAGGAATTTCTTTATGAGTTTGACTTTCTATGAAGTGGCTCAAAAGGTGTCAGAGTGGAGCAAAAGGCATGTACGGTAGGTTAAGGTAAAAGGAACAACAATTCAAGCAGTTCCATTGTTCCGTTGTATTGCATAGCACTGCTTGTATGTTGAAATGATATTGCTGTAAGGATTACACTGCTTGGTGAGCGAGCTCTAACGTCAGACTTGGATCTTGGATCTGTAACCAGTTCCTAGTTATAGATGGCTGTTCTGGATTTCGATTCCAGCTAACTGGCATAACAATGCAGTTCGTCGTTATAGTTACAAATATCTATTTCATTTTATTCATTTAATTCTCACAGTAAAACGGCTTGCTAAATCCGAAAATATTCTCGAAAATTTTTTCTATGAAACTGGTTTTGAGATATTAGAAAAAAAATAATTTTTGGAAATTAAAAAAGTGTTTTTAATTAACTAAATTCTATCATTTTTATATCAAATTATAAGTAATTAAAATAATCAGGTGATTAATAGAATAGTCCAATATTCAGGTTTTGTAATTTGGAGTTAAATTCTAATTTGTAAGGAAATACCAGGGATACCAGCAGGTAGGTGGAAGTTAGAAGAATTTAAAGCTCAGTTCTTAAATATAAATCTTTGCAGCTGGGCATTACTGAGATATTTGGCAAAGCATCCAATTTGGGAGAACTTTTTACAAGTTCAACTGGACAGCGAATCTCTGCCGTCAGACATCACGGATATATAGATGTCAATGAAGCGGGCTGTGAAGCAGCCGCTGTTACCTGTAAGTAAAATTTGAAATTTTTGTATCTTCCAAGTTAGTTTAGAATATTGGGAATTTACCACAAACTGCTGGAAATCTTTGGCTTATCAGCGATTTTATATCAGTGGCATTAACTTAAATTGCCAAAATCAATTACACTAGTTTACAAATTTAAGGGTCATCGAGTGAACCTTCGTAAAAATGTGTTTTTTATGGTAATTTTGGGTCGAGAAACACGAAAATGACAGACTTTTTTTTTTCTTAAGCACCGTTTTCAATTGTTTTTCGGCACTTTATTCACTTATTCGTCAATATCTCGTAATGTACTCTTTACAGTGATTTATGATATGTACAGATTAAGCAAAAATTATTGAAGTTACAAGCAACCAAAGTCGTAAAAAAGTGTAATTTTAGACCATTTTCTAAAATTAAAAATTTTCGGTTTGCTTTTTATTAACGAAAAATTTTTTTAAATATATGTGTAATATGTTAAGCTTTAAGCTGAAAGAGAATTCTTTTACGAACATTTCGAGTCTAAGATCTTCGAAATCGGATAGGAAGTGTAGATGTTATGGAATCTGCAATCCGTCTGGAAGCGATTACGCACACCTGATAAGATATTTAAGCCTTGCCAAGAGATTTGAGCCTTGTGTTGCAGTGAGCTTCTTGGTGGCTGTAGACTAATTCTTAGTTAGTGTAAGATTATAATGGCAGCCAAGCCAACTTTTCCTGACATACCGAGTGCTCAGCTTAAGATTTGAAAACTGTCAAGAGAACCTCTTTTCAGATGCAGAGTTGAAGATTGAATCCGTTTGGCACTAACTACGCATAACTGACAAGGATTTGGAGCTTTTCTTACAGCGCGCCGAATACGAACTGAATCAATGTTACAGCGGCTTCAACTCTTTTATGTCTCAGCAGCTTATGCTATAATAACTTCTTTGGAACATAAGCCTGCCTGCATAAGCTGCTAAATTTTTTGTATACTTCTTTTAATTAAAACAAATTGAAAAATAATTTTTCTATAAAACTGATAACGAAATTATATCTTTATGGAATTTTAAGTTAAGTAGACCACCACAATCGCAAAACCTTGTGAACACAAACAGAGATGATCCAATTCCCAAAATATATGTTGATGAGGAAATTGAAACAGCACGCATCAAGGTTGTAGTCAACTTTTCACAAAGGGGGGTTTAAATAAAATTTTTCTTATATGCATAGGATGTGTGTACACAGTAAGTACTAGTCCCTGTTGAGCGCTCAAGAATTGAATTAAGCTGGTACTAATTTTTATAGGTAGCTGTTTAGGCTTATGCTGTCTTACAATAATTCTTCCGGTCCCGAAGATTTCATGAATTCGAAAAAAGGACAACATTGAAAATTGAATGACTTTGAATGCACTTCTTGATTTTAAGCAATGTGCAGAGGGATAAATTGCTTTGGAGAGTACTTATATGGTGTGGCTTCCTCAAGTCAGAGAAGTGGTCGTGGGTGGTCTCAAAAGTTTAAAAACGGGTGGAGGACAAAGAACCCAGTAGAAAGCCTTATGTGTACCGAGACACGGGAGCACGGATTTTTTTTTGACTAAAAACCTAAAATGAGGTTGATTTCGGACTTAACAAGCAATTTTACATTGTTTTGTATTTAAAAACAAGAAAATTGAGTTCCAAATAAACTGAAGCGGATGTACGGAGTGAAATGCTGAAAGTGGAATGACTACCACTAATCAACTGACTATAGTTCAATATCCATATTCAATTCATATAATATTCATTGAAAAAATATTAGCTTGTGGTTATGGAAACCCCGTCAAGAACGAAGTTCCTTCCGTTTATTCATTTTCAAGATCTAACTTTGGAAACCCCCATAAAACGTGTTATTTTGCAGGCTATCTCAGAAAGCTGACTCTTTGGGGTTTTCTTTGACGTCCTACCTCAACTGCCTTATGCACCTGACATCGTCTATTTCAGTTATCACTTATTCTGGTCGATGGCACATGGTCTATCCTAGCTGCGCTTGGCATCACATAAAGGTACCAAAAAATGCGTCGATTCGTGTATGATGAGTTCTTTCGGCGTAGAATCCGGAGCCGAAAACCCCCCATGGAGCCGCCACTGCATTATTATTTATTGTGAGTTACCAATTCGGTATGCTCTTTCTTTCTCGAAATATATATAATGCATGTATAATGTAAATATCTCCATTTAAGTTGCTAGTTCCTATATTATGTATTCAATTTATACGGAATTTTTCTATTCCAATAACCTAACCTAAGCAGTTAGTTTGTTGTTTGGACTGCTACGCGTTACATGTAACCTCAAGTAGTGTATTTTTTGAGTTATAAATGAATTATTGTAAGTTTTTTTGTAATTTATTTATTTATTTAAAGCTAGCTTATACTTAAAAAGATATAAACTAACAGTTACCAAAAATAGAAAGCCATGGCTACCGTGGCCTTTGGCTAACTAATTATAAAAGTGTAGAGTGTAAAATTGTGTTATTATACCCTGTACCGTATGGTACAAAGGGTATATTGTGTTTGTGCAAGCCGAAAATGTATGTAACGTACAGAAGGAGAAGTCGGAGACCCCCCAAAGTTACCTAAAGTATGATCAGAGTGACTAGAGAAGTCGATATACCCATGTCCGTCTGTCCGTCTGTCCGTATGAACGCCTAGATCTCAGAGACGGTAAGAGCTAGAGCAACCAAACTTTCAGATAAGATCCCTTATTAATCCATAGGAGGCAAGTTTATTTTATTTTTTTGATATCGGGACTACATTATATAGCTCCCATAGGGGGGTTTCAGAGGACCTCGAAAAAAAGCAAAAGTTTTAGATGGATAATTCGTTTGCTTATGAAGATATCATAACCAAATTTGGCAATCGGAAGTTTTTTAGAAACCCCCAGCACTGTACCAAATTTTATCAAAATCGGTTGACTAAATCATATAGGTCCCATAGGATCGATCGGTCGAAAATTTGTTTTTTGTACAAAATTCGTTGTGTTTCGTTTGTTTGTGAAGATATTGTAACCAAATTTGGCACTAAGAAGTTTTTTAGAGTTCCCAAGCACTATACCGAATTTGATCAAAATCGGTTTACTATATCATATAGCTCCCATAGGACCAGTCGGTCAAAAAATCGTGTTTTGTACAAAATTCGTTGTGTTTCGTTTATTTGTGAAGATATTGTAACCAAATTTGGCATTCGGAAGTTTTTTAGAGATCTTCAACACTGTACCAAATTTGATCAAAATCGGTTGACTATATCATATAGCTCCCATAGGACCAATCGGTCAAAAAATCGTGTTTTGTACAAAATTCGTTGTGTTTCGTTTATTTGTGAAGATATTGTAACCAAATTTGGCATTCAGAAGTTTTTTGGAGATGTTCAACACTGTACCAAATTTGATCAAAATCGGTTGACTATATCATATAGCTCCCAAAGGATCGATCGGTCGAAAATTTGTTTTTTGTGCAAAATTCGTTGTGTTTCGTTTGTTTGTGAAGATATTGTAACCAAATTTGGCATTAAGAAGTTTTTTAGAGTTCCCAAGCACTGTACCAAATTTGATCAAAATCAGTTGACTATATCATATAGCTCCCATAGGACCAGAAAAACGTTTTTTGTACAAAATTCGTTGAGTTTCGTTTATTTGGCAAAGAAATATCTTTTGGAGTTTGTAAGCAATATATCGGACTTGATTGCAATGTGGTGGTACAGGGTATCCCAAAGTCGTCCGCGCCCGACTTTAACGTACGCCATCTTTATAGTTGAGAAAGAGTTGATGAAAGATATCCAAGGAGGTATTTGGTTTATTGTAGATTGAAAGAGATAGGTCAATAGACTCGGTTGTATTTTGCCAACTGAACACTTTCATTTTGATAGTTTTGGATGGGAGGTAGGGAAGGATCAGATACTTGCAGAGATGAATTATTTTGTCAATTGTGCTTGGGTACTTATAATCTCGTTTGTTGGGCTCGCTTGTTGGGTATCTCAGGTATCTCAGTGGGGAGTCAAAGGAGTTAATAAGGGTCTTAGAAAGTTTACCTGTTAAAAAGATGCATCTATTGTGGATTGTGTGAATATTAGATTCAATAAGCATATTATTAATTGCAGAGTTTTGCATTGTATTTAGTTTATTAATTAGGGACAAAGGGGCGCGACCATAGATTGGAAGGCAAAAGTCTATTTTAGATATAAGTATTGATTTAACTATTTGAGATAGTGTATATGAGCTGCAGTTGTATTTAATATTAGAAAGGAGTTCAATGATGTTAAGTGGCTTGGTAAGGTCAGTAGCCAGCTTAGCTATATGAGCACTCCAGTTGTATTTGCTGTTGAGAGTGAGACCTAGGATACGAAGTGAGGTTACGGACGGAATACTGCAGGATCCAGTATTGATTGTGCCGCAAACAATGCTTGTTGCAGACTGTTTTGGTAATAATTTTTTGCCATAAACGTAGTGACATCATCGCGTGCCCATCCGAATATTTCAAAACAGAGCAAGAATGAGAATAGAGCGCATATTAAAATGCTTAAGAGTTTGTAAATAATGTTAGAGAGTGACGAAATTGTGTGTACTCTTAAATGTGGAATTGTATCTTTATATAAAGCCTATAAGATGAACCTGATGTCTTGTAACCTATTCAGATAGTATTCTGTCTATTGTCCTACATCTAGGGAAACAAATTTGAGGCAAGAGTCTTTTTATGATTTGGGGATTAATTTTATTAGATAAAGTCAAACATCTTAAAATGTATATGAATTGACTTGGATACAGAAATATATTTCGTGGACGGAGATTCTATTGAAAGTTTCGATACATGCTTAAAACTTTTAGAAAACTCAGAAAACTCGATTGCCTCAGGTTTCGCACCTATAAACAAGCCTAGCATTAAAGCAACATATTTCAAGAAATTTTATTTTTAAAATTTAGCTGGAACTTTCCTTTTGCTGTTCAGCTTCATAATGGCAGCTGCTGCTGAGACTTCAAACGCTGGCGATGCACAATTCTCCACGAGGCTCTTTAAGCAGCTTATAGATGCCAAACCCAATGGCAATTTTATTGTCTCCCCGGTCTCCATTAGAACCGGTCTTGTCTTGACTTACCTAGGCGCAGATGGCAGCACAGCCGAGGAGCTCAAACAGGGTCTAGCACTAAGCGGAACTGACAAAACTGATATAGCTGAGTCCTTTGGCAAAAATTTGTCAAAGTCCCAAAGTGAGAGCTCCAAATTAACGTATGCCAATCGCATTTATGTGGCCAACAAATTCCAACTGAATAGCAAATACCAAGAGCTGGTCAACAAAAATCTAAATGCAGCCGCTGAAAATGTAAATTTTTCGGAGAACTCCGAGGCGGCACACAAAATTAACGCCTGGGTGGAGCAGCAGACACAGCAACAAATCAAAAATCTGATTAGTGCCGATAGCTTGAACTCCGATACGGCTGCGGTGCTGGTCAATGCGATTTACTTCAAAGCTGATTGGCTTAATACCTTTGCCGAGCTGCGTACGTTTGCACGCAATTTTACTGTCCGTGGTGGTCAGCAGGTTAAGGTCAATACGATGTATCAGACGGATTTCTTTCGGTTTGCTGAATTGCCTGAATTGAAGGCCAGCGCATTGGAATTACGCTATAAAGATACGGATATTGTGTTTTTGATTTTATTGCCAAACGAGGAGCAGGGTCTGGCTGCATTGGAAGCCCAATTGAGCAGCATTGATTTGAACGAACTAAGCGCTAAATTGAGCAAAGAAAAGGTCAATGTATATCTGCCCAAATTTCAATTTGAATTCGATGTATCATTGCAGCCAGTTTTGGAACAGGTGAGTTGCTGGTACGAAGGCGGAGCACTCTTTAAAGTATTTATTTTTTTGCAGCTGGGCATGAAGCAGCTGTTTGAAAAACAGGCAAACTTTTCCAGCTTATTGCAAGGTGCAGACAATCTGCACATCTCGGAGGTTAAGCACAAGGCTTTTATTGATGTTAATGAAAAGGGTACTACAGCTACGGGAGCTACCTGTAAGTAACTAGTTGCTATAAAACTATACACTGTACCCAGCCATAAGCAGAAAGGTATTGTAGTTTTATGCAAGGGCGTATAAAATGTTTTCTAAAGGGGGTGTAAACAAAAATGGTATAGAAATATAAATTTATATACTGAATATCAATGTAGGTATCAATATGAAAATCTTATCTTTATCTCCCCCACACCCAAAACTTATATTCTCATCCCCCTTCACAATGGACCGTAGGGTATCCGGCCTTGTGCCGAGCAGCCTAGCTTATCTAACCTAACCTAAAATCTGGATTTAGAGAACTGCGATTGGGGGTCTTCCTGTTGGCTACATTCCTGGATTTGAGAATGGTATATAACAAGGCATGGCATGACATGTCAAAATTTTCATCGGGACTTATGATAGAAAGAGCATAGAGGCTACAAAGGCAGACCTAGATACAATATTTTTCATACTTTCTGTGCCGATTTCCGTGACAGATAAATTTCGTTAAATGAGGTCGATTGCGATACATACAACTAATAGAGGTCTTGTTATTAGATCTGCCTTTTGTCGAAACAAAGCCAAAATCAATAAAAAATAAATATAAAAAACGATTTTAATGAATGGCTCTCATTATTAAAATTAAATGAACATTCTTACAAAGTGTAGCAAATTCTCTTTGAGAGCATTTCTTCTTAGAATCATTTTAAGTCAGCATGATGCAAATTATACAAGGTGCCGCAAGAAAATGCTCGAACTTGATCTGCGAAGAAAACTGTTTCAATTTTTGTATTGCAGCTATGTGAAATAGTGAACCAATTTTGATCCTGATTCCTGATTAGTTTTTTCTCAGTGTATGTTAAATACAAGCAGTTTGCACTTACATGGAAGCCTTCCACTTTAAAGTGTGCAGGAACATTTTTTTTTTTTCGGTAATTAAGGTTACGGTGTATACCACTGTCGACTGTATCACATTTTCTAATATGCTGTACTATTTTTATATTCCATTTACAGACATTAAAGTCCAGCGGAAGTCACTACTGCTGAATGAAAAGATTTACCAGTTTGATGTCAAGCATCCCTTCTTTTTCGCCATCAAGGACAAGGATAATACCTATTTTCTGGGACATGTCAATAATGTATAAAATAATAAAATACGACAACAACATGTACATGTTTAACCTCAATAAGCTTAATTAAGGCAATAAATTCATGGAAGCTTAATAAAACCCGTGTCTTAACTCACCGGCAGTGTCTAGTCATCCGGAAGTTAATCATTGCGACCGCTGACATCCTTGCACAATAATCAATGTCAAGTGCAGTTTTTTTTTATATGGGGTAACAACAGCTCAATGCCGGCTATATTATTTACTTATCTACTAAGTATATGTAGGTATGTATTGTTTTTCATCTTCTGTTTAGTCTAGGTCGCATTAACGTCAGCAATCCCTTCACTTTGGAGCTTACCGTTTTGTCATCAATTCTTGGTTGGAACAAGGTTATATCCTGCCATAAGCCATCTGTAATTGGCAGTTCCTAAGAAACAGGAAACAGGAAGCTTTAAATGGCTATGGTTTTTACTAAGGAATTTCTTTATGAGTTTGACTTTCTATGAAGTGGCTCAAAAGGTGTCAGAGTGGAGCAAAAGGCATGTACGGTAGGTTAAGCTAAAAGGAACAATTCAAGCAGTTGCTTTGTTCCGTTGTATTGCATAGCACTGCTTGTATGTTGAAATGATATTGCTGTAAGGATTACACTGCTTGGTGAGCGAGCTCTGACGTCAGACTTGGATCTCGGATCTGTAACCAGTTCCACAACCACTTCCAGCTAACTGGCATAACAATGCAGTTCGTCGTTATAGTTACACATATCTATTTCATTTTATTCATTTAATTCTCACAGTAAAACGGCTTGCTAAATCCGAAAATATTGTCGAAAATTTTTTCTATGAAACTGGTTTTGAGATATAAAAAAAAAATATATTAAATAATGTTGGAGAAGCTAACTTCGAGTCCGGAATCAAGGCTGTTAAATTTTTAAATTTTTCGTTTTCTCATTAATGTCATAATGTTTATATCAAGACCAAGCATTATCTCACAGTAGCGTTGTTCTGCGAAGACCCCTTGAGTGTGATGCTCTCAGACTAGCTACTTAAAATTTTGCAGGCATAGAAACAAAAAAATTTAATACAAGCGAATACTTTAGGAAGTTGGCTCCATAAATCTATAGTTATGGCTTTGGTAGCTACGATCTTTCAGGCAGGAATATTGGATTAGTTTGAGATGTGTGGAACGATAAAGTATATTAACACAGCTGGAAAAAATAGATCGATCTGTCTCAGTGGAAATATGCAAGTTAGAAAGACTTCAATTTTCTCGGACGGCTTGTTGTTTTAAGAGCACTGAACTAGTGTTATTCGCGAGATGCCGCCGATTATGCTCGGAAGCGTCATCGAAAATTCATCGGCCAACATTTGAAAGGGATTATTTTTAAAAAGTGAATGTTCCGATTCATTTAAAATTTTTTTTTTTTTTTATTTAGAAAAAACCCCTCAAGATTGATGACCCTTTATTATATAAAACGTTTTTTCATCATCTTTTACTTCTGCTTAGAGTGCCGACTAGATGGCGGTAGCATTTTGCCGTCGGTAGATGGCGCTGCAAGTTGTTCACAATAACATAAATATTATTTAAACATAATTAAAATTAAAATTTGATGCAATATATTTAAAAAAAAAGAGTGGATTGCTTTACTTTCTATTATATAACAAGTTTTTTCTCTCCGTCATTATTTATTTTACTCCTTAGTGTGACCGCTAGATGGCGCAAGCGAGTCATTGCATTTATATGTTCATATAAATATTTATAGGTAAAATTTAAAAAAAATCATAAATAGAGTTTTTTTGTATTTTGTTTTTTGTACAAAATTTATGTACAATAACGACTCCTCACGAGCTTACAACATGGGTCGCGTACCTAGCAACCACAACCACAAGCAAAAAATTGAATTTTCTCAGATAAAACCATATTTTAATTATATTTTTCAATGACCAACTGCTGTGCAGACACGGTAAATATTACCTCCTGTGGCTTTAATACAATTTTCACAAAGTGGTCACTGTGGCAACCAACACCTGACCCATATTTTTTGATGCCATAATTAAACTTTATTGTTGTCAATATTTTAATATCCCCAAAGCTGTCATTGCAATGAAACAATTAGTGTAGATTTAACAATGTATCAAATATTTTAATTAAATTCGTTTTCATATTGCCTACAAATTTTTGATATGATGACATTTTGCTGTTGACGCCAACTCCAACCAGCGTGTTTTCCCATGGCCACTAATTGGCAGCCAGCACCAGGCAACGTCAATACTAGCTACCTTCAGGTAGAAACCTCCGTGCTCTTTCAGCTCAGTGCATCCCAAAATGCTTTACATTTCCGTGCCGAAATTGAAATGGCTGCAGTAACCGCAGTTGCAGCAGTGGAAACAGTTGCAGCCGCAGTTCCAGCAGTTCCATGATGAGCAGAGCTGGGCGCCAAAGGAAGCAAATTGCAATGCTCTCTGCACAGACAGCATCAAATAAGAAATTAAATATGCCAAATGCACTCACGTTTTCGACATATCCAACATGTTTGGGAAAACTGGCAGCATCATCATCAATATGGAAAGCACGTTTCAACGGTCATAACAGCAGTGAAATTTTGGTTATCGGAATACTTTAGCACCTGTCTGCAGATGACAACTGCTCTAAGTTTGGACGCATAAATTGCACAAATTGACAGCTCATGTTTGAGTTTTGAGCAAACATATGCAAATGACTCTAACAATGGGAATGTCATAATGTAGCAAGTCTATAATAATGGTAAAGGTTATATGCTTGGAGCGTAGGTTAACCCAAACTAATTATTATTTAAACTATAGGGTTAGCAGTTAAGAACAATAATAAAAGAGGTTTAAGTAATTTAAGCTTAAATCAAATTGATTCGAAAAGGAAACTAATTTTTTTTCCCCAAATCTTTTTACATCATTTCCAGCGCCCAATAAGCAAACTCACGGCGTTGTCTGTGGTCGTCGGGTATCGATTCATGCGTCAGCACAATCTACTGCGGTTTTTGGACCAAATACAGGCTATGCCGGGTTGACTCTCTAGCGAAGCCCAATTCAGTTGAGCGGCTGGGCAACGACATTTCTCGCTCTTCTTTCCTGGATACTGACCGCTACAGTGGGTATGTTTGTCGCACTTTGCAACAACCTTTTTCTATTTGGAGGTTTAGGCTCCAAAAGATGCTCAAAGATAGCTTCTGAAACATAATTGGAAAACTCTTCTTGCTGTTTGGCTACCCTAAATTTAAGACTGTCTTATCTACTGGGGCGGATTCAGAAAGAGTTTCAAAGTGAACCCAATTTCATTCTTAGGTCGGTTTTTGACCAGGTAGTAACAAAAAATTGAATCAATCGGAACGGTGGGTTAGAGTTGCTTAACCTGCACCCGCTTAGCCAAAAAAGAAGTAGTTCATGTCTGTCATGAATTTTTATCGATTTATCGGCAAATATTTACAATTGGCTTTGGAAAAAGAAAAGCAAATCGAAAAAATGGAATGTCCGTATAAAGGAACGCCAAAAGCCTTCAAAGACGCTGTATTGGAAATATGGCTCGATGACGGTACTAGGCCGAGATCATGCCTATTTAAAAACAGAAGGAGTAAAGAGAAGGGAATGGTAGGGGCAGAAGAGTATAAGTGCTGGGTGTGCGGGAGATGAAATAGCCAATGGGCGCGCTTAATTCCGCCTAATCTTTCTGCTTGCTGAACCGCTTTGAAAATTCAATAAAAAGAGACAAATCCAATACGTACAGATTTGTCAGACTACCCAGGTACTAGTTGCGTTTCAGGGCAGTCGCACAACAGGTGTTGGATGTTTTCTCTCTCCCCCTCAACCCCGCAGCTGCGACAAAAATCGTTGTGGGAAACATGCATCCTCTCAGCCAAAAAGCCTTTGGAGCAATTACAACTCCTGCCATCATTCTAGTACTGCACTTGTGGAATCGCAAAGTTCGGAAGCTCGCTTTTGATTAATGTGAAGAAGAGCATATCATGAATCCGCACCTAATCTGGCTAATCTGTATTTCCGCTTTTCTACTGTGATTACCCAACATCCGATGTGGGGGAACGGGGTAAGAGATATCTTGGTTTCTCAAAAAACATTAGCGTCTGACGGTATGATGATGTCGCTAGCATTATTAGTCTCTGTGATAAATGTGCTTTGGTCTCTTATGATTTGCATTCTTTGGCATTTTCTTACTTCAGAGTACCCTCGATCCCATGCACAGTGGGCGCAGTACCAAAAGTTCTTGGGCCCAATTCTATTTATATTTTAAGGTATAGTTGTGAATAAAAAAGTAACTAATTGTATCATGAAAAATACAAGATGAAAAAACAGTTTCATTTGTCACCGATGAAGTAGAAAAATTGAATTTAATGCGAAATTCAATATAATAATATTGTGTGTTCGTATTTAAATATTTCTTTTTTGTATATTTTGATCAATCTAAACAATGTGCAGGATATAAAAACCACTCTATTAAAGCATGTCATTGAAATATGCTCAGTAGTGCACAACTGACTTTTGTATAAATACAAGTTTTAACAAAAAAAAAAAATACATATCTTTAATTATCTCCATATAGGTATTTCTAAATAAATTGTCAACTTTTTTAAAAAGCAGCAACAGTTTTGTCAATATATATTTCTAACAAGCAGCACGCACAATATCATCCAATTTGGGTAAATACCTTTCGACCTCAAATGCAAGCATGCAAAATCCGACACACACGCACTAGAGATGGGTGCGTGTTCTGCGTGCTTCAACACGAAACATATAGTCAAATATTGATGCTGTTCATAGACAAAGGGGGTTGAAATTTGTACACTTTTGGCTATGACTTTGTCCAATTTTATTCATTTTTGACACGCAGATGCAAGTTCATTTGTTGCCCATAGCTCTGTTAAATTAAAAAAAATATTAAACGGTGTAGCGAAAATTCTACTAGGGGGGAACGGGCATATTGACATTATTTAACAAACTTCATCTTCTGAGGAATTAAACGCATCAGAATTATTGAATACATTTATGACCAAATCTTGCAAGATTGGAAAAAGATTTGGTTTTTATTTATTTATTTACAAACAGCTTTCTTATAATTAAAAAGTATAAACTAGCTTAAGGACTAAGAGCGGTGGCTGCGATGGCCTTCTGCCTGTCAGAGTAGGATAAATATATGTTATGTAAAATTTTAAATTAGGTGCTATATATTTTGTGATTGAAGGAATTAAAAAGATTTTGTTACTTGCTTGAGAGTTATATAAATTCATGCCAAACCAGATGATTTAAGTGTTAAGGTACAAATACTGCGTAAACCAATTGTGAATTAACATATGCCCAAATAAAGGTAATGCCTACTGGGGGAGGCAGGGACGTAGAGAGAAAATCCGGGTCCGGGGAGAAAATGGCCCCTCTATTACAGCTTTAGCTTGAATCACGACAGTATGACAGTAATTACACCGGGCCCGGGGGAATCCGTCCCTTCCACCGCCCCAAAAATGTTGAAATTGAATCGTTTATTGAAAGATTTTCGATTGCGAAAAACATGCCACAACAAATTTAGAAAATTTAAATAGATAAAAAACTCGAATAAAACCTAAATAGAAGCATAGATGTAAGTTTCTTTTATACAAATACTGCTTGAATGAATTGTGTATTATAAGCAGCCATCAGTGAAATTTGTCTTAATGAAGGTTTCAAATATGAGCAGTGAGGAGTATACATGTAAGTTTCTTCCCTAATCGATTTTCCATGAAATGGTGAGGAAAGTAGAAGGCGCTCTCGCATATGCAACATTTAACTTGCGCTGCATGTGAAGGTCATGAAGTCCAAACTTTTGCACGTGAGGGCAGTTTGATAAGTCAGTGACTTTTTGAATAAGACGTTTCTTTTTTCTGTATTCCGGAAAACGAAACCGAGCATTTTATTCGGATTCGTTTTAAGACCGAATGTTTGGTGCACCCAATTTCATGAAAACGAGTTTTTCATGTGGTTTGAAACCGAATCGGAAAAATAGATTTAAAAAATGTGGTACAGTCGAGGCGGTGCCCGACAGTGGAATACCCTGTACCTTTTGTGGCAAACAAATTTTTCCTGCATATTCCATCTAAGAACTTTCCAATTGGAATTTATTTTTTTTTTGGTGCAAAACGATATTTATACCTATAAGTTCCGTAAATTTGTACCGATTTTGATGAAAATCGAAAGTTACGTCAAAGAAGCTATTTTAATTATATTGGGTAAGTTTCAAGTTGATATGTTGAGGGGTGTGGGAGAAAACACGGTAAATCGATTGCGGGGGGTGGGGGGACCGCATCGATAAAATTTGGATGTGGATTTGTTCATTAGAGCCACATGAATGAGCTTACCAAAAATTGTGATTCTAGGTCACTTGTAGCCATAATTGCGTAGAGTCAAATATTGACGCAGTTTATTTGCAAGGGGAGGTGAAATTTGCACATTTTTGACTATAACTTCTGTTGTATTTGTCCGATTTTGTTCATTTTTTACACATAGATGCATGTATCCACAACGCATCGCTCTGTTAAATTTCAAATGAAAATATTAAACGGTGTGGCTAAGAACCGCGAAAATCTACAGCGGGGGAACGGGGAAAGATATTGACATGATTCAACAAACTTCATCTGCTTAGGAAATATGCGCACCAGCAGGAAAAGTTCCGTGTCTCTAGCTCTTATAGTCTCCGAGATCTAGGCGTTCATACGGACGGACGGACGGACGGACGGACGGACGGACGGACGGACGGACGGACATGGCTCAATCGCTACCCGAGGTTATGATAAGCATTTTGGTATAAAGGACTTGGGGTCTGCCACGCCTCCTTCTGTCCGTTACATACATTGCACAAATCTAGTATACCCTTTGTACCTATAGGTACAGGGTATAAAAAGTACAAATTTAAAAAAAAAATTTTTTTTTGAATTTAATGTATTTTTATTTGCAATCTATCACATTAGATGATCAATAAATTGTATAGTTAATATAAAAATGACAGGATTGATTGTGCTCCAATGAGTTCGATCAATATAAAATTTAATTTTTTTTTTTTCAATTCAATTTATTTCACGGTTTTATATACCAACTTTAAGAGTTCAGGTGTGGGTATGTGCACGTATCTTACACGAACACATGACTGATTGGTGCTACAACCGATGACCGGTTTCCTTGTAACAAAAATAGCTAAGTCGTGTTTAATTTCAATAAATATTGTTGCTAAAGTAATATTTTTGTGTTATTTTATTTAAAAGATAGAATAAGAAAGAACTAAAATTATTTATAATAATTTATCGGAAAATAAGGGAAATATACGTATTTATCGAAAATAAAAAGGGAAATATGCGAGCACGCAAAAAACGAATCCGAATAAAATTGTTTAGTTTGATTTTTTCGTTTTCCGGAGCACGGCTGATAGCCTTCTTTTAGCTAGATACGTTTTGTCTATTATGGCAATCAAAATATGCGTGTTTGCAGCTATAAACTCTTCATTCGGCTTAAATCTTTTACCGTGTAGTCATAGTAGCTAGGGACTACACCTGGAGAGCACGGTAATGGGGCAAAAATAAATTCTTCGCCAAATTTATGTATTTTGCTAGGGCGACTACGGTTGGTCTTATGGTGGAGTTACGGCAATCGGGATACTCATCGCGTGGATAGCTTAAACATGGTGCGGAGTCCCATAGAGTAATTATCAATTTTGATGATGATTTTTTTGTTAAAATTCTTTTCAGGATTTTGTAAAAACTTTTTCTTTTTTTTTTTTAAATTACATTTATTTCGAGCTTTCAAGTAAATTTAAAAAAAATAACAAAAATGTGATGTTTTGTTTAAGCCCAAACCTGAACTTGTTGCAATTACCTTTTATCAACTTATCTAATCAGTAGAATGTTAATTCTATCTTTTTATCGAGCTTAAATGCGGTATCTTCATAACAATACTAAATTTGACTCCTAGAACTTTTACAAGTTTAGGACTCGAGAACACAAGAAGCTCTATTTGTAGGCACAAGCCCTTTTTAAATTTGGATTTTTTTTTTAATGACTCCTATAACTTTTATAAGTTTAGGACTCGAGAATACATAAAATTAAAATTTGGAATTTTTTTTTAATGACTCCTACAACTTTTACAAGTTTAGGACTCGCGAACACAGAAAATTTAAATTTGTAATTTTTTTTTTAATGACTCCTAGAACTTTTACAAGTTTAGGACTCGAGAACACAGAAAGCTCTATTTGTAGGCACAAGCCCTTTTTAAATTTGGAATTTTTATATATACTATAACTCTTACAAGTTTAGAACTCGAGAACACAGAAAAAATACCAAATTTAAATTTTCTGTGTTCTCGAGTCCCAAACTTGTAAAAGTTCTAGGAGTCATTAAAGTCATTTTTAGTGACTCCTAGAACTTTTACGAGTTTCCGACTCGAGAACACAGAAAGCTCTATTTGTAGGCACAAGCCCTTTGTAGGCTGGTAGAGAGCAGGTGCACGAGCAAAATAACCCAGCCCGTGTCCATCTCTAATGCAAATTCTCACTCATCTCGGCTTTCTACCAATGTTTGCATTGCGTATGTGAAATTTCAAGGTAGCACAGAGTTGCAATTTCTAGCATACTTTGTAGGTGCGTATGACAACTTTGGTAATTAAGGAATTATGTCATGCACACGTTAACATGGCAAAAAGTTATTCCAGAGATTTTTTAGTTGTCATGGCATTTATTATTTTCTCGCTATTGGCTTTTTAAAAGTTACAATTTTCCCAGTTGTTTATGCAGTTTGTCAATTTGCAAAAAATTAATTGCTTATATTTTTTATTATTACCTGTTATGCGTAACAGGTCGAAGGTTGTATAGGTATAGTTTGTCGGTAGATGTGGTTCAGGCAAAAGGAATCGATTCAAATGAAACAAAAAAACCGATATATAGACATGTGCGTCTGTATAAACGGTGAGCCATGGAAGCCCATAAGAGGTAGAGTTTGGAAATTTTAGCAGGAGTTGTGAAATTTATAAGCAGATGCGGTTTCTGGAAATTTATTGGTAGCTAATTTTATTTTCACACCTGAAATAAAAAATATTACAAAAAGAAACCAAAAGTTCAAGTCAACAAGCGGGCGGGTTACACTCGGAACAACCCGACTATAATGTACCCTGAACATTGGTTAGTTACCGAAGACTTTAATCTAAAGTTGACGCGCTTTAAAACATTTTTCGTAAGATGTAGCTTTCTATATGAAAAGGTTTAAGTGTAGTGTTGCAAAACTATTTTTAACAGCATACCGTGAATACCTCACGTGTAAGATTTTTTCGGAAAACTACGGCGTGACTGGTTTTGCACGTTTGGTATGACGAATACAATTCGGTTTTTTTCAAGCGATATCGATTGAATTTTCAAACCACAGCAAAATGAGTAGAAAATGAGTATTCCAGTAATTTTTGAACCTATAGTAATTTCTATCGAACACTGTTTATTAGGGTTTAGCAATAGGGATGATTGGACTTTGATGGATTTTTGACATCTGATGTCAGTTGTTTTCAGTAAGGTTTGCCATTTCACCATTTTACGTCCTGAGTTCGCTTATTGGGCCCTGGAAACGATGAAAACCGATCGCGATGGATTTGTTAATAAGCAGAATTGGCGTTATTGGTGCGAATCGAACTCCCAAGTTATTCATGAATCATGGGATCTTCGGATCGTACATCTTCAAAAAAGCAGAAGGACACTGCGTATCTATGAATGGTTAGCGGTATGTTGCGATGTTGACGGATTTTCTTTCCGGAATTTGATGATATTCAGGATGACGACATTTACTTCCAATAAAACGGTGCCACACCACTTGCCACACAGCAACAGCTACAATGGACTTATTGCGATCAAAATTCGGTGAGTCATTAATCATAAGCCATCCAATAAAAATAATACACATTATATTTAATTAAAATTAATGTGTTTTATTTAAATTTCAAATCCAATCGTTCATATTTGGTTAACCCTTTACAAAAGTTTCCACTTCACCGTAATTAACTTTTCAAGTACTCCGTATCTAGTAGTATTCTGTATCTAGTCGCCAGTCACTCCCGACTTAAACCTACGCAAATTTTTGCAATTCGATAAACAAAATGTCACCTGCAGTTCACAAAAAAATTTATTACAAGAAAAAAAAGTTTTTCATAGATGAAAATATGCATGAAAAGGTCAACCCAAGTACTGCCATACACTGTGTCAAAAACTTGTTTTACCTTCACCCCAAACCCGCTCCCAAAGCATACAAACTTGTGCGAACTATCACAAAAATGATAATAAAATACTGATGACATGGTCACTTTAACGGCCATCCAAACGTTCCCATCATAGATATAAAAAAACAACAACAAAGCCGAAAGCTGAAAACAAGTTAACACTCCTCCTTCATAAAGGGAGCTGCCAGCCAACATGGCGTATCTGCAGCAGTCAGGTTAATGAAAAACTTTGGCATGTTAACTGAAAGTTGTCAATGTTACGTTGACTGAATGCCTCAATGGCAACGATTTTTGCCAGCCAAACGATGCAGTTGGTCAGGCTTGCCAGGTCTACTGGCGAACAGATGAACATGTGTATCCATGCAAACAGGCATAGCATGCAAAAGTAGAAAACTTTATTAAACCTTTTCAATAACTTTCATAATATTTTTCGTATGACATTCAATTTTTAAAGCATAAAAATATGTGGCACATGCATGCTGCAGCTTAAATATTTCGTACAGGAATTTTGCGGTTTCTACTACTACATCTGCTGAGGTCTCTGGCAACCCAACTCCCATACCTCCGCAAGAACAGGCTTAGGTTGATTAGGGAGAGTCCTAAGGGGGCACTGTATGAATGACAACCGAACCTCCATATCTCCAACAAAACAGTCTTAGGATAATAAGAAAAAGTTCAAACGGCGAGCTGTATGGATAACCACCACCAGGACTTTTGTCATAGCCGCGATGATCAGGAAGGGAGACTTTTCTACTTCGTGACTGAACTGCTCTTTTGTGAGAAAGCATCAAATTTTTTTTTTTTGTCTAACTTTTCACAAAAGTTCACCTCCCTTCCACACATTCAGTAGGGAGAACAATAGTCCTCTGGAAGACTTCTGCGCTTTATTGGCTAACATCGAGCAGCCAGACTATGCCCTTTAAGGAGTTTCAGGCTTAGGAAGATACTAGGAAGTCACAACGGACACTACACTTTAAGCCACATTACCTTATGCTCCTATACTCTGTTCTCCCTTCCATCGTAATAAGTTGGTAGCTTGCGGACTAACTATAACAATATTACAATCTTCAGTTACTCAAAGTACGAACTGAACCCCTTAGGGAGTATCGGGTCTACCAATTCAAAATTAACAAATTCATCTCAGAGTCGGATGGACTTCTTTTGAAGATGTGACAATGCTGGTTCATGGTATCCAGCCAGACGTCATGGTACGTACCATTCGCCACCAATGATAAGGACTTACTTTGATTACTTCATCGGTTCGAGGGAGCTGGCATACCCCATATCTGAATGGCGTACCTCCAGATGGGTGCCACTATAAAGTTGTACAGTGCTCTCTTGCAGCGTATTGGGAGGGGCGTCAGCATTTTAGAATACTGTCGATGTGACATCTGAAAGTCAGCCGCTTATTCAAGGTGACCCAAAGATGTTTTGCTTAATTTTGAAACAACACTTCACGCCTAGCCATACGGCGGGTGCCTCCTTTTTTCTTAGCCTACCTGACATTTAAAATGAGTCAGGGCAAGAAGGGCAAGTAGATCTCAAGTAGGTGGATTTATTCTAGTATCCCATCTGCTGCCTCATACTGACAAGCTGAGGAGTATGAGCAGAAAACTGCCAAATCTTCCGGTCTTCACTATCTGATTTAGGTCTATAGCACTGTGTGCCCAGATTTTCTTATTTTGGCCAAAATCCTGTCATTTCCATAATAACTTTTTTAGAGTGATGAAATTTTAGACACGTATTCCTAATGGATTTTACTATTTTTCTGGCAAGTTTGAGCCTCCTCAGATTTTTTTAAGATATAGATCTAGACCAAAATCGGAAAAAATTTAAAAAGAACCAAAAAAAATGTTTAACTTAATTAAAAAAAAAATATTGTTAATTGGAATTGGACCAAACAGAGGTAAGTATGAGCTTCACATACATTGAAAAAATAGCCTATAAACAAAATATTGAATGGAGTTATAGCCCGAAACAGTTTAAGCTTTTCAAGCCAATTACAAAAAGACGACACCACCAATCAATCTGGTTTTTAAAAGTTGTAATTTTTTTGGCATGCTCTTTTAATTTCAAAAATCCATATTTAAATTTTTACGTTCTTTCGTCAAAATTGATAATTTTTACATTTTTTGATTTGCATCTTTGTAAGTATGCTATAAAATTTTCAAATTGTAAATATTTTTACTTTTTAGTACAACTTTTGAAAAAATTGTTATTACAGCATACTTTTAGGCAGCTTTAAAAAAATAGTAAAATTTCCTGGGGTTCATTTCTTAAAATTCAACTTTTAGATACAAAATTCAATTTCCGAAAATCGGGAGGAATTACATTTTGTTGTAAAACATGTGAAGAAAAGTAGAGCAAAGTAGGCAAATGATAAAAAAACCAGCAAAATCTTTATAACTACTCGAATATATTTAAAACCAAAAAGTTTTTTCTCTGATGTATTTATTTATTTATAAATAAAAAAGTGAATAAAGATTTTGTAGCTACATGTATCATGGTAAATGCAGGTTTAAAATACAAAATGTCAACTTTGATGGCTAATTACTTAAAAACCACTAATTATAATTTCATAATTTTTTCTGCACGAGATACCTTAATATGTGTAAAATCATATTGAAATATAATTTTGTCCAAATTTTGACTTTCATCAGGAGGACTTTTGGCCAAAATCTGGCCACGGGCCCATTGTGCATAGAGGTAAATTATTTAATTTTAACGTGGAATCTTCTGCCCTCTGTACATTATCTCAGTAGGTGTTCTCAATGACATTTCATATAGTTCTTTTTAAAGTTAAGAACTATTTGTAAGGGTTTCTGGTCTAGCTGAATAAAATTAAAAAAAACGACTATATACATGTATATACAATGAATTATCTTAATAAAAATTATTATGTATACGAACTAAATTATTGTTTTCTGAATTATTTTTTACTACAATTCAGTGAAAATGAAAAGCGGAGAATAACTAGTTCAAAAATGGCATTCTTTAATGTGATGCAATTTCAACGAATTTTTTTTTTTTTTTGCAAACATAAATCAAATTGTCGCAGCAACTACAAGGAACTGACATTGACGTTCCTAAGTTTTTTCCAGTTATTAGATTTTTCCACGAAATGGTGTGCATAACACTGGGCCGAACCTCTCTTATAAGTTTTCCACAAAATAACTTTTCCACTGAGTGTTATTCTACATAAGATGCCATCGAGCACTGCTTACATTGCGAAAGCTAAACAAATGCGCAATCAAATTTAAATGGCAAGTAATAGGCTTAGCTACACAGACCAATTCACTGGGGAAACAAAAACAATAAGGATATTAAAAAAGAGTCCTGCACAACAGACAACAACATGTAGAACGGAGGAGCAGGACTCAAGCACTCCTTATGTTGAAGGCAGATTTTCAATTTCATTTTCATTTCATTTGATGTATTGGCATACGAATGTTAATTAGTGTTGGGAAACGTCACAAGGTAAAGACTTGAGAGCCCATACACTGACTTATTTGATGAGCACTAAAATTGAGTGAATGAATGAGCTGAAACGTGTTGCAAGAAGCAGAGATGATTGGAGAAGTTTCGTTTCCGCCCTATGCTCCACCTAGGAGCGGCTGCAGTAGCGACCAAGGAACAAATACAAAAATCGACAGCTCCCTTAATGAATGCCAAAACTGCGAACTAGATGAACTAGTACCAAGATTAAAAATGAAGTGGGCTTAGTTGCGAGGTGGATACCATACGGAGGAGTCTTAAAAAAAAAAATGTTCAATAGCAAATCCTCCAAATACCAATTCGAATTTCGATGAGTAACTTTGTAATATATAAATTCCAATTCTTCTTGATCGATTTTTTTTTTAAAAATCTATTTTTTTTTTAACAAATTTTTTAAATTTTGCTCTGAATTTTCTGTATTCTATTAAAATATGAGAAAAAAAGTTCAATCTTTCAATAATTCATCTTTGAACCAATTTATAATGGAAATTAGAGAATTTGTGTAAGGTGCTAATTTGCCAAATTTGTTGAAAAAAGTCAAAACTTTTTTCTTTATTTTAATTAAATTTTCTAAAAATTTATTTTATTATTTATTTTTGTTTTTATTATTTTCTTAAACTGAGGCACAACAATTTCATAAATAAAAGTGACGCGATAATAACCCCAACATTTTTGGTATTTTTTGCAAGCTCCGATGGGTTAGATTTTTAAAAAAAAATATATACATTTAAAACTTAAAAAAGTCAAGTTCTATGTCATAAATTAACATATTTTTTAAATATTCTATCTATTTTTCTACGTCATATGGCTCATACCCAAATGGGACTTATAATACCCTGTTCCTATTGGTACAAAGGGTATACTAGATTTGGGCAATGTATGTAACGGACAGAAGGAGGCGTGGCAGACCCCAAGTCCTTTATACTAAAATGCTTATCATAACCTCGGGTAGCGATTGAGCCATGTCCGTCTGTCCGTCCGTCTGTCCGTGAACACCTTAATTTCGGAGACTATAAGAGCTAGAGATACGAAACTTTCTACGTAATTATAATTACAAGTGACCTAGAATCACAATTTTTGGTAAGGTGATTTATGTGGACTGTACCACATTTTGTTATATGATATGCGCCTTAAATCAAAAAAAAAAAAAAAAACTACCAATCATTGCATTTATCGATAACACAAAAGAACCCAAATTTTGGCAAAACAAAAAATTAAAAAATATACAGAATATAAAAAAGTGCTCAAAATTCAAAACATTCATTCTAAAATTGGACATTCTGACTTTCTTCCCTGAGCATTTATGTAATATTAGTATATGAAAAAAAAAAATGTTGCTCAAAAATGGTCAAAGTTTACAACCAACATCAAAGTGCACTAATTTCTAAACCAAAACAAATATGACCCAGTTCTTAGTTGCAGCCAGGCGCGTATCCAGGATTTGGTCATAGGGGGTTTTTTCACTTCGAAGTGTATATGTATGTATCAACCCCCCCCCAACTTATGGGGGAGGGGGTCCGCAGCCGTAAACCCCCCTTGGATTCACCACTGGTTAAAGCAGCAACAAATTCTTTTAAACAAACGATTTTCGGAAATTCCCAAAGGCAAACTTTAAATAAAATGGTGGCAAATATGCAAGTATGTGTGGTGTATATGCAGGTACATATATACTAATACACTCGACGCTCATATTAGGTACACACATTTTTACATAAATTATAAAATTATCAAATATCGTAAAAACCTGTGAAATTCGTAAAAACTAGTTTGAAACAATTTAAGCAAATTTTGACATTTTTTTGTAATACTTTCTATACGAAAATAGCCACAAAATCGTTAAAAATTATACTCTTCTACTGGGTGACTTCGTCCGTCGCTTCGATGACCAAACCGGTACAGCAACCTTTTTTGCATTTTTGTTATATTTGTATATTGTTATCTTTAATACTGTGCAAATGATATTTAAATTGAGTACAAAACCTGGCGCCATCTAGCAGCCACACTATTCACAAAAATAAATGATGACGCTGACGACGACATCAAAAAACTTCTTATAGATATAATATGCCATATCTCTGCCATTTTTTTTTTTTTTTGATTTAGGCTAAATAAAACTTATATATTTTTTTTTTAAGTTTTGTTATTTAAATTATTATCTTTAATTCAGTGTAAATGATATTGGACACAATTATGAGATCTAGGCATTTAATTAATTAATTTCTTTTATTCTTCAGATGTTGGTGGTGACTTTAAAGGGGTCTCCGATGTCACCATCTCTATGTTCCACAAATTTTGTACAAGGTATAAGAAATAACCAATTGGAAGGATAGAAGCCACGCCTTTTCAAAACAAAGACTAGGCATCTCAGCCGTGCCTGAAGGGTCTAAAATCCTACAAAAGTTTAACTAAGAGAATTTTGTGCTTACAAAATTTTAAAAAAAATTATATTAATTTAAAAATATTCAGCCGTTCTCCGGAAATCGAAAAAAGCCAAACCGAAAAATTTTATTCGGATTCGGATTTGCATGCTCCGGAATTTTGAATTTTGACGATATATTCCTTTTTATTTTCGAGAAATTCGTATATATCCCTTATTTTTGGGAAAAGTTCTCCTGTTGTGTTGGCGCGAAATTATTTTTTTTGATACAAAACAGCTGACAGGGTTGCCGCAGCTCTGCACCTTTTTATTATTATATGTTGATTACATTAAAATATTGCTAGTTTTATCTTTAAAATAAAATTACACAAAAGTATTATTTTAGCAACAATATTTATTAAAATTAAGTACGAGTTAGCTATTTTTGTTACAAGGAAAATTTTTTTTGTGTAACGCGAGAACCCTGTCGCTCTTATAGTCATATGTTCGTGTATGATATGTGCACATGCACGAAGACAAAAAGAAATTTGTTTTGGCTATGCATGCTATATTTTGGGTTGAGTCAGAAAAAAATAATTAAAAATAATTGTCAATAAATATATAACCTTAAGTTGGCATAAATTAATCTAAGAAAATCAAAGTCTATTAAAAAAATTATTTCAGTATTTAAAATGCGTAGGTACATATTTTGACTATTCGTTTTAATTCCTCTTGCAACAAAACATTCGGTTTCAAACCACATGAAAAATTCGGTCTGGTGCAATTGGAAGCACCAAACATTCGGTTTGAAAACGAATCCGAATAAAATGTTCACATTCGTTAAAAACTTACACAAAAATTTATGAATTCCTAAGAAAAACACAAAACGAAAAATTTTAGTATTTTTTTTTAAAATTATATTTATTATGCTAGTAATCGAAAATTTATAAAAATTTTATAAATTACATATACTTTTAGGGTTTTATTATTATTAATATATTATTAGCACTATCAGATAAAAGTTAAATCATTTCTTTGAGCTTGGTCTAGAAACTTATAAGTTTGACCAAAATTAGTTGAGATCCTTGCATAAGATAGCACTTCATAACCTCCCAATTCAAAACTTTAAACTTTCGGTCTAAGATTTGAATTCTAATTTTATTTAATATTTGCAATTTATACATACATGCACTGTATATATATATGTATATGCATATAGCTACAAAATAATTACATGCCAATTTCAGTGTCAAAAATATTTAATATCAGCATAAAACATCAACAAAAAAAAGACAACATTTTAATTTATCACATTTGATAAAATGCTTAAACAAGTTGGCAACGCTGAGGCGCAACTCAAATACGAACAGCTGGAAGGCTCGAGGGGAAGCGTAATTTCGAACAACAGTCAAAGCTTTGGGTTTGCAACTTGACTAAGCGCAGTGCATTTTATGCTTTGCCCTTTGCCATAAATTCGTGCTAGTTTGACCCCTCATTTGCGCCTGCGCCGGTTGCAACTGGAAGTTTTGTTTTTGTTGCATGTTCGCTTGCAGCATGTTGTGTTTTGAATTCAAAAAAAGCGGCATTATAAAAGCAGCGAACACAAGCCAAAAGCGTCAGTTCGTTAGAGAAACGCGAGCGCGACACAACAAAGCCAAAGTGATACGCACATAGCTGTAAAACGGATAACGCGCAAAGTAACTGTAAAGTGTCGCAAAATAACGGCGCACTATATGTATAGCATATCTATGTGTATAACTGTGTCTGTGTGCGCGTGTACGTGTGTGTTTGTTTTTGTGTCCAAAGCCATAAATAAAATAAAAAATACATATATATAAATTACAAATATTATTAAACTTACGTGCTGGCCTAGTAGTTGCGAGCATTTGTGATTAAGTATACGCCAGGTAAGCCGCAGTTGAAATACTAAAGCCAACAAAAAAAAAGCCAGTTCAAATCTCTTCGACCTACTAAACTGCAAAAACAATGTAAGTGCGTGTGTGAGTGTGTATGTATAAGGTCAGGGTGTCCTGCATGCCGTGAATTTTATTAGCACATTAAAACATAAACAACAACAACAACAAGGACCAAGAATAACCGCAACAACAACGACAACGACGTCATTTCGCGCTGGTCAAGTATTGCACGTGTTTTGTTGCTAAATGCAAGTTACGGTCATTGCACCAAATTGTCTTTCATAAAAATAAATTTAAATATATTTTACGCCTGACAAATGCAACTCTGCAATGCTGGGTTTACACTGCGTCAGGCCATGGCCAAAATGTCACAGGAATACATAGTTTCTAATTGTAAACATAAAAACACACTAAGCTTGCACTAAAACAGGGTCTGTCGAAAATATACCAAAAATAATATGTTTTTTGAACCAGACTAGAGATAAAGTTTTTGTCATAAATTTAGTATTCGAATTTGTAGAAGAAGTTAGACATTATTACAAAGTTTTCGGAAATTGATGCATTTCCAAGTTAGCAGCTGTTTTTCTACGAAATCATATAACAACGAATAGCAAAAAATACATCTTAAGATTGCAAATAGTAAAGTGGCAATAATTTATTATACGGAAAAAATTGTGTTCACCAGAAAGATAGAATTTCGTAGATGAATATTTAATATTTCTTCGTTAAAGACTTTGCTAGAAAGATGAATAATATTGCAGGCGGAAATGTGACTATAGTCGAGATCTTTATAGTAATATTTTATTCATAACAAGTGAGCAGCTAACTGTTGGTATATCTCTTCGTAATTTCAACATTGATTTAAGACTTTAAGTGTGGCACAAAATGTCATTTTCTATATCTTTCAAAATGCTTTCTATATAAGTTGTAACTTATTTTACTCAGACCCTTCGTCGCATTACCAGGCACGGTTTTTTATAAAAAATTGGTTTTGTCACAGTATAAACTGCTGTGCCATTGTGATACCTCAAAGACACATTTTTTACCGTGACAAGCTTATACACACTGTGCCGATCAGTAATTTCTTTAACTTAATTTCTGTTTTAAAATAAGTTCTAAGATAAATCAAGTGGAATATAAGCTTACACTAAGGGTTTGGCAAAAATGCAGAAGTGCCTGAACAACGAAGCACAGTGGCAGTGGAAGTGCCAAACATGAGCAATAATAAACAGCTAGAAAAATTCAATTTAAAAGCATAAAAGATAAAATTTCGGATGTTAGTCAGAAAAATATAATATATACCTACATATTTGCTGATTTGTTTTTTGTAAAGAAAAGCTTTTATGAGAAAAATGCCGCTTATAAGAATAAAATATCAAATTTGGTACATTTTTCATTATAATAAATATTTGTTGATCTTCTATTAAAAATAACAGGTTTTCCATAATTTTGTGCGGGTGTTCAGTAACAGCTGTTTAGTTTCCCAACAAGCCTAAAAGAATGTGTACACACTGTTTTTGAAAACACTTTTTACGGCAGAAGTGCTTTACTTTTTGCATAGTCGGGCATCAACCAATAAGCAATACTTCTACTCTGGTTACTTTTCATACTTGCTCTGGCATTTTTGCCTTCATGCCTCGTTAATAGGGTTGCACATATCTTCACACGGGTATTCTTACATTTATGCCCGACAAAGTGAATACGCCAATTGTGTATTTGTTATAAATTTTAGCCAGTTTTAAAATTTTTATTATGATTATGCAATATTTGTGTTTTTTTGTTTTTGGCATCAATAACAATGTTTTCAAATATATTCTTGGCTCAATTGTATACCTATAATTCTTCTATGTTTGGTATATTAAATTAATTATAATAAATACTAATGTGTTTTTTGATTCTGTTTTTTTGCGCGCTACTTATTTAATAGTGATTTTGTGAAAAGCTTTTGAATACATTTTATATAAAATGGAAATACACCTTTTTCTATTCTTTCAAGTTCTGATGGAATAATTACATTTAAGTGATTATCTGAGCACACTGGTCCAAATTGAATCATTTGGTACTTCACAAACAACTTGTGACGTCACTGCAAGCCATTTTATACTTGTGACCAGCATCAGCATGCATCGTCAAATGCCACAGTGTCACTGCTGTTGCCAGTGTAAACTTAGCATAACATTTGGCAAAATTATGGTAACTAAATAGGTCTAGGCCTAGACTTGGGCACCTTTAATATCCAATTTTACGCTCTCTAGCTTAATAAAAGTTTATCGCAAGCGCATTAAATTTGTAGCCTCCCTAGTATTCAGACCCAGACTTGGTTGTGCTTTCATTCTTTCAACTTCAAAAACGAAATAACTTCTGCCTGCCCCTGCGCATCAACTCCTCCTCTGCCCACCATGCTGTTTACCACATTCTACCGTTGCTAGCGGCATAGGCAAAAGCCAGTGCCAAGATTCAGAGAAAAGCAGTTAACATCTAAACCGTGAGCCGTTCAGTGTGTTTGTGCCCTTAGATGTGTCACTCATGGATTTTCTGGTGGTGTGTGCATGAGTGAGAGTTGATTTTTTTTATTATCTGCAAGGGAGTGGAGTATGTACGTACCATGTTTGCTGTGGGTCTCAACGCCATGTTGTGCATTTTTATTATGTTCGCACATGGCTGCTGCCAAGGCGGAGCAGGAGGCGATCGAAGGTGTCTCTATAAGTGCGTGCGTCCATAATCAATTCTAAATTTGTCAAATGTACTATATACGATACTTATGTACTTGTACATAGCAGCAAGGGCTATGCAACCAGGTATATGTGCCTATGTACAATATGAAATATATGTCTATATATACAATTGCCATTTTATTTTTATCACATTTTATTATTTTTGTCGTACAGCGATTTGACAAACAATAAAATGGCTGTGAGTTCTGCATTTGGCTTACGTGATTATATAGAGGGTTGTAGGGCTCTTATTTTTAATCATATTTCCATTTGTGCTTTAACTTTTTATTTTTACGATTATGGGTTAGGCCACGAAGAAAACTTGCCTTAATTTTACACATTTTGTTTATTTTTTATTTGTTTTCTTAACATTAACGATAATAAGATGGTTCAAATGTCTTCAAATGTTTCTATAAATGGTATTTTTTTTTGCTTAAACACCATTTGCGTAGCCATATGCTGCAAAATTTAAGCTTGGAGCAGCATTTTAATATTAACATAGCAGTTTATTTTAATTTATTTTATTTTATTTTATATCGGACATAGTTTAGACTATTTTTTTATAATGCCTTGAATTTTTACATCTTTGGAAACTAAATATGAACTTTTTTAGAACAATTGCGCATGTTGTGTTAAGAATACATCTCATAAAGAGTTGTTTGTTGTTTGTAAAATATTTTTAAGTTTTTCTTCATCATTGTGCCCATCATTTATTTTCCCGTGTAGTGTTGCCACTAGATGTCGCAACCAAGCTGTTGTCGCTAGATGGCGCCAGCATGTTATTGCTTAGTATTAGTGTAAAAATAATTTAAATTTAAAGGTGGTGGTAAGTAAGACAATAGAGCAGCTGGCAAAGATCTTTGCAGTTTTGTAAACTCATACAAAATTAAAATTGTACTTCCTTTTTTGAGTAATCAAAAATATACCTTAAATTAGCAAATTAATTTTGATTTAAATAATTGCTAGTTTATAATGAAAACTTTTTGCACAAACCGCTCTTTAAAATAAATTTAATAAATATTTTCTTGATTTCCGTACAATTTTGTTACTCACATTCGCTAATACCATTTTCAACTACAAAAAAAATGAAATAAAATATTACAAATGCATGTGCATATGTTCATACAATAAATACCAAGCTGCCATAATAAGGATTATCTCTATTACGTAGACGCAAAGAGTATACAAATAATTTCAAAAGCACTTGAGACTCGGAAAAAATGCTCAAAATATGCACACTGTAGATTTCTATGGAAACGATATGGAGATTTTATAAGCCGGATTAAAAGAAATTTTCGCTTGAAAAAAAAAAAAACATAATTTTGTTATGTGGCGCGGCTTCAGTTGGTTAATGATGACTATATAATACCTTTTAAGTACTCTTTTGATTTTTTGTATGCAACTTTAGAAGAATTAATCGATTCAGAAGTGCTGGGAAGTGCTGGTGCATTCTTTAAACATTATGAATTTTAATTATAAATTTCCTATGTTCAGCTTTTTATTTGATACCCATCCGATAAACTATATTTAAAACAAAGCAGAGGACCAAACCCGTTTTATAATGTTTAGCAATGGCTTAAAAGTTCGTTAGAATTCCAGTTTTTTTACTCCTCTAAAATATTTTCAATTTTAAGTACATTAATAAAGAAGCGAATCTTTCTGTCTAGCAAATATTCTGGAAAAATTATTATACGCCATAAAAAGGCATTAATTCCAAGAAAAATTTCATTCGAGCGCACAAAAGTAGGCAATAGTTTTTTTCATAGCCCACATTTATGCTGCGCGCCGCCATTTTGACAAGCTCAAGTAATTCAAAATGGCAATGATTTATGCATTTTACTTTTAAATGTTTCCATTTTGTTTTGCCAGTATTAAATAATTTGAGCGCAATTTCTTAAACTGTGGCTCATACTCTTCAAAATCTAGGCCAACTGGTTTTATATTTTTAATTAAAATTTTTGTTGGCAGTACCTTTGTGGCAGCTGCTTGCGACATTTCCACGAATGCATGAATTAATTTATATAGCACAGTATGCATAATTAATTGAACATACTACCCAAAAGATAAAACAATCATGACGTAACAAAACATCTATGTATACTGTATATAAAGTATAGTAGAGTATGAATTTAATTTGCTTTCGGCCTGGTTACTTGCTAAAATGTTTTCTTATGTCTGCCACAACAAAAATACTTGTATATACATTTCTTAAAATCACAGTGGGCGAGCAGCTTGGCTTATAGACAAGCATAGACCAAGTGAAAACCAAGTCTAACCCACTTTACCTTAACTTACTCAAGACACACACACCTGTAAATATATGTGCTTTGCTTATGCAAGATTGAGCGTTATTTCTATGCCCCCGACTCACCCATACCAAGCAGTAGCTTGCCACATTCACATACACTTATGCGCATACATATGGGACCGGGTCTAGGATTAAGGGGTGATGGCTGTGCTGGAACTGTGTCTAAGCCACATGCCTATCGTCTAACGCATTATGCCGCAGATGGATATTGTGTTTATTGTATATTTAATGTTAACGCGCACAGCGAACGCATTAGAGAACAGCTGTTCTCCACGTTCACTGGCCGCCCTTGACGTAGTCACTTGGAAAGTCTTCTCACTTGGCAAAGTCAAGAAAAGCGTAGAATAAAAATGAACACTATGATAATGAAGTCTAGACCGGATGTCTCAAATGCGGCACTTAGCTGAGTTTATTTGCCAAAAAGCAATTGATGGGCGTTGTGCCACATACAACATATCATGTCTTCGTCTAACCTATACCAAGCAGTATCTACTGCTGGCAAGTGGAATTTTTTGTTACTCATATTTTTGTGGGCGTATATGTAACAACATGTATGCGAGGGCGGTATGAAAAGTAATTGACCCAACACCGCAGGGAACGCTTTTCGCATGCTCCGAATTTTTATGCTCTTCAAAAAATACAGCTTTAAAAATCAATTTAAGCAAAAATATATTTTTTGCTAGCTAACTCGGAAGTTTTGGAAAATGAATAAAAGTTAGTTAGTTAGTAAGCCTAATGATAAAATGATGCACTGGTGACTAAAATCTTGGTGTAGAAGAACTTTTTTTTTCATTTAGTCCATATGCATTTTTCCGTGGGCTTTTCAAAAAATCGATTTTCAAGGTAGTTCTTGTGAATTATTCCACAGGCATTCCAAAAACCATTTTCATCACTTCTTGGTTACAGATCCGCATTGAACTCCTTCGGAATCGATTTCTCTAACAAATTCGCTGAATTCGGAGGTCAAATCATGGCGTTTTTCAAGGTAGTCCTTAAAAATTATCCCAAAAAATCTTTGTCATCGTCTTGTTGGCTGACTTGTTGGCATCGATTCGCTGCTACGTCTCTACGTTTTTCAAGGAATTTTACATTCATTTTTTCATGGGCCTCCTAAAAAACTTTGCCATGGCTTTGTTGGCTGACAAAGCCTAGGCCTTCCTATCAGCCTTCCTGCCTCAAAAGAAGCTCGCTGCTACGACTATCTGCATTTTTGAAGGTATATCCATTTCTATTTTTCCACGGTTTTTTTCAAAAAATCCTTTGCCAGCGTCTGTTGGCTTCCTCGGTATCGATTACCCAGCAGAAATCCATGGCTATGACTGGCCTTGGCTGTTTCATTTTGGTTACGAAAGTTTGCAAAAAGTCCTTGCTTTGGTTGTTAACGTAGCTTCTTGAGTAGCCAGATTACTTTTCAGCCTGCTCTCGTTTATTACTTGCGCTACGTTTTCTAGATGTCCTATGTGTTTGTTAGTTTATTTTTGCCTATTTTGTGCTTCATTAGTTGTGGCATCATTATCATTTGTCATATGTGCACGTTATAGTAGACACTACCCAAGACATGAAGGAAAAATATAAAAAATAAGAAACTATGTATCCACCATGTGACTGAAGCACTCTTCAAAGAAAAAGACCGGTCTTTATATGCTGAAGCTTTGCAAGCTTGTTATATTTAAACCAAAATTAATAAAGCGATTTTCCATATCCGAAACTACCAATATACCAATAGTTGTCACATTTTAAATATTTTTAATCGTTCAATTTATTTTTTCATAAAAAGTACTACTAAGTTAAAAAGTTCTTGAGATATCTTTTATACAATTTAAAAAAAAAGTGGTTTTAAATAGAAGAAAATAAAAAATACCATGATATCCGAAATGGTTTGCATTTTTTGAAGCATCTAAATTGTTAAAATTTGGTGTTATCCGAAGAAAAAGGTATATTTTCGTATTGGCTATTTGCAAACAAACTCAGATAATAAAGTTATATTTATTTTACGTCTTTTTCAAAAACAATACAAATATTTTCGAAATTTCTTAAATTAATTCGTAGATTTTGTGTAATTGAAAAACTATTTTAATAAGCCTTAAAATGCATAATATGATTAAATCGCAATCCCGAAATAGTTTAAAACTTATAAATTAAAAACAAAACTATTATCTTACAAAAATTTTTTATTTTTAATGTGACTTATATGGTTTTTTTTTTTTTAAATTGAATATCTATGTAAAATTACACAAAATTACAGTTTTTTTTAATAAATTTGTAAATTTTGAATTTTATTGGAAAAATATAAATATATTATAATTCTTCAGAAATAAAAAAATTAACAAAAAACCATTTTCATACGAAAATTGTATGCTTTCATTTTTAATAGGCCTCATCTTATGGTTTTTTTTTAACAAATATTTTGAATTTGATTGGAAAAAATAATAATATAATTCATCAGAAATAAAAAAAAAAATAAATAAAAATTTATGGCGCATTTTAAAAAATAAATATCTTTTTCGAAAAATTACACAAAATTTGTGATTTTTAAGGTAATTTGTATATTTTGAATTTGATTGGGAAAAAATTGATATAATTCTTGGACATATAAAACTTAAATTATTTTGCAAAATAAATATATCTTTTAAATATGTCCCAATTGCATTTGAAGACTTTTTTTAAATGCAGTAAAAATAAATTTTATTTTTTCAATCTGCTCTATTATCGTTCTGTGTTATTATTTATATCTTCAAAAAAACTGAAGCGGCTCGATTTTATTACAGCAAAAATTTAATCTTCAAATTTTTTTTCCGAAATTGGTCCTATAGTCTTTGATCATTTTTTTTTCTAAATTAAGAAAAATTATTTTTTTTCAGTTTTGGTTTGTATTACTTATATCTTAAAAAAAATCTGAGATGTCATACTTACTACAGCAGAAATGTAACCTTCCAAAAATGTGCATGCAAAATTTCGCCATTCTAAGAAATTATTCTGAAAATTACAAAATTTTGCTCTAAATATAGGGTGGGCCAACTGTTGGTTTGCTTGTTAAACACTCATAATTCGGAACATACCAAAGTGGATGCTCTTCGACTTATGTCAAGTTCACAGCTACTCAATTTTAGTCATGGATCATTGAACAACCAAACAAGGTGTAAAAGTGGTACAGGCGTCTTATACAAATGGTTGTTGTGTGAAAAAAACATAGTTGAAGCCAGTTTCAACGAGCCGCCGGGAACATTGAATTTTGCATGCGGATCTGCATTTACGCGCTTACAAGATACAAATGACCAAACAATTGAAGCCGACGGACCATTATCAGCGTCAAAAAATAGTCATCGAAAATTACGATGTTCACATACGGGCCTGTAGAGCCAACCGCGGCGGCCATTTGGGCGATAATATTTTTTTTATTTTTACATAAATGAGTAGTTTCAAACTTGCACTTAGTATATACATTTGAAAAAAATTCAATTAAAAAACATACCAACAGATGGCACACCCTATATGACAAACTGGGCTTAAAGTGCCTTGCTACAGGCTTACGCTGTCTTCTTTGAAAGTGTTACCAAACTTTTCTGAAAACTTTAAATGCTTTACGCCATCCTAAATGTAGGGCACCGAAAAAACAAAAACTGTCTATTTTGTTTTTTTTTTTGTTTTTGCCAGTGTCTCCATATTTGTTTGATAGATATCGTTGCTGCTTTGTATCTGTGTGTGGGTGTATATACGTGTCTGCATGTGTGTGTGTGTGTTTAATGACGCCTTTGCGGCTGCTTAGAGACCATTAATTAGATTTGGCTCGAACTAATTGATAACTTGGCTCTGTGCAAGTGTAAGTCTGATATTTCATTGGAAATTCTAGGCACGTTTTCTGTTTTCGATTGTGGCTCATTTCTCTTATCAAGTGTTGCATTTGACACCTAGCGTAATTAATCAGTCGTGCAATAAAGTGGTAGTTCGAATTTCGCATAAGCATGCTACACCCTTAACCATTGATATTGATAGAGCGAGGAAAAATTGTCAACCGGCTATAACATTAATAATTGATGCTGCAACACGCAAAAGCACTCATACGCCATGTGGTAGGGAAAAGTTGGCAGCTTGCAGCTGGAAAAAAAATTGTACAATTAGAGCGTAGGTTGTCGTAGTCGTATGGGCAAATAGCAATCAATTTTGCAGGCAATGCAAATGAGTTGGCCCAAAGGCAGCCATTACCAATTGAATCACGGTCCAAACGAACACACACGCACTCATTTTAAGAGGCAGCCATTAAATAAAAGTAAAGTGACATGGCCGCAAATGGCACATGTGCGTGTGTGTGTGCTTGTATGTGTTTACGCATGTGTGTGTGCTCTGATAAGCCAAAGTTCAGTTAACGAGGCAAAAGATATAGTTGAAGTGAGCGGGGGGGGGGAAGCAAATTTTTCAAATTAAAAGCACATAAAAGGTTCAAAGCACCTACTTCAGCTGTCAACAGCTCGCTCATGCATAAGCTTAAGGGCCAGACAAAACTCAGGCCTAGATCCAGAAAGCAGCCTCAAGCAGTCGGGAGCTGAAAATTGTGAGCTGAAATCCAAAAAGCTAGAAACTGGCTGTGTGTGTGGCATGCCACATTTCCGCTCTAGTGCGCACATGTTAAAACCTTCTGCGCCAATTTCCACTTTAGTTTAATAGTTTTGTTCTTTTTTTGGTAGCACTTCTTAACGTCTCTTGTCGCACTCAAGCACCACAATGATGGCTTTATTGAAACGGCACACTCATACTCACACACACATATGCACTCACACACACAAACAATACAGTCAATGAGTTTGGCTGTATGCTTTATGTGAGCATATTTGACTTGGGGCATGCCACTGTTTTGTGGTCAAACGTGTCCCAGCATCAGTGGCTTAGTTGTGGGGGGTGAAAGCTAACGAGATTTTAAAAACCATAGTGTGACATTTTTTTAAAAGTTGATTGCTGGGTAGTCCGGAGATTTTGAGCCTGATTTTGGCTCTAGGTACTGAACTACTTTTTCACGTTTTAGTTTAACGAAAATTGTAGAGAGAAAATTTTCATGAACAGAAGTTTTTTTTAATTTATGGAATTATAATTTGTTCAATAATTTCCAGGTTTCTTAGTAGGTATGGCCTAACCAGCCCGTAGCCATACCCCCTTCGCAAAAATCTAACTACGCCACTGCTTCAAATTTATTGTAGCTGTTGTTTGACTTTTCTGCTGTTACTATTGTAGTTGTTGTTCTTTCTAGAGGTCAAATAAAACTGTGTGCTGATTTTATGGTCAAGCAGATTTAGGATCAAAACCTTTATTCAATCCTTTGTTTCATTCACTCTACTGCTTTTTGATCAACTTTATTGAAATTTTATTGTACGAGATTTGTATTTGTTATTTCGGTCAGCAGCAAAGTTTGCCAAACTGTTCAAATTTAGTAACCCCTTGTGTATGCATGTGTACCGCACTTAATGACTATAAATGCTCGTTCAAAGGTTTCATAAAATTTAAACCATTTGAAAAAGGTTGTCACAAAAACAAATACCATGTTGAAAGCAATTTCAACTTGATGACAAATGTCCTTTTTTTTGGTAGCTTGCAGCAAAGACCAAAGGATGTCATGTTCCACTTATTGCAAAACTTAAGAGCAACATAATGAGTGCTAAAATACAAGTTTCGCAAGCAGACATTAAATTATAAATAACAAGTTGGGGATTTGGAGTTAAAAAGTGCAGGTTTTAGACTGTGTAAGGGCAGAAATTGTTAGAAAGGTTTTTAAAATCAGAGGGTGGATAGGGATAATCGAGTTTGTCTGCTTTTTTTAGTTGATTATATATATTGATGAGTTTCTCTGGGAATTTTCAAAAGCATCCTCTCGGTAGATATATAACAATATTATTAATTTCAAGTACATTTTGTATGGCTTATTTCCTTTATTTATCAATGGGAGTTGTGCCAGAAATTATTTCTTATTTACCAAATATTAAGCTAGAATTAATAAGTCTTCTTACTCGAAAATATTCTGTTATTTTTTTGAAAAAAACTGTTTGGAAGTATGTCTATGTAAGGGTATAAAATGTGAGAAAGGTTTCCTGAAGGCTGTAATTTAGTTGATGATGAATTTTTACTAAGAATATTCGAAAGCTTCCTCTCGCCTGTTATTTACTATGTTATTAATTTCAAGAAATTTTTTTTTTTTTTTTTTATTTATCACTGGCAGTTGCGCCGGAAATCTATTTTTTTACCAAATTTTGACTCTTTATACCCTGTACCGTATGATACAAAGGGTATATTAAGTTTGTGCAAGCCGAAAATGTATGTAACATACAGAAGAAGACGTCGGAGACCCCCCAAAGTTACCTAAAGTATGATCAGGGTGACTAGAGAAGTCGATATACCCATGTCCGTCTGTCCGTCTGTCCGTCTGTATGTCTGTCCGTATGAACTCCTAGATCTCAGAGATGGTAAGAGCTAGAGCAACCAAACTTTCAGATAAGATCCCTTATTATTCCATAGGAGACAAGTTTATTTTATTTTTTCGATATCGCGGTTACATTATATAGCTGTTGTTTCACAGGACCTCGAAAAAAACCGAAAGTTTTAGATAGATAATTCGGTTGTTTATAAAGATATCGTAACCAAATTTGGCATTCAGAAGTTTTTTAGAGTACCCAAGCACTGTACCAAACTTGATCAAAATCAGTTGACTATATCATATAGCTCCAATAGGACCAATCGGTCAAAAAAACGTTTTTTGTACAAAATTTGTTGTGCTTCGTTTGTTTATGAAGATATCGTAACAAAATTCGGCAATCAATTGGCTTTTAGAGTGCTTAAGCAATATTTCGGACTTAATTGCAATTAGTGGTACAGGGTATTCCAAAGTCGTCTGCGGCCGACTTTAACGTACGCCATCTTTTTTAACACGAAAATATTTTGAAATTTGGAAAAAACAGTTTAGAAGTGTGGACTTGATCACAGCAGGTCGACCTTATTCCATTTATGGGGCTCACATGATGTATTAAATTTTTTGGATCTTGGTCATAGATATTATATATATGTATCAATATCTTATTTATAAAAAACATTGATGAGCCAGAGATCTTTTAATTTGATTTTTATAGATTTTCGACTCTCAACCAGACGGCTTTCTCTTGGATTTGATTTAAAAAAAATCATTTTGAAATCTGTTTAACTCTCTAAATTACATTTTGGGAATATCGGGCAATTTGGGAATAATTTTTTTGGGAATATCATAAAGGTCAATGGTGCGCCTGAAATTTATAGACGGACCTCTTTTAGATCTTGACTTAAAAATCTGTTCCCTCCAAATAACATTTTGCGAATATCTTTTGGCCTAAAATTGGCATGACAGAAATATGGCTCTCCAAAGACTGCAATTCGGTGAAAATAAATGTCAGGATGTAGCAAGTTTGATTCCATTCGATTCCGAGGAGTAATGCGTATTTGAAGGTGCTATCCCTAAAATAAGCGTTTCTCAATTTTAGAGTTCACCGTTTTTTTTTTGGTTTTTGTAGTGTTTACACGAGCAAAAAATGTGGATTGATTTTTTATGTTTATTATTTTTTAAATTAATTTTCAACGATTTTTTTTTATTTTTTAAATACATTTTTATATTTATAATTTTTTTTAATATTTTTTAAAATTTTTTTTTTATTTTTAAAAGAGATCTGATCTAATTTTTTTTTAAGGACAGAACTTTGAAGGTGTTGGGTTTTGAGAAAAAGACTAAAAAATAATTTGTTCTTTTAAATTTTTTTAATTTTTAAAATTTATAAGAAATCTGACTTTTTCTCAAAATATTAGTTATATTATATAGTTATATTCTCCAAAAAAAAATTATTCAAATATCCTTGTTCGTTTAGGAGATATGTTGTGTCAAAGCGGTCTGCCTAAATATTCCATTATCGATAACTATATAAATAATCGTTAGCTAAATATTGGCTAGTACCTCTATTACGTAAAAAAATCCTTAAAATTATTAATATTTTTTTTTTTAAATTCAAAGTTCTACCCACTAAAAAAAAAATTTTTATTAGCTTTTTTTTTATTTAAGAAAAATATAAAAACAAAATATAAAAAAATATATATATTTTTAAAAATATAAAAACAAAATATAAAAAAATATATATATTTTTTTAAGTTCAAAGTTCTATCCTTCAAAAAGAAATAATTCAAATAACCTTCTTCGTTTAAGAGATATGTATGTGCAGTCAAAGAGGTCTGCTTAAATTTTCCATTATCGATACCTCAAAAAATAATCGAAATTTTGCAAGAAAATGTGCGAGCTAAATATTGTCTAGCACCTCTATTACATAAAAAAAAGGTATTAAATTAAAAGAAATCGATCCAAAAAGTTATCCGGTTTATTCATTTTCGTCCATATGCAACAAATCTCATTTTTTAAATATCTTTAAAAATTTCGATTTCAAACGTTTCTTAAGCAACTTCTATATATCTCGAATATTTTGCCTTAATTTAAGCGCTCCTTCATATATTCTAAACTCAAGGAAGTCATTACAAAATTAATTGATGCTCCTTGCAGCTCCTCACATAAATGCTTTGCACCAAGTATCCTGCGTCCTGTTGCTCTAAAAAAGCTGTTTATTAAAAATGAGTTCCTTAAAATTCATACAACACTTAAAATTATATATTTTAATAGCTGCGGAAAAATAAGAAAATAGTAATTGCAGCATGTACTAGTATCTTAATTGCTGTCATGTATTTGGAAAATTTCCAGTATGGAAATTGTGTGCACATAAAGGAGCTGAATGAAGCCATGTGCAGGCTTTCTAGTTGACATACTTTGCTACAATGACAAAGAGGGAGTGTCCCTAAGTGGCGGAGGTGCGAAGGGATACAAGTAACGGTACGGCACACTAATTAACATTACGTTTAACGGCACATTAAGAATGCATTTGCATTTGCACGTTCCAATTTTCGTTGGAAATCGTGAAAGCGAAATGAAATTGTTTATAATTTGATAACACGCTTGAGCGCTTTGCAGGGGTACAGGAGCAGGATATGGCATGGGAAAAAATAGATAGAGCGGGAGTAAATAGATAGAAATATGCACAAGGGAGCTGGGGTAGGGCAATCGCAACGTTTTGAATTTGCACTCCATCAAGTGGAAAATCAAAACTAAAAACACAAAATACATACATACATACAGATATACAAATATACATATACCATATACATAGCAGCTACTTCCATAGACAAACCGAACGATTGGCTATACATAGTAGTAGTAGTAGTAGTAGTAGTAGTAGCAGCAATATGTACAAAAACAGACAAACAACCACAACAAGCAACTGTGGCATGCCGCATATTCGAAGCGCAGAGACATACTAGCATGTGGGGCAGACCTGAATGGGAGTACGGTGCAGCAGGAAGAGCAGGACATACGACAGACAGGCCACAAACTGTTGGTTTCTGTTGTCAGTTTTAATAAGGCAACATTGGCCTGGCATTTCTACTACCCTGATGCTCTGCGGTTTTCTAGACAATACGCTGACTGACGAAAAACACTACCAAGTATTTGGTGTCCTGTGACAGGACTAAACAGAGGGTTACAGATCTGCTGCAGCAGCTCAACTTAAGCAGCAAAACCGCAAAACACTTAAGCCAGTTGGAACTACTCCTGCGGGCATGGTAAAACTTTTAAGATTTTGATGTCTTTTCATAATAGCTCCAGTTGAAAACTGGCATTAGAAAAGGCGATATACATAAAGTGTCAGAGAAATATATGGCTTGCTTTGGGGCCATCTGTTGCAGCACTATTTGTAGCTTGGGCTCCAAGTTTTGTCTAATTTGTACGTAAACTCAATTGAGGCAATCGCTTGTTATGAACATATTAGTCAGTGGTGTGCTAGAAATCTCTTTTTTGATATTGTTGGAAATCTATTATGAAATATTCCAAATGGAAGTAATAATAATAAAAAATTGAGGTAATTCCGTTTAGTGATTTCTGACACACGCCTCAGTATGTAGTTTCGATTTTAAGGCCCATACGCAGTTCGAAAATTTCCATATGGAAATTGTTGCATATTATTTCAGATGGAACCACCACACCTAGTGAAGTAGTGGCGGCATCTAACGTTAAGCAATTTTAAAATTAAAAGACAACACTGTTTTGTTTTGTTATCTGCGTCGAAAATTTGTAATCGGAATTTTTCGTGACTCTATATATAAAAAAATGAGGTTTTTCATTTCGTTCGTAAATTTTGCATGCTGCGTATGGGCTTTTACCAGAAAATATAAAACGAAAATTTAACAAAAAAAGTGCTCGTTTGTTAAAGTTTAGTTTGAGAAAACTACATTCATTGTGCTCCCTACTAGCTCTAGAGCTCCTCAGCCAGACCAATTTTCGAAACAAACATCGTGGTTCGAGCTGCTGTAACAGTCCAAGAGAAATATCACTCTGTTTGAATTCAGGGTGCCAATATTACTCAGGTGTTGCCTGAGTCTGTATCCTAACAAATACTTGCGGAATTGGAATATTTTATTTAACCCATTTAAGGGGATGTTTGTCTTGTTATCGTTTCGATCGCTCCTCTTCTCGTAGCAGCTGTTTGGTGCAGTGTATGCCAAGGCTACAAAAGGGTGCTGGCTAGCTTATCATCTATTTCGATTCCAGAGATTTTTGAATGTCACGTGATCCATCTAAGGGTGATTTAATTTCATTGTCCTAGTTAGTTTAATTAAGTTTGAACACATATTTTTTTAAATAAGCTGCATCAACTATTGCGTTTCCAGGGATATCTGGATGTCACGGGATCCCTCTAAGGGTGCTTTAATTTCATTGTCCAAGTTAGTTTAATTTGGACCTTCAGAAACAATTTTTTTTTAAAATAAGCTGCCTAAATAGGCTGGCTTTCTTTAAACGTTTGACGTTTGTTTTCTAGAAACGCTATAAAAGTGGGATGATATACCAAAATCATAGGAGCATTTGAAAGGAGACACAGTTTCAAAATGATTAATGGAAAAAGAGTATACACCTGAAATTTATAGGCCTCGAAAGCTAATCAAAATAGTTTTAAAAATTCCGAATATATCGATAAATTTAACTTCCTTGCACTGGACGTGTCCATAGCTTAGTGGCTTTTTTCAATTGGATGGAAAACGACTTAGTATTAAATTTCAAAATAATTGCTGCGTTCTCGAAACTATATTATTTTTGATCACTTTATGTCTCTGACGGTATTTTTTTTTTGGTGTTTTTCAGATTATAAATTGTGCTCGGCTTAGCTTAATTTTAGCTTATCGTCAGTGGTAAGTATTTCAATAACAATATTATAATTATTTAATTATACTAGAGAAAATACAGTTAGAAAAAAATGCAAAACCTTTATATGATTATTTTTGTTTCTGAAATTCTGGGAAGTGAGTTCACTGCTCCATAAACATAAATTTTTTTAAATATTTTATATTTCATACGAACGCAATACCATATTAAAGGACCCTTGAACCCCCTATCTACGCCACTAGAACAAAAACCAGCAAAGAAATTAAAGAAAAAAGGAAAATTTTTTTAGCTTCTCGATAATTCCATTAATCGTCAATTTTGTTCGCAATCTATGCACCTCTTTGAATATTCCCCATTCTATAGAAATACTCGCTGAAGTCAATACTTCAAATAAAAGTACTTCGACAAACTAACCTCTAGGCTTAACAAAAACCTATAACGTGGACAATCTTTAAACCAGCGTGAACGCTTCTGTTACGTTGGCTGTAAACTTCTTTATAATATAAAATGAATTCTTACCTCTTAAAATAAGAAAAAAAAAATAAAAATAGAATACTTTTTAAACATACAAAATATATCCATTAGCATAGTAATATTTAATGAAAAATTAAACGAATATATATAATACCTCTCCAAGGTTTAACTAGTTTTCAGTATGGTTTTTGTTTCCGATTTTCCCTATAAATTAATAAATCACTTTGAATTTTGTAATAAACTAAACAACACTATGCAAAACTTCTCAGATTACACTGTAAATATAATTTGCTTTGGAAAATTTTGATATTAAAAAAAAAAAATTATTTCATAATAAATTTTACATATCTGTATATATAAAATCAAGTTAGTTTGAAGCATTAATGTAATATGAAGGAAATAAAGCACAAAAAAAAAATAAATAATCCGCCGTGCTCCGTAAAACGAAAAATCCAACCCAAACAATTTTATTCGGATTCGTTTTTGCGTGCTCCGCAAAACGAATTTTTTTTGTCGATAGCGCGAAATTATTTTTGTTTAAAGGCCTATACGCAGCTCGAAATATTTCGCATGGAATCACAAAACTTCATATAAAAAAAAAAATCCCCTTTGGTATTTTATTCGGATTCGTTTTTGCGTGCTTCGGATAACGAATTTTTTTTGTCGATAGCGCGAATTAATTTTTGTTTAAAGGCCTATACGCAGCTCCAAATATTTCGCCCGGAATGACAAAACTTCATATAAAAAAAAAAAATACCAAATAGGCCTTAAGGTCCATTTGGGATATCCCATTTGGAATTTTTTTTTAATATGAAGTTTTATCATTCCGTGCGAAAACTTTCGAGCTGCGTATGGGCCTTAAACAAAAATAATTTCGCGCTAGCACAACATAATTAATCGGACAAATAAGGGAAATATACGTATTTATTTAAAACAAAAAGGGAAATATAGACAAAAAATTTCGTTTTCCGGATATTCCAAATGGGATGAAGTTTTGTTATTCTGTGCGATATTTTTCGAACTGCATAGGGGCCTTTAATACAAAACTGCTGCCATGGTTGCCGCAGCCCTGCAACTTTTTATTACTTTATGTTGTTTACATTTAAGTTACATTAAAATATTGCTAGTTCTTTATTATACTATCTTTGAAATAAAATCATACAAAAATATTACTTTACCAACAATATTTATTAAAATTAAACAAGACTAAGCTATTTTGTTACAAGGGAATTTTTCTTTATGTAACGTGAAAACCCTGTCGCACTTATCGTCAGAAAAAAAAAAAATCGTTTTGGCTGTGCATGCTATTTTTTGGGTGGGTTGAGTCAGAAAAAAATATTTTTAAATGATTGTCAATAAATATGTAACTTTAAGTTGGCATAAATAGAATCTAAGAATATCAGAGAATATTTAAAAAATGATTTCAGTTTAAAATTTGTGCTTTTTAAAACCTATTTTGGCGATTCGTTTTAATTCCTCTACAAAACAAAACATTCGTTTTCAAACCACATGAAAAATTCGTTTTGGTGGAATTGGGAGCAACAAATATTCGGTTTCAAAACAAACGTTTTCCGGAGCCGGCTGATTATTGTTTTAAGTTAAATCGAACAATATTTAGTGCTATAAAGTTTTAAGTTTATTACAAAAAAAGTTGCTAGTTCAAGCTAGCCAAATGTCGTCTGACCTTACTAGTAGACTTAAGTTCATAGAGTTTTTAGGGCCTTTTTTATCGTTCACCAAGTCACATAAGTGTCGTGTATTGGTTATAATACTAGAATCACATTTGAACTGTCTGGCAGTGTAAATATGGCTTAAGTTCAAGCAAAGTTCAGGCTAACTAAAAAAGTTCAGCGTCTCTTGTTGTTTCAACGTGTCACATTCAGTTGGCCCGCATTCTTTGTTCTTCTTATTTTTCACATTGTTATTCTGTTTTTTATGTTGCTCTCTTTCTCTCTGTGGATAGTGCAAAGGCGAAATCGAGGCCAAAGCAGCAGCATCCCAACTACAAGAACAACGGAGAGAGAAGAAAACGCAACATGGCATGCCACCCACAGCCATAGGAAGCAGAGTCACATACATGCTCTTGGTATATAGTTTACGTGGGTTGCCTCTAAAATTTTGAGACTAATAGTGACGCTTACTTTTAATGCAAAATGGACCAATTTTTGAAGATATTTTTCCACTTAGAAGTAGGTACCTCAAAAATAACCTTTTTGTAGGCTTCAAGAGCTTTGAAAACTTGAAACTTTGAAGACAATAGTTTAGACCTAAAAGAAGTTATAAGGTGCTGGTGATTGTGTTAAGGTAATCTCGGAACACTTGGATGTTGGCGTTTCTCGGAACTCGAATTTGGCGGCCCAAACTCCATATAGGCAGCACTGTCATATGTAAAGTTCATAAGTTTTGTGGGCCTGTGTAATTAAGCTTGGTGCTTTAAATTAGGACGATTAAATTAATGATTAATCCCCTTCGTAAGATTTCCTGTCAAAAATCAGATTATACGCGCGTGAGAAATATTTACATTTATAAAAAGTGCTCGTAGTCGCCAATAAACGCAGCGTGTTTGTGTTGAAAAATGTTAACCTTTTTGCTAGAGAGCCAAGGCTGGGAATATGAAATGCAACCCTCGTAAACGGCGTCGTCGTATATAAAGGCATTTGCAAGTGCGTTTGTTGCGTTGGCGCCATTTTGTTGCCAACAAGCCGTTTAGCTATTGCCAATCTCTGCTAAGCTTCCGCTGCCAAACAAACACATGGCCAGCTCTGCTCTTTATTTTTTGGGTTTTGTCCATTGGAATTACCAGAGCAATCAATAAGTTTGTATCCATCAGATACTCTAAAGCGGCCAGAGCAACATGCAAAGTAGCTGAGTGAATTTATAGCCATTTTGTTGTTGCCTCAGTTGGCTGTACATTGGAGCCCATTATTTTGTTTGTTTCATGCAGCAGCTCCTAAGTTGCCGCCTTTTCAGCTTCAGCGATTTCAGCGTGCCGATAATAACATCAAATTGGGGCCATTTTGTCTGCACACACAGATACACACTTATGCACATACTCACAAAATGGTCAGCAATTTGGGGCTGGCACGCTTGGCCGCAGCCAACAAACTTTGTGCCAATGTCAACGAGTCTTTTAATGCTTTGGGCTGGAGCGGTTCCAAGCTACCAAAAAAAGGGACTGCGCCGCATAATTTGTGAACAAATTAAAGAGCGCATTAATGTATATCTTTGTGTGTGTATGTACGCCTGGGCACTAACCGCCCATAATGACGAAGCACTTCAGAGGTTGCCAATAACCAACAAACTCCGGGCCTAAATGATATAGCCAAAATGTATACTTATTACAGTGGCTTAGATAGGCAGTGAAATTGGGGCTATCAATTCCACAACTAGGAATTAACGATAATGGAGAAAAGATGAATATTTTTTGTCTTCAACATATTGCTCGAAGAAATTTCAATTAGCAATTTAATTTAAATGCCTTAAAATGTAAATAAAGTCTTTTCTTTATTAACTTGGCCTAATAAAAGACATTTCTTTAAGTTTAATTGACGGCTATATTTTATAAATTTTTTTTTTAAATTAACAAACATTGACATTACACTGTTCAAGGAAATATGGCACAAATAACTTAAAAAAAAAAAGAAACTAAACTTATTGACTTAAGTCTGCGGAGGGAAAGAAGTGTCTAGCTGAATAAGGAGCAAAAAAACTACCCCCAACAATTTAAAAATAGTAGGAAAAAAAAAAATAATTTCTTATATTACAAGCTTTATTTTGTTTAATTTTTTTTTATATTGAAGATAACCCGCAAATTTTTATTGAAAAAACATTATTTAATATTTAAAAACTGTTTAGTTGAGCAATAAATTTATTAATATTTACATATTGATATTGTTAACATATTTTAATTTAATTTGTAAGGTCAGCCTTTCAGTTCAAAAGCTAGAATTATATCTAAGCTCTGTAGAAAGCTTATAATAATGCCATGGAAATAAAATTAAATTAATATTTACCATTCAAATTAAACCATTTTTTTAACAAATATGTATTCTTTTAATATTAAAAAAAATGAAATTAAAATATTTGAAGTCTTTTGTTAGGAATTTTATGTTAACACTATATTTATAAAGAAGATAAAAACCGAAAAAAATACTATACAATTTTCTTTTTTTAAATTTATACAAAAATAGTGAATTACAAATTTTTTTTAATTATTTATATTTTAGAAAAAATTTGTTTTTACTATTTTGCAGCCAACAAATGTTTTTAATTATATTTATATTATATTTTTATAAAAATATAAATATAAAATGAAAATATATACAATTTTTCATAAATATAAAAATTAGTATTTTTGTTTTTTTTTTCAGGAAACTGTATATTTTTTAGATAATGTGTTGGTTAAACAAAAGAAAAAATATATTTTTTAAAGAACCTTATCGACAATTTAGATTATTAGATTCAAATAATTAGCTTAAAAATATTCAGCATTTTCGTTAGAATTCAATAAAATGTTAAGAACACGTTTTTTTAAATAAATCCTAAGGCGTTAAGTTTTAAATATAAAATATTAGGAAGAATTTTTTTTACCTTTGAATCGATTGATTTGTTCTTAAAAATCCTTGGGAGCAGTTTTATCTAGCTAGCTCCTTTTTATTTTAGTTTTAATAGATGACAAATGTTTGGACTCGATCCATTTTGTAGAACTTTTACTTACGAAAAAAAAAAAAAAAAAAAAAAACTATACCGATAGCATCGATATAGATTTATTTGTGTGAATTGAATCAGTATCGTGTGCATTGAAATACTCTGTACTTTTATACGATATTTCATTTGCGATCTGACACAACCCTATCCTTTACTAGTTCTACAAGATATGAGCTTACCAAGCTAAATTTTTTTAAATTTTATGCGCGCCTTTTCTTAAATTTTATACTTAACAGAGCTATGCGTCGTGGTTACTTAGAGGATTTTAAGATGTTGAGCATTCCTCGACTGTATCACTCAGCTGTCCTTATGAACTTTCAATCCAAACAAAAGTTTGCTGTTAAGAAAACCGAAACTTTAAAACGATGTTCAGTAAATAAAAAAGATACATGAATATAAAATAAATAAATGCCAAATGTACACAGTTTGTATTGAGGTACAAACACTGCGTGAACCAATGGTGATTAATGAGCAGCTCCTTAAGAAAATTGCCTTCTTTTGGGTATCAGTTATTTGTACCTTAACACAAGCTGTAGACGTTTGGTAATTATTTATTATATATTTGTCTTTTTTATTTATTTAATAATTTTTAATATTTTTAAAATTTCAGTTTCGAAAGTCGAGTTTTGTTTATAATGCGACATATTTATACTCTCTATGGGTGCTTCCAATCAAATATATACTTTAGTTCGACATGAATTTAAATAACTATCAAAAAACTAACCAAATCTTTTTCCGATTTTGTAAGATTTGATCAAAAATGCATGCAACCAATTTTGTGACTGAACTGGAAGTTTCTTAGAACACAAAACTAAGTTAAGATCTACCCCCTTAACTAAAAGCTAGCTAAGCCCTTGACTTATTAAATGGTCACTTTAAACTGTGCCTGCTCAAGCACACAATCAAATCCGTACCAATAAATAATAAAATGGCGTGCTCGAAGAAGTTAAATAAATTTGTTGATAAATTTGAATCTCGCACAGAATGAAGCTGCCAAGTCAAGCGTTAGTGTTATCATAACAAACAAACGATAACAACTAACAACGATAACACAGGCATTGATGATTACAATATGATTATCGTTATCATTATCATTATGATTATGCTTATGGCCATCATCAGTGCTTTGCGGCTACCACACCAGGCTGATTGCCCTGTGCCGGCATTGGGCTCATTTATAGCTAGGCAGCGCGGAGCAACTGCAGCCTACTCGCTAGCAGTCAACGACAAAAACAAATCTCTTTATAATCGCGTTGGCTCACAATGAAGCGCTGGAGCACGCGCTTGGCACTGGCTTCCAACGTTTATAAATTGTTATTCCTTGGCAGTCAGCAATTTATGTGTTTCCATTTTTTTATTCTCTTAGGTATTTTTTTGTTGTTTCTTTTTACCTATTTTGTTGTCGCTTTGCCAACTGTTTCTTCAGCCATTTTTTTTCGAGCAGCTTTGTTAGCGCCGCAGGCCTCGCGATACACTGTGCAAAAAAAAGGCAAGTCTATGAACTAGGAAATAACTAGTTAGCAATTACTTTAGGTTCAGCTCTGATTGACACGTCATAAATGAGCGGACAAGAGTTGAGTGAGCGCTCCTTTTTGTGGTCTCTGGGATCCTATTAAAAGTGTTTTTGCTTCTTCAGCTGCTGTGGGGACTAGCTAAAGCCCCAGATTGGCGGCAACGTGTACGACAGCTGCGGCATTTGAAAAAGTTCGAGAGTTTTCTTTTGCGCTTCTTTAATGCTTCTCTCGTTATTGTTGTTGTTGTTGTTGTTTCCCGCTTGGCTATGCTAGGAATGTTGTTTGTGATTTACTTGCCTTTTACTTTTTGGGCGCATTTCTGCCCTAGATCCTAGGGTATAGATCTAGGGTATAACAGACCTATGCAATGTATGACACAGGCAGAAGAGGGCGTGGCGGCACATTAATAGGCGATATCCAAAAGTGCCAAATTAATTATCTTGAGCTCTTCCAGTTTCGCAGTTAGACTTTTACCGGTACAAAATGTAGTCGCTGATGACACTGATTCAAAACTACGCTTATTTCTCATGTAGCTCCTTTATTTTCTTTATGTATTTCTTTTAAATTCTAGGTTCTCTCTATTTGAGTGGCAAGAAAAGTTTCTACCGAATAAATTTGTAAAAAAAAACTACTTCGTATTGGCTTTGCGCTGGAACCAAATTCAGTTGGCGATGACTGACACTGATTCAAAACTGTACTTATTTTTTAATAGCTCTTGCTTCCGCTTGGTATTTTTTTTTTATAGTGGGCAATGGCAGTGATTCAAAAACTCGACTTTTTTATGCATCTCTTTAAGTTTCTGGGATATATCTTCTGAAGCGGGACGAATATCTTCTACCGAATTTTTTCTAATTCCTATTTTATGTAGTTGGTGCTGTCACTGTAATCAATTTGAGATATGTTCGTTGAGCAGTCTGCACAATGGCTGACGTCTCGCAGAACTCAAAAAATTTAGTCGAAAGTTGCCCCTCTTTTCCCACGTACTATGCTGCTTAATCTTTGGTTTAACGACTCACTTCATCCACTAGTTTAGTAAACAAAGAAATTTTAGCTTCTAAATACTGAAAAACAAAAACTTTAGAGCATGGTGTGGATCCTAAGTCCCGTATACCTTTTAGGGTATATTGGACTTTCTTAGTGCTGTATCTGCAAGATATCTCCATTGCTATCATCTGTAGAATCAACTTTTGCTGGTCAATTGATGCTATTGCTTAAAAGAAATAAACCTATGCTTCTCATAATTTAGATTAAGGTAAGTTAATCTTACAAATAATAAAAATGAACTTTATTTCAATTAAGTAATAAATCACAATGACTGATCAAGCTCAAAAATTGAATTATTTTTTTACGTTTTTCGAAAATTTTTAAATGCCTTAAAATCGATGAGTTTCTTCAAATATCCTATCCTATCGCTTTTACATACAAGCATTTAACATTCGGTCGTGCCCTTAAAAACGAATCCGAATTCGCATTCGTTTTGAAATCACATGTTTGCTGCTCCCAATTTCACCGAAACGAAATCTTATGTGGTTTAAAACCGAATGTTTTGTTGCAAGCGGAAATGAAAGTAACTGGCAAAATGGGTTTAAAATCGTACGCATTTTAAACTGATATAACTCTTAAAATATTCTTTGTTATTTTCAAATTTTATTTATGCGAATTTCAAGTTAAATAGTTATTGAGAAATATTTAAAAAAATTTTTTTTTCTGAATTAACCCAAAAAACAGCAAAAATTTTGTATATGTCCATGTCCATGTCTTGCTTAATAAAATTTCCCTGTATAGCAAAAAAATATTGGGAGCTCGCAAAAACGAATCCGAATAAATTTGTTCTTTCTGTTTTTTTTCGTTTTCCGAAGCACGGCCGCATGTCTTGCTTAGAAAGTTAATGTCTTGCATAAAAAAATGTTCCTTTAATAAGAATAGCATAGTCGTAGATAATTTCCCTCGAAAAGTGTAGAGGTAGGGCTGTGCTAAGAAAGAGTAAGAATTTGGGAGCACGCAAAAATTAATCCGAATGAAATTGCGAAATATAGAAATGTGAGCAAAGTATCGTAATCGATAGGTTAAGGTTCACCCGCGACGAACAGAGAAGTGATCAAAGTAATTTTAAGTTGATCCGCTCCAATAAGCTTTGATAAGGTAAAAAATACCTACAGTGATTCGTGTCTGCTTAAGTAAAGATTGCAGACTAAAAGGCACATTAAAGTGAAATCTCTTTTAAGATTGTATGAGCAAGATACAAAAATCTGTACGGATCCAAGTGTTCCTTAGTTTGTGTTGATATCAAGAATACATTATGGTTGGTTGACTACAGCAATAATAATATGATTATTAAAGAGAATCTTGCCAAGTCCGTCAAGGAATCAAATTTTTTAAACGTTCTCATTTCCTGCAGTAATTAAATGGCACTTTGTGTACAGACGCCTTTTTTTTAGCTTATAAGATAATGAGAAACTCTTTTTTCCATGAATGTATTCACTTTAATTATATGAAAATTATGCAGTTTATAAACGCTTTTTTCCATGAATCTCAAACTTTGGCATTTGTCGCAGTTCAGCTTAAGATAACAAACAAAGACTTCAAAGAAGTTATCATAATCATATTGAAGATTACTTTATCTGCTGTCATCTGATATGCAAGAATTCAGATATTCATAATCATAATTTATTAACATCATTATGTCAAGCCTTTTGAAGTTACTTTTATGTTCTTAGATAATATCACATTTTATAAATCCTGTTAGGTTCTTTATTTTAATAAAGACTGCAATCGAGTTATCAACAAATTAGTTAATAAAAACAGATGAAAAACTTCCGAACGTCATTTTATAGATTAGTCTTATTTGTTATTTCGTTGACAAATATAGAACATTTTATTGAGCCAAAGATTCTTTAAAAACTCATGAATGATGCGATATCACATTAGTTATTCATATCATCTGTAAGAGCTTTCTTCAGAGTTGTCATACAATCAGTTCAAAGGAACATAGGCGTAGAAACTCCCAACATACCCCTTTCACACCATGTAGTAATTAAGATTTTTTTTTTTTCGAAAATGGGCAACAGGGTATTCCAACGTCACGTTAAGGACTCTTAACTGTATCACTTTTTTATTTCGTTTGATTCTCTTTTTCACGTCTTTCACTCCCGGCTCAAAACGCAGCCATGCGTTAAGCGTGCACGCGCCTTATGAATTTTTGTTTCTCTTTCTCTGCTTCGCCTCTATTTTCTATTTTTTTTATTTTTTTTTTTTCATTTCATCTTTCCGTTTTTGTGCGTAGGTCTGTTATTTTGTAGTAGCTCCGTTCGTGTTACAGTCAGCCACTTGGTTCCGGGCAATTTTCATTTGAGTCCATTGTCTGGGCCTAGGAATTGTCGCCTTTGCTTTACTTTTGTATTTCATCGTGGTATTTTGTGGAAATTAAGTCTAATTCAATTTGATGTGAGATTTTTTTTCGTTGTTGCATACATTAAGGCGCAAACGTGCTAGGCTCAAAGCCAGCTAAAGTTGGTATATCAAGTTCACAAGCCAAGAAACTCATATATATGTAGGTCGGTATGTAGATTTGTTGTTGTTCTAGTGCTTGTCATCGTCTTCACAGTTGTAATTACACACTTAACAATTTAGAGACTGCTGCTATTAAGTTCTTAATTAAAACTTTTGATAAATAAGCTCAATTTATTCGAAAGATGTTTGCCATTCAACAAAGCGTTGAACAGCTTTTCCTGCACTTTGCTATTTAATTCAAGTTTTCGCCCATCCCGTCCTAACTCATGTTCTTCTGCCCACTGCTCTCTCTCCTTTTGGCCGTGTCAAACATCTTTGGAGCATTTCCTGACTTGGCTTAATTGAATTGTGGAATTGGTAAACTTTAAAAATTGTATTACTTTATTTTTATTGCTTATGCTATATATTCGAAATCTACAAAATAAACGAGTACAGAACTTGTTAGTCTTCTCATGCATAAAACAAATGGCCAATGCAATTGTATCGTTTTTTATTATTTCTGGTATGTTTTTTTTGTCCAGGGCTGCCAATTCGTTGCAACAGCTAAACATGGTTCAAATATCCAAAGGAATACATAAAATAATCTTTTACTATTGCATCGCAAAAAAATATTTTTCAATATATAAAAACAACTTGGGAACAGTTTTTTTAATTATAATTCAATTTAAAACTAACCTACTATTGTATTTCGCTACTATATTGTTTTTGCCTAATTTATCAATCGTTGAGATCGAGAGTGTGTAGTCTTTTAAATCTTTTTACTGCTAAACTATTATCTGCCAGAGCAAATGCCCTCACAAATATGGCTTTTCCAGACTTGTTTGAGATTTTCGGCCTATCAAACAGGATTTTTTTATTATTATTTTATTTCCTTTTTTATATTGATTCAACTTCAGCGTCATTTTTAAGTGAAGGTTTGCAATTCGATCCACAGGCTTTGAACGTTCAGACATGGGATCATTCATAAACTACGTGCCGCTCCTGGCGGGAAGGAGGGTCTGGCGAAGCATTACGATCATATGGAAAATTTTCAAAAATATTCCGTCATAGTGTCACAAGGGGAGCGGGTGGGGGTGTCTATTTTGACGAATATCAGCATCACGTAATTTATGGATGCTCCCCACACAATCAATCTACTTCTCTTTAAAGTTTTAACTACAGAATCAAAACGACTCCCTTTTTAAGAATTTTTATCAAATATGGTAAGTCGAAAATCATTGGAGTCAATTAACGACCATTTCAGAAATATGATTTTAATGCTTTAAATCAATCTAAGAATAAAAAACAAAAATTATCTTTAACAAATAAGCACAAATATACATATAAGAATTAAATATTAAATTTATACAGCTTGTATTAAGGTACAATTACTGCTTGAACTAATTGTGACTTCAAAGCTGCACTAGCAAAAATCTTTCGTTTTTTCTGCTGTCACCCTTTTACCTTCGATTCTCATAGATGATACTTTACGAAGGCCATTTTTATGAATAAGCGCTTATAATTCACAGTTCGTTCACGCAATATTTGTACCTTAAAGCAAGCTGTAAACTTTTTTTTTTGTATTTATTTCTACATTATTATCATTTTTATTTGTTGAACATAATTTTTAAAACTTCGTGTGTCAATTTGTATGATGCGATTCATTCATAAAAGCAGTTATTTGTTTAATAAACAATGTTTATCGCACATCGTTTTTTATATTTTGGTAAGCCGATGATAATCACAGTACTGCTAGCCTGAATGGTTTCTTGCAATTATTTTTGGAGCCCGTTATGTTATGCCTTAAATCTGTATACGAAGCAAATATGTAGTTCGAAAGAAAAAGTCTTTCACTTTGGACCTTGAAGTAAATTAATTTAATTCCTTGGTACCTTTATTTAAACAGCTTTGCATTACTTGCGTATAATAAACAACAGCAAAAATGTGTTTGTTGGTAATATGTAGTACAGTAAAAATAGACAAAAAAAAAAAAAGGGGTTGACCAGGAAAAAATTTAATGCTGCAATTTCTCTAGCTTAATGTATTAAGAACCATCCAAAAAGTCTAAAACCAAAAAGGTGACTTCCTCCCCCGTAATGTTTACCGTTATTTTGACATATGTTTGAGCCCATTTATCTCGAATTCTATAAGTTGTACACAAAAATATCCAAGGCAAAAAATGTTCCAAATCGAATTGAAAAATTTATTTGTCATTGAAGGTATACCCAGAAATTCATATTTTAGGCGGTAGAGGGCGCTGAAATTACTAAAACTCAGTTTTTTCTATTTTTAAACACCCCCTTGCCCTTTTTGGTTTTTGGTGTGTATCAAAAAATTGAAGATCTCAAAAAAATACATAAGAATCGTGCAAGTATCGCTAGTAGTTTCCAAGTTAGAAACCTATAAAGTCTGCCCGTACCTTGACAATTTTCCTGGTCAAAACCTATTTTTATTGTACTATAATGAAATATTAAATAGACACACTAGGGATGGGCATAGCGTACTCGAATATCGATATTCAGTATCGATGTGTATCGGATGAAACCGATGTAAAAAATCGATATATCGACCAAACAATATCGATATCTCGATATATCGCCCAACAAATTTGTATGAATAATATGAGTTTTAAAATAATAAGTCATACATAAATTCAGACATATACAAATAATCAGTTTATCTGGATTTCTTACAATTATTTAAAAAGGCTGGTTTTTAGTTTAAACAAGAAAGGCTCCAAAGAATCGTCTACACAAGCCAAAGGCCGGTTCCGTTCGTCGGTCATTATTCTCCCTGCAAGGGAAAATGGTCGCTCCGAGGTAAAAGACGTCGCAACAGCCGGAACAATTATCCTTGCTAGTTTGTAAAGATTCAAGAATTTTGTCGTCAGGGGCAATACAGGATTGCTCACGGCAACAATGTGCTCTCTCAAAAATAATTTTTCTGATGAAATGGTAATGTGCAGCGAGTTAGCCAGAATGCTATTTCCCGACGTCTCCAATTTTTTCCCCGATGCCGTCAAATCTTTTTCTATGCCCAAAGTGGCCATTCCACCTTGCACGCTTAGTTTTGGCGCCGAATTCGTAATCCCTAAGACACACATTTGGGAAAAGGGGTTTTTTTTTTTTTGGTATTTTTCTTCCATTATGATTACAAGCTGTTATGGACATGGACTAAATATTATACTTATACATACATATGTCGATATCGATGAACAGGAAAACGCATAAATACCAAATATATCTATTGCGAAATCTTTGTAACTTGTGAGCTTGAATATCTAAATATCTATTAAATTGATTGCTAGAGACTCCGTAGAAAAACAAGCATATTTTTATTTTGCTTTTTATAGAATACAAGTTTATATAGAATTAACTTCTATTTTATAAATAAATAAATAATAAAAGAGTATAATTTTAGAGTGTGCCAATCCAAAACTAACGCCTTGGCTGCTGATACCTAAACCTGGTAAATCAGAAAGTACAAATTATTATCTTATTACCTAAAAATTGAATAGAAACTGAGAAAAATTATTCAGTAATGCCGCGGTTGTACGATATCGTTACGATATTCTAAATATCGAATAGTAGGAAGTCGATTCTGCATAGTAGTTAAGCGGAGTGCATAGGATTGTTTGGAGATGCGAAAAATGTGTTCACATTGATAACATCTAGCTGCCATATTGAAAGGTTGGTGAAATAGGCAATTTGTGACGAAAATTATAAAATATGGCTTTTAAAAAAAAATTATATGTTATTTTATGTGTCGCTCAGTAATATTTGTAATTGATGCACAAATGGTTTTTTATTTAATTCTTATTTAGTCATTTTTCAGACATCGGACCATGTGCCTTTGAACCCGGAAGCCCATAGTTTTCCCTTGAAATGATTTCAAACCGCAGATCTAATAGGTGTCACTCCGACTCTCCGACTCACCGTCTCATTGCAGCCGCCTATGGGCTGTTGCTTTTTTCCAAGCTGCTGCTGCAATTTAAAAATATTTATTTTTATAAAATTCAATTCCAAAAATAAACAATTTATTCTTTTACTTACAAGGGCTGGGATTTTGCTCCATTTTGTGTGGACATTTAAAAGTAGCTACTCTTTTTGTTGACATTGTCTAAATTTTTGCAGCGAATGACAAAACTTTGAGGTGCACAGTAAAAATTATCGAGTAAATTTTCATTGGAACGCAATAAGATAAGAGCATTTCTAAAAGATGTTGGAATATTGTTGAAATTTTCGGAACGGCAAATTCATCTGCAACATCTTCGACATAAGATGTTAGATGAGGCCCAGGGTGAATAGTATCAGTGAAAAAAAACCTTAATTATGTAATTTTATTTTAAAAAAAAAAGTGAAAATTCTTTCAGAGAAATAAATAAAAATGCGTGTATGAAATATTAAAGAATTGAAGGAAAGGCACTTTTATAGCGATTTTTTTGTATTTAAAGAATTCGATACGGCATCACATATTCCAGCACTGCGCGTTTTTTGCAAAAAAAACCATATTTTGTTATAGAAAGTACAAGGGTTATTGTTTTTAATATTCATAGATCAAATTTTTGTCATTGCTAAATAACTCGTCAGATGATTTTCTATTTTTCTCTGACTAAAACCAAACCAGCAAAAGATACACTTTTAAAAAATAAAATCTAGTTCTGGCGACACTGTTAACAACAAAACCCACAACGATTTGTTGCGGAAATATAATAATAAAATACAAACAATCTAAGCCCTGCTGCTTCTAACATCATTGTGCAACCCTGGGCTTTTCTTGCAACGTCATCAATTGCCGCTTGCTCAGACTCATGCCATTTATATTTGTCATTTTTACACACTCATTCATATTGTTGTTATTTTGATAAAGGGTTAAAATATATATTGCCTCGGCTTGGCAGCATATCTATAAAGCTGGTGAGAGGCGTTTGAACATTTGTTTCAATTATATATGTATATATGCATCTGCACATTCATTCAAAAGCAAACAAACCAAAAAATGAGCCAAAATATGCAGAAGACCCAAAAAAAAAAAAGAGAACAAATTTAAAACATGCACATAAATTTTTTGGTAAAATGCGGCCAAAGCATTTCGCCATATTCAACAAGCAAAGCGATTTGCACTTGTTAGAAAAAGTGACTTATGTAGAATTGCTTTACTTCAGCTAGTATGTGGGGTGGGGTGGTTGTATGTGCCAGATGACTTTAGTTAAAAAGTTGCCAATCTTGGCAAACACTTGTGCATACACATGTATAGCTATGTATACATATATATAGTGTCTATGTAGTCGGAAGTGTGTGCGCTTGAGCGTGTCAGCTTTTGTCGGCAATGCGATTAACCCATATAACGCACAGCAGGCAATGAGATGATTCGTTTTTCTTTACTTTTATTTTTTTCTTTTTTATGTGGAGACAATGATAAAAATGCAGAAAAAGTCGTAGCAAGTTTGCCGTAAGGCTGTGTGCATGTGCATGAATATGGCTGACAAAGCATCATAATGATGTTGATGACAAAGATGATCAAGTTGCGGACAAAGATGATGAAGTTGCGGCTAAAGATGATGAAGATGATGGCAAAGATGATGAAGATGATGACATTGATGATGAAGCTGATGCTAAACGGCGTCTCGCATGTTGTGTGCGCGCAAAAGCTTTGCATACTTATATGCGTCACACACACACACTCGCATGCATATTTATTACTTTTTGGTGGCCAAAAGACAAACACAAAAGAAGGCAATGAACGATATGTAACGAGCGTGTGTTTGCCCAAAACCGAAATACGCTTGAATACACGATAGTTTGAGTGGCTCTCTCTCGGGATATCTGGGTTTCCGGCTAAGAGTTACTAACGTATCCATGTGACACTGCCTGGCATTGTTTGTGTTTAATTTGCACACATCCAGATGCTGGCAATCGATGGCGTCGCCACCATCAGCCCTCACCAATAAGCACAACAACATTGATGTCGTCATTGTGACATGCCACTACTACGTGCACTCATTTCTGTTTAACATCTGCAGTCAGTTGTCTTGGTACAGTGAAACAAACAATATATCGTCCAAAAGCTGTCTGTTATGAAATTGCAGATTTTCGGTTCACGGTCGGTTCAAAAATGATTGATAACTCGTTTTTGTTTTACTTAGTCAAATAAGTGAATAACTTTGATGAAGTATATCGAAAAGGAGTTGTTTGTCGAATGTATACAACCTTCGTGCTTGATTCTGGGTAGCATGATTTAGAGTACACTACATTCATTTTTTTTTATTGGTTTCTGGTGCTTGTTTTTTAACAGTGCAATACTTTAAAAGCTGCTTGATAAAAAATATCTTAAATTTGCGTAACAGTAGGTACATATTAAGGTGGCGCCGTTTTTTAAATCGACAACTCGAAATCGAAATTTAGAGCAAGTGTATAAAGACTTCGCTGATGGCTTCGTTTTTGTTGCGGGCCAGTTTGGGGCTATTTACAATAGAATCTTGCTGCAAGATGCCACTAGACTAGAACCATTCCAGATCATTAAGTTTATTTCTGGAATTTTACAAATACTTAACTTGTTTTTTTTAAAATAAACTTAAAAACAAAAACAAAAAATACTTAATTATTATAGTTAAGGGGTGTAAAATTAGAACATTTTCAAAAAAATGTTTGTTTCAAATCTCTGCTAAAAAAAAGGGGTCAGATATCGTTTTAAATCAACAATCTTCATCAGAAGAGGAATTATTGGTAAGATTTAAACGTCTAACACTTGCGGCTTCCAAGATCTAGGTGTTCATAAAGACGGACCCGGCTGAATTGCTATTTTGCTGTACAAAAGGTACATTTAACAAATCTAGTTACTTTTGACACTCTGGAATACAGGTTACAAAATTGTGCTATATCTTTCAATGCAAGGCCCCACTGTGTGCGTTCATGTGTGTATTCGTTGCAATGTGCAAGATGCTCATGACCTGATAGAAATGTTATCGACTGCATATTTCAAACGAACGAACGCGTTCGTATCACATACTAACATGCTCCCAGGACCTTAATATTAACTGTAATGTGACTATGGATTGACACACTAGCTGGACAACAACAGCAACAACAACAACAAAATCGGTGACTTGAAGCTTCATCTTCAAGTTGATTGTGCTCCTATACTCCTACACGTCGCCTGTTCTTGTTTGCCAACCCATTAGCTTTAACTTGGCGAAAGCCTGAAGACTGCCAACATTTCCCATGGTCTGTCGACCCTATTCCTTTGGCAATCAAATTTATTGAACTCCCAACTGCTCAATCGTTTAGAATTTTGCATCATGCCCGTACCTTTCCTTTTTCGCAACGTCAGAGTGTCTTCTTGATTACGAAACTTAAATGCGATTACTGTGATTATGGTAACGAGGTCGTAGTCGATGCTAAGTATACTTTGTTGCCATTGGGTTCAGTACTTACTTTAAGTCCTGGACTGGGATCCGCAAGACACAGCTTAGCTTAGTATCTCATACTTAATTGTTGTTCTTTCTAATTTTGTGCGCTGCTTTTTTTTTCTTCTAAAAAATAAGTGCAGTTGATGGACATTGATTAAGGTGCGGAGTATATGGGTATGTATACTGTCCCAAAGAATGCGAAGGCAGACCAGTTGTGTTCAAAGACGTTGAGGGAATAAGTCTCATTGGCCCAAGATGCATGTCAAACCCAAGATGAGCTCGCTGAATCCACAGGAGTAAATCAACGAGCTATTTTTAAACTCTCTCAACGAAATTGGGCTCCTTATGAACTAAACGCAAGGCATATGGAACGCCTAATCTAAAGAAAAAATCGAAAGGGTTTTGTTCATCGATTCGTTTAAAGACGTTGGGTTGAAGATATTATTGCACCAAGGTTTAGGCCAAACATAAGAGGAGCTCACAGATCCACAGGAGTGACTCAATAGGCTATTGCTAACTTTGTAAGGCTAAGGGTACAAAATCAAAGAAAATGGGTTCCCTATGAAATTAACGCAAGGACTTGGTACTTTTAATCTAAAGACAAAATCGAAAGGTTTATTTTTCATCGATTCATTTAGAGACGTTGAGTTGAAGATCTTATTGCACCAAGGTTTAGGCCAAATACAATAGGAGCTCGCGGAACTACAGGAGTGACCCAACAAGCTACTCCAAACTCTCTCAAGGTTATGGGTATCGTGTGAAATCTACAAATTGGGCTCTTCATGAACTTAACGCAGGATACATGGAACGCTTAATCCAAAGTCGCATAAAGGGTTTTTATATAGAATCGTGAAAAAGAATGCAATTTGACAATCTAAAGCGCTGAAAATCATAAGGTAAGCTCTGCCAGGCGTCAACTTAAACTCTCAAAGCGTGTAATCATGGCAAAAAATAAATACTGTGTATCTGGACAGATCTGCTTGGGGTGATCTACTTCAGCACACAACTGGCCTAAATCATCTTTTCACATGAAAACGCTTGGCCATATGTTGCAAGATTCATCAAGGATACCTTGGAGGCGTTTCAATAGATACGACTATTCGATCACCTAAAAAATTATGATTGAGACACAAGCAGTTCCATTTAAATCGATTACCTTACAAAATATAAAATGGTCACCATTCTGCCGCGCTCGCTCTTTGCTAGGTCCCTAAAATTTAGTCTTCTTCTCACTGCATATCTTTTTATAAAGTATGTGCGGCAATAAAAGGGCTATTTGATCTTCGTTCTCTCGCCTTTTCTTACTGTCACAAAGGTTATGAACCATAAACGACAGTTCTACTTTTGCTATTTAAATATACCTAGCGCCGCCATCTGCGTCCCTTTGCTCCCCGCGGAGCCATGCGATCATATATATATAGTGCCGCCATTATGCTGCAAGGAATTTTACAAGGTGTCGCAAAGAAGTACGCGAGTTTGGCTCCGAAGACAACTGGTTCAATTTTTGTATGGCAGCTATATTAAATAGTGGATCAATTTTGATAAAACTTCACATAAATGTTTAGACTAAAACAAAATGTCACTAAATTAAAAATTTTTCTTTCACGTATATATGTGTTTTTATGCTTTAAAAGTGTAAATATTTGTAGGATTTATGAAACGGCCCTCGTACGTGTGTGACTAAGCCTTTATTACTGCCAGACATAAAAAGTTGTTGGACCCTGTTACTGCAGCCATGTGGATGTTGCCACGTCAGTTTCAATCATGTAACAGCGCCCAAAAGCATGTGTCTGTGTGTGTTGGTGGCAACATGGCGTTGTTGTGGCAAAGTGGCAGCCATGTTTTCCACTTAGTGTTACTAGCCGGGCTGCATCATAAACTAATTTGTTTATTGTTTCGTGGTTGCCTCATTAAAAGTTCAAACTCATTGCTATAAATTGCTTACAACTTTTCCTTAACACATTTCGGGAGAGTTTTTTTTTTTTTTTTTTGGCTTAGTAGTCTGCGCCATATGTTTCGAAATTCCAAAAGTCCGCGTCTATGCCTATGCAATAAAAATCCAATTTTATGAGATTTCAACGCTGGAAAGCCACAAGTCGCACACACAGATACACACAAGTGCATTAAAAGTTAATCACTTTTGCTTTTGGCATTTATGCGTACGCTATTTTGTATTTGACCTTGTTCAAAAACATAAAGTTGACTAATTGTCATTTTCATGGCGCTTTAGGCCCTGTCAGAGCGGCTCATAAACCAAGGCAACAAAATCCAATATTAAATGTATTGCATTTATAGCTTTCAATGCTCCATAAGTTTATTAAATTTGCAATCCCAATTGTCTGAGCTGCTCATAAACTTTGTTTAATTATTAAGCTGCTTATGTATATACATATGTGTATATATATATATATCATACTAATCCATTAATGAATTGTTTGATTAACTAAACTTTGTGCTAAACCATTTCAGTTAATTTGACATTTTGATGAGTCAAACAAACTGAAACTTTGTTAAATGGATTGCTCCGTTCTTCAAACAAAGATGAAATGTAACTTCATAGCCGCTTATATACAAATGTCATGGCATATATGTTAGGTTGCAGTGCAATGAAGCAAGTCTAATACATAAATTCCCACAAACACACTCGCATACACTTGTACAAGCACCCAGGACCTATAACCTATCAAACGTCTCTGAACACCCACAAACAACCCATCCAATGAATGAATTATATGTCTGTGGCAAAGTTTTTGCACTATTTTTTTTAATAACTATGCATACTCTATGGTGACTATAATATCCATATCCACGTTTGTCTGTAAAAAAAAAGAAATTTCGCTTTCCGCCGAAATTTTATTTGGAAAACATTTTTTTGTTCTTTTTTTATTGTATAAAAATCTAGGTGTTAAAAAAATTATTTTTTATTTTTTAGCATATTACATGTGAAAAATGAAAGAATCCGAATTTTTACAACAATTTTTATTGGAAATTGATTCTACGCATAATTTAATTATGAAACAAATAAATTCTATTTTATTACTTAGAAACCACAATGTCCCATAATCGAGGCAAAATTTAAATTTATGGGTTTAATATTTTGACTTTTTATTTTTTAGTTATTTATTTTATTAAAAAATATTTATTTATGGGCAATCAGTCGCAAAACGCTATTATCCTACAGTTGTGATATGTGACGTCACTACATTGCAAAATATTTACATTTCTTCTTTCCAAAGAGAAAGGCTACGATAAGTTAAGAAAGAGATTTTCTCACCAAATCGCAAGGATGCAATCGTTTAAGGCGTCTTCTTGGCTGGTGCCTTTAAAGAGAGGCTGGAGGTGCCTTTAAAAAAAAATATGTATTATTAAAAATTGTTATATCATAAATTTGCGCAAAGCATTTTAAGTTAAAAGCTTTTTTTTAAAAATATATAGTTTTTATAAATCGGAACTTTATAGCTAGAAATACAGTGAAATGTGTAATCAAACTTTTCAAAAATCGTTAAAATACGAAAAAATTTAAAAAGAGAAAAGAAGCTTGGAGTAAATAATTAGAAAAATCGTCACCTAACAAAATGAGACATGCTGAGCATGTATGCGTAAGAGTAACTAGTAGACTACTAATAATTGTGGTAATAATCTACATAAGGGTAGGGGATAGAGCTCTTAAAGTTGGCTCGGATCCTAGGGTTCAATATTTTAGGTTAAGCCAAGTTGTTTTTAAAAATCTATATTTTTTTCTTAGTTTCCATTTAAAAACAATTTTATATTAAATTATTTTTTTTTTTGTTTTAAATACTAAAATATTTTGTACACATTTTTTAGATTTATTTTTTTTTTTTAATTTTTATTTTTTGCCCTTTGTTACTCTCTTGTGTCGGTTTCAGTAATCGATTATATTTTCATTCGATCCAGTGATTGGTCAGATGCGACTTACTTAATTTTTACTTTACTTAATATGAAACTTAAAATATTTTTTTTTTTGTATTGAGTACCTTTTTGTATATTTATTTTTTTATATACAATTTTAAAATAATATTTTATACAAAATTTTTACTGTATAAATTCTGCTTAAATATTAAATAAAACTTACATTAATTCAGCTGAAATGAATAAGCGAAAATTTTTGTACTTACTCTTAACGTTGCTCATAACTCCCTAATTGTTAAAAGAAAAATATTAAACAAAATTTCTACTTTTTCCTGGCTTCTGTCTTTTTTATTTTGCTACTAATTAATCAATCTAATCCTGCTAACTTCACCTTCAAAAAATTAACTGAATTTTCAAGGTTGGGTGCTGTTTAATTTTTTTTCCTAACCCACCCATATATGTATGTGAATGCAACTTTCTAAAAAATTATAAAAAATTTTTTTTTTATTAAAAACATGTCTCATAAAATTATAATTTAACTTTTTTACTGTCATATAGTTTTTTATTTTGATATCTGTTAATATTTCTTAATGAATGTAATCCTTTTTAATCCAACCCCAAAAATTAAGTATTCGTAGCTTGGCTTTTTTCAATAACTACTTTTATAACGTCTGAGACTATATGAGTATACTATATAGTTGAGAGAAAGTTTTCCAAATATCGTAAAAAACAAGAAATTAAATTTTCACTTTTTGCCGGTATATATTATATTATTTTCACTTTATTATCAATAAAATTGATACAACAGAGTGAAAAAAATATGAAGGAGAGACGTTAAGAAATTTATATAAATTTTGTATTTTTTTAATTTTTTTTTTTTTTTTATTTATTTAGGGTTCTCTCTTATATGTGAGTAAAGCTCGGGCTTTATAAAAGGCTGCTATGAGCAAAATTAAATAATTGGTTAACCCTGAATATGATGAATTTTAAAAGATGCGATTGCAAGAGTTATCGCATTAATTATCAAGAGAATAGAAATAGGTGAAAGTGAATTATCGTAAAATCTAAAAAAATTTGCAACAAAATATTTTCGACTGAAAAATGTGAAATTTCTCGAAGCAGATGGCAAGACTAAGATACAAATTTCCGAGCTATAAGCCATTGTTTAACTCTAATGTGTCGCATCTCGCATAAAAATTTTTAGAAAATTCGAAAAGTTTATCCTTGAAATTAAAAAAAATGTACCACACTGTATGCATATAATTTGCAAATTGAAAATTTTTATAACATGTAGCGCCTTAGGCTGCTGTTCGTCGCTGATTGCTTTGATCCAGCCCCGTCTTTATGCTTATCCGCCTGTCAGCTGTTGCTTTTTTGACATGATGCCCCTTTCCATTCCAACGCTTTTCATTGCTAATTTATTAACCCACACAATATGTTAATCAGTGTGTGTGTTCCATAGAATTTGCATTATTTTCTCGCCACATAGCATTAGTTGTCCATCTCTAAAAGAAAGTATTTGATATACGTATTCAGCTCATGCTGTCAGTCCCTCTATGCGTCTGTCAGCCAAAGCTTTGAGCCGTGGTCAGCATGTCAAACGAGCTGGACTAACATTGTCACAGGATTCCCTAATCCGGAGTTGACTGAGTGTGTTAGTGTGTGTGTGTGTGTGTGTGTGTGTGTTGCACAAAGCATCAGTCCGATGCTCTTGGAAGCTACCATATCCTACCATGCCACAGAGAGACGTTGATATGCGTGTGTGTATTCGAGTGGCACAGGAGTGAGCCTTGAGTGCATTTTTATACGCATTCTTATAGAGTTAAAGAGTATATTAGCTGCATGACAATATATGTAACAAGAAAAAGGGAACACTTTGGAAATTTTGATTCGAGACCTATAGTCTTGGATTGCACCAAAAGATGTGTTTAAAGAAAGTTTGTTCAGCTAATTCCCTGTCACCAGCTGAGGTTTAAATCTGACCTTAAATTTGGCAAAACGGTGTTTCATTTTGTATATATACGGAATATTTTCGACAGATATCCCCACAGAGAAAGAAAATGGTTAACCGTGGAAATTCAAGCGAAATTGTTATAAATGATGAAGATAAAGATGAAGATGAAGATAATGAGGTAGATGATAGTAATTATAAAGATGAAGATGAAAATGAAGAGGTAGATGATGGTAATGAGGATGAAGATGAAGTTGAAGTTGAAGTTGAAGTTGAAGTTGTAGATGAAGATGAAGTTGAAGTTGAAGTTGAAGTTGAAGTTGAAGCTGAAGATGAAGCTGAAGATGAAATATGAAAGATGAAAGATGAAAGATGAAAGATGAAAGATGAAAGATGAAAGATGAAAGATGAAAGATGAAAGATGAAAGATGAAAGATGAAAGATGAAAGATGAAAGATGAAAGATGAAAGATGAAAGATGAAAGATGAAAGATGAAAGATGAAAGATGATGATGATAGGTTGTATGCTAGGCTACGAGATCGGTATATAAGTAAATCATCAAAATTGGAGAGACCCGCTTTACATTTTATTTATCTATCGTCCCACAAATTTATTTAACGACTGGATAAAATGTACATTTAAACTATTGTGTGACTCACAGCTTAAGGGTATTTAGATAAAAGTTGGAAGACAGCCTATCTCTTCTACTATCTGTAAGATGAGCATTGAGATGATGATCTCCGTATCCCAAAAAATGTATCACTACGCTCCAAAAATATTTAATCATTCTAATCTAAGAGTATATCGCAGTCGGCTATGCCCGTCTGAAGTGTTACCAACTTTTTGTTGCATGCTAGTTAGTGTTGTGCCTTTGTTAGCCGTTGTTAGTGTTGATAAGTTGCTCGAATGTCAAATGTGCTTTTGATGACATTTTAAATGATGCTGGTGTGGCTTGCTGCATCTGGATCTCTCTCAGCTGCTGGCTTTAAATAACTAATCAATAAGCTCTCTTCCGTGCGTATAACTTTCAACTTGCTATTTGAGGAATTAAATGAACCATAAAGTTACCAAAACAAAACCAAAAATGTAGTATCATGTTAAAAAAAATAAACAAGAAACCAACAAATGTTTGCTCCTTAAAACTCCTTGTTGTCATTGCCACAACAAATAAGCGAGTAAAAAACACGCGCCCGAGAACAAGTTTTAAAAGAATTTTTGTGAGTTGTTGACATGTTGGGCCCCTTGTTTCAGAAGACGACAACAAAACACAAAGCTCCGCACCAAAGGAAGAGAAGAACAAGAACAACAACAAGAAAAAGGCACAGAAATACATATAAAAAAAAAATGTCAACAGCAGGCAACGTTTTTATTTGTAAAATCTATTGCTTTCTTTTGGTTGCATAAAAAAGTAAAAAGTGAACAAAAAAATTCCATATATACATATATATGTGTACATATAAAAAAAACATTAATTCAAGAACTGAGCCTCAAGTTGCTTTAAAATGTAAAACAACAGCATGACATTCAACAAAAGACAAAACCAACTTATTCTTCTTCCGACTGAGACTGAGTCCAACAATTTTATGCACAGCTGCCACAGAGCCTTTGTTTTGCTTTACTTTAATGTATCTCGGTATGTTTGTTTGTCTCATCTACTAGATTTAATTAAATTTGTATATAAAAACAACAAAAAAAAAAACATTCTAGAAGTTTGCTTAAAACTTTCTTTGCGACGTGCAATGAAAAAAAAGTATTGCCTACTTTTTGGGGTGCCGCAGTAAATTGCGCACATTTTTTATTTATTTACTGAGATTTTGTCGCAAATCATTAGGCGCAAAAAATATGCATACGGTATATTTTATTTAAAATGGCGTACAAAAATTTTTTTTTTAAAAAATGTATTGCGTGTATGCGGAGTTTTGAAGTTTTAAAAAAAGTTCTTATATTATTATTAGCCAGTTATTCAAGTCGATATAATTAAATATTTTTTTTTTAATAATAAGTAGTGAAATAAATTTTTTTCAAAATTAACTTGTGAGAATTACAATTAAATTGAAAATTTTTAATTTACTACATAACATAACTTAAGACAATTTTTTTTAATATTGTGTTAATATCTAATATTGAAAGATTTTTATCAATTTTTTTTTTTTTTTTTTTTTTGTATTTATTTTGCAAAATTATCAAAAATACATATATTTTTATGAATTGCAGGTTTCTTATTTTATGATCGCCAATCCAGCTTGTTTAGTTAGAGATGTCTTAGGAGTGTTAAGGAGTCCTGTCAATCAGGAGGCCATCATTTGGTCCGCATTTCTGTCGGTCTTCTTTTCGTTTTCTTTCAGTTCGGCGCTTGTTGGAGCAGATTTTTAAAACTTCTTTTTTTAAGCCTTTTTATAGGATTTTCATTTGGGTTTTTCAATTTTGGTCAATTTTTTTTTATTTGAAATTAATTAATATACAAATGAAAAAATAATTTCAAATGAAAATTTTTTTTAATAAATTTGTAAATTAATTAATTTAAAAAAAAATAAAAATGTTTTTTTTTAATTAATTTAAATTTTTTATTTAAATTAATTTAAAATTTTCATTTAAGTAAATTTTTATCATTTTTTTTAAATAAACTTTTTGTTGAGGTTATTTCTAAATTTCAAATTGAAAATAAAATAGTTTAAAAATTATACATTTTTTTTAATTCAATATAATTTTTAATATTTTTAAATGGTTCATTACGAAATCATTGATCTTTCATTAAAAAAATTTGTTCAAATATCTTTATTAATATTTATTCCTATTATTTTACATAAATTATAATTTTTTTTAATAAATTTTAAAGTTAATAAATACAAAAATGAAAAAATTTCTTTTAAATAAATTTTTATCATTTTATCACAAGACTATTTTTCATAATTTATGCATTTTTTAAAGTAATTTTTTTTTTATAAGCTTGTTTCTCAAAATTATCTTTTGAAAATTATAGGTATATGGAATATTCGGCACCAATAAATTTTTTTTTTTGAAATACTTAAACTTTTTTTTTAATATTAGACATCTCATATATTAAAAAAAAAAATCAATTTAATCACAATTTAAGTCCATGTACTTATTTAGAGGTTATAACCTATTAAAAGATTCATAAACTCATTGCAATAAAGTACAACATAATTAAAAAATTGGTATTTAATTTAGAATTTAATAAAAAAAAAAATAAACCAATTAACTAGAAAATATTATTATTCATACAATTTACTTATTGAAATTCCTAAAATTAATTTTTTTTTGGTAATGCTTTTCGTTTATTAAATATTAATTTTTTTTTTTTCATTCTTCAATTTTAGTTGAAATGACCCATACACAATACGAATAAAATATACAACACTTGAAACATTGTTTTTCAAGTTGATTCTTGACAAAAACAAAAAAAAAACAAAACACAAGACAAAAAGCATTTATGTTTCATGTATAGACAAAGAGTTATAAATTATAAAATATTTGCTTACATTTTAAAATACAAGCTCGTTCACAAAAAAAATGTAATGCCCCTAAAAATGAACACAAAATGCTGACCTTTTTATGGTAAAATAAAACTAAACAACAATTTTAATTATGCGCTTTCTGTTGAGTTCAACTTTTTCCGTAGTTCTCTTGTTAAAAACACACCAACATATTCACATAGCAAAAAACTCAGATACTCGTACCCCCCGCATTCCGAGACAAATAATAATAATATGCAGGAGAGCTGTCTGTTTGCATTTGAAGCATAGTCCTGGTGTTTGCATGAAAACAAATATGAAAATGAATTGTTAGTATCCTGTCATGCATACTTTGCCCAAAAATTATATACTAAAATACTTTACTAGAACTACTACATCTGTATAAAAAAACATGCATGAAATAATTAGACATGTGTTTGTGTTTACATTGAAATACTATGTACACGTGCTCTGGATTGCATCACGAACATCAACAATGCCATAACAACAAACCCTGAGGTAACAAAATCATCTCCCTAAAGACACCAATTGTTATGGAAAGCACACACAAAAGAAAACATAAAGTTTACGCTAAAAAAAATAAACGAAACCCGCGAATTTAGCAAAATTTTATATACTTAAAAAAATTAAAATAAGGGAATAAGAAATACTCATGATAGTAGAGCTGCACAAAAAGGTTTTCCGACTTGCAGGTCAGATCACATTGATTATAAGTTTTTGGGGAATCCGAATCCAAAGTTGAAAAAATCACATCATTTCTGTATGCAAAAATCACAAAATTTCAGGGTTCTTTGGAACTTGGATTCGGATTTAGATACTCCAAAGACATATAGTAAGCATGGTCTAACCTCCGAACCTGAAAATCGACTTTTTTGAGTGCAATCGATAAATCGCACAGTGAAATCGCACTAAGACCAAAATAAGTTTTCACAAAAAAAATATATGCTATCTATATGGGCTACATAATTTGCTTGTAATCATAATTTTTATAAAAAACTCTATTCAATAGGTCTACAAGTCTCTAAGTAAACCAAAGGTATCAATTCACTTATTTCTTCCAGTGTATAAAACTTTCACTACTACAACATACTTGGTTTGCTGCGGTTTCTTGTACTCCAAGAAATTACAATTACTACTAGAGTTAAGCTCCAATGTAGAACAGACAACTTTATCATAGATACATACAAACGTACTCAAAGATACATACACTTGCGAACTATAAGATACATAACATTTGCTTAAACCATTCTCAATTTACTCAATTGTTGGCCCATGGCTGACAACTTGTTCAGATTGTTAAGTGTCTGCCAACAATGTCAATTGTAATACATTTCATATAAGAAAAGTATCTAAGCATCTATATATGTATTATACGTTGTACGTACTATAAGATGCACATATATATATGTGTATCTTGTGCATGTGGAATACAAAGAGAATCTTTTCGATAGCCTGTAGATAAATACTAACAGGTTGCTAGTTTGTGGCTACAAACTGGTTTTATTGCCTTTTAATTAACACTTTTAGATGCACAAACAACTGCATGGACATTGATTCCTTTGGGTGTAATAAAGAATTCAGGGAATTTACAAGAAAATGTTTTGAAGACTGAACATTTTTTGCGTATTCAGTAGATTAGCTAAATTAATTTTTTTCGATTTGGAAATGTGGTAATTAAGATGCTCATACTCATTCAAGCTAATTCTAGGCTGCTTTGAGTATAGTCATAAACATCCCTTGCTTATTGACTGTGCGCGCTCTGGTTAGTTTCGGTCTTTGGTGGTGGAATTCCTGGCACTGCAGTCGCACTGATAAGGTTCAATTAGTGCTTATAAACGGCTTCAGAACCTTTACTCAGTTCGCCTGCTGAAAGACTTGTCACAGACTCCAGTCGCTTGGCATGCACTGGACTTGGACTGTAATTTATACCCTGTAAAGTGTAGATAGATACTTATAACTGATAGATGCTTATAAAGTTACTCACCCATAACGTTGCTAACAAATAATTTTGAGGTTCACCATCTTTTTTTTGGCCCTTATTAAATTAAATTTGTTTAAAACTGTTTGTAATATCGGATGATATAAGAAAAATGATTATGACTATTTAAATAAATTTTTACATTTTAAAGATATTAACCCCAATACCACAACAGTTGACTGCTTACCTCCAAAGCGTTCCAAGTAGAAGTATTGACATCCTACAATTCTTAACCGATTTTTAAGATCTTAGACTCAAAATGTTCGTAAAAGAATTCTCTTTCAGCTTAAAGCTTAACTTAATTTTTGTACATTTTTTTTCAATGCAATGTCTAAGTCGATTTTTGAATATTTTGAAAAAAAAACTATTTTGAAAAAGTAGGCGACTCGAAATTCATTTTAGACACATAGTTTCTTGGGCAAAGTTGCTTAGAATGACCCAAAGAATCAAAATCGCCGTGAGCCTTTATACCGAAAAAAATTGACCCACCCTAATAATACATATATAGGGCGAAAAAAATGAAACCTTGTTATAACTCGATCTCTTCTATTTTGATAATTTTTTTTTTGTCAAAATTTTGATTAAAACTATATGAACAAATCTTTTTTAATGAAAGATAAAATTTTGAATTACAAAAAAAAAAAAAATGTGGTGACATTTTTTAACAATTTTTGCTTTTAAATTTAAATTTTATATTGAATTAAAAAAATTGTTATTATATTTTAACTATAAACTAATTTTTTGATTCAAAGATAAAATTTTGAATTAAACAAAAATTTAAAAAATTTTTAACCTTTTTTCTTCTAAATTTAAAATTTATCTAGAATTAAACAAAATATATAATAACATTTTTTTGCCATTTTTTTATTAAAAGATAAAATATTAAATTAAAAAAAAAATTTACATTTTTGAACCAAACTTAGCAGTGACCTCTAATAAATAAATATTTGTAATAAATAATAATATTAAATTATATAATAATAAATAATTACAAAGATCTGCATTTATTTTTTTTGTTTTAAACTTAAAAAAGATCTCAACAACATAAATATTATGCGCGAAAATTCACTGCGAAAAACAAAAAAATTAAATATCTCCAACTTCTATACTTAAAAAAGTTATTCTTATTTTGGTGATGACACCTCTAATGGTAGTACGCAGTACCTTGAAGAATTGGTTAATAAACATAACGCTTCGGAATGGAAATATAAAAACTTCAAACTTACATTGAATGTCTGTTTTGACATTAGATGAGCTTAAAAAAAATCTGAAAATATGCAAGGGCAAAGGTTACAAAAATCGGTTTTTCGAAAATAAAATTTTTCTTGTTGTTTTTAAATGTTAAATTCAATTTTACAAGAATATAATGTATAAAACTGCCATATCTCTTTTTTTCTAAAGGTTCTAAATATGGCTAAAAATAATTAATTAAATTAAATATGTAAGTGTCTTCACCCCCTGCTTGCTACGCTAGTCGATAAAATACATGCCGTATAATCTAAGCAGAAAATAAATAATAACGATGAGAAAAAAAAAACGTTTTTATATAATATAGAGATAAGTTAAGTATTTAAAAATTGAAAAAATGAAAGCTTTCAAAATAATAAAATTTTGAAAGAACAGAGTGTATTATAGTCGAGATATTACGACTGTACCCAGCCCACTTGTTTTTTTAAGAACCACATGCACTTTAGCAGCTCCTTGCCGCAAGTCTAAAAAAAACCTCAAAGTGCAGCTTCTCAACGGCAGCTTTGTTGCTTTCTAAAGTTGCATGCATCATCGCATACCTCTTGCCCTACACACACACTACTTATTATAAAACATTTTTCATGCTGCAATGCATAACACATAATTAAAAGAAAAATAAGCGTAGTGTATACTTACATAATTAATAATAAATTAACTTTATTAATTAGAGAGCAGCAAAGAAAAGCAATGATTTTTCTTTCTCCACTGAAATATTTCTACCCCTGTAGTTTATTTCTAGAGCTATTCAATTTCACAGGTATGCAGATTCAAAGATACGCTGACAGCCTTCAAAAGCTACTGCAATGAGTTCAAAGAAATTGAATTTCCTGCTGCGTTTGTCTGCACTTAACATGCTTATCGAATACACATACTCATATTCACACACTCGTATACATTTTCATGTTCACAAAACTACTTATACACCCAGATAGCAGATAGAGAGAGAGAGTGATTTTTGATATGTTGGAGTCAGTTCTCGACTGTGCTTTGAGGTACAAAGGTGTTCCTGTCTGTTGCATCTCATTCCGGTTTATTTGCAATTTCAACTTACTTCATATTTGTATTTTTATACCCTGTACCTATAGGTACAAAGGGTATACTAGATTTGTGCAATGTATGTAACGGACAGAAGGAGGCGTGGCAGACCCCAAGTCCTTTATACCAAAATGCTTATCATAACCTCGGGTAGCGATTGAGCCATGTCCGTCCGTCCGTCCGTATGAACGCCTAGATCTCGGAGACTATAAGAGCTAGAGACACGGAACTTTACCTGCTGGTGCGCATATTTCCTGGAAAGATGAATTTTGAATTGAATCATGTCAATATATTTCCCCGTTCCCCCGCTGTAGATTTTCGCGGTTTTTAGCCACACCGTTTAATATTTTCATTTCAAATTTAACAGAGCGATGCGTTGTAGTTACATGCATATATGTGTAAAAAATGAACAAAATCGGACAAATACAGAAAAAGTTATAGTCAAAAATGTACAAATTTCACTGCCCCTTGCCCATAAAGTGCATCAATATTTGACTCCTCGTAATTATGGTTACAAGTGACTTAGAATCACAATTTTTGGTAAGCTGATTCATGTGGCTCTAATGAACAAATCCACATCCATTTTATCGATGCGGTCCCACCACCCCCCGCAATCGATTTACCGTGTTTTCTCCCACACCCCTCAACATACCAACTTGAAACTTACCCCATATACTTTAAATAACTTCTTTGACGTAACATTCGAGTTTCATCAAAATCGGTAAAAATTTGGGGAACTTATAGGTATAAATATCGAATTTCACCAAAAAAAAAAAAATTCCAATTGGAAAGTTCGTAGAAGGAATATGCAGGAAAAATTGTTTGCGAGACAAAAGGTACAGAGTATTCCACTGTCGGGCACCGCCTCGACTGTACCACATTTTTTTTTTTTTGGGATATTCCTATTATTTATCGAGTTATCGATAACTGAATATTTAAGTTTTTCTGTGACAAGACAAAAGTATAAGAATATTTTTTTTTTCCAACGAAAGAAAAACTTTTAATTTTAAAATAAAAATAAGAAATAATTGAAATTTATACAAATAAATATTTTTTTTTTTAATTTAAAACTAACAAGTGCTTATGTGTGAAAAATTAAAATGAACAATTTATCAGGGTTAGGAGGTAAAAAATCAAAGCAAAAAAGTTTTATATGAGTGGACTATGGTATTAAAAAAAATTAATTTTTAATTAATTTTAAATCAAAGCAAAAAAGTTTATATGAAAGGACTATGGTATTAAAAAAAATTAATTTTTAATTTGAATTCATACAAAAAAAAAACAATTTTTAATTCTTATATTGTGACCAATAAAAAAAATTTATGAAAAACTAAAAAGTAACTCTTTTTTTCCAGTTGATATTTTTTAAGAATAAAAAAAAAATTTACATAAATATTATTGGTCAAATTTGTATTTTATTTGAACAAATTAAATCTTTAATTTGAAACTAAGCTTAATGTTAATTTATCGAGCACTAGCTACTGGGTCCTACGACTTTATTTTATAAATTAATAATAAAAAATAATATTCGGTAACCCTATTTTAAAAATGGAAATAAATTCAAGTTGAATATATTTTTAACTATGGGCCGCATTATAATTATTGGCTCAATAATATAATGCACATTTCAATACCTTTCAATTGATTCCCACAAAATAAAGATTTATTTCAAATATATTTTCAATATAGCTATTATACAGTTCAGTAAGAAATTTAAAGTTTATTGTCCCAACTTTTTCTCATACCTTCTAAAATAGAATATCTAGAATAGAGTACCTTCTATCTTGAGAAATTTTGACTTGATCCTAGATTAGAATTGTAAATTTGAAATATGGTCAACGATCCTCTTTTGGCTTTTTGCTAATATAATTTTGAATTTTTATTTGTACTTCCTTTTTCCAACTTTGTTATAGTCTATGGCTACTTTATGATGTGAGTCGGCTAAAAAGTTCACCCATCGGTCAAGGGACGCGAATTAGTTCATAGCTATATTTTCAGCGTTATATTTTTTCCAAAAATTCCTTTTTGACCAAAGTTGATCAGAGTAGGTTACGTTAGGACTTAGCGTCTCAACTCAAGGCCCGTTGTGATACCGCTGTGTTGGACCCTTCACCACTCTTCCCCACTCAAGAGGTCTCCTGTATCAGATGTGTCACAGCCATTCGGCGGCCTGAATGAACCTTAAGAGGCATTTTGGACTCTGTTCTGAGAGCTGATAGTCATTTAGAATAAGAGACTTAAGGAAACGAAACCTTGTCCTGCACAATCCAGGGCAGTGGCAGAAAAGGTGCTCCACTGTCTCCAGCTCCTCCTCATCGCGACAGCTTCTACAGAAGTCATGGTGGAGAGCACTAAGCCTGGCTGCATTGATTCCCACCAGCCAGTGTCCGGTAATAGCACGGATTGCGGTCGGGCTCTGTTAAGACAGTAAAGTTCCTTAGTTGTTTTCCTGCAGTATGTCGGGAAGTTTGCCGTGAGATCCTGCAAGTGTTCGATATCCGATTCCACGTTTGGTTTGCAATAAGAGCGAAATGATTATTTCGTAGTCTCAGTTTACAACTGGTCATGGGTATACCCTGGCCTTCCTTGTCCTGAAGGAGGATATTGGTAGTTCCTTGTCTAGCCAGTTCATCCGCAATAAAGTTGCCTTCGATATCACTGTGTACTGGGACCCATATGAGGTGGATTGAAAACCGCTCAGCCATCTCCTCCAGAGACGAGCGATAGTTGTTCACTGGCTTCATGCACGATGTCAAGGAAGCAAGGGACTTAATAGCCGCCTAACTGTCCGAGTAGATGCAGATGTTCTTCTTTGCATCAGAGTAAATAAATAAAAAATAAACTGAAGGTAAATCATGTATATCGATTAATATCGATATATAAGCATATTCCCTCGCAGTAGAAATACATGATTTACATTCACACTATAAAAGCCAGTCGTTTTTATCAAAAAAAAAAAGGTCGCAATATTTCAATTTATTTCATTACTAAAAAAGTCTAGAGTCACCAAATTTAGTATGTAAGCGAATGCGAGCCTAACAAACAAGAAAACGTTGACATTTGCACAACAAATCGCCCTGTTCTGGGGAACAGGGTATGGGACCCTCTAAGCACTTTTCCTTGAATTCCAAATTTGTCGCAATTATTTTTTTTCGGATAAAGTAAGACCAGAGTATCCCAATGTCGAACAACGTATCAGCTCATTCATTTTTTCTTTTCGTACCCTTTTTGATGTTCTTCAAACCAGGCAATACCCATGCTACTTATTTATTGTCAGTCATATAGTCGTAGCAAAGATAAGTTTAGTATCTTCTATATATTTGCTTGCTTTTTTGGGCTTTGGCAGACTCTCAAACGTAAACTTGTTGTGCTGCATTAAATTTATGATTACCTTGATGCACATCCTACATTGGTACATAATACTTGGTAAATCCATCGTATCGTAGATATACCTTATCGACTCGTCTCTCCAGTGTTTGCATATTTACGTACAGGCGTTGGCAATTTGCAACATTTTGTGGAGCATAGATTGCTGCAAAGTTATTGGCAATCAGGTTAATATGCTCGTATAGTTGGAATTACGCAAATTTGTATGCAGCTGAGTTTGAAAATTGTTTAAAGTTCAACTAAAATAAGCAAAACTAACAAATTTATCTGATGTTTAGAAGTTATGAGTAGATAAACAGATATTGAAGGAATATGGTATACAGTAGATAGTTTATGTTTAATGTGTTTGTTTTGTGTATATAGTAAGCACAACAAATTGAATTTTAAACAAATAGTTTTCCTGACTTAGGGTGTTGCACTACTCCAGTAAACTTTTGAGAAACTTTAGTCTCATTTTTTGCTAGATTAAAATTTGTTTAATTTAATTTATTTTAACTTATAATGCATGTATCTTCACGCACATATAATCACTTTTAGTCGGAGCATTGGTGGCGCGACGTTATATAAAATTGAAATGAGTTTTCTTTCAAATCTTAAAACACTGCGCATTGAGCAAGAATTTTTGTTTAGAACTTTTGAAATGTGAATTGAGATAATACAATTTAATTCTTGGAGTTTTAAAGTTGAAAAACAAGTTTATCTATTTTTTTGCAACGTTTTAAATTTAATTTTTTTTTCAAGACAAGCAATAATTTTGTATTCAATATTGATAACTTAAATCACTATTATATATATTTATAATGATAAGGTAAGGTAAGGGCGGCTGCTGGCTTGAAAAGCCAGCACACTTAGGCCTAGACTGGCCCATTGTGAAACCGCGAATCTCTCTGTAACCCTTCTCCTGAGATGGCCAAGCTAAAAGGATTCCCATCCCGTTGCTGCAATGTAACTTGCGATCCTCCTCGGACTTATGGATGCTAGCTCTGCTAGGTTATGAAGGAAGTAGTTTCCCAGGTGCTTATTCCTACGTCTACTGAGAGCCTCACAGGAACAGAAGAAGTGCTCTACTGATTCAACTTCTTCTTCGTCTTTGCAGCTTCTGCAAAAGTCATGGCTCGGAACGTTCATTCTGGTCGCATGTGTCCCGACAAGCCAGTGTCCAGTGATCGCTCTGACAACCGCCGAACACTGCGACCGTTTGAGTTTACAGAGCCTTATGGTTCGTTTTGGGTTAATTTTAGGTCATATTTGGCGACTAATTGTGCAATGGGGTGTATTATACCACAGCCTTTGTACTTGGGAGCTAAATTTTTGCCTAGTTAGTAGCTTGAAAGTGGCCATTGGCATACGAATATCCTCCTTATCCGGTAGGAGGGTAGAGGTCGTGCCCTGTCTAGCCAATTCATTACCTGTTATATTTTGGTGTCCTGGCACCCAAATGAGGCTAATAACAAACTGCTGTGCCATCTCTTGAATAGATTTGCGGCAGTTGTTGACTGTCATCGAGTTGGAGGATAGTGCTCGAAGTGACTTTATGGCTGCCTGGCTATCGGAATATATATTTATTAAACCGGTTTCCAGGCCGGTATTGCGTAAGCAAATCAAAGCCTCTTTAATGGCAAGCATCTCTGCTTGAAAAACGCTACAGTGGTCCGGAAGTCGGAAAGACTGCCGAATTTTTAGTTCCTCGGAGTAGACTCCTCACCCCCCAACATGGTTGTTGAGCTTGGAGCCATCAGTGAAGATATTGATACGGTCACTTTGACCTTGCCGAGTTTCCAACCACGATTTCCTAGAGGGGATATCGGTGGTGAATAAAGAAGATGAGTGCTTTAAGGGAGTGCAGTAATCAAACAGCAGTATGGGCCTAACTATGGCCGTGTATATCCAACGAACTATTTGTGGGGACATACCCCATTTGAGTCCTATTGTTCTCTTACAGGCGAAGAGTGCAGTATTGGCCTTCTGCACTCTGTCTGCGATATTGAGATTCCAATTCAGTTTCTTGTCTAGTACAAGCCCCTAGTATCTTGCACTGTCGCTAAAGGACAAGACGGAATCGTTTAATTTGGGAGGAGATAGTCTAGGGATCTTATACTTCCTTGAAAAGAGGATAAGCTCAGTTTTTGCTGGGTTACTCACGTGCCTATAGATAGAAGAAGTGCCAAGTGAAGAGGTCACCGTTCTGCTCAGTAGCAGCTGGCTAATTAACTTCACAAGACAGTCATCTACCTCTAGACAGGGCATAAGGGCATTGGTTATCGCCTTGGGATCGATGTAGTTGAAAGCTCCTTCTATGTCTAAGAAGGCAGCAATAGTATATTCCTTGTTGTATAAGGATTTTTCTATGGTCGATATGACAGAGTGAAGTGCGGTTTCTGTCGATCTTCCTTTGCAATATGCGTGCTGCGATTCAGATAAAAGTTTGGAGTCAATTGACGTTCTAAGGTATAACCCTATTTATAATGATAATATAATAAGAAAAATTACATAGTATAGGAGGATGCTCAGTATTTTCAGTATAAACTTTTTTTAAATTTAAAATTATAACTTTAAATCAAATTGAAAAAATAATGATAAAAATAGGCAAATCTGACCAAAATATGAAAGATTTCTCGCCATCTTCTAAGAAAAACTTTGAAAACTTTGAGTAAAAAAATGTTAAATATTCCTTTCTTTTTCAATTTGTTTTTTTTTTTCTTTTAAATTTTAATCTTTGCTTTTAATTTTTGATATCTTTATTTCTCATATTTATTATTTCGCTTACTCACCAATGCGGATTTTGGGCTCTTTCAATTACAAACCCTAACTTTCCGCTAGAGGGAGCCAAAATAAAAATGGCAATCACGCATAGTTTCCAAATTATCCGCGAGAGGGAGGTAGCAAAACAAATGACTCTCGTCAAGTTTAAAAATTTTCCACGAAAGCAGCAATAAATTATTAGAAAGAAGTTTTCGTACTGCGGAGACACGTTAAGAAAAGGTGCTTGTATACCAGATGTGAACCAAATCCTGCTTATTTCTCTTTAGTTTGCGTTATATAACCCTACCTTAAAAGTGAAGACAATTTAAGAATATGAGCTGCGGGATTGTGAAAACAGACAGCAAAACAGCTGTATATGTTGCGAGCATTTTTAGCTTACACTTCGAGATTAATTCCAAGAAATTGACTAATACCTTATTCAGGCATAAAACACTCAAATACATCAGAAAACTTTACACGATAGCTTAAAAGTTTAATAAATTTCGCATTAAAGTAATTTTGTAAAATTTTTGTTTCTTTACAGCGTGCGTCAGGTACACGCTTAACGTGTGTTCTGCTTCACCGGAAACGGAAGTCGCAAAGCTTAAACCGGAACTCAAAGCTGTCGTTATTAAGTTAACAGCATACAAAAAAAAAATATCGACGAGTGTGAGTAATGTGGCGCATCCAGTAGATAATTTCAAACCATATCACATACTATATATATATACGGAAATCAACAAATCAAAAAATTCATCAGCAAGTTTAAAACAAGATGAAAGCTGTGCAAAGTGTGCGCTGTGTTTGTTTACAGCTGTAACAATAATAATAAAAGTAAAAATAATAATAATAAAATAATAATGCCGAAATACAAGTTGAAGCATATAAGTGCAAAAACATAATGCAATGCTGTGTATACAAGCTCTATAAGTACTCCTAAGAAGCAGCCCAAAAAAAAACTACTTACTACACTGCAACAAACAACATTGTTAGAAGAACTACTACAAGTTCCATAACAATAGCCAATAGCACTTATTTAACGACAAACGATTTGAACACAGTTGATGCTATAAGTTTTCACCCAGCTGCTAGTACACAAACAACAACAAAAATAACAACAACATCAACAAAATGGCGGACATGGAACGCATTAGATTGGTGCTGCTTGGTGGCGCCGGCGTGGGCAAAAGCTCCATTGTAAAGCGTTTCCTTTTCAAAACCTACACGGACAAATATCGTGCCACAGTCGAGGATCTTTATAATCGTGAATATGACTTGGGTGGCGTTACGTTAAAAGTGAGTACACATATGCTAAGTCCTCAAAACCAGCTGCATAATGCCTTTGTTTGTGTATGATATAAGTGCGAGGTACACTGAGAGAAACAAGTGGGTCGCATACTGAAGCGACAATTTGTGGTGTTTAACCCATTTTGGCGTATTTGAAATTTGTTGCGCGGTACTGAGAGTCAGCATATGTAGTTTGGTTGACTGTACAATTCCACAAACAATTTTTTTTTAGTAGTGATTCTAGGCAAAAACAAATGATACTTATAGCCTTTTTTTACAGGCCCCTTATATCATTTAAAATATATTTTGTAGGCAAAAAAAAATATTTAAAGGTCCAATTTTTTGCATACATATGTATAAAAAAAAAATGTAAAGGTTGGTTTTATTTGTTTATAACATCACCACCTCGATTTAAATCATATAGAAACCATAAAAATAGGAATGATAGATAAAGCTTTAAATAAAAATTTCATGTTTTTTATAAAAAAAATTATTCTTTTATATTTTTTTATAAGAAAAATTTATATATTTTTAAGAAAATTTGAAATTAAAAAAATTTATAGAGTACCTTAGCAACTAAGATTAAAAAAAAATTGATTCAAAAATATGCAGTAGGTAAGTCACAATAAAACAAAACGTAAAAACAGCATTGTAAGTCGAAGTTCTTAGTCGATTTTTATTTCATATCCTACGTATAGGTAATTATTTTAAGTAAATAACTAAAAAAAAAATAATGTTTGTTTCGAATTTCAAATTGGTTCAAATTTAAAAACAATAAAAAAAAGTAAAAGTAAGTTGTTTTATTTTGTAGAGTATTTAAAAACAATACTATAGCATTCCTTCATAGAAAAATATTCAGCCGTGCACCGTAAAAAGAAAAATACAAACCGAACAATTTTATTCGGATTCGGTAAACGAATTTTTTTGTCGATAACTTCCCTTTTTATTTTCGATAAATTAGTAAATTTCCCAAATTTTTTCGATGAATTCTCCTGTTGTGCTGCCGCGAATTTAATTTTGTTTGATACAAAAAAGTTCGTTTCGCACACATACACAAAAAAAAAAAAATGGTTTCGCACAACGCATACTAATTTTAAGGTTGAGTCAGAAAAAATTTATCGGAAAAAATAACGGTAATATGCGAAATTATTGAAAATAAAAAAGGAAATATGCGAAGTTCTCTACAAAGAAAAATTCGATTTCCGGATCACGAAAAATGAATCCGAATAAAATTGTTCGTTTTCGTTTTCCGGAACAAAAAATATTTTAAATTTCAGGGTTTTTCCGTCTTTTCACTTCACACGTTTTTCGCCCACTGTAGCTTATCTTGTAACAAACAAACCGTGCAGCGTATGCCCCTGTCTCGACTGGCTCATATTTTTCTCTCAGTGTATATGTGCACTAGGTCTGTTGTTCTTCCTTGCAGCAGGGCAGTGCATTACATTAGCGTAAATGCTGCATGTGCTGCATACATTGCCGGGGCACAAACTTTTACCCAGCACCTTTGTGTATGTGTGTGTATCTGTGTGAGCGTAGGATGTGAATGCATATGTATCTATGAGTGCGTTTTGTTTTTATTGCTGTTGGCTTAGCTGACATTAGGGACATTTAACCTGAGCATTTTAAGTAAGCATAAAACTTATTGTCACTGAGTGCACTTAAACAGCTCTAGCACACAACACACCCCATACGGTGGCATCTTCCGTGTCTGAACACATTTGCTGTTGGTACTACTGTTTGGCTTTAATTAAATCAAAGTCCTTGTTTGCCAAAGCCTAATCACAGCCCTGGCCAAAGTGCGCTTCAAATATAATGCATTAATTAAATGCCTAATGTGTATTCTAACACAAATTTATTTGTGCGCCTGGTGGTCAAGCTAAGACCCAAGTTAATACCATGCTGTTTCAAATTCCTCGAAATGTGACCCCAAGTTGTGGTTTGGCTGTCACTAAATTAATTTGATTAATGCACATGTGAATGTGGCATTTCCTTAGCTGATTAGTTTAATATGCGAAATTCGTGTTTGGATAAACTGTCATACTTGGCTTGGCCATACCGAGAGTATATATCAAATTATTAGTCAAATGTTTCCTTGGCAATTAAGTTAAACAGAGTGCTTTACTCGGATATCAAGGCGTATACTTGACATAAATTTAGTCTTACTTTAATTTGGCATCGAGCGTAATGATGCCATGGGGCAACTGAGAGTTTTTTTGTTGTTGAGTAATTAAGTTTACGTGTGCTTTGTACTCATAACGTATACGTAATGTGAGCCTTGGCTGCTTTAAGGGTTAGACAAAAGATACAAACTAAGTTATAGTAGAAGCGCTGCGATTGGAATACTTAAGGATGTATTTAAATTTTAGCTAAAGAGAATATTTGGAAATAGCAATATAATAAACTTGCAGTAGTAGTAGAGGCATCTATTAACACGGCGGCTCCAAATTTGAGTACTTGATGAGCTTCTTAATAAAAAAAACTTTTTTTTTTCCACTGACTCTGAAAAGGTAGCCCTAAAAGTGCAGTCATCTAACGCCAATGCAAATAGTATTTAATAGAGAATCCCATGGCCATTGGACTTCGCTGAACTAAGCGGGTAAGGTCAAGTGTCTATTAACTTCTGGGTATGTCAGTTTTCCTAGGAAATCTAAATATTGAAAATGAAATTAAAAATGTTTACATATATATATTTATTTTAAGTTTTTCCTTTTAAATGCTTAAAGGAATTTTGCTCCTTTTATTTTAACTTTATTATTGAGGTATTTACTTTTAAAAGCAATTATAGATGATTTACGTTGAAATTTTTGTGATTATGTAGAATTGTATTTATTTTTAATTAGTATACAAATATGAAACTTAATCCCATAGGTTAACTTGGCTCTAGCTTAAACACTAAAGGCCCATACGCAGTTCGAAAAATTTCGCACGGAATGACAAAACTTCATATAAAAAAATCCCATTTGGGATATCCCATCACACACAAATCTCGTCGCAGAAGCATTATAAAAAAATATGGTTAAACGTTAGGAGTTCCAACTGCAGACAGTGGTTGTTATAATATATAGCGTAAATATAGGAATTTAAAACAATTTCAAATTTAAGGTTGAATTTTGAATAAAAATCCAAAAGTAGAAAATGTGGCTTTAAAATAACCCAAGAACATTATACAATATCTTGATACCCTATAAGTTTGCTAACACTCATATTCACATAAGCTTAATTAGTAGTCTTAGAGATTGACTCGGTGCGAGATAAATACATTATATATAATACATTAATCAAATTTCTACTGTCTGTCAAGGAAAAAGCTTAAACTACAGAAGCCACACACTCACACACAACTTGTTTGTAGAACTAATCGCAGGGGCGGGGCCAAAAGTCTCTAGGGGAGTGTTTCAAATTTAATTCTCAGTTCAATTTCTGACTAACAATTTGCAAGAACCTCATATATAGCTAGCCCCTTGCTCTCGGGCCTAAGTTGTAGTGACATGCGTGCCCGTACCCAAGCGGAAACTCATCAGCATTGTTACTCACTCTACATTAATGAGCACATCATCCTGGCTCAGTATATGAGTTGATTATATGGTGTTAAAAGTTGAAAGTTACTTTGCCAGAAGAGACATGCCGCAAAACTTTGGCACAAAAAAGTTGATTAATAGATGTGGTGCAAGGGCAAGTAATGCCTGACTAAACTTGCTACGACGTTGACACCCTTAGTGTTCATGTTGATGAGGCTACGAGAAAAGGTTTGTGTCCAGTAACGTTGGCAACGTGGCGTTGTTAGTTGGTTACATTTTCTCTATTTTGGTTTTAATTAATTTCATTTTAACGCTTGATGCTATGACTAAACTGCTTAAGGCAACTTGAGGCACTAAACTTAATATTTTCTTTTACCTTTGGCTGAAAGTTTTAAGCAAAAATGTCGCATAGTTGATTGAATTTTATATAGAAAAGTTTTTCCGGCTAAATAACACGGCTTAAAGCTCTTACACTTTTATGCACAATTTAAGTGATTTATTTGATTCTAAAGCGTCGAGCAAATTTGATAAAGTGCGAAAAATATTGCGTATACGCAACGCATACTCAATAGCAAGTCATTTGTTTCAATGCAATTTGTGCACTCCCCGAGATGAAATTACATCGCCTGATAGTGGCACACATACACACACAACCAACCCTTTCTATGTAGTTTTTGAAATTTGTGCTGTCCATGTTCCATGCATTGAAATCAATTTTGCTTAGACAATTTGTTGAACCATCAGACACCTAACAGCATACGGCCTGTAACCAAGGATTTAGCTCCGGCACCAGCACAGACCGCCGCTGGCATTGCACACACACACACACTGCAGAGCACTTGTGGTAAAACCCATTGCAAGAGATATACACAGAGAATGGCTACGGTTGTTGCTATGTCCTTTTGTGGTTGCTAGCTGCACGACAGGATATGTCAATCTATGGCCACACACCGTGTGCTCACTCCCACCATGTGTTAACATGCATGCAAACACTTCCTTTAAACAGGACTCAATGCAAATGCTACCCGTCGTGTTTGCCATCAAAGGCAACATTTTATTCCACTTGAATCTAACATTTAACATTAACGTGCTCTCTGCGCTATTTCCAGCACTTGTCGAAGCACGCTCTCATAATACACAATGAGCATAAGAAAATAATATGAAAAAAAAAATCTGATCCATTAAGCTACAGCATACCGAAGTGTATTTACTCTTTAATGAAGCAGTATAAGCACTTTTTAAGAATACAATCTGAAACCATTTTTGTATAAAAAAAAAACTTGTCTCGACTCGGACTAGAACGTGGGACTCGAGACGACTTTAAGTTTTCAAGCCAACATACTACCAACTTAGCTAACCTTATGTATCCTATAACTCTGATCTCTAAAACACTACAATGCGATTATCTCCGATTGTGGTCCGATTTTAATGACTTTGGGAATATTAATCTTCTAATCAATTTTTCGTAGATCAGACCCTGTTTTTATTTGGCCTTCCAAGGTATCTCCGATCAGACACTCCCTTTTTTGTATCTTCTGCACGTCATGGTTCTGACATAACCTCAAAGAAGCGAGAATAAGACTATTTAAAAGGTTATTTAGAACTCGGTTATTCGGACTCATCGGCCCTTAAAACATATAATAAACATCTTGGGACACCCGGATTCGAAGAAGAGTTTTATCTTTATCTTTTTAAGGTTACGTCAAAGCGCTGATGCGCTGGCGTTTTTATTTGGAAATTAGATTCGGATTGGGAACATAAAAAATATTGTAGGATACCTGGACTTGAATAAGATTTTTATGGGGTTTTTTATGGTTATGCGACAGGCCTGACGTGCTAGGCTATTTTGGAGCTCGCATTCTGAATTAGCAACCCCAAAAACATATCGAAAACATGGTCCGACCTCCGAAAGTGTAGAAAACATACCGCTTTGAAATTCTGAAGCTAGAAGCTTACAATTCTTCTAAGAACAGACTCCAATACACAATACATATTTTCTTTTCTTAGTAATTGCTTAGTGTTGCGTCTGTCAAAGTCACAGAATATTTTCGAGAGGTTCTGCAAAACACTCTGCTTCTAGCTTATCCGCGACTTCGTTATTAGGTATGAGAAATACTGTAGTCCATTGACTAAAACCGCTTCCAGAATCAATTTAGAGTTTATTCTAATTTCTGAAACTGCGCTTTTCGAGGCCTAAATGTGCGAAGGTATTGGTGTCTCTCAACTCGGGTTATGGCAGACTGGATTGTTGTCTGATATTTATGGCTAGAGATGCTTGTCGTCCCGTAGTAGGTCGTACAACACCGAGGCAGGTACCATCTTTTATCAAAGACAAAGTTGTAAGGTATCAATGATCAATGTGTATATGTTTACTGCTGCCCTATAAGACTTGGGAAGATCTGTGACCTCGTCTGTTTTAAAGAGCGCATATCGTATTCCCTACTAGCGTTCCCATAAGATGCCCAAGTATTAAGGGAATTTACCAAATTTTGAAAAAACTTTAGGTACATATGCTCTAGTCCTCCTCCTCGGTCACTATATACTATTGTATGAGTTTCCAACTGCAAAGGTTCCACGTGAATCTACGACGTAAGTCCATTCAGGTTGAAAGTGTTTTTGCAATATCGCTCCTCAGAACACTTTTTTTTTACTAAGCCACTATCTTAAAATCTCAAGAATGACACATCCTCGCATCGCTTAAAATCATACCTAAGTAGTTTCATTTATCATTAAGAAGTGGTTTCAATAAAACTTGAGACCACGATTTTTTGCGATATATCGAATTTTAACTATTATATATATTATATATTTAACTATTATATTATATATTAATTGATGAGCTTTGTGTAAAAAATGGGTCTAGCTTTAAAAAGAAGTTATGAGAAACATTTTAAGATCCACCTTATTTGCGCTTTTGCGATATATCGATATTATAAAATTTGGACATAAAATCGATTTTATTTTGAAAAAAAAAGTCGAACTCGAGTAATTGTTACTACAAAATTTTAAAACTGATAGAAATACAGAAAACAAATGATCTACCACTATGATGCCCTTGCAGTGTATTTTTAGAGTTCATTGGAGACCCCTTAAATATGCTGAAAACTCGTTACAGGCTTGCGGCATACACTGCACAAAAAACTTGAAAAAATAACGAGAATAGTGAAAAATTTGGCATGCTGTTAAGTGCAGGGACAGAAATTAAGCGCTTGTCATGGACAAACAATGAGAGGAGTTACCCGAAACGTTTTGCTTTTGGCGCATTTTTCATAAAGCTCCCGCTACTTTGCCACTCGATGCAATGCGATGCGATGAGTACCGATGGTATGGCATGGAATAAAACGCACTGTACTATGATGACAATGCGGTACAAATTGCGGCACAATGGCGCACATAATGGCCGCCAGCTTGCAGCCAGACAATGACAACAATTGCACGTGCTTTAGACGTCGCGTCGTCGCGGGTGCGATGGGCGTGTACAAGGCGGATCCATGCTGGTTACCATGGTATGTTTCGGGGCACAGCATTTGACGTGTTGTTGACATTGCGGCTGTGTGGTCGTCACATCATGCCAAACCAGTGCGCCGCCATACAAATGCTGACACATGGGATTAGTTGGCATCAAGTGAACATTGAGCGGTGGCATCAATGCTGCCACCTCAACCGCAAATTTCCCTCTGTCTGGCAGCCTTTGTTTGCTGTGCTTGGAACGGGACTAAGTTCAACCGAAAAATTTGAAAATTATATCAAGGTTGCTCCTTTCGATTAGCACCACTTATACAAGGCGTGTTTGCACTGAAAATTTGAAATAAAAAAAACTCATAATCCCTGAGAGAATTTATATTTTGAACTGCAATTGTTAAAAACTTGAGAGTATTTTATATTACTTTGCTAATTATTTTGCAGCGAGAATCAAATTAAACAAAAAATTTGATACAGTCTGCGATTTTTAAGTGCTTTGTTGTTATAAATTTTAATTAAAGATTTGGCAAGCAAAAGACATTTTTGTATCTGCTGGCTGTTGATAAACTTTTTAGATAGGTGGCTTGGAGCGAAATATTGATTGCTAAATAATAAAAATGTCTGGACAAAATTAAAAGGTCAGTTGGAAATGGAAAATGAGTGAACTTAAAGATATAAATTTAAACTGAAGCTATGAGTGCAGTCACTGATGGGTATTTATAAGTTCGTAACAGATATGTTGACTACGTTCCAACCTGAAAAAGTTTAATTTAAAACCAAATTAAATGGTATAAAATTTTTATCGATTGAAGGATAGCCTTTGATAATTGTGTAAGGAATTACGCATACGCCGCAATGTCTGAGTTTGACATTTCTTTAAATATGCTGCGACTTTACGTAACAGCCTTAGGTAAAGATTATGAGAGCTACGTTGTTTTTAAACAGGTTGAGGTTTCAGATACTATGTGAAGGTCAGGTCTTATGCGGCTTTTATATATTTTTTTGTCTTTGTTAGAATTCGATAAAGCCAAATAATACTACAGTCATCGTGTGAAGGATATTTTTAATTTTCCAGCTTCGAGGTGAAATTGGCAGCAGATAGTTGAAGCATATCCTGTTCAGTCTTCTGTTTGGGACCGTTTCCATCAGCGGCTACGTCGGGGCGAATTTGATAGAATTTGATGCTTTAAGGCTTTTTCAAATCTGCAGGAACTAAAAAACTATGGGCCTGGAGTCCACCCTGTCGACAAGCGTAGCTATTATCCTTTCATTGGATCAAACAGGTAAAGAAAACTATACTACAGTATGGTAGTTTGCTTCGAAGAGAAAGAAACGGCTTTCATATTTTTTGGAAATTTTCGAGAATTCCGTTTTCCGTAATCTCTAACGGCGTCAACAGTGATGTCATCATGAATATCAAGCAACTGATATATACCAACTGATGCTTATTTGGACTCAGTAGGAAAGTTGTCACTTTATCAGAAGCTGTACTTCAGATATTGGTGCTCCTTAATACCTCGGTCTCTTACCCAATGGCAACGAGCATTGATTTCTACAATAAGATCTATGACTATGGTTTCTGTATTTGGTCATGTGAGTCCAATTATCAAGTTTGATTATTCCAGCACTTATACTCTCCGAAATCTAGACATTCAGACAGATGTTCGGACGGACTTATCTATATCAATTTATTTTGTCCTCCTGACCATATTGGGGTAAACTTTGAGAATCTCAGATGTCTGCTTCTTTATATTACATACATTTACATATATTAAATAAACTCTGCCTTTGGTGCAGGGTATATATTTCACATCAAACTCATCTGAACTCTTTCACGCCTTCAACCACTTATCAATCAGATGATGCTTTTAATACTGTAAACCAAATATTAAATAAAAAACGTAAATTATGTATTCAATCTGTCATTCAGTATTTACAATTGATGTTGTCTCTTTAATTGTATTTTATTTATTTTAAATGAATGTAAAAAAAAGCCATGAATATAATTTGCCACTGAGTGGCATTTTAATCAAACTTATTATGGTTAAAAAGCTTATTAAAACTATACCATGCGCAACACTGCGTATGTGTGATATAATATATATACTGATATGGATTATTGTAAGTGTGTATGTCGATACTTTTAACGTTTACATAAAAGCCGATAGCTGCCAACCAAATATGTATTTTATATATTAAAATGGCCGCATAAGCCTCTACAATAATTAACATGCGTTGACCGTAAAAACACGGCCAACTGGCAAAAACTTTGCGTTAGTAAAAGTTTTACGTTCGTACCTATTTTTTTTTTGAAAATTTATTACAATGCCTTTATTTGTATTTAATTAGTTGTTGTTTTTTTTTTTGTTTGTGCGTGTTTAACGGTTTTTGTCCTACCATTTGGCGGCATAAATAACATATCAAAAAGTTATGGCTTGGACACCTAGGAGGGCAGGTTAAAAAGCTAGAAGTATTGGCCCGTTTATTTATTTCGAAAATTAAAAGAATAGACTTGCTTATTATCAACAAAAAAAAACCTTGTACTGGCTGGTCATATAAGGAGTCCAAATGTCAAGTTTACTCTCCGAAATCTAGACATTCAGACAGATGTTCGGACGGAACTGTCTAGATTAATTTCTTTTATTCTCCTTACCACATTGGAGGAACCTGCTTTTGTTATATTCTTTAAAAATTATGATTTTTCAAGTTCCCCTAAGTGAGTTTGACAGATGACCATATCATTTGATGGAAGTATCTTGTACAAACACGGGCAATCCTTATGAGACATACAATGAATGCATTGCCACTAACTTATTGGGGGACAAACCCGCCTTAGCTCTATTGGGAGTCGATTCCTCAAAAGAAATTCATTGCTTTCACCATTCCTTAGCATCGGTTTTGTTGTGATTGATTGTTGCAAAAGGTTCTTCTTGGTCACTTAATCACATTTGTTTTCGACTAAGAACAATCGCGGCAACTCTGCCCCATATTCTATTTATCTATCTTTCTTTGTTGTCTAAGCGGATTACTTTTCAGCTTGCCCTCGTACTTTATATAACAATACGTACATACCTATATACTGCGTATGTGTAATAATAAGATTGTTTTTGCGATTCTTTGCAGGTGGACATTTTGGACACATCAGGTGACATGCAATTCCCCGCCATGCGTCGCCTATCCATTGCCACAGCGCACGCCTTCATGCTCGTCTATGCCACAACATCCGCCCCCAGTTTCCAGTGTGTCAAGCAATGTTTCGAGGAGATTCGCGAACAACGCGGTGATTTTCAGGTGAGAATTGTTGATTGCCAAACCTTGCATATTGCATGTAATTAGTGCCAACAGCTGACAAGCAAAATGCATAATGATTGCCATGCTAATTGCCGAGCCAAGAGCCCCTAAACAATTCAAGCCACTCTCTAGATGGTCTATGAAAAATGCTTCACAATAGTAACTTTAATTTCGCTTAAGGCCAAATACAAAAGTTAAGGCGTCTTGCTTGTTACATATGTAAGTATTAATGCATAAAGGAAAAGGGCAAGCAAACTACAAACAAGCAAAATCACTCATACGCAATGTGTAACCCAATTTTTATGCCCCCAAAGCAATTAAAAAAGTTGTTGGCATTTAGAAGCGGCCCACAAAGGGCGACTAACACAAGTTTACAAGTTAAGGCTTGTTTTGTTGTTAACTTGTTATGCCCTGAGTCAGGTTAGTATTATTCATTTTGTTATGAATTTGGCACTGTGTAGGTGGAAGCTTAGATATATTCGTTGTGATGGCCTGGTCGAAGAACCTACACATTTATTCAAGGACAAGATGAAAAATCGACAAGAAAAAACAGCAATTAATAAACGGGCTTTATTGATCCGATTTTAAATCTTTCTCACAGTAATTGAAAAAAAAAAATTACTCCGTCTATTATGGAGGTTATTTTGATTTTTGGTCGCATGGATGTACAGCATTGTATACAGAGCGTTCGAAAAAATTAAAATTTTATAAAACAAAAAAGAGAGATGAAAAATTTCAAACGAAGACAAGAAATTTGCAGTCAGATGAAATTGGAGAGAAGAGGCAACGGAAATGGGAAATATTCAGAAATTTAGCTTTCTTCCAATTGAAAAGGAGAGAAAAAGAAAGATCAAGATACGAAAACTTATGTTAGGCCTGCAATAGAAAATAGAATGTCTCGAGGCAGTCGATTTGAAAAAATAAGCAGAAAAAATGGATCAGATCAACATAAGTTTGATTCAATAATACAGCTAGTCTTTGAAGTTCCTTCAATATAATAGTTTTCTGCTATTTTTTTTATTATTTATATTTATATAAAGCTAGCTTATACTTAAAAAGATATAAACTAACAGTTACAAAAAAATAGAAAGCCATGGCTACCGGGGCCTTTAGTCAATTCCTGCTATTTTATTTTTCGGCCAAGAAAGCAATTCAGTTATTTCGAAAAACCCGTGCACAGGCCTTGGTTTGATTTCAAAATCAAAAAAATTATAATAGGTTTTGTTTTGAACAACCATATTATTAAGAAAGCCTTTTTCAAGCAATATTATCTAATAAATTAGCTAAATCATAGTAAAATATTATAAGATGAATAGTCCAAGTTAGTATTATTTATATTTATTTTTTTTTTTAAATTTATTTTTTCTATTATTTTATTCTACTTATATTGCTATTTTAACTTATTTTATTTTACTTATATTTTTATTTTAATTTATATTTCGTTTGGAAGCTTGTAATTTCAATAAAATTATTTAAAATTAAATTTCCCTAAAAAATATTCTCAAATGCGCAAATACATTATATATTTTTTTTTCGAAAAGCTTAGACATTGTTCGGTTTGAGATAATTTAATGATAGACGTTAACTCGAAAATTTATTTATTCTTAGAAATTTTAGCAACTAGTTTTTGTTTAAATTTTATTGGGAAATTCTACATCAACTCGAAAATTTATTTATTCCAAGAAATTTTAGGAAATAGGAAATATAATATTTATTGGAATATTCTCCATCAATTCTAATAAGTTAACTCGAAAATTTAAATATATAGTATAAATTTTTGTATAAATTTTATTGAGAAATTCTACATCAACTCGAAAATTTATTTATTCCTAGAAATTTTAGGAAATACTTTATATCTGAAATTTATTGGAATATTCTCCATCAATTCGAAAATTTTTTAATTCTTAGAAATTGTAGTTTCCATATAAAATTCATATAATTTTATCAGAATCGCTTAGAAAATATAAAAACTTCCTTCACCAATACATCTAATTAAAATTAAAAATAGAAATTACAAATAAATAAAATTTTTTTTTAAAAAAATATTTTTTCAAAAATAAATTTTTGTTTAAAGCCTAAGGAATGGGATTTCTTATATGGTTTTGCCATTCCGTGCGAAATTTTTTGGCATTCTGCGTAAAGGCCTTTATTCAGAAATATAACTTCGTTATACATAAAAAAAATAATATAAAATAAAATTCCCTTTTGTTTTACAAACGTAAATACAAGTTAACCAATTCAATTAATAAATACATACATATAACATATTAATATTTTAGTGAAAGTTAAAACCGGAACAGGCCTCTATAATTCAATTTTTAATTTTTAATTTTTTTATAAAAGTTGGGGCCTTGTTCGATTTAAGATTATAAAGAATTCACCTAGAAATTTTCTATCAACTCGAAAAAGTATTTATTCTATGAAATTTTAGTAAAATATCATAAAAATTTATACGATTTCAATTGAAAATATCAAAAGTAGTAGTATCGACAAAATGACATCAAGCATTTTTTTAAAAAGAAAAGTTTGTCAATATTTATTTTTATACTTTGAATTTAATGTATTTTATCTTAACTTTTCCGGCAGATCGTTTAGAGTTTAAAATCGGTTATTACTTTCTAAAAAATCAAAATATTTTTTCAAAAATATAACTTTGTACGTCTAAGAATGCTCTGGCAGGGAAATTTATTTAAACGGTAGGGAAATTCGGTGAACAAAATCCTGACCTCATATATATGGAAAAAATGAATAATTTTGGTCGGTTTAAAGCATATTTACGCCCATTTAAGAAACATTTGTTGTAGAACTTTGTTCAATTTGTAAATCGTTAGAAAACTAAAGTTGTAAGTGTGCCTAGACGGCTTGATAAACTAACATTGATCTAATTTTTACATCATTAAAACATTATAAAACAACAAATTGCAAGCATATTAAAATGTCGTTTCGCCAAAACTAAGTTTCCTGCGACCATTTATGCTTTTGTTTTGGCCAGCTTCAGCCAAAGTCTTGTCTTGTAAGCCTCTTGTTTACGGCTGGCCTTAGAAAATACCATTGTCGCAGTTCCCTAAAGCCTAGAGAGTGTTAATTATAGTTCGTTGTGCTTTGCATGTTGGCTTGGCTTTTATTTCTTTACCCGTTTCACTCACTTGACAACTAAACGTCTTCTGTCTTTTCTATCATCTGGCTGGTCCTGTCTACTTGTCAACCTGCTGCTAATTCCTTGCTTCTACTTGCAGGATATACCCATTGTTATTGCTGGTAACAAAGCCGACTTAGCGAATACCCACAGAGAGGTCAAACAGGAAGATGTCACAGACTGGGTCTTTTGCGAATTACCGCGCTTGAGGTAAGTTCAACAGACAGTGTTAATTAAGACCATAAAATGCAGCTGCAACAGCTGACAGTGCAAACCAATATCAACAACAACTAATAAAAAAAAAAAATATAAAAAAATTTTACACATTTGTAAGAACTAATGTTTATTTTTTTTTTGGGACAAGGACATGGCTTTTATGCCAATGTGCTAAAGCCAAGCCATAAAATCGAACAAACTGCAACACGAAAACTAAAACGTTTCCACAGGAACTGGCCAACAAACAAACCCAAACAAATGAATAGCAAAAGTTGTGTAATAAAAATTAAAATCTACACTAAAATGCAAAAAATAAATCCTAAAAAAAATAGCCCTTAACCGATGTTAGGGCAAAAAATGCAATAAAATGTTGCCATAAAGCTCTTTACTAGGCAAAATTTAGCGGCTTAGCTTGTTCGCTATGGCATGATAAATATGTAGCACTTTAAATGGGTCAGAATATCTGAAACGGTCTAACTTAAAATAAAAATTTTTTCTAGATTATGTCTTGATTATTGCAGCTTACAGCAAACTTTTAGTCTGTACATTTCTCATTTTCAAAACTAGGATTATGCTTGAAGTTATGAACAAATGGTTATTTGGGTAGACTCCACAAACGAAGTCCATCAAGAGAACGACTTTACTGAAAGTGAATTTAAAGTGCCTTTTGAACACATCACGTCTGGTTGGTTATAATAGGCTTTAAAATTTGTTCACATTTCTTTGCATTTAATGGGCAGCCCAAAAAAGTATACTATGTTTTTTTTTGAACTATACAATTTTGGTTGCAGCTTTTAATTTCTCAATAAAACACAATTCTCAAGTCTCAAGCAAAAGTGTCCGCGAAAAACATAACTAAAAAGGAAGCGAAAAAATTCGTCTTGGTCTGAGTGAAAGTGTTTTGTCAATAGCTTCTCTCAAAGTGCTCGTAAGAGAACGGTTTTTTTCGGACACTCTGAATGTGTTGAGCGTTTTTTGCGAGCTCTAATTTTTAGAGGTGATGCAGGAAACATCACGATATTTAGCTACACCAAAAAAAATTATATGAATAAGGCCTGGTCAGAGGAATTAGATAAGGATTGATAAGGAGCTCAATAAATCGAAATAGGTATCGAAAACATTACTTATCTCACTTTGGCTAAATTGATTTGCCACAAAGGAGTAGCTAGAATTTCTTCTAACATTTTGATATATTTATTTATTATTATTTAAAGGCTTCAATGTACAGTAGACTTTAGATCATAAAAATAATTTGAAAAAAAAAGGAACAGGAAATAAAAGAAAAATGGAAAAATGGCTATAACTGATTCGTGTCTCGAAGTCGTTTGGTTAATTTCTTAAGATATTTTCTATATTTAAAGATTTATGCATTTAATCTAAGTCTTTCATTAACAAAAAAAATTGGTTCAAATATATTTATGGATAACTTGATAAGTAATCGGAATTTTGCAATAAAAATTGACCTTGTTCCAAGACCTCAACCTGGAAACCTTTGAACTCCAGATAAATAAACATACTAGTCGCGACCATGATAGACTTAAAAGGCACCGTAATAGGCTGGCAAAAGGTCTCTCTTATGAGAATTCAATAAAAAGGCTAAAAAAAAGTAGTTTTGAAAATCTGCTTCAACAAGATACGATCTGAGTATCCCCCAAAGATGTCCGGTAATGTTGACCATTTCTTGGGGCCCTTATGATACCTCCAGCTAATCAAAAATTCGAAAATTTAATCTAACAAAAATATATGATTTTTTTATTATTTTTTTTTTTTTTTTGCTTGATCGTTTATTAGTGTATTTCCATAAAAAATCTTATATTTAACAAACAAAATAATTATTATCTAACAATAAAATTACACACTGCCTCTATAGAGAGTTCTCAGGTGTTTAAAAAAAAAAATATATCTTAGTGTCATATATGTATTACATGTCCTTGTTATGTTACAAATGAATATAGTGTGATTGTAACGATTTTTTTATTATTTGCATTATAGAATATAATTAAAAAAAAAAATTTTTAATATTGGCTATTACCTCGATTACATATATAAAAATCAACAAAATCGAGGAGGTTGACCTAAAAAGTGTCCAGCTTCACTTATTCTATAAGTTTATTTTTTTTGTGACTTTGGTTACCAAAATATACTAGAAATTTATACACATATATAGGTACTATATATCATATAGTGAGAGTAATTATTTTTATATTTTTTAAGAAGTCATCCTTTTGTTCTTTCTTTTTTCCCTTATTCTTAAGCATTCTTGGCCTATCTTGCATTTTGCCTACATCTCATGCATAAGATTTCAAAATGTCGTGCACCTTTTTTATAACAGAATTCGCCATTTTTAAGGTCTAAATAAAAAAAATATTCGCCTAATAAACAACTCATCGATAATGAACAAATCAAAAATTTATCAGTCTTGGCTTTTTGGTCCTGACAACCTGCCAGACTGTATGTAATAACACTTCACATATATCGGCCCATAAAGTACTTGTATATAATATAATGGCATATATACATACATATACGCATAAAGAAAATGGCAACTGTAGCCATTGCAGCCTTGACAAATGCAATTAAGTGCAACAAATAAAATTAAGCGGCAAGAAGCGTGACAAGAAGCAATGAGACATAAAAATCAGCTGAATTGTGGGTACAGTACCATCTGCTCATTATGGGTCCTTTGTAAATGTCAGATGAGAACGCAACCGCAGAATGTAAAATGTGCAAAAAATTACACCATTTCATTTTTCTGTAACGAAAATAGAGGGTGAAAAATCAGAATTTTTTTTAATTGGGGAGGATTGCATGCCAGATGTACGAAAGTTGTTGGCACTTACAATTACTTTAGGGTAACCATGTGCAGTGGCTAGCAGATATTTTGCTTTGGTTATGCGACTATCCCTAAACATATCTTAAAACAACTTGGCATGGATACATATAATTTCTTAAGTTAGTAGGTACAGCTTAACTCTCTTTTATCCAACGCTCCAACTGCTTGTAATAAAGACTGTTTAAAAATAGTTTTATATATAAAATATAATAATATACTACAAGCTATTGTCTTATGAAATTAATTATTGTTATTAAACGAAAACCTTAAATCAGTGACAGCACTTGTCAGCAATACATTCAAAAAGTGAGTTAACCAGTTGGGAATTACAAGCCAGCAGCAGCTAAATTTCAACGTTGAGAGACAGCTTTTGCGTGTTTTTTTATTTGTAGATACACAATTAGTTTGGTTAATGTATTTATAAAAAAAAATTAAATTTTTTAAAACAAATATTTTTATAATTTTTGGTAACAAAAAAAAACAAAAATAATTTTCAATTTGGTTGTTTGTAAAAAAAAAATAATCAGGCGTGCTCCGGAATCCGAATCAGAATAATTTATGCGGATTCGTTTTGAATCCAAATGTTTGGTGCTCCCATTTCCACTAATCCGAATTTTTTATGTGCTTTGAAACCGACTGCTTTGTTGCAAGTGGAATTAAAACCAATCGTCAAAATAGTATTAAAAAACTACAAATTTTATATTGAAGGCATTTTTTATATATGCCTTAATATTCTTAGATTCTATTTATGCTAACTTTAATTTGCATATTAGCTGCTAACTATTTTTAATAATTTTTTTCCTGACACAACCCAAAAATAGCATATACAAGCCAAACCGAATTTTCGTTTTGTTGGTGCATGTGTGTGTATCAAACATGCAAAAATTTCCCTTGTAACAAAAATAGTTAAATCGTGTTTACATTTAATAAACATTGTTGCTAAATTAATATTTTTGTGTAATTTTATTTAAAAAAAATGAAATAATAAAGAACTAGCAATATATTAATGAAAATTAAATTTAAACAACAACTAATAAAAAGGTGCAAAACTGCGGCAGCCTTGTCAGCTGTTTTGTATCAAACAAAAAACATTTCGCGAAAAGAAACACAATGTAGGTGCATATTTAATCACAAGAATTTAATGCTAAAAAATATACAAATAAACATTACAATATATAGAACATGATTCTTTCATTTTTTTTCGCTTTCTTTTAGCTTTAAAACAAGGCATTGAGAAAATAAATTAAATTAAAATTAAATTCTTAACAAAAGGCAGTCAGCTGGTGAAACCACACCATATGTCAATTTATCGAAAAAAGTGAGGGAAATTTACGCATTTATCGAGAATAAAAAAGGAAATTATCGACAAAAAATTCAGATTCCGGAGCACGCAAAACCGAATCCGAATAAAATTGTTCGGATTGAATTTTTCTGATTCCGGAGCACGCCTGAATATTACTTTTAAGCAATTTAGCGTAAGTGCAAAATCAAAATTTTGAATTAAGAAATACATTTTTTTTTTAAAATTTAAATATTAAGCTTATTTATTTTGCGTTACTGTCTAAGTCTATATTGATTAACTTTGACAAAGAGTGAGCAAGATTTTGCAGTGTAAAGGGATTTATTTTCGACCTACTCTGCGACCAAAGTTGTTTTAAGTTCAACCATGGCCTAAAATGTATTGCAAAGTATTCCCATAGGTTTTCGAATGGATTTAAGTCGGTGCTGATTGCTGGCCTTTCCCAAATTGATATTGAACTAAAAGAAGGCCTTTGGTTTTGGGGCCGCTTTAATTGGGGCATTGTCTAGTTGAAAAATCCAATTATCCGCACAATGCTCTGCAAGAAAATTTTGTTTTGGTAGAAATAAAGCGCAGTGAGGACCTTGCCTCATACCCAAATGCTGCCTAAATCATAAGCGATGCTCCATTCCGCTTGTTGCATATCTTGCGTGGATTCCTGATAGCTCGCCAGTATTCCCAGCAGTGTTCAGGGCCATTCAAATTGAGCTATTATAAGTGCCCTACATTTGAATTCAGAGAATGGCTCCTTTGCAAGAGTCTCCAAAAATCATAGTTTTACAAAGCATCAGCTTAAATTGTTTAGCTATTGCAAAGAACATAGCTCTATATATATAATTTATTATATTACTTTTTTTTTTATTTTAAAAAAAAAATAAAAAATTCGGTTAAAAACAGAACTCCCAAAATCTTATTAAACCAAAGTGTTGAATGCCTGCATTCCAAATTAATTCGAAAATGAATCGGTTGGAAATTAATTAATTTGAAATTATTACAACGCATGCACATAACGCATACGCAACGTTATCAAGAGAAGCAGTTTTTTAGCCAAAAATCTAAATTTTATTAACGTTTTGTAATTTTTCTTTACTGTCTTTGTAGTATAATTCAGCTTTAGCTTTCTGTCACTTAATTTATATGTATAGTAATAAACATGTCTTCCCAAAGCAGTTAAAATATGCAGCCAAAATTGAAAATTAAATTAGAAAAACCAAAAAAATTAAATTGCTTATAATAATGTACGCCTAAACATGTTGTTAACGTAATGCATTCAGATCGTTACGTTTTAATGTCCCCAAATGAAAGGGTTTCCGCTAATAAAATTTACTTCTATCAGCATAAAATGTTCCAGCCCAAAGTAATTATCCTTTTTTTAATTGTGTCAAATATATTTTAAGCCATTCTGGTAAACAAAAATCATTTACAACCACATGAACACATGTAAGGACAATTTGTTGTTGGTCGCACTTGCCATAATTTCACATACAGATACACACACGTACACCAAAGATCACACACGTGTTAATGTGTTGGTGTTTAGGCATGCGTGTGTAAACTTAATTTAAAAAAGGCGTGTAAAAACAACAACTACAAAAGCACATACGAGCTCATGACAGACGTCGTTGTTATTCACACACAAATACACTAACATCTACACTTAGGAATATCCACAGAGATACAAATCTCTGTTGGATTAAACATTTACGCAGATTGATGGTGCGGCTTGACACACCTTGAACTTTTGTACTCAGCCACACTTTATATGCCCCAACTTTACATTTTTTAATACTCTTTATTCGTAAACGAAAAGAGTATATTAAGTTTGTATGTAATAGTCAGAATAAAGCATTGCTGAAACTTGAACGAATCGGTAAGTTGTGTCCCACTGTATACTGATATATGTCAGTTTCAGAATGATGGGACTCTTAACTACAAATTACGTATACGCAATGTATTTGAATCGAAAAAGTTGTACAAATGTTGAATATAAAAATGTTTTAAAATTGTAAGACTTTTAAATTAAATTACGTATACGAAACGTTGTCTAATATGGATGGTTACTGTAGGCGTTACCAAATCGGTAACGTTTTCTTTTAAAAAATGTGAGAATTTTAAATAAAATGTGGGTTAATATGGATGGTTGTTACAGGCAAGCCCGACGAGAGGAGGAGAAAGGGGGGAATCCCCGGGGCCTGGAGTTTTCTCAGGGGCCCGGTGTAATTACGGTCGTACTGTCGTGATTCAAGCTAAAGGTGTAATAGAGGGGCTGGTATATTTTCCCCCCCAGGTCCGGATTTTCTCTCTACGGCCCTGGTTACAGGCGTTCACCATATGAAACCACATTTGTTTTTAAAATAATGAGAGAACAGAATTGTTATGCAAATGCTGAATATAAAACCACATTTGTTTTCAAAACTGTGATACTTTTAAATAAAATTACGTATACGCAATGTAGCCTAATATGGATAGAAATATTTGCCATATCGGTTAAAAACATTGTGCAAATGTTGAATATAAAAAGATTTGTTTTCAAAATTATGCGAATTTTTAATAAAATTACGTATACGCATTGTACACTTTTTTGAATTGCCAGATTGGTCAAAAATTTTGGGCAAATGTTCAGTAAATAAAACCACATTTGCTTTCAACACAATTATAATGTTAAATAAAATTACGTATACGCAATATAGCCATTTGTTTCTAAATTCATTCAATAAAATTCTGCCCTATGTTGATTTTTTTATATCAGTATTCAATCGAGATGACCTAAGCCCAAAGGTGACTAAGCAGTCACCAAAAACTGAGTAAAGTGTATAAAAAAATCAGTCACGCTCAATTTTCACGTAAGCAATTTTTTCCCTCGGTTAAACTTTGCGGTTACATTGGTGTGTGCATGAGTGTGCACTCGTCCGTGCAGGATCTGGTTGTATATATGTTACATATACGAACTGAGCTACAGTTGATTGCAGTGTCTACGTCCGCCTGTCCAACTGCCTGATGTTCCGTCCTTCTGCGGTTTGTTACGGTGGTTTAAGGCCCCAAGAGAACGCCAGTGATGTGCATTAAATGCTTTATAGGCCTTTGTATTTAAACAGATTTGTTTTCGCGATAAATATAGTCATTTGTGTAAGGCTCTGCAATCGATTTTACCTGGCAGCGTTATGGAAATTGCTTTTGTTAATTTGTTTATATGACCTTTTATGCAGTGTAATATTTTATGAAAAACTATTTAACAAAATGCCGTAAAATTTTAATTTGCGTAAAATAATAAAGCAATTTGTGGTAGATATTACAGTAGTTTGCCATCAGGCAAATAACAATATTTTAAAAGTTTCGTAAATAGTCTGTTGAATATTTAATAACTTGGTTTTTCAAATAAAAATTATTTTTTTTAAATATTTTTGCGTTAATATATGCTTAAATGTATTTATGGCACAGAGCTTCTTAGGTGCATTTATATTTGTTAATCGGCTTGTTGCAAAATTTGCCGATTTAATTTATTGTTTGTCTTGGATCAGATTGATGTAGTTCTATGTGCTCACATATTGCTCGGGAGATTCGAAAAGAAGCAAAAGATCAGTTAGGTGGAGCTTCCTTTTACTTAATAGGTCTTGGGGAAATTCCCGAAATGGGCAAAAACTCCCTTTGGGATGCTAGACATTGCAGACTGCGTTATATTTAAAAAATTTGACCTTGCTCCATGATCTCCGAATGGAGACAATAGACCTCCAAATTACGACTATTATGCAATAGAAACCCAACAAAGAGACCGAAAAGAAAATCAAATCAGAACCTACTGCAACATGCAAATTAATCAAAAAAGGAAATGTTAGAAGTCCAACTTAGAAGAGGGCCAAAAGTGGCGTGGCCTTAAGACAGGCTATTTTTATTGACCTCTCATAAATGATTCCAGCTGCTTGGGTTGGATTGGCGACACCAAACATTCAAAAATTGCAAACCTTAAAAATAGTTGCATTTTTGAAAAAATTAAATTTAAAAAAAAAAAAATTTTTCTTCAAGTATAGAAATCCTTAGCCGCTGAAGAACTTCAACTTGAGGCACTTGAACTTAAAGATTGACGCAGCACTTGGAGCTACCATCTTTAAGAGGAAATAAATATGCCAAACGTTATATATAAATAAAGTGATATAATATTTTTAGAAAATTTCAAATAAACTTCGAAACAGGCATCATTTGATTTTCCAAATCCGTTTTAATTTCCCTTATAGCCTACAATCAGAAAAAAGACTCGATTTTAAATTCGATTTTGCTCAAAAAAAGATTATTTCACTCTAGAACTCATACGAATTCTTCGTTCTCAAGTGCTCTAGTTCTTCTTGCTTTCTGTATATAAAAAATCGATCCTAAAATTGAAATTGTACTCCTCATACAAGAAAAATCGATCTTGGCATACTTTTGACCACGCAAATTCTTGTTTTAAGGGTAAAACGAAAGTTTTGAACGTTTTTTTGAAATTGTATGTATTACAATTATACTTCAAAAATTACCTATATATAAAAACTGTTTTATATGAGCTAGAATCACCTTATAATCTCATCTTATTTGATAATAGAGTCTAATAAACCTGTCCAAGATGTCCCTTTGTACATGTTGCAAATTAGTATCTGACAAAACACGTACTCAAAATATATATTTAATCAGTAAAAAAATAAACCATAAATATCAGCAAGTATCCTTACAATTTCTTTCCGTGCAGCATGTAACTTTGGCAATTCAAACGAGCCACTCCTTTGTTGGCAGGGAGGTTTACTTTTCGAGCAATTACACAAACAAAACTGTTATGGCACGTGTTCCTTTATTTGACCACCGTCCATTAGTTTTCATATTTCGCCCGAAACCCGAAGTCCCATTCCCAATAAGCACCAAATACACATATTTTTTCGCCCACAAAAGTATGCTACAAATTTTTGTCATTTTTATGTGTTTTCTGCATTCTAGGGCCAAAGTGCTTGAATGTTCGGCTAAGGAGGACACCAGTGTGACCGAACTTTTCAAGACCCTGCTATCCCTGTCCCGTTTCTTGCCAGCGAGCAGCAGCAGTGGAGGCAGCAGCGATGTAGCCACTAGCGGTTTCAAGCGACGCTCCTCTGCCTACGTCAGCGCATCGTCCAGTCGCAGTAAGTAACAAACTATGTGTAACCAAAGATGTAGTTTAAGCCTTGCACGGGTAAGTGCGAGGGCTGGCTGAAAAATTATAGGCCTAGAAAAGGTTATAAATAATGCTTGGGTTTTTTGTAGACACATTTTTTATCAGTTGGTGTCGGTCAAAGCTTCCACCACCTGAGTCGCCATATATAGAGGAAAGTTGAAAAATATCCCAAAAAGAATATATTGCGTTTATATGTACAATTTTGGTTTTTTAAAACAGAAAATGAATTTTAAGATCAGAAACGAATTGGACATTGCTTGAAGGTACTATGCACCGTCCATTAAATGTTGGACTGCCGAATTTCAGTGCGGACGAAGAATTATTTTTGATGGACAGCTCATATGCCAGCGAAGATATGAAAACATAGTAGATATAGTTCGTAAAATCCATGGAATTATAATGGATGATAATATTTGGAGCTATCAGAGAACACTCGAGCCAGGTCTGCTATTGGCAGATCTTCGAATAAGTGTTTTCCTATATAATGAGTAAGCGGCAATCGCAAAACAGGTGTCAGATACTTTCTATTTCCTCCTTATCTACGCAGCTAAGATAAAATGTTAGTATTTTTAAATGATGCCTAAGTCGATTACTTTTCAGCCTGCCCTCGTTAAGCCTGCTTTTCGTAGGCTATTAATGAAACATCGAATTACTTCAGAATGCTCTTCTTTGATATAAAGTCCAAAATAGTGCATAAATTGAGTTTGCATGGGTTTCCATGGTCAACATGGCAACCAGTAACTGAAAACGGAACTATGCAATATCCCTGCTGCAATAGCTTCACCAAATTTTTCTGTATGTGTGTATCTGTATGTTGGTTTGTAGTTTTTCGTGTACAGGATTTGCAAATACCTGAAAAAGATATTAATTGAACATTCATATTGCCTTACCTGCTCTAAATTCGAATCAATAGCAGTTATGACTGCCAAAGTGTGTACTACTGTCTGAAGTGAAAAAAAAAAAATCCAATCGGCTTTTCATTAAGAATGAAAATGTTACTGCAACCTACAAGATACATGCAAGCAACTTCAATTTAAGCAGCTTTGTTGCTTCAGGTCTCAATTCAAACACTGAAACAGTGCGTACAATTATTATGGCCACAGTCAGTGCTACTCATTTGTCACAAACAAATGCCACTTAATGAGGCAATCATGAATATGCATTAAATGCAATAATTAAGCGATTTAATGCGTCCCATAGATACTCCATACAAAGTGAAAAATCAAATGGAATATCGATTGTTTAAACTCCATAAACAAAATTCATAAATGCAGATGCGTAAATTCGATTTGAATGCGAACAGCTTTAAATACAAATTTCCCAACTGTCAGTTGACAGTCAATTCTTATTTATTTTAAATTCAATGGAAAGTACAAATTTTGTGCAGTTTATTGAGGCGCTAGAAAATTCTGCTAATTGTTAGCAATTAACATTTTTGCAGAGCTAATTATACTAATTAATACGAAAATAAATTGAACAATAAAGATGCAAATATACTGTCGGGGAATGACGTAGCTCGAATGCTCTTTACTTTGAAGTTCGAGGGAATTTAGTGAAGCTCGAAGTTATGCGAAAACTAGCACAAATCTTTGAACGAGATGACGGAATATCCTCGATTAATGAATTCGAGAGAATTTTTTGAGGAATGATGAATGAGGAATGAGACCAAAAGTAACCCGGAGCTCTCTGCGCCCTCTTAAGAAAGAAACATTTCGCTCCGGCAGATTAACAACTGTTTGTAGCTCTTGACACACGACTAAATCGACTTATGCAGAAGCTTTAAGTTAAGGGAAATTTTGGGACAAAACTCCATTAACTGAACCACTGCAAGGACAGTCCAGCAAGAGCTCTTTGCGCTCTGATTAAAGAGATGTGTTACGAAACAGAGTCTTGTAAGAAGTTGTAGCTCGAACTATAAAGACTTTTGAAGGAACTTCCTGGATATGGCAAAAATAAATTTCCCTTCTCTACTAAACCACTGCCACTCCATTCGATAGCACAATCGATTTAACAAGCGTCTTTAGCGTGAAATTGAACAGATATCCATCAATCTATCTGTCAATCTATCAATCTATCAATCTATCAATCTATCAATCTATCAATCTATCAATCTATCAATCTATCAATCTATCAATCTATCAATCTATCAATCTATCAATCTATCAATCTATCAATCTATCAATCTATCAATCTATCAATCTATCAATCTATCAATCTATCAATCTATCAATCTATCAATCTATCAATCTATCAATCTATCAATCTATCAATCTATCAATCTATCAATCTATCAATCTATCAATCTATCAATCTATCAATCTATCAATCTATCAATCTATCAATCTATCAATCTATCAATCTATCAATCTATCAATCTATCAATCTATCAATCTATCAATCTATCAATCTATCAATCTATCAATCTATCAATCTATCAATCTATCAATCTATCAATCTATCAATCTATCAATCTATCAATCTATCAATCTATCAATCTATCAATCTATCAATCTATCAATCTATCAATCTATCAATCTATCAATCTATCAATCTATCAATCTATCAATCTATCAATCTATCAATCTATCAATCTATCAATCTATCAATCTATCAATCTATCAATCTATCAATCTATCAATCTATCAATCTATCAATCTATCAATCTATCAATCTATCAATCTATCAATCTATCAATCTATCAATCTATCAATCTATCAATCTATCAATCTATCAATCTATCAATCTATCAATCTATCAATCTATCAATCTATCAATCTATCAATCTATCAATCTATCAATCTATCAATCCATCAATTCATCAGTCCATCAATCTATCAATCTATCAATCTATCAATCTATCAATCTATCAATCTATCAATCTATCAATCTATCAATCTATCAATCTATCAATCTATCAATCTATCAATCTATCAATCTATCAATCTATCAATCTATCAATCTATCAATCTATCAATCTATCAATCTATCAATCTATCAATCTATCAATCTATCAATCTATCAATCTATCAATCTATCAATCTATCAATCTATCAATCTATCAATCTATCAATCTATCAATCTATCAATCTATCAATCTATCAATCTATCAATCTATCAATCTATCAATCTATCAATCTATCAATCTATCAATCTATCAATCCATCAATCCATCAATCTAATAAAGAAGAAGACGAAAGAGTTCATTAATTGATTCAAATTACCTTAAGGCTTTATCTAGTATATAATACACTGAGATAAAATATCTAAAATCTTAATAAAAGCTTATTTTTTTCTAGAGACAAACGCTTAAAAACTAAAACTTTTTAGATGAGTTCTTTCTTGTAAGTCCACTGAAAAACTACTACCTACATCTACAATTTTATTGTTTAGAGAAGAAATAAAAAAAATTGGGAATTACTGCGGCTGTTGAACGCAACAATTCCTAACTAAATTAAAATCCGATTAATTAAAACCGAAGATACCCGTGAATAGGAAACGGTATGAAACCCAGCCACACTTTTTGCACACATATATTTTCAGTGTAACTCCACCATTGTACATTATTTATTTTAAACAAAATTATTCTCGTAATATAGGTATATTCAATAAATAACTTGCTGTTTGGTATGAACTTTGGCACTTGTCTGTTGCCAATTTTCAGCTTTTGCAATAGAAAATTATAAAAGGCTTTTTGCGTGAAACTTTTGTAATTCATAAACTAATTGCCATATTAATTACTTTTTAACTTTATTTGAGCTCACTGGCATTTCCGCTTTTCATTCATTTTCTAACCTAAGACCATTGGCTGACCTTGAACTTATTTTCAAAAGTAAGATAACTAATCTATAAAGGATTGTGCACACTTCTTCTTTTATAGGTCTTAACTGAATTGTAATTAACACAACTGAACATAAAGGCTTCCGTTTATTAGTTGTCGGCACTTTTTCAACACTTTAAATTAAAATGAAGATTTCTTTTGCCATAAATGAAATGCTTATTAACAAATTGTATCTTCTTTTGCCATAAATGAAATACTTATTAACAAATTGTATCTTTTTGTAAGTAAAAGCCAAGAAATGTCGCCTGATCCATTGTAATAAAAAGCGCTGCGTAATTTCTAATTTAATATCTTGTTAATTAATGTTGTCAAGCACAAACTTGAACATTTAGTTCTCGGACACTGTAGACAACAATTTGACAATTTGATATTTTAATGGCCGACAATGTTGTTGTCATTTTGCTTAACTTTTATGCGCACAAATATAAATGTGTACAAAGGAAATGAGCAAGGAGGGCACGGTCGGGTCATCATGACTATGGGATATTCTGCGGCCAAGAGCAAGCCTTTAAGGATTTAAAGTTGTTTAAAGAATCTGCGAATTTTGATTTGTGGCTTAACTCACAACCCATAATACTATAAATATGATTTTCACCACATCCCCTATTAAGTTTCTTAGGAATTTAATCAACTTTTATTTGAGAAAGAATTTTTAAAGAATATTTTCGAATAAAATTAGAAGCCTTCAAAAAAAAATGTAAGTTGTGTGTTTTTAATTGAAATTCAATTTTTATAAAAAAAAAAATTTTACTTGAAAAGCAATAAGCGGGGATTCTCTTAATTAATTAACTTTTAATTAATTTAAATTTTCAAGGATACTCACATAACAGGTGCGGATACAGGATTTGGTCTTGGGGGGAGTTTTTCATTTCGAAGTGTATACCATATATATCAGAGCTCGCACAAAAATGGTCAATCCATTTTTCCAACTTTTGGGGTGAGGATCCAGACCCGAAAATCCCCCGTAGAACCGCCACTGCCTCATAATAATATACAAAAGGTTTTTATAAAAGAATATTCTAAATTTTCGGAAATACTGTTCTTACTAAGCTCCAGTTGGAAAAAATTAAAAATTTGTTTGCTAACAAATTAATTTTTTTTTTTAAAGATTTTTTTGTTTATTTTATACAGTATTATTTGATTACTATTATAAACAGTAGTTACAAATTTATTATTTAAAGCACTGACCACGATGGGTACTCAAACTTTGGCATATAAAATTTATATTTTCAAAACCATCCAAGTTGTCATACCATATTAACATATTAATGACATTTTTTTACGTTCAGAAATCAGTTAAGTTCATAAAAGTTACTGAAAAAAAAATTTTGTAATTAAAGCCTTTAACTTCTTCTATTCGAGATAGGAAAAGAAAATTTCCAAGTTATTATACCAAATTACTTTCTTTAATGCTTATTTTCATCATAACCACGCCGATTAGGTCAAGATACACTTATTTTTCCAGTAAGGTTCAGCAAAGTATGGTTCAGCAACCCTGACGACAATCCCCAAATGTTAGATTGATCAGATTTACATTCTTTATTAAGAAATCAAAAGAACAAAAGCCCTTGTGCGTTTGAAAAACCTCTACTGTCCACATTTAATACACTCCGATAAACTTGATATAAAGAAAAAAAAAACAATTATGTGCCATCACCAAAAATTTGTATCCTCGCTTTTTATTTTCAAAAGAAAGTCTTAAAAAGAAAATAGCTCACCAAACACTTTTCGTCTGTTACCAACACTTCACATATACCAATTATGCTCCTATCTCTTTGAAAACAGTGTATAAAAGGCCAACAAAAAAAAAATGCCATAGAATTTGAAAAATATTTGTGATTGTCAAGAAGGAAGCCATTGTATTAGTGGACGGCTGGCGTTGACAGTCAAGCTCCTTTTTGGCATACAAAGCAGTAGCACCAGGTTATTGGACAGTACGTGAGTGCTGGAACGAACTCACACATAAATATGCCAAATTGTGGCGTCTAAAAAGCATTGACCCAGCTAAATCTTGTCTAATGACATTTCGATGTGACTTTAGGCAGTTTAAACTTGTGGCACAAAGCCAACCGCACGCTTCGCTTCCCCCCCGCCGCTCAACGCAATTCTAAGGGATCCGGCTTAGACATGGCTATAAATAACTGTACTGTATGTATAAGTACATGAATCTACATGAATCTAGGGCATGACAACGAAACCCCCAAGTAATTGCGTTAAAAGTACAACGCCACGAATTCAAAAAGAGAGCAAAAAAAAAAAAACCAAATCGACTAATTTGCTTTAAAGCCCACGGTGCAGACAAAATGAGCCCACAATATATACATATCTTATTTGACAATGTGTTGGTATAAGTGTAGTATGTGTGTGTGTGTGTGGTGCATGCCCCAAGCAAGTGGCGTGTGTGTGTGTACGCGTGTGTGGGGCACGTTTAAAATATGAGCCCAAAGTTCGCCCACAATGACGCGTAACGCGTAAATAAATAGACTTTAGTCTAGACTTGGAAATGCTCTGCCTACAGTGGTTTGTAGTTTTTTAGCAGCACTTTCAAATGGCATTCAAATTTATGAGTGTGACTGGTTTTAGAAAAATAATAGTTGCCCCGACAAGATAGAAAATGAGGTCAACAAATGTTTCTGTGAAACGAAATTTAAGTAATTAGAAAAATCGTAAAGAAGTTCACCCAACGGGCTTGAGACGAGGATTAGTTGATACACATTTTTTTATTGTATTATTTTTAGAAAAAATTTCTTATAAACTAAGTTTGTGCTCCTCAATAAATAAATAAATAAATGCCTACCACGTCAGCAAATGCCAACTAAACTTTTTTTTTTTTTGGGTAACACAACCTCTTCTGTTGACGTAGAAGACACTCACAATGAATTGAAAGTCTTCAGCCTGAGATCGAGATGCAAGATTCATATATTGTACAAAGAAATATCAAAATCTTTTTCTCACAAAACAAAGCAGTTCTAAACAACTGATTGTTGTTGCTCACGTTGCTGGACGTCCATTTTTACCATTTTGCATCATTGTTAGGGTTGCTCAAGTCGCTGCTAGGGTATTCTTGCCCCTATGCCCAACAAAATGAACAGAGTGCAAAACAAAATTTGTTTTCAACTGAACACGTGAAGAAAAATATTTGTTGACGTTTGATAAGGTGGGACTGGTGGATGGCCGTTGCACCTGAAGTTTGAGATGATTATTTATATGTAAAAAATTTTGGTAAAGTTTGTGTTTTTGACACTAACCTTTTCAAATCGTTTTATTTTTGCCCAATTCTTGATAATGATTGATTCTTGATTCAAAATTTGTACAACAAAAAATGGCTAAAGTAATTATTTCAACCTAAACTGCATTGTAAAATTATGAAATATGTAAATGTTTAGTAACTTGGGCATGACTATTTATATGGGAAAAAATAGGGGTTAAAATTGGTTTTTTGAGTCTAAAATTTTCAAAACGTTTTATTTTTACCCTACTTCTCATAGCGATTGAGTTTTGATAAGAGACTTTTCCAAAGTAAAAAAAAATATATGCGAAATAATTTTTTTTAAGCTTGGTTCCATTTTAAAATTGTGGAATGTGTAGATTTTTATAAATTTATAAAGGTAATCATTATTTTCTTTCCCACGATGCAGGATCATTTCTTTACAATTATAAATCTAAAAAAAAATATATTGCAAAAAAGCAATTTATTTTTAATGATAAAAAATTGCTTTAAATTCTGGAATATAAATCTATTATATATTTAGACATTTTCCATGACTCTAATGTCTCTTTATCGATAGTTCATTAATGGAATTTCGAAATCTTGAAAATTAAAAATATTAAAAAAAATCTAACTTCATATAATTCTCACATTTTTAAAAAAACAGTATCATTTTGCATATAAATTTTATTGTTTTAAGCTTTTTCGAATTTAATTCATGAGCTAAGCAGAAATTACTCTGTACAAAAGCCTTCCGAAATTTGCAACGAAAAGAGTCTGGTAGTTAAAAATTATTCTCATTTTTTACGCTGTCAGATTTAAAATTCTGAAACACAATAGCTTTCAAAAGAACCTTTTTGTGAATATGTATTTTTTTAAATGAGCTTAGGGCTACTGCTTTTCATAAAAGCAGTTCCCAGCCGATATCAGCGTTTTGCATGGATTTAAAGTAAAAAATGGTTTTATTCAAATACATATATACAATTTTTCTCACTTTTCCTTATTTCAACGAAATTTAGGTTTAAAAAAATTTAGAAATTTTCAGAAATTGCACTCTTGAAACCTCAAATGATAACCGCTTTAATTATTCCGCGAACTATTTACTGCCACACGAAAACTCCTTTGTGTACTAAACACGTTTTTCACGAATTTTCAGTGTATAAAAACTTGCTCAGGCAAGCCACATGCGTGCCGCACCCACAAACTGTCCCTTGGGCCATGAAGCGTTGACAGACAACAAGTACTCCGGCACTGATTCAACTCAAAGCTACCGCAGAGTGATTCCACTCCGAGTCGGAACGTAATTCAATTGAAACTTGTTCCACAGGAAATTTAAATATGTAAATCAAAGCAAATGACTTGCATGCGGTTCACTTATGTGAGTTGTAAAAAATTTAAATGAGCGTCAAAAATGTTCAAGAAGTGTTTATTGGCGGTTGGTACATAGGTCCAGTTCACAACTTTCTATTGTCATATTCAAAAATTCAATTCCAATACTTGTTTGAATTTGAGTTTCCGGGCGTACAATTCAATTTTGAAACTTCTACGATTTTTCATGTAGCTGTTTGTTTTTGCGCCTGGTTGCATTTTATTATTTTTTTTTTGTTGGCCCTTTATTTTTTTCAGTGGCGTTAGAGGCATTTGTCGTGTTTTTTATAACATTTTGAACCGTTTTTGTGTAACTGTAAGTGCAGTTTACTGTAATTGCATTGTTATGCCGCTGCTGCAATCCTGATAAATTCAGGAGCTTACCGCAAACTTCACATGTTTATAATAGCAGGCACATAAAACTATGTATAGTACTTGTTGTTAGATACTTTGGGCGTTTACATTGCAGTATAATGAGTTTTTAAAAGCAATTTGGTTCAATGTTGCACTTAACATCAAGGTTTATCTGTTAATCTATGCAACTATTTCAGTAAGGATTTCAAGGTATTTATAGATTTTATGTTTAGCCCTGTTTATACCGTATACCAAGGGTTCGTGGTATATTATGTTTGTGCAAATGTATGTAATATGTATATGGTCAGTAGGTCTAAAGAAATGGATAGACGGCCAGTCTGAACGCCTAGATCTTGGAGAGTATAAGAGTTAGGATAACCAAACTTGGCATTTGGACTTCTTATATGACTAGCTAGATCAAGTAAATACATTTTTTTTTTTTCTACCTTGCCCTCTTCCAACACAGCTTTATTGTGTATGGGTAAAATATGGAATAGAAAAAATTCTTTCGATTAATATGTAGGTTCATTAAAATCGGCACATAAACAACTGAGATATTTACAATATTTTATTTTAGAGGCCTTATTGTCGAATGCATGCATAAGGTTAGCTCAGTTGCTTGAGTGTCGGCATCAAAACTTAGCGTCACGGTGTTGAGGGACTCAGGTTCGATTCCCAATCGAGGCAATATTTTTTTTGTTTCATTTTTTTTTTTTTTTTGTGACTGCTGTTTTATTTGTATTACCATTACCATTAATTTATTATTAGTATTACCATGTATTCTATACATGGGTCATTCCAAGAAACTTTGGCATAGAAATCATAGCCGTGAAAAATTCCCCAGATTGTAAAAATACAGAAGACTTTCAAAAATAAGTCTGGCATGCTACTTTTCTAAAACGCGTCTTTCCGTTTCTTCTATTATTGAAGTCAATTGATATTTTTTTAATAAATATTTTATATGTTTTTATTTCTTAGGATACATTTTTATTTTTTCCTCTAATTTTATTAACAATCTGTCCTAAAATAATCAGTAAATTATATTAAATTAATTAAACAATAACAGGAGCAGCTACTCTCCAGTGAGAAAATTCTGAATTAGAATCTGCTTGAAAGACCAAGGACATGAAATCTTTTAAGTCTTCTATAAGGTGCGCGAAATAAGTAAGTGGTACACTTTCTTTAGGGCTTGTTAAAGCTTTTCTATACATCCTATGATGTCCAACTTTCACTTATTTTTCAAAGCTTTCTTTAGCCTAACATTGATCAAGACTTTATGCTCTGTGAGCTTTTATGTCCCGTTACTTTTGTTAAAAGCTTCAACACATTGGCTTGTAGAGCGAAATAAGTAAGTGGTACAGTTTAGTTTTTGCGACAACAAACACGTGTTGCAGTGATACGCATAATTTAAATTGCGTAGTTAGCAGTTTTTTTTCGTTAATTTATTAATAACAAATAAGTTTTGAAGAAATTTTAAAAAAAAATAATGTTTCTTAAAGCGTTATATTATACAAAATGTCTCGAAACCACTTTCTTACCGATGAGGAGCGGATAACAATATCCGTGTACAATGAAATGGGTATATCCGTACGTAAAATTGCTCGTAAAATACAAAGGAGCAAGACTACTATACAAAAGTTTCTAAATGATCCCGAAAATCAAGGACGGAATGGTCGTACTGTTCGTCCGCGCCTAGTAGACAATCGTGATAAAAGGAGAATAAAAAATCCAGCGATCAAGGACAACAAAAGTTCATCCAAAATTTGTTCAGAATTGGATCTTCCTATTTCAAAAAGACGTGTGCAACAAATTTTGAAGGCCAATGAATTCGTCTCATATGAAAAAAAAACTTCGCAAATGTCAGCTTCTTCCACGCCATAAGGCAGCACGTTTGCATTTTGCTGAGATGCACAAGCTTTTTGGACATAGAGTGGCAAAATATCATTTTTAGTGACGAAAAAAAATTTAATCTTGATGGTCCTGATAATTACTTGTATTATTATCGTGACATAAGAACAGAAAAACAAGTAAAGGTATCTCGGAATTTTCAAGGAGGGTCACTGATGGTATGGGCTGCTTTTGGCTTTGTTGAAAAGAGTCCAATAGGCTTTGTGACCAGTAAAATGAACTCTAAGGACTATATCTATCTACTAGACGATGTTCTTATAGAATTTGGTGAGCAAAATTTTGGTAACTCCTGGGTTTTTCAACAGGATAACGCACCAATCCATGTTTCAGGTGAGACCAAAGAGTTTTTTAACACTCAAAACATACCAATATTGTCGTGGCCAGCAAAAAGTCCGGATCTTAATCCGATTGAAAGCCTTTGGGGCATACTTTCCCAATGGGTGTACAGAAATGGGAGGCAATTTAATACCCTGAAGGATTTAAAAGACTCTATAATGACTGAATGGGCCAAGATAGACAAATCCCTGCTTCAAAATTTAATAAACTCAATGCCAAACCGGATTTTAAAAGTCCTTAATAACAAAGGAGGCCATATTTAACAGTTTTTGTGACACAATTTTCAATTTATGTTAAGTTATTTTAAGTAAAAGCATAAAACATTGAAGTGTACCACTTACTTATTTCGCTCTGAAGAATTTTTATTTAATTTTTATAAATTCCTATGAAAGGATTTTCAAATTTATTTTTTTTTAATGTTATTTGTTTGGTTAAGAAGTTTAAATAAAAAATTAATTTGAACATAAATAATTTATTTCTACTTGGCTACAAAACAAAATAAGGTGTACCACTTACTTATTTCGCGCACCTTATGTTTGACTTTTATCTGTTAAATTTATGGCTAGAAGATAAATTTTTGATTTAAAAAGTAAAATAGGAAATAAATAGAGTAAAATAAATAAAAATAATTTTTTGTTTTAAATGGAATTTTTTATTTTTTTTTTATTTACAATCTATTCGTGGGTAATAAGTAAATGATTTGACATTAAATTACATAACAGGATTGACTGAGATTCAACAAAAATAAGCCAAAACAGTGGGGGACTCGAAATTTAATTTGGGCTATGGATTCTTCGGCAAAGTTTCTTGGGATGACATATAGAAAATGAGTCACGAGGCGATTGATTTGGGCCCTCCTTAAAATTTGTTAATAATTTATAAGTGTTTTAAAATGTAATGTTACAGAGTTTCCGATTTTAAATTTTTATTTTCATATCGTGATTATTAAAATCTACCCTATAAATTCTTTAGTAATTTTGTGAATTGTTTAAATGGGCTTCTCAAATATAAGGGAAGAGCTGAGCTGTTGAGAGATCTTTACATCACAATAAGAAAACTTTAACTTCTATTTTTTTTAAATACTCATACTTACCGATTAATGCGAGATTATACAATAACAGATATACTAACTTTATTTTTCAAGAATTAACTCGAATTTTTCACACTCTTGGTTCTCTTCGGTTGTCGAATAAAACTTACGACTTTTATATAATATTTTTTAGTCAATATTAAAAATTAATAATTTTTGAATTAAGCAATAGAAATAGTCCGCTTTCAAAGCAGATGTATCTCATGTATCCGTGAGAGCTTGACATGGACATAAAATTTGTAAAATATGAATGTTTCCAGGGCTGGTCAGCCAGCCCAACTCCCAACTCTAGTCAAACGCAATGAAAAAGCATTTTTCCAACTTTTAGAGTACTTTTTTTTGGATACAAAATTGCACTTGTAAATTCTCGCTTACATCAATATTATTTGAAGAAGCTCAGAGAAAACTTTGCATGAAAAATGGAAAGCTATTCTCCACAAACAGCAATAAAAGAGAAACCCAAAAAAATTAAGAATACTAAGAAAAAATAAAAGTAAGAAGCCGTAGCATAATTTTACTTTTCAACTTAAAGAGATTTGAATTGCAATTTTCTGTCAGTGCTGTATGTTTGTTTGATGGCAACTTAAAGAATAATTTATTTCTTTTTTTTTTGTTTAGCCAGGGAATTTATATTAATTTTGGCTTCATTTTATGGAAATGTAAAAAAAAGGGTCTTTTGGTGTGTTGAGATGCGCATTATGTATCTAACTAATAATCTAGCTCTATGTTAATTTGTAAAATTTTAATTCTATGTTCTTATTCCCAAAGTCAATATGTAGGTATGGCAAAATATTTGGGAATATTTAGAGATTTTCAAAATTCCAAGTTTGATAAAGTTGATATTAACAACCAGGACCGACATTTTTACTTTATTTTTGGGGAGTTCTCGACAACGATTTTTTTTAATAAATACCCCCATTCAGCGGTTTTAAGCATAAAATAAATTTTTTGGAATATTGAAATTTTCTTATTTATTTTCTCTATAAAAATTTTTACTTTTATGAATAAGCTACAATGGAGGCTCTAGATATCGGTCTTGGAAAATTCCGTTTTGTACATTTTCTCATACACATAAACTTACTGGTTCCATAGCATCTACAGTTCTTACCGGATTTTGAAGATCTCGAAATGTTCGTAAAAGAATTCTCTTTCAGCTTAAAGGCCCATACGCAGCACGCAAAAATTCCGCACCAAACGTCAAAACTTCATATAAAAAAAAAAAAATCCTCTTTTTGGGAAAAAAAAAACAAACTTTTAAAAAAGAAAAAGAAATTTTTAAAAATGGTCAACAATTTTTGACTCAATCTTCACATATCGCATATCACCGAAAGGGCAGCTTAATTTATTTTATGTCGATAAAACATTTTTTGCACGAGATATTCACAAATAACTCAAAACATTGGGTGCTGTTGATGTTTTTCGAAAACATCTCAAAAACGGTTCTTAAGAAAAAAAAAATAATGTAATTTTCGTGTTTCTTGACCCAAAATTACCCAAAAAAAACTCTTAATTTTCAAGGCTCACTCGATGACCCTAATAAAGTGTAATATAATAATTTCCCTGACTGGGCGGAGCATGGGCATAATATACGGCCTAGTTATAAACTTTTCAAAAGAATATTTTCCACTCGTCATGTATTTTGCCGTCAAAATAACTTGCTGCACATTTACTTTTTATTTTTGGCGCTAAAACAAAAATGCTGTTATTACTGCTAACGCCCTCTAGCGCAAATTGCGCAAAAAAAATGGGCAGCACTGTTTGCTTACAAAGCTGCGTACCAGAGAGCATTTTGTTGTCAGCGTTTTTTTATATAAAGTTTTTTTTTGACTCGATGTTTTTTTTCACTGCTGGCCAAAACCCAGTTAGGGAATCTACCTGCCCACAAAAACGATTTCCTTTAAATAAGTGTAAATTCAATTTATAAGGCTGCCAATTTGTATAAAAAAAATATTTAATTACTTTCAGTTTTATACTATGCCGTGTCAAAAGCTCGTATAAACTTTACACATAACTACTTTGGTTTCATTTTTCAACTTGTTGTATTATTTTAAATTTTTTGTAAGCTTTTACCCATAGCAATTTGGCTTTATACGCAACCCCAGTGCCCATTCCCTGGATACCCTGGTTATTCAACTTTTCAACATCCATAATGATTCGATCTTGCCGAAACAAAAGCAAAAAAAAACAATATCCAATAAGCGTCACAGATACAGGTGCCAGCACTTGCATATCACAATCGCAGAGTTTTCAACTTTTATAAGTTAATTACGTTCAGGAACTGTTGCAGTCGCAGCTCGAATCTTTGCCACAATTTCAGAACAATGGATGCAGCATGGAAGCCACTTATAAAAAAATTTGCAACTTGATTAATGAGCTCGTATTTGGTGTTGCATTTTGGTTGCCTTTACGGATGCTTGGTGTTCATTGTTGATTCCGGTTTTTACACGTATTCATGGGGTTCGTGGTAGTGAAGGAGAAGGGTACACGAGAGGGGTATTGCATGTTGGCAGCCATATTGAAATGTTGCTTGGCAACCGGATTTACAAATTAATTTACTTTTACGTTTGTACCGCGCCAATCATAATAAGTATGTGTTTGTCAACCGTGAACGATTGTAAGGGGTAGCGTGCAACCGGGCGTATACTTTATATACAAATACCTTTGCCACGTACAATTTCGCAGTAGCACTTGTATTTGACATAAATATATATTTTATGCACTCAGAAAAATAATATATTTTCAATAAAATAAAAAAACCAATTGCTGCTGCTACATTTTTGTACTATGGCTTTTATTTATGGCATATTTATGTTGGCTCATTGTTATCTTTCAGATAAAAATCGCATGGCTAGTCCCTCGGTTGGCTGTGACAAGAAGTCAAATCTTGTGGATGCTGTGGATGTGGCCAGCACCAGCGCTGAGGCTAAATTGAAACCACGTTCCAGGCAAGTCTATTTTGAAAATAATCTATATAGCAGGGTGTAGCCAGCTTTTTACAAAGAGGTAGTCAAATTACGCCCTCCCCCTGACTACGCCCTTGGCTATATATACAAAAATATACCCATACTTATATCGCAAAATTCTAACTTAAAACTCACAGATCACTCATACGCCGTGCTTCACGCAAGACCAAACAGCAAATAAACAACGCATCCGATGATTGCAATTTGCAGTAAATAATTAAACTAAAAAAATTGTGAATGTTTATATTTTAAGCTAACTAAAGATACTTTATATATATATATGTGTGTTGAAGTTTAACGTTGCATATATGTCGGTTTTTCTTAAATTAGGAATATAACTGTTGTATTTGTACACTTAAAAAAAAAATGAACTGTTTTTCCAATTATATAAAAACTATGTAATTGGTATTGGTAAGAATGACAAACTGAAAACTAATCGTAGATAACATTGTGCAACAAAAACAGTTTTAGGTGCGATTCTGGCCAGAATTATTTTATGCCAGGGTATTTAAACAAAAGGAAATCATTAATAAAAAATATATATTTACCTACATAAGCTGTAAGCCAACATATAGAATAATTTTTTTTTTTTTTTTTAATTAAAATTAAAACTCAACGTTGATCCAGCTCAACATTGGATGAAATGCCACAGAATTCGATTTAAATTTAATGTCCACGAAATTTAATTTTTAAACTTGGTTACTTTTTTTTAAAAATTTGCTATAATTTAAAAAAAAGTTATAATAATTTTATATTTTTGACTATTCACGCTAGTGGCGTTAAAAAAAAATGTATGTAAAAATAATTGCATATTTTTTAAAATTTAATTTGCACCAGTCAATATAAAAAAAATCGTATTTCTTAATTAATTAATTTAGTTTAATTTAATGTGTTAAAGGTAATCCGTTACATTTTTATAGAATTTACATGATTTAATGAAAATGTTTAAAAAATCATTTGTTGAGTTTTTTAATATTTACGTACAAAATTAATTAAATGAATAATTCACATACATAGAAATATTTATTGGATTAAATAAAAAGAAAATGTATTATTATTTTTATGGTATTTTAAGCAAAAAATTGTTGTTTATACAGTTTAAAAAAAAAAAAATTATTACAAAATTTGCTTTAATTTTTATAAGCATTGTTGATTGATTGATTCATAATTAATTTTTATATTTACTTTATTTTGTTACAAAAAAATTAGGGTTGGCACATACTTTAAAAATATTTGAAAATTTTATATTTTTTTTTAGAAAATAGTTGGTGAAATTAAAATATAAAAAAAAAGAAAATTGCCTGAAAAAGTATTTATTATTTATTTATATAATTACAAAGATAAATTAATTAGAAATGCTGTTTAGCCAGCGTAACATAGGCCTTCAGAATGAAAAATATTCAGTAGCTTATACACAATTAAATAAAAAGTTATAAAGCTTTTTTTAAAATTAAGTCATAACTGAATTTTTGCGAAAAAATATGTTTTTTTTCAGCGTTTGTTAATTAAACCTTATTCATTAATTATTTATTATTATATATTATTGGAAGTTGAAAAAATTAAAGCGAAAAAGTTTTTTTAATTAACGTACCAGCCACAAGAAAAATAATAAAAATTAAATAAATACAAGTTTTCAAAAGAACTAGCCAATTAAAAAAAAAAAATTAGTTTTAAATTACAAAAAAAAATCAAGTTTTGATACTTAAAAGTTGTGAATTAATAGTTCAATACCAACTTCTAACTAATTCGCGAAATAACTTTTATTTTTAAATTTTTATGATAAAATTAAAAAAAAAAAATTATTGATAATTTATTATTATTATTATTTTCAATTTATCAAATAAAATTTCAAAAAAATTTTATTTTAAATTTTTATTATTGTATAAAAATTAAAAAATAGCAGTTAGTTCGTGATATTAAAATAAATATGTGCATTTAGCTATTATTTCATAATTTTTATTATTAGTTGAAAAAATAAGAGTTATTTTTCAATTTTAATAATAATAATTGAAACTAAATTCAATATTAATAATATAAATTAAAAGTTCAAGTTATTCGTTAGTTATAGAAATAATAATTGCAAAATAACTCTTATTTTCAATTTATAAAACAAAAAATTCAACAATCATTTTGTTTTAAATTTTTAATATAAAAATTAAAGCTTAAGAGTTATGTAGCGATTATTATTTCGTAATTTTTACTATTCAGTTAGAATTTCAGAAATCAGAGTTATTTTCAAGTATATTGAAAAAATCAAAAAACAATAATTATTTCTTAATTTTTATTTAAAAAATTATAAGAGTTTGGCACATTATTTTTTTTTTAACGAATTTTGTTAAGTTTTGTTTTATTTTTAAAAAATGTTTACTTTTTTGACTGCCAGGACTATGAGTGCGATAATATTAAACAAGCTGTAAAGGAATTTAAAATTTTACAACTTAAACGCAAAAAATAAAAATTAAATATTCAGAAGCTGTATGAACAAAAATTACTTGCTTAAATATTGAGGCAGAACTAATTAAAAATTATCTTTAAAATAAAGCAGTTTATTGACAAACTTAAAGGATGCAGTAGCGCCCCAAAATCAGAAGGGGGATATAATCAAAAAAAAATGTTTTAAGAGAGTAACGTTTATGAAATATTTTCGAAAAGCGAGAAAAACGATGCAATCTATAAAATTGTGTTATCCATGATAAACGTTACTGCTCTCTCCATCAGAAGCGCAGTTAATAAAAATAATATTTTTGATTAAATAAAAATTTGCAAAAAAAATCATAAAAAATGTGGTACAGTCGAGGCGGTGCCCGACAGTGGAATACCCTGTACCTTTTGTCTCGCAAACAATTTTTCCTGCATATTCCTTCTACGAACTTTCCAATTGGAATTTATTTTTTTTTTTGTGAAAATCGAATGTTACGTCAAAGAAGTTATTTAAAGTATATGGGGTAAGTTTCAAGTTGGTATGTTGAGGGGTGTGGGAGAAAACACGGTAAATCGATTGCGGGGGGTGGTGGAACCGCATCGATAAAATTTGGATGTGGATTTGTTCATTAGAGCCACATGAATCAGCTTACCAAAAATTGTGATTCTAGGTCACTTGTAACCATAATTACGAGGAGTCAAATATTGATGCACTTTATGGGCAAGGGGCAGTGAAATTTGCACATTTTTGACTATAACTTTGTCTGTATTTGTCCGATTTTGTTCATTTTTTACACATAGATGCATGTATCCACAACGCATGTATCCACAACGCAGCGCATTCAGGTGAAAATACTAAACGGTGCGGCTAAAAACCGCGAAACTCTACTGCGGGGGAACGGGGGAAGATATTGACATGATTCAACAAACTTCATCTGCTTAGGAAATATGCGCACCAGCAGGTAAAGTTCCGTGTCTCTAGCTCTTATAGTCTTATAGATCTAGGCGTTCATACGGACGGACGGACGGACGGACGGACGGACGGACGGACATGGCTCAATCGCTACCCGAGGTTATGATAAGCATTTTGGTATAAAGGACTTGGGGTCTGCCACGCCTCCTTCTGTCCGTTACATACATTGCACAAATCTAGTATACCCTTTGTACCTATAGGTACAGGGTATAAAAAGTCATATATGAACAACGGCTATAGCTTTGGAAAATCCCTGAACTTTGTTGTACAGTGTTATCTTTAGTCAAAAAAAATGCTCAATGGTATGTACAGATACAAATTGTTTATGTATGTATGTATTGTTTATATGTACAATGTACATGTAGTACTATATAAATGTGTGAGTTAGTAAGTTACTTTAAATATAAAAAAAAACTAATATCTAATATATAAAAGAAAATCTAGAAACATTGAAATTATATATATTTTAAACTACTTGTATGCTGTAGAATTTATAAATTCAATTTAGAACTGATTTTTATAAAGCGCAAGTTATAAAATATAATACTAAACTATTTAATATAAAATAAATAAAAACAAACTCAAGTATGATTTATATGTTTAAAGATTTGGCGCGGTTAGGGGACCAGTTTACTTTATATTCACATTTCTGTTTTCTTTATAATATTAAAAAAAAAAAAAAAAAGACAAACAGCAAAATGTTTTCACAGCAGCATTTTTCTTAAAAATAAATTTTTCCATAGATAAAATGGAATGTTTGGGGTAGGAGATGTAGTTGCTTCAGTTCCTTTGATGATTGATTAATCGCAGTATCAACATTTTTGTACACATTGGTCTGATTTAAAGATGCAATTCTTTATATAATATAAACAAAGCATAAAGTAAAGTATTAACTATATAAATAAATGTAAATTATATTTGTACACACATAAATAGTTAACTTTTAATTTTTAGTGAAATTGTTTAGAAAAGAACTTTGTCTTGGCCAAAGTTAAATATCAAAATATTATGACATATGCGGCAAATTAAATTTATTAAAATAAAAATGAAGGTGATGATTTTATATAAATAAGTGCTTACATATATAAAATTTTTAAACAAATTGGCATTTTAGTTTTAAACAAATTTCTTGCAAAATTGTTGGTAATAGCCAACAAATCACAAATGTTTTCCAAATATTTGCGGATAATACAGGGTCTTTGCTGTTGCCCAGTAAAATTAGACAACCAGAACTACCAATAATTTTGTAATTTAGTATTTATAATTAAGCAAATAAAAATAAAAAGCCAAAAGTATTAAAAACTTAATAGAGCTTACCTTAGAACTAGTACGATTTATTAAAATTAAATAAAAATATATAAATTAATTTATTGTTATTTAAGATTAGCTGCAATGTTGAATTAATCTAGCACTTTTGTTTAGAAATTGTTGCCGTCTAAGCTTAAGCGTTTTTGTATCTTTTTTTCCAGTGTAGTTTCCTTATATATTTACTAGGGTGGCCGCCCCTGGTATGGAGAATTTTTAAACCGTCGATATCAATAACGCCACGCCCTAAAAAGTTTCCTTTTTACCTGCATATAGCGCCTGTAAAATTTAAAAACGATCCGAATGTATTTGATGGGTCCGGCAATAGGTCAAAGGTCATAACTTGCACTTTTCCCGTTTTTGACTGTATTGTTCTACATAAACTTTAAAATCTTGTTACCAATCAGACAAATAATGTCTCAAAAGGTCTCATATCTATCAAAACATAATTTTAAAAAAATATAGAGTCGGCCTAAATAAATTTGGTAAGCTCTAAAATTGATTAAATTGACTAATTACACCAGTTTACAAATAAAAAAAAATGTTCGTATCCTTAACATTTTTGAATCGTTTCTGTAGTAAAACGACATGCTAAAACCGAAAATGCAGTCAAAATTTTTTTTCATGAAACGGGCTTCGAGATATTTTGAAAAAACCATTTTTCGAAATTAAAAAAGAAAAAAAAAAAAAATGCCTTTACTTAACAGCAAATATCTCTGGTTATACTAAACTGATTTCAATAATTTTTTTTTCTCGACTGTAGATAATTGAATTACCCATTGATTATATTTGGAACATGTTTTTGTCAAACTTACGATTTGGTCGCTATTTATGCATTCATATGAAACTTTTTTATGACCTTTGACCTATTGCCGGACCCATCAAATACATTCGGATGGTTTTTAAATTTTACAGGCGCTATATGCAGGTAAAAAGGAAACTTTTTAGAGGGTGGCGTTAGTAAAATCGTGAGATGTTGCAAAAATGGCCACCCTAATATTTACGTATTTATGTCATAGTAAATAATTTAAAAGGATTTGCGCCTTAAGTGCGCTTTGTAAATGAAATAAATCAAATATTGCAGACACACAGTGAATTGTGATGAAATTTTAAGAAATATTTAACTTGTAAACAAATAAGTATATATAACTATAAATTTCATATATGTTTTAAATAAATGGTTTAGCTAGTGGTTCGAGAGTGTGTAATACAAATGAAAGCGCATTAAGCCAGCATGTGTGTAGTTTTTGTTAAATTGTTGTTTTAAAAATTTTGAAAACAAAGTCCAGTAAGTTATATACATATACATAAAATGCATAGTTATAGACTTTATGAAGCAGTTACTTGCATATGAGTAGATTTTTACATTGTTATTACATGGATTTTGCTAGCCAAAATGGCGGCTTTACAAATATCAGCATATAAGTGGTGAGCACATACACACACAGATTTGACAGTTTATACATAAATAAATTACTTTATGTGTGAAAAAATTAAATATCAAAAGATTTAAACCGAAATCAAAGTCTAGTCAGCGATACTGAGCCACAAACTATTAAAAAAAAAAAGCTAGTTAAAATATATACTAAATTTAATATATATATGTAAAAGCAAAAAAAAAACAAAACAAATAAACTTACTAAATGTGTCCATTAAATTGAGAAAAATATATATATTAATTGCAAAAATTCACAAACAATTGTTTTTATATTTATTTCATTTTATGTGTAAAATATGGTTAAGTATTTTTAAAAAATGGCGACATTAAATCTGTGCTCCCAAAGGTGCCATAAACTGGGCAGTGGTCAGTCTAAAGTAGGTTGGAGAGTGTAGCTTAGGTGACATACATTTTTTTGTTGCAAAAAACTTTGAGTTGTAACAAATGACAGACAATGCGCCATTTATCTTTCATGGCTATAAAACTAGAGGCCTAGAACAAAAGTTTAAATTAAGGGGAAGCACCAAAGTTTGCTTTAAGTTAAGCGATACACAGTTATAATGAATTATACACACAATTTTTAAAAATTTTCTTTACTAAAATGTCTTGCAAAAACCAAAAAGCAGCTAAAAAATTTAAATAATACTCAACAATTTTTAAAATTTTAATTTTAGGCGTACAAATTTTTTAACTACATTTTCGTTTTTAACAAGCCTAAAATGAAAAGTTTAAATATTATGAGATGCATTGTAATAAAAAAAATTATTAAATAATAAAAAAAAAAAAAATTTAAATTTTCGGCTTTTACTAAAAAAAAAACAAAATTTGTAACTGCATTTTTGTTTTTAGCAATCCTAAAATTAAAACTAAAAATATTTTAGAGTACATTTTATTAAAAAAAAATTATTAAATTAAAAAAAAAAATTTTACATTTTCGGCTTTTATAAAAAAAAAAAATTAAACATTGTAACATTTTCGTTTTTTGCAATTCTAAAATTAAAACTTTAAATATTTTAGGATACATTTTATTTAAAAAATAATGTTATTAAAGAGTAATTTTTAATTTTATTAAAAATAAATTATTACCAAAAAAATTTTTAATTTTCGGCTTTTATTAAAAAAAAAGATATTTTTTAGCTGCATTTTCTTTTTAGCAAACTTAAAATTTAAAGTTTCAATATTTTGGGTTACATTATATTATAAAAAAAAATTTTAATTTTCGACTTTTATTAGAAAAAAAAAATTAAAATTAAAAGTTTAAATATTTTGGGATACATTTTATTAAAAAAAAATTAATTTAAATTAATTAAAAATCGTTTTTAGCGAGCCTAAAATCAATACTTTAAATATTTTATGATACAATTTATTACAAAAAATTGTGTGTAAGAAAAATTGTAATTATAAATTTCTTTTTTTTTTTTTTTTGTATTTATTTTGCAAAAATTATCAAAAATACATATATTTTTATGAATTACAGGTTTCTTATTTTATGATCGCCAATCCAGCTTGTTTAGCTAGAGATGTCTTAGTTTTAAGGAGTCCTGTCAATCAGAGGCCATTATTTCGTCCGCTTTTCTTTCGGTCTTCTTTTCGTTTTGTTTCAGTTCGGCGCTTGTTGGAGCAGATTTTTAAAACTTCTTTTTTAAAGCCTTTTTATAGGATTTTCATTTGGGAGCCCTTTTGCCAGCCTATTGCGGTGTTTTTTTATATTAAATAAATTTTAATTTTGTTATAAAAATTTGTATTGATATAATTAATATTAATATTATTAATTATTACTTAACAGATATCGGTTAATATTTTATCAAATTTTAGATAATGATAATAATCATCTATTGCATAATTTGTTTAACCAAATGCTGGGCTTAAATTAAAAAGAGACTATTTATACTTTTATCAGCTGTGGTCCGGTAAACCGAAATCCTACAAAATTAATTCGCAATTTCACATTTCTTGTTATCGATAACTACTCATATTTCGCTTACTCTTTCTACAGCTCTGAACATTTCGATTACTTCAAATCTTTTACATTTTCGTTTGATTGTAACATTGCTAGTACTTTATTACTCATAGTCTTGTAAACCAATTTACACAAAAATATTAGGTTAGGTTAGGTTGTAGTGGTTGCCTGTCCTGAGAACAGCCCAGACACACTTAGGCACAAAGAGGCCCTTTGTGATACCACAGGTATCGCTGGCCACGAGCTGACCAGAGATTCCCTTTTATCTTGTGTATACTGGAGTCGCTGGTCAGCACATGGTCCGCTCTGAGAGGACCGTCACGACTATCCCATAGTAACCGAATTATTGCTGAACCAGCCTGAAAGTTCAATGAACCTGGCTATTTCTCTGGGACAGAGGTTGGAGAGGTCTGTGAGGCTGGTCAGAAAAGGGGACCCAAGGGTCCTTAGTCTCCTTCTTGCTAGGGAGGGGCATGAACACATAAGGTGCAAGACGGTTTCCTCCTCCTCTTCGGATCTGCAGCCGCGGCAGAAATCGTTGGAGGGCGGCAGAATTCTTTCGGCGTGCCTACCCATAAGACAATGTCCTGTAAGAATAGACACAGTGGTCGATAGGGATTTGCGGTTCAACGTGGGCAACTTCCGAGTCTTGTTGCCGTCGATATTTGGCCAGGTGAGTCTTGAAATGCGACAAGAATCCTCATTAGCCCAGGCATTACGGGCAAAAAAAATTAGCTTTAGCAACAATATTTTTTAAAATTAACCACAAGTTTTATTTTTTTATTATTATATTTCTTACAAGAAAAATTTTGTTTATGAAAGACATAAACCATTTATGCATGCCAGGCAAGTCATGAACCTATTTTTTTCTCAAAATTGGCATAAAAAGAATCTAAGAATATAAGAGAAGATTCTAAAAATTATTTCAACTTAAATTGCGTACACTTTTCAACCTATTTTGCCAATTCGTTTTAATTTCGCCCGCAGTAAATCATTCAGTCAATCATTCACATAAAAAATTTGTTTTGTTGCTATTGAGAGTATAAAACATATGGTTTCAAAAAGTATTGGAATACTTCATTTAATTTTGTTTTCTGGAGCACGGCTGTATATCAAGTTTTTCGTAAATTTTAAAAAATTTGTGTGATTACACTAGTTTACACCAAAAATGAACCTTCTTAAAAAAATGTTTTTTAGGGTAATTTGGGGTCGAGAAACACGAAAATGGCAACCTTTTTTTTTCTTAAGCACCGTTTTCGAGATACTTTCGAAAAACATGTTTTTGGGCACTTTTTTCAGTTATTTCTCAATATCTCGTAAACAAAATTTTGTATCGACATGAAAAATGTTCCATAACATCTACAGTTCCTATCCGATTTTAGTTTATAATTTTATTTATATTTATATTTTTAAGTATTTGTTGCTTGTTTACTTCAAAATTTTTGTTTGACGCAAATGTAAACACGTTTTACTGTAACCATTGTCACAATGCGTAACAGTGTAAACATAGCATAAGGCAACTGTTTGTTGTAGGGGGAAGTAATTAACATTTCTTAATTTCCTAATGTCTTAATAGCAGTAAGCCCCTACCCTCTGGGATCCAGATGAGTTATCAGCTGTTTCAAATTAATTTTTCCTTGGTCGCCAAAGGACGAAAGCTACAGTATCTATTGGATAGCTCTAATGAGATCCAGTGCATTATTCATGAAGAGGAGTGTTAACTGCTGCCAAAGATCTATTCGTTGACTTTTTCACCTAACTTAAATACATATTATTAATTCTTTTTATAAGTTTTAAAGCCATATTGCTATTATTTAATAAATTTAATAAATACAATACATTATAATTTTTATTAATAGCTTCGAAGAAACTTTCAACTTTTGATGCATTTTTACAAACGCGGCCTATTGAAGCTGCCTATGCAAATGCAATATTATAATGAAATAATGAATCCAATTTATTTACGCACAATATGATTAAGAACAAATCGATTTATATACCAGGACTGTCTCATTCAGGATGCTACTTGTGATTGCTTTTTTTTTTGTATGTATTAGCACGACACTGAGTACTATACGAACAACCGCAGCATCCATTAAGAGTAAGTAATGGAATTTTATACAAACTATATAAATTGTATTTTAATGCAAATGGAAGCTTCGCTCAGGCTACCTTTAATTAAATTTTTATATGCTTCTGCATGTTAGTGTGGACAATTGGCAAACAATGGTGGCTTCAACTTTAGCCAGGCACTTATCCTTTAATTAGTTACCATTTCATTAAATTAAAACTGAAACCATTGTAAACAAAGCTCTATAAATAATGCACTCAATTTTAAAAATTAGCAATGCTCTTAATTTTGAAGCTTAAATTTTAAACGAATGCAAGCCAATATTATAATATATATATAAACATAACTAAATTATTCCAATTTATATGCATTTTGTTTAATAGCGACTAATAAAACTGGCATTTTTTAAATTTTGTTCTTGCACCACTTTATTGCACTCTAGCGCCATCTTTGCAATACAATGTAACAACTTTTTAAGCTTTTAGCTAGGTTCCTAACCAGATATGCTTAAAGTCCTTTATGTCCCTGTGCCGTTTTTAGCTTAGACATTTACCTGAAGGAAAGTTTTATATTTTAAAAATAGTCAAAGGATATTTATAAATATGAAAAAATTATTATTTTTTTTCAAAATCTGTACATATGTATGTATATAATGTAATTTAGCTAGTTCCCTAAGTACATAAAAAAAAGAAAATAAAAACCAATTATAATCAAAGGGTTCTAATTACGCAAAAAACAATATTTAAAGGAATATATACATATTTATATGCGGTTTTAAAATTTTTGAACTTATTTATAGGAATGGATGGCACCTTTTAAGTCTTATCTTTCTAGGCCTCAAGGTCAGCCGCCTCGCAAGCGCATTTGGATGTACATACTTCAAGCCGTTGTATTGTATTTTTGAGCTTTTGACCGTATGACGTCGCCAACTTTAGGGATTTTCAGGTCTCTTTCAATGTCGCTTGTGATTATTTTTTTTTTTTTAATTTTAAATTTTACTCCTAGCACACCAGTTCGGTTTTCATCCGAAACATGGCACGCCTGAGCAAACTCACAGAGTGGTGCAGCACATCTTAGACTCCTTCGAGCATCGTCGCTACTACATGGCAGCTTTCTTGTATGTCAAGCAGGCTTTTGACAGAGTGTGGCACCAAGGATTGCTACAAAAACTTAAATCTGCCCTTCCTGCTTCCCATTATGAAATCCTAAAATCATTTCTTGGAAATCGCTCTTTCAAAGTTATGCTGAAAGATGCGCTCTGGGAACATTAAAGCTGGAGTACCGCAAGGTAGCGTTCTTTCGCCATTTTTATTAACCGTTTTTACTATGGACATGCCGAGCTCGACGGGCAGTTCTGAGCTTATTACGGCAACATTTGCTGACGACACTGCCATACTTTCATCTTCCTCTAGCGCTCAGATGGCAGCTAATGCCTTGCAGAACCAGTTGGACATTATCGCAATTTGGGCAAAACGCTGCAACACCCAGCTTAACGGTGCCAAATCTTTCAGCGTTTTATTTTCGTTAAGGAAAGACCCAATTCCTGCGCTCACCTTAAATATCGCACCCATACCTCGGCATTCACCTCGACAAAAAACTATACTGGAGACAGCACATTAAAATAATAACAGCAAGGTGCAGAGCGAAACTTGGCAAAATGGAGTGGCCACTTGGCAGAATCAGCAAACTGTCCCTAGAAAATAAAAGCATCCTCTATAAGAGGAGGCATCGTCTCCAACAACACAACAACACCACTTCTAATGTACGACCAACCCATAGAAGACGTTGACCCCTTTACGTATCTCGGCAGCATAGTCTGTAAAGACGGTGGATCCATGTCAGACATAACCGAACGCATCAACAAAGCGCGAACTGCGTTCTCATCGATGAAGCTTCGCATTTGGTGCTCCTCTACGGCTGCACCACATGGAGCACAACACAAACAACACGCAGAAAACTACAAGCGTTGGTCAATAGATGCCTGAAGCGTATCTTGAGAATTTTTTGGCCCCCTTGGGTTACAAACGAGCAGCTACTTAATCTAGCTTAATCCCAGGGACTCCAGCACGTACCTGGCGCCGAACCATCGACCGTGAGCTGCAAGATGCCGGATACTCCTGGAGTGAAATTAATAGCGAAGCGTCAAACAGAGTCAGACTTCGTAGGATTGTTGAGGCCCTATGCTCCACTAGGAGAGAAGGACGATAGTAGTAGTAGTAATCTAGCTGAAATCCACCCCATCGAGCTAGAAATCCGAATAAGGAAATGGTCATGGATTGTCCAAACGCTAAGACTGCCACCGCAACACATTGCAAGAGCAGCACTCGAGTGGAATCGACCCCCCGGTAGGAGCTGGTCAACATTATTATTGGCAAGAGACAGAAGTAGATGGAGACAATTTGTTGACGCCCTATGCTCTTTTTCAGCTTTCATACCGATATATATATATAAGACCATAATAATGCCAACTTGGTATTATGGCATCCAAGTCTGGGGAACCGCAGCTACGTCCAATATGAAAAAAATTCAAATTTTGCGAAATAAAGCCTTGCGCAAAATTGCTGATGCCCCCTGGTATATCCGTAATCGTAACCTTCACAAGGATCTAGGCATTGCTTTTGTGGTTGACACGTTAAATAAACTAAGCTTGACCAAGAAGACGCCTGAAACGACTCCACCCATGTGATCTCAGAAGGCGTGCTTTAATATAGCAGCTGTGCATCTTATTAATATTTTATGAGGAAATGCTTAAAGTCGCTAAATCACAGTTTTTCTATCAGATTACTACGAAATGTCAAGAGTCCATTGATTTAAATAGGTTTAAATAAGTATAATACATGCACAAACGACGTTCCTAAGAGCTAATTCGTCGCAGACAAGAAATTGGCAAAAAAAAATTCGGATACAATCAAATTTTTTTTCAAAAAATAATACTTATAAAAATATAAAGAATTGTAAATAATATGGCAAATAGCTGCACTAATTAAGCAAAACACTGTTTGAACCAATTATGAATTAGAAGCAATGACTTTTAAAATATGTTGAGTATGATCAAAGAATATAGAACTACATAGAATGCGCATCTCGCCCAAATTCATTTTAGCGCTTGTTGGTACGGGCGGGCGGCAGCAAACGAAACGAAATGTTGGTTCTATTTTTAGAACACACACCGTTTGTTGGTACGGGCGGGCGGCACCAAACGATGCCAAATGCTATTTCTATTTTTAGAGCTCGCAGACTCCGTTATTTTGCAAAGTTGTTGTCCTTCCAAAATATACAATGGACTAATTTTGACACATATTTTGTGTTGGTGTTGATGGGTCAGTGGCATGCGTGCCTGCGTTATTTTGCAATTATTTTGAGTTCAATTACAGATTTAGGAATTGTTAAAATTTTTTTATTTTTTAAATTTTTTGATCGGTTTTGCGTTTTAAATTTTTGGTTTTATAGTCTTTATTATGGTTTGTGTTTAATTACGTAGAAATAATTTTTATTTTACGTTGGCTGGTGCTGCCCTTTTCTACCGCCCATTTATTGCGCTAGACAAACTAAGTCCCGATTACCATTCTTTGAAAATCATACTACTGATTCATGTATTCATCTTTTACCTATTCATCGTTCGAAAATCATAAAAACATGGGTTTTCCAAATTATTGCCAGTGCAGGTAAGCTTAAAAGAATTTTTAAAATTGATCAATGTACCTGTTAAAAGTCAAGAACATTCATTGACTTCATCCACCCCCTTTTATTACTATTGACTTAACCAATCAAAACCAAAGATATTTAAAAATTTTATTACCTGCACTTGAACTTTTATATGTAGGTACCTGTTTTAAATTTCTTTTTTTTTGGTCGGTTTGTCCTATATTTGTACAGGTATGAACATAATAAAAAAAGAAAGCTGACGAAATTGTAATTTATGGTGGGGGAATTCCCGTTAACGAATTTTGACTACATGCGAATCTACATATGTATGTACCTATCTCTCTATCATTGACTGAAAAAAATATGCACACATAAACACACATATGAATGACTGAATCAATGTTTGTGTGTGCATGTCGCAAAATCCATTCAACAAATTGAAAGTCGATAGCAAAATACCCTTTTTCGAAATTTTTTCGTTTTTACATGCATTTGTTAGTATGAAGCCAAACGAGGTTAGGAAGTGTCATAGCAGGCATATTCTCCGAAAGGGCATGGATGCTCAGAAACTAAAAATTTACAATTTTGGCTGGCGCTGAAAATATGAACATTGCCGACAGCCAAAAACGAAGTTCAGAGCCGAGATCAATTGCCAGCGCTCGTGAAATGCCTGTGCTATTTTTAGATTTTTCGCGTTTCCTCTGCCAGCCGGTAAACAAGAGCTCTAAAAATTTTGCGCACAGGAATGAGAATGCAGTTTGTGTTCAACAGTATGAGAATCGATAGCAAAATACCCTTTTTCGCATTTTTCTCCTTTTTTACATGAATTTGTTAGTGTGAAGACAAACGTGGTTATGAAGTGTCATACCAGTCAAATGCTTCGAAAGGGTATGAAGGCTCAAAAACTAAAAATTTACAAATTTGGCTGAGGCTGAAAATATGCACATTGCTGACAGACGTTTGTTCTCTGCCCGCCCGCACCATAGAGCTCTAAAATTTTGCATACACACCTTAGTACAGGGATGTCCAAACACTGCTTATGGAAGAGCAAAAACCAATACATATAAAGAAAAACACTAACACATTTAAAGTAAACAGTTATTACAGTTTATTGAGTGCACTGTAAGAAATTGTATGTGCATTCTTATAAGAGTGGTAAAAAATAATGAAAAAAAAGTTATGGTACATATGTATACTTATAAAGAACTTAAAAATTGGTCAATATCAATATTTATTTTAGTTAATGATAGTTTTAATAATGCCTCCAAATGTTCGTTTGTTAATCGATTTCTCATTTTATTTTTAATTAATTTTAAGCTTGAAAACGCACATTCACAAATATATGTGCTTCCAAAAATAGATAAAACTCGCATAACTTCGCTGTGGAGTAAGGGGTATTTGAAAAACTAGGAAAATATCAGTATAAAAATGATTTAAAAAGTAAAATTGAAAGATATTACAATGTAACTCTTTACCTGCGCAGGTAGGGGCGTAAAAATTGCACAGTTACTAAACTCGGTCAATGGATGCAAAACACCCTTTGGTACCTGTTAACATTTGTTACTACTAGAAAAAAGATTGTATACAAGTGCGAATTTCTTCCAAGGGATTTCCCGAAAAATATCTATTTATGATGGCCACGTGCAAGTTTGTTTTATTACCACCGGATTTTCCAAAAAATATATATTCCATTCATATGTTTTTACCTATAGCCGCCATCTGTCTGTTATATACATTGCATAAATCTAGTATACCCTTTGTACCGAAAGCTACAGGGCCATAACTAGTTTTTGTTTGCAAGCAACGCCTTAAAAGTCCCATTTAACAAGTTTCCTAAAAAATAGCGAAAGAATCTCATACCGATTTTTGTGAGTGCATGCTCAAACGAAAAGCAACAACAAATTACATTGAAAATCTGTGGGCCAACAACAAATATACGCAAGGGTTGTTTTTGTGCACACGAGATCAGAGAGCAAAGAGAGTAACAGAGAGTAAGTGAGAGCACGCTCGAAATTGTTTTTGTAATTTGCATTGGCACTGGGTGATATACAGTTAGGGCCGTGCATGTACACGCGCATCGCTGCCTATGCCTAAGAGCCATTACAAAAACAAAAAGAGCCAGATGAGCAATGGGCCTGGACATCCCTGCCTTAGTATGTATACTGTCATTGGAAAAACAGTTGTCGGCAAAAAATACACACTCATTTCGTCTTGCCGCTACCTCCTTATTATACCTTACAAAAGTGCGTATTTTACCATGAAATGAAATGCTTAGAACGCGTACTGTACCTGCGAGGATAGCAAAATACGAAAATGAAACATAAATTTTCTTATGACAAAAAAAAATATATTTAATAGAAAAATAACAGAAATTATGGAAAATTAATAAAAAAATAGTTGAATCTAACATACTCTGAGAATCGAACCCCGACACATTAGACTATGAGTCGAACACGCATTCCATTAGGCCATTGCCACTGCGCGTGTCACAGTTGCAAAGTGTCATTTTCAAGCAAATGTAAAAATTCAAGCAATAGTTTCTGTGGGGTACTAATATCAGTACCCCACATAGTAAAATTTTTTTGTATGAGATGCGCATTCTATGTAGTTCTATATTCTTTGGTATGATGTACGAGATGTGCGGAGGACAGCAGTAGATATATGGAGCCCAAATAAAGTGTATGTCTGGACCCCCTTTCTCAACTTGTCATTAAGTAGATTTATATATACTTATGTAATTAAAAAACGCCAATATTTGGTTTAAAAATGTTTTAATTTTATTATTATTTCAATGGGTTACATTTTTAAACTGATACGAACCCAAAATGATAAATTTTTGTATAGTATACTTAGGTATGTGTTTTTAATTGATAAATTGTCTACAAGCCCAGTTAGATTGCATTTGAAATGACAATTTTTGTTTTTGCTTTTTTTTTTTAAAAAAGTTTCAGTACAATCGGAACGTTATAGTTTATTATTGATATGGATATAGGTATATATTTTATACAGAATTGAAGCAATGCTCTAGCTGATAGCTTGAAAATAATTGGCTTATTAGCATACATTATATAATTCTGTGCATAATTGTATACATGTTAATACATCGATTACTTTTACAGTTTATATGTATTGTATGATTTGTAATAGTTTATTTATTAAGCTGCTTATTGCTTAAATATATGTATAGTTATGTTTATTGGCATATAGAAAAGTATAGTTAATTTTTTTTTAAGACAATATATAATAAAAACTGACAATATAAAGAAAAACGTACTAGTTTTTTTGTTAAAAAAAATATATATAGTAATCATAGTAGAAATTCAATTTTTAACGCTTGTATTTCAAATTTTATATCTTTACATAAATAATATAAATTGTCAAATCTTTTGACTTAATTCAAACTAACTTTTTTTTAACTTTAAACTTTAATCAAGAACTTATTTTTTGTTACAAGCCCGCGTTGGCTTTTAAATATAGCCTGTTAAATATATATATATATATATATAGGTATATATGTATGTATGCAATTTGATACTTCAGTTATTCGATATTATATATAAGCCTATATGTTAAGTTTATCATGTGGTTTAGCTTTAAAATTATGTGTAAATATTATTTATAAGTTTTGTTTTATAGTTTCAAACTAATCAAACATTATGCATAAAACTTAAATCTAATGAATTTTGGGTGCGCTACGATCGTTGATCTTTTGATTACGTTTCAAGTTGGCGCCTCGTTTTATTTGGTCCATCAAAGATTCGTGACAAATGCGTGGATCCGGCTAAAAGTATATACAAAAAAAGAATTAGTATATAGTTGGGTATAAAAATAATAACTTATGGCTTAGAGAGTTAGCGCAAACTTTTTGGGGGCTTAAGTGCGTTAAAAAATAGCTTTCGAACTGAAGCGCGGCAGCTTAAGAAGTTAGATTTTTTGAAAGCTGGAGCTGAATATGCAACAAGAACCAAACAAGAGACAATACCTTAACACTGCTCATCGTTACTGGCTGAGGGATAGGTGGGTGGTGTACGATATTGTGCACTGGGACGCGCTAGATTTTGCGGATTTTGATATATCTAGATAGGCATAATACATACAAGTACATATAACAATGTGTGCATACTTCAATACATAACATATACATGGCACAGATAAAAGTTTATAAATATATGCATTTTTGGCATCTAATTTTGCAACTAAGATTCTGGTAAATGAATAAAGATATGTATATGAATTTTCAAAGTTTTAAAGAAAAAAAACAAAAATCCAATATTGAGTTATCGATAACTAGATAGATACCTCCACATATGTGAAAATCATCAAAATCAGAGGTGCCGAACTAAAAAGTGTTTAAATATCATTTTTTTACATTTTTGGTTGCAACACGCCATTATAACATACGTCTAAGCCTTAAACTTTCAGTCCATGTTACATTTTTCTATCGTAATACTCTCATCTCTTCGCGGAGGGACAAATAAACAAACTAAATTTTACACCTGAGTAATGAGTAGCTAGTACATATTTCTGTTTACTCGAATTCTGAACATTTTTATTCACGTTCATTCTTCATATCTCTAGAAGTGTAGAAGTACATCTTAGCATTTACCATTGGAATGCAGCTACTAGGAAAACAAAAAATATAAAAAATAATTACTTATGGCGTTCACAAAACTAAGCTAGTTCCATTTACCAGAATCTAGTTAAACAAAAATATAGTTCCAAAAATCATATTGAACTGTGTCATAGTTCCAACTGTGTTGCTGTGGAACTATTGTCTTGACTACTTACCAATGCTTTGCTATTTATGAGATTTCGCACGGCGAATGCACGTCCAGACATGCCCTGCTGGGCCAGCTTAGCATTGAGATTCTCGAGAAATTCAGCCTTCGTCTTGGCCCGTATACTGCCAGTCTTTTCAATATTTGTGCTCGTGGCATTGCCATAGTCTGTGTATAAGGTATGAATTGGCGTGAACGTTCATACAAAACGGTGCACAGAACATATATACAAATATCGAAAGCAAAATGTATATATAAAAGAAAAGAAGCATAATTTTGCAATAATTAATTAACGAATTTGTTATGCTATGCTTTGGTAAATTAGTTTAAAGAAAAAAATGTATAAATAGTGCTAAGAAAAAATAATAAATAAATATTGGCGAATTAATTAGGCAAAACATAATGCAGAAGAAAGTTGAACAAGACGAAATTGACAGTACAAACGTTCAACTAAAAAATAATCAGCTGAAAAGGCAAAAATTAAAAATGAGCGCTAAAAAAGCTGAAATTTGTTTGTTTTTTTTTAAACAGCGTATAACATTTTAGACTTATGTATATAAAAGTGCACGCGATGATTTAAATGAATGAATTATGATGAGACGTACTATATGAAAGACGCATGGGAAATTCATGTTATTAGCTCGCATCGATAACAAAATTAATAATACTTAATCGAATAGTAGCAGCATGCAAAATGTTATTTATATACTCTTCATAAAGTCGAATTTTTTTCAAAAGTTGTGTAAGGAGTTGGTATGCCTAAGAATCCGTAAATATTGTATAATGAGACTTTGAAGTTTTTAAAGCTTTAAAATTAAAATATATCGTTTTAAATGTAGAAGTGATCAGACTCACTTTTTTGGGACAACACTTTCATAAAGCGAAATTAAATATTGGTAGTATGTTTCCGCACTTATAGAAAATTTTTCAAAAGCTATAAAAAATTATCTCAATCGATAACAGATCGATACAAATTGTGACTTGCTGGAAAACTTTTTCGCTTTTCGAATTTGCTTTATTCGAAAGATTAACTTATATACAATTAACTGAAATGAACAAAATTGTAAGTTGTTGAGCAATCAATAACGAATCTATACAAATTTGTGACTTGTCATCACTTTCAAAGAGCTAAGTTAAATAATCCGCAGGCCATAGAACAATTAACTTACATGCAGTTTTATAAGCTGAGAAAAATTTTAATTTTTAAGCAACCGATTACAGTTCGATAAAAATTTGTGAATAAGTGTCCCTGAAATAAGTATCTTTAAATCATTGGTATTAGCAGACTCAGTCTAAACCGATCTTAAAATGAATCTTTCCGAATATAGGAAGGTTAACTTACATCAACTAAAGTGAGGAAAAATTCCCTTCATGAAATTGGTTAAGCGCTTTAAGAAATCTTTAAAAGATTGGCATTAACGGGCTCACTCTCATAGAGCAAATTTAAATAGAAAGATTATCTTATATACAATTTACGAAACTGAGAAGTGTTCATTTTTTGAGCAATCGTGAACAGATCGAAACATATTGGTGGCTTGGCGGAAAGCTCACAATGATATAAGTAAGCAACGTTAAAGATATTCGTGCGTATTGGGCTTACTTTTATAAAAAAAATTGTATAGAAAGTTTAACTTGAGCAATCGAGAACCGATCGATACAACTTTATAACTTAGCGGAAAGCTCACAACGATATATGTAAGTATCTTTAAGACATTGGCCTCAGCGGACTAACTTTCGTACAGCGAATTTAAATCTTTCCTAATTGGCTATACCCGAGAGCTAAATATATATTAACTACAAAAAAGAGATGTGTTCATTTTTTGAACAATCTATACAAATATGTGAGTATCTTTATATACTCTCTCAGAGTTTTGGAGGAACATTAAGCTCTTAATTTAAAAGAGTATTTGGGAGGTATACAAAATGCATTGCAAACACAATTTGTGGTTTTGTTTTAAAGAGTTCTTAAAGTGTTTAAGATTTGGAATACAAATGATATGTGAAACACCTCTAATGGCTGCATAGCACGTCCAACTGCGACTAAGGCAGCTCGTTTTAAAGCCCTAGCAACACAACTCTCATATATAAATTAAGCGCTTAAATTTAATGCTTAAAAACTAATTAGTTTTGTTACTTTTTTCGTTATTAATTAATGAAGAGTATATAAACAACGGCGCAGCATAATTAGCATGCCGCACATTTTGTTCTTAAACATTTTTGCGTCAACAATTCACTCATTCAACAATTGCACAAAACAATACAAACTTTATACAATACAATACTTTTTTTTTTTTAAACAAAAAAAAAACTTTAAATTTAATTAATAATTAAAATGATTTAACAAATAAACAACAAAGAAAAAAAAACGGCTTTCATTCTTGCAATCAATTCAAATCAAATGCGCGCTCACTTGAATGATGGGAGTGCTCATGGGCGCGTGAGTTGTTGGTATAGTAGTTACTATTGCCACCACCATGATTATTATCATCGCGATAGTGCTGTTGTTGTTGTTGTTGCTGATAGTGCTGCGAGGCGCCACGCGCTGTGGTGCCATAGATGCTGGCCATGTTGGCTGGTGAGCCGCAGGTGGGCGATGCTGCAGGTGAATGAAACTTGACGGCTGTGGTTTGCATAAATGGATTGGTGGAAACCACAATCTTTTGCTGCACGCTGGAATGACGCGTTGGCAATGGCGGCTGACGCTGTTGTTGTTGTTGCTCCAGCAGCAGTTGTTGCTGTTGTTGTTGGGCGGCGCGCAGTCTCTGCTGCTGCTGTTGCTGGGGCAACGGCAACTGTGGACGTTGATTAATCAAATGTTGCTGCTGCTGGGAGCTCACAGCGCCATTCGCTATGCCTGTGCCCGCGGGCTGTTGATATTGTTGCTGCAAACGTTGTTGCTGCAACATGGACTTGGGCATGACCTGGCTGCTAGCATGCGGGCGCGGCATTTTCTTAGGCATGGTTGCTGAAGCTCCCGCAGCATATATAGGTGGCGGCGGTGGATTCTCCAGCGGCGGTGGGCAGGTATAGTTCTGCTGTTGTTGCTGCTGCTGCTGCTGTTGTTGCTGCTGTGGTGTGGCACGCATATTGGCTATTTGCGCAGCTGTTGAATTTTTATTAAACGCATTTGAAAAATTGGCAAAATTGGCATCCTTGCTACTTGAAGCATTCGCATTGCCTGCTGCAGCATATGGTGGCTGATAGTGGCTGCCACTGCTGCTGTTGTTATGATTGATATTGTTGGTGGCTTTGTTGGATGTTTGATGTTGATGATGATATGCAGTGACTTTGGAAAGTAACGATGATGTGGATGATAATAGTGGAAAGTGTGGCAAAGCATTGTTGGATGATGTTGAGCTAGTTGGTGTTATGGCCGACAATGAAGCTAATGATGTGCTGGATGTAGTTGATGTTGTTGATATGGTGCTAAAACTACCGTAAACTCTATGCTGCTGTGAGATTTTTATTTCAGATTTACCGTCGTAGTGTTGCTGCTGTTGCTGCTGCTGCGTTGCTAGGGTCACGCCCGCCGTCTGATGATAGCCTCCTCCGCGCATATAGATGCTCTCCTGTGCCGGCTGATTGCCATAAATGCCCTCAGCTTGTTGCTGTTGTTGCTTGCTATTGAGTCGTGCATTGAGCTGTGCTATTAAATTTGGATTCGCCTTGGGCTGTGTGTTGGCAGTGGCTGGCAGTGCATGAACGTTTCCATTGGGCCCTGGCACTGGCGGACTACTGGTACGAAAACTGGACATATTGTTGACCAGCTTGGGCTGTGCATAGATGGAGCTGTTCCCAGGCGATGAGGTGCGAAACGACTGTGCAAAAAAAAAAAGCCAAAAATTAAAAGTAGGCCAATTTTCCGCAGACTGCAGTTTGGATATTTTTTTTTAGTACAATAAGCTAATGGTTAAAGCTAAGCTGATGAAGATTAATGAACAAATGCTAAAGTTAAGCGGCATACTAAGTTAGCAGTAATTAGTAAAAATAATTAGTTTTAAGTTATCGTAGACATTGGCCAACGCGGGTTAGTGGCTGGTTAGTGGCGCACAAGTTGCAACTTGTGGCTGAGTGACTGACTTACACCGCTGGAATTTGTTTCAGGATGTGGCGGCGGCTTTGGCAATTGAGCTGGCTGTTGTTGTTGATTATGATGATTGTATGAGTGCTGCTGCTGCTGTTGCATAAAACGCTGTTCGTGTTCTGGGTGCTGCTGGAAGTTGGGTGGAGGTAATGGTGGCACAGGATATGTTTGCTTTTGACCATTGGTAAGCGCATGATTAGCTGGCACATAGCAATTTAATTCCATATATGGGTTATAATATACTTCATGATCTATTTCATCTGTGCCCAGCTGCTGCTGCTGCTGTAGATGGTGAGTTGGCATATGGGAAGGGTATAGAGCCTGCGTGTTAATTGTGTTGAAAATATTCACAATAGTTTGTGTATGTATGTGTTTGTGTGAGTGCGAAAATAATTTGTAATAAAAAAAAGAAATGAAAAAGAAATAGATTTTATTTTAATAAAGAAAGAATGGAAAAGAAATAAAAGTTGATGATTAAAGTGACATAAAAATCGAGGGAAAACAAAAAATTGGCCTTTAAAAAATATATGTATTCACAATTGTGTTTAAAAATCTTAAAACAGACGCGAAGACAATCCTGCTTTAATTTTTATGTGGTATACATTCCGGTCGGAAGCTTTCATGTGAACTTTCCAAGTGTCAGGGCTACCCTGACACAGCACCGGAAGGTTCTTACACAACCACAAAAAATCATAAAACAAGGTATTTTGGAGATTATTTCAGAAACCTTACGTATTACTGGTTCTTCGACCTCGTATCCAGATTGGGCGACCCCAAAAACATTGTAAAACACATCGCCGAACAAACGGTTTCGTAAAAGTTTAGTCGGTTTTCTTTGAGTTTTTTTTTAAAAGAATCAGACCATGTTTACCATATGTTTTTGGGAACTCGTAAATCCGAATTCGAGGTTAAAAAACCCTAAAACATAATTTTTCTAGGTAACATCCAAAATACAATTTTTATGTAGTTTTTGAAAAGCTTCAAGATACCATGTTTTATGGGGTTTTTGTAGGTTTCCTACTACTGACGAGCTAGAGATTTTTGGATATTGGGTTCAGACTAGGCGACACCAAAAAAATCTTTGAAAACTATAAATGGAGTTTATCACAGAATCCAAGGGCGCTTGGGTCTTTTGGACTACTAATTTGGATTCAGCGGCTCAAAATCAATATGTGTAGCCATGTCACATATAAAGTTTACACCACTTTTGTTTTTGTGGGCCAGTGTAATATCCTTTCTTCAATTTCTTGAGATTGTTTGAAAAAAAAATTTTATGAACATTTTCTAGCATCTTATAAAAATTTTTTGACAATCTAGCCCTTCTTTTCATGTGACATTTTTGGAAAAATCTTGCAATTAAAAGCTTTCATAAAAAGATTTGTTGATAAGCCCGTCGTAGTTTCCATTTGTAAATTTTTGGAAAATTATTCGGTTTGCAAAAAAAATTTCTTTCGATCTTATAAAGATTTCTGGCATATCGAAACATATTGGGTTGAAATTGGTCGGACAGCGATTTTTGTCAAACCCCAGAGTATTGGATTATAATATAAGCTGCCTATAAAGTTAAAAAATCTCAATTTTGAAAATTGAAAACAATTTTAATCAAAAATTTTTGCAATTACTTAGTAGATTGCTTTTAAGAAATTTATGAGATAGTTTCGCAAATATGAATTAAAGCTTTTAAGATAAATTGGAAGAAACGGCAAGCGGGAACGCATGATGAAGTATTTCTTAAGAAGCGATACAATGCTAATATAACGTTCAAGCAAAGTTAAGTAACTAGATAGTTTTGGAAAACCATTCACACTCACGCAACACACATTATTTGTGACCTGACCCCAGCTCACCTGCATTACCACCTGGTGTGGTTGATGCTGCTGTTGTTGTTGCTGTTGTTCCTGTTGCAACTGCATTTGCTGTTCATGGCTCTGTTGCATGCGTCGCAGTGTTACCGGTGAAGCCGGTTGATGACGTATAACACCCAATGCCCTTACCTTATCCGATACCTTTTGCGCAGGACGCACTGCATCCAAAAGATATGCAGGTGGCGGTGGTAAATTTTCAACTGAACTAGATAGAGCATTTTGGTGTTGGTGTGCGAGATTTAAAGTTGTGCTAGTGTGCTGTTGTTGTTGGGGATTGATCAGCTGTTGTTCCAGCTAAATTATGATACACAAATAAGTACAATCGAAATTATAGGGATAAAAATACGTAAAGCGTGTTACTTTCAAGAACGATCTCTCGGATTTTGATGATACTTATACATTATAGAGATCTAGTCTATTGTTTATGATTTTAAGCAGTAGGTATTTATGTACATCTGTTTCTCCACAACTTCTAAGGCGCTTATCTTAACTTGACGAATGAGGTATCGTTGGAGTCGTCTGAATGGTCCGCTGGTTATAGACTATGTAAGGTCATATTAAATTGACTATGGCGCCCTCTAGGGAACAAAAAGCTTATAATGAAAAAAATAACTTTTAACGCACTTGGATTCAATAATAAAATAAACACAAATACTAATACCTCAGAAAGTTATAAATGTGTAAATGAATTGGTTATGACAATACTGCCCAGAGCGCAAGTACTGAGGCATGGCTAAATTCAGTTTTTTAACATAAACTTACATATAATGCATGTTTTGGCAGATACATACACGATATTCCACATATCGGAATCGCAGTCACGAAAATCTGGCTTTCCCCAAAATCAAAGAGATCACTTAAAAAATAGACCGCTTCACGTATTTTAACCCATAAACATTAACAAAACTAAAGCAAACGTCATGGTGTTTGTTTTGTAGTGTATTGGGCTTAAAGCTAACTTGGCTTAAGAACTAAGCTAAGAAGACGCTAAATATAGGGCATAAAAATAATTTGTGACTTACCCCAACAGTTGCATTGGAACTAGGTGTTACCGAGGAGCTGCGCCTAACCGGTGGCGGTGGCTTGGCCTGATTGATAGACGAACGACGCGCAATACGCGTTGAAGCTGCAGCTGCGCCTGCGCCTCCTGTTAAATAGCAGATCATTTTATTAGCGGCAATGTAAGTTAATAGCCTTATGTTAAGTTTAATAGAGTTATGTACAGTCTACACTTTGATTGATAGTTATACTTTACTATATATATTGATTATGACGCACACAAAACACAGGACACCATAATACCAGTTACACGATTATGTCAAATTATGATCATGATAATATCATGCATATGACATGGACAGTAAACTAGACAGGCACAAAAGAAAGGCTCCGAAGTCTAAGTTTGTTTTTATAGCTACATGATCTGACGCGCCCTATCAATATTGGCGCAACATATCTTGGTTCAACGCCTCAACTCAGAGTTTACATTTTTGCTAGTTAATTTAAATATACCATAGCGTCAGCCAGGCTCATGAAGTCATGAGCTCATTGTGCACAAGGCCTTGAGCTTAAAGCAAACCTTATCACATCTAATTGAAATTATTTTATCCTAGCTTCTCTCTGTGGCATTGGCAGACACATCATCTGCTGAGCGAAGAATAGAGATCCAGACGAGAATCAGACAGCATCTGTAAGGGTGGCCTCTGGCAAGCCAAGCAACTTCAATAACACTGCCAGACACACTGCCAAACAGTTGTAGAGAAAAGAAGAGAAGATGCCCAGACGAGAATCAGACTGGATCTGCAAATCTAGTTCGAATAGGTTTAAGAAAATCTTCGGACTTTCAAAAATCCCTTGAGATACTGACTGGACAACTTTCGGGACACTTCAGGTTTAGGAAACACCTGTGCAAAATGTGTGGTATTAAGGTAGGCGTGACGCTGACATCAGAAGAATGTCTTCCTTTTTTGACAGTCATGGAGTCCCAATGCACGATGTCATCGACCATTCCAAATAATCAAGTTTATCACGAGTATGGGACTAGTTGAGAAGCACTGGGGCTAGAAGATCCTAGTAGATCATTAGGATCAAAGGTCAGCTGCCCAATAATATTATTATTATTGTTGCTAATCTAATCAAAACAATTCTTCTTAACAGCGGGATATGCGAAATTGAAAGGTATAACCATTGTTCGCGAAACCTATAATTCTGTAGTGCCACGAAAGAAACTACTCTCGATAAAGAGTAGAGGACTGAAGTCAGTGAACAATGGTCGTACTACTCAATCGCTAAGGATAGGTTACCATAGTTTGACCCCGGATCGGTTAGACTAGTTAGGCTTGTTAAGGTCAATACTGCACAAGCGATGGGCTTGGCATTAAATTGTCCTGGCTGGCATTAATTCGTAATTTGCTCAAAAAGTTTTGAATCTCTGACCAGGTTGGAATCCAGAGTTGTTACGCCCATTCTGATAAGGGATTTAGTTCCGTCGCGTCAGATGATATAGGAAACATGTGATGCCGACACCCTGTTCTTGTCTAGTTGTGCTATGTATGAAATTCTAGAGCTCCCAGTTCCGTAAGTTTTGTTAAACACATATAAACAACACCAATTTTTTTAAGTGCAGCTTTTTTAAACCCAGAACTTTTTTGTTAACCGTTAGAATAGCAGTAGTTTAAAGCAGTTGCAGTTAGGCGTAGTTGATATGTACTGTTATGTAAAGCTTTTATGTAGTTTTATGTTGATGATGAAGTTAAAGTTTATTACAGGGACGAACGATGTTTTTTATTTTAGCGAGGAGCAGCGTGTGCGACTTGTTAGAGAACACAAAGTACCAACAAAAAACACAGAGTGGTCTTAATGTTTTGTAAGACTGTAAGCAAGAAGCGTAGAATTTTTGAACAAAATAAAGTAGTATGACCGGAAAAGAAGAAGAGCACCCAAAATTAATAGGTAATGTGAAAATAAAGCTAAAGTACCCGAAATAAAAGGTAATGTAAGAGAAAACATAAAAACAAAAAGGAAACAACAAAAGTAAAAGACGAACCCGACGACAACGAAGCCGGTCTGGGAGTTATGAACGGCTTGGTTGCTGCTGCACCGGCTACATGGATTTGGGCATTCTTAAACGCATATGAATTGGAGGGGTTTACAGATGCGGCTGGTGGTTTGCTAGCGGAGTTGGTATAGGAGCTGGTAGCAAGGCACACTGACGCTGTTAAAGTAGTGGTAGCCCGAGGAGTTGCAGTTGATGCAGCTGATGACGCTGCTGATGATGATGTTGATGATAATAATGATGTAGCAATGGGTGTTCCTGTTTTTGTATATTGGACATGATTTGAGTAGGAGGAGTTTGAATTTGAGTTTAATGTTTGATGAAGTTGGTGGGCAAGCATTCTATGATTTTGATAATGATGAGTTGTGGTAGTGGCGTTTGTTGTCGATGGTGATTGTGATGATGTTGAAGTTTGTAGCTGTAGCTGTAGCTGCAGCTGATTATAAGCTAGACTTTTGGATGCAGACATAGATACAGATGTAGATGCGGATGCAATAACGGTACGCTTGTTATTAATGACATTACAGTTTGTTGGGGTTGTTGTTGTGGTTGCTGTTGTTGGGGGCGACTGTGGTGAGTGTTGTGGTTGTTGTTGCTGCTGCTGCTGCTGCGGCATTTGCTGCTGTTGTTGCTGTTGTTGTTGGTGTTCCTGTATCTGCTGCTGCACTAATTGCTTCTGCCTGCGTAACTTCATATCTAAATCACTTTTAAAGTCTAATTTTTTAGCTATCAAAGGCTTCTCTACTCCCAGCAAGCTTGGCTCCGCCGCATTAACCTGACTTTGTCCCTGCACATCGCCATTAAAAATACTTAAGCTGGGCTTTGGCGGCAGCTTGCGACGCACTGGCGCACTACTATCACTGGCTGCTTGCTGTTCACTTGGCTGCTGCTGCTGCTGCTGCTCTAACCCAGCTTTAACCTTAACCGTACCTCTGCTATCCAAATGCGGCATACGCTGCGGACTTATGCGTCCTAGCAGCTGCAGCTGCTGTTCACTGCTCGTGCGAAACGAGGAAAGTCGCTGCTTGGCAGGCGCCACTGTAGCCAGATGGCTGGCACTAATTGACTTCTCCGGCGACTCGGGTGAGCCACTTAGATTGCTGGGCAACTGCTGCAGCTCACGCATTTCATGTAGCTGCAGCTGCTGCGGATCCTTGGTGCGCAACATGACTATCTCCGAGTTTTGCTTGACAAACTCTATGTCCGGCGTATTGGGTATTTGATGATCATAGATGACTACCACAGCGCTGCCACTGTCACTGTAGTTGTCCACATAGGCATGACGGGGCAGGCACAGACTGTCCGAGGCTACCGATATGCTATCGCCGGTGCCTGCATACAGCGAACGTCCCTCATTGCCGGCGCCACCATTATAAGGATCATCACGATTGGAGGCTACTATATGCGCAAAGGTGGGATTCTCATAGCCATCGCTGCTGCTTACAGCCATGCCCTCGGCTCTCGAACTGGTCTCACTCATGTAACAGCGACTTAGCTCCGAGTCGCTGGCATAGTTGTCAGCTGCACCAGCTTCAGTTAGCTGCTGCTCCAAGAGTGCGCAGTTTTGGTTTCTATCATCGGCTGGCAGCTCTTCAGAGGTTGTATCGGATATATCTGTGCCACAGCCACTGGAATTGGTTTGATTGCTGCTGCTGGCAAAGTATTCGTTGCTGGCTGGATTCAGTGTCAAGCTACCAAAGGGTTCGTTGCTATTGTTGTTGGCGCCATTATCGCTGACATGACCCGAATTGTTGTTGCTGCTCTGCTTGCACTTGCCCTCATCGATCTCACGTTGGAACGAGTCTAGTTCGCCAATTAAATTATTTAATGCTTGTATGGAATCTTCGAAAGACTTATCTATATAAGGGTTTATATAGAAATATGGTGTGTTTTTTTTTTTGGTTGTAGTTGTTGGTGCATTGGTATTATATGTTGTAGTTGTTGTTGTTTTTGTGAATAGATAGTTTTATATATATATATATACACATGAGAGAGAGAGCGCAATTTGTTGAGATATTTTTACAGATTTCCATAGGAATTGGTATTTTGTTTGGTATTTTTGGCATTTTAAAAGTTGTTGGTTGTTGGTTTGGTTTTTTTTTGTGTATGTGTGGTGTGTGGTTTGTGTTGGTATTGGTGTTTGGTGTACGTGGGAGATTTACGACAAAACAAAAAGAGAAAAAAAGTAAACAAAACAGAGAATGGGTTAAAAATTAAATACAATACAATTGACGTTAAATTTAAAAATGGGGTTCTTTAAAATTTTGGGCTACTAAAAAAAGTAGAATGTAAGCTAGGGTTGATTAGGAATTTCTGGAATTGTGCCAAGGTGGGTTTGTTGGTGGTGCTTGAGTAGTTGTGCTATAGGCATAGCAGACAGTTGCCACATTACTTACCCATATCCTGCTGCTCGCTGGCGACACGCGTATCCTCTACACGCCGCGCTGCAACTGCACCATACAAGCCACCCACATTGTTATCTATGAGTGGTGTGCGTGCCGGCGGGGGTGCGACTGGAGCGGCTACGGCAGCCGCCTGCTTCTCAAACATGGAGGCTTTTTGCAGCACAGAGGCGCGAGAGCGTTCATCATTCTCCACAAAACTAGAGGCATTCGTTTCGGTGTTAGCGCTTTGGGCCTCAGTGGAGTTGCCAGTTTTGTTGGCATCCGCTTCGGTTATTTTCAAAGCATCATTGGCCAGCGATGAAGGTGGTGTTGGGGAATTCACGCTAAATGCAAAGCCCAGACCAGACATGCTGCCGCCACTTGGTGTACCTGCGGCAGTGGACGTGGGTGAATTGGTTAGCAATGGCGAATAATGATTCTGTGGCGTGGAGCTGCCACTGGACGGGGTGGTATTTGTGTGCCCCATAAGCGAAGCAGCTAAGGCTGCCGAATCATTGGATGGATGTGAGTGCAGCGAGGCTGTGTTCGAGGATGCCGTCGAGGATATGGAATGGGAGCGTGTAGCATGTGCATGATTGATGTGCTGTTGCTGTAACAATTGATGCTGTTGCTGTTGCAGCTGCAACGAACCAGTGGAGGAGTCATTCGAGTGCTGTGAACAATTGGAATCTATGGAGGTTTGCTGTTCCAGCTGTGGCATGGACTTGGCTGCTTGGTGCTGCTGTTGTGGTGGTTGTTGTTGCTGCTGCTGCTGTTGGTGGTTAGTAAGTTTTGAAGCAGTCAGCATGGCCAGTTCGGAGGTGTTAACATAAGTGGGCGGGTTTTGTTGCTGTTGTTGCTGCTGTAGTTGCTGTTGTTGTTGTTGCTGCTGTTGCTGAGCATGGTGCGCTACAGACAGCTCTGTTTTGGTTTGGTTTTTTTTTTTAGCACATTTTTACATTGACAAAGCATGCGCATTGTGGGGTAAGATTTGAAAGAGAGAGAGATGAAGTAGCACAACAATTAGAAAATTTGTTTAGTTGAACCATGGATTAGGCGTAAGCGTGCACACACATACGTTTATAGCATAAAGATGAACTCATGCAAGATTTGGCGTTACCTTTTGTGATATGAGCTGGAATCGGTGAGGGGCACTGACGCGGCAGCAGATTACCCGAATTCTGGCGATGATTGCTATTGGCCGACAAGGGGCGTTCCAGCGAGGAGCAACGCTGTAAGCAAGAGCACAATTATAGGTCAGTTGGGCATAAGATAAAGTTTACGATAGGTATAGCTGATCGATTATAGCTAACTAAATATAGTAATTTTTGAATCGTTCAGAATGACTTAGATTTATCATGCTACAGTGCTGAAGATTTGGAATAGAATAATAGGAGTAGTAGGAGTAGGAGAGAGTCCTCGCTATACGTCGATTAAAGCCAGTAAAAAGTCTTGACTTGGTTTTGCGTCATAATTAAGTCAGATCATGAAATCAAAAATTATAAAACCCCTGCCTTGGTAAAAATGCTGTGCCCGCTACTGAGTCAGTCCATACTGGTTTTCTGGACACCGAAGCGTTCACCGAAATAACTGTGCTGAACAATCGCAAATTAGGGGAACAGTCGTAGCTCAGGCGGAAAGAGAATGGGACACTGTGTCCGGTTGTCACATCTTCCGAGCACTCTAGCCACTCTGCAAGTTGTGCAGGGCACTGCACCATAAGCCTAATGGCTGAGAGAATTCACGTTCCCCATCATGACTTTTGCCGCAGCACCTTTTATGTGATTGCCCGGCACTTCTTAGGAAACGCACCCAGCTTCTGGGTTAACCATTCTTTGAAGATCTGGTCAGTCTGCCATTTTCGTCGAATTCTCAAAATGGTTCTGCAAGGAGAGAGACATAGGAGAGTAGGTTGGCCTATCAGCTTTGACCTTCAAAATCCCAGGGTAACCTCCCTCCACCCCTACACCCTTCCTTTTTAATGCTAATTTTTTCTTTACATTAGGTCTCCATCGTCTCTGGGTACACCTACCATAACTTCTGAAGAAAGAATCGGCTTCTTAGTTGGCAGCTCAAAGCCCAACGTTATTGCCGGCTCGACAGTATGGGTTGGTTGGACAGACAAAATCAGTATCATCTACGTCAAAATTGAGAATTTATACAAGCCTCTTTTGGTAATATATACTCAAACTTTTCTCTATTCCCAGGGTCGGAACAGCGTCAGCCTTAAGCATTAAAGACTTAAGTATATAAGAACTTTAACCCCCAACTTCTTCTTGATTCCAAATCAAATAAAGCCATACTGAACGACCATATAGCTTAAGTTAATTGTAGATTGCAGATGAAGCGATATAGAGATGTGATTTATTCGGGGATTTTTTTTGTTCATGCAAATGAGCGCGCCAGGGGCTACAGGTATTAAGGTCCTCTACGCCACTTACCACATGAGCTGGCTTCTAACAGTTACACGCGACCAGAGCAACATCAAATAAAAGAAACACCTTAATAACTAGATCTCCAATATGCCAAAAAAAAACAATTTGGATGTGCAGGCTAATTGCAATACTTACAACTGGCAAGGGCGGACGACTAAGTACCGCAGCTGGTGACTTCTGTGTGACGGGCGTGTTCTGTCCGGAACTACCATTAACATTAACGCCAACAGCTGAGCCAGCCTCGTGTATGGTTTCGGGATTTTGAAAGGTGTATACAGTGAGTGGTGGACGCTGATGACCCTTCTCATAGGCAGTAGATATGGTATGCGGACGATCGGCTGTGGGTGGCAGTGTATCCACAACATCCTGGGAATGTGGCGGCCATGTGGAAACCGCATGGGTTTGGCTGGTAGCCGTAGATACCTTTAAAAGCAATGTTAGTTATTAAAACAGTTTTTAGTATAAAAAAAAAAAAAAAAAAAGTGTTGGTTAACACCATTGAGTTGGAAAATCAAAAAACGGGAGAAATTAAATAAAATTAAAACCTGTGTTGTTAGAGCTGGCGATGAGCAAAAGCCACTATCACTGGATTCACCAGGTTTCAAGCGTATTGCGGGCGTTATAAACTAAAAACACAAAAATTTCAAAGATTACAAAATAATTGTAAAAAAAAAACAAAACACACACACAAAATACAAAAAATATTTTGAATAAAACTATATACAGCTTGGACCAACACGCACCTGTGACAAAGAGCGTTGATAGTGCAGATGCCCAGGTGAGTTGCTGGAGCCGCTGCTGTTCATGGAACTAATGCTGCAAACGGAGCTTTTACGCGAGCCTAGCGAATTGGAGCAGCCACCACCTTGGGAGCCTGAACCACCGCCTGGTGACTCGGGATATAAATTTATTGTAGCCTTGGCATCGTGTATAAGATCCTCGGATGCTTGTGGCAGCACACTGGGCTCTTTGGTTACCAAAGCAATCGATTGCATAGCCTCCTGCAAAATCAAAAACATAGTCAGGTTATTAGACATAACTTCGCTGCTTTTAAACAAATCAGCACACCCACCTGTAAGTGTCCCAGTTCGGACATGACTTCGCACTCCTCATGCACCACCGGCTGCAGCATGTGCACAAAATTGCAATAACGTAGACGCTCCTCCACCATGGCCGCACGCAGTGACTTTTTCTCTACCTCCTCCAGCTCGGCGCGTCTTAAAGTCACATCCTGCATGTGCGAATCCATCAACGATTGCATGCCATCCGTTTGACCTTTGCGTGCCTTCTTCTGCAGACGCAGCGTATCGCTGGAGCGCTTCTTAAGCTCAGTGCGGCATCGTTTATACTCCTTGGCATGATCCTTGTCAATGGTGGCCACTGTGCGTTTCCAGTCTTCAATTTTATCCTATAAAAATATTCAATTTAAATATAAATTTTCTCCCACTTAACTTAAATCTGTTTGTCTGCTCACCTGCAGTGGCTGCACTAGGCAATCCATAATTGCAGTCGTAAAAGTTTTAAGGCGCGTCTCCACCGCCTTGTGACGTAGACAAACACGTGTCAGTGCTGTGCCAATTTCCTTCGATGCACCTGCAAGTGCCCAGAGGGCAAAACATTTTGAAAATTGTATTAAATGTGCCAGTTCTTGGGTGGGTTGCAACGGATTGTCATGACTGTCTGTGACAGCAGCAAGGATTGCAAATGCCTTACATGCTATGACCGCCTCAACTTGTGCCACATGCTACCAACCATAATGCCAACAATTGCATGTCATGTTGTCTAGTCGACGTTGCAATTCTTTGTATCTTTAGTCTTTTGTGGCCTGCATGCAACACAATTTGCCTGCTCGGTCAATAACCGGTCTTATGTGAGTTCGGGTGTGCGTGTGTGTCTGTTTGTTCCCATTATGCCCCCAAAACCAAAATAAAGAGAAAAAAAAACACGGTCATGTTGCAAACACACACCCATCTGCTCCGCTCCTTTCTCTAGTTCCTATCTATGTCCCTGATTAGCAAGTGTGCCGTTGGCTTGTGGCTCATCAAAGTAATGGCGCACACACATGAAAATGTGTCCCAATCTCTCCCATTGGGCGGCTGCTTTATGGCATGCATTACTTTTCTTGCTACTTAAGACAGCTTAATCAGCAAACTAATAACATGGCTTCGGACCACCAGTTCCCTCCCCTCTGGTTCTGGTCTCTGACTGCTGCTTTTTGATTCATTAGCTAGTCACTTGCCTCACATGAAATGTAATTAATGCGCTGCATTAATTATTCAATGTGCTCTGAATTTTTGAACCTAGACTAACTTAACCTATTAGCTCATTGATTTTGCCAGCAATCCCAAAACAAACTAATTAGTTTAGACAAGTTAGTCCATATATTGAATATCAAATATTATTACTTATTCAAATTTTATGCTACTTTTTGGGATTACAATTAGGACAACAGCATGGACTAGTTTCGTGACGGCTTGCACCAGATGATAAGCTGGACTTTGGTTTCTCTTTGCTTTCTAAGGTCAAGCTTTATTGTGCTTTATAATGTTTTTCTTATGTATTCAAACATTTTTGTTTTCAGAAACAATACATCGTTGTATAGAAAAATATAAAAAAAATAACCTTAGTTAGATCATTTCAAACTCAAAAAACGCCACATACATTTTTTTTTTTCGAGAAAAACTCCCCCTATGATGAAATCCTGAATCCATGCCTGATGACACCTGAGCCCAATATCTGATTTTTATGTAAATATGTGTTATTACACTCAAGCTATAAAATGAGTATAAAAAGATGGCGTACGATTTTGATCAAATTTGGTACAGTGATTGGGAACTCTAAAAAAGCTGCGAGTGTCAAATTTCGTTACGATATCTTCATAAACAATCGAATTATTTATATAAAACTTTTGGGGGCTTTGTCAGAAGACCTCGAGCTATATAATATATCCCCAATATCAAAAATATAAAATAAACTTGTCTCCCATGACATAATAACGCATCTAATCTGAACTTTTTTTTTTTGCTTCAGCTCAGACAGACAGACAGACGGACATGAATATATCGACTTTAACTTTGGGAGGGTCTCCGATGTCTCTTTCTGTATGTTACATACATTTTCAGCTTGCACAAACTTAATATACCCTTTCAAAATTAATTAGCTACGAACTATTTTTTAAAAGATGATTGTTCCACTACAATTCTAGGAGCATATAATGCCCACTTCTAGACTTGTAGCGTCCCAGACGGTCCAATTTTCGAAATGGATCTTTCGGGTTTGTTAAAAATGACTTACGTCGCGCTCTAAGATGTTAGAAGATCTTAGTCCTTCTTTAAGCTATGGCATCGCAACCAGAAATCCCTGATATCATACCCTCTTCTAGACTTAGGGCTTTTCCAGTTTTCAAGTAGTCGCATATGGGATAGTTCTAACCGGGTGATGTGAAGCGCTTGGATTTAAAAAGAGAGCCTAAGTACCTATTGCGCAAATTTCTCTACAATTTCGCAAAACTACAGTCGAAGTCAGTGCAGATGATCAGCTCAGATGATGCTTCAGTCTACAATATTTTCTTGTGTATAATATGTGTGTTGTCTATGGATGGCCTAAATATAAACTGATTCCTAATCGATAACTTAGGTACAATTTTGAGTGTCATAACATTCAGAAACATTTTGATCAAGGATACCTAACATCAACATAGAATGGATAAATCCGTAAAAGCAGGAGTTAAGCACAACTTCAATATAATAAAATTCCCATTTATATACAATAGAATTAGACCTGCTTTACGAATTCGCAACTTCAACTTAAACTTTTTTAAATGTTGTCTACTTTAAGCGTAAACAGAGTTCGTACACTGTAACAAATCTTGAGCAAACTTATTCCCCGTTCTCGCTCCTTAGTCCCCTCTCTCTGCGCATAACCCCTCTACGCTTAACTCATAATTACAGTTGACTAAAGCCATAATCCATTTAAAGCTTCAACTTTGTTAAATAAAGGTTAAGAAAATTGTATTATATGCCAAGTGGCACCCATTCAATGGCAGCGAAGCGTCGCAACCCCAACAAACATTTAGTTGCTTGAGTTCCATCCACCCTTGTTCTTAAAAGACACCGTACCCAAGGCACAAAAAAGAACAATTAGCACTTGTGCAGCTTTTTGTTTGCTGCTTGTAGGGTGTTTAACCACCAAAAACTAATGAAACCATTAAGTAAAATGTACAGTACTTGACATAGAACATAACAGCTGTGAAACCCCTCCGCAAAAAGGGCACATAAGGACAAGTCGAGTGCATTTTGGCCAAACTGAAAGAATCAATAACAATTTGGAAAAAGTAAATTGAAACCCTAAAAAAAACCAATTTTGTTGACGTCTATGCACCTGGAGATACCAAACCAGTTCATATTTTGAAGACCTGCAAAAAAAATTAGAGTGTTCACTTTGTTGAGCAGAAATGCAGAAGAGCAGAAAGGCAAAATGCACAAATATGCATCAACAACTCGCACTAAAAAGAATTCTGCATCTCTACTCATCCCAGACCCTTGATTATAAAAAGTAAAGCACGTCTGCCCTAAAATGTGCTGTAAAAAGCTTCAATATGTACAATTGTGTACACATTTTTTTTTTTACTATTTTTGAGATTATTTAGCGCTTTTAATATAAATTTAATAGAGGTAAGCGGCTGCAATGTGCTTTTTTTTTACATGAAGGTCATCCCAGAATTAGTCGACCTAGCATGCTAGTGTTGGTAAATGCAGAAAAAATAATTAATGATGGGAAAGCTTAAGTTCAAAGTTAGGCGTCATTACATTGTGTAGTAATAAGTCTGGCACTTCTGCATTTCTGCACCGTTGGTCGGATTGCTAACATTGTTATTCGGATACTTCTGGTTTTTTTGATTTTTAAATACCCTGAATACAATTTTGCAGCGGTTCAAAAAATAAATTTATGTTAAGGTTTCAAAAAATTAAGTTAGGGAGTCTGAGTGTTAAAAAGCAATCTAAAAACAAAGGAAGTTATTGAATTTTTTAATAAATAACTTCTCGAACAAACCCACTAACGTGCATTTGAAAATCTCAGCGACAATACTAGTCACAGTATTCCCAACTTGTGGAAAAAAACACGAAAAAATATTACAAATTCTAGAAATACAGTTTCTACTCGTAAAATATGGCCTAGTAGCTCGAACGGTCTAGGCTAATTGTTTGTGGTCATTTTTTTTTCATATTTGTTTTTCTGCACATAATTAACAAGAATCAAAGGAGAAAAAAGAATTAAAAAAATGAAGACAAATTGGCATCTTACCCAAGTAGATTGCATAATCACAGAAATATAATGGATAGAGTAGACGCTCATTGACTGGGAGCCAATAAACAAATAAAAATAGCAAAAATGCGTGAACAAGACCAGAACTAAAGCGTAAAGTATATAAAACCAGATCGATGACCGCAGTTGACTGTAAGCGGACGTATAAATAATAAAAACAAACCTCAGCGGACAATTACAAGGGGCAACGTTGCGCGGCAAGACCCCAGCAAACAACAAATATAGCGTGTTTTTTTGTAAAGATTTTTTTTGTTAATCTTAATTTTAATAGGAACACATTCTGAGAGGTGTTTTTATTTAGTATTTTTCATCTTTTAATTGTCAATAGATTTAGTAACCATTCAAGTTTTTAAATTTAAATTATGTTTTTTATTTAAACCATCCCGAAAACTTCACTGTTTTGGGCGGTTTATGGGCTATCGTCTACTCTGTTTGAAAATTCGCAGTTAAAAATGGCGAATTCAACACAAAAAAAAAAAAAAAAAAAAAAAACCCAAACACCCTCACCCCTGGATTTTTAATTTCTGACTAAGAAACAGAACGGTGAAACACTACGGTGATTTATAGAAAATGTTCAAAATCGATTAGAAAATCAAATATGTATATAGAGAGCCCCAATTTCATGAATTTTTATTAAGAAACATGAGCATTCATAGAATATGTTCGAAATCTATAAGAAGCTCAGACCCTCACCCCTGAATTCGCCTGTGAACATAAGTCATTGCCTAATATAAGCAAAGAAGCATAATCATTACATTGATTTATAGAACAAGTTCAAAACGTATTAAAAACTCATAAAAATAAATAGGGGCTCGAAAAACAGAAGCGTCATCCCTGGGTTTACACTTCTCTCAGTTTTTAGGAGAATCGTAACTCCATTAGAGATCGTACAAAATGCCATCAGTCCGAGTTAAGATATCCCTCCTCATGTGACGCTACATTGATGGACTTGATTACCACATCAATCACTTGGCAGTTAACTTGTTGGATAACAGCGCCCAAAGACCGGTTGACCAGCGAGTTAAAAAAAAACACTAGGAAGTCAACTTCCTTAAGTAACTTACAGAACAGATAAGCTGAACAGATAACTTCCGCCCTACACTTCTAAATTTTACTTAAGTTAAAAAAAAAAACACCCTATACACATATGGTGCTACAAAAATCTATACACGCGTATATATAGATACATAGTTTATTTGCTGAGGAATCCAAAATTACATAGAATTGAACTTACCTCTTGAATTTGTAGCTGCGTCTGCTATTTTTTGGAAAGCGTCCAGATATGCGGCAATTGCCTGAATGGCAGCTCTGCAAAGAAAAATAAAAAAAAATTAATTAGGTACATAAGTTATATAAGATTGTATATAATCGTAGGCAGTAAATAGTTATAATTATTTTAATGACATTGAATATGCTGTTATTGGTCTTTCAATCAGCAACTTAATGATCAGCAATCAATCCGCAAATGTCAAGTATCCATAGATAGACTTGTATGTGTCTATAGAGCCCCACCTTAGATGCTTCTTAACATCTCAAGATACTGTATCTGACGTCTAGGGCCTTATGTGCAAACAATACATATGTATGTCAAGCGCATTGAACAAAAACACTTAAGAATTTCTCTTAATTTCTTAATATAATGCGAAAAATACTTTCCGAAAGTGATTAATGCAAGATATATGTTATGTGTTGGTACAAAGTACAAGATAGAAGATACTTTTAATCTGCAGCAACACATATTTAGTTTTGGCATCAAAATATGTGGGCCAAGTGAAATGCGTTAAAACGTAAAAGAAATTAATAAAAATAAACAAAATAATCATGAAAGAGGAAAACAAAAAACAAAAAAAACAGACAAAAACTGCACTTAATAATAAAAAAGATATTTAGTGTGTGAAAATGGGAAATCTTCAACGAGAGTTGATTTATGGCCATGGGACAAACGATAGCTTATCATTATTTTCGTTAAGAAATTCATGCCAAGAACTTGTCAAGTTTTCTTTTAAATAATCTTAGGCGTGTTTCAAGGTTATGCCAACTATAAAAATTTTATTTTCATTCTCTATTTTCTTTTTTACACGAAGGAGTATATGGGCGTTCATTTTTTTTATGATAATTTATTTTATAGTCAAAAATGTGAGCGAAATTTTAATAATCCTTTCTTCCGAAGCATTATATCATTAACTAATGATCCCTTGTGTTTTTCGATCTCAGATGATCCAGTGACGAGCTGCAGTGATCACGTCAAAACCCTTGCAAATTTGCCGTATTTTTTTTTTGTCAAATGATTTTATGTAAACATCTCAACTTAACAGAAATAAGTTAATATAGTACTTCATTACTAAAATACTGCACAACAGCTACTGAATTCTTCAGTCATATATACAGTCTAGTCTTCGTAATCTCTTAAGTTTTTTCTAGATTTTTTTTTTAAACTTTTTTGTAGAAAATAGTTAAAAGTCTCAAATGGATGAAATATTGTAAACGAAATCGTTATATTTTTGAAAATAATTCTGCGTTTAGCAAAATTAAAAATTAATTCACTCACAAAAAACACAATACAATATTTAAAAAAAAAATGCGATATAAAAATGTCTAGCCATGAAAAATTGTCAAAATTTAGGATGATCTAATACGCCTTATAATGATCGGTTATCAGCCTCGTAGAAAGCCCAATAAAGATTAAATGCGTAGCGTTTGGGGGCAAACAGTGCTGGGCCATTGACAGCTAGATGGCGCCAGCAGTAACAGCAACTGCTCTGTTTTAGCGCTGAAAATTACTACTGTCGCCATCAAATGTCAAGTGCCTAAAAAAAAATTGGGCAGCACTGGTGGTTAACAAGACTGCGTACCAAAGTTCTTTGCCCTAAGAATTTCGACAGCTTTTTTTTAATGAAGTTTTGCTTTCTTACAGGGCTTTTCGCTTTGCTGGTCTTAAACAAAAACACAGTTCTTTGGTTTAATGAGTTAGCAGGTATTCAAAATCTTCTAAGGGTTCTAGGGTTTCCGAAATGACTTTTTCATTATATCTACTTTGACTTACCTTAAGCATGAGTGCAGTTTGCTGGCCTTTGCCACAAAATCCTCCCATAGTGGCGAAGTGTTCTGTAAAATAAAAATAAAAGCTAGTTAATAACAATTGCAAACAATTTAATAAATATAGATTAGTATTCATAATCTTTTTCATACAAACTGTACTGTGATGAATTATTTTTTGTAAAGCTTTTATTTGCACTCTCATTGAATCACATTGCAGATCCAATTGAGTTTATCTTTGTTGTCTGTATGTTTTATTAAAACTTTATTGACAACACAAAAAATACTTTTTTTTATCAATTTATTATATGTATCTCTGTGAATCAGTAACTATTGAGTTGCTTAAGTCCATTGTGGCATACAAAAGCGTACATAAGGGGTTTAAAGCCTTTTAAAAGTCACTAAAATTCGCAATATTTCATTCTTAAAACGCCATCTGTGTGGCTAGAATGAAAGTAGAAACATCCTAAAAAAGTTATAAGCCACTTCCAAAGTTTCTCACAATAGAAAACCGGTAGAGTCGAAAAAAATGTGGTTCCCCACGAATTTGGACACGCTCTTATAAGGCAGCTTAAGTGGTCAACATTTTTTTTTATCAGTTTCAGTGTCAAGCGGCAATCGGATCTGTTCCACAGAAGTTAATGAAATAAGTTGTAATCGTAACATATGGATACAAAAACAAACAAAAAACGCATAGTACAAGAGTGTAAGTTGCGTACTTTAATGGTTAATAAAAAGTGAAAACCGGTTTTTGTACCAAGCTGCAGCTTTACAAGCCACACTGCAATTGGCAACTTATCGGGCATTATGGCCAAATAAAAAGTGGCTCTGACCATTTTGAAAATGTCCATCTGTTGTGGCTCAGAGATTATTGGCTGCTTTGTGTTTTTGCAGTTACCGAAGCCTTACAATATTACACAATAAATGACATTGAATTTTTTAAAACCAGTTAATAAACTTAGTAAAATTAAAAAAATTATAACATATACATATGCATTAAGCGATAAAATCAAAGTCAAGCCTTTTGCCATTTCATCTGATATCACTTTCGATTTCACTGTGCATTCAACCAAAAAATTACAATTTTATGTTTGTCCCAAAAAAAAAAAAAAAAAATAAAAATAAAAGGCAACCACAGTACAAAGCGAAAATGTCAATTTGCCAGAGCCCCCAAGCCAAGATTGGTAAAAAACGATATAAGAGCAAAGGTAAAAACTAAGGTAAGTCAAACAATGGTTTTGCGACAAACCAATCGATATGGATGTTTTTCTTTGGTAGACTTTTAGCCTGTATATAAGTATGTGTATATGCAAGAAGGTAGCTTGAGAAATAACTATCATTATAATATAATAACATTTCGTTAATGAAAATAAAGTTGTTGGGATGCTAAGAATAGCCCAAGAGCTCCTCAGCTACTGTTATTCCCTAAATAAACTTTACACTCAGGGATGCTTCTAGACGGTTGACACCGTGGTTCGAAATTCTGGAACCGCCAAAAAGGGATGCCCTTCTTCTGACAAAAACGTCAGACTCGGTGAGTATGTGTTACGAGGATTCCTCCTTAATGTGACAGAATTTTCGTTAAATAAACTTCACCAGTGTCACCCTATGTCTTTTTGAAGCGTGCTAATGGAGAATCACTCGAAAATATATATAGTCCGAATTTTGTTTTTACACGTTAGACACGTTCCAGAAAAAAACTGTGTAAAAAAAGACGTGAAGTAAATTCTTAAGCTGCTATGAAAATAAATTAGAAAAGGGAATTTACTAACTAAATTTCTAAAAGATTAGGTTAATAAAAATATTTTATTTTAAAATTTTATCAAATACCTTTCTTTAATCGTTCTAAATCAAATGAAATTGTGTATAACCATTTTTTTCAAAACCGTGTAAAAAAAGAACGTGTAAAAACAAAATTGGGTGTATATTTAAACATCGTTTGATTTTTCGATATAAAGTTAAGAGTAAAAAAATGATATATAACATTTGATATTTTATTGTTGCCTCCCCCTTCCCATAAATAAATTTGTCTAGTTTACTACCACATTTTTTAAGTAACAACATTTATGTCATTTAAAAAATAAAAAAAAATATATATTTTTTTAAAATAAATTTTTTTTTTTTTGTACCAGATCGATTTTTTTCATATTTATACAATATAGAGAAGCGACTAAAAGAAGTTTTAAAAAAGAAACGATATATTTAAGGAACATTCTCAAAAAAAAAATTGTATATTTTTTTACATATTTATTATTTTTTTTTTTTTATAATTACTTTCAAGGCAAAAACGATAACAAAAAAAAATTTTTTTGTTTTGCTTATAAGCCTTACAAAAAAATAAGCAATGGAATGACAAAACTTCATATCAAAAAATCCCATTTGGGATATTCCATTTGGAATTTTTTTTTATGAAGTTTCGTCATTTTGTGCGAAAATTTTCGAACTGCGTACAAGTCACAGAAATTCGTGTCTGTAGATGCATGTAAACTAACAAATAAAATATCTTTATTCTTTTTGGAAATACCAACCAAGATTCTCTTGAAACAGTTTTTTACTATTCACAACTCTTAATACAATTTCTTAACTGTGCACGAACATGGGATTCATCACAATACCTCAAAGATAAAGGAACAGCTGAAGCATTGAAAATCTGAAAAATCAACTCCGAAAAAAGTCATGGTTCGCAAGCCCCTTGCTCAAGGTAACTGGGAGCTATTAGACCGATATATTAAATACTTCACAAAAAAAAAAAAAAAAAAAAAAAAAAGGAAATGGTCTCCTTTGAGGCCACTTATTTTTAAGCCTACCCTCGTATAAGCTTTCAATGCATGTAGCTGTCACTGCTAGTACAGCCCTAATCCGCTTAGCAGCTAGTTTTCAAAACAGCAGGTGACTTTATACAGTTTATAGCATATAAAAGTTTTCCACTAAAACTTGTTCTAAAAATAATATTAAGTGGCTTTTTTTTATGAAACTACTGCAATTATCTAACAGGAATATTAAAAAATAAAAGGTATATCGCTTTTTAATAAGGCAACAAAAAAATATATGTACCATTTTTTTCAACAGCACAAGATGACATAATTTGGCTTAGTCCATTTAGCAAGAGCAACAAACCATTACCTTATTCAATAAAAAATAAAACAGATTGCATATTCTCATTACGTAATTTGGTGACGTCATACTGGTACTCACTATTTTCAGTTCTGTATCATTTTTGGCAACACCCTAAAATTTCAGTTGGCGTCTTCAAGAATTTTAAAAATAAGTTCGTTTCTTGTTTAGAATTAATTTCTACTTTATTAAAAAACATAAAATAAATAACTATCAAATCGCATTTTGCCAACTGATTCTTTTAATCTTAGCCTTTTTTCGAAGTCACCAAGATAATTTACGGGAATATTTAAGAGACAGCTCTTAAAGTTTAAGTTACAATTTTCGTTTTTACATACGCTTAAAAAAGTGAGAAAATGAAAATTTTAAAACAATTTGCTTTTTTGAGAAGGTGCTAAGATACATTTCGGAGGTATTTAAGCGAAATTTGTTTTCTTTGAGTTTTCAACGAGTTGAAGAATTTCAAATAATTTCTGTATTTACCTTTCTTATGTTCAAACTAACAATATTAACATACAATTAATTGCGGTAGGTCATTTTCAATCATTCAGCTACCATTTGACAATTGATACAAAGATAGAGAGAGCTCCCCAGCATGACGTATGCCTTATAAGGTTTTTGCAACATAACGCCGCCTTTTTCATGTCGGCTGTCAACAGAACCTGACTTGAATGCGAAAGCCAAGTATTTTTGCGGCATTATATGTCATTATGTCATCAAAAGTATCGAATATATAAGAAACCCAGACGACAAATCGACTGACAATAGGCAGTTGACAGTTGAGCATGATTTGGCTTTCTGGACCACTCATTGTTTGGGTCGTTTGGGTAAATGATATGCCACTTTTGTTAAGTGTCTTTGTTGATCATTACAATGGGTCTTAGGGTTTGTTGTATTGACAACTAATGAGCATTTCATATAGTAGTTATTTAACTTCCGCAAGATTTGTTTTGGCTTTAAAGAATTTCTTGTTTATGCAACTCTCAAAAAGGTATCAACAACTACATAAAAAAACGGTCTACATTCCTCAAAAAGCAGACTGAAAACGTAATAGAAATCGATGCCAACTTACTTGACAACCAAACCAAAAAAAAAAAAACGGAAGAGCAACGTTCTATTTCTACTAGATAGTTGTGCAACTTTCGTGAGATTTATGGTGGGTTTTGGAAAATTTGTTTTTTATAAGGTCTAAATTCATTAAAAAAAATCGTTATTAACTCACTTTGCAAACAAAAAGTAACTCTACTAGACCAATTCTAAGAAAATGCAATCCTTTCAAATTTAATTCCTGCGAAATTGAGTGTTGAAAACGTCATAAACTAATTCATCTGCACAAGTTGAGTGTTGGAACAGGTGCCAACAAATTCTTGTGACACTCCTAATACGCCTGATCAAACCAATATTCAAAACATGTCAAGATATCAAGTCTGTCAAAAACTTTATTACATACAATTACAATTCAGACAGATTTCGTTGAAATATTGACAGAAACCAAGCAGTGTTGTATTTGCTGCTCTAAAGCATCAAATACACAGTCAGATCAGAAATTATTCGGACACTTTGAAATTTTTGAAAGCGCTCTAACTAGGCGAAAAGTTGCTATACAAAAAATTATATGCAAAAATAACAAAACAAATTTTTTAAATTACAATAAAAAAATTCAAAATAAATAAATATTACTACACTTTTTAAAATGTAAAAAAAATTTATAAGAAAAAATTAGGTTATTTAACTTTTTTTTCCTGAGTATATTATGTTTATATAGATCTTATAAGTTGAATGTTACAATTTTTTTAGTTTCAAAATTTGGAAAAATTTTTATACTTTTTTTTACATTTTGTAAGTGAAAAGTTATTACATATTTATTAACATTTTATATAGACCTTTAAGTTTAAGAGTTTAAGAGTTTCATAAAAAAAAAAATTTTTTTTTTTTTTTTTTATTTAGGTACATTTTTTTTATTTAATTTTTTAAGTAAAAAGTTTTAACGTCTTGCAATAAGCTTTTTGAATATATCTTGTTTATTGCTATCAGATGTGACCAAAGATATATGTGCATTTCCATAGAAAGCTCTACAAATGTGTATTCTTAAGTGTAATATAAAAAAGAATTATTCAATTTGAGTAACGTCACGCCAGTTAATTTATTTTAAATTATACTAAAATAAACTCATATACCAACAGACTCACAAATTTGTAATCAAAACCCACTTCTATTTTTGTAACGTCACGTTAGCGCAGTTTTGCTTGTGTCTATGATTGTTTTTCTTGTTTCTTTTTACATATTTTGCCATTCAAACGTAACGTCACGCCAAAAATTTTTGTACTAAATTTAGTGCTATTCAATGGCCAGTTAAATATCTTTTTCAAAAATCTACTTTAACCTTTTTTCACATATTTTGTCGTACAAGCGTAACGTCACGCCAAAAAGGAAATGCCCATATATATTAAAATAATAGAAAGCCTAAGAAAAAGCACACACAAAAAAGTTTTGGTCCTGAACCCAAAATTCTTTTATAGATTTCCTGTCCGTAGCAGAGTGTAAAAAGCTATTTTTTCAGTAAACTTTTTTGGAAAAAAATGTTTTTAAGCCGTTTTATATTTACTGGGACAGACTTTGGCTTTGATGAAACCACTCGAATAATTTTTGTTTTGACTGTAGATATTTGAGAGCTTAGAAAAACCCATAACGTGGGTTGACAAATTCCATCCATTCATATTTTGGTACACAAGGCTATCTATCTTAATATGTAGTGTACATGGTACAAACTCCTATTGACAAGTTTCGCATGTGTGGACAGACGTTGGTTTAAATAATACGACGACTTCCTGATGATTGAAAAAGCGTGGTGTAAATAGTTTAGCTCAAATACATAGTATCTACTGCCCACATGGACTTGTAGATACAAACATACTACTACACATATTCAATCAAAAAAATACAAAATCACAAATTTTATAAATCGACGCGTAGGTTGTAAATCGGTGGAGAGCACTGACACAACTTGTTGTTGGGTTATTGGCATTTTATGAATAAAGATTTTTATGCTACGGATATTTTGTGATGTTTTGCAGTTTTTCAACTAGCAAGAGGCGGCTGGTCAATTGAGATACAGATACGAGTACATATAAAACATATAGATACATACTACATATATACATAACACGCTGCACTTTTATTACAGTCTGCCGCCAAATTGTTTGCGTTGGCGTTGGACACTTTGGCCGTTACAAAGTTGTAGATATTTGTTTTTACGACTCGTTTTATGAATGAATGAATATCCCTATCAATGGATTAGTCAGTTTATATTTATCTGACATTTTATGGTCCGATTAATATGGAAATTGTTGAAATGAAAATGTAAAATGATATTTATAAATAAATTTGATAAAATATTTATACCTAGTCGTTCGAATTCCTTTAATGAGATCTGCGGAAGCTGTTCATACCCGACCTCCTACCTAAGGAGCTTAGGTTTAGGACAATCTTTAACAGCTATCTGTCCCCAAGCGGGTGTTATCCCTGCCGCCTGTTGGTCCCATGTTAAATGGCACACATCTCTAGAAAAAATCCCAGCAAACCTTTTCGCGATCTAATTGCGCCAGTCCCTTGGCCAGACTTCCGTTCTTAGCTTATTTACTTAAATATTCAACCGCTTTCCGGATTTCACTTTCACCAAAATTTTGTGAAAATTAATTTGTAAATAAAACACAAAATGGATGTATGTTTTAGCCAATCCCGCAAGAAATCCTACATTATGAATACTGGAACTGTAAGGCTTATTTTGGTATTTAATTTTATATTGGGAAATACGAATTTTAGTACAGTCAAACGTCGCTAGAGCGAATTCGCATGGGAGCAAAATATTGGTACATTATATAGAAAATTCGTTGCACAGAAATTTTTTATAAGCAGATCATAAAAGCAGTGTACTTGAAAAAATTTGCTATTTGGAAATTTTTTTTTAGAGAAGTATGACTACAAATAAAAACTTTAAGCATTGGGGAATATAAATAATTTTGTAATTTATAAGAGAAATAATTTTTAGTGGGAATTCGACTTATGAACAAATGAGGGAATTTAAAATAATTTTAAAAGAACCGGAAGAAGACGAAAAGTATAAACAAATATTTTGGATCAGTATTTCTGAATTTAAAAAAAAAAAACAAAAAAAAAAAATTTTTGTTGAAATAAAAGAAATAAAGCTGTTATAATTTACGCTACAGCTGTATACATCTTTGTTACGATACGCACCGATGCACTTGACAACGTAAAAAAATATAGTAGTATTTTTTTTAAGCCACATTTAGAGAAACATAATTTTTTTTTTTTTGATAATTCATTAATCAATTATTTTTTTTCTGTTTTGTTATTTATAACTTAAACAAACCAAAAATTAAAGTATCAGATGGTTTCTTTTTTAAATTTTTATTGAAGGCGTTGTTTAAAAAATCAGGTACAAAAAAAAACATTGCCCATATTTTTTTTGTTATAATCTTTTACGCTTCGTTAAAAATGTGCATAGTCAGCTTGGTTTTCAAATGACTTCACCATATCCATTTGAAGAAGTATCTTGTAGAGACATTAATAGACAAAAGTGGCGTTTGTTTTTTTATCCAATATCTGGATTTTTTGCTGGATGCCTGGATATGCCAGTCACACATTGTTTAGACGTCATTACAAGTCATACCCCCACTTTCTCAATTGTATTGAACTCAAAAAAATAAGTTGGCTCCAAAGAGACAGAACAGTCAAGCATAAATATGTTACCTTTCAATTGGAAATGGTATTTTGAGCGGCAATTGTGATTAACCTGATTGACCTTGATTTTATTCGGTTATTTTCACAAATTTGTGGCCTACAAATTCGATTTGTTGGACTTGACTCTAAGGAAGATGCTACGGTTACTTTACACGAATAGTGAAACTCGCGTTTCGACTGTACCCAAACGATCTCTTAAAAATTACAGCCATTAAATATTTTGTTTAACAATCAGTATATTTGTACCTTTATTTATTTATTTACTAGTGGCTTTGTCATTCCGATTAAAAAAAATCTTATTAAATAAACACCACCAGAAGTGAGTTTTAAACGTTTAGACACCTCAAAGTTCCGATTGTATCCCTAAAAATTAAAAAAAAAAAATTATTTTTTGGTCTATAAGTCAGCGAGTTACCTGAAAAGCTGATATTCATAGCCTTTGTACCGGCTGCTTATATCATCAATAAAAATTGAATACATACGGCATAAGTTCTTCTTCCCGAACATTAGCCTGTCTGTCTTCCGATATTTGAATTTAAGATAAACTATGCTGAGATACGAATTGGAGTAATTCACTTCGAAAAATAATTCACATTTTATAAATTTCAATAAAATATAATGGGTTGCACTTAGGGGCATTGAAATAAAATGGGAATTTATGCTCGACACAGGCCCTTGACTACGAAAAGTAGTACATTCTTGCCTAAAATGTGTTGTAAAAATAGCCAATACCTGCTAGGGTGACCATATTTTGTATACTGTTTTTGGTATTTTTTAGTACTTCTAGTGTGTAACAAAATTAAACAGCTGTAAACGATCGCCAAAAGTTGATTTTTCTAAATACACTTGAAATTTAATTTCAATGCAGTTACCGATCAAAAAATATGGACTATGCTGCCAAACATCCAAAACTTTATCTTTCATGGTTTCAAATAGCATTTATCACCTAAAAACTTTTTTTTGGCAGAACCAACCCAAACAATATACATTTGAAAACAGCTGATTGTTGTTGCGTCAAGTTGTGGTCGAGCATTCTTGCCGTTATGCCTCGTTGTTATGGCTGCTCGGGCATTTATGCCCGCCTAAGTAACAAACCCAATTGTTTTTCGACTTAAAAAAAATTAAATTAAACGAAAAAAAAGGCACAATAGTTCACTTTGGTCTTAAAATATTAAAATATTAAAAACTTCTTCCATTTTTGACGCTTGTTTAAATTCAATGATTACTGCCAAAATATTGGAAACTTTAAATCTTCCGAACTCAGCGTTTTTTTTTGCGCTTTAAAGGTTACGAATGTCGCGTAATGTGCCGTGGAAATGTCTATACATCGTTATCACAGTAATAAAACTAAAATTCACATACATCACAATCAAGTCAACATCTCCGCGATTTTGGTGATAGATGTTCGTCTAGTAATTCAACAGAACCAAAAGCTTGACTAGAAAATATGTTGACGCTTCAAAATTTTCAAAAATATAACTCGCTCCTTTACCAAAGTCATAAAAAAATTGAACCTTTAGTTATATGATCACTTCTAACGAATATTCACTGTAATATAGTATAGTACCCCCTCAACGAGCAAAAAGTCAAAGATGTTGGCAACATTTTTAATGGTTATGGATTCTGTGGTTTCTGCACGCGCCAATCCATCAAATTCTCACCTCTTTGTAACGGTTTTCAAGTTGTTATTGTTGTTGTTGTTGCTGTAACTGTTTAAATGCGATCTCTTGTAAAGAGTTCTGATCTTGTTTTGTCACTCAAAGACGCATGTTGCAAGTTGCAAGTCTGGTTTTCGATTACATTCGTCGGCGAGTGCAATTATGGCTCACTCTACTCACTCGTCTTCTGCTTCTAAGATGCGAACATGTCTCGCAGATGTCAACTTTGGTTTTCTTTCAAACATGGCATGGTATCCATATCACATGGTTGGTATTTTTAATCGGTTTAACGTTTTAATAGCCAAGTGGCATATGTAAATGAATGCAACTGTTGCTTATTGAATTACTTTTATAACGGCCAACAATAAACCGGGCTCCAATGTTCTTTGAGGTTAGTTTCTTTCCTTTTTTGCGTTTTTTTGTTTTTAGGTTATAACGAGTAGCTGTTTACATTTAATCAAGTCTGGTAAACTTCTAGATATTGTTAAGATTGGCGTTTGGCAGGCAGGCAACACTTTCATTTCCAATTCCTGACAAATAATTTGCTCAACTTTCTAAAAAAAAAAAAAAACAAAATGTACAAAAGGTGCAAATTAGAGACGCACGACTTTGCCAGCAAACATTGCTCCAAGCTATACATAGTATAGAAAAACAATCAGCAGAACTCCTTTATGCTCGTTACTCATAAAGTGCTGGCTGCCTGCTGCTGTTCCAACATTGTTCCACAAAAAAAAAAAAAAAATGTTTTAACCCAAAAATAACAATTGTGGTAGTTGTTGGTAGTTGTGGCAACTCTGAACCCGTTTGACTAGCCAAACTCTGTTCCAGAGCTGAGCTCGGCATGATGCACAGACAGCTCAAAAAATTATCAAACAGCTCTTTGCATGAATGAATAGTTGAACGGCGTTACGGAGCGGTATGGGGGCAACTGCTACGGGACGATTTGCAAAGTTGTAAGCAGACTTGTAGTCAGCCAAGCTACTTTTTGCTTGGGATACGTGTAGGATGTTAGTAGGCTATTGGAAAGATCAAGAGTTGCTGTCTACAAAAAATTCAGAAGTGTGTGTGAACTTTTCCAGTTTTCATCCACACACACTGCTGGCAGCCTTTCGAATGGGGTTTGGCATAAATTGTGGGTTTTTAGGTGTCTCTCCTACAGATTCAGATAGTAAATAGATACACGTACATTGCACTTTTTGATGCTGCCCACAGCAATTCATCTGCTGCTACTTCTTGCTGGGATCGGCTACAATTGGGCTAATGTGGCGCAGTTGAGCTTAAAATATATATAACTCATGCATATTCATACCATTGGATTAAGCCGGTTCAATGCATTCTTGAAAAAGCTCGAATGTTTCAGACGTCACTTTATTTTTAATACTATGCAGCTCTTTAAGCGTACATATTTCATTCATCTTAAAAGTCTAGACTTTAAAGACGTCAAATAACATAAACAAAGACCTTTAGTAATAAACTTTTACGACAAAGCTGTGCTCTTGGAGCCAATATAATTAAAACTATTAAAAGCATTACCTAAAGCAGCGCAAGTGCAGACCGAAGAAAAAAAAAAAAAAGCAGTTCGAACACGCTTTGTCGTAAATTTGATGACCTTTGAGCTTTAAAACGACCTTTAAAGCAAGCTGCAAGCAACCATGGTTTATGGTTTGGAATACCATACACATTAAAAGCTCCTGGGACGATTACTGTCGGAACCTCCCAACTAAAATAACCCTTTAATTTGCTTAATCTCTCCAGCGTTGTGGCACAGGCAATATAGCACCTAAATCGAAGTACAAACAACCATGGCTTATGGTTAAGGATACCCTAAATGACCCACAACTAGTGGGATGGTTGCAGTCGGAACATCCCGAATATAATATACTAGAGGGTAACCCCTAAACGTTCTACACAACATATAGAACCCGACGCCCGAGACCCCTTTAAGTTATCACTAAAGTGGTCGGAGATATAAATAAATTGATATAGACAGAAAGAAAGGACGCGTGACAGACCCCATCAAGTACATATATTCTTGACCAGGATTCGATGTCTTTTTGTCCGTCCGTTTGTACTATGTACAAAAGGATCGCAAAGACAGGTAGAGACCAAATTTAAAAAAAAAAAAAAAAAAATCCCTTATCTATACGCAGTAAAAGTTAGTTAATTCATGTCTAGTCTTGTCCTCTACATATAGGAAGATTTCATGGTTACATCAATGCATTAGGTGCCCGGTCAAAATTTGACATAGTTTGGTCATTTCTCCAACTTCACAACTTTCAAACTTATATGGACATTCAAGAAGATCGTTCGAAAACAGGTATAGGCTATTTAAGAGTCGCGAAGGCATAACTGTAGCATTCTCAAATTCTTTGAAATCAAGGGAAGTGCAGATGGCATGCGAAACACTCAGAAACCGGAGACCCTTAGTTTTTATTTTAAATATTTAAATATTTATAAGTTTTCATTTCATCTTCAAATTTTTCGGCATAGTGAAAAGCTTCGACCGACTGGCATTTTCAATGTGGATGGGGAAACATGATCTGCCAACAGATATTATGCATCTTTTGGTAAAACTGGATTGCTCTAGCACTTAAAGGCTCCAAGATCTCTTCGTGTAAACGAACATACAAGCATGGATATCAAGACGCTGATGCCTTATTACATCGAGTTTACGAGGTCTACAAAGTTTGATTTTAGTTGAAGTTTGTGTTAAGAATTGAGAAGTTCCTAAATAACTCCCAAATCTTGCGACTACTACTACTAAATATAAGTCGATTTGGAAGCTGCAATACAACATTTCAGTGCATTTGTTATTGTATGAGCATATAATTGTTTATAAGCAAATAATTGTTTGTAAGCAAATAATTGTTTATAAGCAAATAATAGTTTATATGCAAATAATTGTTTATAAGCCAATATATTTGCAACATCTCAGTGGCTCTTATTATATTTTGAAATTTTAAAACTTCGCTTCTTCTGTATTCGAGTTACCAAATCAACACAAAACACTAAAATTAACACATTTTTTTTTTCATGATCTACTAGTTCGAAAGTAATTTGCTGTTACCTCAAAGGTAAATAGAGTACAGGCGACATACTATCGTTAGTGAAATCACACTCAACTCATTTATTTAATTTTATAGCACCTTTTCTTTACACCTTTTCCAAATCGCCTTTGATTTCTATGCATATGGAATTATCACGTCGCACATTCTTTTCATCAAAAGCTTCCATCGTAAGAATCATCTTGTATCTACCAGTTAATATACCACCGCGTATATTATAAAATACCATTTTCAAATCAAACGGATCGTGTACCATCTTTGTCTGTAATACCCCAAAAAAATATAAAATACTTATAATACAACCGAGTATAATAATGTTAACTAAACTTACACCCTTAGTGTTAATGCATTTGCTGCCAACACCATTCGTAACATATTTGGTCCAATATTTAAACCAGTACTGATCCGTTCCATACATAATGCCACAAAAGCTTTGAGAGTTCATGCTAAAGAGTGTAGGTTCCCAGACACCACGTTCAAAGTGGAACATAGTTACTGAGAGCTAAAAAGTAAATAAAAATAGTAGCCTACTATATGAAATATTTTTTTTTCGGAATGTTACCCCAATGCGATCAGAAGGGTGTACGTCCCAAACTGTTGTCACATTTCCCTCCACATGAACTGTATCTCCATCCAAGGACAAAACCAATTCACTCGTATCAAATAGACCATTGATATCGGCTGCACCAGGTGGACTTTCTTGGCAGGCGCTGAATACGTCCGGATCCTCCAAAATCAATTCAAAGTCAGCTGCCCGTGCACAGCTCACGATGATTGAGAGCAGCAACAATAGACAAGTTTTTCGAAACATTTTTGCGAACAATAAATTTTAAAATGCGCTTTTATAGAGCTGCATATCGGAAATTCGTGTTATATGCAATTAATTTGCAGATATATTGTGACAACTAACTAGACATCTGGATAAAATTGCAACAAGTTGCGGATTAACAAAACTTACAAGGTCTACAAATTAACCATGTTTGTTCGGGTTGACTTAATCCAGGCACGCCATGATTTATGTATCTATTTGCCAGGCTCTTTTTGTTTTTTTTTTTTTGGACTACTTCCAAAGAGATCTATTTCTATGACGTATACGTATTTTTCTAGTAAACAAGTCTTTAAGTGTCTTTTGTGTGACATTGAAAGTTTATTGAATTCAATTAGTAACAGAACTGAGCAGCACACTGTTGTCGCAGAGCTAAGTACAGTCGGGCCAAAAATTATACGCACACTTTTATATTTTAAGTTTAAGGCACTCTAAATTATCTTTCTAAAGATTTTGATTGGCATAATTTTTTTTGGTTGGTACGCATAGCTGCTGTTTAAACGCTTATCATCGCGATTTTTGACTAATGTGCAAAGGCAGCTCTACCAAACAAAAAGTTCTACTTAAACATTTTTTACTAGTAAAATACATATATTAATTATTTTACTTTTAAAATTTAAGGTTTCAATATGCCAAAAAAAATGTTTATTTTGACAACTCTTTCAGAGCTTAAAAATTTATTTTTAAACGTGTCCGCATAATTGCTGGCCTGACTGTATATTGCAAACATTTTTAAATAATTGGGCGCGTTAAACGAGGTGAGTATTATACTTTCATACACGCGTTAGGGTGTCCCTTATTTTTTCGGACATACAGTCCGAAAATAGTTCTTGTCCTACTATAACATTTAATTGCATTGAACTTAATTTTTCAAAAAATTATATATATAAAGAATAATTTATTAAAAAAATTATATATTAAAAAATTATATATTAAAAAAATTATAATTATAACTGTCTATATTATCAAATTCAGGAGTAATTGTCTAGAGTAGATTTTTAAAAACTAGCAACGAATTTTTTTTTAGGAATTTCTGATGGGAATAAAGTTTGAATGGTTTAGAAACAGCTGGCATACTCTCGAATGACTATTAAATATACATGCCTGTTCTGAATTTCGACTCCGATAAATATACAATCCCAGAACAGGCATGATAGACTCAAAAATCCCATTTCTCTTATACGCCAGCAAAAGTTCATCGTTAAACAGGAGTCCCAATTATTAAAGTCAGCTTATAATCGTAATGATTTACATCTAGCTATGACATGTGGCCTTAAAAAGTGAGCTAATAATCGTTAAGAGATTAGTATCATAATTTTAAAAGTTAAGCGACACCCTAATATGCATCTACTATGTACATACTATGTTCACATTACAATGCATATATGCACGCTAGTGTAAATTGTGTATCTGATACATGTCCCCCTTCTGTCCATATCAGAGCAAGTATCTACCGACATATGTTTGTGTGTTTAGCTGCAATTTAATATTCATTAGAATTAATTGCCATATGAATACGAGAACTGGTATGGTGCTTTGTATGACATGGTGGAGAATCTCTAACAAAGCACGCCATGATTCCATACCATACACATCAAGTCAAAATGTTTAGACTCCAAGCGCCGTTTATGCACAGTTTTTTTTAAAAAAAAAAATAATAATAATGCAAAGTAATTAAGTTTTGCCTTTTTAGCTGAATCTTTGGGATGCTCGGAATGGTAGAAACATTCCCATGCCTCAAGTTGCCAGGAATGCTGTCATTGTGCTACAATAATAATCTGTACGTAAATATCCGCATTGTTTTTGAGAATAGGATTAAGAGTACTATTTTTTTTTTTTTTTTTTTTTTTTGAAAGTACGTACTCAAAAATAGTTGTCTAGTTATGCAATCAAGTCACATATGATGTATAATATGATGTAATAATATATGCCTATTTCAAATTTAAAAAAATTGTATTTATGGAAGTCATTAATAATTCGAATGGACAATCCCTTGACATTTCCAAATAAACTCTTCATAAATGAAATTTGAAATACAAATAAGATGAATATTTTCATAGAAAAGTCCACTATGAACGAAAAATTAAAATTTAAATAAAAATGTGTATATTGTCCTATAAATGAAAAGTATTCACGAATCATAAAATTATAGAGTTCAAAGTTTTGCTCACAAATAATGTAGAAGATGGCGAGAAATATGTCTAAAAAGTTCAACTGTGTTCAGATTTGCATAAATACCATATTCTTTTTATAGTTTTTTATCAGTGCATTAGTTTATTTTAGTCACGCCAGATACTAAGGCTAGTAAAACAAAAAAAAATAAAAACAGTAAAACAGTTTTTTTAATTAAATAACTGGAAAAATTAACTACCAATACAAACTTTATAGAAAAAGTCTTACGATCAGCGATTTTTTTGTACGTTACGCCTTGAGTCATTTTTCTTATATATTTTAATTGGTAAGACCATTTTGTGACATATTTTTAGCAAATACTGCTACGTAAATAGTAAACAAAACTTTTTAAAATTCGTCTCTATTTATTTTCCCCTATTTTATGGTACAAACATAACGTAACGCCAAAAAGTGAATGAACATATACTAGTTCTGCGTTGTCCGTTTGGGAATTAAAAAAAAAATACGCTTATGATATGAAAAATAGATTTTTTTTGTTTGAGAACATGATCTATCTTTTATCTTTAAAAATGAACCAAGGCTATAAAAACTGCCAAAGTTTAGCGATAATAATCGAAACTTTTTATTCAACAGTGAATTTTAAATAACAGTCATATCAAATCTCAAAACACATGTGGGTGTGGAAACCAAAACATTGTTTACCAATGAATAATATACTAAAACAAAAAATTATTACCCCAACTGTGAGTCCTTGAATGTCTGTCTGCCTTAGTCATTGCACACCAATGACTTTTCTAAACGTTTTTTATTTTTTGTTGTAGAAAAAAATGTTTAGTATAATGTTTTTGAGTAAATGTCACAAAACATGACAGTCTGGCAATTTGAAAAGCATAATTTAATACATAGAAAGAATCGCCCGCTAAGAGGTTCCCAAAATTTGCAAAGTTGTCTATGACGTCTGTGACATCAGTTGAATAAGATAAAAGTAAAATATACACAAAAATAAATTAAATGTATAAACATGTCTGTTCAAAAAATGTACCTTTAAGCTAGCATAATTGCCAATTATATAAGGTTCTTATTTTGACAGATTAATTACAATAAATAAATTAGCCAATATTATTAACCAAATTCAAGAGCTTTTCTACGTAAAGCATATATATATTTTTTTCTTATTTCTGTTTATTATACTAGGTTACAAGATTTTTTTCTACGGAGTTGGAGTTGTACTCTAACTAAATATCAGAAAATATGGAGAAAGCTCTGAAATTGAAGCCTGATCACAAGATGACACGCTTAAAATTTTCTTAGGAGAAGTTCCATTGGACGCTTGAATAGTCGAAGGTATGAATATTGGTGTTTTTAAATCTTTGTGTACTGTAAGTCCATTTAGATTTTCGATATTGTTTCAATTTTGTTCACTTTTATCTTTAATTAAAAAGTTTACTCCGAAAATCGGTTGGCCATATTAATTTGGAAAAAAAAAAAAAGATCTTTTCAAAAATAGATTTTTTTAAATTTTTGAAAAGTTTGTACCCTTACTACGATGTGTTAAAACAAAAAAAAAAAATTTTAAATTAAAATGAAAGCTTTTCATCGATAGTATTTTTTTAAAAGATTTAAATTGTAACCAAGCAAAATTTCGAATAACTCGAAAAGCAGAGCAGCTTACAAAGTTAAGCTAATTTCGAAAACATTTCCATTTATTTTTTTCAGCTTTTCATATTAACGATAGATAAATTGTAGTAATTGTAGATAGATCTATATTATAAATAGAATAAAATTGTAGTTTGTAGATTATCCTGGACATAATATAAGAAATCACAACAACTTAAGCTTTTCTATAAATATCGTCATCTATATAAAATAAATTTCCATAGAATTGAAATAGATTTTTCTACTAAACACAAGGCTAAAAATAATTCCTTTGAAGCATGTATTGAAACAAATGTTATACAACCCACATACAACCCTCACATAAGGTTTACAAGTAGATAAAAGTACAGAATAAAGACAAAAGCGAAAACCACCCACAAATCGAATGTCATTTACAAAGAGGAGCTCTATGCCAAAGACGTCATCGAATCAATAAGACAAAAATAAACGTGTGTAGCGTACAGATAAAATGTTATCTACAAGATGTATTGAACGGTATTCGTTTTGAACACAAAAGCTTGAAACAAGTTCATATTTCGGTTGCCATCAATTAATTAATTGCATTGATTGAATTTACTTTGTTTCGAAGTCTTTTTTCATTTCTTTGTTCAAGTGGCGCATTTTCAAAATTGAATTTTTATTAGTGTATAAAATTTAGCTGAGAAAACACCACAAGACCATATGCATGGGAGTTTCTATGTAGCCCTGAATTAAAATTAAAAGCCAATGGCATTTATAAGTGCCTCATATTTGACACGAAGTTATTGTATTATTTGAAAACTTGTATGCCATATTAATTTAAATTGGTATTTTTAATTTTTATGCATATTTATTAATATTATTATGGAGTTGTATGGAAATTTTAAGCGAGAAAAAGATAAATGGGCGGCAGTTTATTAAAATAGCTAATAATAGACCTTGAAATTGAAAAAAACACAAAATATTGACTTTTTATACCGTGTCGTACTCATTGGGTCAAGAGTATGCTAGATTTGGCAGTATATGCGACAGACAGAAGGAGGCGTGGCAGACCATAGCTGGCTTAAACCAAAACCACAGGTAGCGATTGTCCCATGTCCGCCTATTCATCCCTCCGTCTGTATGAACACCTAGATATCAGAGACTATAAAAACTGGAAAAACCAAATTTGTCCAAAAGCTGTGCATTCTTAGTACGAAGCTTTCCGATTTATATCGATATCCATGAGAAAATTCCGATGTTTATCACAATACTACTACATACGCCAACTGCTAAAAATTTGTCAGTTAAAAATATTTTTATTTTTTTTTTCAATTATATTTATTTACAATCTATCCATTACACAATAAGTAAGTGTTTTGAAAATTAGAAATTAACAGGAGAAATAGTTAAACTCCAATGAGTAATAACTATTGCTTTTTTAAGTGCTGTAAGATATGATTGCGTTTTAATCTTCGTATTGTATCGCTATCATCCAAAAGGCCTATTGCCAAAACAGTTAAATATATGTTGGTAGGAATAGTATGACCTCCAAATAATTAGATTGAATAAAAACTTCTTAAGGTATACGTTAAAAATGTATTTATAATAGCGAAAATAAGTGAAACCGATCATATTTTAAGTGGTTGCGGTGGCCAAAAAATTGTCAAAAATTTTCTTTTTTAATATTCCAACGTTGCATTTTATCAAAATTTTATAAAGACCTGAGCACTACAACCAATGTTCTAGCTATTAATACTACGCACCACATCCTTAACGCAAAATAACTAGAAATACATTTTTCCAAAAAAAATGTTTGCTGCGAGCATGATTTTTCCAGAATTATAATTTTTTTCAAGTTTTTTTATAATCTCAAAATCTTATTCTTGAGCGACAGAATTTTCATTTGGAACAAAACTTTCTATTGATGGACTGATTTCTGCAACTTCCACAAAAACAAATTTTCCACAAAAAATATTATATATTATGCTTATATCGATTTTTACAGAACTGTTTTACCTTTTTGAAAATAGTCGATTTTCTAGAGATTTTAAAATCGATATTTAAAACGTTCTTTGCGATTTTGATAATTTTAAATCCAGATATACTAGCCAATATTCATTTCATAAATTTTTGTGACAAAATTGTGATTTTTTTTCGATATATCGATAACTGAATATTTATGTAGATTTTTATACGAAGAATTTTTTTTTCAATGAAAGATATAAATTAAGACTAAAAAAATTAAAATAAAAAAATAACGTGGTAAAAAAAGAATTTTTTAATTTCCTTTTTTTATTTAAAAATTTTTTTTGTAAATGAAAGATAAACATTAGAATTGAAAAGAATAAAAAAAAAATTTCGAGTCAACAAATTTTTTTTATAATTTTTTAAACTTTTTTTAAAATTAATATGCTCTTTTCTCAAAAATCATTATGAATGTAAGATGTTTCTTTTATAAGTATGTAGTAATTTCAAAACTTATTCTGAACTGTTTCACAATATATGTATTTAAGGTCCAACATTACAAAAAACGATTTTTTTTTGGAAATACAATTTTTTACTTCAATAATTATCGCCATTAAGTTTTGAGCCCCTTTACCTACAAACTGCACTTCCAGCTTATTTAATTAATATACAACAAAGAGTCACCAAATTCGGTTTGTAAGCTACTGTGAGCCTAACAAAAAAGAAAACGTTGATATTTTCACTAAATCTCTATCACACTAGCACGTTTCCCTATTTACAAAAAAAAAAAAATATTTTTCCTAAAAAATTTATTAATTTTTTTTCACGTAGCTGCAGTGTACCCCACTGCCGAGCACTGCTTCGACTGATTCAAAATTTATTAGCTTTGGTTTTCGGCATACATATTGCTTCATTCAAACGTTTAAAAATTGCATCAATCAAAATTCTGATTGCCAACAATAATTACAATTTATTTTTTATAAGAAATTAAGTTAATTTAAAATTCATGTACACAAAGAATGTAGATCAAGCATGTCAGCAACCAAACAACAAAATACCATTAAGGTTTAAGGCTTTATCATAATAAAAAACTAGCTCATGGACACGCCTCGAAACAATACTCCATTAAATAAAAAAAATATATATGTATACATAGCGCATCATTACAAAGTTCCATGAAAAGGATTCCTTTGTCAAACATTTAAAAGCTCCGGCATATGCGCAAAGTTGGACAGTAGCCTTAAAGCCTGGAAATGGGTCGCATCAAGCAAAAAACTAAAACAACACGCCCGGAAGGTACAGTCCCACCACAGCAGCATGGCCCACAAGTCACATGGGCTGATGTTTGCCAGGCCACGTCCATACATGCAGCGCCCTATCTGGCTCGCCCAGATCTGCATTGGACGGAACGTGTGTTTTGGGTGGCCGCCATAGTTGCTGCAGCATTCTATTCAATTACAAGCTGTTATTCCCAATGGCAACGATTTCGAAACAATCCCATTGTCTATGAGTACGAATATCTTTATACACTGAGGAACTTTACATTTCTGGGTGTCACATTCTGCGCGGAATATGAGACGGAAGAGCTAGATGACTTAATCAACAGGTAAGTAGCATACTCAGATATAGAGTTAAAAAATTGTTAGCCTTTTCAGAATATGGGATACGAGTGCTACGCCCGCATTAAACAAGACCGAGTACTATGCGCATTTTTTGTACGTCTTAAATCGTTTACACTATGATAATCTGGAAAACCTGAAGCCCTTCGAAAATGATACCAGCTTAAATAACTTGAATTATGTGGATATATTATTACAGGTAAATAAGGAGACGAAGGGGTAATTTTTTTACAAAACAATTTCAGTACCATTAGAAAAAATTTTCAAAACTCCTTTCTACTAATTTTTATTAATATTTCAGTTTTTGGTGATCTAAATTCTCGGCATACCTTTCTTAAAATACACTGTACCAAATCGATTTTTGGAGTTTACTCCCACAAATTCTTCCAAGTAGAAAGTTAAAACTAACAATCTCCGACCATAGTTTTCAAGCATCTCAAAATCGGATGATAGATCTGAAATATTGAACACCACAATCTCATTCATCGGACATTCACATTCAATCAATTTACAGTCGAACTTCGCTATAACGAACTTTTCTTCAATTATTCTTTCCATATTATATATTTTTTCAAGTATTTACTTGGCTTTTTTGAATCAATACTTTGCTCCCGCGCAAATTTGAATTCCGGAAGTTTTTCTGCTTATGCAACAACGGCCCCGAAACTCATTGGTCTCCTGTATCTCTTAAAATCTGACTGCATTTGTGCACAACCTTAATAAAAACTAATTACTCCCCATATTAATTTGCAGCTACAGCATCATATAATTCCGCCGCCGAATAAGATTCCGCCCTTATATGCTCCATGCATTACGGAAATGGGTCTCTGCCTGACTACAACACAGTTATCACGTTTTATAAACCCATATGGAAAATTGTGAGCGCAATTTATTTAAAACTTACTTTATTTTAATGGTTTAAAAATTTACAGAGAAACCTTGAATGTTACGCCAGTACGACAATGTGGGTTCTTTACTGAATGTCAGTATAAATACATTCCAGTGGAGAAAAACGATGCCAAATTAACCTTGGTAAGTCAGAAGGGAAAGCTTCCTTAAAAATAAGTTGATGCGTGAGGGTGTTCGATAAACTGAAACGAGTATCAAGTTGGTGCTGGAGTGATAGTTCGAAATGAATATGAAATTGAATCACTTGCCTGAAGCAGTCACTTAAAACAAAGAATTTTGAAATAGTTCAGTAGTGAAAATTCTGAAGTAAATAATCCTTGTTTTAAGTTTATCCATGATGTAAACGAGGTGATGTTACCCCATGATCGTCATACCATTACCTATAATACAGGCATAAAAGCCTCGTATGTGCTGAAAGTGCTGCTGAGCTCTGTCACAGCTGAGCATGAGGTGGAAAACCTGCCTGTGGCCTATCGCAAGTGTCGCTATCACTCGGAGAACGATTTAAAGTATTACAGTGTAAGTGACTTATGCATTTCTTTCGCATAATATATTGTAGCCCTTTTACAGCCCTATCATCCCAGTCTATGCCGCTTAGAATGCCGCATTGATCATGCCCTGGATCTATGCAATTGTAAGCCCTACTTTTATGCGGCCGCACTTCTAGCACCCGTATGCAACATAAGTGGCATGCTGTGCCTGGCCCGCAAGAAATGGATCTCTAAGCCCTGCAACTGCATGCCATTATGCATGGAAACCAATTTCATTATCACTGAGGAGTACGAACAACGTAGTGTAAGTGTTGGCAATATAAAAAAAAGTAAACTCTAATGTTTTGGTTCCGCTTCTTAGGATGGCGTAGGCGAGCAGTTCGAGCGTACGATAATCCTAAAACAGGAACTGCCCAAAATGGGCATTAAGCGTCGTGTGGTGTTCAGCGTGGACCAGTTGATTATGTCATTTGGCGGTGCTATAGGTCTATTTTTGGGCGCCAGCTTTATGACCTTCTATGGTCTGGTGCACTTATGCTTGTACTTTCTGATTGTCAAATGCAAATGGACTTGGGACCAGGCTCACGAAGATGCACAAATCGCTTCAGTGCCTAAGAAAGCTTGAGAGTAGCAAACATTTTATATGCACAAAAGTAACGAAAAAAAAAAAAAAATTAACTGCTTTGCAATTTGAATACTGAAAACCGTTAACAACAATTTCCAAGCTTGGGCCAAAGGGAGAAGCCACAAAAGTGTCAGAGCGCCAAGAAAAAGCGCCACTTAAGTCGTTACAGTTCCATTGCTGCCAAGCTGACTCTGACTGACTTTTCATGCAATTTCACTTTTGCGGAAAAAATGTATGTATATATATAATGCACAGAGAGAAAAAATGGAGTGCAATTGAACTAAAATAGGAGTCTAGAAAAGTGCATGAAAATAAGCTTGAATCGTTTAGCTGCGCCGAGTTTGTAAAATGTGAGTATATTTTTTATATTTATTTTTTATATTTATTTTTTATATTTATTTTTTATATTTATTTTTTATATTTATTTTTTATATTTATTTTTTATTTTTTATATTTATATTTTTTTCAATTTTTTTTTAAATCTATTTGTAAACAAAAGTCAATTATTGTGCGATTTTTTTGGCAGCTAAGATTGTCATTTTGTTATATTGGCTATATATTGCCACTAGCAACTAGTAAAATTAAAAAATTTTGATATATGAAAAATGAATGAAAAAATAAAAAATTACATTACACAACAAAATAAACAAATTTTTAAAATAAAATAAATAAAAACAATTAATATAAAATAAATAAAAAAAAAAATAATATAAAACAATATAAAATGAAAAAAATAAAACAAATATAAATAAAAATATAAAAAATATAAAAAATATAAAAATATAAAAATAATAAAAAAAAAATAAAAAAAAAGGAAAATTTATAGAAATATTAAAAATTATTTAAAAAATACAAAAATATATAAAATACAAAAATATATATAATAAAAAAATGTATAAAATAAAAAAATATATAAAATAAAAGAAGCGTTATTAATGACAAAGAAAAAAGGTCCCAATAACTAATTTGAGGTTCTAACCCATTTGGTTAACTTTTTTACGATATGATGGCCAATCTTTTAGATAATTTTGTTAAACCTTTCTTTTTAACTAACTGAAACCCGCTCTTCATTCTGCCATTGTTTTAAATATATAAAAGGCTACCCGGAAAGTTTTAGCTTATAGCGTTTCCGAAATATTACCTAACTAAAAAAAAAAAACTATTATGAGCTGTTTAACCGAATTAATATGTACGCTATTCTATTTCAAGTTAATTTTTGTCCAATTCTATTAGATACCAATTTGATAAAATATTTTTTTTGTAATTTTTACGCTGCTCGGATATTTATTTTCCAAACGCAGTTTTTCTCTCAGTGTAGTTGCAACGGCTGCGGCGGATTTTGTGCGTTTTGAGTAACTCGCTAAACGCGTGTCACATAATATTTCCACCGACTGCCATTTTTTTATGCTTATATATATGCTACTTATATATACAATAGTACTTAAACTATATATGAAAGACAGTCAGTCAGTCAGCGAAGCGCAGCGTAATACTTTTATACAAGTTAACAACCTTTTTGTTGGCACTTTGGTACAGTTGGCACACAGCTCTTAAGTTTAAAGTCGCTTCGAATTGTATTACAATGAGCTCTCATACTTATTTACTCAACTTTGGACTTGGTAATTTAAGAAGTTATTATTATAATATTATTATTATTATAATATGCCGTCGCATTTCTTTTTTATAGTTTTCAACAGCATTTAATTGCAACTAAATACCGTTACACATACAATTTCGAAATAAAATTGGGAAATAATTTGCTACAATGCAATGGCGAAAAATTAGTAGCTCTTAACTTAAAGCCAACTAAGCTTGTCTTTGAAAGATTTTTTTTTTTTATTATTCGTGTGCAGACAGAGCATTCACATACATCTGGTCTAACGTTGGTTATGGTCTGCTGATAAAACCATGAATTAAATATTTTTCTGTCTATCTATCTATCTATGGCAGAAACAACTAGTACGATGGATTAAAACGCAGGCTTTGAAATTTTCTTAACCAATGTGATTAAGACAAATTTATAAGTCGCATAAATCTTTACAGCAAATTAAAATTTTAAGTACGATTAAATAACAGATTTAGATATAATAAAAATAATATAAAAAAAAAAATGGTCAACGATAACGTAACTTCAAAACATCCCCTAAAAGATATTTTTCGAGCTCGGGTGTACGAAGATGTTCTTTATATGTTGAATCCGAATCCAAATCCGAGGTCAAAAAATCCATAGCACGTAAGAGTTCAGAGATAACCTCTAAAATGGATGGTATTTGAGATTATGTCACAAGGGGGTATGTGTCATTACTGTCCTCTACACAAAATTAATTTTTTTTTTTATGATATTTTCACTTTTTATAAAGTACCTTAAGAAATGTCAGATATGTCTAATATTTAAACTTTTCCGAAGATAGATAAATCTTTTCAATAATTGACCATATTTTTAAGACTTTGATCAATGTACTCAATGTACAGAATAGTCTACCAAAACTCATCTCATAATAATCAAAAATACCATTATGATAACGAAGACCACTTATGATTTGATGTGATAAGTTCATATGCTACAGTTTCTCGCAAATCGTTTTAAATGGATAATACGCACTAACGCTTTCCCTAGAGCTTCCCAATCAATGGTACCTCGAGCAGTGTATTAAATGTGTGCCCTTGTATATCCACATTGTCAACAAGAAGCTCTCGTGGGTTAATATACCCCATACTGACTAGATGACACTATCCCCCCTAAGACCACAGTGACCCAGTAAGGCGGAAAGGCCAAAAAACGACAAAACGGCAAAATACAAAGCTTATATTGCCTATTTTTGTTTATTTTGTTTTCCTTTTACTTAATCCTAAGCCGAATCAAAAACAAAATGCTTAAATATTGATTCTTCAATTCTTTTGTATTTAATCAACTTTAACAACTTCCTGGAATACAGTCCGTTTGGGTCGAACGTCAATATTTATTTGGCCAGATTGACGATAAAATCACTTGGATTGCAATTGGAATTCCATTATGAACAGATGAAAAGAAATCCTTTGATTGGAAATCAAATTGTATAACAAGAAATTTTCTATCGTTTATTTATACGAACACAGTCAGGCAAACTAGGGGCCATACCCAAATTACATGACCCTATTTTTGCAATTTGACTTTTGACTTGTTACAGTTTTAGAGCACCAACCAAGCGCAGTTGTTCTTTAAATCATTCCTATCATTCTCAAATTTCTGTCTAGAAAAAAACGTTCTTAGAAAAATATGAATCTCAATAATAGAAAACTCGCTCTTGGCGTACTTTTTACACCGAAAATTCTTGTTTTAAAGCCAGTACACTGTATCGAAAAACTCGACGAAAGAGAACAAAACTTCATATAAAGTGGAATTCTTGAATTCGATTCCGTCGCGCACGTCCCGAACTAGAAATTAAGAATCCGGTTCCTTCCAGTTCATCAGTCAACAAAAATTATCCCGTGCATCCCGAAATATTCAAAAGGTTACGAATTTGTTAAAAAAAAAAAATTACTGGATGTGACTGGTTAAGTAAAAACTTTCGGGAATCTCGGGAAATTTTTGGGCATAATAAAAATACCTTTCCCTTCCTGACCTCTTTTCTAGATTCCACCAAATCCTCTTACGGCCAAAAATTGTTTTTGGATATAAAGATCTAAGTTTAGGTTTACGTTTATCTATCTAAGTAATTTTTTGGATATAAAGATCATCCAAAAATGAATAACTATCTTTCTACGTAATCAATATCTTTTACATTAGATAAATGTAGCTTGCGGGTACCTTGAGAATTTCGGGATCATGAAAAAAATACGTATATTTTAAAATTTCAAAATTTTGGCGGTACCCACGCCATCTCCAGAAGTTTTTTTAAGACAAATTTTTTTTTTTTTAAATCTCAAGATTACAAGTAAAGTTTACGATAACCTTTCTACGTAATATCAATATCTTATGCATTAGATACATCTATCTGGTTGGCTTTAATGTTTATAGAGTTTGTCACGAAAGTTCACAACTCTATGTAGTGTATTAACAAATCCAAATCATCATACACTAGTGACCTACCCAAAGTTATCATGATCTGTAGTTATAACTGCACGTATGGTTTCTGCAGTCAGATAAAAGAAACTTGTTACAATCACAGAACGACGGAACGACAGTAAAAGATAGTAAGGTAACCAACCATACAAAGACAGACTAGTACAAAGATTCAGCTACAGATACAGATGCATACGAGTCTGCACAGCGCTAGGCATCATCTTTTCTGCTCTAATTCGCACTCAGGCCAAGTAGCAAATTTCAACGAACTTCTAAGCAATTGCGTGTTAAACTCAAGAGGCACAAGACTGCTCAGTACAGTAAATGTATCTATAGTTTAATGTATCTGTAGCTGTAGTAGTAGCAGCAGCAGCTACCTTGTTGTATGTAGAAAAGTTTTGATATATTTGAAATGCAGCCGCCCGCATCTTGGCGTGGCAGCAGCTGTCTGGTGTGCCTCAAGGTGCACGTTGTGGGTCGAACCATTAAAAACTGGCACAAGGTGCTCTCTTCTTTAGGGACGGCAATACAAAAATAGCAAAATGCTCAAAATGCCGGCAATGCACTTTTATCTTTTACACTGGAATTCGTAATAGTCGCCGAATACAAATCCCTTGTGTGTGTGTGGGTTTGTAGATACTGCTGGCAGCTGATGAAACTCAGAGAGACAGATACAATGCCAGGTCAAACGACAAAGTCGGAAGTCGTTTACAAAGCGGCCTGGCAGATGCAGTGAAGCAAATGCGTTCACTCATTGAGTAAAGGTAAAAAAAATAAAAAATATTTGAATCAGTTAGGGCGTTGATGACAGTGGGATACACTGCACAGACTTTCGGAAAAAAAGATTATAAAAATTAGAAATTGTTTGAGCATTGACGAATTAGAGAGATAAGGCGTTTTTTTTTTAGAAACGTCAATTTTTTATCGTAGGTTTTGATCATTTTAAAAGAAATCTCTCTTGTCAATATTTTTCGAAATTTCGATTATTTATCGAGTTATTCTGAGTATTTACATAATGCGTCCAGATAATGCGCACATTTTGGTACAATTTTGTGATTCTAGCTGTTATGGTCTTTAAACCCATGGTGTTCATGCAGACAACCCCATGTGATGGTTATACACATTGAACAAATCTATAATACCCTATGAGTACCCTATAATTACAGTGTATAAAAAATGCAAGTAACTAAAAAAACAGTTGACCCAAGTGCTCATATAAAGCATTGGGAACGTGCTGAAAATTAAATTTCAACACCCAAACGCAAAGTAGTATAATTTAGAGCACTAACAAAAAAAAAAAAAAACGGCTAATGTTTTAAAGCTCAAACGGATGCTTCGGATACTGATGCTGATGAGTTTGATGCGGCAGAGGTCTTAAGATACAAAAATAGATAGATACATGTGCTAAGACTATAAAAATGTAAGATATTACCTGCTGCCACTATAAATTTCTTCTGTCAAACTACAATAATAACTTTAGACGGCCAACTGGCAACTTAATGTAGCTATAACAAGGGAATTACTCTATAGAGAGATGAGGTGCCCCAAGACCATGCCAAAGTGTCATTATGAATGTCTATGACAAGATTTATAACTACAAGTGGAATCCATTGATTGGGGTCTTAAGAAAAACAAGTGCTGGCTTTAAAATGGTCCCAGAGATTACGAGGAATTCATTATGGAAAACTTTCTGTTTATTTGATGCTTTTAATTAACAATGTTCCTCTGTATGCGGAATTATTTAAAATTTGCCAATTTATATAAATATTAATTGGCACGCAGCTGAAATTTCCGAAATTTTTGATAATAATAGACAGCATTTTTTATATGTGCAATTAGCTGAGCTGTCAATTTTCATACACTATATTCATAAAGTAAGAGGGTGTGTTAAGAGCGTCCAAATGTATGTAACAGAGAGAACAAAGTGTTTCCGACCTTATAATGTATAGCCTTATTGCATCAGTAGATACACATTGATAGTCGATATAATTCAATAGTCTATATAAAGTGATAGTCAATATAAGGCGATAGTCTATATAAAACGATAATCGATGCAAAAAATCGGTCTGTTTCGAGCGCTAAGATCTTGGAAATCTTAAATCTCCAAATTTCGTACAAAGATTCTATTTATGAATAAGCATCGTTGAAGTCCACAATCTTTAAATTTCGCACAAGGACTCTCATATTCGAAACAAACAAAAAAAAACAATTTTTAGGATCAAACAAAAATTGGATGGCGTTTGTTATAGAGACCGAGACAAGGGAAGAAAAGGGCAGAGCAGTCTACTGTGAAAGGAATGACTAATTTCAGGGGCTTGAAAAATTCAAAATTTTTAAAATGTTTGTCAAAAATTCCAAAACTATTTGCTACTTTTTCCAGTCTTATTTTAACTTGAACAATATGATTCTCCCATTCTAGAAAGGAAAACAATTTGTTCTTAAAATGATCTATAAAAATCTTATTTCAAGTTTTGTCAAAAGCCCGAAAATAAGATTTTGTTTGTGATATTACTTTTTAGTATTTTTTTAATTTCAAACATTTTTTTAGGTCGCACATTTTTGTCTTATCTTTGTAATAATTCAAGGAAAGATATAGGAGTCTAGTCGCATATCTTATGTTGAGCATAGAATCCATCGATAAAAAAATGAAAACATCTTTTTCAGTTTGGAATATATTTCAAGGAAATTTTGAGATACAAAAAATTCGTACTCCCTAGAACTTTTTGATAAAATTTTAATCCAATCGAAAGAGTTAAAATACATCCGACGAACTATTATTTACATAGCTGTCATAGGAACGATTGGCAAAAACCAGCTCATATCAGAACAATCGTTTCGATTTTCAATGAATTTTTTGATAAGAAATTTTGAGATTTGAGATATACTTGAAGAAAATTCGTTGACAAAGGAATTCGTATACGCAAAAACACTTTTTTTTAAATCAAAACAGTTCAAACAGAAAGGAATAATTATTTACAGAGCTGCAATAGGAACGATCGGCAAAAATAATTCTTATGAGAACAATCTTTTCATACCAAGGGATATTTGGGATATGAAAATTGGTATTCCCTACAAGTTTTTTGTTTGAATTTTAACCCAATTAAAACAGTTTAAACAAAAATGAAAAATTTTTTACATAGATGTCTGATGTGCACTATCTTTTCAGTTTAAGATACATATATGCCAAGGAAATTTTATGACAAGCAAATTCATATTACCTAGAATATTTTGTCCAAATTTTACCAATTTAGCCCTATTAAAAAAAAAAGCATTTACTCTAAACAAATTTGCATCTATGATAAAATTGTAAGTTATGTAACACATTAGAGAATAATAGCATCGGCTACATCCGTTTACAAAGTAAGCAATTTTTGTATATCATTTTAATTTTATAGTATGTATATATTTTTTTTGTATATAGAAAGTCGAAAATTGTTGCTTTGTTATGTTGTTCTTAATTTGCGCTCTGCTTCTTATAAAATTTAAACAATTAGTTACTGAAAGCTGTCTAAATTGCTTTGCGCTTCGTTTAATTAATGTGTATCTTGCAGATACATGCTGTGTTTATGCCCACTGTGCGTATATCTGTGTATATATATTCGTTTCTGCCTGCATTCGCTGACATTGGGCTTTAATTATTTTGCTTGGCAAGTTTAGTTTAAAAAGTATAAGCATTTAAGTAGAGCATAAACCCAGCATGTGAGGTCAAAAGCAGACAATACGACGACGACTTTTAAATGACTACGTCGCATTCATCAAATAAACACAAGATACTCGTAATACTAGGTAGAACTTTTTTTCCAAAAATAACAACATAAACAACTTTTTTTTGATATTCGATAAAGTCACAAAAAAATATAACTTAAAACTGTTTTCTACAACTTTATAGCACGTGCTAACTTGGCTATTTATTTATATGCATAGAAATTCTAAGAATCGGAATTTTCTGTAGTTAAAATTAGTTTTCAATTTACAATTTGACAAGACGTGTCTTCCGCTCACATACATATTTTTTTTTAATATTATTATTTTGCTGCGGCTTAAGACTTTTCTTTTTTTAGTCTTTCGTGTGATTCCATTCTTTTTTTCTTCAAGGGGTTTCCAAAAATAAAATGATATGAAAAGTATTGCAGAGTGAGTACTTTTATACATTATATACCGCAGATTTCTTTGTATTTTATGTGTTATCAGAGTGTGTTGGGCTGGGGATTCCTTCAAAACTAATATTATAAAAAGTTTTATACGGAGCATTTCTTAATCTTACAATTGCCCAGCAATATATAATATATAATTATTTCTAGCAACATATTTTATATAATAATAACTATAATACCATTTTTGCTGAAATGAAACAACTAGCTGACATAATTTTTGGCATATCAAAAAACAAAGATCGAAATCTTGAATAAAACCTTTAAAAGCTGATTCCGATAGTCTTTGATGACAATGTTTAAGAGGCTTATCGACACTCTTTGAAACCATTCATAATATTCAATACTCAACTTATGCAATTCTTACGAATTTTAAAAATCACGGTTGGAATTTCTGTGCTTTAAGGCTCAGTTCGGAATCCAGTTTACAAGTTCAAATGAACTTCTATAAAAAATATATTTCTAAATCCATTCGAAATATTTAATGCCTTATTTTATTAGAAATACCAGTGCTCACAAAAATTTTGAGAAAATCAGAATGTTTTAAGTATTATAAGGTTTTTATAAAAAATAATTGTACTTCTGTTAAAGTTTTCGTCCAAAATCCAGCTCATAAGTTCAAATGGAACGTTTTTAGTATGTTTAAATGGTTTTTATAAAAAATATAAATATTTGCCACTCATTTAGTTGACTTTAAAATAAAACTATTAGTACTGCCCAATCCCAGGAAAATCTTTCGAGTCTAAAGCAAAAGATTGGTATTTATGTGCTTGGGTTACAATTTTAGTCCGCAATCTAGTTCACAAGTTCCGGAACCTTATAATTATTTGGTTTTTGAAAAAAAAAGTATTTTTTCTATTAGGACCGAAACCTCGAACCGAAACTCTATGAAACCATATCGAGTACCTCGATATTAAATTTTACTTTGAAAAGAGCATCTAAAACTATTCGAAATATTTAATACTTAATTTTACATTTATAAATTGAGAATTGAAAAGCCCTAGAGAATTACCTGCACGTATTTACTAGCTCGGGCTAGTTTTAGTTCGCAAACTAGTTCACAAGTTCAAACGGAACGTTCTGGCTATAATTGTTTGGTTTTTATAAAAAAAATACTAAGTTATTTAGCTCCTATGGTCACACTAATGCGAAGAATTAACGTAAACTTAAAAGTTCCCGATATTTACAATAAAAATGAATCAAATTAGCTCAATTTTTCTATCAGCATGAATTTTGTAGTGCCTCCACAAAAACCAAAACATGTTATAATAAAACCCATTCATTTCTTAAAGATTTCTTTGATTTCATAACTAATGAAGATTGACGTCAGAAATGCCCCAATTTCATAATACAATGCATTCAACTGACACAATTCAAAAGGTTTCAGTTTCTTTCCTTATAATTGCATACCTTCATATATTATGAATGAATTCATATGATTCCCAAGTATTCTTATAAAATTTCAACACTTTTGTTTTGTACTCACCTTCATGTCATTGATAATCTGCTGAAACAGACTGCCCAGCGCGGAGCTATCACGTTCAAGACTCAAATCCATTTCCGTAATTCGGTGTGTATTTTTTGACTATATCAAATTCGTATTCGTATCAACTTGAGCGTTGAGGGTTTTTCAACTTTTGCTTCGAATTTAAGAATTTCTCTTAAAACAATTTGATTAGCCGCTTCATTTGATTTTCATACTCATTATCTAAAGAAATGAAATTTTGCTTTAACTTGTTTAATTTGCGTTTAATCGACATTTTACTAATTGAAGTTGTTTAATGGCTTTTATTTTTGCATACGTAGATTTTAGCTTTTAATATTATTATTATGATTGTATTTTTTATACGGCAGTTGTTTTAATTATAATTGCTTACAAGTTGAAATCGTAATTTGACGACGCTGTGTAACTGTAAGAAAGAAAAAATAAAATATTTATTATAAAATATACATTTTTTTAGGTTTAAAATTTAGATAAACAAATATTATGTCAAATTTCTTGCAACATTGAAAACTGTATTAGGTGTGCTCAAGATATTAGTGTGTATTTGTGTACAACTCGAACTTTGAAAATTAGATTAGGGGTGTTCACGATAGAGTGTATTCGTGTACAGCTTGAACTTTTATGTAGGAGCATTTTTTAAAAATTATTAATTTATTTTGAAACTCGAATTTGTGTCATTTTTTTAATTTTCATTTTTTTATAAGCCTGTTTATTTTAACAGTGCAGTCAAACCAAAACTTAATACATTTGCAAAAAAAATTTTTAAGTGTAGAACTAACTACTAGGAAGTTCTTCAAATTTATTTGCTATTGGCAGGCATTTACATTATAAGCCAAATCTTCCAAATAAGTACAATTTCTAAAAAAATATTTCGTTTTAAAATTCACTGATTACTGCTTTAATGTGTACGGAACTATGCTCGAAAAAGCCAGTTTCAACTCATGAGTTGTACAGTTTACGAAACTTTCCTTAATTTTTTTGGTCGAACCTTCCTATAGCGAACTCTTTTAAAATGAATTTTTCCCTACTACGAATTTTTTCAAGTACACTGATTTTCCGTATAAGCTATAGTATATTTTGATCTCGTTAAAAAATTGACGGTCATTCCTCAAATGTTCTAGAACATTTTGTTAAGCAAAATGAAGATTTGTAATCCAAACTAAAGTTCCCAAATATAAAACAACAAAAAAACGTGAAAAGACTTGAAAAATTTTCTAAATAACGAACGAAATATAGGCAAGTTGGACTTTATTAAGTATTAACGCCGTTTTGGTTGAATAGAAAAAAAATGTCGCTCAACTAACGTTTAAGGAAAATTCAAATCTGAAAATCCTATTCCTGGTAAGATGCTATTTCGCAAATCTTATTTTTAAAATTTTAAATTTCACTTTTGCTGAAACCAAGGAGAAAATAAGAAATATTACTTACTGATGTAAGACTTAAATGGGGTATGTCCCCAAATATAGTTCACTGGCTATATACTGCCATTGTCAGACCGATCCTTATGTATGGAGTCTCGATCTGGTGGCCAACTCTAGATAAGATGGCCAATCTAAAAAAGTTGAGTAAGGTTCAGCGGACTGCAGAACTGACCATCAGCGGAGCTTTACGCTCCACCCCAAACGAAGCACTAGATGCTATTCTAAACCTCCTGCCTCTGGACAAGGTGGGTAAACAACAAGCCGTTCTATCAGCCTTACGCATGAGAGAGGCGAAAAAATGGATTGACTATGACTTTGGTCACGCAAAGATTCTCAAGGGAAACCCACTTATTCCCAAGAGTACAGACTACTGCATCCCGCAGGAACATTTCACAACAAATTTCAAAACCCATATTCCAACCAGGGAGGAGTGGAGTATAGGAGTACCAGGCCCAGATGGCTCGATTAAGATTTACACGGATGGTTCCAAGCTGGATGATCGTGTAGGTGGAGGCGTCTACGTTGAGGAACTCGACGTAAGAACAGCTTTCCGACTCCCGGATCACTGCAGTGTCTTTCAGGCGGAAGTCACTGCAATCCAAGAGGCTCTCACAACAATAAGAAACCTACAAGTTAGAAACAAGAATATTTGTATCTACTCGGACAGCCAGGCGGCTATCAAGTCCCTAGCTTCATTGACATCGTGTATGAAGTCAGTGAATAACTGCCGCTTATCTCTTGAGGAGATGGCTAAGCAGTTTTCAACCCACCTCATATGGGTCCCTGGACATAGGGATATCGAGGGCAACTGCATTGCGGATGAACTGGCTAGACAAGGAACTACCAGCATCCTCCTTCAGGACAAGGAGGGCCTGGGTATACCCATGGCCAGCTGTAAACTGAGAATACGAAATTACTTCGCTCTCTCTGCAAACCAAACGTGGAAGCGGACATCAAACACGTGTAGAATATCTCGGCAAACCTGGCCGACATACAGCACGAAAAGAACTAAGGAACTTTGTCGTTTAAATAGAGCTCAGTGCTCGACAGTCATACGTGCGATCACAGGACATTGGCTGGTGGGGATCCATGCATCCAGGCTAAATGCTCCCCACCACGACTTCTGTAGAAGTTGTGACAATGAAGAGGAGCTGGAAACTGTGGAGCATCTTTTCTGTTACTGTCCTGGACTGTGCAGGACTAGGTTCCGCTTTCTAAAGTCACACTTCCTTGATGATTTATCTCAGCTCTCCGAACAGAGTCCAAAATGCCTTCTAAGGTTCATCCAGGCCGCCGGATGGCGGACTCATCTTATACAGGGGACCTCTTGAGTGGGGAAGAGGGGAAATAGTCCACCGTAGCGGTATCACAACGGGCCTATTCTTGGCCTATGTGAGTTGGGACGTCAGTCCCAACTGCCGCCCTAACCTAACCTAACCTACTGATGTAAAAAGTAGTGAATACCCCTATTGTATTATTTCCCAATATCATTATTCTTCTAAGAATCGATGCAGTATTAAAATGTTAAATAAAATTTAATGCGCAATTATTTTTTTTAAGACAACAATAATTTAAGTGTTTCCGTAACAATAAATCAATGTTTGTCTATGGTACTCAAAAAAAATATTATGCTTAATTTTGTATATAAAATTCGAATTATTTATCGCGTTTATTTCCTTTAAAGCTAAACGGAAAGGGGCAAGACAATCGTAAACTTTCTTGCCACAAAATACATCCAATAAAAAAAACATCGCATATGGTATTTTTTGAAAATCTTTAATTCCATTTCTTAGTAGCTATTACTCGTACTGGTGAATGAGGCGCCACAGAAAGAAAAACTATTCAAGTTGACCCAAATAGCGGCATGTGGCAAGGCGTAAATTGTTTAGACCGTTAATTATTAGTACATAAATGTGTTTATATACATTGTCGATACTTTATATACATACTCGTATTTATCGTATGAGTTGTCCCAATGCATACTAATTTTTATAGATTAATGCTAATTGCTTTAATGCAATTGTAAATTATTTTGGACCCTTGACAGGAAGTTGTAACTTACTTTATGTCTTGAGTTATAGACAAATAAATAAAGCGTTAATAGCTTTCTTTAAGGAAATGTACAATGGCTAAAACAATTGTTACTATGGTTATAACTGACCCATTTTTGGGCTCCAACAATGTGTCTGAGTTGAGTTGTTGTAAATTTTCAATGCATTACATTACGATAAAGAAAAACCACACAACCAAAGTCTTATATAAGTACGAAGTACCCAAACTTCAAAAGGCATTGTAATTTGTAAACAAGCCGAGTCTTAAGTTGTTAACAAACCTTTTATGTACACTTGAAGAGCTATAGGCGCACTTAACAAAATTATAAATTATGGGAATTGGAAATTATGAGCAAGCCCACACCGAATTAAAAAAAAAGGTCTACTATAAACCTAGTACTGCAGGCGGACTTGTTGAATTTTTGAAAAATCTTTCAAATTGAATGACCTTTCAACTGTCAAGCCTTTTTGTATGATGTGTGGACACTTGAGCTTGCATAATTTTTAAAGCAGGGCATATAAACACTACCGGAGTTTACTAAACAAAGGGAATCCTTCATTGGTTGAATCTTTAAAAGCAGCTCACATTTGTACAAATTTGCATGCCACAATTCTATTAGGCTTTGGCAACGCTAGAAAATGGATGATAATTTGTTCAGGAAATGGCAACATCGACATAGTCTGGGTAGGCATTAGATATATTACACGCTTATTTCTATTTACAGGCAAGGTTTTTGAGATTTGCAGATGACCTTGACTATAGCGCTTAATTAGAACTAGCAATAAATAGTAAATATCGTAAATATTACAAATAATTGCTTGACGTCATTGGCATAAGTTTGGTTTGTTTTCTTTTGAAAAATCAGAGTGCTAGGGATTCCACAATAATAAAGCAATAAAAATCACTCAAAGCAGAGAAAGACAGAACCATTTCCTTAAAAAAAAATAAATATCTGTGCCGTTATCATGGACAAAAATTTATTTTTATTTTTATATTTAAATAGTACACTTTGAAACTGTAACATTCATGCATTACCTCTTTAAAACTTTCATCCGATCTTGACAGTAAAAAATTTTGCATAATTGTATAGCTAAGGGAACTAAAAAATAATTCGAGAATTTGTGTTATTTTTAAGAATCGCTTAAGCTTAAGCATGTATTAGTTTTAAGATTATTGAAACAATTTTAAAAAAAAAAATGAAAAAAACAAAAATTTTAACTAACCAGAAATATTTTAAAAATTAAAAAGAAAACTAAATATATTAAAAAAATGTTTTTTAAGTTGATATGAAAAACAGATGTTAACAAAAAAAAAATGAATTTAAAAATATATATATTTTTTATATTATTTTTTAAAAATCAAAAAAAAATATTTGTAAAAATAAAAAGAAAATTAAATATATTACAAAAATTCCTTTTTTAAATTAATATAAAAAATGTCATTTACTCAAAAAAAAAATTTGTTATTTTTTAATTATATTTATATGTATATATTTTTATTAGACAAAAATAAAAAAATTGTTGATGATAAAAAAGGTGATTCATTAAAAAAAATGCCTAAAAATATATTTTAATATTGTTTTTATTAAAAAAAAATGTTTGTATAATAAATAAACAATATTTCTTAATCAAATACTCAAGCATTTTTTCATACTATCGGGAAAATCTTGCAAGGAATGGGTTTTCAAAAAAATTGACCCACCCTAATGTACTTAACAATTTTTGTTACAATTTTGCCCAAATGGCGCAAAAGATAATACCGGTGTAGTATTTCATGATTTTACAACACTAGCTAGCGAAGGCCATTTACAATTAACTAAAACTAATGCAATTGTATGAGCCACAACAATGTTTGCGAAATTTTGCGTTGCGTTCAATGGAACTGGTTCCAATGTTAACCCTGCAAACAGTATTTAACGTTGGAGCTTTACGTTTTAAGTTTCTGATCAGCTACTTAAAAACGCAGCCGCTTTTTATAAACACTTAATTCACTGCATTATTTATAAATGAAAACAATTAAACTATCCACATTTTTTAATGCAATTATTTGTTATAAAAATAACAAGTTACATTAATTTTAGTGCTTAATTAATTGTGAAAAGCGCTTAGTAAATGGCAAACAGACAATATACTAAAGCAACTACAATATAATTAGATATCTCAAACGTTCCTTAAAAGTTTTTGGCAAAATAAGTTTATATACTTACAAAAAGTTTAAGTGCAAATTTGCTTAAAAAAAAAGAATTTATAAGAACTTTATGTACTCTTTTTCTTTAATTAAAAATAAAATACTCTCAATCTCAGCATTGGGACTGAACATTCCCTGCACTTTCTAAAATCATTTAAAACTTTTTAAAATAAAGAATTTCTGTCAACAAAAAAAATTTGTTTTTTTACTAATTGAAAATTCTAGTTTTATGTGCAAAATGTTTTCTAGCGCGAGAACGCCCCGCTGAAAGTATTCGTTTATATTTTTATTTGATAAAGAACTCTTAATCGTTTTGAGAAAAATCAGATTTTTGACTATCTTTCGCAAGCATTGCAATATTTATTACTACGCTCGAATATCGATAATAAACTGCTTTATAAACTACTACAACTGCTTTAACTGAGCTCCAAACTGCTTAAAAAAGTAAGTACACCTACTGTAAGCGTATAGAAAACCCAATGACATTGATCTGTCAAGTTATGAAAGACCCACATAAAAAAATATATCTAAAAAATTTTTCAACTTAAGTTTTAACTGCACAGTACAAAGTTTAAGATTCACCGACTATTATATACGACCCTATGGCAGCATCTGTCACTCGGTTCTAAAGTTTATTTTCTTCTTTTTTGTTTCCCTACAAACACATATGACAATTATATTCAAAATTCTTCAACAACAACAACGCAAACAAAAGGTACTCGAGCGTGAAAGTGCAGACAACGTTAGAAAAGTCAGAGATAAAAAAAAATACTCGTACAAGGAGTACTATGAAGAATGTTGATTGCTATTGCTGCATTTCCATGTAGACAAGTCTCTAGTTGTACAGGCGAAATGTGGAAATGAGGAAAAGCATAGTGAAAAGTATCAAAGCGAAAAAACAAGTTGAAAAGACGCGATGAGAGTGATGAGAGCACAGAAGATGATAATGATGAAGAAATAGACGACGACAAAGACTACGATGATGATGATGATGGCAATAGAAGCCGCGGGCGTAGGCAGTGCGGCCGGAGTGCCAACAAACAGTGTAAATGACCTCTCAAGATAAAGTTGTTTTAACAAAGCAGTGTTGATAGATGTGCTTTCATCGTTGTTGTAGTTGTTGTTGTCGTATGGTTGTTGTTGCTATTTACTTATAGTGACAACTTAAGGCAAGTTGAAGGCTAAAAACTATGGGCTTGACAACATTTAAGTGTTGGTCAAGCAGTTGAACTAAGTTAGTAGGTTTCACTGAATTACGGTCACACTAAAAAAAAAAATATTAGATTTCAAACGCAGTTTCGCAAATATTTTATGACCTAGAATATGTTGCTATGATTATAAAAATGCAGCTGTTAGCTCTTTACATGCCTTTGCTCTGTTTTGTAAGCTTAAAGTACTTAAAGTGCTGGCCACACTTTTTAAAATATTAGATTTCACAAGCAAGTTGTAAACACAAAAGCATTATGCAGTTTTTAGTCTGTTCCTTGGCCTGCTAGACTTACTATTTTGCAAAAATTTAGGCCAAGCATATGTTTTTGTATATACAAAAAAGCAGCTGTTAAATCTGTAAATGCCTAAGCCTTTGTTTTAAAAGCGTATGACTTTCTAAGTCTAACTGCTTGTCAACTTTTAAGTGTTGGTCAAGCATTTGAACTAGGTTAGTAGCGTACACCGAATTTCTAAAAACGTTGGTCACACTAAATAAAAGATTTGATTTCATAAACAGTTTCTTCGCCTGCCAGACCTTTTCCGCAAATATTAATATAAAAGCGCTGGTCACACTGTATCAAATATTAGATTTCAAAGACAAAAGCATTACTCAGTTCTAGGTCTGCAGAACTTACTATTTCGCAAATATTTTGACCAAGAATATGTTGTTAAATTTAATCTATAATTTTTAATTTTATTTTAACTAATATTATTTTTTTTATTTATTATTTAAAATTGGTTGGTTAATTTTATTTGAACTATTACTATTTTTTTTATTATTTAAATTTAGTTGCCTTTTACTTTGTGCTTTCCAAATCTACAGGCTTGTCATTTTTAAGTGTGGCCAGGCAATTAAAGTAGTAGTCTGAAAAGAATTACTTAAAGTGTTGGTCACCCTAAATAACATGTTTTATTATATTTTTTACATATTGTATAAATATGCAGCTGCTTGTTCTATGTAGGCTTGTCAATTTGAAAATGTTCGTAAAGCTGTCTAACTAAATTAGACTCTTTCATTGAACTAATTTTTCAAATATTTGCACTTAAGGTCTGTACTCAGCTGGCAAATTCGCTACAAAATAAAAACTACTTTAACAACGAACATAAAATGTCCTAATATTCTCGTTGTGTTTCATTTTTAATGACGTACATATGCCATAAAAGGTGATAAGAGGAGGCAAGAGGCAGGAAAAGGCAAAGTATCTTGAAGAAGCAGAGCAGTGAGTAGAAAATTGCTTGGAGATCTACATATTTTCAATTAAAGGCCAATACGCAGCACGCAAAAAAATGAAAAACATCATATAAAAAAAATGGTGGCGAAAAATTCCGATTAAAAATGTTTGACGATAGGTCGCAGACAACAAAACAAAACAGTGTTGTATTTTAATTTTAAAAATGCCTAACGTTAGATGACGTCACTACTTTACTAGGTGTGGTAACACTAACAACAGCTGTTGCGCGTTGGCGCGAATTAATATACAATACATATATGCACAATTTTTTTATTCGAAATGGCAGGTAGAAGAAAACGGTGTGAATTATTTCCAAGAGATCAAAAAATAGCGCTTATAAAAGCAGTAGAAGCTCATCCAGTGTTATGGGACTAAAGTTTAGTCACTAAACACACAAAATGCACTTTAATGCATTGGTGGGAGGTTATTGCTGAAATATTAAATAAAGATGGTTTTTTTTTGCAGCCCACCTTTTTACAATTAGGTAGGCAGTCATATACGCATTGTTTACATTTAGTAATGTTAACAATATTTGATAAAAATCCATGTTTGTTTTATTTATTTCTTTGTCTTAGTTTTTGTAAACGCAAAGCAGCTGATTATAATGTGAGTGTGGCCAAATTAACCCAAAGTATCGGAAAAAAATATCGATGTATACCTAAAAAAAAACGATAGCTCGATTAAAAATGGCACTTTGTCTTACTGTGCACACACTGGTGGCTCCATATGAAATAATATGAAAAAAATTCCATATGGAAATTTTCATGCTGCGTAGACCCCTTAACAAGAAGATTTTAATTTTGTGGAGAATTTTCTGTAATTTTTGTTGAAGAAAATAATATTATTTGCTTATCGGTTCACAGCAAATAGTAAATAATTAACGGCTTTGTAGTAAAGGTTACAACAAGACTTCACCTGCACGCACATGGCTATTTATAGTTGTTCATATATGTCCACAAAAAGTAGGGTAACACTGTTTTTTTGCGACCTCTGGATTTGCAACCAAAAGTTAAGCTGCGCTTTTTTATTAAAGCAGTTTTCTTTTGTTTTGACGCTTTTTTAATGCTGCGTACCTACAACTTAGGTCAAACTTACAAAAATATTAGATTTTATCAGCAAGGTGTTCTTAGTTTCCAAGCTGTTTCTGAGCCTGCTGTAATGCTATTTTTTTTGCAAATATTTTGACTAAAAGGCGGCATTACATATGTATTTTTTTTTTCACAGATAAAAATGCAGCTGTTAAATATGTACATATCTTTGCTCTGTTTTGTATGCGTATCTTTATCTAAAAGGCATGCAAATTTGTTAAAAGCAAAAGCTGCTGACGATAGCGGCTTTTCAATTAGCATACAACGGAAGTTCCACAAAAAATCTACACAAAACAATTGCATAAATACAAACTTGTAGATAAAAAAAAAACTGTCTTTAAAAGGAAGAGTTCAAAAACAGACGTCTAGTCTATGTGCAACAATTTTTTGCAGCATTTGAACTTTAAAACTTTGTGCTAAAAAAAAAAAATTGGGCACAAAGTAGAGCCCTCTTCCCAAAATGCTGTAATTTCGAAATTATTTGCTCTTTTTTCTGATTCAGCGGTAATCAACGATGAGCTCACGTAGAAAATCGTGATGTGATCTATGGCTAAGGCGGCTTTCTAAGTGCTGCCAACCTCGTTTTGAGGGCGAGCAGTTCAAATCGTGAAAGACTAGTCTACAAGAACGCAAAAAAAAAAAAGGAGTTCAATGAATCCACAAAGTAGCAAGTCAATAACCGCATTTGCATTCAGCATTCAATAGAATAATACAATTCTCAAGTGCTGTAAAGTTGCTCTAGGGTTCTGCTGTTTTTTTTTTTATTCATATACTGAACTAGGCTTAATTTTCTGGTCCATTTACTTTTATGCAGTGATTGTGGTTTCATTGCTGTTTGGAATTTCCTATTATGTATGTCGCAGCGGAAGCTGTGTAAGAACTTATCTCTGTTCTTTTTTTTTCAAATAGACTCTGCCAGTTCTTACAACATGACGTGACCAACACAAATGCCAGTGTTGCAAGTCGTTTAAGACACTGATAACATTTACAATGCTGTAATTAGAGACAGCAAATATGTTATCGACATGCAAGTGAATCATTTGATGCAAAGGCGTTAGAAAACGCTTCGTGTGCATTTGACTAGAAGATTAATAGCTCTAGAAGAGTTGGCATTAAGTGAGGAAAAGCTATTTCCCGCACGTATGTACATAAGTAATCAAGCAAACAACGGCGCACAAACCTTACTTGGCAGCCATAAACATAGTACTGTATAATTTTCAGCAGATTTATGACCTAGCATGTCTGGCTAAGCCCAAGGTCTATAATAATAACAATAATGGAAAGCATTGAGAGTTGGGCTCATCCGCTCTTAAAACTACATAGTCAGTTTACTTTCACCACAGCACAAACAAAAAAAAAAAAACAAACACTCCAAACTGGCTGGAACTTGCACTCTGTGCCTGCGACTGTCACTACGGTCAACCATGAGCTGGCAAAGTCTATGGAACTCCTAAAAAAAAAAAACGCGTAGGCTGTGCACTATGATTTCTATTTAGAAAATGCATTAAAAATAAAAACAGCAGATCGTTTGAATCCAAAGCGCACTGAGCATAAACATATGTATCTTTTATCTGCATAAATGTATCTTTGTATCTTTGGCACTTAATATTATGTTTGCTGCTTGACAGCATCTGTGTTTGCTCCGCTAATGCAGCATATAGCATATCATTAACCCAAATTTTCTATAAATAATACTTATTTAGCAATTAGATATACAAAAACAAAAAGTAAAATAAATAAAAATGGCACACCTACATGCACAATGTTTATGTTTATGCTGACCAGTGTTGTGCAATTTAAAAGAATTTGTTTGTACATAAGCTCAAACGCATTTAACCTACATACACATTAAGTTGTAAGTACATAGGAAACTGACATTTGTCTATCTCTCCATGTACATGTGTTGATTGATAAGCGAGCTGCGTATTTTCTAAGTGTTACTTATCTAATCATCGTACGCTGTTGCTGTTGTTGTTCCTTTTTGGCACCGGTGTTGAGCAATCGATAATCGATCGGAAGTTATCAGAAAAAATAACAGCAGTGGGCAAGCACAACAACAAACAACAGCAGCTAGGTAAATCCAAAAGTAGAACACAAAACATATTTTGCAATAACGACGCCCACAATATGTAAACAAATGCGGACCCCTAGTCTATCTAGTATGTGTATCTGTTTGTATCTGTGTGTGTGTTTGTGCGTGGTTTTTGAATGCATGTGTGTGTGAGCTTGTTTTTTCCAGCCAGCCTCTGGAAATAAACTTTCGGCACATTGGCATTTAACACTTTAATTGATTCAATGTTTATTCTACAGCCGAGCCATAAATTTTAAATGCAAAATAGAAACATCCTAAAAAATACCAAATACGCAATTCGAAATAGAATTAAATAAAACGATAGCGAAACAAAAACTGGCGAAAGCGTGCAATGAAAAACAAAGTTGGTTGATTTGCGCCAAAAATCAATTTATTTTAGCGTTGGGCAAAATAATATTTCAATCGCAACTCTTTCTCTGGTGCAAATCGTATATACAAACGTGGGTGGCCTTTTATAATTCGTGAAGGGAGAAGCAACACAAACGTTATTCAAAGACAACACTTTATGGCAGAGCGGTCTAAAACGTTTTGTCCTAAATTTTATAAATGTGGTATTTTTTTGGTAAGTTTGTGGTATTCAGTGTATTTTTTATTGCGTTGTTTTGGGTTTTTCTTTGTAAATGCTGATCATTGTTTAAAAGCAAAACAAAAAGATATTCTCATCAGTATGACTGTACAGCAGATATTGACATTGTGATACTGGAAGGCTATGACAACACCATAGCAACACTTTATGGTCGCCCAAGAGAGTATCCGTATCCTCGAAAACTTCGTTACCTCGCCCAACGAAAAAAATATTTGCGGTATTCAACTGCTCAACTGAATTGTATTTACCTAGCCTTTTTTAAAATCGAGAGTAGAGCATGAAATGCAAAAATTTTTCATTAAAAATAGTTTCATTTAAGGACATCAGAAATCTAAAGAGGATGTTGAAAGATTCTATACATATAGATCATATTTTTCAAATTGAAAAAGGGCATAAAGTGTAAAAGTTTTTCATCGAATTCGAAAAGCAATTTATCCCTAAAATGGATTCAAAATCTTTCAAAGATGTATTTGGCTTAACAATTGTCTTTGTGATGAAGTTCGACTGAAGAAGATATTTAACTTGGTTGACTGGATTGAAATTCGGCTGATTTCGGTGCCAAATCATGGTGCATCATTATTGACCGTCCAATAGCTATCGAGAACATTTACTCTGAAGATTTTTCTTTTGATTTTGTCAAGAACATAGTCTACCTGGGCATCAACTAGATACAACGGACTAAGATACCAGGCAACTTCAATCATATAGACGTACTTTGAAAACATCAGCTGTAAGTGTACTCAAAATCTTTGGCCATTTAAAGACTAAAAAATTCTCAATTTTACAATTTAAACTAAACTACACTAGTAGCCTTAACATAAATGGCAACCCTCGCACGCTAGCAATCCTTTGGTTGCCATTTAACGCTTCGAAAATATTTTGGTATTTTCGTTTGGTATTTTTATTGCACTTCCATTAAGAAAACAAAAGCCAGATATTTTTTCGACCCAAAAAAAGCTTGGTCTTCATTTCCTGCAAACATTTTCACATTATATGAAAAATAAACAGAGCTAAACCTTTTGACATTTCCCCAGCTGAAATTGCGCGATAAAAAAGCAACACAGAAAGTGTTGCATGCCACATTAAAAGCAAATCTTGAAAAGAGTTTAATGAGCTCTGTTCTTTTGAACCCGAATAAGAGCAAAAAATAGAAAACCAGACCACGCAACATAAAACGCGACAAAAAGATTAAAAATGATTTTCTATTAAACACAAGAGGACTTTAATGTGCGCAGGGTAAAGCGCAACTGAAAGAAAACAAAATCAAAAGCAATCTGGCCAAATGTTACGAAAGACCACAAAGTAGAAGAGCAAGAAGAAGATGTAGAGAAGTAGAAAACAAAACGGCAAAGTCAAAACGAGGCCAAATGTGCGCCACATTATGTGCGTGTGTGGGTGGGAGAGACAAGCCTACATAAATGCTTATGTAGTATATGACTATTTTTCTATATACTATACACATGATGGTGTTGCTGTTTTATTTTATTCATGAATTCATTCATATATTCAACAGATACACACACACACACACACACACATATAGAATGAATATCTTAACATATAGAGTGTCTATGTAAGTATTAGCCATGTTTGTAGTAAGTTAGTTTCCCAGCAAAAGAAACCCTATGGATAAAGCAAGCAAGCCAAGTGAATAGTTTCTTTGAATATAGCAAAAAGATTTTCTGAACACATGTTGATTTCTAAAGCAAACAGTGTGGCCAGATTAGGCTAAAATCCTTTAAGCTTGGTTAAAATAATTCATATGCGCTTCATATTAAATATAGTTAATTGATTACAAGTTAGCTTGTTTAAGAAATATAAATTATCTTTTTAATTGTATCTAAATTCTAAGACAACATTTTAAACATGCGTATCTGTTGAACAGACTAAATGAAAAATGCACATTACTAATTACCATCTAGTGCCAAAAACCCTGTTACATCTTCTATCAAGAAGAGTTACTTAAAAGAACACGTAATTCCCAATAACATTTTGAACTTTAAAAATGTTTAAACATCAGTGTGACCAGATTAAGTTACTTTGAAACAAATTCACATATTGTATTCCTCTCAAACGAGTACCATAAGCATTTACTTGTGTAGGGAACATAAATTAACAATTCAACTATTTTATCAGCACCTCTCTCAAACGGATTAAATTAAGCAGCTTACTAAAACCAAATTTCTCTATCTAATCATCAAGTACCAAAAATTAGTTATAGACCCTATCGTTTATAATTTACGTATCAGCATCATAGAGTGTTTTAAAAGAACACTTAATTCCAAATAATATTTGATACATGCTGATTTTTTAAACATCAATGTGACCAGCTTGAGCTATGTAAAAAAACAAATGAACACATCCTCTCCATCAAGCAAATTTTATTGATACCAAATTATCTTAATGAAAATATATTTTAACTCTTTTATCAAAATTTAACTGCGAAACAATTGATAAACATTCCCTAATTAAATTTTTAATATGCTCATTTCTAAAACGAGCAGTGTGACCAGATAAAATTAGTCAACTTTCTAAAAACAGATTTTCTTATAACATTTTCATTTCTAAAGCAAACAATGTAACGATAAATATCTTATTTATGTCCATTATGTAACAAGAGCAATTAATGTTGAGAAAAACTTTTTTAATCACAAAAAAAAAATACCTCTCTTATCTGTAATTCACAGCTTAAGTTGGTTTAAAGAGCACAAATTTCTAAGGTATCATTCTACACCAACTGCTTTTTTTATCAGTGTGACCATATTAAATTAGGCAAATTTGAAACAACTTAAGACATGCCATTTTCATAGAATTTTTGTTTTACCTTAGTTTTTTGACAAAATATCTCTTGCTAAAATATTTAAATATTTCATCTATTTTATAAATATTTAAATGCTTAGAAAGGGTTTAAAGAAATTGTAATTCTCAACATATTATGCATCTTATTTATTTTGTTACGCACACAGTGTGTACACATCAATCAAAGACAAAAAAGTCTCATGCCTTGTTTTGAATTTGTCTAAACATTCTCCAATCTTTATCCTTACTTAATTTAAAGAGCTAAACCCTACGTAAGTTTAACTTTCTACTACAAAATTTTTATTTATTTTCGTTATAAGAAAATAAAATAATTGAAAAAAAAATCTTTATAAGGAGTTTGTTATAATAGAGAATTTTGACAGTATACTACGTCATATTATAGTAAAAGCAGGAAGGATATTCTCTTCCTTGGGGATTTTAGAGATTTAGCAATAGAATATGGGACTGTCGTGCTTTCACACCTATAGGATTTAAGAACTTGACAAAAAGTACTCGCTATACATTCTCATAGACAAGCATATATACCTCTTCAGCGGGCTTAAAAACTTAGTGGTCGCAGTAATGTCTCACCAACCTAGACAGTAAAGTTCGTTTCGAAGGAACTTCAAAAAGTCACCGAATTCGTACAAATTAGTTGGTAATCTTTTTCTTCTTTAGTTCACATAGTGTTCATTAAGAAAAAAATCTCTGCCGCTGGCAGCTCTTGACCTTATCTGATTCAGGAGATTTTCCATGGGATTTACAAATTCTTTAAGCAGATCAGTCTATAATCAGCTGATTTTGTTTACACAGCTGGCAAAGTGCGTTTAATAAACTGTGTCTTATGTGTATATGTATATGGTATATGTAAGTAGAGATGTGTGCAGTATATACTCGTAGTAGCTTTCAGGCCTTAAAAAAAATCTTCCCCTAATACTTACAAGCTTAGGCCTGACTGCCTACGATGCGGTGCAGTCATATACACATATATACACACACATAAATCTTTATTCTACATATACATACGTATATATACATGTATATATAGATATCATAAGTAAAATTTGCTGGGTTTTGCCTGAGGCTGCTAAGTTGTTGTGTGTTGTTGCCAGGGCTACCCAGAAAAGTTATAGCCCCCCTTTGGATGTTGTCGTTGTTGTTGATTCTCAAAATGTATACCAAAAAATTTGTGTAGTTCCTTCTCTACACTTCTGTCGCTTTCTCTAGAGATGTTTACACATTTGTGCACTGTTGTTTGCTTTTATTAATAGCATTTGATACAAAGCAAGTTATTTTTGTAACTTGGTGAATTTTTTGTATACCCTATACTTTTGGTTTATACCATTATGGGTATATTAAATTTGCGCAAAAAATTTTGCTGGCCTGACGAAAACGAAAGTCGTTTCTGCATCGGATTTTGACTGAAGATGAACTCAGCAAGCCATTTCCAAGCATCTCATTTCAAAAGATCGAAGTATGGATGCCACTGGAATAGAACGACAGGCAGGTGCAGCGAGGCCAAAACACATATGAAACCTAGCTGGCCAGACGAAAAAGAACTTGAGACGAACTCAGCAAGTCATTCTAAGCTACGCCGGCACACAGAAAAAGTTCAAAAGATGGGAATATGGATACCCCTGGCATAGGACGTCAGGCAGGTGGAGTAAAGCCAAAACGAAATTTTGCTGGTCAGACAAAGTAAAGCCTTTCCTGCATCCGATTTTGACTGAAGTTGAAAAGTGGACTATTTTTTGAGAATTCCAAACGCATGAAATCGTGGATTGATCCCGGCCAAACCATCAACATCTTTCTTAAGACCAAACCGCTTCGGAGGAAGAAGACGATGCTGTGCGATGTTGAAACCTGGTGAATTTCTTAATGTCCTCTGCTACCGTCCAAAACTGATAAAATTAGACAGTACTCTGCATCAAAGAAGGCCTGACTATCAATACAGACATCACAAGTTGATTATCCTTCACAACAATGGACACACCAAAAATGCTAAAAAAATTCCTTGCAGACACTCAACAAGGAGATGCCCTACATCCCGATTCACCTAGCCTCTTCTGACTACAAACTGTTTGCGTCGACGGGTCCTGCACTCGCTTCAATTTTGCGAATACGTCCGTAAATGGGTTGGCGAATAGATCGAATGAAAAAATTTTTTTTTTATGTATTCAAAAACCGCCCGAGAGATGGAAAAAATGTCTAACTGGCGAGGGCAAGTAATTTGAATAAAGTTGAATGTGTTTTTTATAAAAACTAGTGGGCTCCTCCTCCCTCCCTCCTCCTTTTACTTCTCAGAGAAAACACCACCGAATGCCCCACAGATAACTCCAGTGTATATTATAGTCGTTATGTTCCGACTGTAAATGGCCCATAAATATTTAAATTTTTCCTTTTTTTTTGTTGGGGCAGTTGCATATTTGGTGAGGCATAGCAATGAGTTGCTATGTGTTTTTTCCTGAAGGCTTTGTCAAAAATTCAATATTTTGACAAGTTGCTTAAAACTCTTAATTCGACACATTCCACACATTTAAAAGATAACGCACATTTGGTAAAAATTTCGACTTTTAATGACAATGGGCAAAATGTGACAGGTAAGACTTGTTGTTTATTTTCAAACAGAATCCCAAAAGGCGCTGCAATTAATACATGGTATATTGTTCCAGTCTTATCAGTAACATGGAGCAAAGTCATTTGAAAGGTATGCAAAGACCCAGACACACACACACAAACACAATGATAGACATGTGATAATTTAATTCCAAACAAAAGCGTGATAAGAAAGAACTCTACAAAAACAAACGACAAATGAAAATTCTAATTAGACACCCCGTGCATAACGTGCAATAAGTTACACTATGGAAACAGTAAAATGTAGGCATAAACAAATGCAACAGTGGCGTAGCTCAGGGGGTGCGGTTAGGGTATAGACTGGACTGAAAAAAAATCAGTACAATAAGTTTTCGGACTACACTAGCCTACAAAAATTACTATTTTATTGCTCATCGAAGGAATCATTCATTCGTTTCTTTATAAAGAAAGAGTATCGAAGCACATTTAAGAGTAAATGTTGCTAGATCCGTGTCCGAAAAAAGCAAAAAAACGTGTCAAAGCATCTCAGCATATCAGCACAAAAAAAAAGACAGCAAGTCATGTTTCTAAGATAGCCTCTAAAATACCTTCAATAAATAAAAATATAGGAGTTAAAAAAAAATTAATAAATTTATTAATTTTAATAGTTATCCCCAAAGCGAGCAAACTATCTACGTCACTGAAACACACTGTCACAGATTGAAACGCTATCAATTATGTTTACAAGAAAGTACTTTTAGGTGCTCGCTTGAATTTTTAGAAAAAGGTCAACAAACTTATGCCAACAGCTGTCAACAGATAGCGCGACATCTTGGATACTTATATAGGGAGCATAATTTGTTGCTCTTGGGCTCTTGAAAACCTTTTGGGAAATTGGCGCCTTGAGCATTGTCATTGCTCTGACAAATGAGAATGGAAATGCCGTAAGGCAAAATATTTGCGCTGTGCATTTTATGTATATACTGTGTGTATAAAGGAAACAACTTCAATGAAACAAACACATAAACGAAACAAAAGGACAGGAAAACAGCAACAGAATAATACCGAATCGAGCAATAAACGAGTCCTTGCACTTGCGCAAATAGAGCGACAACTTCAAAAAGGGAGTATGTACATTATGTACTTTTACTCGCTGGATGGCAATGAAATAAGTCTTTATGACGGACTGGAATTGGCACTGGAAGGCCTTGACTGTGATGCTGTTTGGCTGTGCGTATGTGTATCTGCGTTTATATGTGTGTGCTAAGTTGGAAGCTGTGCAGACAAACAGTGACTGAAAAAAGTTTACTTACAACGCTAAATTTCAAGTTTTATTTGTAAATAAAATATTATTTTTACTTAGCTTACAGAAATAATCAGCATATAATAAGTAAATATGGAATAAGAATATGGTCTTAGCTAGGAATAAGGTATAGGCACCGAGAAGCTGCTTGAACTGTTTTGGTTTCTTTTGGATGTAACTCCTCTGCTCATAACAGCTGTTTAGTGATCATAAAAATGAGTAAACAATACATTTTATAGACAATAGTTATCACACTAGACGCCTCAAGAGATTCTACGTATTACATTAAGTTTTAATTATGTACATATTTTTATTACACTTACATTCAGTTTTATTCTAAAGAGATTACTGAAACATATGTTTCGGATTTTAGGATAGTTTTATTTTCTTTTTTTTTTGCTGTTACATTGCTTATATTATATTACTCATATTATTAGCTCTTATATTACCGGCAGGTAAGCTGTCACACACCTTATTTGTCAGCAAAAACAAACAAAATATAAGTAAATTTAAAAACTCTTTCTTTCAGTCACAGGTGTTGCTAAAGTTAACGTACTTTCGTAGCGACTAGAAGCAATTCCTGTGTCTATGTTAAACAAAAAATTGAAACAACTTTCAAAACAATCGAAAATAATTTCATTGTGTACTGTATTAAACAAAGAGTTAAAAGAACTCTTAAAACAATAGAAAAATATATATTATTGTTTTTTTTTTTTTACAAATTAAACAGAATTTGGCGTCAAAAATTTAAGTAGTTACACATTTTTCTTAACAGGTTGACACGCCAATTAATCATATTTAAGTTTTTCTACAAAGTTCTTTTATGACGAGTTTTCGTAGCCCAGTCTAATTCGCATTTAAGTTTGAAATGAATGTTTACAATTTGAACGCAGTATTGTTTCGGAATTCTACAAGTTGTATCAACAATCTCAAAAAAATCGTGCATGTGTCCTAAAGACAGTCAAAGATCACAAAAAATCGTCATACAAAAAATAAAATTCTTTTATTTATAAAATATTTTAGCAATTCTTAGATGATATTTTATAGCATATTTTTTGGCTATTTTAAATAATGATAAAACCTCAAAAATATCGTGCATGTGTCTTAAGAAAGTCAAAGTTTTTAAAAATCGTGATGCAAAATAATTTTTTTATTTTATAAAATTGTACAAATTCTTAGATGGTTTTTTACAGCACGAAGGCTCAAAAACTTTTTTTACAAACCATATTGAACATGCGAAGAAAAGACAATAAAATCTCAAAAATATCGTGCAAAGTCAAAGTTCATAAAAATCGTGATACAAAAAAGACAAACGATTTTACGTTTGATAATTTTTTATAGCATGAAGACTCTTTTTTTCGAAAGACAATAAAATCTCAAAAATTCTTCAGTTCGTTTAAATCTTTACAAATTCTTATGAAGTCAAATATTTTATTTTAGCTTTGACGATTTTTTATAGCACCAAGGTTCGCTCTTTTTTTCAATAGACAAAATAATCTCAAAAACATCGTGCATATCTCTTAAGAAAGTCAAATCTCTCAAAAATCGTAATACAAACAAAAAATTCTTTAGTTCATTAAAATTCTTAAAACTTCTTAAACGATATACGAATAAAAATATTATACTTTAGATTTGCCTTTTCGGAAAATATAATTTGTATAAATTTTAGAATACTATCCATTATTCTAAGGTTGACCCATTTTTCTACATTTGTTTCTCTTAGACACGGCAGCAGGAGTAACTCACGGCACGACGGGTTTATTTTCATTTCTTTAAGTTTCAAATTTAAATAAAAATTCTTAGCAACATTTTTAACAATATGTTTTTTTTTGTTTAGTCAAGCTTTATTTTTAACAATTTGTTTATAGTCTAGCTTTTATTTTTAAACTCAAACTTTGAGGCCAAAGGAACAATTTTCGATTCGCACCTAACCCTTACGTTGACCAAGGTCTATGCTGAATCAGCCACCCTGCAAAGAACACCCCTATGAAAAAAAAAAAAGTTGTATACACCTGCTGGATAGAGCTACCTAGTATGTCGGATTAACCGCCTCTGTGAAAATGTGCGCTGTATCTAAACTTTTTTGCAGCACTATATGTTGTCAATGTTGTTGCTGTTGCTCGCTAAGCACGCGCAGGGACTTAAAGGATTAAATGCAGCACAGTTGTCCTTTAAAAACTTGATTAAAACCTCAGACCAACCAACTAATTAAATCTTTCAAATCATTTTCATAATTAGCGCACTTCAATAAGGAAGGGGGCAAACCGCAAGCACACAAACACATACGCGCATCCCCTTCAAAGCTCATTGACTGCTGCTGAGACAACAAGGATACTTACAATGCACTTTCTTCAAACGGTAAAGCACTCGTCAGATGCGGCGCCAGCGTAGAGCGTGGGAGTGAGAAAGCGGTCGGTGTGGAAGCGGAACGAAGTAAAAGAAGAAGAAGCATAAAATGCACTCGTTTGTTTGCTTTTATTTTTTTGGGAGACGACGATGCAAACAATTAAGCGTTTCCTGCTCTTCCTCCGCTCTTAACCAAGCTGGCTGGACTATGTGTATGCACTAATACGTTCTGCTCGTCGCGGTCGTGGTCGGGTTGCTCTTGTTGTTGTTGTTGTTGCATTCCAGGCGGCAAAAGCGCACAAAAAGAATTGCTCTCTAGGCAATGGTTTTGCTCTGCCCTCCCCGTGGCTGTGTTTGTTGTTATCGTTGTTGTTCAAACTACCCTGACGGCGACGCCAACTTTTCGTTGATCCTTGTGAACGGCACAAGCACACGCACACACGAACACAAGTTCTATGCGCCTGTGTTGTTGTTTTTATTGTAGATACCACACAAAAACACTCACGCACACACCAGCCACACAGCGCTCACATGTACACACACTTCTCTTGTCTTGCAGCAGACAGACGACGCTTAAATTTTGGTTTGCCTTTTTATTATACGCTTAAACAAATTTTGATTTCAGTTCTTTTAATTTTTTATTACTTATAACACTTTTGACTTTATGCTGTGCTGCACACACTTTTGATTTTTATTTTTCACATTTCCTAAACAACAGTTAAGCGGTATTGCCGACGCCGCCGTTCGTTCGCATTTAACTGTTATTTTGCTCGTTTGATTTTCGCTTATTAAACATCAATTTCGTTTTGCCAACAATTCGCTGGCATTTTTGCTTTGATTTTCTTCCTTTTTTTTCTTATGCAAATCAATTTGCTGCGCTGCGCTCTAACACAAAAATCTTAAAGAAAAAAATACAAACTGAAATGCATTATCCGTCGTCCGTGTCGTTCCGCGTACCGATTTGTTTTGTGCTGTTTTTCTTTTTTGCCCTTTCGATAGCTGACGTTCTTTTAGTGATGTCAGCGGAAATATCGATGTGTCGTTTTATAGTGTATGCGATGTATGCCACAGCTACACTGAAATATATTCAATTTAAATTAAAATTTTATTCTTATTAGCTCATTATGTTTTAAGCCAAAGAGCATGCAAATTCATACATTTATTTTAATTTAATAAGTATACTTATTTTTGCTTTTAAGCCTATCGCTTAGCTTTTTACACGTAGTTGCAACAATTAATTAAGCAACCAGTGTGTACACATTTGTTTTTAATAAAGAACTAGCGCGCATTTAAATTAAATTTGTAAATGTTTGTTTGATTTATTTAGTGCACATAAAAGAATATTGGAATATTTTGTTTAAGCTTTGTGTGTTGTTTATATTCTAAGAATTCTTTCTTGTTGCTTGTGTTTCAAATGTTTCGTCTACTTTTACTATGGGAAGTACATGTTCATCACCCAGCTTTTTAGAATTATTTGCATTATTATACGTAAGCATGAAAAGGCGGTAAGGGGATGTCTAAATTTTATTCACAGCTTGATTTCTAAACTGAAAAGTAAAAACTCGAGTGCTTCAAACAAAATGTTCAAAATTAAAAAAAAAATCTGATTGATTGGGGTATTGGTGACTGGGGCTGTCAAATATCTGACAAACTAAACTGAACTAAAGATGGTGTAGTTACAGGACTTTTAATACATTCCTGAATAAGGAAATCGAGTTCCAGCCAGTTTTCAAACAAAAATGAACTAAAGATGTTGTAGTTCCCTCATCTTTTCCCTTAAGAAACCGCACTTGTGTTAACATAACTATTTTTATTAAACGTTGAATGCGTTTTAAGGCTATTGTTGTATGTCTTACTTATATATACCACTTGTCAAGTCTATTTATCACATTAACCACAGGCTTATTAAGATTTAACTTTAAATTTTTACAAACATTAAAAGAAAATTTAACAACTTAAACGATTTGTTATGTTTCGCAGCTCGCCATACTTATAGCCTTTAAGTATATATCCTTTTTTGGCGTTAACAATAGCCTGCCGTTGTCGTACTGCATGGGTATCAAGGTATCATGGTAGGGTTCATAGCGATAGGGCTGCAATAGAGTAACCAAACCCACCAGCAATTGTGATTCGGCAAACTGCATTGCAATACAGCCACGCAGACCAGCACCAAAAGGCAAATATGCCATGTCTGGTCGAGTTTGTTTGTTCGTTGAATTATTGTCCTTAAAACGAAGCGGATCAAATCGCAGCGGCTCGTCATAAATAACCGGATCACGGTGTATAGCAGCTGTTGGTATAATTATATTATTGCCGCGTGCGATCATAAACACCGACTTGGGTATTTCAAAGCTTTTGGTGGCGCGTCTCAGCAAAAAGGGATAAGGACTGTGCAGCCGCAAAGTTTCTGTACATAAAGATACCAGTTATAGAAAGCTAGTTGAGTTTTTATTGTTATTAAAAAACTTACCTTTTAGTACCAGCTTCGAGTACTTTAACTCGTTTAGGGACTCTGGCGTAAGTTGTCCATTGTGCTGCTTTAGCACTGCTTCTATCTCGTTTCTTACGAGTTGTTGCAGATCTGGCTTCAGCGCTAGCTCGTAAAGGCAAAAACATAGTGTGGCATTGAGGGGCACTAGGCTAGCTAATATAAACCCAAAGCACTGGGCTGCAATCTGCAAATCATTTAAGGGATTCTCCGCGTCAATGTAGAGACTCAGAAAGTTGTCCAACTGCTGCATGTTGTTGCGCTTCAAGCGATGCTGTTCCTCCAGTTGTCCAAGCATTAGCTTTTCAAAGTACTCCGTTGCCTCATCTGCATAGCTCTTTTGCTGCAGCAGTCTTGCCAGCAGTGGAAACTCCAAACACAAATATGCTTTCCATAGACTAAAATCGTTCCAATAGGTTCGCGTCATGTTGCACAATTCCATGGGCACGTCTTCGTTTAAGCCAACTATAAGTGAGGATACAACATGCATGTTGTAACCATCCACCAGCTGGCTTATATTAACGATCTGCCGACCATCCTGCTGACCATCCTGCTGACTAATCTGCTGACTCACAAATGTGTGCTGATATCTGACAGCTACTTCCAGCAGCTGCGGCAGCAATTTTTGCATGTTAAACGCTGTCAAGACGCTGCTATTGCGCGCATGCAAGTCACGCCAGCTATGGCCATCCAGCTGCAACAGATTGCCCGAAAGTGGCTCGGCCTGGACATTGCTATATAGACCGCGTGAGGTAAAGCAGCCAGAATTGGTTACCAGTATTTGGCGCACCAAATCCAAATCCAGCACAAAAACAAAAGGTTTAATGCCAGCATAGAAGCCTATAAAAGGTGCGCGTCCCTTGTAGCTCTCATACAGCTGCTGCAGTATCTGCTGTATGTGCTTCCTGCCCGCAGCAACGTCTTTGATATTACCCCATAGAAATTTAGGTTTTTCGTGTAGAATGCCGCGACGCTTCCAGTAGCCCAAGCAGACTTTAATTGTTAAATAAAAAAAGGCGAGTGGAATTAGCACCAGGTAGAGCAGCTTCATGACGTACAGCAATTTAGTTTGTTCTGCAGTTTAGCAATTAATTGAGTAACCTTATCAAACAATGCGCAGTCTTATCTAAGCCAATATTGGTAATGGCTGAGGCGTTTGATTAAGCAGGTTTCCATGGGGTAGTTGTTAGTTTGTCATACAATGGGCATTTGAATTTTGTCGATAAATGTGCGTACCTTAAAAAAAGAAAAAAAAACCAATGAGATAAGGCTTAAGAGGCAAGGTTTGTGCTAGTTTCACTATTCAAATCTTATCAAGCGTTATTAATTTAAACATTGACAGTGTTTTCAAATCCTACTATGGCTTTTGAGGGAGCATTCGTCAAACCGACCATGGCTATAAAATGAGCTAAATCCTTAAATAGTTTTTTCATTGTTGCACAATATGCTGTGTAGCCATTTGCTTCTCGGTGCACATCAAACATTTGGTCTATAATGCAGAACTTCTCTGAGGTGCTAATCCAGTGCTTTGAGTACAAAAATGGCTTTTGAATGTCGGCTCTGGAGTGCACATTCGCTTTGATTTGGCGTTTGTTGATAAACCATGGTATGGCGGTTTGCAGTGTACAATATCCAGAGCCCCTGTTGCATCCAGAGTGCCATCGTTATCAAGCGTGCAGAAAGTATCGCCATTCGAAGTTGGGGACTCCCAAACGCGCTGCACATTTTTAAAAAGCGCCTATGCATAGCATCTTGGCCATAATATTAAAAGTCATCGTCTTTTTGCTGAATTTATGCTATATACAGCCTTACCCTTGCACATACATATATGTACCAACAGCTGTTAGATATTCAAAATTTATTGTAGCATTAATATATATTAATAAATTACCAATCGTTACGCTATGCACAAGGAATTCAGGCAAATTTCACTTGTTTTGATGTCGTAAATTTTTATAGTTGTAGTTATATTGGAATGTTGTGAATATTTGCAGTCGCAAGTAATTATTTTATTTAATTATGCAGCCATATACAATTTTTTTAAGTATTTAATGCGTTCATTTACAGCACAATAAAAATAAACTTCAAATGTTGCAACTTGCTTATAAAATGCGAGTAATAAAACATAGCTTGCTAGAAGAGCAGCATTAGAAAGAGGCAGCTATAGTATGTCGCATGTTATCAAAAAGTTTCCCAGTCTGGTAGCTCTGTTCACACTAGTGTTGTATAACGCGCGCTCATTTAAAATAAACACACATCAAATTTGTTAGTTAAATTGTAAATATATTTAAAGATAAATGATCTCAAATTGTATTTGAATTATAACTATACAATAATTTACATTGTGTTTTAAGTTGCTTTAGAGTATTGTTGTTTGGTGACCACTATTTGTTTGCTGCAAAAACTTGTTTGTTTTAATTAAATTGTTGCTTTATTTTAAAACTTTTGTAATAATTTCAAAATTTCTTTAAAGATTTAGCTATTTGCTTAATATTTCAGTTTATTTTTTTGTTCTAGCTGATTGTTACTGAGTTGCATTTTTGTTGTTTTTTTTTTTTTTTTGTTAAAAAGTGATTTTTAAATATGTTTTTGCCTACAAAATACTCAAGTAATTAATTGAATTAAAAATTTTAGTTTAAATGCTGTTGTCAAAATGTACTTAATAAACTTGTGCCTGAACATGTTTTGAGTTTTCTTTTTTTTTTTTTATTATGTGCCAGCATATTATTATTTAAATTTCAAAAAGTAAAATTAAGTACATAATTAGTGTACTTTTAGCTATGAATACGCCGATAAACAACTATTTTTGTCGTACAGCATTCATATAATATTTATCGATATCACCACGATTTGTTTTTATTGTGCTCTTAAAACTTTAACAGAAAAGAGTTAATACTAAACTACGTATATCTTTAAATATTTATACGTTTATAATAAATGCAGTAAAAATACGCTTGCGTCTAAAAAATACTCTCTATATTTGTTATGTTGTGTATGTTGTTGTTGGGCTGTTGTGTGTTTTCGTGTTCTGCTACATTTTTGCCTTTTTTTAAACTTACAAAACTACATTCAAGTCTAAATCGAATCGTTGCTCTAAGATGAAAACTACAATTATAAACCCAAAAACTGTTGCGCATTTCTTTTGCTTAAATTAATGTTTAAAAATATGTTATGTGCAGCATTAATTGTGTTTCATTAATCTTATATTTAAATAAATGGTGGCCAGCCCACAGTTTGACTACTGGCCAGCCCGTGCGTAAATCAACTGGAAAACGTTTTTACTTAAACTGACTAATAATTTTAGCAAGCCAAAACTCGCACATAAATTGAAACATGTACAAACTATGAGCTACTCTTAAATCTTACAAAGTGCAATACTCGGTCAAAATTGGTATGGATTTTAACAGCTCGTTTATATTATGCTGTTCCAAGTGTGCTACTAGTTTATCGGAGGTTTTTAACAAATTCACACAGTTCTGCAGATTTTCCACAATCTCCTTAGTCATGGTATCCGATGACTTGCTTATTAGCTCCGCCACCTTTTTGCCCACCTCACATTTGATCAGCTCATCTTGTAGCTGATGTGTCAAAACAATTGCTTCGTCGTTCTGCGGCGACAAATACACCACGGACAATATACACAAGGCAATCAGCGCCTCGTTTTGCATGACCAAATGCTGTGCCGTCAGCATGCTGACCATGGCCTCTACAGTGCCTTCATTGGCCAGAAATGCGCTGAGACTGCTGCGATCATAGTCCTGGCTAAGTGGTATCTTATCAGCTATTTGTTCGGCGGGTGCATCACCTTTACGCGGCAGTGCATAGGCAATCTTGTTTAGATAGGCATGCTTGATTAACCAGGCCATTAGGCGCAACGATTCACCAGTAACGCCGGCATAGTCTGAAGATTTGCTCCAGTGCACCAGCTGCTCAATGAGTGTCTTGTTTCTAAGCAGCTCCAGCGCAAGCTTTTCTATAAAAAAAAAAATAAAAAAATACGATTAATATCAACTTTATATATTGTATTATTATTTGAGTGCTGTTACTTACCCTGACCATCTACAGTCATGCGCAGCGTGCCCAACAGCTTGAATACAACCGGCGGTTGATGTATTTCCAACATGGGCAGTATAGTCTCCACAAGGCCAGCCTGTATAACCGCATTCTTATTGGGCTTGGGTATAACTAAATTGCGCAGTGCACTTAGCAGCGCATGCTGCAAGCGCACATCATCCTTAACGCCATTATTCTTGGCCAGCACTTCCAGCAGCTTATTCAAAGTTTTCTGCTCCACAAAATAAATGCAATGGCTGTCGGTGCGTGCAAAATTTCCCAAAGCCAAAACGCCCGTGGTCAGCAAGTCAATGTCCGTAGAGTCCAGCCAATCTACCATGTTTTTTAGCAGCGGCGTGGTGTATAAATAATGCATTGAATCATCTGCAATGTTTCATAAATTTAAACATATGGATGTGTAAGACTTTTATAACCCATGCACTTACCGCCCGTTAGTATCAACACTATCAGCTCGCAGGCCAGCTTCATGAGTGCTCTGGCCTCGCTAGTGCTGGCCAGTTTCTTGTACTTTTCCAGCAAATTGTAGATGGTCTCACAAAGGCCATCTTTGGCCAGCAGCAGCTTAACTTCATCGCTTTCTGCCTGATAGTGCAGCAGCTCCAGGCACATTTCGGCTAGATCGGGATTTGTGGAAGCAGCCAATATACGCGATAGCTGTATGTTTAGCTGTGAGTCAAAGTTCAAATCCGCCACATTCTCAGTGAGTATGCTAAGCAGTGGCAGCGTATTCAGCAATAAATCCTCATGACTCTCCACATCAGCGGCTCCTGTGCTGATTATGCGCTGCAGACGCTGCATTATGCCCAGATCCATGGCACGCTTGGCCAAACCCTCACCGCCTAGCAAATAATTGGATAAAAGTCCTCCACGCACTTTGATAAACTGCGGTGCATTGCCAGTATCCTTAATTTCGGCAATGTCAAGCAGCTGCAACAGCACTGTATCGCCCTCCAGCTCCAATATAAGGTCACGCGCTTCATCGTTCAGGTAACAAATATTGCCCAGCGCACGGCAAATCTGTATGGGCAGCTCCATGCTGCCATCTTCCATTGGCACTTGACGCAGGCAATCTAAAAAGGCCGCTATAATGTCGCGCTTGGTAAACTTCTTGCGCTGCACCTCGGATTTCGTAATCTCTGCTATGCATTTGGCTGCTTCTTTGCACACATTTGTATTTTCTGACTTTGTCAAACGCAAGAAACACTCGGCCAGCTCGTGCTTATCAAAGAGCTTAGGATCTTTGGTAGCTGAAATCTCGCATAACAAGGTGGTGGTATTGTCCGGGCTAACGCTGGTGGTCTTTAAACGCTCAATGAGCTCGTCCATTTCGGCTAAAATGGCATAAAGAGTGAGAGGGGAGGTCGTTAAATGTATGTTATAATCTATTGTTGCCAAGGCACTATTATTCAGGCTTATACTTTTATGCTTATAAAAAGACACGCAAGCCATAAATACGAATAGACGAATGGACACACAATCGCGTCTTGCCACGCAATGCCATAATGGTTTTTCTTTTTTTGTATACTCTTATATAGAGAGATTACATCTAATTTGTCATAAAGTTAGCAAGGCTTTGGTTTGAAATATTTTTCTACTATACTGACATCAAATAAAGTTTTACATTTGCTAAGATTGGGGTATGATCGTGATTTTTTAATTGCATTGTAAATTAAAATGGGATTGGTTTCTGATCTTATTCTTTGTGTATCAAAGTTGGAACCGCATTGTTTCGCATATAAAGTCAAGGAAGCTCAGTAAGAGGCGTAACATGGTTGGTCAAAATAAGTTAATTATAAATTAAACTCAAATGTTAATTAGCCGATAAATGCTAATACTTGCATGACGATATATCAGTCACGCGTAGCAATCGATAACTTTGGTTACCACTAGATTTTCTAAGCAAAAAGTTATCGTTTTATCAAGCTGCCAATAGATGCATTACGTTGTAAGGGCATCCAAACTTTGCCTAATAGTTTTTGCCAAATTCCATCAACTCAAAATACCCACTATGTTTCAATACTCTTGGCAATTTATTATTGCCAATTTAAGTTATTGGTTTCCGTGCTGCCGGCAAGTCATCATCCTGCACAAATTCAATCTATGCGCCCTTGTGCAAAAGTTTTTTTTTTTATGTTTTTTTAAATTGTCAACCCATTTGCATTCTGGGTACGAAAAGATACAAAATTATATATGAAAGTAAATGCGCGCTACATTAAATGCTCTTTTGCACAAAGCCCGGTATACAGGAATAAACAACAGCAAGGATATATCCCGACCCACACAAACACGTACCAAAAGCAAACGGCAGTTAATTTGAATAAAACCTGGAGCACAAATGGTTCGCAAAACAAAATGCAAACAAAAACAAACCCACAGCAAACTCCTTCTAATGGTATTCTGATAAGCTTTTGTTCACCCAAGGGCCAAGTGTAAATTCCAGAGCAGAAGGGAAACATAGACGGAGAACGAGCAGAGCAAAGTTGCGACAGTTGGCTAGCATCCCAGCAGCAACAGCAGCCGGGAGCAGTGTCAAGTGAGCGAAAACAACAACAAGCAAAACACTTGAATCCTTGCTGGGGGTTGCTAAGTCGAGCTGAATTGCATTAGCGGAGCAGCACACAGCAATGAAGCGAGAAGCACATGAAAAAAGCATTAAGTTACACTATACGCTGTAAGGCAGTTAATTGTGCAAGCCATACCGAAACTTAAATACTCTTTTACGACTTGACAAGAACCGAAGAATTCTAGAAAATATTATATAGCCTTGCCATATGTCTGTTTTATGAAAATCAGTTGGGAGTTGTAGGCAAAAGTCACCAAACTTTAATTAGGGATGTGTGATTTAGATCCGCTATTTTAAAAATCGAACATTGCTTTATCGACATATCGGCGTTGTATAAATAAACAATTGGATATACAAATATGCTTTTAAATCAGCGGTGGGCAAAACTACTAATGCAATTTTTGTGCCTGTGTGCGTAAACAAAAAAGAGCTTTCGCAAAAACCGAGGTAAAATGGACAAATTTTTATTTTTTTTGGCATAGTTGTCATTAAATTCGACAATATCATCGAGTTTTATTCTTTCGTGTCTTGCCATGCGGCTCTGCTTGGCGTTCCATTGTAAAACTAGCTCACACGTACGAGACGAGCTTTTACGGTAAAAAGCTCTTTTCTCGTACGTGTGAAAGCTCTTTGGCACGCGTGCCGTCTAAGTGCCCACCGCTGTTTTAAATATTGATAACACTTTATCGTTTTTTTTAAACTTGCTCCAAATTTTGTGCCACTTGATATGACAATCTAAATTGAGAGGCAAATATGATTACGATTTTTGGAGAAGCATGAACGCTATTAAGAGTTGTGACTCCTCTAAAAAAGATACCGGACGCCTGCATCAGGCTGAACTCATCCTGAACATACCACAAGGGAGAATCGATACCAATGCCCTGGAAATAGTTTCGGGATTTCAAAAAACTGGTTTGTATTACTACCTATTACATTGCATACTTGTTTAAAAACTTAAACTACTCATTACTTTTTGCAGTGTATATTAATGTAACTATAGAAAAACGAGTCCATAATAGAATGATGCATGAATATGAATGGATGAAACTTGTAGAACAAAAACATCTATAGAGCTTTAACGATTTGGCATATAAACAAATACAATAATAATAACAAGCAGACCAACCCTGACGTATAGAGCAGACAGTTGGTAGTTACCAAGTACTATATAGAATGTAACCCTGTATAGTATCTTTAGAGAAATTGTTGCATTTGTAGCTGTGAATGCAGTTGTGGCACAGGTGCTAGCAGCAGGGTGGTGTTGCAACATATGTATATATGTACAACTACATATGTATGTACATGATTGACAGACGTTGCAGGTGCAGGCAGCACTTCCGCTTGGTAGCAGTTAAGTATATGTAAGTACATACTCCTTATTTTTTAGACATGGTCAGAGGCACGTTTCTATATAACATATGTAAATACATACATACATATGTGTCCGAGTATGTGTTTGTATTTGATATAAAAACCATTCCATGAATGTGCAACTGCTGCTATGAGGCTGCTATGCCATATCGACCGCTTTTTATGCGTCGGCTGTCTCCATTTATATTATGTTATACATATATAAACTTATATACAAACTTTGCCAGTTTTGTATGTGTCTGAGTAAGTTTCTCAATGTTTATTTGGATTTTCTGGTAACTGGTACTCGTTGGTATTCAGAGTATGCCTTTCTTTATGCACCATGTGCGCCCATTTTCCTACCAACTTGGTTAGCTTTTGTTAAGCTTACGCGATAAGGCAGCAGTTTTGGCATTTTCCATTCGGTTGGAATTGTAGGGCAATTGCCTTTACATACGAGGGGTGGTTTAAAAGTATTTGGTCTAGCGGGGAAGGAAACTTTTTTCTCCATCTACTTTTTTTACTAACTACAAAGACACTTAAATTTTTGTATGTCTTCCAAAAGGTATTATTTGTCAAGGTTCTTTAAATGAGTACTCGTTTGGCAAATAACCATATAATTTAAAGGAATTTTCTTTGGCACAATCTACTTTTAGAGCAATATACTGAATCCAATGGCCGTATTTTGAGGCCTCCCAATAATAAGATTCTTAATTGATTTATCACGGTTTTTGAAATAGGGTTTCCTTAGACTGATAACCATATCATTTAACGCACGATCTCTTTAACATAATCTTTTAGAGCAATATACTTAATCCGATGGCCTTTAAATTTGTATGCGTTACAAAAAATTATGATTAGTCAATGTTCCTTTTGTTTTAAATATAACCGTGTCATAAATGTAATGCCAATCTCTTTCCAGCTAGCCAACTTTTTACGTTTTGATATAATGGCCACGAGGAACAAATCTTCCAAATATAGTGCTTGAGGAAATATGTTTCCACCAAGTCAATACTTTGAATCTCCAAATATATGTCACCGCAAACAGATCTAGAGAATATGGTGAATGTGGAGCCAATAAGTATATTGCTTAATGAAATTTTACCATGGCGACTGAACTCATGTTTTTCTTGGAGAAAGAATAATTTTCATTTTCCATGTGCGTAACTTTTTTGCTTAAAGTTAGGTAATGGATAATTTTTTAGATTCTTTCCGCTATGATAGCTTAGGATCTTTGACAACTTTCAGCGTTTTCAGCCATCTATTTGAATAGACAACCAGAAAGCTGTGGCAGGTAGTCTACAAAGTAATTGCCTAGTTAATTTATAATTCTTCTACATAAGATCAGGCATGAACAGAAGAAGCGTTACAGCGCTTGCCAATTTTTCGTCAGAATAAATCCGAATAATATTTGACGATGATTGTAATGCCAATTACAATGTAATCCATAGAAATTATGCTACGCGCAGCTTAAGATACCATTGCTACCACCTGTAGGCAGACAGAGCCGCCTTGGCCTTCTTCGGTGGCAATTCTTCAGAAGAAATCAACTAAAGAGTGACACAGCTAGCTAAAACTTTGATAAAAGCACTTAAAACAAAAAATAAAACCACGAACTCGTAGTTTTTGATTAGAACAAATACTTTTCAGCCTGACCTCGTAAAACCCAAATTCATTGGGTACTAGTGGCAGCAGGAGTAGGTTTTTGGCATTCTGTTTCCATTATTCGAGTCACTAAATTTTGCACAATTGTGCACCAAGTTATGTAGGTTGAATTTGGGTGGGAGTACATGACTGTCTGACAATTTGTTTGTTATTTTCAAATTCAAAAGTTTTGGCTTGAGTATGATTAGTATTTTTTTTTCTTCAAATGAGTAGCTTTTGAAATAAAACTGTGCCAGAGTAATTGCAACTGTACAGTGAAAACTGGATTTTATTTAGACTTATACAAATATTTCTTAATTATAATATAGACCCTGGAAATTGAAAAGATTTGGCCTGAGCTACAACGAACACAAAAAAGTTGGGGATTTTTGTGAAATCATTTATGACTGTACCTGATTTCGATTGAGATACCGATAACATTCTTAAATCGACAAGTCGGTATTGTAATCGAAATCCAAAAATAATCGAAACTTGAAAATTAACGAATGAACAACTTTTTACGCTTAATAATTAATACCATATATAAATTAAATATATTACATAAAATTTGATAGCGTTCATTCTTAAATAGTACACACTAAATACTAGCTTAAAATCACATTCAATTTGCTCTTGAGTATCACGTGCTGGTGCATTTTAAGGCAGCTTGCCATACACCTTGCCTTCCAGCATCAATGGTTTATAATTCATTTGCTCACGCAATTGAGAGAGCGTCAAGCACGATGACGTAGACATAACCAAGGCTTGTTGGTACAGTTTGCGATTATTGATCAGACGCGCTCGATGCAACATGGTATCGCCTGGAAGCATCGTTTAATCATGAGTATATGTTATACTTAAGCACTAAGCAACTTTTACTCACGCAGCAAGCGCTCCTGCATGCATTTTAGCTTGACATCGTCCAGAAACAAATTTTCAATTTCCTTCTCCATAGTTTCTAAGACCTTTGCAGATCCAGTTGCGAAAAACCCAGGTTTTACATAATAAGGCACAGAAATCTGTTGGGTTGTACGCTTCTCGCTATAAGTGCTGCTTGATAGAGTAAGATATCAGCGGTTCTCGAAGCAGTTACAACTCCCAAACTCACCTGCTCTGCGTAAAGCTATACTTGGCCGTGGAACTGACAAAATTCAGTGTGATGACCATAAAAATGATGGTGGCTACAACGCCCATAAGCAGCTGCTCAGCTTGGTGTAGCGTATTACGCTGTGGCACACGTTGATTAGCCGGCTGATATTGCTTACGAGGTGGCAACTGCAACTCATCGGCAAACTCTTCCTCCTCACTGCTGTTGGACAAGCCAGCATCACTGCAAGAGCTGCTTCTACGGCTATGACTGTCGCCCTTGCCCTGCGCCCATTCAAAACCCATGCGCTGATTGTACTCGCTGCGCGCTTGCCAATCAGAGAGCATAACAGCCGCTTCACTAATACGCCGGAATGCCTGCTCTGCGCCAGGCGCCTGATTCTTATCCGGATGTAGACGCAATGCTAAACGTTTGTAAGCGCGTTTTATCTCCGAATCGGTGGCATGTTTTGAAACTCGCAGCACTTCATAATAATTTTGACAGCGCAAGACTTTTTGCACCACATCTAGCATGGCCAAGGTGAATCCTTGTGGTAGTCCATTTGATTTAGTTGTTGGACCATACGTCACAGATTCCTCACTTTTCAAGCGCAGTCGCGCCACAATGCTCTTCATCTCCAATAGTCCCATACTGTCTTTGTGATCTTGGGCGCTGCTTAAGCCTTCGTTAAGCAGTCCAAGTGCATCTTCATAATGGCCAAGACTAACTTGCTGAATAACGAGCTCCATGCAGCACATGGTAAAAGGCTTTCTCTGACCCATGATGTGGCTTAAGCTTTCTTCTCCTTAGGCAGCATGCATAAGCAAAAATGATAACTGGTATACAATGGTTCCAACTTTTTCTAAATAACTTTTAATTTGTCAAGCGCAATTAAGCAACTTTACACATTGAAACAAAAATTCAAATAAAAATACAAAATCATTTTTTGTGATTTCTGCAAATTTTTCTAACCAATTTGACACAAAAAAAAAAGAAAAAGTCGACAGCTGCAAGCAGTTTTTCATCCAATAAGTATGCTTTAAAGTTTATATATGCACACTCATAACAATGTAGTACAATGGTTTGCTACTGACATTTGGGCGTTAATTGTAATTAATTTTTGTGCCCAAACTCAATTAAAATGCTGCTCCCAAGGCCATTAAACGAGCGGAAAATGTGAAGGGCACAAGCAGGACCAAAGGAAATTGGCAGAAAAGTGCCAGCATTTAAAGGGCGACCAAAAATCTTATTAGCAATAAAAAATAACTACAACGAATATAATTAACGACTATTCGATACACTGCCTAAAAGCGTAGTTCAATATTTGCAATTAGCGTGTTCAAAGAAATGCAGTAATGCAAATGTAACCCACCAAATGTAACTAAATGTAACTCTGCATTTCTGCACGACCCAGATTAACACTAAACTGTGTTGCAAAAAGCGTAAACAAATAAATGCACAAATGTGTACATATTTTTTTAAAACTGTTTTCGGTATTATTTAGTGCAATAGTATATTTTGTAAACAATCAACAAAAGCCATTTTTTTAAAATTGAAATTTTAATTTTTTTGCAGAGAAGATCAGCAAATGTTTAATATACTGACTGATGAGTATTGAATATTAATGTAATATAATCGATTAAGCATCAATTACATAGTGCTGTAAAACATAGATCATAAGAACCATGTAAGGGGTGTTGTAAAACAAAAAGAACAAGAACCACGAGAATAAAAAGGCAGACACTTCCGTTCCAAACTGATTGGTGTAAATACATTACACTGACAAATATCCAAAACTTAATACTTCATGCTTTTAAATATAATTTTGCTCATAAAAGTTTTTTTTTATAATATAATATAATTCAAACAATCCATATGCCACTTGTAGTCAGCTGATTGTTGTTGCTCTGGCACTTTTGCATTGTTGTTAGGGTTACTCACGTTTTTTGGTGGCACTTCTGCACTGCTGTTTATTTTATTTATTTAAGGAGTGCTAAGTTCAGTTGGCCTTATATTATAAAAATAGTATAATTTTGAGTAATGAAAATAGAGCGAGGAAATACATATGAACTAATCCGCGTCTCTAGCCCGATGGGTGAACTTTTTAATGTTAAATTGAACACACTAGAGGAACTTTTAATAGTGTTTTTCCAGATATCTTTTCCAGTCTAATTTTAAAAGTTTCTGAACACCTACACGCCACTCAGCCAGCTTTCAAATTCCGAAGCAAACTCGATATTTAGATCTTTCGAAGTACACTTATGAAACAAAGAAGCTGACTGCAGGGAGCTATAGCTTCGAGTCCGTCAAGCAATTTGTTTATCTTGGCTTCGCGAAAACAAACAACAATAAGATCACCCTGAAGATGAAGCGAAGAATAACTCTTGCCAACAGGTGCTACTTTGGGGTCAGTAGGCAAATGAACAGAACCTCTCTTGTTAGACAAAACTGATTCTCTATATTACACTCATCCTTCCAGTCTTATACTCCGCAGATCCCTGGAAGGCAACACAGTCGGATGCACCTGCGATTGGGCTGTGCGAGAAAAAGATTCTTCGCAAGATCTTTGGTCCCGTGCTCGATGGAACGACGATATTGACATAATGAAGCGAATAAGCATTCATTGACTTCACTGGCTGGGTCATGTAGTGCGTATGGACAAATTAGGAAACGAACTTTAGCTATCTCTCTACTTTCACTCTCACGACGTTAACACTCTAGCTAGGTGCGGATCCAGTGGGGGAATCTTTTGTGCTAGTGTTGGAAATTACATACTGAATGAAGCATGGAAGGTGGCACAATCTTTATGTTTTAATATATTATTTTCTAAGATTTTTGGTGCAATACGCATCCGAGAAAAAGGATTACGTCAGATTTTTCGCCATTTAAGCGTTTTCGGTGAAAGGAATTTGACGGTACACAAACAAACCGTCAAATTTTTATAAATATCTCCAAATACCAATAAGCGTGTCTTATTCGGGCAACTAAGGAAAGGAGAGCATCAATAGTCAGTAAATTTAGCAGGAACGGATTCTAGTGCAGCACCCCTTATACTAGTGCCAGGAACTACACTGAGAATGAAATTTGGAACTCTTGTCGAAGTATGTTTGGTGTTGACACAAATACGGGTGTAAATAATTTATTTCGTGAGAGTTTTGACCACTTAAGCGCTTTGAATAATTCCCAAAGTTACATAGTATTCTAAACTTGACTGTACAAATTTGGAGTTATAAAACTTTTCAACTTGAACGCCAACTATCTTAAGTTGCACTCTTTTCATATATAGCTAATACGTATCGAATCGAATTGGTAAAGCCCGTAATATAGTCAAACATGTGAAACTAACTTTTTCTAATAATCAGGCACATTAGGCAAATTTTTTTTTGAATGGTGTGCTATTTGGATGCCAACATCAACTATAACCAAATATACACTTTCTTTAACACACATTTTGTAAGTAACCCATTAAGCCTTCGAGCAACTAGCGCGCAAATGAGACCAACTTGGAATACGCAAATGGTCACAGCTTTAGACATAAATTCGTTTAACCAAAGCAGCTGGGAGCTAATCCCAGTAATCTGCGTGAAATAAATGAAAAGCCCCAAAAAAAATATTACTAACAATAATAAAAAAAAGCAAATGGGAGGGGGCGAGTCCAAATGGCCAGAAGCGTCTAACGGTGGCTGTTTGTTAACTGATAGGCCTTATCAGTAACAATTTCAGAGTTGCATAGGGTTGAAATAACACCAACAGATCCAGAGTCAAAGCCTCTACCAAGTTCTACATATAAAAGTGTCGAAAAGCAGCAAAGAAGCGTCGACAAAACGTAGACACAAAGGACCAATTAAAATCTAAAGTGTTGGGTTTGGGACAGGGAGCAACTGCTGCTACTGCTCCTGGCTGTTGCGGCACTAAGGGCGGGTGTTGCGCTACGTTGGGCACACAGTTGGTGGGCGCTGGATGGGGTTGGCGTCAATATACATGTTTATACGTATGTGCACGTAAAGTGGTGCGTGTTTGTTGCTGTTGCTGATGCTGTTGTTGTGTCAACAGGGGATGTCGGCGCGCCGGTAGAACTTGCACCTCATGTGTGCCACAAAGAAAAATTCATTTGTTAATGTATATAGCAAATTGTTGTTGTTGTTGTTGACTTTTTGCTGGGTTTTATGATATAAGCGCGAAAGGTGGATGGTCAAACTAAGTAAGCGATTGATCTCTGGCAAAGGTTTTTGTGGCTAAAGATAAAATTATAAGTGAATTGATATAAAAAATGGCATAAGGACGGAAAAGCCGCGGTTTTTGCAATAAGCTAATGGGAAGAGGTATAAAATTGCGCGGAATGAGCAGCATTTATTTATGATCCCGTGATGCGTGACGAGCACGAATTTCCATGCCCCTTTTTAACTCTTATTGATATTGCAAATTATGTTGATTGAGTTGAGTCAAGCTGAGAGGCATATTGGTATTGATTTTTCACACATGACAACCAAGATGCGTACCATGAACAGCCGCCTCCTTAGTACAGCTTCCAATATACCAATATCTTACGCAAACTTCAGTTTTCTGGCTGACGCATTAGCAGCTCATAAACATATTCTATGCTTTTGTAGTGCACAGATGTACATAAGTATAAATAAATATGTACCTACATATCTACCGACTGTAGCCTGAAACGATGCGCTCGAGTTGCATTTGTTTATATTATGCCGCAGCATGTAAACAGATAAACTAAACGAGCAGTTGTGCTCAGTTAACGAAATTCTTTGCTAAATATATCTATGCATGAGTTTATGTACCTATGTTACACATACATATATGCATATATATTTATGTATTACTCACTCGCCATGTTGCGCTGCTTCTCTGAATACAATTGGTATGGGTTTTAACCGCTGCTGTTTCTTTTAGCCGCTGTTTTATGATTTTTGTTTATTTTATGCCAATTCCTAATAATGCACTTAATGCTTTTAGTACATTTAGAGAGGCACAAGTTTTCTTTTAATTTAAAGCACTTTGTGTGTATATAAAACTATGGTTCATAAATCAAACAACTGAACACATTTTTATTGAACGCAACACGCGCATTGTTTGCACACTAGGCGCAGCATAAAAAAACACGCTTAAAGACAATTTGTCGATTTATTTGTTTAAACAAGAGTAAATGCTTGTATTTTGTAATTTATTTCATATGTTTAAATAATTTTTCTGCTTTTTTCACACCGCGCTCAACAAACAACACCGAACAAGACCGACGTAGGAAAACACAAAACAGCGAATGATTGTTGTTTGCTGCTATCATATCGATAGAGTTGTGGCGATAAATAAAAATACAAAATTATCGATTATATTGTTTTTGTTAACTGCATTTTTCAAGTTTTACAAAGTTTATGCTAAAAAGTGTTTCACTTGGCTGCAAATATGCAACTTTAATTTTTAATTTTTTTTAAAACTTAAAACTCTACATTGCTTTCTTGAGCTAATAAGTATTTGCAAGCTTCTTGTCGTAAAAGAAAAATAGCTTTTATTTACGTTTTGTAGCCATTTTTACAGTTATTCAGCCTTTAAATAAATTTTCTTTCATTAAAATTATGTTGCAATTACTTATAGCTTCGTAAAAAATTTATTTTCAAATGCAGAACTTTTTATACTTACATTAAAAGGGATTACAAAAATAGCTTAAAATTTGCTGAATTTTTTGAAAATTTAAACATTAACTTAATATAATAATATTTAGTTGTGATTTCTGTGCAAGCAATTTTAAAATTCTTTATAGTTCTGATCAATTTTTTAAATTAAAAGTACAACAAAAGATAAAAACTGCAGCGTTGTCATTCATGCTGCTGCTAAAGCGCGCGCGTCATTCTGTTCAGTAACCCACACCACAGTGCTGCACAACACCATCAAAATGTATTGCGCAGTGCTAAAAAACACGCGCATGTTTTATTTTCACTTAAAAAACAAGAAACAAAGCTGTATAATTTTTTAATTGTGCTCCCACGAAAAGAATTAAAACCACATCAACAAGTTTTTAGTGCACTTTCATCACAGTTGGCCTCGTTTTCCCATAAAAGCTTAAAAAATTGGCAAAATAAGTAAAAAGGACCATAACACGAAGATGCCGCCTGCGTCTGCGGTGAACAATAATTCGACAAATGCAGCTGTACAAGCAGCTAAAGCAGAACGTGCCGAAAAACTACGCGGAGCACTCCGCGGCTACATTGTAGAGGACAAAAAACGCAGGCAAGAAGGTGGGACTGCGTCCTATATACGCGCGTCAACATATTAATAAACGCTTGCATTTTGTTTGTAGAGTATGAGGCGCAGTGTGAGGAGCAGCGCCTGCGACTGGAACGTGAGGCACGTGAACGCGAGAATACCTTAGCACTAGAGGACACACGAGGACAAATTGCCCGTCTAGATGAACAGCTTACAGATTTGCATAATCAAAAGCATCAGTTAGTTGTGCAGCTTAAGAAGGTACTCAATGACGATGAGACACGCAAAAAGCAGATTAAGGAGAACGAACTGTTTGCAATGCAGCAGGCCATGCAGCAGGCGGCGGCCAGTGTAGCTACGGCGCAAGTTTTTCTACCGCCTGGACGAATACATCATCAGTTGCCCATTTTACAAAAGGTATGTCAATGAACGCACGACATTACACGTGTTTGACGTTTAATTTAATATGAATATTTTACTTGCAGCCGCCCAGCAGCACACAGCCTACGAAACGCGGACGCAGTCCTTCACCGCCACATCAAAACTACTACAAAGCCGCTACCAGTTATGCACCACAAAGTAAGCTACGCCACTGTCTATTGCTAATTTTGGCATTTCTTGTTTTTATATTAAGTACGCTTATTCTTATCGAATTCAAAACCAAATCAGTTGATTGCACACCTTAGTCGCTAACAAAAACACAGGCACACAACTTATGTAACCATTTTCGTTTCGTTATTTATTTACAATTGTTTCGCAGAACACGATGACTACCGTCGTGCCGCGGACTATGCTAGAAATTCATGGAACAGTAAGAACTTGTCGTTAACCCACCAACTCAATCCACACTCATACGGCACAATCCTAAGTTGCTACTTTAAATCAAACGTTCTTGCTGTCTAATACTCTTTACAGAATCCAATACGCAATATCCTGGCACAGGCACGCTATTCTATCAGACCACTGCAGCGCCGCCCACCACACAACATCAATCTATATATAACTACAGTCTGCCGCTGCGGCCACCCTATCACGTGGAGCTGCCGGGCGCACCTGGCACAACTATAAGCAAGGCTAGCGATTCACAAACGCAGAAATCGCAGCCCATGCAGGTAATGCACATCAATGTGGATCAAACGCCCATTTCACAAGCCGATCTGGTTGTACAGGCCAATAGTCTAACCGTGCAAACGTCCAAGCCACAAGTGACAATGGAAAAACTACCTGACCGCTATCATATTGAGGTTAAGCATGATGGTGCGCCGTCTACGGGTCATGTGCCACCACCGCCGCACTTGCTATCAGAGGGTGTTATATACAAGCCGCTGTTGGGCGAACTATCGCTGCATTCAAATGTGCTGCAAATAAGCAGTAATTCGGCGCCGGTAAGACTTGGTACAACGCTCAGTGAGTTATTTTGTTTAACTATACCCATGTTGCTTGCAGAACCCCAAAGCCACGGGCAGCATTACGCAAGGCTACGCACCGGGCCGCGGTGGTGCCGCGCATGAGCAGCAATTGGCACGGCAACAATTGTCCATGCTACCTGGCCAACCTGGCGCACCAGGCTCAGTGCAGCCGCCACCTGGCCAGCAAATGCATTATAGTCGACGCTTGTATTAATTGCTGCTAGTTTTTCTTGGCTCCGTTTATTCTACCACTAATAATTTTACGATTTTAACATGCAATTTGACTATGCTACTTGCTACTAGTAGCTCCCAATAAAGCACAGAACAATGACGTCCCTCTTTACCAATCGAAACTGAGACATTAAAAATAGATCCGAAACGTTTTTTTTTTTTTTTTGTTGGTGTTTTGGAATATGTGCATGCTCCTTACGTTCATATTTGCACGTCGCATGCTTGTATAAAATTTGTATAATCAAAATAGTTGCTGCCTCTTTAATAACGTGCCACTTGGATATAATTTGCTCATTTACTGGATAGAAATTATTCAACTCTGACGTCAGCCCTAATTTATTTAAGCGCGCGCGCACTTGAGTCAATTTGCATGGGAAAAGTCAAACGTCGATTCTTAAAAGATGCTGCCTCCAGGAGCTGCCTAAATTAATAGTACTTAGTTAAGAGCTATCTTTTTGAGAGAATTCCTAAGCATTGCTTAATGAATCAGCTGTTCAATGTACGATTGGGTCAGTTAGCCTATTTCTGAACCCACTTTTTTTTACGAAAAACAGCTTATGGATAACAATTAGTAAGACACTATGATACTGAACGATCGTAAAATAAGTGTTTTAGGTGGCAGATATTTAAAGCATATAATTTATGAATATTTGGACATGCAAAAGCTATGGTTGTGATGGCTGAGGCGATTGCCATGAGCTCCATCGTAGTCGCCTTTGTTTCTGTTTTTGAACCTAAAGAGATTTGGGTCGAATGAAAAGTTCAACACAGAAAAGCGCTTATCTTGAGGGCCTACTTAAAACCTATTTACAAGGAAAAAAAAATTGGCATAGTGTTGAATTAAGGAGGAGTCTTTAAAAGGAGTCTTTGTTGAAAAACCTTTAACAATTTTTTGAATTACTTTAATTAGCTGATAAAAAACACTGTAGGCATACTGGATTGGAAAACATTTGTTTAAAGGACAAAAGCTATTGTAGTTTATTCTCTATTGTATTTTTTTACTACCCGGCAGTTCGTTCGCTCAGTGCTAAATTTTTCAGTACTGAATTCAGGCATGAAAAGTAAGCAAACGTCTCATGGCGTTGTAAGAGGAACAAGGACGCATACAAAAATGACTCTCTCTAGCTCTTTCGTTGAGCTAGCAAGTAGCAATGCAAAAAAGAAATTAACAAAGAGAAATAAGAAAATTTAACAGACATTGCTTTGTAATTACTCAGTTGTGTTATCAGGCTTGAGTTTTAAAAGCAAATAGGCATTGAAATTATAAATGATTTAAGAAAAGATTCATCTGGGATTTTGGGCCTGACTTCTCAAAGTAAATCAGCGCTGAATTCATAGCTGACTGCTATGGCTAATTTTTATGACTGAACGCCTAGGGAATCATCCATAAACTATGTGACGTTCGTCAAAATAGAGCCCCCCCCCCCCCACGACACAAAGACGGAATATTATTAAAGATTTTCCATATGATCGTGACGCTTCGCCAGACCCCCCCACCCCCTGGAGCGTTACGTAGTTTATGGATGATCCCTAGGACAAGCGTGTGAAAATGAATACCCAAATTCTTTTATGGAACTGAAAACTTAGATAGCATATTATGTCGAATTCAGTCCTGAAAAGAACAGAATTAACAACAAAAAAAAACATTCTTTTAACATATTTTTTGTTGTTTGTTGCGCCTGATAGCCCACGATCAGCAGTACATTTACCCGCTCTCCCATACGAAAATAAACTTAGACGTCATAAACTGTAATATACGAACTACTCGAGAAAAACATTGAACATTGAAATTCTTTGGAAAAAATAAGTACGTTTACAGGCCCTGCCCTTTAATCTTTGTTTTACTTATCTCTCCGCAGCTTGATAGGCTCACGTCTCACAGTTTTGATTCTGTATCAACTCAAAATTATTAAAATTTTATTGATTATGACGCTATTTGCCCAAGAAAATCTCCATTAATTCAAGACACCGCCTTTCGGATTCGGCTATAAACTGAAGGTCCCTGTTCTTTCGAACAGTTATTAATAGAGATCCCCAATGCTCCAGGGGCGACTGACACAATAGTCAGTCAGGCAAATTATATTATTATGAATTAGTGAAGAATGCTTAAACCTAGTAGAATTGAGAACAATTCTTTCCCTTTAAAAGACAGTTTAATAACTTCCGAAGAATTTAGTGCTAACGAACATTTTTCAAATTCGGGATTTTTCCCTTCATTAGACTGACCAAAGACTTACTATATTAAATGATTACGTAGTCTTCCATACAGAAGAAACAAGCAGTTAACTTATTAACTGTAAACTTTGACGTTTTAAGTTTTCCTTTGTATTGCGTTGCTGTCTATGAGTAACGTTCAACAAATGATTCATAACTTTTTAAAAAATAATTATTATCAATAATTTGTTATTGTTACAAGCTATTTACAAGTATTCTCGCTGTGTGGCCAGCACTTCGGGAATAAATTTGAATATATCTAAACCCTGTACACTCATGTATATGCAATCTACGCTCCATGTCTTTGTAAGAGGTTAATTGCACGATCCGCACTTGTTAATTAGATCTAGTGACGATTGTTGGTAGCGTCATTCTACTTCCAGTTGTACACACAAAAATGGGAAGTTTAAGTTTATTTAAAAAAAAAAAAACTACTATATATAACGCATGTAGAATTACAAATTTAACTACATTTGAGGCAATTTTTGTTTTTGTTATTAGTTGGCGTTACGTAAATTACAATAGCCCGGAAACCAGTTATCTAATACATTTACATGACATGAAATTTATTGTTGTTGTTGTGGTTTTGATGCCAAGGCAAAAACAACAACAAATAAAATTAAATTACCATACAACCAATTGTTGGAAACCCAACAAATTAGTGTTGTAGTAAATAGGCCTATTTGGGGATGTGCCCGAAAACTCTAGACAGCTTTAACTTCAGTTTCGATTTTTTGAAAAATAAGTCGGCAAAAAGTTATTTGTGAAAAAAAATTGGTCCGGAAGACATTCAGTTAATTCTTTCAGGGCGGATCCGCAGAAAATTTGTAAGTTGACCAGTCTTTTAATTGGAATTTAATTTATGACTCTGACACTACAGTGCTTTTTAGAACATTTTCAAGAAAGTTTTATGAAACTAAGATAGGCTTTTGGGATTGATAAGATCTTCGACTTTTCCCAAAAGTTTCAAATAAAATGCATTTGAGCTAAGATTCAAGAGAAAAAGAAAAGATCTACGCATTGCTATTGGGTTTTCTTCTAAGACTTTTTACAATGCTATCAGATGAAACTAAAGCCAAAATCATCTAAAGATTTAATAAATAGAAAGATTGTTGTTGGGTTTTCCAATATTTCAAATAAGACTTAAAGGGGTCTACGCAGAATGACAAAAATTTTCGCACGGAATGACAAAACCATATAAAAAAAAAAATATCCCATATATCCCATTTCGAATATCCCATTATATATGCGTATAGGCCTTAAGCCAAAAATGTTTGGAGATTTCTGGCAAATCTTCCAGAACTTGCAAAAATAACGTTTTGTTTTAAATTTGTTGGAAAACAATTGCTGGCACAAAGTCGTTTCATAATTCCACAGCAAATATATACTTTGGTTCAAATAAAAGTTTACTCCAAACAAGTTTTCCGAAAACAAATTCAGTTGAAAAAGATTTTTGACACACTGATGTTTGTAAATTTAAAGCCAGGTGTAACTCTTGATATTTTTGCTGTTGCAGTGGGGCCAGTTTAATCCGTAGGCTGAAGTAAAAGTTAAAAAAAAAGCCCAAAACAAGTTTCCAAAATGCAAATTGTGAAACGGTTTCGCCCACGACAACGAACTTGATGCGCTGCAACGGCCAAGCGTTAAAAACCGCATCATTTAATTACACTGAGACAAATTCATATACATATACGTATATAGTAAAGTATATAGTATATAAAATGAAATAAAGCGCCAAGCAAGTCAACGCCATAAAAATGTGTCGGGGTCAGGGGAGAAGCAGCGCCAAAACAAATTAAATACTATTCACAACAAATACAACATGCTTCTTATGTTGAGAATATGTGTGGGGAGCAACAGGCGGTTGTTGTTGTGGTTGTTATTGCTGTTGTTGGGGCTTCCATTGACTAGAGGCATCCAATGGCAACCGCCAACTCAAGCGAATTCAGTCTGTTAGAGTCTGTGCGCGCGTAAACAACACAAATCGAACAGAAAAATATAAAACCGGAAAGGTGTGTTTGCATAAGTTGCTTTTTTTGAATGTCTGTTACTGAGTGTGTGCGTGTGTGTGTGTGTGTGTGCTGGTTGGTGCTTGCGTCTGTGTTTAATTTAGTGTTGTAGAATGTCACAAAGCTGATGTTGTCAAATTGGAGCAGATCATGTGTACACACTTGCCGTCTCGTTTACGCACAAGTCATACGCTAGCGTTTTAGGCAAATGTCAAAGTTTTACTTAGTGTTGGTTATTTTTGCTTGAAAACATGCAGAAAGTTGGTGCTACAGCAGATATTTATTTAATTTAGTTGCTTTGCAGAAACAAACGAAAAAATACGAAAAAAAAAATCTAATTATAATCAGCGCTACGTCGTGTATATGTAGCATATACATATAGCATAGGGACTACATAAGAGACTGCTATTTATTGACGCGGCGCTTTGGAAGACACTGCGTAGTCGTTGTTGCCGCTGCCGTTAATTAAAGTAAATGATGTCATAAACAAATTACTTAATAATTGTGCATAAATTACTTAAACACTACACAATTACAGGCGCACTCAAGTACTTAATTTTAAAGCGAAAACACAGCTGCAATACAACAACAACAACGTTAGCATGGAACAACCTAAGAAAAGCTTTCTTTTGGACAAGTACCATGGATTATGCAATTATATGGAGCATGATACCGTGGGCACTACGCTGGCCATTTATGGCGCCGCAACTGCGGCACTGATTGTAGCCTTTATCAAGCGGAAACCCACCTATTTGGTGCGCCAATTCAAGCAGCCCTCCCACATACCAGAACGCATTATCAATGAGCGTGTTATGCACACGGGCAAGATATGCGGCGTGCAGCAGCATGAGCAGGATACATTGCTGCTTATCAAGCATCGACCGCTTATACCCATCTTTACAAGCCGTGCGCGCTTATTGCCGGTCAAATTGCCGGGCGTGCGCGTCAATGCCAATGGCTACTCCTGGCTGCAACAGTGCATGGTAGGACGCGAGGCAACCTTTATACCTCTAAACAAAAGTCGCACTCAAGACTATGTAGTGTGCCAGCTGTGTCTGGTGCATCCGCCCAAGGGCAATCGACTGCTGGACGTGTCGGAAACTTTGTTAAAGCTGCGCTTTGCCAAGTTTGCTCAAGATGTGGCCGCAAGCTTTAAACGCAATAACAAATACTATAAACATTTGCAACAAGTCGAGAGCAGCACACACAAAAAGGAGGCCTGGCTGGCTTGGGCCTCGCGTTATCCCTTTATATGGCAACGTCTCAATGAACTGAAGGCTAAGATATTACCCAAGCAAAAGCTGCTACCTGAACTGGTGCGCTAATAACAAACTGCCATTTGTCATATATCTACTAAATTAGCGAGTAAGCTTGATTATTGCTTTTAAAAACGGTTTACGTATTTGTTTAACTCATTTTAAGACGCGTCGCTACGCAAATCCAAAAATTCTTCAAATTTGTACGTGATTATGTGTTATATTTACCATAAATAGCAGACAAAACCTTTTGCATATGCCGAATACAATAGTATAGCAACAAATTTTGTTATTGTTTGTGCTCTAAATCTTTGATGACATCAGCATGTGTGTGTGCCTTGAATAAAATTCTTCCAATATACATGCAATATCTATATAAAGTATTTGTTTTTTTTTTTTTGAATATGTATATTTTGCTGCGTTTGGCTGAGTAGTTGCAGTCTGTCGACTAAAAAAATCTCAACAAAATGAGCTGCGGAATCTCTATGGTCAAATATATACTCTTCATATTTAATGTGCTATGCTCGGTGAGTATTATAATAATTTTGTTTTCATTTGTATTTATATGTATGTATATAGTATGTATAAGCAAACTGGGTATTTTTCTTCTTAAGTCAACCAAGCCCATTTTTATTTGCATTCTTTATATGATCTCAGTAAAGCAGGCTTCCGTTAGTTGAATTCTATGTATGTTGTCATTTTTACATAAAACTGGTTTTTTAAATACCATATATATGTGAATAGTATGTGTATAAGCGCCAAGAAAGTTGAGGTCCAAAAACCAGTTACCAAAAACGCCAAATTACAAAATGTTGCCCCTAACAACCGAGTACTTAAGGCAGTGATGTGAGCGTGACAAAATGTGGGGTCACGATCCAAAAAAAAAAGATACACGCAAACCTTTTGGGAGCCAAGCTAAGATTCCTTTTCCTACCAACTTTGTGATTTTATTGACAAATTCGCTTCACGAATCTTCACTATTTCCCCTTAACAACCAAGGCCTTTTGATATTGCTGTGACAACTTAAGTAATACAAGTTTGTTTATTTTTTATTTATTTATAATTGTATATATGTAGGTATAAATGAATTATGTTCAAAACATATTGCACAAATACTTTAGAATCAATGTTTGCCAAAACGAGTTTATATAATACATAGGTATACACAGTTTTTAGTATTTTGCGGGCTAACTAGTGCCAGCAGGTTTTCTTATTTTATTAACAATGCCATTTGTTTTGTAATTGTTTAGCCAACTTCTAACTTCTATGAAGTCACATTCAGTTGGCACCAAACTGTACTTCTCAAGCACTTGACTAAAAACCGGTTTTCAAAGTGTAAATATCCGATAGGTTACATATTATTGGACGCAACAAAAGTTTCACAGCACTCGTTCAAGGCCAAACTAAAAAAAAAAAAATACTTGGAAAATTGCGAAATTTTATAAAAAATTCAACAACTCCACAATATAGACACTGGCAGTTACAGTCACGCAAAGATCGTTCCCACCCTTTCATACAAAACAAGTCGCTTAATTGCTCAATGCTACAAAAATTACAAAATGTATGCCGCGACCCTTTACCCACACAATCGTCTCAAAAATAGCTTACTTAATTAGATTTGAACTTGGCGCTGTTAGTTCACATTGTCAGTCAAAACACTTCACCCACACAGACAGAGAGTCAGACCCCAATGAATGGGCGACGGTGGCGGCACACTTGAACTCATTTGGCATGAATAGGAGGAACACACCCAGCAAGCAAAGAATCAAGTATTCATAAATGTTTACAATACTTGAATTTTTCGCAATATCGCTTGATTACTATACTATACTTGGAACACTGTATGTTTTCTGATCTCTGAACAAATTATATAAAAAATATCTTTGCTCAATTAAATTTTAATTTTTTAGAGCAGGCAATTGTCAAAACTTAACTTTATTTTTTAAAGGCCCATACGCAGCATGTAAAAATGCCGCACGAAATGTCAAAACTTCATTAAAAAAAAAATCCCAAAAAAGGGAATTTTTTTTATATATGAAGTTTTAATATTTCCCAAAAAAGGGAATTTTTTGTATATGAAGTTTTGACATTTCGTGCGGAATTTTCGCATGCTGCGTATGGGCCTTACGCGACAAGTTTTTGTCAATTTTTATTATTCAGGAAACTTTATTGACGAGTCAAGGGCTAACTTCTACTACATTGTTTTCCCATATGAGCAAAAACTGTGCCTACCTTAACCAAAAACTAATTTTCGGATAAAATTTTCGAAAACAGCAACAATAGATCCAAATTATCTTAAAACTTTTTATTTATTTACTTAAATACGAGGGTGGTCTTATAAGTACGTAACCTACAAAAGAAAAACGAAAATTTTGGATTTTGGACACACGCGGTCAAAACAAAACTACGAGTCCAATTCGGCCGAAATTTCGACATAAGCCGTCTACGAAAATGATAGTAAATTTCTCTTGCGATAGTAGTGCCATCGGGCGGTGAGGCTAAGTACTTATCGGACCACCCTCGTATATGTATTATACAGTAACATTCTTAACGACTAGAGTACTAGAAACATTGACTCATTAATTATGCTCTTTTTTCTATCTTCCACGTTTTTGTTGTTGCTGTTTTCGAAAATACTATCATAAGTCTTGTTAATGGAAAATTTGAAAATTAATTTTTTCTCATTTCATTTCACTTTCAATAAATTGATGTTGCTCACTGGAGCGTAACCAATCAAATTTATAATATTATTACCAAATTTGTTAAATGTCAATAGACAGCTTGAAAATAAAAAAATATGATAAAAAAAATAAAAATTTCACTTTCAAATTCTACAAATTACTAGGATGTAATTTTAAATATTTAAGGCCTATACGCAGTTCGAAATATTTCACACGGATTGACAAAACTTCATATAAAAAAAAAAAATCCCAAATGGGATATCCCAAATGGAATTTTTTTTTTATATGAAGTTTCGAACTGCGTATAGGCCTTAAATATTTAAAATTACATCCTAGTAATTTGTAGAATTTGAAATCGGAAAAATGCCAAAAAGTCAGATAGAGTGATGGATATGAATTAGTTTCTTTTTTTTTGGAACGAATTTCCTTAACGGAGCTTGGGTAAAGTTAAATGGCAGAAAAATGGCCATGTAACGAAATTAGGTATTCATGTGAGCCGACTACGAGCAATCGTTGCAAAATCATATTAAAGGGAATATCGTCACATAACGAAAAGAGGTATTCTCTGACAGCAGACTACAATACATATAAGGGTATATCGTCACGTAACGAAATTAGATATTCTGTGTCACTAAACTACAAGCAATTGTTGCTAAATCATATTTAAGGGAATATCGTCACATAACGAAATGAGACATTCTGTGTAAGTAGACTACAAGCAATTGCGGCAAAATCATATTTTAGGGTATATCGTCACGTAACGAAATGAAGTATTCTGCGTGAGTAAAGTATACAAGCAATTGCTAAAACATATCTAAGGAAATATCGACACATAAAGAAATGAGACATTCTGTGTGAGTAGACTACAAGCAATTGCTGCAAAATCATATTTATCGTCACGTAACGAAATGAAGTATTCTGCGTGAGTGAAGTATACAAGCAATTTTTGCGAAATAATCTATAAGGGTATATTGTCACGTAACGAAATAAGGTACTCTGTGTGTAGCTGAGCTGCCGATTCCTAGGTTTGATTCTTAGTTCAGCTACATTTTTGGTACAATTTCCTTTTTTTTGGAAATAAGGAAAAGGAAATTAATACGAAAAAAAAATGTTTTTCCTTTGTCTCATCTTAATGCGATAAACTAATTCTGAGCATAATGAGCTTAAGTCAATTATAATGAAAAATGTGTATAAAACTTTCCATGCTAAAAAATAATAATTTTAAAGAAGTTTAAAATTATAAAAAGTACTAAAAAAGTTCAGCGCAAAACGGATAACATTGCAACAAAAAATAAAAACGTTTAACGTATTGTACTTGCATGGACCTATGGAATGTTTGCTTAAATTTATCGAATAATCTTCGGTCAAATAGGTCAATGTATAAGCTTACATTGTATGCGTTTAAATTATTAATTATCTTGATGTGGATTAAATGGGCGGTGTCTGAAGCTTTACAAGTTTAGTTGACTGAAAGCTGAGATGTCGTGGTATTACATTTATTGAATAAAAATTCTATAATTCTTGGAACTGGTTTACAGCAAAAGTTTATTAAAGGCAACATTATGAATGGGCGCATTGTTGTTTAGATGTTTTTTTTTTTTCAAAAAGTTTAGTATTATAAATCTAGTCGTTTATTGAGCATACCATATGCAAGCTAGAACTGCTACCAATTAGTTGTAACGGGCAAAAGGAGGCGTGACAGAATGTATATACTATGCTCTTCATTAGCATCAACAGTCGAGTATAAACAAAATTATATTAGAGAATAAAAGAGCTAGAGAGTTCAAGATGCGCATTATCATCAGGCATATAAAGTTTATCGATTTATATCGATAGCTCTGTTTACCCGTAGAAGAGTTTCGCGGCTTACACCTACACTTTAGTAGCTATCTGGTCAGAGTTATTCAAAATTATACACTGTTTTATCAGAATAGTATGCCTAAATAGACTAAAAACTTAAAAAATTATAGGATATGACTTTTTTAGGGTTGGTGAAGAACGCAGGCGGTATACAAAACAGTTTTACAGTCAAATTGACCTAAAAATACTCAAAATTTCTATACAGTAAGGATACGTCTTAAGGCCAGTGTTACACTTGTAACACATTTGAAGCTAATTCTTATATTTACTTTTCGTTTTGACTGATGGCGCCATCTATTGTCTATTGCCCAGATATGGGCAGCATTGTTTGCTCAGAAAATTCTTTTTCGTTCAGGGCTGTTTACGAGGCTGCGTACTGGCCTTTTGGAAAGAGTCTGAAGACATCGCAACTTAAGCGAAAAGAATTAGTATTATATAATTAGCCAAGAGCTAAAATTTGATTATTTTTATTGTATTTTATAGTAGTTCTTGCACTCGGTACTGAGATTTTTCGAATTTCAAGCCCAAGTAACAGAATCTTAAAAACTTCATTTAGATTATTTTCAAAAACTTGTATATTTAAATAATGAGGTTCTTCTTGAAGCTAATAAAAAGCTTTCAATTGCGGGTTTTGGAAATACCTAAGCAATTGTTTACCAATTGTTGATCGAATGTCTGGTTTTTTTTTTTTTCTCAATACATGGGTTGGTAGTAGGCAATATTATTTGTTGTTTACTTACTATCAGTTTTTGCCTTTAAATGGATTACACCCAGAGATAAGAGTGACAAATAATAAAATATTACCAGAAGATAGACAAAAAAATATGCCAATAAAAAAAATATATTTTTTATTTTATTTTACTTTATTTCTTTTAGATATGCGGCATCCTGCTGATTGTCTTTGGTGCCTTGCTCTTCAGCAACGTACACAATCTAAATGAATTTGCCGAGGCTTTCCGTACACAACAGGTGCCCATAACCATGATTGTTCTGGGTACAGTCATATTGCTGATCTCTTGGTTTGGCTGCTGTGGCGCCATACGTGAATCCTACTGCATGTCCATGACCGTGAGTACTTAATCTGTTACTAAAAAAACGTTTTCAGAGAATATTCCTAACAAAAAGGATAATGTCAAGGGAATCCAAAAAAAATTGAAAATTATTATTTTGTAAATTTTCGAATTCACCAAATGTTTTAAAAAAAAATTATTTTGTTAACATCCATCCGAGCCGGGAAATAAAACTTGTTTAGAAAAAAAATTTTTCGAGAGAAAGCAAAAAAAAAAAATATAGAATTGAAAATTTTTTAAGAGAACTTTTTAATTTTTTCCTTTAATCAAAGTTTCAAACAAATATCAGGTGGTTATTTCAATATAAAATAACGCGCATAAAATGTGCTCTTTGTTATTTTCGAGAGAACGGCCAATGACTTTTTAATTTAAAAACAAAATTTTTAAAAATTAATTTTAAAATTTTTAAATTTAAAAATAATTTTAAAAAATCAAGTCAAATATGTAGCTTTATTTGATTTTAACATATGTCTTGTCAAAGAAAAGTGTACCAAAATATGCAGTTATCGATAACACGATAAATAACACTAGTTTACAAAAACCTTGAAAATTAAAAGTTTTTAAGGGTTACTTTGGGTTGAGAAACACGATAATTACATTCATTTTTTTTTCTTAAGAACTGTTTCTAGATTTTTTATAAATACTTATTTTTGGGTACTTTTTTCAGTTTTTCGTGAATATCTATCTCATGAACAAAATTTTTTATCGACATGAGAGACTGCTAGATCGAAAAGTATTGACGTGCTCTTTACGGTGATAAATATGATATAAAAATATAAAAATTATTAAATATATAATATATTATATAATTATTAATTATATAAAAATATATAAAATAAAAATTATTGAGTTGACAAGCAACCAAAGTCGAAAAAACATTTTTGACCATTTTTCAAAATTCCAAATTTTCAGTTTTTATGAGAGACTACTAGATCGAAAGGTATTGACGTGCTCTTTACGGTTTTTTTTTGTGACCGTTTTCAAAATTCAAAATTTGCAGTTTACTTTTTATTAAAGGGCCATACGCAGCATGCAAAAATTCCCCACGAATATATCCCAAAAAAGAGAGTTTTTTTTTATATGATGTTTTGACATTTCGTGCGGAATTTTTGGAAGCTGCGTATGGGCCTTAAAGGGGTCTACGCAGCACAAAATATTTCGCCGGAATCGCAAAACTTCATATAAAAAAAAAAATCCCATTTGGGATATTCCAACAAAAAAAATCTATAATCGGAAATTTGCAAAAAAAAAGTGAATATAAGTCACAATCATTAAAAGCGAAAATATAGATTTAAAATTTGATTCGCTACAGGTAGACTATTCATATGTCTTTATAGTCAAATATATGAACGTTCTGTCTCGGGATGAGTAGCTAAATCAAAAAAACTCTGGATATAATACCTTGTAGCCTAGTGTTATTAGCAAAAAATTTATTTCTATTTCTTTCTGTTTTTCTGCACGTAGTACTCCATATTGCTGTTTGTTCTGATGATTGGTCAGCTGGCTTTGGTTACCTATATGTGGTTGCAAAAGGACAAATATCTGATAATAATGGGCGATGTCGTGGAAAAGGCTTGGCAGAATAGAACTCGCAAAGCCGACTATATGGATGCCTTACAAATAAGCGTAAGTTCTAAGAATTTTTGAAAAATACAGCAAAAAGTTTAATGGTATTTTTCTTTATACACCTAGATGGAGTGCTGTGGTCGCAACTATTATACGGATTATCAATATCAGGGCTATTTCCCGCCTTCCTGCTGCAAGGATACCAACAATTGCCGCGCGGAGACAGTCTACAGACGCGGCTGCAAGCAGGCCTTTGTAGAATTCTGGGATAGAAACAGCGATATTATCAAGTACGCGGGTCTGGTCATTGCGGCCATTGAGGTAAGTTTTAACTAATTTTTGATTATTCTAAATATATAGTAAACATAATTTTATGCCATTTTGCAGTTTGTGGGCTTCATCTTTGCCTGCTGTTTGGCCAACAGTATTCGGAACTATAGACGTCGTGCGGACTATTAGAGAGCTAGCTCGAGGTACACAGAAAGCTAACGCGCTAAACCCAAGCATTACTAATTTTAATTGAAACCGAAAGTACGAAATATGTTGCCCAATTTATTCAATACGAATACTTGATTAATCTGATGTACAATTTAAAAAGGCCATGTAATTTTAAATTTTATTATTTTATATTTTGTATACGTTAAAATTTGATAATCTGTAACAAGAAACTTGGCCAAGTTAATTAACACACTTCACGTGAATGTTATATTTGTGTATTGTACAAATAAATGTATATAAGTTATACAAAATTCAAAATAATACATTTAATAAGTTATTGTTTTTAAAAAAAAAAAGATACAATAATGTAGGACTTACGCTGGAGATCTGGATTTACAAAATTAATGTAAGAAAGGAAATGCAAATGGATGAGACGCATTTCAGAAGTGATGCTCCAAGAATTAAGCCAAAAAGATTTAAAATAGAATATGTGATAAAAGTTAGTTAACGTTCAAAAGAAAATGTTAAAAAAAAACCCCGAAAATTACGAGCTACTGTAAAGAAAAGTAACTGATGAAGAATTTGAAAGGAAACAATTAGTTCGATTTATCTCAACGATTGTTGAGGAATTGATTGTTAACGCAAAGTCTGGCAGTTTAAGATGACAATCGTTAATATAATTAATATAAGGATCGTTTAACTTTTTAAACCAACGCTCAGAGCCATTGAGTGAAAAGTAGGTACCCAGTGCACTGTGGGCCCAGATTGTCATATTTTGGCCAAAAATCTGGCATTTCCATAATAATTTTTTTAGAGTGATGAAATTTTACACACGTGTTCGTAAAGGTTTGAACTATTTTTCTGGGAATTTTGAGCCTCCACAGATTTTTTTAAGATACAGATAATCTAGACCTAAATTGGAAATAATTTAAAAAAAACCAAAAAAAATGTTTAACTTAATTAAAAAAAAATCTGTTTATTGGAATTGGACCATATTTCACACAGAGGTAGATATGAGCTCCAGATACATGGCAAAAATTGCCTATATCCAAAATATTGAATGGCTTTGGAGTTATAGCCCCAAACAGTTTCAGCTTTCCAAGCCAATTATAAACAGACGACAACACCAATCAATTTGGTTTTTAAAAGTTATAATTTTTTCGGCATGCTCTTTTAATTTCCGAAAAAATAATTTAAAAAATCCATATTTAAATTCTTACTTTTTTTCGTCAAAATTGATAATTTTTACATTTTTTGATTTGCATCTTTGTAAGTATGCTATACAATTTTCAAATTATGAATTTTTTTACATTTTAGTACAACTTTTGAAAAAATGGTTATTAAAGCATACTTTTAGACAGCTAAGAAATTAATAAAAATTGTAAAATTTCCTGGGGGTTAATTTCTAAAATTCAACTTTTAGATACAAAATTCAATTTCCGAAAATCGTGAAGAATTTCATTTTCTTGTAAAATATATAAAGATCAAATATCGAGTGTACCCTTAAAGCAAATTAGCCAAATGATAAAAAAACCAACCAAATCTTTATAACTACTCGAATATTTTTAAACCAAAAAATTTTTAAGCTCAATTTTATTTTTTTTCTAAAGTAATATTTATAAATAATAAAGTGAATGAATATTTCGTAGCTACATGTATCATGGTAATCGCAGGTTTTTTTTTCTGTAAATTAACGCGAAAGCTCATAAAAACAAAATATCAACTTTGATTGCCAATAACTTAAAAACCACTTATGATAATTTAATAATTTTTTTTGCACAGAATACCTTAATATGTGTTAAATCATATTAAACTGTCATTTTGTCCAAATTTTGACTTTCTTCTGGGGGACTTTTGGCCAAAATCTGGCTACGCGGGCCCATTGTGCAGTGGTGACTTTCGACGGGCCCTAAGAAGATTTGTCCCATGTATTTAATAGGCAGAAGGAGGCGTGACAGACCATATGTTCTTTATACCAAAATCCTTATTATAACCGCAATGTCCAGCTGTCCGTTCATCTGAGATTATAAGAGCTAGAGAGTAGTGTAATCACTCTTAATTTGATATCTTGCTCGTTCCCATGTATTTGCATAAAATTTAAATAAAAAGCGCATAAGAAATTGGACTATATGTAACATAAGTATTGCAATACATGATCCGGAGTCAACAAAATTTTGTAGATAGCCTTGTGTGGCCCTTATAAACAAAACCAAGTCGACTTTTTTCGATTCAACGCTCCACCTTGCGCAATATATGTACATACACCTGCACCTTAAACAGACTTAACTTATAATACTGATTAAAACTTTAGTTATAAGTAGGCTAATTGCCGATAAATTAAAAAAAAAAAAAAAATTATATTCTCTAATATATAGATACCTAAATACTTAAGTATGACAAAGAATGCTGAAATATATATATATATATTTTTTTTTTGGTTTAGGGTATCGCACTGTCGGACACAAGCTGGACTTTTTTTTAAATCAACGGGCGCTTGAGAGAACTTTAGCACTTTGTCCCCCTGTCGACAGACCAGCTAAAGCTGGATAACTAAGAGAAATCCTCGTTGTAAATATTATCATTGTGTAACAAGCCAAATGAGACCTAGTATGATAAAACGTCATAATTATACGGTGTACCTTAAGTTAAAGGGTATATTAATTTAGTGCAAATGTATGTAACATAGAGAAGAAGATGACAGAGTCCGTTAACCTGTCTGTCTAACCGTCTTTGATCTTTGAGATTATAAGAGCTACGAAAACCATTCTTAATATTTTGGACTTCTTATATGTCCAGCCAGAATTTACCTTAAGGTAAGGCATATAATTAGTTTATGATAATGAATGTAATGTGAAGAAGGTGGAGAAGGCGAAGGCTAAAAAAATGAATGCATTATCGCCTAGATCTTGGAGATTGTAAGAGCTAGGATAAAAGAACTGAACTCCTTATATGTTTAGACAGTTGAAATAGAGCCTTATTATACGCTACACTCAAAGTAAGGGGTATATAAAGTTTGTGCAAACTCTATATATACTAACTACATATATGTAAACTATATAAAGTAAAATATATGTATAATAAACCTAGCCATTACCATTCGAAAATTAAATCATTTATAGTATTCATTTAAATTTGTTATATAGCATATATGATAACTTAGTTTTAAGTCATTTGTATGAATTAATTTTTTTTATTATACTATCTTTTGTTTCTTACGAAATTCACTGATTATACAATAGCCATAATAAACAAGCACAAAAAAAAAAAGAAATTCTAACTACATATAGTATATGACAGCAGATTATTTAACTGAAATTTTGCTGCCATATCTGGGCTATATATAGTACCTGCAGTATTTAAATGTATGGAGAAGATCCCCAAAATTACCTTAAGCACGGACAGGAGGACAAACGAAATACGACATATTTGTCCGTCTGTCTCGACGTCTGGATCTTGAAGATCGTCACAGCTAGAGAAAACAAACTTTCCAGTTAGATCCGCTACTATAACGGCCGTTCCTATACTACATGACCCAATTTTTACCAAAAAAAAAAAATGAACAAGCGTGGTATTTTCAAGACCCCCCGGGTTCATATTTATTGCTTTTATAGGGTTACTACATATACATAGTTAATTTATTAAATTCCTACAAGGAACATTGGGCTGATACAAACAAGTTCCATTAAAATCTATCTAACGCTAGTTGCTTTGCTTCACTCCAATTTTTTTCCGCTATTTATTTGTCCTGCTATAACTTGTCTTATCCAAGTATTTCGCGGGCGAAGTGGTCTCCGACTGCCTTGGGGATTACAATCTAGAATTATCTTCGCGATATCCGTAGAAGGTTTCCTCAACGTGTGACCTAGCCATTTGAATTTACGGTACAAAATTTCTTCTGTGACAGGAGGTTGCCGAGTTCTAAGCCAGAGATAACCATTTGATATGGTGTTCAGCCAGAATACTCCCAATATGCGCCGGAGACAACGATTTACGAACGCTTTAGTCGTTGCGCGGAGATGTTCCAGCTTTCACTGCCATAGAGGAGAATAGACTTTACGTTGGTATTAAGAGCCGAACTTTTGTGTTAAGGGGTTTACGCAGCACGAAATATTTCGCACGGAATGACAAAACTTCATATAAAAAAAAATAACCCAAATGGGATATCCCAAATATATATAGGCCTTATAGGCCGTATAGGCCTTTAATCGAGATGTTATTCGATCTCCAAATTAGGTTGAGTGTGCCGTAAGCCTGCTTGGCTTTGGAGAGCCTAAATTCTATATCTTGCTGAATTCCACCATTATTGAAGATGTAGCTTCCGAGATAGCAAACCGTCGAGCTTGAAGTTGGTTGAGCATGAGTAGGGGTACTACGTATATATATTTATTCCTTGACATTCAGTACATATCACAATTTAGTACAAAACAAAGCAAAAATTGAATACATAATAGGGCGGAAAGGGGTACTACATAGCAGCTCGAAAAACCCGAAAGTTTTAAGGCATAGTTCATTTGTTTATGTAGATATCGTAAACAAATGTTTAGAAGTTTTTTAGTTCTTATTTCAATCACTTGAGTATACGATCATATAGACTCCATAGTACCGATCAATTAAAAAAAATCGCATAGAGTATAGGGTATTTCAAAGTCGAACGCGCCCGTCTTGTTAAGAAACCAAGATTGCATGTTATCTAGATTATGTTAAAAAAGTGAATGCTTATCATTATCGGAATAGAACAAACAAAGTTTTACATCATACGCATACGTAAGAATGCGAGAAGACTAGATTATATGAGAGGAAGATGATTAATAAATAAAATAAAAGTACAACCTAATACCTTGATCAAAAATTTACCGGAATTATCACCGTGTGGCGCTCTCAGTCAACCGATTTGATGTCTATCATCATCTATCATTGACATTCTATTCTTATGCCAGCGCTTTATCTAATCCCCGTAACATTTTTTGTAATCGGTTTGCGGTATGGCCATCAGAGTCATCTTCGACTTTTCCATGAACTCATCTCGGGTGCTGTAACGCGTTCCACGGAGCGGTTTCTTGGGTCGACCGAATAGGAAAAAAATCACAGGGAGCCAAATCAGGTGAATTCGTTGGTTGTTGGATGATATTCGTTCCGTTTTTAGTCAAATGGTCACGCATAACGATGGCACAATCGCCGTTGTACTCAATACGGCGTCATTTTTACAAATCTCAAGCTATCAAGCTGAAAATTTTATAGAATGTAAATGACAGATTTAATTTAAGAAGAAAAAAAAGAGACATCAAATCGCGTGACTGAGAGCGCCACACGGTGATGATTCCGGTTATTTTTTGATCAAGGTAGTATGTGCTCTTCATTAATTTGGACTTAAAGGCCCATACGCAGTTCGAAAAATTTCGCACGGTATGACAAAACTTTGAATAAAAAAAAATCCCATTTGGGATAACCCATTTGGAATTTTTTTTTTTTATATGATGTTTTGTCAATCCGTGTGAAATTTGTCGAAAGAAATGCAATTTAAAAGTTTACAACGAACTTTAATGCCAGTAAAGCTTAGATCTTTATTTTAGCGATAATAGCAAATTAATATAGAATGAAAATTATAAAGTAACAATGTTTTACCAAACCATATTGAGTGTCCGCCAGTTGATTACTTTATTAGATTGTGCCAAAATAGTTCATTTTTAGTTCAGGCGTTTGGTAAATAAATTAAGCCGATAACAAAGGGGACTTTCTAAAGAAAACATGTTGTGGTCTCTGATAGAGTTTTGAAGCTGAGTCACTGCAAATAGCTAAGATTGTATATATAGCAATTTTTTTATAACTGACATTTAAAATAATTATCAGTTCGTTAACATGCACTTGATCAATACAGTTCATATGTACCTTATGTAGTATAGCCGGTTATTTAATATGATAGGCTTTGACAAAGTATTTTTGAAAAAGTTTGGTACACGCCTTATAGCTGAATCAGCAAAATATAGTAAACCATATCTTAAAGCCCAACTCATAAAACAATTTATGATAGATGACTCATGGTACTAGCCGAAAGTTTTTGTAGCAATATTTCCATTAAGCCTGCTAGGTGCAGGCTAACTAGCTGATAAGTTTCATGTTGGTGGTCATCTATGAAGTGTCGTCTTTTAGATAAGCCTGCACTGGTTATGGTGCGCTGCGCTGTTGTTGTTAGGCTAGAACTGAAGAACTCACAACGAGATAAGTTGAGCAATATTATTGCTATATATCAGGTACTATATATGGCCCAGATAGCGCAGCAAAAATTTCAGTTAAATTCTCTGCTGTCATAGAAAGCTCTAGTCAGTTTAACGAGAGCAGCTGAATCGAACGGATTAAAAACTTCAACGAAAACGGCGTATTTTTAAAAATAAAACGCCTTATTTAAAATTTTTAATTATTTAAATAGTGACTATTAACTAAAACGAAAACAAAATGAATTGCCTATCCTCTATGTTCAAGTACATTTTGTACATACTCAATGTGATCTTTGTGGTACGTGTTTTCAAAATTCTCAGCAATTTCACAAAACTTTGCTGTATCTGGGGTTATATAACTAACTATCAAAAATATTTATAGGCCGGTGGTGTGCTGCTTATCGTGGTAGGATCGATAATGCTAGCCAGCATGGGCAACTTTAGTAGCTTCGATGAGGCAATCAACACACAGACCATACCCATTGGCATCATCGTAATTGGTTGTGTTACCTTTGTGGTAGCTTTCTTTGGCTGCTGCGGCACCATACGCGAGAACTCCTGCTGCACGACCATTGTAAGTCTATGCAGCTAGCACAAGATATTGTTACGACTACTAAATACGCTTTAAATTTTTATACAGTATGCTGTTTGCATGTTCATACTCTTTGCTTTGCAATTGGCGCTGTCCATTTGGATCTTTGTGGAAAATGATGAGTTCGTGAACAAAATGAGTGAAGTTGTGGATAAGGCCTTTAAAGAAAATAATGACGCCAAGGGATATCCCATGGATGCGCTGCAATTGGCCGTAAGTGTTTCTGCTAGTTAATACCGTCAGGCTAAGCTAAAATACTTGAATTTATTTTTTTTAGTTCAATTGCTGTGGCAATCAAGGCTATGCGGATTATGGCAGCAATGTGCCTGCCTCTTGTTGCGGCTACTCGGATAGAACACAGTCCTGCAGTGCGGATATTTATGCCCAACGTCCTGGCTGCAATGCCGAATTCGTCGACTTCTGGCGTTCCAATATAAGCCTCATAAGCTGGAGCAGTTTAATAATTTCGCTCTTTGAACTGGCCATATTTGTCATTTCCTGCTGTTTGGCCAGCGCCATGCGTAAAAATCATTAAGCCACACTACTATTGGAGCATAGATCTCCGCCGCCCACTCTCTCTTAGATTCTGTATAAAGTGCATCTATAATAAATTTAGCTTTAGCTTAACAACATCCAATCTAATTTTTGGTATTTTTAATTTGATATATCTAACTTATATTTTTCAAGTGCTGCCTGCCATTTTTTGATCAATTGGCATGCCAATATCTTATCGTTTATATATTATTATTATTTTTAGCGTTCAACTTTAACTCAATGTGCAGACAATTGCCATATGTGAGTACAAACTCTGATTCATACTATCTTATCAATGAATCATTTCGTTTCGCTAGCTCTTATCTATTCCATATGGCTGAAGCTATTTGTAAGCTATTTCGTTGGCTAATGCAAAATAATTTGTACTTTTCCTCTACGAGCCGTAAACAGCTGGGGAAAAACCTTATCTGCGGCCTTTGGTTTATGTCTATACTCTTTGCTTGGTGCGCAGTAACATTAGTTTATCCAGTGGAATATAACAACTTCCTGACTTGACTATTCAGTCAGTCGCACCTAAGCATGGGGATCTCTATTAATAGCTTTTCGAAGATAACAGGAACCAACAGTTTATAGCCGAATCCGAACGGCGGTGTATTGACTTAATAGAGATTCTCTTGGGCGAATAGCGTCTTTTTGCTAGCGATGCCAGTGCTAGGCAAATGTACCACCGACCATCGTGTACACTGCCACTACGCTATTCAGTGGAATGCCACGGTTAACAAAGCGCTCCTTTTGGAGTTCTTTATTACCAAATCTTGAACTACTTGCAGCACTAGCTCTTCGATTTCCTTAGGCTGCATTTTTTGCCCCACCAAAATTTCTAGGCTACTTTTAGCACATTAGAGTGCATCTATCTGTTTTAGCTACACCAATTTTCCAATCCTACCAATTTCTATCTCTACTTTTTCTCTCATACTTTCTTCAATGTGTATTTCAGGCTGCTTCCTGATGACCAAGTTCTTAACTTAGAAAACCTCAAGTTCAACTCATGCAATGGGTTCGATCATAAATATTTAAAGTAACTAAACTTATAAGTTTACCTCGCGCATTACCAGGGGTTTGCAAAGTAGGTAGCTACCTGAGACAAACGATGTAAGTACTTACTGGAGGGGACAATAGCCACCAGCCGTACTAGAGCGTAACTAAACAACAAAGTTGCCGCTGTTTGTCAATAGATGGCTCCAGCAATAAGTGTTGGTTGATTTTTGTATCATGAACCAAGCTTTTGGCACACTAGTTCTTTTGTTTTGGTTGTTGGAAAACATTTGATTTTCGTTTTTTCGGTAAGTGTGGATTTTCTTTTTTAATTCGTAGAAAACGGCGGCATGAGAAGCCCAAAGAAGACGATGTAATAAAGGCAGACGAGAATCCAGGATTTGGACTTTGGTCTTATATATCACAACAACAGTTAACAGCTATTATAGGGTGGGCCATCTGTTGGTTTGTTTGTTAATTGCATATTATTCGTATATTTTCTAATAGAATTGGGCAAATGTATATACCAAATGCCAGATTAAAACTACTCATTTATGTATTTAAAATAATATCGCCCAAATGGCCGGATCGGCTGGCTCTCTAGGCCCGTATGCGAACATAGTCATTTTCGATGACATTTCCCAGTAAAACGAGTCCAATGGTCCGAATATTGTTCTGGAGCTCGCGAATTGTTGCTGGCTTATTGGAACACACTTTGCCCTTCATAAAATCCCAGAGAAAATAGTCAACGGGGTCAAATCGCACGATCTAGTCGGCGATCGGTGTGATTGGTGTTACGTGAAATAACACGAATAATGCGATTGTGTCACGAGTTGTATGCTAGATAGCCCCATCTTGCTGGAACCATAGCTCGTTCGCATCCATACCAAAGTTGGTTGTCATGGCTTTGTAGCGATCGGAGACTGCCTAGCCGGCCTCATTTTCCAAGAAGTACGTCCCAATGATGCCGCTTGCCCATAATCCGCACCAAACAGTAGTTTTTTGTGGATAAAGTGTATTCTCGTGATACTCCCTTGGATTTTGAGCTCACCATATGCGTCAGTTTTGCTTGTTGACGTAACTAGAGAGGTGGGCCCGAAACCCTCCGTGGATCCGCCACTGATAAAAGGCATTGTGCGATGAGGATCCGTGCCAAAATCGAGAAGGGTTTTCTACAGCATTTGGAGTTACCAGCCAAGCCATTTCCAAGTGATTGAGCATGATTCAAATGCAAGGAACTGGGTTTCGTCGACCAGTCACCCAGGGGCACGAAAAAGTTATTATACAGCATGACAACGCTCGGACTCAAGTCGCCATTTTCTCTTTAAAACCTAGCTGGAGACGCTTAAATGGGAAGTCGCAACCCGATTATTATTTGTTCCGTTCGATCATATAGATATACGAAAATGGCTTGATTCGTGAATAGCCTCAAAAAATGAAATCTGCCAGAAAAATGGTGAAAAATATTAGCTAGCGATGGACAATACTTTGATTGATTCATTTATAACCATTTTTCACAATAAATTGGAATTTTCATAAAAAAAAAGAGAAACATTAAAAAAAATTCAAGTCAAAATGGATTAGATAAAATCAAGGTAACACCCATTGGGTTTTTTTATACACTGTAGCTTATGGTACAAACGGTGTATTAAGTTTGTGTCTGAGACCCCCAAAGTATGTAAAATATGATCAGGGTGACTAGAGAAGTCGATATAGCCATGTCCGTCTGTCTGTCTGTACGTCTGTCCGTCCGTATGAGCGCCTAGATCTCAGAGATGGTAAGAGCTAGACCAACCAAGCTTTCAGATTAGATCCCTTAGAACAAGTTTGTTTTATTTTTTTGATATTGGGGTTATATTATATAGGTCCCATAGGGGTGTTTCAGAGGACCTCGATAAAACCCAAAAGTTTTAGATGGATAATTCGTTTGTTTATGCAACAAATTCGTAAGTATTCTATAGTATCCCAGCACTGTACCAAATTTGATCAAAATCCGTTGCTCATATAGACCCAATAGGACCGATCGGTCAAAAAAAAAACGTGATTTGTGCAAAATATGTTGTTGTGTTTCGTGTGTTTTGGAAGATATCGTAACCAAATTTGGTATTTGATATTTTTTTATAGTTTTCAAGCACTGGACCAAATTTGGTCTAAAATCGGTTAACTATATCATCAAGTTTCCAAACGATCGGTCAAAATGTCGTTTTTGGTGCAACATTCGTCTGTTTTTTGTTTGTTTATGAAAATATTGTAACTAAATGCGGCAAACATATTTTTTTGGAGTTCTTAAACAATAAATGGGATTTGTTTGCAATGTGGTGGTACAGGGTATCCGAAACTTGCCCGACTTTAACGTATGCCATCTTTCATTTTAAAAACGATATGGGATAATAATGATATATGGCGTATAGTATATATATATATATATATATAGCTGCATATCAAGATTTTATGTCAGTTTTAAGTTTTTTGACATTCATCAGTATCAGTATGAACATTTAAAAAAAAAAATATAAAAACATTAAGTAGTGAAGTAAAATTAAAGAATATTCAATATATTGCATTTTCAAATTTGGCAATTATGGTATCTTTTATCATTTTTGTTACTGTCTTTGTGTTTTTCGCTTGAACATGTCAAAATATATCCATAGATAAGATATTAAACGGTTTGTCAGTGTCCCTTTTAAAAGAGCTTCCACCGTTCGGGAGCAGCTTAATCGAACAAAAGTATCCGACGCGTACACTAATTAGGCGCGATAAAAATTTGCAAAATAAATTTACCAAGAAATATATAAATACAGTGAAAAATAGTTTAAACATTTATAGTTTTATAATATTTAATACAAAAAATAATAAACGGCTACAAAATGAATTGCTTTGCATCATTTATTAATTTTATTTTATATATTCTCAATGTTGTGTTCTTGGTGAGTGAGTTTGCTAAAACTAAAAGTAAAAAATTACAAAATATTTAAATAAAGTATTCAAAAGCCATATGGATATGTTGTCTACTAAACTAATAATAATAAAAGTTCGGAAAAAGACTCTTAAAAGAGTCTTAATCAACTAAATGTTGTTTATAATAAACCATTCAAAATACTGCTTTAAAATAAAAAAAAATTTTTAAACAATTTACAGAATTTAAGACTTTAAATGTTCTTACTTTATAACACACTTTTATCGAAAAATATAGTAAAATATTAAAAAAAAATTTAAATGCTAAGTCAAAAATCTTTTCAATTTGAAAAACATATTTAATTTTTTCACTTAAAAATAATAATAACAACTTCTTAAATCGCAAACTGGAGTTACACACTTTATAGTAGTGAAAAAAATGAATTTTAATTTGATTCCTTAAAAAAAATAGTTTTAAGTTTTATGTTAGGACATTTTTTTAATTTATATTAAATGTTTTTTATTAGCTTAATCAATACAAATCGCCTCTCTAGGTAATTTATTTTTGGTTTAAAACTTTCAGTAGAAATTTTTGGGACATTTGGCCCAAATTTTAATTTGTTCAGACCGCCAGAAGGGATTTTTTTTTGTAAATTTTCAGGACTAACTTTTTGAACGTTCGCAGTAGATTTCCAATTCTCTCAATTAAATTTTTTGTATTATATATTGACGGTAAAAACATTTAAATTGAAAATCGGTTTACAGGGACCTCTAGGAACAGAATGTGTTGAGTTTTTAAGAAGCTTATAGAGACGAAGAGAGCGGCCCGGGAAGAGTAGAGGCGAGATATAACTTAATTTTCATTTGCTACTGAAAACAATAAAAAATATGAATTCTGGCAGGCATAATTATTATAAAATATTTAAAGTATCTACACCTAATTCTATTTTTACACGGTAGATACGTTCCAGAAAAAAACGTGTAAAAAAAATACGTATATAAAAAGACATGAAGTAAATGCTTAAGCTGCTATGAAAATAAATAAGAAAGGGGAATTCCCTAACTAAATTTCTCAAAGAATAGGGCTATAAAAATATTTTACTTTAAAATTTCAATCGAATAGCTGTTTTTAATCGTGCTCAATCGAATAAAATTCAGTAAAAAATGCTTTTACTACACCGTGTTATTTCAAAACCTTTTAAAAAAAGACCGTGTAAAAAAAGAATTGGCTGTATATATGTCTAGAGATCACAATAAATAGCATACATACATTCCCAGTTTTTTACAAAAGTTTTCTTATAAAATTTTTTCAAAACAATAGCGTAATGCCCATTAATCATTTATAAAGCTGTTGGATTTTGATAATTATGTCATTTTGTGATAAATTTTACTTCGTTATTGATGCCATAGTTATTTTTAAATATAAATAAATGCGATAAGTTGAAAGTGAGTTATTTTTTATGCGGTTTTTGGTATACTACATATAACTAAAAGCTGTCATATTCTATGACTTATTTAGAAAATCCACGTCAGTGTAATATGATATTATCTGCTCGATAATATGACAAATAAATAATTACTAAATACATATGTTTTTGCATGATTTATAGCTAGATAAGATTTTTTGTATGATATCTAATCAAGTGTCAAAATATGCATTTTTGATTACAGACTAAAATATTAGTATTATTATATTATTATTTATAATTATGTGAGCCCAAATAGGCAGCAACTTTTTAGCGCCATCTAACGGCCAGTTAGTTACTGTTATTAAAATTATGTAAACTTAAATATGCAACCGCTTTTTAGCGCCACCTAGCGAGACACACTTTTTAGCGCCATCTAGCGTACAAATAGTTATAGTTATTAAAATCAGGGTGCGAAAACAAACGAAACTTTTTACAAACGTTTCGTTCAAAGACACGAACTTTTCTTGTTTAGCTCACTTTCCTTCGTGACCACAAACAGTACAAAAACAATAAAAACAAATTTTATTTTTAAAGAGAAAAACAAAACGAAAAAGAACTTTTGTTACGTTTGTTTTCGTACTCTGATTAGAATTATGTTAGCCCAAATATGCAACAGCTTTTTAGCGCCATCTAGCGAGAAACACTTGTTAGCGCCAGCTAGCGGACAAAGAGTAACTTTTATTAAAACTAACAATTTTCTACCAATTGCTCTAATTACAGATTGTGGGCATTTTGCTCATTGTATTGGGCTCCATAATGCTGTCCAACATCAATGGGGTCCACGGCTTCGAGGAAGTCGTCAGCACAAATGTTATACCCATAATGATAACTGTTTTGGGTGCACTCATATTTGTTGTTTCATTCTTTGGCTGCTGTGGTGCTTGGCGCCAAAGTGCCTGCCTCACGGGAACTGTAAGTGCATGACTCATCAGCCAGATATTCAGTACATAAAATGATTCATTTTTTTTTATCTTAGTATGCCGTATTCATGTTTATACTGTTTGTGCTACAATTGGCGCTTACCATCTGGGTGTTTGTGCATAGACACGACTTCCTGGTCAGCATGGGTAAAGCTGTAACTACGGCCTGGAAAGAGAATACCAGCGCCAATGACTATCCCATGAGTGCACTGGAATTAACCGTAAGCTAATGACTAACTCTAATGGAATTTCTAAATTAATGGAAAAATTTGCCTGCAGTTCAAGTGTTGCGGCGATAATAGCTATGCTGACTACCTTTCCATTGGACAAACTGTGCCTGGAAGCTGCTGTGGCTATGCAAATCGCCAGCAGAGCTGCTCCGCTGCCATCTATGAAAACCGCCAAGGCTGCAACGATAAGTTCGTTGATTTCTGGCAGGACAATACGGATATTATACGTTGGGCCGGCATTGGTATATGCATATTCGAGCTGATTGTATTTGCGGTGGCATGTTGTCTAGCTGGTAGTATGCGAAATTCCGCAATGAATAGTGCTTAAACTAATCCTAACACAACTGTACATAAACAAAAGTCAAATAAATTAAATAATTATTGGTATTTTAAGGCATTCTGTTGGAAATACCTTAGAGACAATGATAGTATTTGCAGTTCTTGGTTGCAAGCACATTTAACTATTAGCTTCACTTTTTGCGGCTTGGACTTCTGGTATCCAACTATGAAAAACAGCTTCTCTTTCCAATGTTCAATTTGTGCAAAGTGTATAATCCAAAGCACATAAAGTCTTGGAATATCGCACCATTTGAAGGATGAGTGCAGTATATCTAGACCTCGGCTCCGGACCCCCTCCCAAAAGTTGGAAAAATGGGTTGACAGTCTTTTGTGAACTCTGATATAAATATATACACTTCGAGATGAAGAAACCCCCTAAGATCAAATCCTCTATCCGCAACAGATTAACAAGCTCAACAATTAGGAGTACTCACTAGCCATCAGTGGGTTACCTTTTCCAGCTGCAACTTTGGAATCATCTGAGTATTTTATTAGTCAGAGACGAGAGATTTTTTCAGGATGGTCTCTTAGCCCTCGTCGTTATCACTTCTTTTGCATCTAATTCTTATCTGAACTTCCATTAAATTTCTAAGTGTTAAAAATCGCGTTAGTTTCAACAATTATCGCCATGATAATGGTTTATCTTAACATCAGATATCTAAAGTGACTTTTAACACTTAGAAATTTGAAAAAAGTAAATCAAATATATTTTAACCTAAATATTAAAACTTAAAATTCGAATTCAAACTTTTAATCTGCTCGCAAAGACTTCATACACTCTGGACATTCTGGTTACTTCAACTCGTTTTCTCTGAAGTGTTCAACCAAATAAAATCCTATCATAAATATTCTATTTTCCGTACACTTAGCTAAAATTTGAAATGTTAATTAACCAAACCAATTTATAGCTTTTTCAATCTACTACTTTTAAACTCCATAAATTTTTATAACCGGCCGTGCTCCGGAAATCGAATCAGAACATTTTATTCGGATTCGTTTTGAAACCGAATATTTGGTGCTTCATATTTCACCAAAACCTATTTTTTATGTGTTGTTTTGTTGCAAGAGTAACGAAAACAAATTTGCAAATATGTTGAAAAGTGTACGCATTTTAAGCTAAAATAATTTTTAAAATATTCTTTGATATTTTTAGATTCTATTTATAACAATTTCAAGTTAAATAGTTAATGATAAATATTTTTAATTATTTTTTTTCTTGAATCAACCCAAAAAATAGCATGCACAACTTAAATCTAATTTTTATATGGTTCATGTTTTGGATAAAAAAATGTTCATGTCTTGCATAAAGAATAATTTCCCTTGTGAAAGGAATAGCATAGTCGCGTATAATTTCCCTCGAAAGGTGTAAAGCTGTGCTACTAATAGGCAAGAGAATATGAGTAAATGGCGACGAATTCGAATAAAATTGAGCTGCGTCCGCAACATGGCCGACAAATTATTTTCTTTTAATGTAAAATCAGATTTTTATCAACAGCTCATCAGGCTGGATTGGCGATCAAATGATTTGAAATTTTGCGATTCATAAAAATATATGTATTTTTGATTATTTGCATTATAGAATATTAAATAAAATCAAATTTAAAGTGTTATTATTTTAGTCTCTATTCAATTAATATTTAAAATACCGCTTCGGTGAGCAGAACAATAATTTTAAAAGTTTTTGGGTTTTCTAAATTCGATTATAGAAAATAAATTTCACGCAAAATAGTTATAAGAAGATCAAAGTGTCAGGCTAGTTGAAAAAAAATCACAACAAAAAAATACGTTATAGGGAAGTTTGACTGTATTAAATACGTCAATGCAATATAAAGCAGCATCAAACAGAAAATAACGACATTAATTTAAATTGCATAAAATTTAAGCCTAAAAGCATGCAACAGTTTTCCCAAAAAAATCAAAAGTGTGAAAGAGACAACTAGTTGTGCTGCATGCCAACAGATAGTGACTTGGTTAAAAGCCCACAGAGGGCGCTGTTGCATGCCTTCTTGAAACTGTTACTAATAGCGTTGCGTTCACGTTAACGATACATTTGACTATTGAAACTCAGCCGGTTAAGTTCTCGAACGACGCTAAGAACCGCGAAAAGCTACAAAAATGGATTGTGGCGGTGTATTTGTTAAATATGTGCTCTTCATATTCAATATTTTATTTGTGGTAAGCACTTTATCAGTGATTTCTCCGTGCTAGTTTCTAATAATTAATTTTGTTACATGTGATAAACACAGTGTCAATATTTAAAACATTCGAGTTTCGAACAAAAAAATACATATTTTTTTTGGCTTTTATCTTTAGCATACAAGTACAGTGTTTTATCTTGAACAAAGTAAATCTTTGTACATATAAAAATTTGGCACATAAAAAGTGAGAGAGAGAGAAAAATGACTTTGAAATTATCTTATCTTAGTTGAAAATAACTTAACGTTGTGCTACATATCGCAATAAAAAGGGTGAAAATTGGTTTTCCAGCAGGCCGCAGACCATTTCGAGGCGTAATTACGGCAAATGATCGGTTGCAAAACAGCTCAACTGAGTAATGACAACAACAATAATAAATATCATTATGATGAGCATTCCTAGAACTGATAAAGCGGGTGTTCAAAAAAAAACTGTGACCGACATTGGAACACACTGCAAAAGACAATAAATATGTGGTTTGTGGGCGCAGTTCTGTAAAATGATTTATGTGCAGAAGATAGGATAGAAGATTTTGTGAAAACATCAACGTTTCATTGTTAATTAGGCTCACATGAGTTTCTAGAGCTTTAGAGAGCTGAGATTTAAAATGGAGTTTCGTTTTATAGTGTCGCTGAAAGTATTTGGGAAAGTTTTGTCTCAGTTTAGGTGTCTCTAATTTTAGGAGTTCTAGGTATTCATATCAACTGACAGACGGACTTGGCTCAATCTGCGGTTGGGTAGGTGGTCAAGGCGTTATTCTCCCGGTTATCTCGACGAACCTAAATACTTTCTAAGTTTATGACAAGCATATTGGTAATAGTCGGCCACGCCATCTTCTGCCTGTTACTCACTTCCCATATGCCCTTAACACCATAAATTACAGTGTATTATGAGTGGTTAACACTCTGACACAAGTGCACCCAATCATAGTTTTTAAAGAATTCCCAATGCATCTGCGCAGCAGTGAATCATTCTGTTGTTTTTGAAAAAAAATTCTATATCTTGTTATTTTTTTTTTGCTTTTACAGATATGCGGCATCTTACTCATTGTTTTTGGCTCCATAATGGTTGCCAAAATAGGTGACTTTTCGAATTTGGAGGAAACTTTTAATGCGAATAGTGTGGCCATTATTATATTGGCCTTGGGCTGTCTTATCTTTCTGGTATCCTTCATGGGCTGCTGCGGTGCCATACGTGAAAACAATTGCTGCACCATGATCGTGAGTACATCTAAATATACAAAATAACTTGGAATTTTTAAGGCCACTGCTTTGGTTATTGCCCACAGTATTCAGTTGTCATGATGGGCTTGTTCTTGGGCCAAATCGCCTTGATACTCTATGTTTGGATACAACGTCCACAGATACTGCAATCTGTTGATAAGGCTGTGCAAAAGATTTGGCAACAGCACAATACGGATCAAGCTCTTATGGATACCATGCAGCGCGGCGTAAGTAATACATAATAATTTTATATACATAATTTAACTATGTATATGTCTAGTTTAAATGCTGCGGTTATCGTTCCTTTGCGGACTACATGAGCACCACATTGCCCGCATCTTGCTGTGATACATCCACAAATGGCAGCTGCGGTGTTACCGAGGCCATGTTCCGTCCCGGCTGCTCTACGGCTGTACAAAACTTCTGGGACAAGAATATTGGCATTATTAAGTATGCGGGTCTGGGTGTGGCCGTTGTTGAGGTTAGTTAGTATACAATGCTTTATATACCAATTTATGTCTACATAATTTCTTCTAATATTTCAGTTGGTTGCCTTTATATTTGCCTGCTGTTTAATGAATCAAGTTCGAAACTCTGAAAGACGTGCTAATTACTGAACTGTCTCCGGCACCAAGTTACTTAACGCTCAATTGTAACAAATCTCTTTAAAATTGCACAATTTTGCATTATGATGTGTAAAGGTAATGCATTTAGCTATGTGTAAATATCTATGGCGCTTATGTGTTTTAGCGTGTCAATAAAATCGACAATTTTTAAATATATCAAAATTTTTAAAACCATACAGTCACGTTTTGTAGCTTTGGCGATTCTTTTATGTTTCCTGTCATTACAAAAATTACACTAACAGTGTGACGTCATGTCTGCCTGATATCAACAAAATGTGTTTACTAAATATTTTTTTTGATTTTCGTATAACAATGAAACCCATAAACGTGTGTTGTTCACGCTGTGAAAACCATTTTGTACTCTTGTTTTTTGCCAGATTGCCTTATATGTGGTTCCCATGATTCAACAATTAACAGGTGACGTAAAGCGCAAGCTTTGTTTTTTGTGGCTGTCTGAAAAATCAATGCTGGTTCAATTTTTCCATGGTAGCTATTTAGAATAGTGGACAAACTTTGATCAAACTTCACATAAATTTTTTGACGGGGGATTTTCGAGTCCGGATCACCCTCAAAAGTTGGAAAAATGGGTTGACAGTTTTTTGCGAGCGCTGATATATATAGACTTCGAAATGAAAAACCCGGCTGTGACCAAATCCTGGATCCGCGCCTGTATGGAGTACTAAAAAATTTTATTTTAAATATCCTCCCCAAATTTATGTCACTTGTATTTTGTGTTAAGGCCCATACGCAGTTCGAAAATTTCCATATGGGAATTATTGCATATTATATCATATGGAACCACAAGTGTAAGTGAAGTAGTGGCGCCATCTAACGTTAGGCGTTTTTTAAATTAAAAGACAACACTGTTTTGTTTTCTTATCTGCGCCCACTTGTCAAAAATTTTGAATCTGATTTTTTTATATGAAGCTTTTCATTCCGTTCGTAAATTTTGCATGCTGCGTATGGGCCTTCAGATTAAACATTTGTCTGAAGCTTGATTAAAATTGGTCCATATATTTTGACTTTTTTTTGCAAATCCGGCCCGCTTTAAATATACATACTGTAGCTGGTACTGTTTCGTAGAAATCGGAAAATGTAACTGTCTGTAGACAAAATAAATTGTACTATTTTCGCCTGTAAAGTTTTCCACATCTGTTTGAAATGATATTATTTATTAATAAAAGATATTTGCTGTCTGTAACTAATAAAGCCATCATAAGCTTTTAAAAAAATGAGTAAACATAAAAGGTACAAAATCTCTTCAGCATTTCTATTCTAGTTTTTTGGTACGAGCTGTTAATCTTAGTAGCTAACTATTCGGCGATTGATTTAAATAATCGGCCGTGCTCCGAAACGATTGTATTTGGATTCGTTTTGAAATCTAATGTTTCACCAAAACGAATTTTTTATGTGTTGTTTTGTTGCAAGAGTAACGAAAACAAATTTGAAAATATGTTGAAAAGCTAAAATAATTTTTTAAATATTCTTTGATATTTTTCGATTCTATTTATACCAATTTCAAGTTAAATAGTTATTGATAAATAGTTTTAATTATTTTTTTTTCTGAATCAAAGCAAAAAATAGCATACACAACTCTAGCCGAATTTTTATATGGTTCAAGTTTGGGATAAAAAAATGTTCATGTCTTGCATAAAGAATAATTTCCCTTGTGAAAGGAATAGCATAGTCGCGTATAATTTCCCTCGAAAGGTGTAAAGCTGTGCTACTAATAGGCAAGAGAATATGAGTAAATGGCGACGAATTCGAATAAAATTGAAAAATTGAATTGAATTGAAAACTAGGATCGATATTTGGGTAATGGTATTATGCAAATTTATGGATGAATTTAGTATTGCTTTAAGGCCCCTATGGAGACACGAAAACAGCCACCTAGCAAAAAGACAGATTTATTTTGGTCACGAAAGGAACAGTGTGTCTCTAGTAGCAAAATGTGCATTTCATCGGAATTATTATCGATAATCAGATGCTTTTTGTTTACAAATAGCTAATTTTTAAAAGGCGCGAAATAAAACATGAATTATCGTCAACGTTTATTACTTTTGCTATTGTGTGTAAACAATGCAAGAATAATGACATGCATTGCAATTGAATTGTTGGATGAGGAAAAAAAGCGACGACAGGAGGCTATACACAGGGAAAGGCGGAGTGTTTGGGTGACCCCATATTTAACGCGCAGAACTGAGTGTGGACGAATTGCATAGACGTATTTTAACGCACATTAATGTTACAAATGAATTATTTTCTTATTATAGCTATTTTCTCATCCTTTCCCAACGATCCGCAACGATTTTGTCGACCAACCATAAATTTCGCGTCCAAAATAAATAGTTGCACATAAGTTTTGTTTATGGCGCCAAAACCGAACAGCTGTTTTTGCTGAGTGCGCCATCTATGGTTTACTACTGGCACCAAAAAACAAAAAAAACAAGCAACACTGGTCTACATACCACCTGCAAGAACAGTTTGTGACCAAACGTTTGTGAGCGTTTTTTTATATGAAGTTTTGTTTATTTTTCGTGTCTGCGTGGGGGCCTTTAAGTATGTCTAGTTAGAGTTTGGAGCGAATTATCGAATCGTATTAAAATTCTTGCTTAATGAAGTCAGTAAATTTGTTGCGTTGAAATTTCTATTAAATAGTGTCCACTCGGTTTGATTAATTCATTATTTAAGCCAAAAACAGGAGTGTCCTGATCGAAAAGCCTTTGGAGACAAGAAAGTTGCTTATTATTTAAATGAGGCGCTTGCCCACATTTTCTGTGCCACTTTGACACAAATCGTTGTACCACCTATGTATGCAATTCTGAGTACTATCGTCTTTTTTTTAATTGTTTGCATGCCTTTAAACAGTATCCTCTCAAGTCTTTAGTCATTTCTTTACTGTACCTGCTCTAATAACAAGCCTCAACTCAACAGCAACTGTTTCTAACCTAAAAGTATGCAGATAAAGTTGTTCAAACATAAAAAAACGTTACTTTACTGTTTAAAGTTTCATGCCTGTTGTAAAAAAAAACCATAGATGGCGCCAACCAACAATTGCCCTAAATTTCCCTTAAAACAATATCGCTTTTGCACACATATCGATAATCAAACCAACACATCGTATGTGCAAAAAAAACATCGATGTATCATTGTATCTTTCGTTGTATTTCACAACCTCAGTTCAATTCGAGTTTTTGTTTGAGTGAAGGAGACGTGTTTTAAAAACGCTGCGGTATTATAATTACAAATTTTTGAGAATTATTAAAGAAGTTAAGTCAAAAGGTAATTGAAAATTATGCGTTCAAAAAATTATGTTATTAAATTATGGTGATTCATATAAATGCAACGTATTTAAGTTAATTTAAATATATTTAAACCAAAATATGCTGCGGATGCTGTAGCCCAACGCAAATGTGCGCATCTACGACGCAGTTAACTAAAAACATGCGAAAGTGGTGGAAAGTGTAAAGTGCCAAGGAACACTTAAGAAAACAGGAAAAATCAAGAAACTTGTATGAAACATAAAGAAATTGTGCAAAATTTAACAAACAATAAATGAAACAATGCTGTTGCTCAATAGTATATTGTAAAGTGCAGTGAACTTTTGCTTTCTAGTGCAGCTGCCTGCATAAATATGTACTACATAGTATGTATGTACATAGTGTGTATGCATGTAATGCTTTTGTTATTGTTGTTGTTGCCTTGGCAACATTCGCAAACAAGTGTCAATGCACGCCTCTCTGCTGAGTGCAAGGCTTAAGTACATAGTATTTATGCACTGATAAAGAAGCTGCAAGTGTCTGTGCTGAAGAGAAATCATGTGCATCAGAGTCCTGCAAGTACATAGTAGTACATACTACTAGTTACTAGTCTTAAATGTGCATACGTTTTTGGAGCACTACTAAAAAAATGGCAGTAGTGTGCATAAGTTTACCAAAAAATAGTAGTGTAGCGTTGTACACTCAAAAAAATAATTTGTGGTGAATTTATTTGTGGTGAAATATCAAAAATATGCAACTACGCAACATTGTCTAGTGTCGGCTTGCAATTTATTGATGATATATTGTACAATGGTAGTATGTGTGCAAAGTTTTGAGAGGATCGATGTCGTCTTGCTGTTTATTTAAGTTTTATTTGTTTACTTTTGTCTTGATTCTGGAAAGTTCTAAGACGCATGCTTCTGTTTTCGTATATTTGCTCTGCGTGTGCGTTAGTGGCATCATAATAATGAGTACTGTACGCATTTAGAAAAGGCATGCAGAACAAAAACATGCCAAAGTTCAATAACGCACAGAAAGAGAGCAGCAAGTAAATGGGCGTGCTTTTCGGAATATGCATAAATTTTGATGTCTCCCCAAACGATTTTCCGCTTTTTACAAATTGGGCCCACTCTCTATTATTCGCCTTGAAGTTTTACATGAAATAGGAGTAAACAGTCGAAAAATTAATTTTTTCTTCATTGGTCAAATTTTTTTTTACCGGCACTGTATGAAAAATAGTTTGTTTCAAACTAGTGTTTAAGTAGTTCCGGTGTACCATTGCAGGTCTGTGATGTGTACATAGTGTGTTTGCAAATAATGTTTTTGTTATTGTTGTTGTTGTTGCCTTGACAACATTCGCAAACAAGTGTCAATGCACGCATCTCTGCTGAGTACAAGCCTTAACAGTCTAAGTACATACTATTTATGTACTGATAAAGTAGCTGCAAGTGTCTGTGCTGAAGAGAAATTATGTGCTTACAACATACTTGCCTGTCTATATACATATGTTTAAGTGTCTGTATATAAACGCGTTTTATAAAAAAATTTACAAATTCAACTGCAAGTAAATGATCAGTAGAGCATATAATGTTGCCTAAATAAAATGATGTACTTAACTATATAAAATTTACGCTAAAGTGTTATTAATAAGTTTAAATTTTATATTTGTGGTGTATATTTGAACTTTAAAAGGCGTTTGTACCTGTATTTTCACAGCTGCATGCGAGTTTATAAAATTAAAGGAAACAACCTTAACCCAACAAAAACAAGTTTTACCTGCGTCACCTTTTATGGTCAGCACAGAACAAAAACAAACTTCTTTCAACGGAAACGCTCTTATTCAATGCTGTGCCAGAAATTGCTTTCAATTGAATTAGTCACTTTGCAGTAAAATTTTTAATTGGAATAACAAATTAAAAGCAAGTTCACCGACGTTCTAGAAATATACTAAAGCGTATGGTTAATCTTAGTGAACGCAAACCCTTGCACACTTGAAAGCTTTCAAGTTGCTTGAAGTTCAATACACTTTTGCAAACAATTTAAATGTTTTTCGAAACAAGTTCTTCAAAATCTGCATTCAAAAACATTGCGTATACCGCACATGATCTATGGTATCCACTGATTCTAGTTAAAATTTGAACTTTAAATGGAGTAAAGTGAGGCAAATCCCACCTAGTAATTGGTTTTGACTCGTCCGATATACCAAATTGTAGCTAACGCTTTGCCGCAACTTTCTGGAACAGCTGATTTCTTTTGAATATTATTAATTTTTGAGATATGACCATTTTTCAAAAAATTAAATTTTTGTCATTTTCAAAAATGGTGGGGTAAACCCGACCGCCTATTTTTTTGACTGTTTAAGCACAGATATGATATAAATTTAATGGTTTTTCGATTATAAATTAAAAGAGCATGTTATTGTTTTACAAAACAAAATATTTATTTAAAAAAATCGTCCAGTTTAGAACATATAAATCGAAATGAAAGTTGAATGAGTGTCAATAAAGGATGATTGAATTAAATAGCTAAGTAACTAATCAGAGTTATTTGATTTGCTGTTCAAGGGTGGCGTATTTTTGGTTCAAGATGGACGACATTTGTAGGTCGGATTTGCCCCACTTAGCGTTTTTTTTTTGATCACTTTATTTAACAAGAAAAAAAAGGTGTACACGACAACACTGTTTCTGAGAAACAGTAGGAGGTCGGGTTTGCCCCAACTTACCCTACATCAAGGTGTGCAAAAACGTTGCGTGCGACTATGAAAGAGACCTATACATACGCCAAATAACCCATCAACTCAATGTTTTGTGGTTTAAAAGATTATTTTTTGCAAGCGCAATTTTCAAAACACGTTCTTCACTACAAATGAGTTCCGCAAAATCTGTTAAATTGGCATGAGATCATGTGCAGAAACTAACTAAAAAAAGACATATAGGGTGCCTAATCAGCTCTACACGGCAAATAACTCATCAATTTCGATTTTTGTGTGCCTAAAAGTTGTTTTGTTTAAGAGTTCGTCTTATTATGAAGCATAATTTGTCTGCGGCGCCTGGGTTTTCCGCAACTCATCAAAAACTTTTGGCAAACGAATGATTTAATTCCGTTTAAAATTGATTGATTATGATGCTCTAATAGCATGATAGACACATGTCTGGTGCTTGCGAATAAATCATTTGTTGCTAATAAATTTGGCTGGATCATCTTTCTAGAAGAATTCGATTGTTGTTAAGTTTTTTGACTGACGTCGATTTGATTTTGTCGTCACCTTTTTTCAACGCAAGTCTATCGCAAATTATGTATATGTTCACAAATTTTCTCTGTCAAATTGAAGCGCAGAGATTTCTCATGAGCAACTAGCTCAACAGATGATTGCTTGAAGAAAAGCTGATTTTAGAACAAACGATGACAACGCTGTAAAGCCTTAAACCCAAGGCCGTCGAGAGAAAAGTAGAGTCTGGCGGTACCTATCGATCGACCAAGAATTACAATTACTTTTTTCATTGAGCAAAAATACTTGGCAATTTAGAGAACTTCTGCCCGTGGCATCCCATCTGTAGAATCTTAGCTTTTTAAGATTTCATCTGGCACAGCTTTCGAAATACTTAAGACAACACGTTTCTAAGATTTTAAGCATACAGAAAAAACATCATAAAAATCCCTCAAAACTTATCAAATAACTAAACCAAATATTTGCTTAAATTAAAAACAACAGCAGCAAAGTTTTGTAACAAATGCTGCCTATAAAATAAAAACAATATGTTTAATGATATGCAGTTTTCACTCTTGAAAGTGTATACATTTTTTTTTTTTTTTTAATTAACATATGTTTATAAAGTTTTATAATTTTATTATTCCAAAATGCAACAAAAACTTTCCACGTTATGAAACTCGAACAACAAAATACATATGTATATATAAACTAGGCATACAAACAAACAAGCTGAATTAGTTAATTGGTTAATACGGTATATAGGTATATAGTATGCCTGTTGTATGTATTTGAGCTTACATAACAATGATAGATGCATTTATATGATCATTTTTTTTTTTTTTCTTTTATAAATGGTTTCACATGACAAGTTTGAAAAGCACAGCAAATTGAATAAAAAGCTATTTTTCTTTGTTTTTCCATTACAGTGTTGCTTCATTTTGTTTATAGCTAAACAGTAAAGGCATTAAAAATGGATTGCGGAACGTCGGTGGCAAAATATGTACTCTTTATATTCAATACCTTGGTGTCGGTAAGTAAACAAAACTTTTATTACAAAATTTTAGCAAAGTTTGCATATTGCAGTTAATAGTAGAACAAACAAAAGACTAAAACAGAAAACTTGCCTTAGATAAGGTATTATATATTATTTGTTATTATGTCAAGCTTATAAATTTAATGAGTAAATGGCATTGCGTAAAACTGATACAAACCAATCAAACAGCTGTTGTTGGCAAATGTTTACTTAGGCCAGTGTTTGAGCAACTTGTTTTCTCTCTGTGTTGTCTATGGATTGGATTGGAGTAGTGACATCATCGCTGAACATAGTCACTTGAATCAGTAGTAGGCATAAAAGCCATAACATTAAGTGTGTATCCAGCTAAAGCTGCTTGTATCTTGTATCTGTGTATTTGACGAGCTTTGCTTTTGAAGGAAGCTGTACACGAACGCAAAAAAAAAAAAAAAAATCAATTTTTGTGTGTTTAGGGGTCGAAAAAGTTGCTGTTACTTTGCGCGCTTTGCTTTACTCGTTTTTATTAACTTTCACGCACTTGAGATACATTCATCAGTTATGCGTGATGTCATCGTACACTGGTTTACATACTTCAGCTAATTGCACTTTATACAACACGTTTTCACTGATTAAGCTTTGAACTTTCTGATCTTGAAAACATTATGCAGCTAAAAAACCCTCAAATGAATCACTCACAGCCTTCTAATTGTTAATAATTTACGTGGTTTGCATAGTTATAGCGCTTAACAACACTGCAAAATTTTACCTTGTAAAAACCTTAAACTACTATAAGCTGTGAACTTATTTGAAATATTAATTAAACTTGGCGCATTTATTTGTTTTTTTATTGGTTTTTTTTATTTGTTTTTTTTTTTATTTAGTTAACGCCCTGCCCATAATTTGCTTACATATGCAAATTTTTTTTTTTTTTAACAAATATGTACTTTTTTAAACTCACTCGCAAAATTGTATTCCATGTGATTCACAAATATGCAACGCCTTTGAAAAAATAAATAAGAAAACGAATAATAAAAAAAAAACGTACATAAAAAATGCGCACAATAACAAGAAAATATATAATATAATAAATGAAATGAGCAGAGCAAAAGCGAAAACAAAAGCAAAAACTTGTTGCGCTGGATTTTTAGCCTTATATACTCATATAACATTGTGTGCATGGCTTTCTGTAGTATTTATGTACACATAACATAGTAGTGTTTGTTGTTGTGTCTGTTTTTTGAAGCAACCGGTTGATGAGATTGTGATTACTCTGATAGTTGCATGTGTTAGTTAGTATGGTTGTAGTTACTCGCCTTATTGCCCTTGCACGCAACAAACATACAGTGAGGCTACAAATTATACGAACAACTTTAAATTTTGTGCTTAAGGCTTAGTTACTGAGGCAACCCAGCAACTAGTGTTGTTAAATTTTCAAAAAAAAAAAATATATATAAAAGGGAAAGTACCGTATTTTAATCCAAGCTAACATACTAGTGCTGGTAAATGTTAAAAAAAATATATACATAAATGGCGAAGTAAAGTATTTTGAAAGAAAGATAGTAGAATATTAGAAAAACCTCAAAAAGTCAGTTTTTGAAAACGCAAATATATGCGTACACTAATTAAATTATAAGATCTCTCATAAGATAAAGAGTGTTGCTTCTTTGGCTTTAATTATGACTTCTCAACGAGATCGTGTTGGCTAGATAAGGTTAGAAAGGCTACTCCACTTATGTAGGTCAAAATCACCTCTCTCATAAAAAAATGATATTGAAGAAATGATGGATAGTGGTAGGGGAAAAATTTGTGCAGTTGGGTGAAATAGCTGGCTCTATCTGAGACGACATAAACCATTTTGAGGATCAAAAGCAATGGCTATTTCTGCTCAACAGCCTGATCTTCAAAGAAAGGCTTACACAGGTACAAGGTGCATTTTCTAAGAAGCTTTCTATCTTCTTCTCATTTCTTAGTCTTATTCATCTTTTTTTTTGCCAAAGTATTGGTCTCTTTGGATTCGAACTTGTCACACTCTGTAGATATTTGCTATTTTCAATGATTTCAATGAATAGTAATTGTGTTTTTTTTTAGTTTTTATTTAAAATTTAAATATAATTAATTAAAACCTATCTTTAATAGGGTGGGCAAAAATATGTTTCATTACGATAATTGTGCTCTAAGTTCTACCTTACCTTAAAGGTGTACGTATGAATTTTGTGCTGACTGTATATGCGACATACATATACCTATGTAATTGTATGGCATGGTATGCACAATATGTCAAGATACATACCTACAAACGTATATCTGAGTAAATAACACACTTGTCGCCGAAAGGCAAATAAATTAACATGCCGACGGGTTCAAAACATGCCACACAAAAGCCGCCTTTGAGTTGGGAGTTTTTAGTTGGCCAACAAAAAGTATGGCTAAAAACAACATGCGGCTAAACTGCTACACAATATCAAGATTTGACAAGCCGAAGAATTTATACCCTTACTAGCGGATTTGGCAGACGTTGTCTCAGTGATATTCGTTTTTCTACTATGCGAATTTAATATAAACTATGTACGTAAGAATTTTTTATATATGAAAGAAGATATCTATTATTTGGAAGCTTCTGTTACTTGACCCTAACTCTTGCTGGGCTACGAGCTGATGTAGGGCGTCCTTTACTCCGATACGAAAGGTTGGTGCGCTCTCACGGTCTCCCCTAAACCATCTACCCTTAAAAGCCTTTCTCACCATAGCAGCTGAATATTAATTCGCTTGACTATATCAATGACGTCATAGAGCTCTTTTAGTGTGCGTCGTTCTACCGAAAAGTCAAAATCCCACGGGTTACTTTTATATCAAACACTATAAGCAGCCTCCAAATACGTCGCTCAACTACAGTCGAGCTTCGCTATAACGAACTTCTTTACAATGCATTTTTTTGCAGGTTGGTGCGCTCTCACGGTCTCCCCTTAACCATCTACCCTTAAAAGCCTTTCTCACCGTAGCAGCTGAATATTAATTCGCTTGACTATATCAATGACGTCATAGAGCTCTTCGTCGTTCTACCAAAAAGTTAAAATCCCACGGGGTACTTTCATATTAAACACTATAAGGAGCCTCGGAATACGTCGCTCAACTACAGTCGAGCTCTGCTATAACGAACTTGTTTACAATTTTTTGCTTAATGAACTTTCCGCCTAAACATATGAGGAGCTGGTGCGGTCCTGGGCTTTGGATCCCAAAAATAAATATTTTCCTTTCTATGCACTATATTTTCTTCTTACTCAGTCAAAAATAACATTAAGAACGAAATTTAGATTATCTTCCAGTCCCTGAAATTTCCAAGAGATTCGCACAACCAAAAAATTTATGAGTTTTTTAAACATTTATTTACTGTAGTGTTTACTCAATTCGCTTAAAAATAATACTGTAAATAATGCCCTAAATTTCTTACTGAATCCGCTCCTGCCTTCGAACTAAGTTTCATGATTGACAAATGAGTGGAAATTTTCTTAAAACTAATTTATCTATAACAAATGAAGGTCATATAATATAACATGCAATATAAATAAGCAAGTTGTTATTCAATTTCAAATTAGATTAAAAAATATCTGAATATCTCAAACTTTTGAACGAAGTAAGATTGCTTTGTTAATTCCTTGCAAACTTTATGCAAATTTTAATATGCTCATTCGATGTACATAGGTACAAAGACACCCAAAGCTTCACAAGACCATAACAATGGCACTAATAAACGTGCAATTCGGCGGGTTAGAAGCACAAAGCAAAAACTGTGTCTGACTTCACAAATGTACATACATTTATATACATTTTTTTTGGTATATAAACAACTCCACACACATGAGTATTTCACACCTGGCCGCCTTTATGGAAATTTTTTTTATTATGGTACTAATAGTTGTGAGTTTGAGCCTTTTTTTTTTTACCTGGCTGACATGTAGCTAACGTCGAAACCTGAATTGCTACTTATATACAACTAATTATCTAGGTACATACATATGTTGTATATGTTTATGCAGCTGTGTATGTGTTGTATTTGTGTAAATACGTGAAGGGGTTTACAAATTTTTTAATTGTTTGTTGTAAAGCGAAATTCGAAACTTCAAAATACCTGTCGGTATTTAATTGTTATGTACTTATCTAACGGCGTTCTTAGTTGAATTTAAAACAAACTTTTATTTAATTAGATCTTAGCTAAGATTTTGTTCTAGAACTAATGGAAAAAGTTTCAAAAGTTCCAAATTATTATCAAACACTGTACGCTTGGATATTTCTAATAAATTGAGTTTTTTTTGCTATAAATGCGCGTTTCATCAAAAACGTGTTGAACATACGAGAAATCCTGGTGGATGAGGTAATCAACGTGGTTAGAACGCGTAGCAATAGTTTTTTTTGTAATAAGTAATTGTATGAAACTTAAAAAAAAAAAATCTTAAATAGAAGAAGGTACTTCTTCCCATTTCTGGTTGCGAATGGTACGTCAGTAATTTGACTTTTGCATCGTGACCTTAATTTGAGTACTATAGAGGGCAAGCTTCGCCTTTTTTTCGGTTGGTCGAATGGTAGGCTGATTGCCCAACGCAACAGTTTCTTAAAGAAGATCCCAGCAAACATATAAATAAAAAACGCTGGTCAAACGGTTTCAAAACAAACCCCAGCACGTTGTGATTCTCACATAACCTCAAAAACATGGTACTTTGAGAATTTTAGATTCAGCGAGCCCAAAAATATTCAAAAACATTGAAAACCTTAAACTGAAGAAAAATTTGTGATTTTTTTTTGATGTTATATAAGAATTCTGGGGTGTCCAGATTTTGTGGAACTCGGAATGGACTATGTGAATAAGCTAAATAAACCTTTATTTACATGTCGGCTTTTTTTTTTGTCTACGAATTTGTTTACGAATCTGGAACGCTTTTATTTTCAATTATTTTGTAATTTAAAGAACCCGCCGTATTTCTGGAAATTTTGCAAATGTCGTAAAGATATATTTAAGAATAACTCAAAAACGTATTTTTAGAATTTTTGCATCATTAATAATAATAACATAATTAATAACCCCACCGCCTGAAAAGTTTCCTTTTTGCCTGCATATAGATCCTGTAAAATGTAAAGACGATCCAAAAGTATTTGATGGACACTAAAATAGGTCAAAGGTCATAATTTTTGCATGAAACGGGCTTCGAGATATTTAAAAAACAATATTTTTCGAAATTAGAAAAAAAAAGTGCCTCTACTTAACAGCAAATATCTCTGGTTTTACTTTACTGATTTCGATAATTTTTTTACTTCACTGTAGATAATTGAATTATCCATCGATTATATTTGGAACATGTTTTTGTCAAACTTACGGTTTGTTCGCTATTTATGCATTCATATGAAAACTTTTTATGACCTTTGACATATTTTAGTGTCTATTAAATACTTTCGGATCGTCTTTAAATTTTACAGGCGCTATATGCAGGTAAAAGAAAACTTTTTAGGTGGTGGGGTTATTGATATCGACGGTTTAAAAATCTGTCATACCAGCGGCGGCCACCCTAATGTACATAAAACCTGATTAACCAAAATGTAAGACAAATAATTGCTATAGCCCAATAGCGGACACACAGGGGCGATTTTCGTGTTCGGATCCCGCTCAAAAGTTGACAGTTTTTTGCGATCTCTTGTATATACCCTTACCAAGTGGAAAACCACCTCCCAAGACCAAATCCTGGATCCGCACCTGCTAGATCCCGAATTGCTTGAAATATCTATAAGATAAGAAGATCATTATTCTAGCCGCCTAGAGTCTTTGAGACAACACCCCCAAATTTGTTACATATCCATATAATTTCTTTTTCATAATTTTCTTTTACAAATACCATCTTTATTTTAGCCGCCTAGAATCTTTGAAACAAAACACCAAATATGTTGAAAATTCTATGGATACTACTATTTTTTCATAATTTTCACGCATGTGATATGATTTTATCTAATCCGCATGTAAGCTGCTACATATGTACAGCTGAACAAAGTTTGCTCCAGATATTTTTGTCCCTAAGTAAGACTTGAAAATTTTAATGTCTAGAGTTATTGCAAGTTAACTTTATTGCTTCATTTGACCCTAGGGCGTGCCACTCTTAAAAGAATTCTAATTTAATTAACAATTTCAGATCTATGGCATAAATCATGCATACATATATGAATAGAATATATATATATGTATATGTATATACGCGTATTAATGTGTATATATAGTATGTACCTAAAAATAAGCAACGGCACTTAAAAAGCAACAAACAAAACGAACAAAGCTTATCCATTGTGGAATTTTGTGTTTGTTTTTGTTTACTGAAAAAGATTTGTGGGGTAAACACTCCAAGAAACGAAGCATAATCCGTAGCTCTTTTCGCAGTTTACTTTAGTCAATTGTAAGCTAAAAAAAATATGATATCAGCGAAATTTAAGAGCTTGGAATAAACTAACTAACAAATGTTGGGGCTCTGAGTTATCTAAGTTTCTTAAAAATTTTCTACTTGTTGAGTCAGAAATCAGACTGCGAATAAAATTTGGAACTCCCAGCCACCACACACACGCGCACACTTGTAATTTATGTGGCTGTAATAAAAATGCTTTAGCACTACAGCAACAAGATAGAAAACAATTTGTTGTTGTCAACCGCCCGCTACCCAGCCCTTTGTCGCACTTGTCGCCTCTCTTTATGGCGTGCGTAGCTTTCATCATGGATCCCCAAAAAATTGTGTCGCACTTGGACTGTTGCTCTGGCTTTTGGGCGCGGCCATAAAGTCCACATAATATTATTGCACTTAATGGGCAGCCAAATAACTGCAAATATGTAGATAGTACGCGACACTCAAGAGGGTTGGTTGCTTTTGGGGTATGGGGGTAGCTTACTTTTGGGGTGTAATGAGCTCAGCTAGTTCCAGTCTTCAGTTAGTTGAGCCTTTTGGGAGCGCGTAACTTTGACTGCGCATTTCAATGAAAATAATTCCATGTATTTGCTTAGCAATTTGCATTTAATTTGAGTCTACAGTGAGCTCAATGACGTCATAGTAACACATACCTATAGATATAGATTCTGTGTCTGACAGTCTTTTTCTGTATAGGCTGAGAGTTTGCTAAGTAGCACAACGTAAAACGACACCGACAGCTAAGTCTGTTTGGAACAGTGGCAGGATGTCAGTCCACTATGCATTGTGTGATGTCCTTGTTTGTAAGCAGAGCATAGCGTCTGTATCTGTGATTGAATCAAAGTATATTTGTCTCTGCCAGTTAGTGTGTAAGGGGTTTTTTTTGCTTAATATCTGTCAGCAGTTACTTAGCAGAAACCTTTTGTGTTTGAGCTTTTAGTGAAAGTAGAGCAATTTCTGGAGCTGAATACAAACATATTTTTGTTTACAATAAAGAGTAAAGAATTTAAATAAGTTTAAGAGTGAACATACCTTAACTGTTAGCAGATGTACTGTAAACAGTACAGCTAAAATCCTGTTCACCTCTTGGGGTTACAATCTAGATGTAGCTTCGCAACAGGTGACCATCAGCTTTTATAGTTAGCTAGCCGCTGTGAGACCTTAGCTTTAATTAAAAACAGTTTCAAGCGGTTACGTTAACCCTCCAGTAGCTACAGTGCTTAAAGTTAAGCACAAGAATATTTTATTGGCACGCAGGGTCGGATTAAGGCATGAGTCGAGGGGTTCACGGCACAGAGGGCCATCACATGATCTATAAATTAGTTTGAAAATTTGAAATGCTAAAAAGGCTTTGTTCGTGAAAAATTCGAAAAAGCTAAATTAGAAATTAATTATATGATGTGCACTCTACAAGCGTCCAAAATTTCTATAGATTTATTTTTCTTTAAGTTTTTTGGAACAGTTAAAAAAAAAAAAAATTAATGCTGTTTTCTGGGTCTGGCATTATGACAAGAATGCCCGAATAACAATGTGAGCAACCCTTAGAACGAGTTACCAAGGCAAGCATGCCCGACAAACGAGTATGAAAAGTAACCCGAGTGGAAGTCTTCGTTACTTTTCATACTCGTTAATGCCGGACCAACAACGTGAGCAACAACAATATATATATGTATGTTCCTTTAACTCCTATTTAGAGCATCAAAACAACAATAAGCTGTTAACAAATTGTTTGGATTTGGTGGCAATGATTTTTACAAGGTACCGCAAAGAAATGCGTGAATTCGGCTGCTCCGAAAGCTGGTTCAATTTTTGTATGGCAGCTATATGAAATAGTTGACCAATTTCGATCAAACTTCGCACACATGTTTGGACTAAAACAAAATACAAATGCACCAAACTTCGTCAAAATACTAAAAAAAAAAAAAATTCTAACATATATTTGTGCATTATTTTATATAGCTACCATACAAAAATTGAACTGCGTATTGCGTGACTTGCCAATTGTTGTATCATGGCTTGGTTCGGTAAAGTTGTTAAAAATATACCATATAAAATATGGTCTCTCTAGTAAACATTGCTTCTTTTACCCACACTTTTTGGGCAAGAATGCCGTATTTTTTCGCTGTCAAGGGTCACGCGTGAATTCCAATATTTTTGAATTGAAATTTCTTTTTTTTTTTTAAATATGTGAAACACTGTCGAATTGCGTATGGTTTAAAAAATGATTATATTAAAATTTTCCGGAGTTCAGGCAGTACTTATATTCATTCAGAAATGTTTCTTCGAAAATGAAAGAATTTCGAGGCAGAGTGCTGTTAAAGCTTATTAACTTGAGCTCTGCGCGAATACCCAAAATTTTTGTTCAATAACTTAAAAAATGCGTTTATTAAATGATAATTCAAACGCTCTTGAAAAGATTTCTGGGCATTTCCACGGAAATGTCAACCGGGTCCAAAATTTACAATGTTAAGAAATGAGTGATTTTTTCCAACATTGTAAGTCAAAAATGGGCTAAATTTGATAAGACATTGATTTTACAGCTTTGCTTATTTATTTTCATAAATAATTGGCCCGGAAAATTAAGATATTTATGTTTTTCTAGTTTTTACTACTTTTTGAGTGATTTTCTTCGGTCTAATTTGTTTAGGTTTCTCATTCACTTTTTTCGTTTTACACTACTCTTGAATTATCACTTTTTGTACAAATAAACATTTATATTTTCTTATTATTAATGTAAATACAAGTATTTTTAAAAATTACTTAAAGAAATTCATAAAACTAAAGAGGTGGATATATATTAATTATATACTTAATATACTTAATCAGACTTAAGCCTATAAAAAAAAGCTACAATATTTCACATCAGTTAAAAATTAATTGCTTTTAAATATTTTTTATTATTTCGAAGATTTTTACATTTTTGTAGGTGCAGTCGAAAACGACTTCTATTTTTATAGCGTACTTATCGCAGGATTATTGCCAATATATTGGAAACGTTAAAATAACAGATCCTACCTTTTGCACTACATATAAAGCTACAAAAAGAGTATTAAAAAATAAAAACCAGAAGAATAAAATTGTATATTTTCTTTACATTTTTGCACTTTAAAGGCGTACGAATGTCGCGTACGCGATCCTGGAAATGTCCATATCTATTTCTGGTTGAAATAGATTTCTAACATAAGTCTTTATTGTTTTAAATAAATGTGGGAAACATCGTTCGTCACCTAAGACGAAATAAACATACTACAAAACACAGCTGTACTCAGTTTGTTCTCACTTGTTGTGCACGTTTCCAATGCCACACTTTTATTGGACTCTCTCTCTCACATTCACTCAAAAGTGACTCGTGATGGTGTCAAATGAATGCATTGAATGCACAGAGACCTCTATTATATTTAGGTTCATTAGAGAGCCAGATAAATGCCATTCAGTCATTTAGAATTTAAATGCTGTTCACATATCACACGGCAGCTTTTGTCCATCAGCATGATGCCCATATAAATACAAGCTATATAATATACATATACTTGTGTGCATATTAAGTTTACCAAATTGAATTAAATTTTAAGCAATTGTTGCGGAATTTGCCTTGATTTCTTGAATTCGTAGCGAACTCATACAGTCTACACAGTAAATAACCTTGTCTGTGTCAATACCTAAAGTAAACTTACTTTTGTTTGTTTGTTCTCAATTATTGACCTTTAAAGGGTTTTGAGTGTATATTAGTCATAAGAGATTGGAGCCAAAGTCTTTGGCGTCCCAAAAAGGTTTTGCTTATCAGCAGTAAATTTTGCAGCCGTCTTGAATTACAAAACTTTTTCTCATCTTTCAGTTGCATACGTCATGAATTTTGAGATATGCGTACGAGCGTCATCGACTTTGATAATGAATTACTTGAAGAGTCGGTGTGTATCGATGGTGGAATACGCTCTACCTGAGTAAAATGAGCTTCATGCGCTTCAGTCTAATAAGCTGCTTGCTTTTGGTGAAATAAATACTCAAAATGGCTTTGAAAAGTATCTCAAGTCCAAAAGTTGAGCTATGTGGCAATTATCTCGAGTTCTATTGAGCTCATATGAATAAAATGGTGTTTTTGAGGCACAGATTTGGATTCAGCTACCCCAAAAATATATCTCAGAATCCTGGTGTTGCGGTTTTTTGGAACTCAGATTCGGATTCAAAACGCATATACTATAAGGTGGTAAAGTACACAACACTTTTTTGAGGGCCTGTGCTGTTGAAGCTAAGTTAAGTTAGTCTGAGCGATATAATTTTGGCATTGGTTTTACGATGGAAATCGAAGATATCACCCAAGAAGCTTGAAAATAATATTTAACATTTCAGTTCAATTTCATATTTACACATTTTCAATGTTTTGAATAAGTATAACTTATTTTCGTTATTGTTGAAGGCCTAGATAATTCTTGTTGAGTAGGGTGTAATATTCACTACCCGCTCCTAAAAGTTAACACACAATTCTTAGATAACTCTTTTTTTACGGCCTCTTTACGGCCTGTTGCATACATTTGCACGTAACTAATATACCTTTTACTCCATTTGTGTAAGGGGTTATACAAAAAAAGTAGCTTATCGTCTTTCGGTTGCCTACGAGGCGTATACGCGATTTTGTTTACTTATTAAACAAACCGAGCTTCCGGCAAGGCAAAGCAATGCAAAGCAATGGTTGAGTTGAGTTTATATGAATTTTAAACACGCGCAATCCAAAATATTTAGTTTACTTATACATGCTAGCTATGTACAACGGACTTGAGTGCATTACGTAAGCTTTGCGTAGGCGTAATATAATCTGTGTGTATCGGTGTATTAGTATGCGTGTTGAACTTTTAATTACAATTAGCAATGACGGCTGCTGCTCTGCCATTGCTTTGCTACTGTTCTGCTACTGCTACTTGTGGCATGCAACGCTGAGCGTGCTTGGGTTATCCCTGGGGTCAGTTAGTAGTAGGCTCACATTAGTAATTAAGCCTTGTTATAAGTATCTATGTGGTTGTGTGTATTTTTTTATGGTTTGTTCTTTATATTTAGCACAGCTAATTGTGCTGTACACTGTAACTATTATCTAAATATTTAATAAAAAAAACATGTTCAATGTTGAATTTGAACTAAATTTAGCTAGTTTTTGTTGCCATTTTTTATTTATTTTTTAAATTATATCGAGCTTTATAAATAAAACTGTCTCATGTTTTCTATTGAATTTATTCTCGCAATTAATTGTCAATACAAATAAATGTCAATGAGTCACTTAAGTGACTATGCCAATGTACAGTGATAAATAAGGGAAATGGCTACGTTGATAAACTGTAGGCGGAAAAGGGAAGCATATTTTAAAATCTATCAAAACAAAATTTTTTTATATGCAAACGTTTATTTGCAGTTTTTGTTATAGCTTAAGTCATGTTTACTTGATTTACTAATATAATTATGACGGAGCCGTTTACAGCGGAAGCATCCGAGTGGTCTACAGGTGGGGTTTTCGAGTTCACTCGTTTGTTATTTTTTTTTTTTTTTTCAAAAAATATATATCTTTTTATTTATTTATAATCTATTTTATGATCCAATATCAAATGCAAGTTAAAATAGTTGTTATATTTATTTACTCTAGAACGTACCCAACCCACTCTACTCTTCTCAAATTCAGTGTTAGGGTCAAAAAAAGAGAGAATCAGTGAATATGGGGCAGCTCCGACCTTTGTTTTGGCTATAAAATGCTAATTTGACATAGGATTAACTCGTCCGATATACCAAATTGTAGCTAACGCTTTGCCGCAACTTGCTGGAGCTACTGATTTCTAGTGACCATTATTAATTTTTACACATGACCATTTTTAAAAAAATTCAATTTTTGTCATTTTCAAAAATGGTGGGGTAAGCCCGACCGCCCATTTTTTTGGCTGATTCAGCTTTGATATGATCTAAATTTAAAGGTTTTTTGATTATAAATCAAAAGAGAATGTTATTGTTTTACAAAACTGAATGTATTTATTTAAAAAAATCATAATTTTTAGAAGTTATCGAAATGTAATTTGATTGAATGTCAATAAAGGATTATTGAATTGCATAGCTAAGTAACTAGCCAGAGTTTTTTGATTTGCTGTCCAAATAGCTTGCTGGCGTATTTTTGGTTTTGAGTTGGACGTCTTGTTGGCCCCACAATTTAGAGGTCGGGTTTGCCCCACTGTGTCATTTTTCATGACGACTCGAATAAAAAAAATTATACGAAATTCCCAACCATTACTACAATATACAATAGTATATAAACCACTTACCGTTTTTTTTTTCGATCACTTAACAAGAAAAAATTTGTTATCAAATATTCATAAAAATTAAATTGAAAATCGTAAAAAATATACTTCTTGTCGTAGTAGCAGACAAATGTGATGCTACCATTTTGGTAATGATCTTTTTAATGATCTACGCGACATCACTCATATGAGCTCATATATGAGCTCGCTGGTTTACCCACACTGTCGCGTTTGCCCCACCTTACTCTATCTGTGGACGCTGTCTTACAGCAAATAAAATTATGAACATAGTGGGAAAATCGTAGAGTCAGCCTATGATCAAACAAATAAAAGGTCATGCAATGCGTATTCGTATCTCTTCGAAAATGGAAAGCACAGGTTCCATTTTTTTTATATTAGCTAATGAAATATAAAAGTAACACATAAAACTTAAATACATGTTCGAAAAATTGTTTATTTTTTTAAATATCGTGACTAAATTTTTGTCAGTTGTATTTTCTTTAAGACTAAACATTTTTCTGAAGCTTTAAAAAAATTCGTACACTATTTCATATAGCTACCATACAAACATTGAACCAGTTTCGCACACTCTTTGTGGCACCTTCTAAAATTCATTGCATCATGTAGTCAGCTGGTGTGGCATGCTTGGCAAAAAGCATAATTATGCTATCTTACTTATGCTTGCGGCATTATGTTTTTTCTTTAATTCTATCTCATTCATTGCTCTCGCGCTCTTAGAAGTTTTTCTCAAGTATTCTCTTATTCTTGTTTTTTTTTTTAACATTTTCATTCACATTATAGTGAGTAAACTGCAAATTAAAATATTCTACTCGATAATTGCTGTACAATGTCTGGGTGAATAGGTTCATTAGTAGTCAATTAAATCACAAACACAAGCTTTAGTATAAATGGACTTTGTAACCGAAAAACAATATTTGTAGTTACTGAAGCTGAGTATTAATTAGTGATTTTAGGGTCTTAAAAAGAGTGTAGCTAAGTTCTTTATAAAACATTTCGCTCTACAAATATTTGAATGGAATTTTCGAACTTTTACTTTTAAGTTTCAATTCAGACTTTTACTTTCACAACAACTGAAGAAAGTACGCACGCGTATATTAATAGTTTCATTTAAACTTGAGATCTCGGAGAAGTAATTAAATAATTGAAACAATGCGGAATTTTTTAATAAAAATGGGCAATGGAATTTTCGAGTCCATATTGCTAAGCGTAGCGTTTAAATTTATATGGCCTTTAAGTCTTCTTCTTTAAGTTGTGAGGTCTGCTAACTCAATTTGAATGGATAAGGCCTTGAGCTCGATATTATTGTTTAAGATAAGCCTATGCGCTGTCTTCTGTATAGACTTTGAACCAACTTTTTTTTTCAACTTAACTTTTAATGATAATAAAGAGTTTAGCAATTTTTTGAAGAATTTTTTCAAGTGCGTAGAGAATGACCCAGATTTGTTAGATGAATACATATGCTCTTGATAAGCTTAACGACGTTCCAAAAGCTGACCATGTGATCTATGCGTCTGTATGAACGCGTGATCTTTCAAATTATAAAAGCTAGTATCACCGAAACTTGAAGTTCAAGCTTATCAAATTATTTGTATTTCATGCAAATCTTAGATTTTAGAAGAATGCACAAACTCTACAGCTTTGCTTAAAAGTATTTTTTTTTTTGTAAATCTACAGAATTTTTGCATTTTTTTATGTGTCTTAGATTTCTTCAATTTCTCCACAACAATGTATCAATGTATAGGTAATAAATAATTATTGATAATTTAGAATAATAAATTTAAATAAAAATTATAAAGTTATTAATTGCTGGCGATATGTAAATTTCACTCGGGTGAAGGGAAATGAAACAGAAACAAAACGAAAACGGAATTGGTCTGTGCTTACATCAGGGCATGGTGTTATAATATAAGGTAAGGACAAGAACGAAAATAAGAAACCAAGAGAAAACATTTCTTTTGCTACTGTAGCGAGAGCGAGTAAGCATAAGGGAAGCCAAAAAATTTTAACTGTTTTTTTGCTGTACATTTTGTGTGTTTGCTTTGTGTTTTACTTTTCTATTTGTTGCTGAAATTGTGATCGTTTATTGTTGCTGGAAATTTTTAGTGAGCTTGTCTTCTTTTAATATATATAAAATAAAATGCTCAGTTAGTTTAATTTTTAAAAAAATTGTATTATTTATTTAATAATTTGCAATACAATTTTAAGATATTTTTTTGTTCCCACGCAGCAAACAGTAGCACAAGCTTTCACTTTCAACTCTAGTTCAATACTGTGGAAAATAAGAAACCACGAGAGAGAGAGCTTTTTGCCATTTCCTCACCTCATATTATTACACCATGGATCAGGGTTTGTCCATGAGAGAGCGTCAAAAAATGCAAGTGTATTGATGTCTGTTGTATTTTGCAAAATGTGCGAAGCAAAGCCACTTGTTGACTAAGCTCTCTTTTTTTCTCTCTCAGCATGCAGCAGGCCGCTACTTCGGCATGCATTCGGCTATGTCTGTGTAAGTAGAAGAATGTGCTCGGCACTAGATTGCGAGCGCTGACTATCGCTGGCTTCAATGTACACGTTTTGGTAAATGCAAAGGGTTTTTCGCAAAAAGTCGTTGTAATCACTTTAGAAAGCTCCATAAGAAAATTTGATGTGTGAATTGCGTTCTAAATTTGTGTATACATATTTTGTTCTTATACACGTACGATTCGGATTTTCAGTTCCTCAAAAGATATTCCAAAAATTTTCCCACGATTCGTTTTTTGTTATGTTCTACTTGTAATTTAACTCTTCACATTTTCACATTATAATCTTAATTCTATCTTACAGATTATCAGTATTTTGGGCATTGTTTATGGAATACTAATACTGAAAAGTCTTGGCACAATCGACAATGGAGCTGTTCGCGTCACACCTGAGACAGCCATACCCATTATCTTGATTACAATATGCTCGGTTGTCTTGCTCATCTCGTTCCTGGGCTGCTGCGGCGCCATACGTGAATCCGTATGCATGACCATGAGCTATGCTGTCTGTCTGCTCGTGTTGCTCATACTGCAATTGACAATTGTCGTGTTGCTGTTCACTCACAGGGAGAAGGTCAATACAGCCATGGGCAAGGTTATAGATGAAGCTTGGCAGGCGCCAGGATCTCATGAAAATGGTGTATTTGATGCTATTCAAAAATCGGTGAGCCTAACTATAAGCTTATTATAATTTTATGCCTACATAGTAACTTATATATTTTAATTGTATTTATAGTTCCAATGTTGCGGCAAGAATGGTGCTCAGGATTACATTGCCATTTTGTCAACTCCACCAGCGAGCTGCTGCGCTGAAGGCAACTGCCTCAATCCATTGAACATTTATGGTGGCTGCCACAACAAGTTCATTGATTTTATGTCCGGACGCACTGATGTTGCCAAATATGTTGGCCTTGGTCTCATTGCGATTGAGGTGAGCATTTAAAACGTGAACGCCATAACTTATAGATTTTATTAATTAAATATTTTTTTATTTTTATTTTGCAGCTTGTTGGCTTTATCTTTGCCTGCTGTTTGGCCAACAATGTGCGTAACTATAAGCGCAGAAACGCTTATTAGAATGCAGTTCTGTAAGATACAGATACACACACACACATACCCACACTCCCAGCATAAAAAAGTTGAAAACATTGAAGTACACATTTTCATTAACTCTTAATAATTGTTGTAAAACGCACATGAAATTAAAACTATTAAATGCGAAGATTATAAATTTATATAATTTGTTGTAAGAAATTGCTTGAAAAATGAAGGAAAAACAAAAACCATATATAAGCCAATATGTAACGAACTTTTTTTCATAAACATTTGCTTTTGAAAAATGAAAACCAAACGCATTAAAGTTAAAGCGTTTCCAAAGCTTTTGTACAAATTTGAAATTATGCTTCTCAGCCACGAATAAACGAATTGGATTTAATCGGCTTAATTTATACGTACAATTTAGAGTAGCGGAAGAGACAACTTGATACTCGTTATAAACGCTAGTGTGTTTATTTTTTTTATAATTTAAGCGCTTAAATTGTATTTGTACACAAGTGTACAAGATGAAAGTAATTTCTGTTTATTCCATCTTACCTAATTGCATAAGAGAATCTCTTTAACTACAGTTGAATATGAATATGAATATTATTGTACTATTATAAACCAAATGAATATATTTGCATTACATATTGTAGAATCTTTTACTAAATAAAGCATTTATGTATTTATATACAGAAAAATATTAAAATAAAGCAGTTTATGCAGGTTTATTTACAATCTAAAACGAATTTTTATTTAATGTACTGTAAGTCAAGCATACAGGCACAACATTTTATGTGTTACATACTGAACCAAAAATGTGCGGCTTTTGTTGTGTCCAAAGTTGGCGGAAAGGTTGCTATGACGCCGCACTAGTCCGGCCTTCAAAATGAAATTTCAAACGAGCCGAGTGACACACTTTGGAACACTCATGTGTACCTACTATGTAGAGCATATAAACACTGACTCACCAAGTAAACAAGAAATATGAATGTCAAAGAACAAGAGCTTTTTACCTAAATGCCAATAAAACTTACACTTGGCCAACTCAGTGAATGCTCAGTAGCCAATATATATAGATTCAAGTATATTACCAAAGATACATTTTGTCTGGGCACCCAAAGAACAAAGCTGACCATTGTCTTGATTAGGAAAGCGCCATTAGAAAAAAACGAAGTTATCGACCAGTTTAAGTATCTTGGTTCGTACATCAACTCCACGAACGACTACTTAAGTGATATCAGAGAAAGAATTAAATCTGCGAACTCAACATTTTTCTCGCTTTCAACGTTCCTCAAGTCACGCCTTCTCAACAGAACCCTAGAACTCCGGCGCGAACTCTGAGGAAATCAGATATAGGCCTCCTAGAGAGGACAGAAAGAAAATGTTTACGAAAAATTCTTGGTCCGATAAGGATAGATGCTAATAATTACCGCGTTCGCACCAACGAAGAGCAACGTGAAATATTTAACGACACAAGTCTAGCTGCCTATGTCAAGTCACAAAGACTTAGGTGGGCCGGACATGTTGCAAGAACGCGAGACCCAATTTTGAAAAAAACCTGCTTCAATCAACCAGATGGAAGAAGAGTAGTTGGGCGACCCCGAGCACGCTGCATATATGGAGTGAAAGATGATTTGGAATAATTAAACGCACTAAACTGGGAGGAAGCTGCAAAGGATAGAGATTATTGGAGAAATATTGTTCGAAAGGCCAAAGCTGAATTATAGCTGTAGCCCCAAGGATGATGATTAGAAAAGACAAAGACGGCTGCAAAAACAAGCCGGGTAGGGAGAAAGAGCTACGAATAGGGTTATTCAGTGAACCAGATCAGTAAACCAAACCAAAGCGTTATTTTTGTATTATTGAAAGAGCGTAGACCAATGGACTAATAAATAAAGTAAATTCTTATCATAATCGGTGCAGGATATACAAAGGAATGCGAGAAGATGAGATTACTTGAGGAAGATGATTAATAAAAAAAAATAATTAGATAAGCTTAAGGGAAATGAGAAATAAAAAAAAAAAATTAACAGGAGAGGTATTACCTAGATGGCTTACTTGTCGTACAGCTGGTGTGAACTTACTTATTTTCAACTCGCAGTCTTTAAAAATAACTTATGACAGAAGTTTTTACACTTTAGATACGTTTCAAAAAAAAACCGTGTAAAAAAGATATGAAGCAAATGCTTAAGCTGCTATAAGAATAAATTAGAAAGGGGAATTCCCTAAATTTCTAAAGATTACGGGTAATAAAAATATTTTCTTTAATATTTCAATCTTTTATAATAGCTTTTTTTAATAGTGCTAAATGGACGAGTTTATGAGAGAGGTATGCAAGACCAGGCGTGAGATCACGTGGAGCTTCACCAAACACCTTGAAGACCTAGACTATGCGGACGACATACATATGCCTCCTGTCTCATCAATTTAATGATATCCAACTAACAACTTGGAAGTCCTAGCCAGCAAAGGTAACTTCACCATCTGTTGGAACACTATCGACTTGGTCGATAGCTTCTCATACCTCGGCACCATAATCACTACCATTGGTGGTGTGGATAATGATGTAGAGAGTCCACTCATCATTGCACAATCTGAATTTGGTAGACTATCCTCACAAAGACTTGTCCCAAAACAACTTCAGATGGGACACTGTTCTGCAAAGCTCTTGTAGAGGCCCTAAGTTTCCAAGAAGAGTAACAAAGAAGAAAGGAAAAAAAAAAAAACGTGCTAAATAGAATAAATTTTTTTTTGCTAGACCGTGTTATTTCAAAACCGTGTAAAAACAGAATTGGGTGCATACTGTTTTAGAGATCTGTTTATTTTGTGACATGGCGTAAAAAACCCAAAAGTTATTATATTTCCTATTAAAGATCTGCAAGTCCATGATAATGAGATATCGAAAAAAAGTTAAAGCACAAAGTATTCAAGACTCGTAGGCAGTGATCAAATTTGTTCTAAAAAAATCTGCACATCTCATTATTAATTTATTATTGAGAAAAAAGGGTACAACAATAACCAAGTTGACCGAATTACCTAATCCAACATTCTAACCCCTAGGGAAAACATTTTTACGATATGCACCTTCCAAAATGATGTATGGAATAGCAAATATAGCAAAGAGGCAAAAAGGCAAAAGAGCACTGTTGACCTTGGGAAAGACTCAATTTTGAGAGTTGAACCAGGATGCTCGAAGAGACCCAAGATAGAAAACCTTCTAGATATCAGTACAATTTCAAAAGGGAGGAAATTATAAAACTACTGTGTTTAAAAATAAGAACCGGAGGTGAGCGTGCAAAGCAAAATTGTACCTCCAAAATTATAAAGGGCGAAAATTTCGAGGTACTTATAGAAGGAACAACAAAAGCACCTTGTTTACGAAGTTTGATCGAATCTATTATTCTGAGTTTAACATCACTTGGCATGCTCTAGAATTGTTTAAGGAATGCACAAAAATTATTTAAAAATTTTATGTTTTTTTTAATGTTTCAGTTTTTAAACGTACTGAAGATTTTTTAATCTGTTTATTTTAGTAAAATTTTTTTTTTAACAAAAATAAAATGTTCTTATTTTTAAAATAAAAACTATATAAAATATGAAATTTTTAAATTTTTCAAGTTTTTCCAAGCGAGTTCAAAATTGTTGAAAATGACGCTTTGTTTCTTCTTTTTTCCAATTTCTGTTGATGGACTAGAAGCTGAGTTCGCTTGAAACAGCTGTACCGTATGAGAATCTGACATATGGGACCACGATGCAATGAATTTTACAAGGTGACGCGAAGAAGTGAGTGCGTTTGGCTGCGCGGATAACTGGCTCAATTTTTGTTTGATTGCTATATAAAAAATGGACCGATTCTGATTAAATTTTACAAAAATACAGCTGGCATAAATTTGGACACGATTTTTTAAAAAATAAAAAAAAATTGTTGGTATATATTATGTGTATGTGTTTTATATTAGTCTACACATTTGTGTGAAGTGTGCTCACAATTGGTCCACTATTTCAAATAGCTACTATACAAAAAATTTAACCTGCGCAAGCCAATTGGTGTTTTCAGAATTCTGGCACATCGGGATCAGCACAGAAATTCGTTGATATGCTTCAAACAAATGGGATAGATGGTCAAATCAGCTAAAATAATAAAATGGTATATAACTCCATAATTACATTTAATTGCAAAGGATTAAATAAATGGAATAATTTTGGACACTCGACTCTGCACTATGCCACATAGCTATAAATGGTTTCAGTCGATATTTACAACTCCTAGAAACAATGTGTTCCCAGTGTTTAAATTGGTTTGCTTTGAGTGTATCTCTTTTTACAACTTTATTGCTTATGTTTCTAGGAGGCGTTATTCTTGCAATGCAGGAAGGCAAGTAACCATAAGCTCAGTCAACTAAAAATAATACAATAAAATTTTGGAAATATTCTATTAAGCGTCATTTGGTTCTACGTATATTGTATGGGCAATACATAGTTTTACCGGCCTTATTATGTTAAAAGCCAAACTAAAGGTACTTTTAAACTAGATGTTATTAAATTAATAATAATATAATAGAGTTAAAATTATTTAATAGGATTTATTGCTAGCTTGGATGTGTATGACAACTGGGCTAGTCATATTTTATGGAATTATTATCACATGGTTTGTGATAAACTTTAACTACGAACCTAGTATGTTTGGGGTTTTCGTAATTGGTAAATATTAAAATAGTTCTTAAAAAGGTATAAAAAAATTTAATAACTATTAAACAAATTTTTTAGGTTATGCGGCTATTGTTGTATTTTTATTGCTTAGACAGTATGAGAAACTTACTGTTTTAGAATCTAATGATCGAGATCTCGAACTGCCACAAAATAATCCAAAATCAACTGTTGCTGTGGTTTTTTAAGATTTACATTTTTAAAAAGTTGAATATAATATAAAATAAATAATAAATAAACTTAAAAAAAAAAAAATATTTTATATTCTGTATCATCAAGTTTGCGCCAGCCCAAAATGTATGTAACACACAGCAGACGACTTGGGAGTCTCAATAAAGTTAGCTATACTTTAATCAGGCTGACTAGAGAAGTCGTTTTAACCATATCCAACTGTTCGTCCCATATAAACGCCCAGATCTCAGAAATGATAGGTGCTAGATCAATTAATTGGATTGGATTATTTCTGACGAAATAAAACATAGAGATCTCTTTTATTCCCTTAACTCCTTGAGGCATAGGGCCTCAAAAAACATAGAGATACTAGATGCTATCACTATGCCCAATTGCAACGAAATCGGTTTATTTATTTATTCGTTTGTTATGTAGGTACAGGGTATCTCAAAGTTGTTGGCAGCAGCCGATTTTAATATCCGCAATTTTTTAAAAAATTTCTTAATAAACCATATACCTCGTAGGAATAAAAGATATTCGGCTATTCTTAAGCGTAATCTGAAGGAAGTTAGAACATGTTGCTGGCAACGTCAAAGAATTGAAAAAAATCAGCAGATATTGGGTCCTTAGCATATATACAAACAAAAAGATGGCGTACGTTAAAGTCGGGCGCGGACGACTTTGGGATACCCTGTACCACCAAATTGCAATCAAGTCCGATATATTGCTTACAAACTCCAAAAGATATTTCTTTGCCAAATAAACGAAACACAACGAATTTTGTTCAAAATACGTTTTTTTGACCGATTGGTCCTATGGGAGCTATATGATATAGTCAACCAATTTTGATAAAATTTGGTACAGTTTTGAAGATCTCTAAAAAATTTCTGAATGCCAAATTTGGTTACAATATTTTCACAAACAAACGAAACACAACGAATTTTGTGCAAAAAACGTTTTTTTGACCGATTGGCCCTATGGGAGCTATATGATATAGTCAACCGGTTTTGATCAAATTTGGTATAGTGCTTGGGAACTCTAAAAAACTTCTTAACGCCAAATTTGGTTACAATATCTTCACAAACAAACGAAACACAACGAATTTTGTACAAAAAACAAATTTTCGACCGATCGATCCTATGGGACCTATATGATATAGTCAACCGATTTTGATAAAACTTGGTACAGTGCTGGGGGTTTCTAAAAAACTTCCGATTGCCAAATTTGGTTATGATATCTTCATAAGCAAACGAATTATCCATCTAAAACTTTTGCTTTTTTTTCGAGGTCCTCTGAAACACCCCTATGGGAGCTATATAATGTAGTCCCGATATCAAAAAAAATAAAATAAACTTATCTCCTATGGATTAATAAGGGATCTTATCTGAAAGTTTGGTTGCTCTAGCTCTTACCATCTCTGAGATCTAGGCGTTCATACGGACAGACGGACAGACGGACATGGGTATATCGACTTCTCTAGTCACTCTGATCATACTTTAGGTAACTTTGGGGGGTCTCCGACTTCTCCTTCTGTACGTTACATACATTTTCGGCTTGCACAAACACAATATACCCTTTGTACCATACGGTACAGGGTATAAAAACATTCGACTACTGCAGGTCAACACATTTATTATCGGTTTCATTTGAAATTAAGGATTCCTGCTGGGAACTTCTAGGACACAATGTGCAACATACTCTTAAAAATCATCATAAAGATTCGTAGGGTAAGTATCCCTAAGCTAAATTAAAAATTATTATTTTTTAGAAATGTATTCATATAGTTCCTTTTAATCGTTTTTTATTGAATATATTCCGTGGTGCTTGGATATTACACAGTTTTATTGGTGCGACATTTTAAAAACAAAAATGAAGGTAATTTAAAAATAAAAATAAAAAAAAATATATTAAAAGTAAGATTGAAACATTATTTTTTGCAGTATTATAGATTTCACAGATATTTTTTATGTGGTTAGTACCAACCTCTGGCCTAGTCATGAATCAGAGTATGATGCAAAAAATGTATGTTTTAAATGATATATTTGTGGGTTTGGCTTTTGGAAAGTATGGTTTACATAGAGTTTATTTATATATTTTATTTAATTAGTCTATATTTTCAGGTTATATACTTTCTGTTTTATTTCTACTTTTGAAGCAGCATTAAGCTAATTATGCGAGAATTCGAGTAGCCACCAAATACCAAACAGTCAATCTAAACTTTTCGAGGGACCCATAGAGGTTTATAGGCTTCTGACTTTTTTAGCGCAACCAAAAAATTTATAATAATTTAAGTCTAAAATCCTCAAGCTTCTTTTTTTTTGGTTTTCTAACACGGGTTTCGATATTTTTTTAGAGCTGCGTATAAATCATAAGCTTGGAATTTATGGTAATTTAATATTAAAAAAATAATCTTCAACTAAAAAAAAACCACAAATATTTGTAAGCAGCATTAATGCATTTTTTTTTTTTTTTTCATAATTTAGTAAATTTTTTAACATATTGTTTTATAACACTAAGTTTGACATGTTTGCAAAAATATAATCAATAAAATTGTATATACTTTTAAAAAAAAATAGTTTTTAGGCTTTCGTTACCATAGCGTATACCTTTTTATTAGAAAGTGTCTAATCAGGAGCGCTATTCCTGTTTCTCTGAAATAGAGAGTTTAGGCTAATATTTTGTATTGTAGCTATATAAAGTAGTGGTCCGTTTTGGTTAAATAAAATACATTAAAAAAAAAATATATATTAAAATTGTATTTTTATTTTTTTAAATGTCTTGACCAAGTTTATGCCAGTTGTAAGCAGAGCTCGTAAAAAACTGCCAACACTTTCAGAGTGTCCGAAAAAAACACTCATTTCCGAACACTTTGAGAAAAGCAATTGACAAAACACACTCAATTGTGTTTTTGTTCAAAAGGGTTCCGCTCAGAGCAAGACCAATTTTTTCGGTTCTATTTTGGTTGTGTTTTTCACAGATACTTTTGCCTGAGACTTTCTGCAAAAGTGTCTTTGGGTATGTGTGCGTGCTTGTGTGAGTCGCCTGTGTTTTACTTCGTGCATGTACACAGAAATGAGGCCGAAGCAAGCCGAAGTAAAGCACAGGCGACTTACACAAGCACGCATACACACGCAAAAGACACTTTTTACGGACACTTTTTACAAAAAGGTCTGAGGCAGACAGTTTTTTAGTGAGCGCTTGCTCAAGTGTCTCGACATGAGTGTTATTCAGAGAGAGACACGTTTGTTTTACTCAGCCGAAAACACGGAACAAAACCGAAAAGCGAAACGAAAAAACTGTTCGGCTCAGTTTGTGACAGTTTGGGACCGGCATGCCCCCGTGGATCCGCCACTGGCTGCTCTATATTCTCATCTTTTTATCTCATGATGCAAAGAATTTTACAAGGTGCCGCAAAGAAGTGCACAAGTTTTATTGCGCAGAAAACTGGTTCAATTTGTAAAATAATGGACCAATTTTGATCAAAACTTACACAAACATTTAGATTAAAGCAAAATACAACTGACATAAATTTGGTCATGATATTTTAAAAAATAATACAATATTCTAATATATATTTATGTGGTCCAATATTTCCATATAGCTTCATATAAAACTTGAACCTATGCTCTCTTTTTCAGAGAGACGCGTAAAACGTACCTGTGTTTTGCATGACTTTCAAGTTGTTGGATCATGTTCTTACCTTAGAACGACAGCAGTAACCAACAATACATTTTTATCGAAATCTTCTATACCATTTTTGTAGTTTTTGTAGAACTGGCCAGACACTTGGATTTACAATATAAAAGTTGAAACAAGGATGCAAGATAAGAATTAAGCATTATATCACAAAAAGAGCCAATGGATCACCGTTGACCAAGTGGGTGACTCATAATATAGGATTGGTCAAGGATGCTCGAAGTGGCAAGTCAAGGTGACTTAAGATAGAAGAAGTGATAGATTGAATAGACCGTTCGAAAGAGAGGAAATTGTAAAAGTTATTATAGTTAGAGCATAAGACACGGAAAGGATCGTGCAAACCATAATTAGATCTACAAAATTGTAAGGCTAAGGCTCGAAAATTACGAGTTACTCTGGATGGTATGACGAAAGTAACTTTGCTAAGAAGTACATTGAAATCGAAAAGACCGATTAACAGTTTATGCAAGAATAACACGCCGTGGCATGATCTACGATGATTTAAGGATGGCAACTTTATAAGGCGAAGTCTATCAGAATATGGCGGCAGTCGGATATTTGGGTCCCAGTTTAAGCCACGAAGTGCAAAAAGGAGAAATTGCTTTTGTACGGACTCAATCATGTCCTGATAAAGGTGGTATTGAGGACTCCAAACTCAGGAACAATATTCCAAAATTGGACGGACAAGAGAAATATAAAGAAGTTTGGTTGTGTAAGGGTCGTTAAACTCTTTAGACCAACGCTTAATAAAAGCACGATGTTGCAAATATGATTATTAAATTTAAGGTTATGATCAAACAAAACACCAAGGTCAGACACACTCTCGATGCGTTCTAAGGTAGAAGATTCTAAAGAGTAAGTGGCCAAATAAGGAGCAGAACGATAAAATGTCATAACGTTACATTTTGTCTTTTTGAGAAAGAGTTGGTTGATATTGCACCAAGATTGCATATTATCAAAATCATGAAGAAGTAAGAATTTATTATTATCGGAGTAGGACATACAGAGTTTAACATCATCCGCATACATAAGAATGTGAGAAGATGAGATTACCTGAGGGAGATCATTTAAAAATAAGTTAAAAAGAAGAGGGCCTAGATGGCTACTTGAGGTACCCCTGACGTGACATTAATTTCTGTAGATTCTCAACCTTTAAAAATTATATTATATAATTTTGTATACCATATACCTATGCTATACTGAAGAATAGATGAACAAATAATCGAATAGAATGTTACAATTATACCTACACTGAATATAATAATTATTATTAATTGCAAAAGGTTAAATAAATAGCGTTAACTTAAAGCCTCAACTAAGCCAAGTTCGATAATTTTTTATTGCTTTCAGTCGAATTTCAAAGCTCCTAGAATCGTGTACGGAAGGAACAATGTGTGACCTGTGCTATAATGCTTTTGCCTGTCTTGTATCTCTTTTTACTACATGTGTTCTGGCTGTATTAGGATTCTGGACACACTATGTATATGCGAAAGGTAAGTATTCCCTTAATTAATTGAGTATAAAATTTACAAAATGTGTATGAAAATATTCTTTTAGATACAATTTTCTTACATTTGTCTTACGTTACATGGATAATACATAGTGTTGCTGGCGTTATTTTTTTAAACGTTGAAAAAAAGGTAATTAATTAATGGAATCTTTTTAAAAAGCATAATTAATGTCTTAATTTTTTAATAGATTGCACATTTAGTCTTAGTTTGGTTAGCCGCGACATGTACTCTAGTCGTGTGTTATTCAGCAATTATCATATGGAAAGTGATAAATATTAACTATATACCTGATGTGTTTGGGCTTATTGCTTTTGGTAAGTATTAATACATTGTTCAAAGCATAATAAAATAAATAATTATAACTAACTAAGCAATTTATAGGTTGTTCAATTTTGGTTGCATTTTTAGTGTTTAGAGCATATGTCAGATCAGATGTCGAGTTGCCACCAAATAATCCTACACCACCAGATGTTACAGTTTATTGAGAAAATGCTTATCAAACGATGTTTATCATAATCTGTTCGATATTTTGATTTTTTTTACTTAGGTGTTTGCCAATATTAACCGATTAAGTTATTTTTTTTTTAAATCCGATTATTAATTGAGTTATCGATAGCTGAATATTTGATATTTAGTTTTTTAGACGCTTCTTTGACAAGTCCCGCTCCTATTATTAACACCATTGGAACAAATTTATTGCAAAGGGTCTAGCTGGATAATACGGAAAAAAAAATTTTTTTCGGTAAATTTCAGTTTTTAAAATTAACGCGTTACGGTTTAATTTAAAAAAAAATGTTCTTGTGACTAACTGAATATTTTTGAACCAATTTTTTTTTTATCTAAGTTGGCAACAGGTCTCATTAAAAAAAAATATTTAATATTTAATTTTTGTTTAACCCACATTTTCTTAAAAAAAAATATGGTTTTCTTAAAAAATTTTTTTGAAGTTAAAAGCTTTCTTTATAGTTAAAAAAAAATGAAATTTTCTTAATTCTAAGTTAAAAAAAAATATGAAATTTTTTAGTTTTTATTTAAAGTATGAAATTTTCTTATTTTGTTTTAAGTATGTTCCTTAAATATATCAATCACAATTTTTTTTTAAAAACGGACTTTTATACGTTTTTTATTTGATATGAATTTGAATTACATCGATTTGGAGGAACAATTTAAAAAAAAATTAAAACGAAAATTGTTTAATGTTTTTTTTTTTTTTTTGTCAAAAGATGTAAAAAATTATAATACATTTTTATAATATTATAGCCGAAGGCCTTAGTTGCCAGTGCTATTATATTTTATGTTTATTTTTAGTTTTTAACTATTATTATCATTGTTAATAAATAAATAATAATAAATAATTTGTAGAATATTAAATATTAAATATTAAACTATGTAATTTTAATACAAATGTATGTGTATACTCGCAATATAAGATATTCTACATTGTTTCATGGGAGCATTTTCCACTACCTTATCCAGCTATACCCTTTCAAGAAGAGATAAAAAATTTGGAATTAAAAAAAAAATTTTAAATAAAAATATCAAATAAAATTTTTAAATAAAAAAAAAAATTCTTAAAAAAAATTAATTTTTTAAATAAATATAAATTTTTTTATTTAAATTGTTATAAAATAATTTAAAAAAAATTAAAATTGTATTACTTTTAGCTTTGATTGAAAAAAATAATTTAAATATCCATATTGAAAACTTAGCTCAAACAAAGATCTTATGTCAAATATGTTTAGAAACCCGATATCGAATATGTTTAAGAATCCAAAAGAAATCTCAACCCTATATTTTTACGACTCCGCGCAACAAAAATAATAATAATAATAAATTTAGCGGCAGCGTTAGATAACGCTGCGTACTTGAAACTCCAGCGGCACGCCATGGCCCAAGTACTTCAATGGAGGTCATATTTCGTCCGTTTCAACTCCAAGATCCTTATCAACCCCAAGAGGCCAATATATCAATGAATATCCATGCAGCCAATGCGTGGGAACCATCAGCGAAGTCAAAAACCGAGGTTTCATTAACGATGGAGCATTAGTTATTAGTGAGTACAGTTTAAGACTAAATATTGACAAGTATCTTATAGTCCGTGTATTCATACGTTAGTGCATAAGATTGATTTTTGAATTAAGATATATTTTTATTTGAAACATAAATCGCACTTACTTTACTATATATATACACGATATGTTTTCTCAAAGAAAAATGTACCTAAATATTAACTTATCGATTTTTCAATAAATAATCGAAATTTAATAATAATTAATTAAGTACCGCTGTTACATATGTAAAAATCATCAAAATCTAAGAGACTGATCTAAAAAATTTCCCGATATATATACAAAAAAACTAGCTATGGCACAATAGATAAACACATAATTTTTTTTTTTTTTTTTAATCGTTTATTTTTGTAATTCCATAAAAAGCTTATATTTAACAAACAAAATAATTATTATTTAAAAACAGGACACTGCCTCTTTAAGAACTCTCAAGTGGTATATATGTATAAATATACCTACATATCTTAGTGTCATATGTGTATTACATGTCCTTGTTATGTTACACCAAAGAATATAGAACTATAGAATAGAACTATAGAATATAGTTCTATATTCTTTGGTTACACATAAGTATATAGTGTGATTGTACATAATTTATTCTTTTGAATGAATAATCGAATGGCATATAACAATTATGTATATCTGCACTCAAAGTAATTAATACTAACTGCGAAAGCTTAAATAAATGATATAGACTATAGACACTGTTGGATTCAGTCGGCATATACTACTCCTAGGAGCGTCTAAAGAACAATGTGTGATGTGTGTTTAGTTACTTTTGCTTTTATCGTATTCCTTGGCACCACCTTCTGTCTTAGTGTATTTTTGATTTGGGCTCTTCTGGATCTAGATGGCAAGTATAACCTAGCTCAAGTAAGAATACATTTTCTAACATATATTTAAAAAAAAAATAGAGTGTTTAGACATGAATTCAACTTGTGTTCTATGGATAATTCATTGTTTTACTGGAGTTATTTTATTAAGAGTTAAACTCAAGGTAATTTATGACTAAACATTTTTTAACAAGTATTATTAAAATTGTAATTTCTTAAAAGGTTTCATATTTATTGTTAGTTTGGTTATTACTAACCGTTTCTCTAGTCATACCTTTTTCACTAATTTTTATATGGTATATGAATAGTATGAACTATGTACCTTATATAAAATATGGCCTTATATCTTTAGGTAAATATTAAGATGTTCAAATTATAAAGAAATACTACTAACTTATTAAATAATTTGTAGGTTGCACAATTTGGGTTACTTTTTTACTGCTGAGAAAGTATATAAAAACTTCTGCTGTTGCACCTAATGAACCAGATGTTGAACTGCCGCCAAAAAGTCCAAAACCACCGACTGTTATTTTTTATTTAGAAATGCTATTTAAAAATGTTTACCAATAATCAAAAAAATTGTCAGGAAAATATTTATATAAATACGATTGCGAAAATGTTTAAAAAACTTACATACATATATATATATATACAAGTTGGCGCAAAAGAAGTCATCCGATGTTGTTTGGCTCTTATTTTTTTTCTAAATGAAATTCCAAAAATGACCAAAATTCGTTGCAGGGACCGCCGGCTGAGGCCCAATTGCGTGGCACGTCGTCTGGTCGATGTTTCGGGGCTCACTTCGACGTCCTCGGCTACAGCGGCGATATTTTCGGCAGAACGGGCGCTCCGGGGCCGGCCACTCTTGGCAACGTCTCGTGTGGTCCCATACTCTTCAAGATTAGTGGCTAAACGGCGCAGTGTTTGCGCAGTTGGTGTCGGACGGCCGGGAAATCGGCGACGGAATTCGCGCTGCGCCAACACCACAGACGAATTGTTACGCAAAAAAAATAGACACAATTATTCCGCGTTCTTGGGGAGTGTATCGCTCCATGGCTTATTCACTTGTATTCTGTATCTGTCTAGTCCACAAATGTCAAAACAGATTTGATATTGGCGGCCATTTACAAAAATGAGAGCATCTTCCAATAGGGTGATTTCTTTTGCGCCACCTTGTATATAATACATATGCCTTTTTTATTGTAAGTTGTAATCGAACGTGCTGCGGAAAACGAAATCGAAGAAAATATACGGATTCCTTTTGAAACCACATTTTCCATGTTCTCAATTTCATGAAAAAAATTTTTATGTGGTTTGAAAACGAATTTTTGTTTTACGTTCACTTACACACACATGGTTCATATCTTGCATAAAAAATTTGCTTCATGTCCTGCCAAAAAAAAAAAAAATGGTTCAATTCTTGAGTAAAAAAAATTTCGCTAGTAATAAATTTAGTTAAAATAAATATTATTGTGTACCGATGTATTGACTCCTCATATCCGCATCTAAACAGTTTGGCACAAACCCCGTAAAATTAAGTTAGTTAGTAAGTTAGGTTTTAGTCATTAATTTCCATGGGTTTTTTGTTAATTTTTTTTATTTTATAAATTCTTTGTTTTAACATAACTTTTTAAAAATGCGAATAATATCTAAGTAGGAAAGGCCTGATTTCTTTATTTTATGTATGTTAGGGTGGGTCAATTTGTATGGAGCCGAAAAAGTTGGTTCGCGGCGCCCCCAAGGATTATTGTAAGGGCAATTCTCAGCAACTTTGTCGAAGAAACCATAGGTCTTTCTTGAATTTCGAGCTTGCATATTTTCAAAAATAGGTTTTTTCCCTATAATGACAAAAACATAACATTTAACCAAAACTTCATCTTTTTATGTGTATATGGGGTGTTTTGGGGGTCAAGGAATTCATTTTTGATGTTTATTTTTATTTATGATTGCCTCCAGAGGGCGTTTCATGCATATTTTGCCATTTTTTGGCGTCTTTTTCGAGAAAAATTAAGAGTTTCTTGGAAAAATTGAGAAATATATCACTTTCTCGAATTGCAATCCAAATTTTTATTAGCCCAAAATGTACTTAATATTTGTCAAATACTTTAATTCTGAAATGTTTTTGTATTATTCTAGTAAAAATTTGAAATAATAATAACTAGCTTTTATTTAAAACAATAAATTGTTATCACTATGCCAACTGTTTTGCAATATTTTAAATAACGTTTGTTAAGCTTTATTTCAATTGAATATAAAAACATTTTTTTGTTTTAAGTTTTGAATTATGAATAAAATTTTGAGACTTATAAAAAATACAGGCTTATATGGGCGGTAAAAGTAGGCATTGTCTGATCAATCAGGTACTTATTGTATTTTTGCAAATAATAATAATAAGTAGAAGCTTTTACATCATTTGAATTTTTTATAAACATACTAAGTTATAAAAGATTTGACGAGTCGAAGGCCCCAGTAGCTAGTGCTCGTTAAATTAATATTAAGTTTAGTATTAAATACTAGATTTAATTTGTTAAACAGCCTGAAGGCCAATGTTGCTCTGGCTTTAAACTACTTTTGTTCCATAGAATTAATTCTAAGTTACAATATTAAATAAATAAATAAAATAAATAATTTGTTAAAATAAAATAAAAATAAAAATAAAAATAAATAAAAGAAAGTTTCTTCAAACCTCTTAACGCTCGGCGCGTCGACGAATCATAGTGTGGAGCAGTGATGGGCAAAACTCATACCAACAAACATTTCTTTGTGTGAGTAAACAGCGCAGTAAGCAAAAGCGCACGAGAGAGCAAGAACCGCAATTAAGCAAAAACGAGCGAGAGATTTCACACACTTGGACCGTACATGAGCCGACTGCGCTGCGGCAGATTTCGGTGCAATAGCCTCGCGAGTTATGTAAATTGAGAGACTGCCCATCACTGGTGTGGAGTATGGATTAACGTAACAGTGTCGAACAGCATCACAACCAGGGAGAACTAAAATAGACAGAGTGGAAAATTCTCTCCGAGTTCGAAACTCGAAAAAGATTCTACGTAACTTGGGCATTACTTTGTTAAGGGTACCAACACACCAACTGAGCGATCATTTTCACTCATCAAGAACATGTGGAAGAGCGACCGTTCTGAGCTTACATTGGATATAATCAAATCGATGATCGCAATTAAATTCAATACAAAACAAACATGCAAGGAATTTTATGATGCAATCAAAAAACGAACTGACATATTGATTTTTTTTTTTTTATATTTAAATTTTTTTCCTTTTTTTATTTTTTATTGGCAATCAACCGATACAAATTAGGTTATGATCCAATATTGATCAAAGTTATTCGCTACACAAAAAATAAAATTTAGTGTGCGATAGGGTACATATTGAGAGCATTAAAAAGAGGCGATAAGTACAACACAAAGATTTTATCATCAGAAAAAAATGTGTTACCATTGACTGATTTTATACCACAAGAATAGTTATTTTGTGATCATTTTTTTCGTTTTTATTTAAAAATTCCTATTTTTCCCGCTTTTGAATTTTGAAATTCCCGCTTTTCCCACCTTTTGTGACTTGAAATTACCGTTGTTACCGTTTACAGCGCATGACAGGTCATCAGTGCTTGAGAACGCAATGCCGAGATATTTGAACGGCTTGAAACTTATATTCTCCAATTTGTAAGAAACTTTTTCGAGGCGGGCGCTTTGATTTCACGAAGTATTTGGTTTTATCTTCATTGATTTTCATACCCATTTTTTTCACGTGTTGGCTTAGCTCCAGAAATGTTTCTTTTAGCTCTCTTTCGTTTGTTGCTAGCAGGGCCAGATCAAGGTTTACTTATTTAAGGTAGAGTAATGCTGCCGGCGTCGTCACCAATTTTACTGAGAGCAAGAAAAATCGAGAGAGAGAGAACGCAAACATATTAAAATAATATGCGTGAAAGCAACCCTCCTCACGCGCAGTCGCAACGAAACTAAAAATTGGTAACTTTCGTTGAGAGCCTTCGGCGGGTAGTATGCTACCTTAAATAAGTATACCTTGGGGCCAGATCATCAGCATATGCACATACTTGGGTGGACTTGGCGAGTATGACTCCCTCACGTTCGATTTCTTTTATTGCTTTATGCAACATCAGGTTGAATATCAACGTAGATAGAGCATCACCTTGTTTTACGCCGGATTCGATGAGGAGGGGTTCTGAGATATTGTTTCGTTCCCTGATTTTTGCTGTGGTATTTTCCAGTGTCATGCAGAGTAGCCTCTTCGCGTCCAAACTCGGTGCTTTTCTCAAACGCCTGACAGATGACAAAGCATTGGTCTATTGTTGACTTATTTTTTGCAAAAACCATATTGATAGCTTCCAATTATTTCTTCTGAGAAAGCCTCCATTCGTTCATATAGTACGTTTGTAAAAATTGTATAGACCGTTGGGAGTAGCGATATACCACGGTAATAGTACCGCTACTACATATGTAAAACACATCAAAATCGAAGAGATCGATCTAAAAAATTTCCCGGTATATATACAAATAAACTAACTGTGGCACAAAAGATAAAAACATAATTTATTCTTTTGAATGAATAATCGAATGGCATAAAACAATTATAGCTGCACTCAAAATAATTATTACTAACTAACTATATAGATCCAAGTTTGCTTATATATTGTTGGATTCAGTCGGCATATACTACTCCTAGGAGCGTCTAAGGAACAATGTGTGGTGTGTGTTTAGTTACTTTTGCTTTTGTCGTATTCCTTGGCACCACCTTCTGTCTTAGTGTAATTTTGTTTTGGGCACTTCTGAATCTAGATGGCAAGTATTTATAACCTTGCTCAAGTAAGAATACATTTTTTAAAATATATTTAAAAATAGATTGTTCAGACTTGGAGGCAACTTCTATTCTATGGACAATTCATAGTTTTACTGGAGTTATTTTATTAAAAGTTAAACTCAAGGTAATTTATAAGTGAACATTTTTTAAAAAGTATTATTAAAGTTGTAATTTCTTAAAAGTTTTCATATTTATTGTTAGTTTGGGTATTACTAACCGTTTCTCTAGTCATACCTTTTTCACTAATTTTTATATGGTATATAAATAGTATGAGCTATGTACCTTATATAAAATATGGCCTTATATCTATAGGTAAATATTAAGATGTTGAAACTATAAAAAAGTACTACTAACTTATTAAATAATTTGTAGGTTGTACAATTTTGGTTTCACTTTTACTGCTGAGAAAGTATATAAAAACTAGTGCTGTTGCACCTAATGAAGCAGATGTTGAAGTGCCGCCCAAAAATCCAAAACCACCGATTGTTATTTTTTATTTAGAAAAAAATGTTTACCAATAATAAAAAAAAATTGTCAGGAAAATGTTTTCGGAATGCTTTATTTTAAGAATAAAAAAGTTACATACATATATAATATATACATATGCCTTTCTTATTATAAGTTGTAATCGAACGTGCTGCGGAAAACGAAATCGAAGAAAATATTCGGATTCCTTTTGAAACCACATTTTCAATGTTCTCAATTTCATGAAAAAAATTTTTATGTGATTTTGAAAACGAATTTTTGGTTTACGTTCACTTACACATACATGGTTTATATCTTGCATAAAAAATTTGCTTCATGTCCTGCCAAAAAAAAAAAAAATGGTTCAATTCTTGAGTAAAAAAAATTTCGCTTGTAATAAATTTAGGTAAATTAATATTAATGTATAAATTTATTTAAAAGACAAAACAATAAAGAACTAGCTATATTTTAATTTAACGAAAATGTAAACGATGTGAAGTAATTACTTTCGATTATAATCGAAAGATGCAGACAAAGTGTAAGGGAAATATGAGTAGATATCGACAAAAAAAAGTGAAAGATGTTTAGTGAGTTCACTTGGATTCACAATAAATATCTCAAACGTAAAATTTGGTTTTCTGCACATATAGACTCTGCTCAAAAATTAAGGCGAATTTTCTTATAAAAAAAAATCTATTTAGACTTGGAGCCTGCAAAAGCGCACAGCAATTCACGTAGCATCTCTGTAATATAATAGATTGATTTTTTTGCCTGAGAAGTTACACGAAGGTGAATAAGGCGGTTACGGAACGTGGCATTTTTGGGAAAAAACTTATAAAGAAACTCACGCTCTATTTCAAAACATTGAGCGTGTTTGGCACCAAATGAGTTTTGTCTCTTCTAATGCCCAAATGATCTCCAAGTGATCCTTCCAGCCAATTTTGAATTAAATATTCAACTTACTTTTTGAACACAGTATATATCTTTTTATCAAGATTTTTCGCCGTATTACAAATTTTTTATATTTTTTTCATAAATAAAAATGTCGAAAAGGATTCTTATGTTCAAAGTTTGCACGGCAATTTGAAACACTCTATTTGCAAAATTCTGGAACACTTCCGTTGACTCGGGTACACCGGAACAAGCATGGAAATTCGTGGACATGTTGCGGGTAAACACGACAAATGGACATATCACTATAGTAGGTATATACTATAACTATGGTATACTATATAATTCCATTTAATTGCAAAACATTAAATAAATGGAATAATTTTGGACCCTCAGTCGTGGACTATGCCACTAGGTAACGATTGGTTTCAGTCGATTTTGACAACTTCTATAAACGATGTGTTACCTGTTTTTGAGTACTTTAAGCTTGACTGTATCCTTTTTCACTGCTGGGATACTTCTATTGTATGGATTCATTATGCTTAAGAGTCAGACCGGCAAGTATCCTTTGGCGGATTAAGTGTACATTTTAGAATAAAATTTTGGAAATATTCTATTCAGTTTTCTGCACTTTTACGTATTTTCTATGGACAATACATAGTATTATGGGCGTTTTTATTTCAATTACCAATCAAAAGGTAAATCAAAACTACGAGTGCCGTATCAGATTTAGCCAACCTAATGTAATAGTAAATTTTGAAAATATTTTTCATCGTTACGTGATGCAGTACTTTCATTTGAAAGGTCTTTAGTCCAAGCAATACTAAAGGGGAGCTGTCTGCTACTCTAGGGGACTCTACTCCTTTATTTACAAATCGGCTGGCAGAGCTTAAACGAGATCGATTGAGCTGCCAAGATGAAATCGCAGTGTTCGGCCAAACGAGAGAATTACTCCAGAAATGTTGAAAAAATACACAAAATGTTTTTTGATAAGGCTCGATGCCTGGGTACATCACTTCACAACTGAGACAAAGGAACATTCGAGACAAAGAGAATCGGCAGCAAAGAAGGCGAAGGCAGTTTCAACTACTTTGGAACGCTCATGGAGAGAGATATGTTCCAACGGTTCTAGGTGCTACCCTAACCTCAGAAAACCCCACAACATATTTTTTTGAAACCGCTGATATGTTTTTTATATGTTTTTAGGGACGCTGACTTCGAATTCAAAGTCAAAAAAAGCTTTGCATATCGGGTTTCTGAAACAATTAAAATACCTAATTTTATGGGGATTTTAGAGGTTATGCTGGAATCCTGTCTTGCTGGAGGGGTTTGCAGTTTGGAAGCTGCGCCAGAAGCATATCTGCACTATCCACAAAAAAGGTGATACCGAAATATGCGCCAACTAACGCGGGATCAGCATTTTGTCCATACAAGATTGTAGTAACCACAATGTGTGATAAATTAAAAACCATTTTTTGAGCGAACTAATTGGACCTTATCAGTGTGATAAGAAACTGATGATGCTAAGAAACTCTTGCAGTTCCATTTTAATAGCACCTCTCCGAGCCATTTGATACCAAGCGAGTTTTCAGGCAGGGCGGAGCTTTCTCGAAAATTGAAAAACATTAAAAAAACATGGGCGTGGCGACAAACATGGACAAGACGAAATTCTTCCTATTTACAAATAAGAGCACGACACCACGTGGCTTAGATAGTTACAACATCAAAGTTATTAAGGATTTCGTAGGTCCCTTCCCTCTGAGATGGGAAGACCAGGCAATGGAGGATCTTCGTAGCATTGGGATCACCAATTGGCGACGGTAGGCAACAGATAGAAACGGCTGGCGAGGGATAATTTTCGCGGCCAACACCGACAACCGATTGTAATGGCAAAATAGATAGATAAAAGCATATAGAAGAACCTCGGCCTCTCAACCTGAAAATCGATTTTTGACACCCTGTACTTTATGGTACAAATGTAACATATAGAAGGAGCCGTCGAAGACCCCCCAAAGTTACCTAAAGTATGATCAGGGTGACTAGATAAGTCGATATACCAATGTCCGTCTGTTTGTCTGTCTGTCTGTCTGTCAATCCGTCTGTCTGTCTGTCCATCCGACTGAACGCATAGATCTCAGAGATGGTAAGAGATAGAGCAACCAAACTTTCAGATTATATCCCTTTTTTTTCCATAGGAGACAATTTTATTTAATTTTTTTGATATCTGGGTTGCATTACATAGCTCCCATATGGGTGTTTCAGAGGACCTCGAAAAAAACACAAAGTTTCAGATGGATTGTTTATGGATTGTTTATGAACATTGTTTGGTGCAAACTTTGTTCTGTATACAAAGATAGCGAAATCAAAATTCGTATTTGTTTAATTTTTTTAGAATTCCCCAGGACTGTACCAAATTTTATTAAAAACAATGTGCAATGTGGTGGTACAGGGGAAACCAAAGTCGTCCGCGCCCAATTTTAACGTACGCCATCTTTTTTTAGTGTAGCTGCGTTATAACATAAAACATTTTATAAAGAATCTTTTTCGAGTCCTCATATCCGTCGCTAAATTTGAATCCAAGTTCCAAAAGACCCCAGCACGTTGGGTTCATCTTTAATATACCTTGTTTTGTGGGTTTTTTCGAGGTTCGAGGCAACTTTAATATCGTCGAAGTACTTCAGCAAACATACGCATCGACTCCAGCTAAAGATATTTTTTTTTTTAGTGTGGCTGTATTTTTTTCTATCAAATATGGAAAATTTTTGAATTGCTTTCTCACACAGATTTAGCCCCCACTGATTATTTTCTTCACCAAACCTAAAAAAATTGCAAAAAAATGAAGCTTCCCGGTTCTTATTACAAAAATTGTCTCGAGGCTATTGAACACGGCTGAAACAAGTGATTTGATCTAAAAGTAAACTAAACTAGTAAACGTTAAGAATTAAAACAAAAAGATTCTTAAATTTTTATTTTCGGTCGGCTAATTCTGGGAACGCTCTTGTTTATATTGTTAAATAGTAATATTTTAGTTAACATTTTTAATATAGAGTGCACGTATGTTGTTAACTTGGCTATATATGACAACAGCTCTAGTCGTGTTTTATTTAATTATTATCATATGGTTTATGATATATTTAAACTACGAACCTAATACATTTGCGTCCTTCGCTATTGGTAAATATCAAGACAGTCTACAAAAATATATAAAATAATGAAATTTATTTAATTTATAGGTTTTGCGCTTTCTGTTTTATTTTTATCGTTTAGAAGGTATTGGAAACATAGTGTAACTCTAACTAAGGATTCAGATGAGGAACGGCCGCGTATGCCAGCTGTAGCTGTGGTTTTCTAGGATAAATATTTTAAATGAGTTCAGAAAAAAGATAATTGTCAACTTAAACAATATTTATATTTCAGTTAATATTTTAATATAGCATTATTTATTATAAATTCCGCAAATTGAAACTTTGAGCAGCCAAAATATTTCCAAATCCAAATAGAACATACCTAAGTATGTACCAAGTTATAAATCGATTTGATGAAAAACAATTCTTCCCATACCAGTCCGACTGGCCACCTAGGTCAAAAAGACAATGGACAATCGAATAGTATGAATCAATTATATCTGCAGTAAATATAATTGGAATGAAATTGCAAAAGATTAATTAAGAGAGAAATTTTGGAGCCTCGACTGCTCCAAGTGGACACATTTATTCATTGGCTTTATTCGAAATTAAGGACTCCTGCTAGAAGCTCGACAGGAAATATGTGTGGCTTCTTTTTAAATATTTTTGCCTTTGCTGCATTCCTCATCACCACTGTTTTGCTTTTAGTCATGGAATTGGCCATATGGTTCAGTATGGAGGGTAAGTATCCCCAAATTAATATTTTTTTAAATGTGTAGCTGCTTTACACCACCTTTTCGCTATTATACCTACAAACATACACAGATGACGATTGGCATTGTAAGTATTCCCAAAATAATATTTTTTTAAATTCCTTCAAAGATTCCGTCTAGTTATATCTGAGTTTAATGTTGCGTACCATAGTCTTTGGATAATACACAGTTGTACTGGTTTTATTTTTTTTAAAACAAAAATGGAGGTAATTCAGTAATTATAAAAAAAAAAAAGTTAATTTGAAGCCTTATTTTTTTTTGTAGATTACACACATAGTATATATTTGGCTAGTACCAACATCGGTTCTACTCATATCTGAGGCGGTAATTTTGACACAGTCTATATTAAAAGGTAAGGATTCCACTGATATATTTGCGGCATTTTCTTATGGTAAGTATTTACAAAGGGTTAATTTAATTGCTTAATTTATTAATTAAGTTCAAATTTTGTAGGTTATGCAGTTTCTGTTGTATGTCTGCTTATAAGGCACCTTTGTAAGATCAATATTGAACGCAATTTGGAGCAGACGCCAAATAACAATTGAGCCAATTGAGGGTAACAGGTTTGAGTGTCTAAAACTAAACGGCTTTTATAAAACTAGAAACGTAGAAACAGGAAACGTAGTTGCAGTATTGAGAAAAATTTACAAAGCAACTAACTTTTATTTAAATTAATATATTCATATATAAATATATCAAAATCAGTGTGGTACCGATTGTGTTCGTATACATGAACATATCGAGGTGAAACTTACAATATGTGATAGCCACACCTCATACGGTGTGCACAATGTAAGTTTCACTTCGATACGTTGAAATAATAATTTGTTTCAATATTTGATGGCATTAATTCTTTGTTGCAACAGTTGTTTTCAAGAATAGTTTGAAATTTTGGATAAATTGTAATTATCTATTGTTAAAATTAAGGCATTTGTGCAGTGCATATTTAAGGTAAGCATTACAATAGTGAAAATATTTTTTGAGAGTGATTAAAACAAACAAAAAACTGAAACAGAACAGTATCAAAGGAGCCATTGTCAACCTTCCTATTCCAGTTGCGAATCAGAGCAGCATGCAGGTCGCTGCTGTTCCAGAGTATTGTAATGTCGGGCAGGACCGACTTTAGCATGGCAATGGGATGAACATTATGGAGAATTGTACAGGTTATATAATAGTCTGGATTATCTGAATTAAATAAAAAAGACCTGGTGTTGGCGTGTGAAGCACGCAGGTGGCGGAGCCCCCTAGTATGTTTGGCGTAGTTAAGCCACCTTAAAACTAAGACTTACTTAATAATTATTGCTAAGTTAAAATATAAAATTGTAAAATTATTCTAGTTAAAATTTTAATTAATAATAAATAACTTTTATTTAAAATAATATGTAAATGTGTATCACTATGCCAACTGTTTTGCAATATTTTTAATAACGTTTGTAAGTTTGGAGCTATGAATAAAAGTCTGAGACTTTATAAAAAAAAAACAGACTTATATGGGCGGTTAAAGTAGGCATTGTCAGATGGATCAGGCACTTATTGTATTCTTGCAATTAATTAAAAAAGTAGAAGCTTTAATATCATTAGAATTTTTTTTGGCAGTACACTAAGTTATAAAAGTTTTGAAAGTTCTTCAAAGCTCGTAATGCTCGGCTTGTAATCTTCCCTATGGGTGCTATATGATATATACAACCGATTTTGATCAAATTTGATAGTGACAGTGCTTGGGAACTATAAAAATCTTCGGAGCACCAAATTTGGTCACGATATCTTCAAAAACACGTGAAACACAACGAATTTCGTAGAATAAAATATATTTTTTACCTATCTGTCCTATGGGAGCAATATGATATAGTCAACCGATTTTGGTCAAATTTGGTTCAGTGGGGGGTGGTGGTATACTGCAAAGATAAAAGAATATCTTTTTTTTTTTTTTTTTAGATATCGGTTGATTGCAAACAAAAATCTAAAAAAAAAAAAAAAAAAAGATATTCTTTTATCTTTGATTGAAAAAAATTATTTAAATATACCTTCTGTAAAAAAAGTACCCGGAATTTGTAATTTAAAAAAAAAAACGCGTAAAAGGAATGTGTAAAATTTTTTTTCTATGTTGGTACATCCTTCCTTGCTTCGTTGACATCGTGTCGAAGTCAGTGAATAACTGTCGCTCGTCTCTAGAGGAGATGGCTGAGCAGTTTTCAATCCATCCTCCTTCAGGACAAGGAGGGCCTGGGTATACCCATGGCTAGTTGCAAACTGAGATTACGAAACCATTTCGGTCTCGTTGCAAACCAAACGTAGAATCAGATAACGAACACATGTAGGATCTCACGGCAAACTTGGCCAATATACTGCAGCAAAAGAACCAAAGAACTATGCTGTCAAAACAGAGCCCAATGCTCGACCTTAATCCGTGCTATCACTGGACACTGGCTGGTGGGAATCCCATGCAGCAAGGCTTAGCGCTCCCCATCACGACTTCTGTAGAAGCGCTGGTTATGAGGAGGAGCTGGATACAGTGGAGCACCTTTTCTGCCACTGTCTTGGTTTGTGCTGGAAAAGGTTTCGCTTCCTTAACTCTCATTTTCTAAATAATCTATCTCAGCTCTCAGAAAAGAGTTCAAAATGCCTCTTAAGGTTCATACAACCCGCCCGATGGCTGTGACATATCTCATACAGGAGTCTTTTTTGAGTGGTGTAGAGGGGTGAAGGGTCCACCGTTGCGGTATCACAACGGGCCTATTCTATACTTAACCTAACCTTGGTACATCCTTCCTCCGTCACCAAGCCAAATCACAGCAGCTGTCAGAATCAGTCTGCGAATTTTATCATGGAAAAAATAATTGAACAAAGGGTTTGTTTGAAATTTTGTGTTGCGAACTGACTTCCTTGTACCGAATCGCTGAAAATGTTATATAAGGCCTATGGTGATTCTTCTATGAACAGTGGTATACGAATGGTATAAATCATTCAAAGATTTGCCTCGTTCCGGTCGGCCTTCAACGTCGACAACCGAAGATAACATCGACCCAATCAAGAACTTAGTGCTTCAAAATCGTCATTTAAGTGTTAGAGAGATTGGTCGTGAGTTAAACATCAGCCACGTGAGTGTTCATTTAATTTTGGCTGAAATTTTGGGCAAGGTTGGTTCCGAAAAAACTCAATTTCTTGCAAAAAGAGCATCGAAAGCAGGTCTCATTGTGACCGAATACAAAGCCAAAAACTCAATGAATACCATCGAACAACCACCGCATTCGCTTGATTTGGCCCCGTGTGACTTTTTTCTTTTCCCTAAATTCAAATTGCTGCTCCGTGAAACACGTTTTGATTCCGTTGAAGATATTGAACAAAATTCGCAGCGTAAACTGAAGGCGATCTTCGTCCGTTTTCCAGATATTTGCGAACAACAATGTTTTGGGCACTTTTTTCAGTTATTCCTCAATATAACAATATTATTAAATATATGTATAACTCAATATAACATAATTTTCAAAAATTTTTTTCTCGTGAATAAAAAGCACACCGAATATTTGTAATTTTGAAAAATGGTCGAAATTTACACTTTTTTCGAATTTGGTTGTCTGTAAATTCGATAATTTTTACTTAATCTGTACATATTATATATCACTGGAAAGAGCACATCAATCAATACCTTTTGATCTAATCGTCTTTTATGTCGATACAAAATTTTGTTCACGAGACATTGAGGAATAACTAAAAAAAGTGCCCAAAAACATGTTTTTCGAAATGATCTCAACGGTGCTTAGGAAAAAAAAGGTTGCCATTTTCGTGATTCTCGACCTCAAATTACCCTAAAAAACACTTTTTTAGGAAGGTTCACTCGATGACCCTTAAATTTGTCAACTAGTGTAATTGAATTACATAACATAATTATATCTGCACTCAAAATAATTAATACTAAGTGCTTTCGCACTTAAATAAATGATATAAACTTAAAGCCACGACTGATCCAAGTTTGCTTATTTACTTATTTATTTATTATTGGATTCAGTCGGCATATACTACTCCTAGTAGCGTCTAAGGAACAATGTGTGCTGTGTGTTTAGTTGCTTTTACTTTAATAGTATTCCTTGGCACCACCTTCTATCTTAGTGTATTTTTGTTTTGGGCACTTATGCATCTAGATGGCAAGTATAACCTAGCTCAAGTAAGAATACATTTCTAAAATATATTTAAAAATAGATTGTTCAGACTTGGATGCAACTGCTATTCTATGGACAATTCATAGTTTTACTGGAGTTATTTTATTAAAAGTTGAACTCGAGGTAATTTATAAGTGAACATTTTTTAACAAGTATTATTAAAATTGTAATTTCGTAAAAGGCTTCATATTTATTGTTAGTTTGGTTATTACTAACCGTTTCTCTAGTCATACCTTTTTCACTAATTTTTATATGGTATATGAATAGTATGAGCCATGTACCTTATATAACATATGGCCTTATTTCTTTAGGTAAATATTAAGATGCTGAAACTATAAAAAAGTACTACTAACTAGTTAAATAATTTGTAGGTTGCACAATTTGGGTTACACTTTTACTGCTGAGAAGGTATATAAAAACTATTGCTGTTGCACCTAATGAAGCAGATGTTGAAGAGCCGCCAAAAAATCCAAAACCACCGATTGTTATTTTTTATTTAGAAAAAAATTTTTACCAATAATAAAAAAAAATTGTCAGTAAAATAAATAGGAAAATATTTTCGGAATGCTTTATTTTAAGAATAAAAAACTTACATATATACATTTGCCTTTTTTATTATAAGTTGTAATCGAACGTGCTGCGGAAAACGAAATCGAAGAAAATATTCGGATTCCTTTTGAAACCACATTTTCAATGTTCTCAATTTCATGAAAAAAATTTTTATGTGATTTTGAAAACGAATTTTTGGTTTACGTTCACTTACACATACATGGTTTATATCTTGCATAAAAAATTTGCTTCATGTCCTGCCAAAAAAAAAAAAAATGGTTCAATTCTTGAGTAAAAAAAATTTCGCTTGTAATAAATTTAGGTAAATTAATATTAATGTATAAATTTATTTAAAAGACAAAACAATAAAGAACTAGCTATATTTTAATTTAACGAAAATGTAAACGATGTGAAGTAATTACTTTCGATTATAATCGAAAGATGCAGACAAAGTGTAAGGGAAATATGAGTAGATATCGACAAAAAAAAGTGAAAGATGTTTAGTGAGTTCACTTGGATTCACAATAAATATCTCAAACGTAAAATTTGGTTTTCTGCACATATAGACTCTGCTCAAAAATCAAGGCGAATTATTTATAAAAAAAAATCTATTTAGACTTGGAGCTTGCAAAAGCGCATAGCAATTCACGTTGCATCTCTGTAATATAATAGATTGATAGCTTTGTCTGAGAAGTTACACGAAGGTGAATAAGGCGGTTACGGAACGTGGAATTTCACGGATGTGAATAAGGCGGTTACGGAACGTGGAATTTTTGGGAAAAAACTTATAAAGAAACTCACGCTCTATTTCAAAACAGTAAGCGTGTTTGGCACCAAATGAGTTTTGTCTCTTCTAATGCCCAAATGATCTCCAAGTGATCCTTCCAGCCAATTTTGAATTAAATATTCAACTTACTTTTTGAACACAGTATATTTCTTTTTATCAAGATTTTCGCCCTATTACAAATTTTTTATATTTTTTTCATAAATAAAAATGTCGAAAACGATTCTTATGTTCAAAGTTTGCACGGCAATTTGAAGCACTCTAGTTGCAAAATTCTTGACTCGGGTACACCGGAACAAACAGGGAAATTCGTGGACATGTTGCGGGTAAACACGACAAATGGACATATCACTTAAAATAATCATATAGTACCTTTATATATATAGGTACTATAACTATGGTATACTATATAGTTCCATATAATTTCAAAACATTAAATAAATGGAATAATTTTGGACCTTCGACTGTGGACTATGCCACATAGTTACGTTTAGTTTCAGTCGATTTGGACAACTTCTATAAACGATGTGTTACCTGTTTTTGAGTACTTTAAGCTTGACTGTATCCTTTTTCACTGCTGGGATACTTCTATTGTATGGATACAGTATGCTTAAGAGTCAGACCGGCAAGTATCCTTTGGCGGATTAAGTGTAAATTTTAGAATAAAATTTTTGAAATATTCTATTCAGTTTTCTACACATTTTCGTATTTTCTATGGACAATACATAGTATTATGGGCGTTTTTATTTTAATTACCAATCAAAAGGTAAATTAAAACTACGAGTGCCGTACCAGATTTAGCCAACCTAATGTAATAGTGAATTTTGAAAATATTTTTCATCATGCAGTATTTTCATTTGAAAGGTCTTTAGTTCAAGCAATACTAAAGGGGAGCTGTCTGCTAATCGGCTGGCAGAGCTTAAACGAGATCGATTAAGCTGCCAAGATGAAATCACAGTGTTCGACCAAAAGGGAGGATTACTCCAGAAATGTTGAAAAAATGCAGAAAATGTTGTTGGATACGGCTCGATGAGCCTAAAAGTTCTTGAGCTAGCTGAAAGTGTAGACGTTTTAGAAAGTGTTGTACATCGCACATCGCCGGAAAATTTGGAGATGAAAAAGCTATACGCAAGATGGATGCCCACAATAGTGCTGACAATGGAACAAAAACAGCATCGTGAGGATGCTTCTGTCACGTCTTTGACGATGCTTCATAAGAAAATTACCGAGCTTATGTGTCGCTTTACAAAAACGGATGATATATGGGTACATTACGTCACAACTGAGTCAAAGGAACATTCGAGATAATGGACGAAAGAAGGAGATTTGGCAGCAAAGAAGGCGAAGGCAGTTTCAACTACTTTGGAACGCGCATAGTCTCAAAAATAAGTGTCGTGATCTGCAGACGAGAGATATGTTTTCTTATATACTTCGTTGCGCTGAATGGTTCCAACGGTTCTAGGTGCTACCCTAACCTCAGAAAACCCCACAACATATTTTTTTCGAAACCGGTAATATTTTTTTTATATGTTTTTAGAGAGGCTGACTTCGAATTCAAAGTCAAAAAAAGCTTAGCATATCGGGTTTCTGAGACAACCATTAAAATACCTAATTTTATGGGGATTTTAGAGGTTATGCTGGAATCCTGTCTTGCTGGAGGGGTTTACAGTTTGGAAGCTGCGCCAGAAGCATATCTGCACTATCCACAAAAAAGGTGATACCGAAATATGCGCCAACTAACGCGGGATCAGCATTTTGTCCATACAAGATTGTAGTAACCACAATGTGTGATAAACTAAAAAACATTTTTTGAGCGAACTGATTGGACCTTATCAGTGTGGCTTCACACCCGGAAAATCTACGATAGAGCAGATATTCAAATTGCGACAAATCCTGGAGAGGACTCGTGAAAAGCAAATCGACACTCACCATCTCTTTGTAGACTCTAAAGGTGCTTTCAACACGCCTGATAGAATGAAGTTCTTCTCAGCCATGTCTGAACTTGGTATCTCCAAAAAGCTAGTTTGGCTTTGTATGATGATGTTAAGAAACTCTTGCCACAGGAAAGGACCTCTCCGAACCATTCGATACCAAGCGAGGTTTCAGGCATGGCGGAGCTTTTTCGAAAATTGAAAAAGAGTCGAAAAACATGGACAAGACGCAATACTTCCTATTTAAAAGTGAGGGCACGACACCACGTGGCTTAGATAGTTACAACTTCGAAGTTATTAAGGATTTTGCCTACTTGGGAACAAACATCAATGATACAAAAAACGACGTCAGCAAGGAGATACGTCGCCGCTCTTGCAAATCGGTGTTACTTTGGGAGTAAGTAGTTCAAGAGTAGAGCCCTCTCTCGACATACCAAAATAACCCTGTACAGATCCCTTGTCATACCCGTGCTTCTTTAAGGTGCTGACCCATGGACATTATCAACATACGTAACGAAACATAAGGGGCTTTCGAGAGAAAAATACTTCAACGGTTCTTCGGACCGACAAATGTGGATGTTGATTTTCGTATTCGAATGAACCACGAGCTGTATGAGCTTTAGTCAGACGCATACAATTACAACGTCTGCGCTGGCTTGGGCACGTCTCATGGATGAGAACGCTCCAGATAAAAAGGTATTCTAGCGAAAGTCACTGGAAGGTCCCTTCCCTCTGCGATGGGAAGACCAGGCAATGGAGGATCTTCGTAGCCTTGGGATCACCAATTGGCGACGGTAGGCAACAGATAGAAACCGCTGGCGAGGGATAATTTCCGTGGCCAACACCGACAAACGATTGTAATGGCCAAATAGATAGATACGAGCATATAGAAGAACCTCGGCCTCTGAACCTGAAAATCGATTTTTGACACCCTGTACCTTATGGTACAAATGTAACATATAGAAGGAGCCGTCGAAGACCCCCCAAAGTTACCTAAAGTATGATCAGGGTGACTAGATAAGTCGATATACCAATGTCCGTCTGTTTGTCTGTCTGTCTGTCTGTCTGTCTGTCCGTCTGTCTGTCTGTCCATCCGACTGAACGCATAGATCTCAGAGATGGTAAGAGATAGAGCAACCAAACTTTCAGATTATATCCCTTTTTTTTCCATAGGAGACAATTTTATTTAATTTTTTTGATATCTGGGTTGCATTACATAGCTCCCATATGGGTGTTTCAGAGGACCTCGAAAAAAATACAAAGTTTCAGATGGATTGTTTATGGATTGTTTATGGATTGTTTATGAACCTTGTTTGGTGCAAACTTTGTTCTGTATACAAAGATAGCGTAATCAAAATTAGTATTTGTTTAATTTTTTTAGAATTCCCCAGGACTGTACCAAATTTTATTAAAAACAATGTGCAATGTGGTGGTACAGGGGAACCCAAATTCGTCCGCGCCCGATTTTAACGTACGCCATCTTTTTTTAGTGTAGCTGCGTTGTAACATAAAACATTTTATAAAGAATCTTTTTCGAGTCCTCATATCCGTCGCTAAATTTGAATCCAAGTTCCAAAAGACCCCAGCACGTTGGGTTCATCTTTAATATACCTTGTTTTGTGGGTTTTTTCGAGGTTCGAGGCAACTTTAATATCGTCGAAGTACTTCAGCAAACATACGCATCGACTCCAGCTAAAGATATTTTTTTTTTTAGTGTGGCTGTATTTTTTTCTTTCAAATATGGAAAATTTTTGAATTGCTTTCTCACACAGATTTAGCCCCCACTGATTATTTTCTTCACCAAACCTAAAAAAATTGCAAAAGAATGAAGCTTCCCGGTTCTTATTACAAAAATTGCATCGAGGCTATTGAACATGGCTGAAACAAGTGATTTGATCTAAAAGTAAACTAAACTAGTAAACGTTGAGAATTAAAACAAAAAGATTCTTAAATTTTTATTTTCGGTCGGCTAATTCTGGGAACGCTCTTGTTTATATTGTTAAATAGTAATATTTTAGTTAACATTTTTAATATAGAGTGCACGTATGTTGTTAACTTGGCTATATATGACAACAGCTCTAGTCGTGTTTTATTTAATTATTATCATATGGTTTATGATATATTTAAACTACGAACCTAATACATTTGCGTCCTTCGCTATTGGTAAATATCAAGACAGTCTACAAAAATATATAAAATAATGTAATTCATTTAATTTATAGGTTTTGCGCTTTCTGTTTTATTTTTATCGTTTAGAAGGTATTGGAAACATAGTGTAACTCTAACTAAGGATTCAGATGAGGAACGTCCGCCAATGCAAGCTGTAACTGTGGTTTCTTAGGATAAGTATTCAAAAATGATAATTGTCAACTTAAACAATATTTATGTCATCAAGTTTTTCGGGGTTTAACTAACACACAATGTTATTCGATCCGACTAATATAATTTTTGTTTTTTGTGATTTTGCAAAAATAGGCCTTATGCTTTTGTATGAATAAATTATTTTAAAAACGAAAAAAGCTAGAAGTATATTGTAATGTTTTTTTTTAAAAGCATTAAGTTTAATATTCAATTAACTACATACCATTAAATGATTCGGGATTAGAGTTATAAACAATTAAAAATCGTAGAAGTACATACATATACATATACATATACATATACATATACATATACATATACATATACATATACATATACATATACATATACATATACATATACATATACATATACATATACATATACATATACATATACATATACATATACATATACATATACATATACATATACATATACATATACATATACATATACATATACATATACATATACATATACATATACATATACATATACATATACATATACATATACATATACATATACATATACATATACATATACATATACATATACATATACATATACATATACATATACATATACATATACATATACATATACATATACATATACATATACATATACATATACATATACATATACATATACATATACATATACATATACATATACATATACATATACATATACATATACATATACATATACATATACATATACATATACATATACATATACATATACATATACATATACATATACATATACATATACATATACATATACATATACATATACATATACATATACATATACATATACATATACATATACATATACATATACATATACATATACATATACATATACATATACATATACATATACATATACATATACATATACATATACATATACATATACATATACATATACATATACATATACATATACATATACATATACATATACATATACATATACATATACATATACATATACATATACATATACATATACATATACATATACATATACATATACATATACATATACATATACATATACATATACATATACATATACATATACATATACATATACATATACATATACATATACATATACATATACATATACATATACATATACATATACATATACATATACATATACATATACATATACATATACATATACATATACATATACATATACATATACATATACATATACATATACATATACATATACATATACATATACATATACATATACATATACATATACATATACATATACATATACATATACATATACATATACATATACATATACATATACATATACATATACATATACATATACATATACATATACATATACATATACATATACATATACATATACATATACATATACATATACATATACATATACATATACATATACATATACATATACATATACATATACATATACATATACATATACATATACATATACATATACATATACATATACATATACATATACATATACATATACATATACATATACATATACATATACATATACATATACATATACATATACATATACATATACATATACATATACATATACATATACATATACATATACATATACATATACATATACATATACATATACATATACATATACATATACATATACATATACATATACATATACATATACATATACATATACATATACATATACATATACATATACATATACATATACATATACATATACATATACATATACATATACATATACATATACATATACATATACATATACATATACATATACATATACATATACATATACATATACATATACATATACATATACATATACATATACATATACATATACATATACATATACATATACATATACATATACATATACATATACATATACATATTTCTTTGTTTGCATTTAATATTTCAGTTAATATTTTAATATAGCATTATTTATTATAAATTCCGAAAATTGAAACTTTGAGCAGCCAAAATTTTTCCAAATCCAAATAGAACATACCTAAGTATGTACCAAGTTATAAATCGATTTGATGAAAATACAATTCTTCCCATACCAGTCCGACTGGCCACCTAGGTCAAATAGACAATGGACAATCGAATAGTATGAATCAATTATATTTGCAGTAAATATAATTGGAATGAAATTGCAAAAGATAAATTAAGAGAGAAATTTCGGAGCCTCGACTGCTCCAAGTGGACACATTTATTCATTGGCTTTATTCGAAATTAAGGACTCCTGCTAGAAGCTCGACAGGAAATATGTGTGGCTTCTTTTTAAATATTTTTGCCTTTGCTGCATTCCTCATCACCTCTGTTTTGCTTTTAGTCATGGAATTGACCATATGGTTCAGTATGGAGGGTAAGTATCCCCAAATTAATATTTTTTTAAATGTGTAGCTGCTTTACACCACCTTTTCGCTATTATACCTACAAACATGCACAGATGACGATTGGCATTGTAAGTATTCCCAAAATAATATTTTTTTAAATTCCTTCAAAGATTCCGTCTAGTTATATCTGAGTTTAATGTTGCGTACCATAGTCTTTGGATAATACACAGTTGTACTGGTTTTATTTTTTTTAAAACAAAAATGGAGGTAATTTAAAAATAAAAAAAAATATATACATATATACAAGAAAACTTAATTTAAAGCCTTATATTTTTAATAGATTACACACATATTATATATTTGGCTGGTACTAACTTCGGTTCTACTCATTTTTGATGCGGTTATTTTCACGGAGTCTATAAATGGTAAAGATTCCGCTTATATATTTGCGGCATTTTCTCTTGGTAAGTATTCACAAAGGGTTCCATTTAATTGCCTAATTTATTAATTAAGTTAAAATTTTGTAGTTTATGCAGCTTCTGTTGTATGTCTTCTTATAAGGCAACTTTGTAAGATCCATTTTGAACGTAATTTGGAGCCAATTGAGCCAAACTAAACGTCTTTTATAGCACTAGAAAATAAAAATTATTAACGCACCTATACTAAACTTGGTTTCGCTAAATCTGGAAAACGTATTTGCAGTATTGAGAAAAATTTACAAAGCAACTAACTTTTATTTAAATTAATATATATGCATTACTGCGACACCTTAATACTAATACTTACTTAATAACTATTGCTAAGCTGTTAAAATATAAAAACGCTTTTTCTTTTATTTTTATTTTGATTGTGCAATTAAAAATATGACTTTCAAAAAAATTACGTATACGTAATGAAGACTTTTATGGGCGGTATAATAAGGCAGGTCAACCAAAAAATGAAAATAATAATTGGCTAATATTCGTCAAATACTTTTATTGTGAATTGTTGTAGTATTATTCTTGTAAAAATTGTAAATAACAATAAATAACTTTTATTTAAAATAATAAATGTGTATCACTATGCCAACTGTTTTGCAATATTTTAAATAACGTTTGTTAAGCCTTATTATAATTAAATATATAAAAACCACAAGTTTTAGCTCTGTACAAGCATTTATCTATTTTTATTTTTTTCAACTTAGCCCCTTGTGTACTCATGGACTCTGCCACGGGATAAGCAATCATCACCAGTGGCCGATTCAGCATTTTGCCATCGGGGTTTTAGATTCTTTTTTCATTAATTATTAATTTAGTAATTAGCTACGTGTTAGAAAAATCTATGAAAACTATTCCAATTTTCATTTCGTCCAACATATAATAAAAAATGTGGTACAGTCGAGGCGGTGCCCGACAGTGAAATACCCTGTACCTTTTGTCTCGAAAAAATTTTTAAAAAATTTTCCAATTGAAATTTTTTTTTTTTGGTTAAATTCTGCTGGTACAGTTTCGTGTCTCTAGCTCTTATACATAGTCTCCGAGATCTAGGCGTTCATACGGACGGACGGACGGACGGACATGGCTCAATCGCTACCCGAGGTTATGATAAGTATTTTGGTATAAAGGACTTGGGGTCTGCCACGCCTCCTTCTGTCCGTTACATACATTGCACAAATCTAGTATACCCTTTGTACCTATAGGTACAGGGTATAATAAAAAAACAAAATTAATAATTGAAATGAGAGTATTACCATAAGCCATAAAAGTTTTACCAAGTTTAAAAAAAATCTTAATATTCGATCATTGCTCGATTTTCATTTTTTTTTTGCCGATTTGTCACTTAAAACGCCATAACTCTGCTTTTACCGAATTACATAATCTCAAAAAATTTTTTAACTTCACATTTTTTTTTCACACTTCTCATATTTCTTAATTTCAGTTTGATAAAAATTTTGCAAGTAGTTTAAATAAATTTACAAAATAATATTAGCAACACTATTTATTGAAATTTATCGGTATTTAGCTGTTATAAGGATATTTTTGTTTCTGCAACAAAATTCTTCTCTGTCCAAAAACGACAACGTAGCTTAGATAATGATTGAGCGCTGAGGGCGCTCTCCCTTGCCATTTTTTCTTATCCCGCAAGTATTCTTTTTTGAACCATTGAAAAACTAGTTCTGTTCAGAGTAGTTGAGGCAGTGTAGTTATTCATATGACAATGTGTATGTGAAAGTACGCAACAATTTTTTTTTGGATTTTGCGGCTATCTTTCGGGTTCAATCAGACAAAAAATAGTTACAAATAATTATCAATAAATATGTAACTTTAAATGGATATAAATAGAATCTAAGAATATCAGAGATTCCTATTTAGCCAATTTGTTATGATTTCTCTTGCAATAAAGCAGAAATAAAAAATTGAATACAGTCGAGGCGGTGCGGGGAAGATTGACATGATTCGACAAACTTCATCATCTCAGGAAATATGCGCACCAGCTGGTTAAGTTTCGTATCTCTTATAGTCTCCGAAATCTAGGTGTTCATACAGATGGACAGACGGACGGACGGACAGACGGACATGGCTCAATCGCTACCCGAGGTTATGATAAGCATTTTGGTATAAAGGACTTGGCGTCTGCCACGCCTTCTTTTGTCCGTTACATACATTGTACAATTCTAGTATACCCTTTGTATCTATAGGTACAGGGTATAAAAATTCATTTTGGTGAAATTGGGAACATATGAAATGAAAACGAAAACGAATATTTATTATACGTTTGCGTAAGGTTTGATTAAAATTTGTCCACTAAGTTGAACCTGTGTTTTTTTTTTTTTCAGAGAGAAACCAATAGCACACCTACGCATTGCGTTACCTTCTAATTGTTGGACCACGCTAGGCACCCGTTTAAAAAATAAGAAAGCGTGATATGTGAGGATTATAGGTGTTTTCAAAGAAAATTGTTTACCTTAGACAAAAAATGTCTACGTCTTCTTATTTATTGGGCTCACATGTATGTGCAAGCTATCTCTAGATTGTTTATTAAGGAGTCAAAGTGGAGTATTGTTGCAGTGTTAATGGAAGAGGCTCTACAATTTATCAATATTTGCCTATATGTATTTATTTTTAGTTCTCCTACGATAAAATGGAATCAGATATCGACATGAAACGATAAACTTTAACTGCGAACGGATAATATATACATTTCCTAGAGTTCCAAGGTGAAACATAGGGCGAAGGGATAATGCATGCGATAAAATTATGTATCTCTAACTTTTATGGTATCTGAGATCTGATATAATATGCTTAAGGCAAAGGTTACAGGGTTAAATTAAAATACTCCTTTTGATATAACGCAAATTAAGCTTACAAGAGTGAGCGTGTTAAGTGTTCCTTTGGGAGCTTTCGAATATAATTTATTTGTTTTTTATCGTATTATATAATGACATAGTTTAACTTAACTACTAGTAATAATTATTGTAATTTATTAGTTAGCATACGCTAATACATAGCGCATTTTGTTTTCTATACAGTGCATTTTCTTTCAATTTTTGTTCGCTTCAAGTACTGCAAAAATGCTTTTGTCTCATAAAGTATTATTAATCCTTTTCGTATTCTTTCTAATTTTGATCATTGTACCTATATTTTACTCGCTGCATTTTCAGTCTAGATTCATCTTTAACAAAGATTTTAGAGACAGGAGAGCAGGTGCCCAATATAATTTAATTTTTTCCAAAAAAACTTTAAGTTAATTTGCTTATTTTTTCTAAAGAATTCACATTATACGCTTTTATAAATATATTAATACAACTGGCAAATGATTTTTATGGACTCACATTTGTTTGCTGCAAATTTAAGGTAAGTATTACGTAAATAGGCCAGAATTTTGATTGATTGATTTGCTATTACCTAGATAAAGTGGATACTGATTTTATGGATAATTGCTACATTTATTCTGATTTGTGTAGTAACCATCTTGGATATACTCTATTTTGTGATTAATATATCAGATTTCATTTATTTAGCGGTACTAACTTGTTTTTTCGTTGAAGGTAAGTGGAACCAATTAGTTGCCTAAAATACCCAGAGCTGATGAGAACTTTATTTTTTGCAGTATTCAGCATGAGTGTTTTGTATGTGGTCTGCAGATATTTTCGAGAAATTCGCAAAAATGAGAAGTTGGCTATTATTGAAGTTAGGAGTTGCCAAACAACAACGCCATCTAAGAAACACGAACGGTCACACTAGTGATTGACTGGAAACGCAAGTATCAGGCTCAAGATCATTCGGGCGCATCTAGATTCATTTTGTGGCTTTTTGGCATAACCAGTTGATTATTTTTAATTTTTCGAGATGTCAAAATTTGTTCATTGTTGTAAATACGTCAACAAAAAAAAATCAGTGGTACCGATTGTGTTCGTATGCGGGAACGTATGGAGCTGAAACTTACACTATGTGGTAGCCACACCTCATACGGTGTGCACAATGTAAGTTTCACTTCGATACGTTGAAATAATGCAGGCGAAAACTCATACGAAACATTAAAATGTATCATGAAAAGGGGAGTAGTAACGACAGCAATAGCAACCCTTGAAAAACTTGACATTATTTCAATTTTATTGTTCACATTTGTTTCATATTTGATAGAATTAATGCTTTGTTGCAACAGTTGTTTTAAAGAATAGTTTGAAATTTTGTATTTATATTGTATTATATTGTAAACTCGGGCAGGACCGACTGTACCATGGCAATGGGATGAACATTATGGAAATAAAGAATTGTACAGGGTATAATAATAGCCTGGATGATCTGAATTAAATAAAGAAGATATAATAAGGACTCCAAAAATTAACTATAGTTATGATACTTTAAGTCATAATTTTTCGACATAGCCAATATTTTCATTAATAATAAAAAATATAAAAATAAAATATTTTTTTATCTATTTGAGGCACCCCAAAAGTAAAAAAAAATAAATAACTTGTAGTGAAAATTGAAATACATACATCATTTATTTTATTTAAAGTTTAGTCCAACAAGTAACTGGAAAAAACAAAAAAATGTGTCAAAGAGTATGAATTTGGATTTTACGTTTTTTGAGACAATCCAATTTTCGGCTTCTAACTTCTTGAGACAATGCACTATGGGCCCAGATTCTCATATTTTGGCCAAAACCCTGGCATTTCCATAATAATTTTTTTAGAGTGATGAAATTTTACATACGTGTTCGTAAAGGATTGAGCTATTTTTTATTATTTAAGGGTGAGCCTCATCAGATTTTTTTTGAGATATAGATAATCCAGACCGAAATTGGAAAAAATTAAAAAAAAAAACTGTTAATTGGAATTGGACCATATTTCATACAGAGGTAGATATGAGCTCCTCATACATTGAAAAAATAGCCTATAACCAAAATATTGAACGGTTTTGGAGTTATAGCACCAAATAGTTTCAGCTTTCCAAGCAAATTACAAAAAGACGACATCACCAATCCATATGCTTTTTGACTGTTATAATTTTTTTTTTGCCGAAAAAAATTTAAAAAATCAATATTCACATTTTTACGTTTTTTCTTAAAAATTGATCAATTTTACAATTTTTGATTTGCGCCTTTGTAAGTATGCTATACAATTTTCAAATTGTACATTTTTCTTACATTTAAGTACAACTTTTGAAATGAAAAAAATTAAAGCATACTTTTAGGCAGCTTAGAAATTCAAGAAATCGTACAATTTCCTGGAGGTCAATTTTTAAAATTCAACTTTTAGGTACAAAATTCATCTTCCAAATATCGGGAGGAATTACATTTTGTTGTAAAACATGTGAAGAAATTTATAAAATTTTTTTCGATCAAATATCGAGTGGTAGTCGGAGGTACCCTTAAAGCAAAGTAGCCAAATGATGAAAAACCAACAAAATCATAAAACATTTTATAAAGAATCTTTTTCGAGTCCTCATATCCGTCGCTAAATTTGAATCCAAGTTCCAAAAGACCCCAGCACGTTGGGTTCATCTTTAATATACCTTGTTTTGTGGGTTTTTTCGAGGTTCGAGGCAACTTTAATATCGTCGAAGTACTTCAGCAAACATACGCATCGACTCCAGCTAAAGATATTTTTTTTTTTAGTGTGGCTGTATTTTTTTCTTTCAAATATGGAAAATTTTTGAATTGCTTTCTCACACAGATTTAGCCCCCACTGATTATTTTCTTCACCAAACCTAAAAAAATTGCAAAAGAATGAAGCTTCCCGGTTCTTATTACAAAAATTGCATCGAGGCTATTGAACATGGCTGAAACAAGTGATTTGATCTAAAAGTAAACTAAACTAGTAAACGTTGAGAATTAAAACAAAAAGATTCTTAAATTTTTATTTTCGGTCGGCTAATTCTGGGAACGCTCTTGTTTATATTGTTAAATAGTAATATTTTAGTTAACATTTTTAATATAGAGTGCACGTATGTTGTTAACTTGGCTATATATGACAACAGCTCTAGTCGTGTTTTATTTAATTATTATCATATGGTTTATGATATATTTAAACTACGAACCTAATACATTTGCGTCCTTCGCTATTGGTAAATATCAAGACAGTCTACAAAAATATATAAAATAATGTAATTCATTTAATTTATAGGTTTTGCGCTTTCTGTTTTATTTTTATCGTTTAGAAGGTATTGGAAACATAGTGTAACTCTAACTAAGGATTCAGATGAGGAACGTCCGCCAATGCAAGCTGTAACTGTGGTTTCTTAGGATAAGTATTCAAAAATGATAATTGTCAACTTAAACAATATTTATGTCATCAAGTTTTTCGGGGTTTAACTAACACACAATGTTATTCGATTCGACTAATATAATTTTTGTTTTTTGTGATTTTGCAAAAATAGGCCATATGCTTTTGTATGAATAAATTATTTTAAAAACGAAAAAAGCTAGAAGTATATTGTAATGTTTTTTTTTTTGAAAGCATTAAGTTTAATATTCAATTAACTACATACCATTAAATGATTCGGGATTAGAGTTATAAACAATTAAAAATCGTAGAAGTACATACATATACATATACATATACATATACATATACATATACATATACATATACATATACATATACATATACATATACATATACATATACATATACATATACATATACATATACATATACATATACATATACATATACATATACATATACATATACATATACATATACATATACATATACATATACATATACATATACATATACATATACATATACATATACATATACATATACATATACATATACATATACATATACATATACATATACATATACATATACATATACATATACATATACATATACATATACATATACATATACATATACATATACATATACATATACATATACATATACATATACATATACATATACATATACATATACATATACATATACATATACATATACATATACATATACATATACATATACATATACATATACATATACATATACATATACATATACATATACATATACATATACATATACATATACATATACATATACATATACATATACATATACATATACATATACATATACATATACATATACATATACATATACATATACATATACATATACATATACATATACATATACATATACATATACATATACATATACATATACATATACATATACATATACATATACATATACATATACATATACATATACATATACATATACATATACATATACATATACATATACATATACATATACATATACATATACATATACATATACATATACATATACATATACATATACATATACATATACATATACATATACATATACATATACATATACATATACATATACATATACATATACATATACATATACATATACATATACATATACATATACATATACATATACATATACATATACATATACATATACATATACATATACATATACATATACATATTTCTTTGTTTGCATTTAATATTTCAGTTAATATTTTAATATAGCATTATTTATTATAAATTCCGAAAATTGAAACTTTGAGCAGCCAAAATTTTTCCAAATCCAAATAGAACATACCTAAGTATGTACCAAGTTATAAATCGATTTGATGAAAATACAATTCTTCCCATACCAGTCCGACTGGCCACCTAGGTCAAATAGACAATGGACAATCGAATAGTATGAATCAATTATATTTGCAGTAAATATAATTGGAATGAAATTGCAAAAGATAAATTAAGAGAGAAATTTCGGAGCCTCGACTGCTCCAAGTGGACACATTTATTCATTGGCTTTATTCGAAATTAAGGACTCCTGCTAGAAGCTCGACAGGAAATATGTGTGGCTTCTTTTTAAATATTTTTGCCTTTGCTGCATTCCTCATCACCTCTGTTTTGCTTTTAGTCATGGAATTGACCATATGGTTCAGTATGGAGGGTAAGTATCCCCAAATTAATATTTTTTTAAATGTGTAGCTGCTTTACACCACCTTTTCGCTATTATACCTACAAACATGCACAGATGACGATTGGCATTGTAAGTATTCCCAAAATAATATTTTTTTAAATTCCTTCAAAGATTCCGTCTAGTTATATCTGAGTTTAATGTTGCGTACCATAGTCTTTGGATAATACACAGTTGTACTGGTTTTATTTTTTTTAAAACAAAAATGGAGGTAATTTAAAAATAAAAAAAAATATATACATATATACAAGAAAACTTAATTTAAAGCCTTATATTTTTAATAGATTACACACATATTATATATTTGGCTGGTACTAACTTCGGTTCTACTCATTTTTGATGCGGTTATTTTCACGGAGTCTATAAATGGTAAAGATTCCGCTTATATATTTGCGGCATTTTCTCTTGGTAAGTATTCACAAAGGGTTCCATTTAATTGCCTAATTTATTAATTAAGTTAAAATTTTGTAGTTTATGCAGCTTCTGTTGTATGTCTTCTTATAAGGCAACTTTGTAAGATCCATTTTGAACGTAATTTGGAGCCAATTGAGCCAAACTAAACGTCTTTTATAGCACTAGAAAATAAAAATTATTAACGCACCTATACTAAACTTGGTTTCGCTAAATCTGGAAAACGTATTTGCAGTATTGAGAAAAATTTACAAAGCAACTAACTTTTATTTAAATTAATATATATGCATTACTGCGACACCTTAATACTAATACTTACTTAATAACTATTGCTAAGCTGTTAAAATATAAAAACGCTTTTTCTTTTATTTTTATTTTGATTGTGCAATTAAAAATATGACTTTCAAAAAAATTACGTATACGTAATGAAGACTTTTATGGGCGGTATAATAAGGCAGGTCAACCAAAAAATGAAAATAATAATTGGCTAATATTCGTCAAATACTTTTATTGTGAATTGTTGTAGTATTATTCTTGTAAAAATTGTAAATAACAATAAATAACTTTTATTTAAAATAATAAATGTGTATCACTATGCCAACTGTTTTGCAATATTTTAAATAACGTTTGTTAAGCCTTATTATAATTAAATATATAAAAACCACAAGTTTTAGCTCTGTACAAGCATTTATCTATTTTTATTTTTTTCAACTTAGCCCCTTGTGTACTCATGGACTCTGCCACGGGATAAGCAATCATCACCAGTGGCCGATTCAGCATTTTGCCATCGGGGTTTTAGATTCTTTTTTCATTAATTATTAATTTAGTAATTAGCTACGTGTTAGAAAAATCTATGAAAACTATTCCAATTTTCATTTCGTCCAACATATAATAAAAAATGTGGTACAGTCGAGGCGGTGCCCGACAGTGAAATACCCTGTACCTTTTGTCTCGAAAAAATTTTTAAAAAATTTTCCAATTGAAATTTTTTTTTTTTGGTTAAATTCTGCTGGTACAGTTTCGTGTCTCTAGCTCTTATACATAGTCTCCGAGATCTAGGCGTTCATACGGACGGACGGACGGACGGACATGGCTCAATCGCTACCCGAGGTTATGATAAGTATTTTGGTATAAAGGACTTGGGGTCTGCCACGCCTCCTTCTGTCCGTTACATACATTGCACAAATCTAGTATACCCTTTGTACCTATAGGTACAGGGTATAATAAAAAAACAAAATTAATAATTGAAATGAGAGTATTACCATAAGCCATAAAAGTTTTACCAAGTTTAAAAAAAATCTTAATATTCGATCATTGCTCGATTTTCATTTTTTTTTTGCCGATTTGTCACTTAAAACGCCATAACTCTGCTTTTACCGAATTACATAATCTCAAAAAATTTTTTAACTTCACATTTTTTTTTCACACTTCTCATATTTCTTAATTTCAGTTTGATAAAAATTTTGCAAGTAGTTTAAATAAATTTACAAAATAATATTAGCAACACTATTTATTGAAATTTATCGGTATTTAGCTGTTATAAGGATATTTTTGTTTCTGCAACAAAATTCTTCTCTGTCCAAAAACGACAACGTAGCTTAGATAATGATTGAGCGCTGAGGGCGCTCTCCCTTGCCATTTTTTCTTATCCCGCAAGTATTCTTTTTTGAACCATTGAAAAACTAGTTCTGTTCAGAGTAGTTGAGGCAGTGTAGTTATTCATATGACAATGTGTATGTGAAAGTACGCAACAATTTTTTTTTGGATTTTGCGGCTATCTTTCGGGTTCAATCAGACAAAAAATAGTTACAAATAATTATCAATAAATATGTAACTTTAAATGGATATAAATAGAATCTAAGAATATCAGAGATTCCTATTTAGCCAATTTGTTATGATTTCTCTTGCAATAAAGCAGAAATAAAAAATTGAATACAGTCGAGGCGGTGCGGGGAAGATTGACATGATTCGACAAACTTCATCATCTCAGGAAATATGCGCACCAGCTGGTTAAGTTTCGTATCTCTTATAGTCTCCGAAATCTAGGTGTTCATACAGATGGACAGACGGACGGACGGACAGACGGACATGGCTCAATCGCTACCCGAGGTTATGATAAGCATTTTGGTATAAAGGACTTGGCGTCTGCCACGCCTTCTTTTGTCCGTTACATACATTGTACAATTCTAGTATACCCTTTGTATCTATAGGTACAGGGTATAAAAATTCATTTTGGTGAAATTGGGAACATATGAAATGAAAACGAAAACGAATATTTATTATACGTTTGCGTAAGGTTTGATTAAAATTTGTCCACTAAGTTGAACCTGTGTTTTTTTTTTTTTCAGAGAGAAACCAATAGCACACCTACGCATTGCGTTACCTTCTAATTGTTGGACCACGCTAGGCACCCGTTTAAAAAATAAGAAAGCGTGATATGTGAGGATTATAGGTGTTTTCAAAGAAAATTGTTTACCTTAGACAAAAAATGTCTACGTCTTCTTATTTATTGGGCTCACATGTATGTGCAAGCTATCTCTAGATTGTTTATTAAGGAGTCAAAGTGGAGTATTGTTGCAGTGTTAATGGAAGAGGCTCTACAATTTATCAATATTTGCCTATATGTATTTATTTTTAGTTCTCCTACGATAAAATGGAATCAGATATCGACATGAAACGATAAACTTTAACTGCGAACGGATAATATATACATTTCCTAGAGTTCCAAGGTGAAACATAGGGCGAAGGGATAATGCATGCGATAAAATTATGTATCTCTAACTTTTATGGTATCTGAGATCTGATATAATATGCTTAAGGCAAAGGTTACAGGGTTAAATTAAAATACTCCTTTTGATATAACGCAAATTAAGCTTACAAGAGTGAGCGTGTTAAGTGTTCCTTTGGGAGCTTTCGAATATAATTTATTTGTTTTTTATCGTATTATATAATGACATAGTTTAACTTAACTACTAGTAATAATTATTGTAATTTATTAGTTAGCATACGCTAATACATAGCGCATTTTGTTTTCTATACAGTGCATTTTCTTTCAATTTTTGTTCGCTTCAAGTACTGCAAAAATGCTTTTGTCTCATAAAGTATTATTAATCCTTTTCGTATTCTTTCTAATTTTGATCATTGTACCTATATTTTACTCGCTGCATTTTCAGTCTAGATTCATCTTTAACAAAGATTTTAGAGACAGGAGAGCAGGTGCCCAATATAATTTAATTTTTTCCAAAAAAACTTTAAGTTAATTTGCTTATTTTTTCTAAAGAATTCACATTATACGCTTTTATAAATATATTAATACAACTGGCAAATGATTTTTATGGACTCACATTTGTTTGCTGCAAATTTAAGGTAAGTATTACGTAAATAGGCCAGAATTTTGATTGATTGATTTGCTATTACCTAGATAAAGTGGATACTGATTTTATGGATAATTGCTACATTTATTCTGATTTGTGTAGTAACCATCTTGGATATACTCTATTTTGTGATTAATATATCAGATTTCATTTATTTAGCGGTACTAACTTGTTTTTTCGTTGAAGGTAAGTGGAACCAATTAGTTGCCTAAAATACCCAGAGCTGATGAGAACTTTATTTTTTGCAGTATTCAGCATGAGTGTTTTGTATGTGGTCTGCAGATATTTTCGAGAAATTCGCAAAAATGAGAAGTTGGCTATTATTGAAGTTAGGAGTTGCCAAACAACAACGCCATCTAAGAAACACGAACGGTCACACTAGTGATTGACTGGAAACGCAAGTATCAGGCTCAAGATCATTCGGGCGCATCTAGATTCATTTTGTGGCTTTTTGGCATAACCAGTTGATTATTTTTAATTTTTCGAGATGTCAAAATTTGTTCATTGTTGTAAATACGTCAACAAAAAAAAATCAGTGGTACCGATTGTGTTCGTATGCGGGAACGTATGGAGCTGAAACTTACACTATGTGGTAGCCACACCTCATACGGTGTGCACAATGTAAGTTTCACTTCGATACGTTGAAATAATGCAGGCGAAAACTCATACGAAACATTAAAATGTATCATGAAAAGGGGAGTAGTAACGACAGCAATAGCAACCCTTGAAAAACTTGACATTATTTCAATTTTATTGTTCACATTTGTTTCATATTTGATAGAATTAATGCTTTGTTGCAACAGTTGTTTTAAAGAATAGTTTGAAATTTTGTATTTATATTGTATTGTATTGTAAACTCTGGCAGGACCGACTGTACCATGGCAATGGAATGAACATTATGGAAATAAAGAATTGTACAGGGTATAATAATAGTCGGGATGATTTGAATTAAATAAAGAAGATATAATAAGGACTCCAAAAATTAACTATAGTTATGATACTTTAAGTCATAATTTTTCGACATTTTCATTAATAACAAAAAATATAAAAATAAAATATTTTTTTATCTATTTGAGGCACCCCAGGAGTAAAAAAATAGATAACTTGTAGTGAAAATTGAAATACATACATCATTAATTTTTTTTAAAGTGTAGTCAAGTAACAAGTAACAAGTAAATTGAAAAAATAAAAAAATGTGTCAAAGTGTATGGATTCGGATTTTACGTTTTTTGAGACAATCCAATTTTCGGCTTCTAACTTCTTGAGACAATGCACTATGGGCCCAGATTCTCATATTTTGGCCAAAACCCTGGCATTTCCATAATAATTTTTTTAGAGTGATGAAATTTTACATACGTGTTCGTAAAGGATTGAGCTATTTTTTATTATTTAAGGGTGAGCCTCATCAGATTTTTTTGAGATATAGATAATCCAGACCGAAATTGGAAAAAATTAAAAAAAAAACTGTTAATTGGAATTGGACCATATTTCATACAGAGGTAGATATGAGCTCTTCATACATTGAAAAAATAGCCTATAACCAAAATATTGAACGGTTTTGGAGTTGTAGCACCAAATAGTTTCAGCTTTCCAAGCAAATTACAAAAAGACGACATCACCAATCCATATGCTTTTTGACTGTTATAATTTTTTTTGCCGAAAAAAATTTAAAAAATCAATATTCACATTTTTACGTTTTTTTTTAAAAATTGATCAATTTTACAATTTTTGATTTGCGCCTTTGTAAGTATGCTATACAATTTTCAAATTGTACATTTTTCTTACATTTAAGTACAACTTTTGAAATGAAAAAAATTAAAGCATACTTTTAGGCAGCTTAGAAATTCAAGAAATCGTACAATTTCCTGGAGGTCAATTTTTAAAATTCAACTTTTAGATACAAAATTCAATTTCCAAAAATCGGGAGGAATTACATTTTGTTTTAAAACATGTGAAGAAATTTATAAAATTGTTTTCGATCAAATATCGAGTGGTAGTCGGAGGCACCCTTAAAGCAAAGTAGCCAAATGATGAAAAACCAACAAAATCTTTATAACTACTCGAATATATTTAAAACCAAAAAGTTTTTAAGCACAATTTTATTTTTTCTCTGAATTAACAATTATAAATAATAAAGTGAATAAAGATTTCTTAGCTACATGTATCATAGTAAATTAATTTTTTTTTCTGTAAATTATCGCAAAAGTTAAAAAAAAAATACAAAATGTCATCTTTGATGTCTAATAAGTTAACAACCACTAATTAAAATTTAATATTTTTTTTTTGATCTGGATACCTTAATATGTGTTAAATCATATTACATTGTCATATTTTCCAAATTTTGAATTTTGTCTGGAGGGCTTTTGGCCAAAATCTAGCCACGCGGGCCCATTGTGCAATGTAGAAAAAGATCCGATTTTGCGCTTCCAATTTTTTGAGTCGCTCCAATTTTCCGCTTCTTGTTTTTAGAGATGATCTAAGAGACTATTCAATAGTACATATATTTTAGAGAGCTTTTGCCAATAAAAAAAAGTTGCCTGTTGTCCCAGTGAACTGCACCAAGTACTAGCCACAAAGTTAGACAAATCTCATACAGTAACAAAGAGAATGGTCACACTAAAAATTCATTGGAATCAAATGGATAAACGGCCCTTTGCTCCCCCGCGGAGCCATAGGACCATATATGAATGTATAGAAAGATTGGAGCACTGCAATTAACTAGTTGTCAACTGTAGTGTTACTTTCTACAACCAAATACAATCCAAAATTATAAATGCATTTCCTTGCTATTCAAATGTGTTTTTTAAAAAAGGATATTACAGGCCAGTGTTGTGAAATTGCAAAAATATCGATAAACTAAAAAAAACTACACTTGAATACATAATGTAATGGTCTAGAGCTCTGAAAAAGAAGTCAAGGTCACAAGAAGTAATATAAAAAAATGATTTGGCAGCTCCGGCTGTTTATATCGTGTACATATAAGATTAAGGATTTACCAAATTTGGGCCAGAACAAAAGTTCCTTATGCCAAAATGCTTATCATAATCTAAATCAAATTCCAAAATATGTGAAAAATGAGCAGCTGTCATGCCTATCGTGCCAGTTTTTGGATTTCGGTTCGACTATTCGATTTAACAAAGGTAAAAATTTATAATAGTCCTCGAAATAGCAGTCTTGTCCACCCAATGCATGTACGTCTTCAGGAACTAGCTTTTCGGGACACCCACCAGAGATGACTTCACTGCACCTCGGACGTCCTCTACGGAGCTGTATCGGTTTTCTCTGAGGTCCGGTCTTGGTACAGTTCTTAAATATTTTAAAAAACTTCCGAAATTTAAAATGCATATCTGCATGAATAAAAGATTTCATCTTTTTTAAGTGATATCACCCTCTGGAAACTATATAACAAAACGAAAGTATAAAAAAAAAAAATAAAAATAAAATTAACTGGCTTCCAGTGAAATACTAAGGATTGTAAATTCCAAGGACCGCTAATGAGAGTTATGCGGGTGAAAGAAAACAAAGCGAAAAAGTGGTTTTAATGAAAGTGCGAGCTGCAGTATAATTATTTTGGGAAAGGACCTGTCGATAAAAAGATAAATTTTTATTTTCAACTTTTATCAAAAAATCAAATCTTAACTCTTGTTTTTTGACATAAAAATAAAAATCAGGAAATAAAAGTTAAATATGAATTTTTATTAAAAAATCGCAAAATAACTCTTATTTTTCAATTTTTATAATAAAAATCAAAGATACAAATTATTGACGAACCATTATTTTATGATCCTTGATTCAAAATATATTTAAATTCAATTTCAACTTTTAAAATAAAAATTATGCCATAACTTTATGTCAGAAAATAAGTTATTTTTCAATTTTAATGAAAAAAAACAAAAAAAAATAATATAATTATTTTATGAATAATGATTTTTATTTTAAATCTGACTCTTATCAATTCTAAGATCTAGACGTTCATACAGACATGTGGACGGACGAATGGAGATGTCTACATAATTTAATTTTCTTCTCATGACTTTAGATAATCCTTAGCTTAAGGGGAGGTTCTTTCAAATTTAATCGAGAAAATCGACTTTTTTTTTTTACAAAAAATTAAAGCTACATATTTGTAGAATATGTGTATGAAAGGATTTTTCGATGCGATCGATAATTAAAGAAATAGAGCGTCTTGAACGCACCTAAGTCGCTCGCGCTGAGGGACGTTCTAAAAACTTTAAACGCGTTTTTCTCGGAACCATGTTTTTCATCTGCATTTCAAGCATAACTCTTGTTCTATTGTTCCGATTCCATTCATTTAAACCATATTTGAAAGGATATAATTTTTTGTATGCCTTATATTATTGATATACATGAAAAAGTTTTAAATTGTTATTTTAAAGCAAGGTCAAATCACAAAAAAAAAATTGAAAAACATTTTTTTTTTCAAACTTCCACATTTTAGTTAATTTTTCGTCAAAACTCATTCTGATTTAGTTAAAGCATAGAAAATTTCATTAACTTCAATAAACAAAAAACATTTTTCATTTCGGTTCACTACAAGAGGCTGGAGAACTGAAATGCCGGGACGATATTATGCGGGCAGAGGCAGACAAGAGCCGCAATTTTTCAGCCGCCATTTTGAATTTCGTCGAGAAAAAAACTAATCCACTAATTGTACAATAAAAATCGCATTTAACAATAAAAACAGGAAGTTTGTTTGTCTTTTTATCATGCCACAAATAATTCCCAAACTTTGCCTTCTTTTCGGCCAAATTTGAAAGAACCTCCCCTTAAGCTACAGAATTAAAAATCGTACAAAACCTTTGGAAATTAGAGTATTAGGGTCTATCCCAAAAAAGTTTCAAATATATTTCTATAATTCGCTCATTTGTATAAGCAGCAGTAAAGATTTTCTAATTTTTATATTTTTGTCTATAAATTTTTTTAAATAATAAAAATAAAAAAAAAAATATTTAAAAATAAAAAAAAAATTTTAATAAAAAAGATGAAATGTTGTTTCATGCCAAAAGGTTTTCGTCAGTTGTAATTTAATTTAAGGATTCAAAAGACCGTGTAGAGGGCCTTTTTGGGTTTGCACTTACCTAGATAACATATTAAATATAATGACTTAGATTCAATTAGTTATCATTAAAAGTTATTACATATTATTTCTCAGTTAGCTACTATATATTTATTTGGGTTTTTTTTTATTTAGTGCACATGTTCCTTCAGTTCTTGTTAGATCTAAATACGGCTAAAATGCATCTAGTATCTCAAATAATATTATTTTTGTTTTCTATAATAATTTTTGTGTTTTGTTATTTTTGTTTTGTGGAGAACTCGTTATACCTGATTATTTGTATACTTCCCAGTAATGAATGTGATGACACTGATGAAGGTAAGTAATATGAAATATTTTATAAAAATAATTTCCAATTGCTTTATTTGAATTTTTTTCAAAGAATTTTTAGCAGATAATATTACGAATATAATTCTACAAGTGGCACTTTCAATTTTGGGCCTTGTATTTGTTTGCTGCAAATTGAAGGTTAGTAATACAGTCTTACTTCCCTATAACGAATTCATGTACAACAAAATTTCCTTTACATCGAATTTTTTGGAAATAGACTGTGTATTTGAAATTTTTGCGTTTGCTGCTCCCATGCGGATTCGCTATAGGGAAGTTCGTCTCTAATAGGCATTAAGTTTTACTATAATGATATGTTCATCTGAAATTATTTAGACAAAATGCATTCTTGTACTATGGATTCTTCTGATGTTTGTGATGGTTTTTGTGGCTACTATAGTTACTTATCTCATTTTTGAGCTCAGCGCATTAAAACTTAAATTTTTTTTGATTCCAACTTTGGCTGTTGTTCAAGGTGAGTCAAGGTTTTTAGATACAGTGCTGGAAAAATTTCGTTGTTTCCGATGCTTTTAATTGGAAAACCTCGAAGTCTGGATATATTAAAGTTTTGAGCTAAAATAATATAAGAAACTAATTTACAATTTAAAAAGATGAAATATTCGTGCCTTATATCATTTAAATGTAAACTTCGATATATCGATGTTTTCCAGTTAAAAGCATCCAATACATCGCTGCTTTTCCAGCACTGTTTAGATACATAAAGATATCAAGTTGCTTTAAAATTTGTTTTTTTTTTGCAGTTTCTAGCCTTATTTCCATCTATGTGGTCGGAAATTATTTTAGGAAACTAGGTGCAGATAATGATTTGCCTAACATGGCGAATTTAGAGCTCAAAGATACTTCATAATAAACAACATTTTTAGTCTAGTTACACTTTTTTTATCTTCAAAAAAAGCAATTTTTAAAAGTTTCCTAAGGCACTTTTGAATAAATATTTTTAAATTTTTTATTGATTTTTCACAAATTAGATCCCAAACTTGCATAAATTGTACAAAAATCTTAAATATTTAAAAACATAATAAAGAATGTTTTGTGTTTTTTTTTTGGGAAAGTATATTTTTTTCTCATTAAATAAATCGAAGATGGATTCAAAAATAGTTTAAGAACTTCGAAGGTTTTATGCAAAAATATGCTACCTTCAAGCTCCACTTAAAATGTACTATTCGCAAATTTGTTAGAGCTAATGTTTTTTTAAAAATTGCTATACCATATAAAATATCATAAAAATATTTATATTATTTTAACAAATTAAATTAATTAAAATATTATATGGGTATTTCTATAGTATTGCTAACCGGGGCAGTAAAATAAAATTTAAAAGTCAATTTATTTTTTCAATACATATTACATTTGAAAAAAAATTTGTAGGTACAATTTCATCTTCTTCACGATTTTCGTTATTCTTATTATGAGAAAGTGGTCGGGAAACTAAAGATTTGTATTTTTTCATTTGCTTAGGGTCTTTATTATTATTTTTTTTTTTGTAAGTAATTCTGTTTTTACATGGTAAATACGTTCCAGAAAAATCCGTGTTAAAAAAGACATGAAGTACTCCTTTAAGCTGCTATCAAAATAAATGAGAAAGTGGAATTCCCTAACTAAATTTCCAAAAGATTTGTCTAGTTAAAATATTTTTTTTTTAAATATCAAGCAAATAGCTTTTTTTAATAGAGTTTAAATCGAAAGAAATTGTGTAAAAATTTGTTTTTCCTTGACCGTGTTAAATTAAAAACGTGTAAAAACAGAATTGGGAGTATGTATTTAAATTTATTTTAAATTAATTAATGTTACAATTGAATTATTTTATTATTATAGCTATTTTCTCATCCTTTCCCAGCGATCCAAAACGATTTTGTCGACCAGCCATAAATTTTGTTTATGGCGCCAAAACCGAACAGCTGGTTTTGCTGAGTGCGCCATCTATGGTTTACTACTGGCATCAAAAAAAACAAAAAAACAAGCAACACTGGTCTACATACCATCTGCAAGAACAGTTTGTGACCAAACGTTTGTGAGCGTTTTTTTTATATGAAGTTTTGCTTATTTTTCGTGTCTCCGTAGGGGCCTTAATGGCCACCTAGCAAAAAGACAGACTTATTTTGGTCACGAAAGGAACAGTGTGTCTCTAGTAGCAAAATGTGCATTTTATCGGAATTATTATCGATAATCAGCTGCTTTTTGTTTACAAATAGCTAATTTTTAAAAGGTGCGAAATAAAACATAAATTATCGTCAACGTTTATTACTTTTGGTATTGTGTGTAAAAAATGAAATACTAATGACATGCATCGCAATTGAATTGTTTGATGAGGAAAAAAAGCAACGACAGGAGGCAATACACAGGGAAAGGCGGAGTGTTTGGGTGACCCCATATTTAACGCGCAGAACTGAGTGTGGACGAATTGCATAGACGTATTTTAACGCACATTAATGTTACAAATGAATTATTTTCTTATTATAGCTATTTTCTCATCCTTTCCCAACGATCCGCAACGATTTTGTCGACCAACCATAAATTTCGAGTCCAAAATAAATAGCTGCACATAAGTTTTGTTTATGGCGCCAAAACCGAACAGCTGTTTTTGCTGAGTGCGCCATCTATGGTTTACTACTGGCATCAAAAAAACAAAAAAACAAGCAACACTGGTCTACATACCACCTGCAAGAACAGTTTGTGACCAAACGTTTGTGAGCGTTTTTTTTATATGAAGTTTTGCTTATTTTTCGTGTCTGCGTAGGGGCCTTTAAAACTAAAAATGTTTCTATACAAGCGCACAGATACGTTTGCTGCCAACACAGCTGGCAACGCTGTTCAAAAAGCGTCAAAGCTTACGCTCACTCACAAAGCTTTCTAAGCGCTCAAAAAAAGCCGGTATGTGGGAAATTCTCTCCCAGGCAAGTGCCAGCAAGGGAAATTCTCTCCCAGGCAAGTGCCAGCAAGGGAAATTTCTGCCAGTTACAGAGAATGTTAAAGCTCTGTTAGCTGTGCAGAGAATTCAAAGTATCTTTTTAAATATATTTCAAAGCATTTTGTATACTCGCATTTTGCGGTCAGAGAAATTGTTAACGGATTCGCGACGCGCATAGATACAGATACGTGCAAAGAGTTGGCACGTTTATTAGCTAATTATAATAACATATAGCTGGATGGATATATGTATATACACACGGCGTACATAAATCGACATCATAAATACATAAATAGTAAAGACGGCATACATAGGTGCATATGTCAAATCAAATCAAATTATTAAAAATATTTCGCGGCCTTAACAAACTACGATTCCAATGATTGTTAGGTGGCTTATGATCTCATAAGATACTCGAGTGATTCATGTGCTGAGAGCATAAAATACACTTCAGAGAGTACAACACGCAAGCAGAGACAACAGAAAACAAAACAAAAACGAGTTTATTCGAGTTGCAGACGAGGAAGAGCCAGCTCCACATATTTTGGTTGGACTGCGCAAGTGACTAAGGCCAGACCCAGTGTAAAGGAATTTCAGATTGTAGAATCTCTGGCAAAGATGGCATCAACGTCGGGTCTAAAGGTGTTTGTTTATGGCTTGGACATACTCTGTACGGTAAGTCTTAAAATTGATTTCAATTGTCAATTTATTTATGTCATACATTTTGTTGATTGTGTCAATTGTATCTATAGAGTAGCTTCAATTGCTTTGTTGCAAATACAAAAACATGCAATTGAATTTGGAATAATACTTGCGTGGAATTTGCTCGATTAGAAGGCGGCTTTTGTGGCACTATTACTCTAGGTCCCATGATTCTTATCGCTCTATGTACATTTCACTTGTCCACATACATATGTATATAGTAGCAGTAGTACAATATATAAGGTGCCAAGAACATAAATGCTAGGCTTTTAAGTATGCGTAAAGTCGCTGCATGTGTCTTATCTACTTTATAAAATTAACTTCGTCACTTGTCGAGTATTTGTGAAGACACATAATATACTAAGTATATAAAGCGGTAGCAGCTTTTGTTTGTCCAAGAATTTCTATAACTAGTTATTAACGTTTCGACGCACGGGTCTTACTCATATGGCACTTATCTCTGGATTAAATATTAATTATTGGCTCATTTAAACATTGTTAATATAAATAAGATATTAGTTTGTCTGCTAGTTTTTGAAATAAAACAGATGTGAGTTAGGTCAGTGCAAAATATTAATTAAAAATTTACACATTCGCCCCTCGAGGCAAGGAATAAAAAAATGTGGGAGCGTACGAATAGATAAACATATGTACACTGAAAGAAAAATGCGGCACTTAGTTATTCGCATAAATAAAAAAATGTGTAATTTAATGAGGCGTTGCAATTAAAACTTTTATTAGCTCGCTTCTTGTAAGAGAAAATACTTGTGTATGCTAGCGTATGTACACTTAGAAAAAATGCAACAAGTTTCGATCCTAAATGTTGAACAATTGAATATTCGTTCATTACGTTAATCTTTTTTGTACTGCTTCCATATGCAAATTGCAAATTTCGCTCTTGAAAACGCATAAATTATAAAAATACGTTTAAATAGGTGAGCTTAAATTAAGTATAATTATTTTATAGGGCAATGAATTTTAAATCAAGAATAATAGTTTTTCAAAAATTTTTCTTTTTTTTGTAGTATCGAAAATGAGCCGTTTTTAGTTGACTCGTTCGTTGCGTTAATCTTTTTGTATACTGGTTCCATATGCAAATTTTTAATTTCGATCTCAAATTCGCATAAATGAAGAATATTTATAAACTCGCTTGTGGAAAGGGAAAATGCAAATGTGTACACTGAAAAAAAGGGACAGTATTATCAAGTATTATAAAATTATTTTATTAAATTTGCAACCTAAGCGAAAATTAGACGTTCTTGCACTGAGAAAAAAATGAAGAATTTCGCGCTCAGAAGAATAATTTGAGGTCGCACAAGTAAGTCAAGAGCGATATTTTTAAAATTAAGAGTAAAATTCGTATTTCAAGAGCGTTTTCTTGTAGACAGAAATTCTCAATTTGAGAATGTTTATTTTGATTTTAAGCACAAGAGCAATTGAAATTAAGCATATTTGACAATGTTTAGTATGATTTTGAGAATGTTTAGAGTGAGTCTAGAATATTCGTTCGTAGTTTTATTTTATAAAAAATAGATTTTTTAATTTGAACTTTTGGCCCAAGAATAGAATGTATTTTTATATATATATTTTTTGGTTTCGGTTTTTTGTTAGCCGCAATATTTTTTTTTCAGTGTATTTATAAGTGCATACTGCAGCAAATTGTTATACACTTCACGTTCAACATTTCAATGCATGAGTAGCATATAATAAATATGGCGGCGATCAGTAACGCGAGCTAATTTTAAATGCCAGTCCTTCTGACTTTAAGCAATTGGCCTAATTGGATCGAATTTTATGTATTAACTGAAGTATTTTTTTTTTGCATTAAATTTCGGTTTTCTTGTAAGTTGGAGTTTTCATAGAAAGTCTAAGTACCAAGTTTTTGTACGAAAAAGCATTTTGAAATGTTGTTATGTTGGTTATAGCAATTAGCACTTGCTGGATATACTATGTAGTACTTAGCACAGAATTGTGCAAAGTTGAGGCAGTTCATGCTGAAGAACTGGCAGCATTTAGCATGCAGCGAAAAAGAATGCTGCATACAGCAGCTGCAAATAAAGCTTCTAGAAGGAAAAACCAAACACAAAAATTAAGACAAGACATTTTTTTAAATTTTCAAAAAAAATTTTGTATTTATGTTTAATAATTTTTCAATAAAGGTAGAGTCGTGCATTCATTTGAATACTATATGGGCGAAAAAAGTGAAGCGGGACACTTTTTAGGCCGACCTCTTCGATTCGAAAAAATTACAAAATAATTAAAACAATTTTTTTTAATTAAAGTTTTTAATTCAAATTTTGTTTTTTAGTTTAATTCTTTTTAATTTCAATTTGTTTTTAAATTTACTGTTTATTAATTAAAAAGATATTTTTTTTTAATGAAAAATAAATTTTGAAAAAAATTTAAATATCTCTTGTTAAAAAAGTTTAAAAATCGATATCTCGATAAATAATCGGCATTTAACGCGCTTAATTCAGACTAGTTAGTACCTCTCTCTTATTTATCAAATTTTGATGAATTTGTTTAATTTATAATAAAATTAATTAAAAAAATTATAAAATAATTAAAACGATTTTTTTTTTTTAAATTTAATTCTTATCAATTTTTGTTAATCAATTTTTTTTTTAAATTTACTATTTGCCTTTCATTAAAAAAAAATTCTTTTTAATTTCTTTTAATGAAATTATTTTTTTTTTATTTTATTTTTAATTTTACATTTTAAATATCTTTATTCGCTTAGAAGATACGGCTTGTTAAAAAGACGTCTAAAATAAAATATCTTAAAACTCGATATCTCGATAAATAATCGGCATTTAACGCGCTTAATATAGTCTAGTATCTTTATGTATCAAATCGAAGAGCTCCACATAAAAAGTGGCGCGCTTGCCTTATTTTCAGCGATATATACATATGTATTTTATTTAGTGTTATTTAGTCTTACACAATAAATTTTTCGGCTTAGTCGACTAGGAAAAGTTGTAGATGATATACACACATATGTGTACTCACAACAATTTGTACTATCCTAATATTTGCTTTATTTTGCAGCTGTAATAACTTTTTATTTTTACAACTAATAATTTTTTATTGCTTCAAAAATAATTCAAATTTAGTCGACTAGAAAAATTCGCAAATGGCTTGAACAATTTTTTTATTTTTATACCCTGTACCGTATGGTACAAAGGGTATATTGTGTTTGTGCAAGCCGAAAATGTATGTAACGTACAGAAGGAGAAGTCGGAGACCCGCCAAAGTTACCTAAAGTATGATCAGAGCGACTAGAGAAGTCGATATACCCATGTCCGTCTGTCCGTCTGACCGTCTGACCGTCTGTCCGTATGAACGCCTAGATCTCAGAGATGGTAAGAGCTAGAGCAACCAAACTTTCAGATAAGATCCCTTATTAATCCATAGGAGACAAGTTTATTTTATTTTTTTGATATCGGGACTACATTATATAGCTCTCATAGGGGTGTTTCAGAGAACCTCGAAAAAAAGCAAAAGTTTTCGATGGATAATTCGTTTGCTTATGAAGATATCATATCAAATTTGGCAATCGGAAGTTTTTTCGAAACCCCCAGCACTGTACCAAATTTGATCAAAATCGGTTGACTATATCATATAGGTCCCATAGGATCGATCGGTCGAAAATTTGTTTTTTGCACAAAATTCGTTGTGTTTCGTTTGTTTGTGAAGATATTGTAACCAAATTTGGCATTAAGAAGTTTTTTAGAGTTCCCAAGCACTTTACCAAATTTGATCAAAATCGGTTGACTATATCATATAGCTCCCATAGGACCAATCGGTAAAAAAATCGTGTTTTGTACAAAGTTCGTTGTGTTTCGTTTATTTGTGAAGATATTGTAACCAAATTTGGCATTCAGAAGTTTTTTAGAGATCTTCAACACTGTACCAAATTTTATCAAAATCGGTTGACTATATCATATAGCTCCCATAGGGCCGATCGGTCGAAAAAAAGTTTTTGATTAAAAATTCGTCTGTTTTTGGTTGTTTTTGAAGGTATCATAATCTAATTTGGCAATCAAATGTCTTTTGGTGTTCTTAAGCAATTTACCGGATTTTATTGCAAGCAGTGGTACAGGGTATCCCAAAGTCGTTCGCGCCCGACTTTAACGTACGCCATCTTTTACCTTGCGTACTATTCATATTTACGAATAAATTAAAATTACAGCAGGGAAAATCTGTTCATTCATAATAAATTATCTCATATTAGTAAAAACCCGTTTAATATTAATTTATAGAACTTGTGGTTTTGTAAACGCTTCGATTCGCTTTCTTTAGATTGCAGCAATTTATGATCTATCTCTAGAAGTTGCATTGCATCATAGCAATAAGTACTGTTTAAAAACATCTGTGCCATAAAAAGCTTTCTGGGCGATCAAGCGTTTTATCAAAACCTTTCTCGTTCAATGCACTTCGTGCTCTGAATTATAAGCAGAGCTTTTGCTTTGAAATAGCTAACTTTTAAGCTCAGTGATTTGCAATAGTTTTTTACAGTGTTTTTGAAAAATTTCTTGCCTAGTAAGTTTTGCACCATTTATTAAATTTTCAAATTCTCTGGTGAGTTGACAAAATAAAGTAGTTCAACAATTATAATTATGGTTGTTCACGCAAGTAATTTCATATTCGCTTACACTGAGAGAAACTGACTATCTAAAACAACAAAATGAAATACTTAAATAGACTATTACAAAATAGTATTATCGTATATTCAAACTGTGGCATACACTGAGAAAAATTTCTTATAAATATAAAATTTGCCATTTGTCATATGATAGATAGCAAATAAAAAGACGTCAAAAAGAAAAATATTCAGAACAGTGCTATACACAACTTTAAGGTTTTACCGAATTTCGATTCACGGCTTCGAATATCTGCACTAATTTTGGCTTTGAAAGAAGACAACAACCAAAAAAAATATTTCAAAAAGATTCTTGTTTTTAACCGACTTCGGCGAAGCAGAAGGGAGGCTTATGCGTTTGACCCGTACATATCTATGTTCGTCTGTTCTCTCGTAAACTCTAAACGGCTTATCATAATTTGACAAATGAGTTATCGTTGGAAGCGTCTTGGTCGTCTGCCGGTTATAAACTATGTGATGTTACGTTGCATTGAATATGACGAAAAATATCGAATAGTTTTTGCATAAAAATATACAATGTGAAAATTTTGTTTTGTTTTGTACTTGTCAGTAGTCGAGTTTTAGTTTTTTCAACTTATTTTTTTTATTCTAATTTATTTTAATAACCATGAGCTTTGTTTTTTTTTTAATTTGTAAATTATTAAAGACTATAAGTAAAGTATTTCAAAACTTAACTCTATAATCGAAATAGTTAAACCGCAACAAGTACAACACCTTTTCATGGTTTCAATATTTAATTGGCTTGATTATTTTATTTGAAAGTATTTTTTTTAAGCTTAGTGCTTTGCTTTCTTTAATTTTTAAACATTGCTATACAATCAGTGTTGCACTCCTTGCTTCTCTTCAAAGTATTTTTATAAAAAATTCTTATAAATGAATATATGCAATATTTTAATACAATATCTTGAAAGGTTGAATTAAATTACTATTATTATTATTATTATGATACCTTCATAAACAACCAAAAACAGACGAATTTTTAATCAAAAACTTTTTTCGACCGATTGGTCCTATGGGAGCTATATGATATAGTCAACCGATTTTGATTAAATTTGGTCCAGTGTTGAACATCTCCAAAAAACTTCTGAATGCCAAATTTGGTTACAATATCTTTACAAATAAACGAAACAACGAATTTTGTACAAAACACGATTTTTTGACCGATTGGTCCTATGGGAGCTATATGATATAGTCAACCGATTTTGATCAAATTTGGTACAGGGCTTTGGAACTCTAAAAAACTTCTTAATGTCAAATTTGGTTACAATATCTTCACAAACAAACGAAACACAACGAATTTTGTACAAAAAACAAATTTTCGACCGATCGATCCTATGGGAGCTATATGATATAGTCAACCGATTTTGATAAAATTTGATACAGTGCTGGGGGTTTCTAAAAAACTTCCGATTACCAAATTTGGTTATGATATCTTTATAAACAACCGAATTATCCATCTAAAACTTTTGCTTTTTTTCGAGGTCCTCTGAAACACCCCTATGGGAGCTATATAATGTAGTCCCGATATCAAAAAAATAAAATAAACTTGTCTCTTATGGATTAATAAGGGATCTTATCTGAAAGTTTGGTTGCTCTAGCTCTTACCATCTCTGAGATCTAGGCGTTCATACGGACAGACGGTCAGACGGACATGGGTATATCGACTTCTCTAGTCACTCCTATCATACTTTAGGTAACTTTGGGGGGTCTCCGACTTCTCCTTCTGTACGTTACATACATTTTCGGCTTGCACAAACACAATATACCCTTTGTACCATACGGTACAGGGTATAAAAAATGTATATGAAAAATGAAATGAAAACTTTTTAATTTGAATCGAGCGATTTTTGGCAAGAAGGTTCTGTGTTTTATGATTGCAGACTTAAGTTGTAATAAAAGTTCCAAAATTACGAATTTTCGTTTTGGTTACATATTTTAGAATTTCGAATTTATTTCAGAATTTTCGTTTTTAACTTTTTTATTTAAAAATTGTTTGTGTTATATTTTAGTGTTTCGTACGTACTTGATATTTACTCAATTTTTCTCAGTGTACTTTTTAGTCCCATCGTAAGACCCTAACTTTTGTTAAAGAAAATATTAGTATTTTAATTTTAGTTTATTTTATTTTACCAAATTAAATTTAGTATTTAATACTAAAATTTATATTCATTTAATTACAATATTTTATATAATAAAGTTTTGTATTTAGATATGTCATATAATAGATATAATACAGTTAAATAAACTTAGTACAATTTGGAGAGAGCTTTAGAGTTCAACAATACACATTTTTCTCCTAGTAAAGTTAACGATTAAAAAAGAGATTTGAGATATATAATTAAAAAAATGTTCAAATTACGTCGCTCTAAATTTTACTTACACCATTTTTAACTTTCCGTAGGAGTGTACTTAATTATAATATTCAAAATAGCAATTAATTCCGCTTCGAAAATGTCTGAACTTTGCAACGATTGCTGCAGTTCCCACTTGCCTAAAATAAATGTATCGACATATTATGTATATATGTAGCATATTTAAGGAAGTAGCTCGGATATACATGATAATCGGCCTAACCAAATATGCAAGAATTTAACATATGACGTCACTTTGCGTATTTTTTATTTGAACAAAAATGACTTAAACATTATTCAATGAATGAATAAAAAATGTTGTTGTCTCACAGGGCTAATACTCGATGTATCATAACCTATGTATATATATGACAACGACCTTGTTGAAACCTCACTATTGTTTATACGTATATATATTGTGTATACAAATCTGACCCACACAACAAATATATTGTGTATATGTACATATTTAGTATGTATGTATATGCTTGTAGATTAGTGTTGTTGTCACATCCCAGTATGCTCCTTTTATTTATGCCAAAGCGCGTCCTGCTGTTGTTTTTGTTGACGTCTCGTTTTTATGACGCCAAACAGACGAGCCAGGAAGGCGCCTATGCTACAACAGCGTCCATTAAAATGGGTTAGAGTCCCATTTCTATGGCAACTGTCAGTAGCCAACTAGCCAACTGCTTCGTCCTTTATTTGGCTTGTCTAAGGTCAAAAGCATTCGAACGTCGCAAAGTTCTGGCGCCTAAGCTCATATAATATTAACAATTTTATTTATTACTCGTATATAGGATAATCTTATATTGGTTTTTTATCTTTGAACTTTTATATTACAGCTACTGGCGCTGGTGCTCATATCCTTTGGCATTTATGTAGTAGTCTCCTATGATACAAATGAAGTGGGCTCCATGGCAGCCTATGCCTATATAGGCGTAGGTGCTGCGGCCATTTTCATCTTTATATGGGGTTACTTGTCCGCTTGGAGGGAAAATGTTTGCTGCACAGTCACGGTAAGTTTTTTTTTTTAAGCAGATAATGTTCAATCCTAGAAGTGGGATTGATTTAAAATCGTAAGCTTCGGTTTTGAGAATTTTCTATAGAGATTCCAGTTAATTTTCTACTTCCAAATTTTTTTTTCAATTGCTTACAATTTTATTAAAAAAAAAACCAATCTCGTAAATGAAGTTAAATATTAATATTTTTTTAAAGTGGCTTTAGACTTTGACTAAAAACCATGTAACTATTAATTTTTTATTTTAAAAACTTTAAAATAAGTGCCAGCTTTTATCCAATATTTTGACAATTGCACTTTGCACACTTATTTTAAAGTTTATAAAATAAAAAATGTATGCATGTTTTTTAGGGCTATAAAGCCCTACAAATAAAATTATGGGCTTAAAAAAAAGCGTAATTAAAAAAATGTAATCAGTTATTTATAGTTTGCCAAATAAAAAAATAACTTAAAGCACTTTAAACTGTTTTATTAATATGAAAAAAAATTAAATTAATGAATCAAAATTAAAAAAAAATTTTAACAAAATTTTCAAAAATTAAGTTTAAAAAAATTTTCAAAAAAATTCAAACCATATAATGAAAATTTTTAAAAACAAAAATTTTATAAAACAAATATTTAACTAAAAAAACTTTATAAAAATTAAAAAAATAAATAAAAGTAATCTGATAAATAATTATATAAATAAAAAAAGCTACAAAAAAAAATCCATAGCTTTCCATAAAAAAAATTCCTATTATAAACATTTACTGAAAATTTAAAAAAAAAAAATAAATCAAAGCAGTATGATTAAGAAATTTATATAATTAAAAAAACCTACAATAAATATCCATAGCTTTCCTTAAAAAAATTGAATTATAAAGATTTACTAAAAATTGAGAAAATCCAATATTTTTGTTAATGTTGGCTTTTAAAAATTATAAATTTTTGAAGTATTTAAAAAATATATATATTAAAGACTATATACTTGCTTCTTATTTTAAAACTGAAATCGACCTCAAAAATAAGCATTATCATATATTGTTATAAAAAAATCAATAACCATTAAAAAAAATTGTAGAAATACTCAATAAATAACTAAACCATAACTTTCCAAAGTTTAATTAAAAACATTTAAGAACAATTTTTAAAACCACTTAAAAAAAAATAAAATTATAAATATCTAATAAATTTTAAGTTAATAGCTAGCTTAAACTTGCAATAAATAATTGCTTAATACATTATTAATACAATATTATGAAATTTTGTTTTTTTTTTATTAAAGTATATTAAAAAAGAAGTTTTGCATAAACTTTGTTTCTATGTTTTATGCTTTGTTAATATCTCAAAGTGATTCAAATATGTTTATTTTATTACGAAATGGTAATTTGTTAATACATATAAAGAGTATAACTCAGTATTGATTTATCGATAACTCCATATAGAACCTCTATAGAATTCGTCAAAATCTTAGAGATACTTTTTTCCAAAATTTAAATCAAACTTTAGTTTAAACAAATTTTCCAAATTTTTCTAGTTTATCACATTCTTGTACCTGATCATTATTGCTCAACTGGGAGTCATGTTTTTACTGACCAAAGGCCGAACATCGATATCTTCGAATTTAGCCAACTCTTTGGATGCGGCTTGGGATGAAGAGCTCAACAGTCCCGGAGCCATGTCGATCTATGAAAATTGGGTAAGTAAATGGAAAGCGAAATCCGGAATATTTCTATGTACGTGTCTATGAGCAATTTTTTTCAAATCGAGCAATTTTGAGAATAGCGTGATCGTTTTTTTAATTTTTACTCTGTGAGGAACATTTCGTGATTTTGGATGAACATTTTTTTTCTGAGTGTTATAGAAATTTGAAATTTTATTTAAGGAAAAAGAAAGGCATGATACAATCGCATTAATTTTCGTTGCCTGCTTTGGAAACTAAAGATTTCAGCAAATAACATTTTAAACAGTTTTTTGACGATGATTTCAAAATAAAGTAAACATTGTGTTTATTTTTTTTAACAGATGAACTTTCACGTTTTTTTTAAATTCTAAATGCAAAAAAACTAATTAACTAACTATTTTTAAATATGCGCATTTATGTTTTGGCGTCTTGTTACGTTTGTTTATTATTATAAAATAAAAAAATAAAAAGGCAAACATTTTTTCAAACAAAATTGTGTCATTTTCAATGCGAAAAAATTAATTTTTTATATATGGGCATTAATATTTCGGCGCGACGTTACGTTCGTGCGACAAAGAAAATAAAAATCAAAAATTTAAAAACTCTTATTTGTACTTGTCTTATAATTAATATAGTAAAAAAAAAATGTGGTACAGTCGAGGCGGTGCCCGACAGTGGAATACCCTGTACCTTTTGTGTCAAAAAAATTTTTCCTGCATATTCCATCTAAGAACTTTTCAATTGGAATTTATTTTTTTTTTTGGTGCAAAACGATATTTATACCTATAAGTTCCCTAAATTTTTACCCATTTTGATGAAACTCGAAAATAACGTCAAAGAAGCTATTTTAATTATATTGGGTAAGTTTCAAGTTGATATGTTGAGGGGTGTGGGAGAAAACACGGTAAATCGATTGCGGGGGGTGGGGGGACCGCATCGATAAAATTTGGATGTGGATTTGTTCATTAGAGCCACATGAATGAGCTTACCAAAAATTGTGATGCTAGGTCACTTGTAGCCATAATTGCGTAGAGTCAAATATTGACGCAGTTTATTGGCAAGGGGAGGTGAAATTTGCACATTTTTGACTATAACTTCTGTTGTATTTGTCCGATTTTGTTCATTTTTTACACATAGATGCATGTATCCACAATGCATCGCTCTGTTAAATTTCAAATGAAAATATCAAACGGTGTGGCTAAAAACCGCGAAAATCTACAGCGGGGGAACGGGGAAAGATATTGACAAGATTCAACAAACTTCATCTGCTTAGGAAATATGCGCACCAGCTGGGAAAGTTTCCGTGTCTCTAGCTCTTATAGTCTCCGAGATCTAGGCGTTCATACAGACGGACAGACGGACGGACGGACATGGCTCAATCTTTACCCGAGGTTATGATAAGCATTTTGGTATAAAGGACTTGGGGTCTGCCACGCCTCCTTCTGTCCGTTACATACATTGCACAAATCTAGTATACCCTTTGTACCTATAGGTACAGGGTATAATTACAGCAGATTACGAAATACAAATTGTAACAAGTAATGGACAGGAATATTTAGGATTTTTTAGTTTGATAATAATAATGTATTTTAATTTATTAAGCTATAAAGTTAAAGGAAAGAAAAAATAAATATTACCAATTCTTTTTAAACAAATCGTTCGATTTATAAAAAAAGCTCCATTAATTATGTTTTCATACTAAACCTTTTATACTTTCTAGTTCAATTGCTGCGGCCGTGCCAGTCCCCAGGATTATATAGTCAACGAACGCCTGCCACCAGAGACCTGTTTCCGGGATCACGATAAGAACAAACCCGATAATCTCATACATACTGGCTGTCGTGTAGAGTTCGAGAACTATTGGTTGCATTTGTTGCAGGTTTTCAATATACTAGGCTGGGTGCTGGTGGGCCTGGAGGTGAGTCAATTAGTGATAACCTTATTTATCAAAGTTATTTATTCGATTTTTTTTTTTTTTTGCAGCTATTACTCAGCATCATATCCTGTTGTTTGTGCAACAGCATACGCAATGATCATCGTCGCTCATATTATTAAATGGGGCACAAAACCCCCTCGGAGAAAAAGTAAACCGAACTGCATTTGTTGAAATTGAATTACAATGAAATTTTATTATGTGACAAACAAATTATGATAATACTTTTTTGATATATGTACTTCTATGCGTGTGTAGAGCTCAACTCTATATGCTTGATGAATTTGAAACATTGTTAAAGCTCGTAATCTTATAAAAAATAATAATTTAATAATTGGGTATACCAAAATTTGTTATCTACTCATTGATACTTGGATATTGATATTGTTAATACGGCTGCTAGGGCAAAACAAACAAAAAAAAAAAAAAACAGCAACCAATTTGTGCTTTATTTAGAGTCCATACAATAATTGAAAAAGTTTAAATGTTAACGTTATCTATATTAAGTACATTTTATATTTTTATGTATGTGTTAGACTAAACAATAAAAACCTATTTATTGAATGTAACTTTAATAAAGTCAAAAAACATAATTTAAACAATAAAGCTTATTTATTGATTTTGAAACTAGTCAAAGATCTCCACTTTGCGCATTTGCTTAATAAAATTATTTATTACCAATTGCTGTTAAAACCAAGTTAGTTCTGTCATAACTTGTTCTAATATTGTACGGGGCCTTCTGGCTATGATTCATGCCCAAGTTTATGCCAGGCGTTTAACTTTATAGTAGACGATACACCCAATTCCAATTGCTAGCCTTTACATGCTTATATACTAGGCATGTATCTATGTAAAACTAAAAAAAATATATAAATAGCTAGGCGCAAAAGTTTTTGCTCTTGCTTTTCATTTAATTTTATTTCACACATGCAAAACATACACAAATAAACAGAGGCACACATGCACGTGTATATGTATTAAGCGATCCCATTTTGTTGCGCCCATGAAAAATTCAAACGACAAATCCGTTTGCAGCTTTTTTCGCCCAGCGTTCCAATTCCATTTTGTTCCATTGTTTTTGCCGTTCGCTAAAAACTTTTGCTATCAACAACAAACAAACTTTCTGGCGTCGGCAACGGAACAGCTGTTGGTACGGTGGGCGAAGTTGCTATTACAAGCGTTAAAATTTATAAGAATTGCTTAGCTAAAAAAACAGCAATTCGATACAAATAGAGTTTAGATGGTCTTAGTAACGAAAAAAATTCAACTATTGCACATCAGGTTTCTTTAAATTAAGCTTAAAACTATTGCTTAAAAACTTTTTTTCTTAGCTAGTATTTAATCTTTTTAAAGGCTCAAATTTAGGCGTAGTAACTAATTAACTAGCTTAAAACATAAAAAAACTGTGCAAGTTGAACTATAGCTATATGGATTAAGAATGGAGTTCAAAATATGCCTGGAAACAGAATTTTAGATCTATGGATTAAATAACAATTAATTTATTCAATTTAATTGCTAATCGTTTATTTGATAGCTATAAAAAATATAGGCGCAAGCTAAGCAAAACTTGGGCAAAACATTAAAAAAAACTGTTTCCAAAAAATTATTGGCCAAATTCCCATAGTGCAAAAGTCGGCATTTAGCAGTTTACTTAATTTTAACACCTTTTAAAAAAATACTGCAGCTCTTTGCCTACGTAGATCAAGAACAAATCTTAAAAAAATAATTAAACAGAGCTATGGGATTATAATGTATAATTTTTTAGTGTTTATGAAATTTACGTAATTTTCATATTTAAAGTTTTAAAAAATGTCGCATTTTTTTAGCAATAAAATAAAAGAAATTTTTGTTTCACAGCGAACGGCTTGAAAGGCATCGTAATAGGCTAGTGAAAAATCAATATAATCGCATTGCGATCAAAAGGCTGAAAACAGAACGGCTCAAAAGTTACTGCTCCAATAATGTTGGAAGTAGATGTTGTAGAAGTTGATGCAGACCGACCAAAATGAGGGCAAAAATTGGCCATAAGACTGGCTAACTGAGCTGCCAATGATATTTTCAGGCTGGGTTGGCGAATCTATAATTTCAGGCAAATGCATTTACTAAAAATAATTGTATTTTTAAAAATCTTTTTATGAAAAAAAATTATCGTTTTTTTGAGCCGTAAATAAAAATATGTTTTTGGCATTTTTCCTCCAACATGATTTTAGACATTTTATTTAGATTTAATTTTATACTTATTCAGCCGTGCCGGAAAAACAAAAATGCAAGCCGAACAATTTTATTTGGACTCGTTTTTGCGTGCTCCGGAAAACGAATTTTTTTCTTCGATAACTTCCCTTTTTATTTTCAATAAATTCGTAAATTTTGCTCATTTTTTCGATATGTTCTCCTGTTGCGTTGGCGCGAAATTACACAACGCATGTTAATTTTTGGGTTGAGTCAGAAAAAATAAAAATTAAGTTAATTGTCAATGAATATCTACCTTAAAGTTGGCATAAATAAAATATAAGAATATCAAATAAAATATAAAAAATTATTTCAGTATAAAATAGTTGCTTTTTTAAACCTATTTTTGCGATTCGTTTTAATTCCTCTTGCAACAAAACATTTGTTTTCAAACCATATGAAAAATTAGTTTTGGTGGAATTGGGAGCAGCAAATATTCGTTTTCAAAACGAATCCGAATAAATTGTTCGGGTTCGTTTTTCGGTGCACGGCTGATTGTTATATTATAGATAAACAGGTAGAAAAAACCTAAACACTAAAATGTACATATTACCTTATTTTTAATAAAAATGTTATTATAATAAAGATGAATTAATACGAAATTTTTAAAAAAAATTTTTTGAGAATTTAAAAATTATTTAATTAATAAAACAAAATGTTTTCTAAGTTTTTTTAGTTTAAAAGCATAAAAAAATACTTAAAATAGAATTTTGGCATTCTTGAAAATGAGACAAAAAAATTTTAAAACAAGAGCATAGTTCTTAAAATAAGACAAAAAAATCGTGCTATAATATTAAAATTCTTGAATTAGGAAATAAAAATATTAAATTTCAAACAAGACCAAAAATTCTAAAATTTATTTATTATTATGACCAAAAATTTGCTTATTAAAACAAGATTAAATTAAGATGAAAAAAGTCTCAAATTTAGGTTTTTAACGTAATAAAATTTCAAAATATTCTTAAAATAAGAAAAAAAATTCTTAAAACATAACCAAACGTTCTTAAATTAAGACTAAAGTCTTAAATAAAGAAAAAAAAGTTATATTTTCGCTACTTTTAGATTTCCACAATCTAAAAATAATATTAAAAGTGTTTAATTAAGAAAAAAAGCTTAAATTAGAGTAAGACCGAAAATTCTTAAATTAAGATTTAAAATTCTTAAAATACGATTTTGGCATATTGAAATTTCAAGATACAAATTAATTACATCTTGTAGATTACATTAACCGTTTTGCAAACACAACTAAATAAAATTGCACAAAACACACTACACTTTTATCTAATATAATTCCATATGCCACTAAAATACTTATTTCGACCACTGTGCAGCGTCGCTGCCAACACACTGACAGTTTCACAGACAACTTTCGTGCGGTGCGCGCTCAGAATGCTCGACGTTTCGGGTTTTCAGTTAATATTCGTTTGCCAAACTTGACGGTTTCCAAAGCAACAGACGGTCAGAGGCCGTTAAAGTGATTAAATGTTTTGAATTCGAAAATAACAAGTGAAGTGCTCCCAAAGACAAAGTCTAATAAATAAGTATAAAACAAAGTATTTTAGTTAAAAGGCGTGTTGCCAAGGCGCTAAGCAAACTACCAAATAAATAGAATAGTTTCATGCAGCAAACAAGCACATAATTATATAAGTGAAAGCCGTCTATAAAGATAACACTTAAAGAGCGACTAAATAAATAGCGCATAAAAATAAAAATAAAAAATAATTACATATTAAAGTAAACAAATAAAAATGGCGTGTTCTACAAAAGCATTAAAAGTTTTCTCATTAATATGGGACACAATCTTTATGGTGAGTGTTTGGAAATTCTAGAAGTTCTTAAAAGATTAAGTAGCTGAGAAAACTACCGAAATATGACAGAAAAGTGACAGGTGCCATAATAAATACTCGGTTATTTGAGACGGGCTTAGCACAGAAGTCGCTAAGTATTTATTTATTAAAAAAGTTGACTTATTTATATTTTGTTTTTTCAAAAATGTCTCCAATGTCAGCGATTAAGAGCGCGTGCTATAAATCTTTATCAACAGCATCTTGCAAAAACCTATTTATTAAAAGTGTCGAAATTATAATATAAAATAAAAGAAGAAATAAAAATTTTTAATTATAAATTAAACAACTGAGCGTATTTAAAAAATACTAGTTTTGTGTGCAATCCAAAAATAAGCTTAATGTTACGAGTAACTGATTAAATTCGCATTTGCAGTAAATTACACTAGCCAACATAAAATAAATACGTTTGACCAAAATATGCGCTAAACGGCAATTTGTGGTCGCTGTATATGTTGCCGGCAAACGATAACGATAAACGATTTTTAACAGAGATTTACTTCTATTAAAAAATTCTCAAATAAATACTTCAAAAGTAAACAAAGAATTCAGATAAAATAAATTGAATAATTCTTCTAAGTAGTACAATATATTATTTTTTGTATGAAGACCTTAATATGTCTCTTTATGTGATAAATACAGTCATCATTGATAAGCTGCCCGGTATACGAAATATTGCAAATAAAAAATATAAAACGAGATTTCAATAGCCATTGAAAGCCTTTGTTCCTGTCAACTCTAAGAACTTGTTAATTTTTCGCAAGATTTAACTGAAATAAGGACTCTTTGGCTACAACTTTCTTTATTATTACCACTAAAATATTCGTTTTTTTTATTCAACCGATTTTGCTAAAATGAGACTTAAAATTGTTTAACCAAGGCAGTCTATAAATATATTATTTCAGATGAAACATAATTAATTTTGAACTTATTCAGTTCAAAAATCACACTGTTCTTTTTTTTTGTTTGTTTAGAACATTTGTTTTGAACTATTAAATTTTTATATACAACGCTTTGTTAATTATATTTTTAGTTTTTTCATGTACAATTTGATAAATTAATTTTTACAAAATTTTAGTGAAAGCAAAAACGGTCACATACCGACGTACAACTTAAAAATTTAACATATTCGAAATTAAATTGCCTATATGTTTCATTAATAATAAATAAAATTAAACACAAAGTTAACTATTAAGCCCTTAGGAATAAATTATAAATAAACATCACATGAGTAAAAATAAAATTTATATTGTTTACTTATAAAATTTTTTATTTTTTTTTTTTAAATAAATAAAATAATAAAAATAAATAAAATAAAATAAAATAATAAAATAAAAAATTTTAAAATTATATAAGCACTATTTCTGCATTCTATATAACATTACAAAAATATATTCTAATTTTTTATGTTTTTATATATAAAATAAAATTTCATTTAAATTTAAAAGCAAAACGATAGTTTTAGCATAGCGGCACCAAAATGATTTTATTTATAAGGAAGGGTCTAAAAAGGGCTAAAAAAAATATTTGCAGAATATAGATTAGGTTAGTCAGGCTTTTAGGCACAGTACAAAATCCAACAGTGTCCATAATCGCTTAACAAAAAAATAAAAAATTTTTAATAAAAAATATTTTTTAAAAAGCCTCAGACAGCTCAGAGTAAAAAAATGCTTCAAAAATATTCAGTATTTAAGTCACAATTAAATAGAAAGTTAAAACACGTTAATTTAAATTGAGCCGTAAGTTATTAAGTTTCAAAACTAAAATTTTTAGGTTTTTGTTTTTAATCTTTGAATCGATCTGCATTGTCACATTTTATAAATCGTTGGGAATAGTTTTATGTTCCTTATTCAGCTAGGCCCTTTTGATAAGCCACCTTGTCATCGAAAGCGATTCGTAGTAAAACAAAAGTCTTTTTAAAAAATTAAGGACGATACAAGTTGTTTAAACATTTTTTTATAGTTAAAGCCAATCGAATTTACTGTATACTAACCTTATACACCTTTCTCGTGGTTTCTGGCAACCGCAAAAAGGGTTTTTTTTGGTAAAAAAATCGGTTTAAGCGCATTTGAAAGCAAGTCCCAATATTCGAGGGTTACCAAACTACGAAATAAATACAAGTCCCGTATATTCATTGGGATTAACTATAGCCAAATTTTAAGCTAATTCTACTTTTTAAAATTTGTATTAAGAATTTTGGGATAAATGGGGTCGAGGGTTCACGAAATAAATATAAGTCTAGTTATCGGTTTTTTTTACTGTTTTTATCTTGATCCCAAGTTTTTAGCATAGGTCGTTAAAATTAGGTTAATTTTGTTGGCTAGTGTTTCGGTTCAATCGATTTTTCACAATGAAAAATTGCGCGTAAAAAGTGAAAAAATTTACAATATCTTAAAATTTCATTATATTTACTTAATTTTAATCAAATTTAATCTATATTATATTCTATATTATAGTTTCTTTTTTTGAATTCTCAAAGCAAAATCGTTTCCACCGATCACAGGTCAACCAACCTAGTTCTTTTTGAATTGAGGTTAATTTTGTTGGCTAGTGTATCCTATCAGCGGGCTGCAAAGCTTTTTAAAATGACCCAGAAGTCTTTATAAAAAGTAAAAAAATATGTACACAATAATACGAAGACATACAAAACTTTGTTTTATATGCTGATATCTCGAATTAAAATCGTCTTTATAAAAAGTAGAAACAAATATATTAATTAAATTTAGTTATAGTTAATCTTGAGACACACAATAATGCGGAGACATACAAAATTTTGTTTTTTTACGCTGATATCTCGAATTAAAATCGAAATCATTTTGAACGATCTTAAGTTATAGGCATAGGCCAAACTTTAACCTAACCTACTCATTGAATTGAGTTTAATTTTGTTGTCTCGTGTAAAAATTTAAAAAATTTTGCTGTAGTTAATGCCAATGAAAGTTACTGTATTCGTTTTGTACTTAACTTGTGAATAGTTTTATTTGTTTTGGTTTTTAAATGTTGCCTTGAATTAAAATCGAAATCATTTTTAGCGATCTCAATTTAAAAGCATGCAGCGCACTTTAAGCAAGCTCATTAAATTGAGCTTGATTTTGTTGACTAGTGTAATTACATTTTAAGTTCATTCAAGTTTTTTATTTTTGGGCATTGTTCATGTTTGTTAATATATGTTTTTAGTACTACATACAACAAAAATTGTTTATATTTTAAGCAAAGAAAATAAACCACCTTGACTTGTATGCATAAACATCTAAAAAAAAGGTAAAATATTGGGGTAGTACAGTCAAGTAGTCTATAAAATAAAAATATATTGATACAGCTGAAATGCGATTTTGGCGCGTAAGTAATTATGCAATTTGTTTTTGTTAAAATTTAAATTAATTTTGAAGGTTTGCCGTAAAACATAAAACAATATCATTCTAATGCAAATGCCTATGGCTGCCGGGTGTTAAATTTGTTGGTTTTATTTTGTGTTTTTTTTACAAAGAGGGCGCTGCTGCGGTATCAAATGTTAAAAGTTAATTGTTTAGCGGAAATTCAAGTTTATTCTTTTTTTTTTTATATTTTATGTGCACAAGTTGTTAATTTAAATTGATTAAGTTACAAAATTGTTAACAGATATTGAGATACTGCCCCACTTAGCTTACAGTAGCGCACTTGGGCAGATACAATTTTTTTTAAATATTTTTTGATGTGGTCTGTTTGCGAAAGTTTATAGCTGACATTGCTCTGCAGCATTTCAAAATATTAAATTCTATATAAAATATAGCTTTATATCTAATGGCATGTTTATTTTTGGGCTTTGTTGTACTACATTTGGTTTTTTTTATTTTGTTGAAAAAGCAAATACCAAACAACAACAACAAATATTTTGCTCGTTTGCCTAAGTTCAAAAAAAAAAAAAGCAGACAAAAACTTGGTCACCCACGCCACAAAACTTGCCCCTGAACAAAAAGGCGTTCGTTTGGTCTACGACAAACTAAAACAAAATTTTTTCAGTTTATTTAACATTTGCATGAAAAATGTTTGTATATTTTTTTAGTTTTGTAGTTTTTGTAGTTTTCTTTACAAAATAATAGTCGCAGACGCATCTGAGATACTGATGTCATTGCCCAGTTCGACATATAGTCTCAACACGTCGCAACATTGCAAAAACAAAAAAAATTCCACGCAAACAATCCATAAATTTGGCTAAAGTTTTTGGGTAATAACTTTAAAAACTGATATTGCTGTCTAGGGTAAAATTCCAAATTTAAATACGCAGCAAAAAAGAACCCAAAAAAAAATAGATAGATAATTTCAAAACTAACAGCGCGCAGATGATGCGATGCGCGTGTCATTGGTGCGCCATGCGGCGTATACGCAATTTTTCCGCCTTGGTTCCATTTGAGTAAGCTTTGATTTAATGCGAAGCGTTTTAAATGTTTTCATGTTTTATTCTGTGGGTATATTTTTTTATTTTTTGACTGCTTAGGGACTGGGAATAATTACTTCAGTGTGTGCTTTTAATTAAAAAAAAAAAACATCTGCCTTTATTTGAGGTAGGGCACAACCTTTTTCGATTCTAGTTGCGTTCCCATTTGGTTTAATTATGCGACCTTACGCATGTCTACTGAACATCTGAGAAACCCACATAAATCTAGTCATTCAATGACATTTGCCTGGTTACAGTAGGCTTTAATTTATGTACATATTGTTCAAATTCTTCAATTTGGCAAGCATCTCTAATGAGCACGCCGCAAATAAAGTACTCTTAAATTTTTATAGTACTCGGCATTAGCGATGCCCAACTTGCTTATCGGTCAATTAAGTGATCTTAAGTTTTGCTTATCTGTAATTGTGCTAAAAGATTTTTATTTGCTTAGTCTAGTTTTTGTAGAAAAGGTTATGCATTTAAAAGAAAAGAAGAGCTCTTGAAAAGATAGTAGCTTTTAATTGTGCTTTCGTGTGAAATAATTGGAGGTTACAATTTTTATAAAAATAACTTTTTTTTAAGGCCAAGACACATCTGCTTATAAAAAATTGTGAACCAAATCATTAGACATTTAAAGTTCCAATTTAATCTTTGGGAAAGTGTTTTTTTGTTAACTCCAAAATGTCTTATTTTTCAAAACAAAAAAAATTATCGCAATCGATTATCTTTCTCTGTCTAGAAGCATATTTTTGTTTCAAATGTCCAGTATAGTACCGATATTAACTGATAAAGTAGAAAATTAAAAAAAAATGCTCTCGTGTGCAATATTTTTTTTTTTTAACAAACCATTATTTTACGCTTTAGCATTAATATGATTTTTTAAAAAAAAATGGATACAAATAAATACTTCAATGTATGGTTATTGATTTAAAAAAAAAAAAATAATAAAAAAAAATTATTTTTTTTTTTAATTATTATTATTGTTATTTTTATTTCGCAGTAAATTCATTCGAAAAAAAATACAATTCTTTTTATTTGTGATAACACGACAAATTACTTTTAAAATTAAAACAAAAGTATAAAAAAAGAATTTGAAAAAAATTTATAAAAGTTCAGTCAAATTCTATCTTTCAGTGAAAAAAAAATTATTCAAATAAAACAAAAACATAAAAATATTTTTTTTTTTATTTTAAATTCCAAGTTTTATGTTTCATTGAAAAAAAATGTATACAAAAAAGATAGAAATACTGTAAAACATTAAAAAAATATTAAACATTTTTATAAAAATTACAAATTTTGAATTTTCAGTGAAAAAAAATATATTCAAATAAAACAAATATGTGAAAAAAATTTATTTTAAATATAACAAAATCATTTTTTTTTTAATATGCCAAGTTGTATCCTTAATAAAGAAAAAAATATTCAAATAAAATAAAAATATATAAAAAAAAATTTTTTTAGTTCAACATTATTATGAAAATTACAAATTTTATCTTTCATTGAAAAAAATGTATTCAAATAAAATAGAAATGCTTAAAAAAATTTAAATTAACTCAAAATTTTTTCATAAAAACTCGAAATTTTGTCTCATTGAAAAAAAAAATATTTCAAATAAAAAAAATAGGTGTGTTAAAAAAATGTATTTTATATTTTTATAAAAATTCAAAATTTTATGTTTCATTAAAAAAAAATTTATGCAAAAAAAACCTGAAATGATTAAAAAAAATTTATTTTAAATTAAAAAAATCAACATTTTTATAAAAATTCAAAATTTTATGTTTCATTAAAAAAAAAATATATGCAAATAAAATAAAATGCTTAAAAAAATGTAACAAAAATCAAAATTTTTTATAAAAACTCAAAATTTTATCTTTCACTGAATAAAATACATTCAAATAAAAAAAATGTATTTAAAATTTAAATATAATTAAATTTACAAAAGTAAATATTCAAATATTCAAATTAAATAAAATGTTTAAAAAAATTTAAAAAAAATATCTTTATTTTTTTATAAAAAGTCAAAATTGTATCTTTTATTATAAAAAAAAAATATTAAAATATCTTTATTCGTTTACGACATTTGTCTTGTCAAAGAAAGGCCTAGCTGTATATTCAGTTATCGATAACTCGATAAATAATCGCAATTTTACAAAAAGTGATCCGCTTCACTTATTCTCTCCTATATGCAAATATTGCAAATGTGTCAGACTACAAGTTCTTTTAACCAAAACGTTTATCATCGACTTGGTTATCAATTCGGCAAATATTAGATAAGATTACATCTAGAACATGGTATTTACCCAGGCCCATAGTATTCAAAAGGGACTGTAGATTTGAAATAAGCATTGAAAACTCAAATTCTTCAGCAAAAAGGAGAGACCCTGCGATTGTCACCACCGCACCTTTACTTTTTACTTAGCGACCCTGCTTCCATGCCCAGAAGTCATGTCTGTTTGCTCTTCTTAGCAAGTTGTGACTGTCACTTCTTCCGCAAAGCGACCAATATCTCACAGTCTTCACAGTTGCTCTTCTTACCTAATCTTCCTAGTTAGTTTTTTTTATTCCCATTACTTAGTAGTACATTTTTATGATAGTCGCTCGTAATCTAGACCCACTTTTTATAGACTTAAGTAGAAAAACATTTATAAGTAGGTTTTTATGTGTTTTAAATTACACTCAGAGACTCATATGAACATTAATATCTTATATAGGTGCGAACATACCCAAAGTTTTTGTCGGTGTCTACTTATCTCAAGTATCATGACAAGTCATACCCACCCAGAGGCACAAAGTATTGTAAATTACAATAAAATTTTGCTTAGACTTTATGTAAGGCCGTATGATTTTGATTGCAGTCAAGTGCAAAAAATCAACTTGGGGATTGCTATTAAAAAAACCTATAAAAGCTTTGACCTATTAGAAGCTTTGATGACTATTTTGCAATATAACAAAGGCAGAGTGCACGACAGTGAGATACACTGCATTTAATTTTTCAGAAAAAAAATTAATGTCTGCTTTAATTTTGAACGATAACACTAGTTTACGCGAAAAATGAACATCCTAAAAAAGTGTTTTTTAGGGTAATTTTGGGTCGAGAAACATGAAAATGGCAATCCTTTTTTTTCTTAAGCACCGTTTACGATATTTTTTCGAAAAACATGTTTTTGGGCAGTTATTCGTCAATATCTCGTGAACAACATTTTGTATATGGTTCCATAGCATCTACAATTCTTACCCGATTTTAAAGATCTTAGACTTGAAATGTTCGTAAAAGGATTCACTTTCAGCTTAAAGCTTAACATAATTTTTTAAAAAATTTTTCGTTAATAAAAACCAAATCGAAAATTTGTAATTTTGAAAAATGGTCAATATAACACTTTGTTCGACTTTAGTTGCTTGCAACTTTAATAATTTTTATAAAATCTCTTCATAATTATATAAAACTGTAAAGAGCACATTAATACCTTTCGATGTAATTATCTTTCATGTCGATACAAAATTGTGTTCACGAGATATTGACGAATAACTGAAATAAGTGCCCACAAATATGTTTTTCGAAAAAATCTCGAAAACAGTGCTTGAGACCCATACGCAGCATGGAAAAATTTCGCAAGAAATGTCAAAACTACATACAATACAAAAAATTACCTTTTTTGGTATTTTTTTTTCATATGAAGTTTTGACATTTCGTGCGAAATTTTTTGCATGCTGCGTATGGGCCTTTAAGAAAGAAAAAAAGGATTGCCATTTTCGTGTTTCTCGACCCAAAATTACCTTAAAAAACACTTTTTTACGAAGGTTCATTTTTCGTGTAAACTAGTGTAATCGATCATGCCTTTCTTTTTATTTTTATCAAATTTGCTAATAGTAAATAAAAATACAAGACGATCTGCATTTATATTTTGAAGCAAATTAATTAATTAATTCTAGATACAGTCACTTTTTTTTAGAGTTACACTTATATCAAAGTGTACAGAAACTGACTTAACTAACTAACTTAAAGTTGGCATAAATACAATCTAAGAATATCAAAGAATATTTAAAAAATTTGTTGAGTATAAAATGCGTACTTTTTTTAAACCTATTTTGCCTATTCGTTTTAATGCCTCTTGCAACAAAACATTCGGTTCAAACCACATAAAAAATTCATTCAGGTGAAATTGGAAGCACCAAACAATCGTATTCAAAACGAATCCGCATCAAATTTTTGATTTGGCTGATTGTCTTTCTTTGTGCTTTTTTTAGATGAACTTATGTTTGCATCTACATTTTTGGTCAAACTATAAAAGAACAAGGTTTTGTGAAAAGAGAGAAAAACGTATCAAAAATTAAATTAATATTTTGGATTGTTTTTATAAAGAACTACTTTATATTCACCAATTACTTATTATTCTTGATTATTTTTAAGCTTTAACTTGTTTAATTTAAAACAAAATAATTTTAAGATTTAAAGTTTTTAAACATTAAAAATTTACAACAGAAATCATACCAGCACCAAATTGGCTGTTAAGCAGTGTAATACACAGCTTTCGGTCTAACATTTAGGGTCTCCGTATTCTAGATGTTCGTATAGTCAAACGGACGTATAGACGGCTGACTCAGTCACTAAATATGTAATTTATGTGTAAGTTTTGTAATGCTGCCAAGTAAATAACTAAATTTATTTACCATAACAGATGCCAACAATTAAAATGTTGCCTATACCGCACTCATTGTCCACCTCCGCAACGCTCAAAGGCACCTAGACTCGTTCATTAATTTGCATAATTGCAATTGAATACTCAGCCTTAACCAATTGACTTCCAAATTAATAAGCCACAAGCCGCAAATATTAATATTCTTGCTTGTTTTTATATACCTATATATATATGTATATATATTTTTATTAATCAGTGGCCTCAATTCGATTACACTAATAGCTCTTTGGATCTTACATTGTACATAAATGGCAGGCAGAGACAAGACAGACATTTAAATTGGAAAAACTGCCTATATATATAACCGGTTAGATATGAATTGTTTTTACTTTATTTGACAAATTACCACAAAAGTTGGCCAAGTGCGCCTAGACTTGTGCCCATAAGTGTGATTTAGACACGCCAATAGTACTCGCACATAAATATGTACATAAGCAGACATATGCATATTATGCTGGCATGATTAATTAAACAAATTACTCACATTTCCGTTTATTTGTTAACAATTGTAAAAGCCTTAAGTAAATGAAGCTAACTTGTCTGTCTGTCAAGGGAATCGAACAATAAGTTTCAAGTCTTAACCTCCAGAGAGAAGGGGCCAAGATGACGAGAAAAGTCATGTCAGTTTGCTTCATTCATAATGCTAAGTAGTTGGCCTTTTCAATGGATTTCAAAAAAGTATTTGCGCCATTAGAATTTACAATTGTGGTATGCAACTAGTTGCCGAGATACATGACTTTTAGTAATACTTTGTGGAAATATTTATTACGCCATTATTCAGATATTTTGTGCTCGGACTGTGTTTATAGATAGCATTCCAAAATGTGTCGATACTCGAAATGTTTAAATTCGCATGCTTATACGAAAACATGAGGCTATGTTTTTCAAAGTCTATATATTGTATATAATATATATATATATATATATAAGTATGGCAGATTTTTAACGCAATAATTTGCATTGTTTGTCAAAACAACTAGTTTCTTAGAGAAAGTGTCATAACTATATATACAAAAACGACAACAGTGCGTATGCGTGATGTGCATGTTAATGTATGTAAATGTTTATGAATCATTAGGTGTTTTATGTTTTTATTGTAACACTTAAAACTACATTTAAAATGATGTCATTAATTAAATTAAAGTGTATTCTTATGCAAAATAATATAGTAGGCTCAACATAAAAGTGTGACCAAAATATAAGAAAACCGATGGAACATTTAGTACCTAATATTAATTTTTAATATTATTGTCGTAGAAGGTGACTAAGCAGGTATATCAAGATCTGGGTGCTTTGAGCTGCTAACCTTATCTTAAAGAAAGATGCTTCGGATATGATAGAAACATTTCGTCCCCAGCTTCATTCCGTTCTTCGCTCCGAGAAGGAGCTTTGAAACTGTTGTAGTAAATTTTTAAGTCTTTAACTTTTTCTTAAGTAAAACATTTTTTATATTCTAATTTCGCGCAAAAATAAGAGCTAATAATAAAGAAGTAAGGTCACATTTACAAAACATATGACTGTATAACAAAAAGATGGTCACACTGCTTTATATGTTTAGACTGTACAGTTCCATGGTTCATAAAAAGTGCTTCCTACCGCCATCTTAATCAATAAAGCATTTCCGGATTAAAAGATCCCATCGCGTCTTCTTAGTCTAAGAAGAAAATATTATATCTGTTAATAAACAAAACTAAGAAGTTTTAATTTAACTATTTAATAAAGCAAGTACGGCTGTACCAAATTTTATGCTTCTATGGATTAACATACGCCACGTATACAATAAGGATAGTTATGAAAACAAAATGTATTTATTTAGTATGTTATGGCTTCTTTGATAATATCTTGAGAAAAGATAGGCGAATTTCATTCAAATTTTTTTTCAATAATAGCAATATATGGGAATTTCCAAAATGGAGAATATGAACGTCGCAAGAATTCTAAGTGAAATAAGGCCAGAACTTGAATATATATTTAGATTTAAACATATAAATAGAAGCTCTTAGGAAACTGATTTAAGGCGTAGTTCTGATAGAAAAGATTTTGACAAAAAAGGAAGCTAGTCGCACGTGACAAAAGTATAAGTGATCTTCACGGCATAGATTGTCGATAACAGCGAAACTTGGTAGCACATTTATAAGGGAAAAATTTTTAAATATTATGCAATAGTGTCGCTATTCAATGTTTTTGTTTTAATAAAAAAAACTCTCTTACTTTTTTAAAATTTAATATTAAACGCAGTCGCACGTGCATTTTGCAGGCATGCTGCAATGAATTTTACAGGTGACGCAATAAAATGTGCGAGTTTGGCTGCGCAGATAACTGGTTCAAATTTGTGTGTTAGCTTTATGAAATAGTGGTTCAATTTTGATCAGCACTATTAAAGTGGAACGTTCACATGCCCTTAAGTCAAATATTGGGATTATTTAGAATTACAATTTTTTTTACTCGACTAGTTCGCAAAGAGTGTCATGCAATAAAAAAAAAACCTCGAGCAGTTTCAACGCAGAACCACAAAAAAAAAAAATTGTCATCACCTGGGGCATATGTTTTGTTTTTTATATTTAAACGTGCTGAATCCGCATACGCTTGGCCCAACGGGTCAGCCTCTATCCTCACCTCTAAAAATTTCGAAAAACTTTTTTCGAGACTGGTTGTCCGGCGAGGTTTTTTATACGTTTTTAGAGTCACTGAATCTGAGTCCGAAAAACACCAGCACGTCAGGTTTCTAAGATAATATCCATAATACCTTGTATTTTTGTGTCGTTTTTTGAGGTTTTATCAGAATTCTAACGTGATGCGGTTTTTTGGAGTTCCTTAAAAACTTATAGAAAATATGGTCAGACCTCTGAAGCTGAAAATCGATTTTATATGATAACATGATCTCAAAAGCTCCATAGAAAAGCTTTTTTGAGTCCTGGTGTCCGACGATATTTTTCTATGTTTTTGGGGGTCACTGAATCCGAATTCGAGGTCAAAACTGAACCGTCGGTTTTTTGAGATAGTCTCAATATACTTCGTTTTGTGCGCTCTTTTGAGATTAGTATAAAAGCCAGATACATTCGGCCAATGCTGTTAACGGATTCGGACTCAGCACGTCAACATCTATAAGAAATCATATGCCTCGACCCCAGGTTCCGACATTCTTGTGGCTGTATAAGCAAAGGTTTGCCGCTAATTGCTAGACAGAACACGCTGCTCAGTCACCAGATATGCCCAGACTCGGGGCAGCCAAGAAGGAAAGTTTTTCTTTCTCTGCACCTGCATTGCCCTATCCTCTAGAACGAAACGATTCTCCAAAATTTTATAAAATGCAAATATTTTAAGCCTGAGTATCTGTTTTTGTTCCTCAAACTTTGACAAGCCATAGAGCACATCGTCCTATTTTTTCGAACTCTATTTGAGCTGCTTCTCTTTGTTTCTCTTTTTTTTCAAAACTCCTGAGCGCTTTAACGTGTCCCTGACTCTAGCTGAAGCTTTGCCATTGCTCTCATTTGAACCGCAGTCAATGATCTTCTTCACGATTCCGATATCATCTTAAATCAGCGTTTTTTAATCCAACATCACTTTAACTCTCGGAGTGTGCATTGCCTTTATTCCAGCCTTTCCTATAAAGGAGCTATCTGGATGGCAGAAAATCTCTATTAATTGTAGACCCCGCCGTTCGGATTCGGCTATAAACTGTAGGTCCCTGTTCTCTTCGAACAGTTATTAATAGAGATCCCCATGCTTCACCTAGGGGCGACTGACAAAATAGTCAGTCAAGGAAATTGAGCTCTGGGACAAAACCTAAACTTACGAAAAAAGCGCGCAATTATCTATTACCACTTGTAAGGGGTGTTTTTTTAAGAGCATTCAAGCTTTAATTTGCATTTAGCATTTATTTTTTAAAAATTAATTAATCTAAATTTAAATATCATGATGGGGTGGAGTAAATCAATGAAAACTGTTTCAGCTTTAATTTAATTCAATGCATAATAAATTAATAAATACAAAAAATCGTATCGCTGTCATAAACATTAGAAAAATGAAAGTACAGTGGTCTACACGCGGGTGCGGGGTATGTAACCGAAAGCCTCCTATATGCCCAAGTCTCACACATGTCACGTTTCGGAAATAAACAGCAGCATTTGCTGCTATTGCCCACATAGTGTTATATTTTACAACTGCAATACAACGCGTATACTTAATGTGTGATATATGTAAAAACGAAGACCTCAACTTTGACACATTTTTTTTTTTGTTTACAGCTTTTTGGACTCGTTGTCATTGGCCTTGGGATACACATCATCATTAAGTTTGAACATTTCAACACAGCGGCATTTGTCATTATTGCACTGGGCGTGGTTGTAGTTCTATCCGCACTCTTCGGTTCATTGGGCGCCACACGTGAGAGCAGTCGTATGTCAAAAACGGTAAGAATAATAACAATAACAATAATAATAAAAATAAAAGACATTCTAAAACTAACTGTTATGTTTATGTATTTCCTAAACAGTTTGTGGGCATATTAATAGTTTTAATCATTGTGCAAGTATTGGTTGTGGGCTTCTTTTGGATATTCCAAACATCTTTGCTTATCAATGTGGACAAGACATTTGATCAGTTGTGGCGTGATCAGCCCGTGCCCATAAAGCCCGGAAATGCCAGCCAAATAGCCAGCCTAGAACGTTGGGTAAGTACTGGCTTGTACATACATAGCAACATGTCTATAAGGTTTTTCTTTTGCAGCTCGATTGTTGCGGCAATGTGGGTCCCAAAGATTATCTGCTGCCGCCAAATAGCTGCTACAATACCGAAACCGACAAACTGAATATTGAAGGTTGCCGCCAAAAGTTTTTGGACTACATTGCCGAACGTTGGACAACATTCAATATATTCGCTTTGGTCTTGGTTGCCGTCGAGGTGCGTCATAGTCAACCAAAGAGTATCTACATTTGGCTAATTGATTTTGTATTCCATTCACAGCTTATTTGCGCCATTCTCGCCTACGTTTTGGCCAACAGCATTGTGAATCGCTGGCGACGCTCAAAGTATTTTCCAAAATAATTAGAAACTGCAGCACTTAATACAATTACTCAAGGCCAAAGAATTCTTCGCTACTGTGCAAATACTTGAAACATTTACTAGAGATACTTATAGTAGAAGTGTCTACAAGGGCATGCATGCTTTTAAGAGCATTTGCTAGTCTACCTCATCTTCGTTTACATGAAACTTGTGCACCGATCTACTCAACAAGTGCCAAATGCAGTGTTCCAGCGCCCAGTTCGAAATATCTAAAAATCTTTATGTACTTTATATACTATATATATAATATTTATATGCAAACAATGTATTTTTTTTCGTGTAAATTCAATAATTCTCATAAAAATGTCACAAATGCAAGTCATTTATTTTCATTAAACGTTAAAAACAGTATATAGTTTTTGTTTTTTTTATTTACCTATAATGCCAGTCATGGTAGTACGAGTATTTTGGACATCTGATTCGGGCCACCCGCTGCACTTAAAAACAATTTCAATGCTAATTCACTCAACATTTGGGCCAAAAGGTAACCAAACCAAAAGACATATGGATGGAACATTTATAGAACACATTTGTTGACATCATTGTTTTGTTTTTGAGCATTGCTACGAATGCCTTATACTCTATATATATGTATCTATAACCGTACGAATCTTGGCAGCCCGCAGTTTCCGTTAGAGTCTGTTGTCTTAAGCGGCACATGTCTAATTTTTTTTTTCTTCTTCTATCTTTCGGTATGACAGAGTGTGGGCGCCTTAAACGAATTTTCATATGTGACTATGCTTTTGATTTATATACACTTTATAAATAGAAGGGTATTTTAGATATCTGAATTAGTTTGTAACGCATTGAATGAGTCATATTAGCATTTTGATTAGCATCACCAGACGATTGCACTTCTGTGCAAAATTGTTAAAAGTTGAAACCAGGTGTCGCCAACTTTTGAAAGATTGACCCACTTAATAACTTCAAATAATACACTTTAATTGCGAAAATAAAACTATATTATCTGTCTATCGAATTATTATATATATTTAAAGACTGTTTTAATATGAAAATATCTTTGGTATAAATAACTCTTAAATAGTAAAATTTTAATTGCTTTTGTCATACGGCTAAAAATGTTTGACGATCCCTGGTCTCTCTACTAAGAGAGCGATTAAAACTTGTTCTGGCACGCCTTTATAAGAAGAATGCCAGTACCTTTTGATAAGAATTAAAAATTATTATTTTCAGGTTTTGGCTTAAAAATTGTATAAGCGTTTACCGGTTTTTACCCCGATTTTTCGAAATACTCTGTTTGGAGAACTATGGTATAATGAATTCTTTGTAGAAGTATCTCGCTTACCTTTCACTGGGAAAGCCCTGCTTTGAAGACCTGGGTAGTCTGGCAAATCTGCCCATAACGAACTTTGCTCTTTTTATCGAATCCTCAAAATGATTCAGCAAGCAGGACGATTAGGCGATTTTGGGCACCCACTGGCTATTTTACCTTCCCCACACCCACCATTTGTACTCTCCTCCACCTACCATTCCCTTCTCTTTACTCCTCCTGTCACCTAAATATATAAGACTTAGAAAATTAAAATATTTCATAGGCTGGATTTTATTTTTCGAGCTTCATTTTGTGCAAACGGTCTAAGTATTACTGCTTCCAAACGTAAATAAAATAAAACATTGCAAAAGTTATTCAAAATATTTCGATAGAACAATTTTAATTTGATAATTTTTAATATTTAAAAAAAATACTTACTGAAAATATTTAACTTGGTTCCAAGTTAATGGACTTGCTAAAACGTAACGTGGAGCTATATAAAAATCATATTAATTAAAATCTTTATTTACTCTAATATTCAGATTCCGTTTGGCAGTTACATTTTTTATAGTTTAGCTTAAAGAATAAAATTACAAAATTAATATAGTTTTTAAAATTTCTCAATTTTAATAATAATTTAAAATCAAGAACTAAGAACCCTCTGTAAGCAAAACAAAAACTATGTGCCTTAGTGTAACTATCATCTACTATATAAATTTATTTATTTATTTATTTGTCTACTACAAAAATAGTTTTATATGTAAGTATATATTTTTATTTTATTTTTATTTTTTATTTTTATTCCATGGCATTAATATTAAGTTTTAACAGATAAAAGAAATGTATACAGAGTTTAGCTGACTTAGCTTTTCAACTGAAAGGTTAATCTTAAAAATATTATATTAAGTTTGCAATAACAATATTAATTTGTTATGTAAGTATATATGAAATATAATAAGTTGAAGTAAATTTGAAAAGAGTAAATTTTGTGTAATACATTAAAAATAAACCAAACAGTCTATGAAGTAGTATCCCTAGTATTATTATCCACTATTATGTACTTCTCGGTACAATGCGCTCTCAACTGTATTATTTTATATATGTTTTATAAAAAACACATCGATTAAAATATTGGTTTTGTAATTAGGGTGTTAAGTATATAAAATGTATTTTTTAAATAAATCATTAATCAAGAATTTCTTGGATAATTCGACTTTTTTGAGCTCCTCAAAATAATTTATTACAAAAATAATTCGATTAAACAAAAAATTAATTATTTTTTTACGATTTTGGACAGTTTTGTAATTTAAGTAATGAATAATTGTAATAAATTACATTACAAAATCTACCAATAATTCAATAATTATTCCCTTCGTGTAGGTGCATTAGGGTGGCCATTTTTGCAACATCTCACGATTTTAATAACGGCACCCCCTAAAAAGTTTCCTTTTTACCTGCATATAGCGCCTGTAAAATTTAAAGGCGATCCGAATGTATTTGATGGACGCGAAAATAGGTCAGAAACACGCAAAAACGAATCCGAATAAAATTTTTCGGTTTGTTTTTTTCGTTTTCCGGAGCACTGCTGATATTCGTTTTCTTTTTTCGGAGCACGACTGAAATAGGTCTAAAATAGACGTTTAAGCTTAATTTACGAAAAAGCGGCGTATTTGTTAAGAACCGGTTTTATTCGAAATTCACAGATTTCATTGCAATTACTAGTACATATATAGCGCTGGGGATTGACATACTATATTTCCGGCATAATTTAATGGAACTATGCATTGCGATAATTGTTACTTGGATTATAATAGTTACAAGTAGCATATTTCAGGGGCAATTCAAAGTATAATACTAGTTTAATGAGTATTACAGGGTTAATAATTTAATTAATTAATGTACTAGTTGCCTCAAGTTCACCCAGATATAGATATGGCAATCTCATCTCAACTAATCTATCTATCATATAATAATTGCAACTTTGAAGGTTACAGAAATTCTCGTTTAAAAGAAAATCTATTTTTTTGAAGTGTATCCATTCTTCGACACCCGGAAACCGGTTCTGCCGTCACATTTATTTGTGAGTTTTCTTTTGATTTTTGTTTAATATGCTCTGCGTTATGTGTGGACTGTGGCTATTGCATTTTCCTCGGAGCAACAGAACGTCGCACGTTGGCGACAAAATCTCCGATCGCCATTGGGTTAATCGGCAATCTGGCAGTGCGGCCATAAGATGTTGATGTCGCTGCCGCGAGCCAAAGTCAGATGATGGCTGTTCCGAGCAAGGTGCGCACGGCGGCTATAAATCTGTGAGAAAAAAACGCTTTGGAAATTTATTTAAAAACGAAAAGTAAATTATTAAATATTTAATACGTATATTGCGAGTGACATGTGAATTTCGAAAATGTATTGCACCACGCGAACTTTGAGATACATTTTGATTCTAATCAATGGGATTATTGCTGTAAGTATTTTGTAATGTGAATAGTGAAATATCTCATCATTTGCCAAAAATAAAAATGTTTTTCGGCCATAGAACTATGTAGGTGTACTAAAGCGCAAAATTTATTTATTTTATTTGTGGTTGAATGATGCGATTTCTGGGCATGTGTCATACGAGTGAGCGTGCGTCCAACTAATTAACTCAAATCCTTTGTAGCTTTTGGGTGTGTTGCTCATCTGGTATGGCGCTTGGCTTTTACACAGCATTGGAGAGCAGCATCTGGACAATGGCGAAAGCCTGGCAGCTTTTGTTTCTATACTAATGGGCATTGTTGTGGTGGTCTCCAGCATCTTTGGCACTGTGGCCTTGGGCATGGAATCCAAAACTATGCTGACATGTGTAGGTATATTTTGTGTAACCAAAAATCTGAAACTCATTCACTTTTTAAATCTCTAGTATGCAGTATTGTTATTAGTACTATTCGTCATACAGTTCATCATGTTCAGCATAAGCTATGGAGCTAGTAAGGATGCTTTGCCAGCCAGACTTATACAAGGCTTTGAGGAACTCTTGGATGTGCGTCATACGGGCAACAGCAGCTTGAATGCCTATGAAGAGTGGGTAAGTTACTGACAAGCGCGGATCCAGCAAAAAGTTTTGGAATTGCGTCTAAAATATATTCACAGTGTTATTTTTATTTATTTAATTTTGGAATTTAAAAATTCAAATTCGTAAGAAATGTCATGGATTCCGGAGCCCAGCAAGCGCTTCAATCCAAATTTGTAAGAAACTCTAATATTTCTGGGGATAGCTCCCATATTTTTAATAATAATAATTCGAGGATTCCAGAACCCAAGAACAATTCTAAGCAAAAATTTAAAAAAACCCAAATTTGTTAGAAACTCAAATATTTCAAGGGTTATAGGAATTACACAGATAACTCAAGCTCGAGTAGCCCTTACCTCCTTTGAATGAATCATATATATTTCCAAGGGATCCCTAACCTGCAGTTCAAAATTTGTTCTTAGTATTTTTCTAAAAATAATATCTCGAGAGTTCCGGAACCAAAAAGTTCCCTTTACCAAAAATTCTAAAAAACATATTGAGGATTCCGGTACTTGCTTCCCTTATTTGTAAAGAACTTAGTTAGTTCAAGGGTTATAAAACTTGAGAAATGGGCTCTGCCAAATTTGTAAGAAATTTAGATAACTCAAGAGTTCCGGAGACCAAAAAGCGCTTTTCTCCAAATTCATAAAAAAAAAATTATTTCCAGTGTTAATTTGAGTAATAATAATAATTCGAGTGCTCTGGAACACAAGAGAAACCCTTCAAACTGTAAAAATCTTAGATAACTTGAGGATTCGGGAAATTCCATCCCAAAGCAAGAAACTCATATAGCTCAAGGGTTCCGGAGACCGAAAAGCACTCTCCTCCTCTGTAAAAATAAAATTTATTCCCAGTGTTATTTTCAAACATAATAACTCGAAGGTTCCGGAAGCCAAGAGTAAATTGTAGGAATCGCAGATAAGTCGGGGATACCGGAGACCCTTTCCCGAATTTGATAGTAATACAGATAACTGAAGGGTTCCGGAGCCCGATAAGCCCTCTCCTCCAAATTTTTAAGAAACTCTCATACATATATATATAATATTACAGCTACATTGCTGTGGCCGCAACAGCGCCGAGGACTATATACTAATCGAGAAGGAGCTGGCGCCCAGCTGTTGCTATGAGCACGATTGCACCAAGGTCATGAATCTATTTTTGGAAGGCTGTGCACCAAAGTTTAGGCAATATATGAGCGAAAAAACAGCGAATTTTAATATATTAAGTTGGTTCCTCATAATCACAGAGGTAAAAGTGCTCAGAAGTAACTTGGTCAATAAAAGACTTATGAAAAACTTTCATTCTAGATCCTGGGATCCGTCAGCGGCTGTTATATGGTCGATAGCATACGAAATCATCGCGATCGCGTACGTTTCTATAACTAGATTGTATGTTGTTGTTAACACTGTATTATTAAACGAATATTTAGTTTAGTATTCGATAACTTTGTAACTATTAGCTTTAAGTTCTGTCAATTGTGATTGTTTATTAATAAAATTGTCTTTTTAAAGGGTCAGAATTTGTAGCAAAAAATACAAATAAAATATCGTTATTAGATGGAATAAGTTTTGTCTGATCTTATACCAAATTTTTTTTTTTTTTCGATCTGAGATTTTTCAGTTGTTTAGGTATTACTTTAGAGGTTTTAATTGTCTATAGTGCTTAAGTATCCTACAGTGCCTAAAATCTTTGTCACTCCTATCAGCTCTGTAAGAAATAAATCTTATGCTGCCATGAGTTCGCGAAACCTATTTTCCTATTTGAAAAGATTAAGATCCTTTAACATATTTTTTTTCTACCATGAAATATATATGTATACAACTGTTGGACCTGACTGACTGATTGACGATCACAGCCCAGGACGAAGGAGCTAGAGGTCTGCAATTGCTTCGGAGGTTTTGGAATAGCCCTACGCCGAATGGGAGTTTAAGTTTAGATGGGAGAATTTTCGTTCCATCAAATCGATTTACAACAGCCATTTCCTCTTTTGGGGATTAGAGAAAAAACTTTTCATTGTTTTGGACAGTTCGGCACCAGCTCTCAAGCGAAGGAAATGTGCTAAAGTTTCTATGGGATGAATATTTTTTTTTTTAAATCCAGTATAAAATAAAAATACCAAGCACACTACTTCAAAGATCGTGAAGAAATAGGTGTAGATTTAAATACCTAGAACATCCGTGCCAATGACGGGGCAGGGATTGTTTTTCAATACACGCAGGGGGCGAAGCTCCCTAGTAAAATATAAAATTATTAGGTACAATTTATTTTAGGAGCTTAAGAGTTGATTTCGTAACTTTTTATGGCATTCAGATAATAAAACGCAAAATCTTGGCGAAGAACTTATTAAATTTGGTTTCCGATAAGTGCAGCGTGAAAATTTTATTTCAAACAAAAATTGTAAGTTTATTTTTCTTAAGTTTGCAAGTTCCAACAATTCCTTGCAGTGTATTTTATGCGTTGTATGTTGAAATTTAAAACTAAAGAAACTAGATATGCGCTAAGTACTAAGTTAAATTTCTTAAAATAAAAATATATTTTTCGTGACCGAAAAGCAAACATATATTTGTACAATTTCTTGCAGTGTATTTAATTCATTGATATACAAATTGTACTTAACGTTAAAGATGTGTAAGAAAAAGTTCTCACCCAAAATTTCATTTAAACAAAAAATGTTAATTTTTTCTACATAATTCTGCAAAATCGGACAATTTCTTGCAGTGTATTTTACTCATAGTTGTATCTTCACATTTGAAAGCTAAGGAAATTATATTTCCGCAAAGTCCTACGCCGAAATTCATTGAAACAACAAACTTTCGAATACTTCGTGATTTTACATCGAACATCCGCTACACAGTTTCTCGCAGTGTATTTTATTCATTGATAAATAAATTGTACGTTAACATTTAAAACAAGTTTTATGCGCGCCCGCACATGCTAAAAACGAAACGGTTAAGATAAGGCAAGACAACAAAATCTGGATGATATTGAATCAACTTGATCTTTGTATACAAAAAGAAAGATACATAACAACAATAAAAATACAATTTTGAGTAGGATTTTAAATAAAAACAACGCGTTATAGAGCGCACAGATATTGAGATTTATTTTGGGTGGGCGACACAAGCAACAAACAACTACAAAAACAACTCACAAGTTCTACTAGAAAAGTGAGAGCAGCGCTGAGATACAACTTGCTGAGCAGATACAGATACAGATAGATGGATGGCTATAGATATATAGACTATAGCGAATATTTTCAAAACAAAACAGACAATTTCAGTCGTTTCACGTCACTCCAAGGCAGCGGGTCAGTTCAGAGTGTTTTCTTTTAGTCTCTCGCTGACGCGTTCCACAGGTCGCTAATTTTAAGAGGTTGTTTTTTTTTACCTTATATGTAAGTTTTTAATTTGCTTGTTTTATATAAGAAATCATTGATATACAATTATTGCATCATTGTCAAAACTCAGCGACATTATGGGACTGGCTGCAAGTACCGTGAAGCATCTGCTGCTGCTCTTAAATTTCATTTTTGCGGTGAGTAATCCCAGGTGTTTATCTTTAGGTGTGCTAGGCGCCAGCTGGGTGTATGAAAAATGAATTTTCTTTTGACTTTTACAGGTGCTCGGTCTGGTGCTTATTGCTTTGGGAATTTTCTTTTTGGTTAGCGCATCAGAGCAAAATGTTAGCATTGGGGAGAATGTGGCTGGCGGTTTGATCATTGTCCTAGGCGTCATCATCTTTCTTATATCGATATTTGGCTGTTTGGCGGCTATACACGAAGCACGCGTTCGTCTCTTGATTGTAAGTATAATCGATCTAAGAACTTGGATATAAACTATAGGTCTAAAGTGTCTGATTATGTTGGCAAAAGCACATCATTGAACATGAGGCCCAACTCATAAAGAAATCTTATACAAGGCAATTATTTTTTACAATCGAATTCTTAACTTAAGATAATAAACAGATTTAGAATTAATAGCTCTACAAAAAAAGAGGTTTCTGTCACAACCCCGAATAAGTTTAATTTAGCTATGGCATGTGATTGATAGCTGACTTAAGTAAGATTATTTTTAATATTATGGCTAAGTTTGTCAACTCTGGCCATGTCCTAAAATCTCAAATCAAACAAACAGTCAGAACGGCGACAGTGGGGAACCATGCACCTGATTTCCAAAAAAAAAGAATTATTTACCCCAAATTCTATAACGATTTATTGAGTTCATAATCATATGTTAACTTTAGTTTGATCCTAATTTTCAACCATACTAAATAGAAACTTAAAAAAAAACCATAGTTGAACATTAGGCCCTTCTGAAAGGTCTTTACGACTTGTTAAGTTAGCCTATCTTACATATACATTGGGTCTTATGTTCAATCATAAGATTTGATACTGTTTACCTAACAATAAAAAGCAGCTTTGTAGAGTGCCCAATGTTCAATCATGAGTTTGGGACCTGTAAAAATAACACCATGTACTTAACACTAAAAAGTCATTATGAGTTGCTTCATTAACTTACTACATCAATAGGGCCTAATGTTCAATCATGAAATTATGAACGCCGAAAATGGAACCAACCTAAAATTCCAATCTACCTAGTTAAGAACTAATCTCTGTTACCCTAACTTCCAGTACATCGTAGCTGTGGTGCTGCTAATACTCACACAGCTACTCTTTCTGAGCATGGCCTCACATGGCACTAAGGACGGCATATCGGGCAGCATCAACGAGGGCTTTGAGCGTTTGTGGGAGGAAGAGCAAAAAGTTTCGGGTGCCTTGGCTTACTATGAGGAATGGGTAAGCAAATCGGTTACTGTATGAACAGAAAATCCATTTACTTAAACTTTCTAATTTTAACAGTTGCATTGCTGTGGCGTTAATAGCTCCGAGGATTATTGGATCATCAAGCATGCCATACCATCTACCTGCTGTATTGAGAAGAAATGCATAGATGATACAACTTTGCACAAGGAAGGTTGCAAGGCCAAGTTCGTGGAGTACTTGGATGGCAAATTGTTGACTTTTAAAATTGTCTGCTGGATACTCATCGTAGGAGAGGTTAGTTCCATGTGTTACCAATATTTAACTAGTATTTATTTGGTATATATTTCTTAAAGGTTACTGGCGCCGTCTTTGCTTGGCTTTTGCTTAGCAGTCTGAAGAACCAAAGCAGGCGTAATAATAATGGCTGGATGTAGTTGATGGGCTTGAGATGCTTCTAAGTCGCTGCTATAAGGCACCAAATTGGTTGATGAGTTTTTAGGAACTTACATTGCTCTACTTGCCAAATTTCAATCAACTTTTAGTACTTAAAGTATATTTTAGCTGATTCAACTACGGGGTATTTATAACTCATCATTAATTTTGTGACTTTATGCAAATGCCATTAAATTAATCTAACTTTAAGTATTATATAAATGTTTATTAACTTACAAGCAACAATGTACAACAAATACTAAATACTAAATGTTTTAACTAAAAAGGGACTAATTAAAATTAAGTACTTAAAAAATTTAAAGATGATATTTGGTTGATATCAATACTTTGTTTGAAGATTTCTTGATATAAGCGATTTCTCTAAAATGTATTAAAAGTTGTTGAGCCAATCGCTGAACTTCCTTCTTAATGCATCTCTAGAATGATTTTTAAGATCTTCATCCTGATTATCATCTTTTTAAGTAGAACAATCTCCGTGATGATCATCGTCTTAAGTAGAAGACAAGTAGAACAATCTACCTGATGATCATCTTTTTAAGTAGAAAGACAAGTAGCACGATCTCCTGATGATCGTCTTCTTAAGTAGAAAGAAAAGTAGAACAATTTACCTGATGATCGGATGATAAAAAGATTTTTAAGTCGAAAGACAAGTAGAACGATCTACCTGATGATCATCTTCTTAAGTAGAAAGACAAGTAGAATGATCTTCTTGATGATCATCTTCTTAAGTAGAAAGACAAGTAGAACGATCTACCTGATGATCATCTTCTTAAGTAGAAAGGCAAGTAGAAACATCTATCTGATGATCATCTTTTTAAATAGGGAAACATGTAGAAACATCTACCTGATGATCATCTTCTTAAGTAGAAAGGCACGTAGAAACATCTACCTGATGATCATCTTTTTAAATAGGAAAACATGTAGAAACATCTACCTGATGTTCATCTTCTTAAGTAGAAAGATAAGTAGAAAGATCTACCTAATGATCATCTTCTGAAATAAAAAAAAAATGTTGAAAGATCTAATGATCGTCTTCTTAAGTAGAAAGGTAAGTAGAAATATGTACCTAATGATAACCTTTTTAAAGTAGAAAGATAAGTTGAAAAAAACACATGATGTTCATATTCTTAAGTAGAAAGACAAGTAGACAGATCTACATGATGATCATCTTCTTATGTAGCAAGGTAAGTAGAAATATGTACCTAATGGTCTCCTTTTTAAAGTAGAAAGATAAGTTGAAAAAAACACATGATGTTCATCTTCTTAAGTAGAATGATAATAAGAAAGATCTAACTGATGATCAACTTCTTAAATAGGAAGATCTACGTGATGGTCATCTTCTTATGTAGAAAGATGAGTAGAAAAGTCTATCTGATGGTCATCTTCTTAAGGCTGTGAATTGTATGTATCTGTAATTAAGTCAGTATTCAATTTTCATATCTACAAGAGGCGATGAAGGGAAACTTTTCCGCACGGGTCACTGGAATTGACTTCGAGTTTGAGTTGGCGTTGAGTACTCATGCTCCCTTAAAAATCTTTTTCTTGCGCATACGTGCTCCGGATGAAAGCTACTTCCTTTTATTTATCTTTCTCTTTATCAGCAGCATTTAAGCCTGTCACATTTTGTTAAAAGTATTTTTTTAATAACTTAGATAGTCAGACATCATTTGGGCACTTACTTATTCCAAAGATTCTCAGTTTCGTTCAAAGTGTAGTGTTTGGAGAATGTCATTTTTCATACATCATTGAGACTTACTCTCTTTAGACGCGAAACAGCTTGTGCCATTTTAAAAGACTTGATCTATCTGTGACGTCATCCTCATAGCACTTTGAATTATTATTCCATGGCTATTGCTCTTTCCTAGTAAACCCTGTTAATACTATTTTCGCAAATGCATTCATCCAAATCATTTTTCATAGTTTTTTTTATTTAATAATTTTACTAGGCCTTTATGGGCACTTATTTTGTAGTTAAAATCGTTAGTGGCGAGTGAACCAGAAGAAAATTAAAACTTTTGATTTCTTAAGTGGGTATATTTGACAGACTCGGTTAAATCTTAAATTTTCTTTAATAGGCAAATATTTTTTTAATTAGTTAATAAAGAGTGTTTTTTTTTAGACATTTCTTATACATTCTGAGATAATATTGGCAATGAAAACAGCATAATATGAAGTATAAAGTAGTTGGAAAAGCAATGCCATAAATTTATTTCTCAATTTTTATCTCTTTAATATATAATTAGAGGGGCTAACAGAAATATTTGTGTCAACTTTTATTTTGAAACGTTGATGAGCATTATTGTAGTGAGAAAACATTTTATGACAAGCGCTTTGTAACATACTGGTACCCCACTAGTTGTTTTGCAACTTTTGGACTCACCCTGTTTACGGCGTTGCTTGCATGCAGCTCAGGGCCGTAGTGCGCAGGCGCCGTAAAGTGGGGCTCTGCATATTGTCAAAAATTACGACAGTTAGTTAGTTGTCGGCGAGCTTTCGCAAAAGGTAGAAGTGTATCAGAGGGTCTATGTATTTAATATATTTGTGCATATAGTACATGGCACGATTTGCAGTTTGTGTTGTTTTTGGACGCGTTGGGAGTGACGAAACAGTTGGAGGAGGCGCGTAAACAATGCAAACGTCATAGAGACAAATTGACGGTCACATAATTGTTTTCGAAGACAATATATATAGAAGGTAGAAGGGAAAGCTTAAACAAATAGGTGTGTAAGTGCCAGTTTTGAATACATCGTTACTAATGTTGTGCTAATACGGAAATTAGTTTTTACTTAAGCCAAACTACAAAGGGTTCTGAGAGACATGGAGAAATCCTTTGCAATAACGCCTTGGAAATATGCTTTGTTTACAACATGCGTTTTAATTGTGGTAAGTTTTTCTTTTATTTACATCTTTCTTATATTGTAGTAGTTCTTAATGTTATGGCTTACTATCGACCCATTTGCGAATTACCAGCGCAGACAAAGCGTAGACCAAAGATTTTTCCTATGGCTTGCAGCAAAAATCAATATTACCAAAAAAAAAAAAAAAAAAAAAAAGTGTTACACATACGCAGCTGTCATAGATGGGTTTTCTGCATTTTGGCAAAAAAATATTTATCTAAATTTAGCTAAACGTTGGAAGCTTGGTTGATATGACACTTTAGCCTTTAAATAAGCGCTAATTGTTTTTCTTCTCATTTTCTTCTGTATTTACAGGCATGTAACCTTTTCTTCTTTTCCTGCGGCGTCGTCACCTGGGGTTCCGCTGCCTCGGTCTATGGGGGCTATGCAACGGCAGTTTGTGGCCTAGGTGTATTTTTGGCCGCTTTTTTGGGCATTTATGTGGCGCTAAAGGAGTCCTACAAATATTCCATATATGCAAGTGTTTTTTTTTTAAGCCTATAAAACTATTTAACTATTAACAAGTTCTCTATTTGCAGTATCTAATCTTTACTGGTCTAGTACTTGCCAGCCTGGGCGCTTACTTCTTAATCTTTACCTCTATGAAAACTCAATTGTTGCAACAATTTGAGGCACGTATTAAGAACTTGTTCGAACAGAAATCCCATCATGATGATACCATGCGTGCCATACACAGTCTATTTGCCTGCTGTGGCCTGGATGGACCACAGGACTATTTGGCACAGCAGGAAGGCGCTTTGCCGGCTAGCTGCTGCTATGCCTTTGATTGCACCGTCGAGTCTCATGTCTACAATGAGGGCTGCGCCACCAAGGCCCCACGCAATGTCCAGCTGCAGGCGGAAGTCAACTATTATATGAATATTGTGATTGTTTTACTTGAGGTGCGTATCGATGGGAAATTTATAACAAAAACTTATTTGGCTGCACTTTAGAACAATTACATAGTCCCACAAAAAAAAAGTGCTCTGAACTCTAGATGATAACTTATGGAGATCTCAAAAATTCTACTAAAATTTTATGAAAAGGTTTCATCATTTGAATGCTTTTTTTTACTTAAAGGGGTCTACGCAGAATGCAAAAAAAAAAAATGCAAAAATGACAAAACAAAAAAAAAAAAATCCCATTTGGGATATCCCATTAGAGATTTTGTTTTATATGGTTTTGTCATTCCGTGCGAAATTTTTTTTGCATTCTGCGTATAGGTCTTAAGACAAAAATTATTAAAAGCCCATTTTTATTTAAGGAATGGGTTCAGAATATTACCAAAATCACTACAAATAAATCTGACGACCAAAATAGGTAGTGTCAAAAAAAATGCTATCTATATATTCCAAAAATAGATCACTAGACCATGCTCTTTTAAAATTTGAGAAAAAGTTGACTGTTGAGTTAGGTTCCATTTTGTATTTTTAAAAAACTATTTCCAAAATCTACCTTTTTTATATGATACTTTCGACTAACATATTTAAAATAAAATCAAATCGTGCAAAAAATGTTTAAAAATTTTGAAAAGGATACCTTCCCTTAGACTGTTTCCCATTTTGCTTTTGAATTTTTATTGAATTTGAATTGAATTTTTTAAGACCTGTTCAAAATTTTGTATGCGTGCCAAATTTTTCGAAGAAAGTCGATAAATACTTGTATGGATTGATGAATTTGATAGCACGCATAACAATTGCACAAATTTTTACGTATACGTATTTTAATTTAGCAGTCTCTTAATTTTTGATTAAACACTCGAAATTTTGACAACAGATACGTTTTTATAATGGAACATAATATAATTAATTTTTATAATATTTTGTATAATAAAACAATTGGCTTAGCAACATATATTAATTTATATATAAGTTAGCATTAGTGATCTTTCCTTCTCAGGGGGTCTCCCTCTTCCGCGTCACCAGTGAGCATTGTTTCTAATGCTTTCTTCGCTGGTGGGGATCATCGACATCCATTTTCGCTAAGAAAATATAGCTAAAATACATATATTTGTACATGAAAATTTCGACTGTTTTCCAAAAATTTTCAAATTCCAAATATAAATTTTTTATACAAAAATAATAGAAAAGATTTCTTATTATCAAAGCTCGTAAAAAACTGTCAACACTTTCAGATTGTCACTTTCAAACTGCCAAACCATTATTATATATTCTAAAAATTAAAAAAAAAAGTAACAAAATCAGTGTAAATCATAAAAAAATAAGAATATTTTACATTTTTTTTAAAGAGAATGTGTTGATAAAAAAAAAAGTTCCCAGAGTAACGTAGGCGTTCAGGCCGGTAAAGAGACTTATTGGCAACTTGCACTAAAAATATTCGAAAATATTCAAGAGCTTAGTCACTTTTAAAAGAAAAGTGAAAAAATATTTTTTTTAATTAATTTAAAAACTGGAAAAAAAAAAAAAATTTGTTCTCTTATGAATTGATTTGCATATTTAATTTTTAAACTTTAGTTTTGGTACATTATGCAGCTAGACGCTTAACAAAAATTTAATTTCAAAACATTTTCAAAATGTACCTTTTTTCAGAGGACTTTAAGAAAAATATTACCAAAATTCTTTAGGTGGATATCGCCATTTTTAGAAAAATAAATATCTATTACTGACAACTTAAGCAAAAATTTCAGATGATCTTACTCGTCTTAAATCTCCAGATGCAGTTCGTCATCTAAGTACCTTTTTTTTTTTATTTTTACCATTTTCAAAATCTATTTTTTAACATGGAATTTCCATTAAAATAAAAAAAAATTCATTTTCAAATACTTTCGTATCGTCTTTAAATTTTACAGGCGCTAGATGCAGGTAAAAAGGAAACTTTCTAGGCGAATCCGTTATTAAAATCATGAGATGTTGCAAAAATGGCCACCCTAATGTTCATTGTTTTCAAAATTATTAACAATTATACCCTTCCACGAATCGCCACGTATTTAAAAATAATTTAATTTTATAGAACAATTATTTTAAAAACGAAAAATTTCTCTCTGTCGCACTTGGACACACTATGTACATTTTTTTATTTATTTTTTTCGGCTCCTTCTTTAAAGCCGCCTTGGTTTACTACTAGTCTGCCCTCTTTAAAAAATCGCAAGTCTTCTTCTTACAAAAAATTTAAAAAATCTGGATCTCCTGTTGACTTTTATAAGTTTTCTATTTTACGCAGCAAGTTCGTCCTTCTAAATAGAATTTGCTACAATAATTATCTTTCCCGCTGTCGGCTTAACTTCTGTAGTGATCCTAAAAAATTTTTTTCTTTTGTTTATTCCGAACGTAAATCTTCCTTATTTCCTTCATCGCCGACCTGTTTGCGAATTTTTCCCTAATAGCATTGACCTTAACTATCCCTATAACCTACCACATTCAAATCTTATTGCTTATCCTGAAATCTTTGAAACCGACGTTTTACAATCCCTACTGTCCATTAAATTATCCTTCTCCCCTGGCCCCGATGCCATTCCTAGTTACGTCTTAAAGCATTGTGCTCACTCTCTTTCTACGCCATTATCTGTTCTTTTCCGCAATTCATTAAAATATTCTTATCTTCCGGCCATCTGGAATGAATCCTTCATTATCCCTATTCACAAAAAAGGTTCCAAGTCCAACAATGCGAACTACCGCGGTATTGCCAAGCTTTCATCAATTCCAAAAGTTTTTGAAAGGATTGTAACTTCACAATTGCAACACTACTGTCGTTCTTTAATGTCGGATTCTCAACATGGGTTTGTAAAACGTCGACCCACTTCTACTAACCTTTTAGAACTTTCGTCTCTTATTAATCTTGGTTTAACGGAAAAAAAACAAACTGATGTCATTTATACTGACTTTAGTAAAGCATTTGATTCGGTAAATCATAGTCTTCTACTTGTTAAACTGTCTCGTCTGGGGTTTCCGTCTTGTCTTTTAACTTGGATATCGTGCTATTTATCCAACCGAGTCCAGAAGTTAGTTTTTAAAGGCTGCGAATCTACAGAAATTATGGTCACGTCAGGGGTACCTCAAGGTAGCCATCTAGGCCCTCTTCTTTTTAACTTGATTTTAAATGATCTCCCTCAGGTAATCTCATCTTCTCACAGTCTTATGTATGCGGATGATGTTAAACTCTGTATGTCCTACTCCGATAATAATAAGTACTTACTTCTTCAGCATGATTTTGATAACATGCAATCTTGGTGCAATATCAACCAACTCTTTCTCAACAAGACAAAATGTAACGTTATGCCATTTTATCGTTCTGCTCCTTATTTGGCTACTTACTCTTTAGAATCTTCTACCTTAGAACGCATCGAGAGTGTGTCTGACCTTGGTGTTTTGTTTGATCATAACCTTAAATTTAATAACCATATTTGCAACATCGTGAATAAGGCTAGAGGTGTTCTTGCTTGTATTAAGCGTTGGTCTAAAGAGTTTAACGACCCTTACACAACCAAACTTCTTTATATTTCTCTCGTCCGTCCAATTTAGGAATATTGTTCCTGCGTTTGGAGCCCTCAATACCACCTTTATCAGGACATGATTGAGTCCGTACAAAAGCAATTTCGTGGCTTAAACTGGGACCCAAATATCTGACTACCGCCATATTCTGATAGACTTCGCCTTATAAAGTTGCCTTCCTTAAATCATCGCAGAACATGCCACGGCGTTTTATTCTTGCATTACTCGGTCTTATCGATTCCAATGTACTTCTTAGCAAAGTTACTTTCGTCATACCATCCAGAGTAACTCGTAATTTTCGACCCTTAGCCTCACAATTTTGTAGATCAAATTATGCTTTGCACGATACAGGTCAACTGTACGTAGTTGTACCCCTCAAATAAATAAATAAATCATAAAAATTTGTAAGATTTGTAGCTTTTTCTAAATGGTACCCCATATTTACAAAAAAATTAATTTTGTAAATTATGTTTAAAATTTTAAAGAGTTACAAATAATTTTATTGTATAGCGCATATATTTAAAAAAAATGGGAAATTCACTTGGTTCGCCCTTAAATATTTAAACATAAAATTAAATATCATTGTCAAAATTATAATTTTTAGCATAGTTTTTGTTTCTAAGAAAATTCGATAAAAATTTCTTAAAAAGATTCTCTGACTATAAGAGTTATTGAAAATCAGCTCTTAAGTCTTTAACATTTAATTGCCAACATTTAATAATTTCTTTTTGTTTTCTCCCACAGCTCATGGGCCTTGTCTCAGCTTACCGTATGGGCAAGGCTCGCAAGTTGACCAAGTTAAAGGACGATGAGTCGCCAATTAGTGAGGATTAATCCGTAGACAGCAAAAATATCAAAAAATAGACGTAAAAATAATAAACATTTAAACGCATTGTTAGCATAATTTAGTTATATTATGATTAAATAAACGCATAGTTTAATTGCCGACTAAATAATAATAATAATAATAATTATACGTTACGCATAAAAAAAAAAACGTTAAATGAGGCATTTTTAAATTTCACAGAAGAGTGCTCAAAAAAAAATCAAATATGGCAACATTGGTCAACGAGTGAAATGCTTCTGCCGGCAACATGCTCTTAAGAGAGCAAGCAAATTGATCGAAGATCTGGATGAGGCACAATTCATTCGTTTGCTGTACGCCGAACTTGACGGTTGTCAATTTGCGGCAATTTTTGAATTAAATTCGTGCGATTTGTGTTCTATTGACGTTTTAATAATAATAATTTGTACGAAATGGGCTGCACTTCGGGAGTTTTTAAGTGTATTCTAAACACATTAAATACAATCAATGCGGTAAGTCGTCAACTCTGTGTGAGGGGTAGGGATTTAGAACAGGGTTTTGGGACTGGTTTTTTGACAGCTTGTTTTTTGAGTTTTATGTATTTCTTTTTTTGCTGCACAGGATGGCTGCACAAGCTTCAAAAACAAAATGCGTCAAATAAATTTCCAGTTCTAAAGAATTCCAGTTGTATGATATCATAACCTGAATGATTATTTTCTAATTCGAGAGCTGCTACATACAAACAGCTGTCTGCAACAGGCGTCCAAATACAGACAGTGGTTAGTTTTTATATACAAAACAACTATGTATGTATGCCGCTATATATTGTTTTGATTCAGGTATAAAGTATATAGCTAGTTTGTATATTTATGCAGATTTGATTTTATTTTTGTTGTTGCCAATTTTAAATTATAGAGCAGTTTGACAGATATGCGAGGCAGCCAAGCATATAAGTTTATTTAAATATATACGGCTTTTATGTACGTTTTGGAAAAAATAAAATATATCCAAGCTTGTGACGCTTTCAGACTAAATATATTTACTAATTTAAAACTAAAGAACTTTTGCAGCGTATTCCCAAAAAATAAAAACATATCAAGCTGAGCTGGCGCTATCTACTACTTATGTATATAGTATACTATATAGTACTACTCATACTATGTATGCATCACTCATCCACTATATTTCATTATAAGGCGTAGCTTTTGATTCCTCTGAGTCATGCCAATTAAGTATCGAACATTGGCTTTGATGATAATTATTTTTAAAATAATCTTTCATTTTTTATTGCAACAGCTCTTCGGACTGCTACTGATAGCTCTGGCCACATTGAGCCTGGGACAGGCACCTACGGCTTACCTTATCTATTTATATGCAGTTGGTGGAATTTTGTTTGTATCATCTGTTATCGGCTGCTGCGGCATCTGCCAGGAGAGCGTCTGTCTGACCATGACGGCAAGTCATTACAAAGTTTTTCCAAAAAACATTATATAATAATAATTCATTTGTTTTATATACATTATTTAATAATAGTACGGCGTTATATTGCTGGTTATACTAATCGTACAACTAATGGGCATGTTTGGTCTGAGCTTTAGTGAGGATGCTATCAAGAAGTTTGCTGCCGATGATGTGGAACAGAAATGGAATCAGGAACTAGTGGAGCCCGGTGCTATGAATGCTACACAGTCTACTGTAAGTATGCAAAGACTGCAAAAGATTATTTATTTAGCAAAAAAAGGTATAATCTAATTAGTCTAAAAGAAGATAATTGCAGGGGATAATTTTGAGTTTTGTAAAAATCCGGTATATTTTTTTTTTATGTATGTTAAAGGACAGGTTTTTAAGCTTTAAGTCGAACACTCGTTTTTCACACATTCGAATCGCCATTTTGTACGAATAAATTTCCGCAATATCATTATCTTTAAATTCTTTGACTATATGACGGCGTTACTAACCTCAGTATTTGAATTTTGGATGCAAAAAAAGTAATCCCTCCGTTGACAAAAATATTTTATTATAATATTTCTGTTTCGATTAAAACAAAAATCTTTTATATAAAATAAACGCTTTAAATTAAATATTAAGAAGGTTCTAGTATTTTTCAAACAATTATTATTTTTTTTAACCTTTTATTATTAAATTAAGTTTAAATTAAACATTTTCTCCCAAAAAAAGGCTATTCTCAAAAAAAATTTATGCAAATGCAAAATAGTTTTTCAAAAATCTGGGCCTACCTAATTATGGTAGATTAAAAATGTGCCACTGAATTTTTCAATAACTTCTTGCTAAAACTGGGACTCATACGGACGCAGTGTGAAACACCCTTTGCCAGACATCCCTTGCGGTGAGCGTCATTTATAAAGAAAGCTTCATCTCAAATCAATAAAAAAAACTTGTTTCACCTTATGCTGTTCATGAACCAAGATTCAAAATTTTTAAGCAAGTGGTGATTATTTTTCCGGAAAAAAATGATTTTGGAGATTTACAAAATAGAGAGCTGCACAAAATGTTCTAAACGTCGCATTTCACTACTGCACTGTATTTCACTACAGAGCTAACAGCATAACAAAATGTTTTGATGTTCTATTTGCTTCAAACCAAAACCTGCGGTGCTTGAGCTGCCTTTGTTTCAGTGTTTGACAGTGCTTGAATATTTCAAAACATTAGAACATCACACAATATGCTTGAGTGAAGCAAATTTTCGGCAAGCATAGCGAGTGCACTAGAATGTTTTGATTTTTTGCGCAGCAGACATAATATTAAGCCACACACAGACACAAGCAGATTGTTTGTTTGTGTTAGTCAAAAAAACCACCACCAAAATGATTGCAACAACAAAAACGTAATACTATGCTTGGAATGGCCGACTTCAGTTTGGTTCTAGTTCAGTTTGGTTCTACGTCCATTTTGTTCTACTTCAGGTTTGTTTTGTTTCACTTTTGTTTTGATGTTCTATTGCTTGTTGTTAACCAAGCACTTTTGACACTGAAGTATTTGTTTTGTTTTGTTCAAGTCAAAGACATGAAGTGCTTGAAATAACAGCTGATGGCTTACCAGACATTTGTGCAGTGCTTGCGCAGCTCTCTACTACGAAATCAGTATTAACCACAAAATAAAATACTAAATACTTTTTAAATACTTTCGTTCGCGATCAAGATCTTGAGTTTGCTTTAAATCTGTTAAGAGCTAAAGCAACTAAACTTTCAGATTGGATCCCTTATTATTCCATAGGAGACAAATTTATTTTATTTTTGGATATCGGGATTACATTATTTTTGGCAAAGAAGTATCTTTTGGAGTTCGTAAGCAATATATCGGAATTGATTGCAATGTGGTGATACAGGGTATCCCAAAAATTAAGCTTAATTAATATATTTTTAAAAATGTTGATACTTAGTATATGTTTAGGAATTAAAGAGATGTATCGCGTTATATGCATATGCAATAATTTTTGTTTTAAAACTCCTTTAATCAAAAAAAGTGTATATTTTTTTTTAAACGACTTCAACTGAAAATACTATTTTTTTTATATTGAATTTTTTTTAAAAAATCTGTAAAATTCTTTTTATAAATATATTTTTTTTTGCTTTATCCATTTCCGGCCAACCCTTCCCTCGAAGACTAGATTATTAAGAATTGCCATTGCAAACGATGACACCATATTTACTTGGCTTTGGCGAATTCTTTACCAGAACAAATATTTTTGAAAGTTTTATAAAAACTTCGAAAAATTATCAATATTTTAAAAATGACTTCAAAGCCGAAAATACTAATTTAACTATTTTTTCCGAATACAACCAATTTTTTCACAAATCTTATCTTTTTAAAGTTTTACAAATTTGTAATTTTTTTTTTTCAAAATGTCTTTAAACACGACTTTAATAATATAATAACATGGGCACTATTTTATTTTTAAATTTTGATCCTTGCTAATTTTTATCAAAATTCCGATAAATTAACTTTTTTAAATCTCAATGGATGCACAACCCAAATACAGTAATAAATTAATTGCAGCATTAGAAATTAAAATAATAAAATGATTTTATTTAATACTTTTATTTTAGTTAAAATTATAACAATCGGATTAAACAAACAAAATAATTTTTTGCTGCTTAGTCTATTAGGGTGCGCCGTAAATAATACTTAAAGATAAAGCCCTAAAAAATCAAATAATCTGTAAATTTTAATTGCAGTATCACTGCTGTGGACGCAATGGACCCGATGATTATATTACCATTGGACGTCTGACCATACCACCCAGCTGCTATCCCGACAAGAAGCATGGCAACCTGCCAAATTATACCAAGGGTTGCATCCAAGCAGCCGCTGAAGAATTCCTGCAGATCTATCATTATGCCAGTAGCAGTGAGTGGGTAATTTTGGTGTTTACTGTAAGTTTTAAGATAAACTTGGATAGTATAATAATATCTTGTAATATTAATGATTTTTTTTTTTTTTTTTGGCTTACAGGCTGTAATGTGCTCTGCTGCCTTCTATTTGGTGGGACGTTTCCGCAAGGAGCGCATACGCTATCATTACTAAGGCTCCAAGGCTTGCAGTTCGAAAATTTAATTCAAAAGTCAACTTATTAAGTCTTATCAAGCTTTATTGTAAACCATTTAGTGCTTTATACAATAAAACCAAGCCAAGCACTTGAATAAGATTTTCTTTAAAAATACTACGAGTACTTTGATACACTGTTCCATAGGGTCAGGGGTATTATTGATAAGTGCAGTATTTATAATAGGTAGAAGATTGAGTGACTCAATGTAAATTATGAGCACGTAAATCTAGAAAAATCTATTAGCAAAGTTAAAGAAGAAGTTTTATTAACCCTCCCACCAACGGATGTTTCAATACCCTTCGAAGCAACGGATGGGGTCTCCTTCGAAGCAACGGATGGGGTCTGGCCAGACCATTACGTGTTTACATGTATTTATATGGGAATATACGGCTTTTGATGGGGTTTTCCAACTCATTTTTTTAAATGACAGTCAGATATTTTTAGTCTCTTACTTTTCCATTTGCGTTTGGCATATCCTCAACTAGCTGAAAAGGTAAAAATGAGACCTGGAAAAAAATGTATTTTGTATGTACAAATGATATTTGAAGCATATAAAATGGGACTTCAATTTGTTTTATTATCAAAGAAATACTATGCAAATACTTTTATGGATTAAAAAAAACTAGTATATGCGACTCTTGAATGTTGTTGACAAACTGGGCATTTGCAAATTGAACAAAGAAATCGAGTTTTAAGACGCAGCTTATCCTTCTCTGGTAAAAAGAAGTCTTGTTTACAAACAATATAGCACTGTAAACGAAAAGTTTCAGCTACAAAAATCTACTTACATAGTTTCAGGGATTGTTTGGAACCCTGTTGTGAGTCTGAAACCGCCTCCTGGCAATATAAGTGGGTACGGTTTTTGCATGATATATTTTTTTCTATCAAATAAGATAAAACTTAAAACAAGTTTGTAGGTCAATTGGATCGATTGCAATGACAGCTCAAATTTCAAAACTGGAAATGGTTTTTGGTGTTTTTCGAATAATTTGCAAATATCTTACAAGCGGTAACCTCGGTTTTAGACTCAAAACAGGGTCTCAAACAATTCCTGAAAGTTTCATTATTTAAGTATTTTTTTCCAGAAGACATCGTTTCTGAGCCTTCGTTTCCTGTACTAATAGGAAAGATACAGCAAAAATAAAGAATACGCATATGTGTGCGTGTGTGTGCGTGCTAATGCATACTTATGTATATGTGTGCCAGGTTTGCATATGTGAACATAATATTACATATTTACAATAAAAAATGAAAAAAAACCAGGTGGAAGACTCAAATTACATGTATTTTCAAACGAAATATATTAGGGTCTGCACAGACCCAATCCGTTGGTTCAAGGCACCTATTGCAAGGACATTTTAGAAAAGGACATATGCATAGATCGATAGCCAATAAAATTTTAGTAAAATAGAATCGTGTGAATTAACGATTGAAAATGAAAAAGGTCTGGCCAGAACCATCCGTTGGTGCGAGGATTAATTTAGTTTGAATCTACATTCTGAGAACTCCGCTATTCTTGTCTTGCTACTAAATCTTTAGACCTCAAACTTCAGTGTTTGATCTGAAAGTTCAATTTACTTTGAGAAGATACCACACGCTAATTACTTCGAAAACATTCTAAATTGAAATAAGAAGATTCGGTATGTGGCCTTCCCTACTTTTGTCCCATCCCTTATGATCAGCGGTGGGCACACCTTGGCTCTTTTTGCTCCGACTGCTCTTTCCGTTATGTCAGACGCACACGAGAACTTAAAAAAAAACACAATGTGCGAGTTTTGTGGCCCTACTCGAGGATGCTTTTTACCGTAACGGGGCTTTTTATTAGTGCTCGAAATATAGTTACTTTGGCAACTGTAAGACCGAGTAATTTTTTTGGTAATTTAAAATTGTCATATAAACTCATATGACATCGCTGTGTCTTTGAATGTGTTGCAAAATTTCGTTCAGTGAACATGCACCAGCAGCCCGACTCGCAGCTACTTACAAAAAAAAAACCCACACAATGTGCGAGTTTTATGGCCCTACTCGAGGATGCTTTGGCGACCGTAACGGGGCTTTTTATTAGTGCTCGAAAGAGTTTACAATAACAAATTCCACACAGTCGACTTGCAGCGGCTTGGTTTTATGGTTTTATGACCCTACTCGAGAATTGCTTGTGGGACCGTAACAGGACTTTTTTTCTAAATGTTGTTGTAGGGCTCTTTCCGTTATTTTTCGTGCCCACCGCTGCTTATGATGGTTATTCTTGCACAATTGGGAGATTTTTTGGATCTATTCTAGTTAGAGAATTTTTTTATACAAATAAAATATGTATCGTCAAATCGGACAAGGAAATATTAATGTTTAAATAATCACTTCTTTATTAATGATATGGGCTACAAATATAATTTTTTCAGGTTCATGGGTTTACACAAAAAATTTAAGTCGGGAGCGGACAACTTTGAGACAACCTGTACCACCACAAAAATACCAATAATAAAAAAAAAAATATAGAAGTGTTTTAAGAAAATACCAAAGTTGGATAAATTGTATGCAATAGTTACAGCGCATTCCATTAGCGAGCACCAATTTCACTGTATCCCATTTTTGAATAAATCCTAGAACTAAACCCCATGGTAAAATGATAGGATGATGCCGCCTGTATGCTCGCTCTCTTATCCCTTATCCCTTATCGCCAGTGGAAACCAACGAAAAATATTTGTTTAAAGCTACACGTGAAGTTTCGAACGATTTTTGTTGTTGCGATTTTTTGTGCGGTCCCTATTTCCCGCACAAAAACAGGTTTGACTGTACATATCCACACGTGGTACACCTTCAAACAAGCGTCACTTAATATTTTTTTTTTCTTTTTCAGAATTTCTTTTTTAAAAACATTCTACAGACTATAAGACATTCTATGCCTTTTTCAGAATTAAAATCGGTCGAGTCGTTTAGTTAGGCATCGCCTTATAGATTAAAGTCGGGCGCGGACGATAGATAACCTGTACCAGTGGCGGATCCACGGAGGGGTTTTCGGCTCCGGACCACCCACCAAAAATGGGTTGGCTGTCTTTTGCGAGTGCTGATATATATACACTTCGAAGTGAAGTACCCCCCCTACGACCAAATCCTGATTCCGCACCTGACCTTTAACATCACAAAAAATATAAAAACTTCTTAAGAAAATACCAAAGCTACCATTTATCCGAAAAATATTTACAATTCATTCCATTAGCTGGCCCCAAAACCAATGTAACTTTTTTTTCAATAAATTCTAAAACTAAGCCCCTATCAAAACAAACACATACCCACACACGTGTTGGACCCTCAAACTAGCGTCAATTAATTTTTTTTTTTTTTTGTAAACGCTAATCATGACGCAATGTGGTTCAATGAGCACACACACACCGGTTTTAGCTTCCAATACTCGACAATTAACGGTAAGCATACTATGCTCAGATCGCGAGTGCTAGACAAATAGCGCCAGAGCTAGAGATAACTCCCCCCATGCCATCTACACAGCTAACACACTGCGCAAGCGCCAAAGTCCCCCGTAACACTTGGGCCTGGCGCTCATGCTCCCAGCGCACCAAGGGGACAAGCAGAGACCTAGTTGCCAGAGAATAGACGCGGCTGGGACAGACGACAGAAGTTGGGCCGCGGCGGCCTTTGTTTGTTTGGCTTCCGACCGAGTTATATGGGCTCTACTATATACTGCTCATTGCCCTATTACTATGCTTTTGCTTTTGAGTTTTGTTGCTTTTTTTTATTTTTTACTTTGCAACATTGTTTGTTGTTTTTGTTTATGTTGTGTTTGTTTTGTCTATGTTTTTGTGTATGTGTGTGAGTGTGTGTTGTAGCGCCAAATGCAAATGCCGCTCAATGGCCGCAACGTCAACAGCAGCGACGTCGGCGTCAGCGTCCACGCCAGCGTCTCAGTTAGCTCAACATTAGCTCAGTTTGTTCGTGACCGTGGCCGCTGTTAGTTGCGTTTTTTGTCTTGTTCCATACGAATCAGTGCTAAAGCCAAAGTTTAACCAAGTTGTTTTTAAAAAAAAAAACAAACATATTTTTTAATAAGTTATTAAATTTTGTATAACTTTAAAATGGGCTGCGCAACGGGCACCATAAAATATACCTTATTTCTATTTAATGTGTTATGGGCGGTAAGTTTTGAAACAGCTGCATATGTTTTGGTGCCACCAAGACGCTAAAAAACAAATTTATAATAAGATCGAAAGTGTTTTCTGAAATACTGAGCGCATTTTTTAAAATATTTTTTTTGCAACTACATAGTTTGGTTTTTTTTTTTTTTTTTTTTTTCTAACATACTTAGTATTTCAAGCTTGAGCGCGCCAGCTAACAGATGATATCATCTTGAATATGCGTATTTTGTTTATGTACAACGTTTCGGTGTACATATGTATGTATGTATATACATATGTTACATTCACATTCATATTATAAGCTATGTCCATTTGTCCATTTGTTGCTACTCCGGTCTACTCTTAAGTTTTGTGAGCGTACCTTTTGTTGCTTGTGGTTTATAAATTTTGCTTTTGCATTCGTTTAACAAAAGACCGAACTACGTCATGCATATTTAGATTTAAAGTATAATCATTTCAAAAAAATACCAAATAGAAACCGGATTAGACAATGACGTATGATGCGTCAAATTGGTTGGTAGACAAAATGTGTTAGGTCATTTTGGGCGACACTTATATAAATTGTTATAAATATGCTTTTAATGTAATGGGTTCGGATGATAAGATATGTGAAGGAGAGTTGATTTGGAAATTGGTCACGAAAGCGTGTTGAAAGCAAGCTTAAAGCAAAAAAGAGCAAAGTTCGAACGACTTTTGTCGAAACATGAGCTTCAAACGTGTAGCGACCAAAAATATGTTATAAGTTTGTTAAAAGGTCTGCTACCGTAGAAAATTTCGAGAGAAATTCGAGAAAATTTATTTCCCTAGCTTGTAGCGTTGGTCATTTTCGGCAATATTTCGAAAATTAAATTCACTTTGAGCTCGTGAATTTAATTCACAACAATCTAAAACTGCAGAGTTCATAAATGCTTTCAGTTTCGCTAAGTTATGCGGAAATGAATTTCAAGAAATCGCAAAGTGAATTCATCAAATGTTAAAAAACTTTTAAATTAAAGAAATTTGCACATAGGGATCAGCCATAAACTACGTGACGCTCCAGGGGGTGGGGAGAGGGGTGGTCTAGTGGTAAAAGAGTGAAGAAAATTCAGTCAGGTAGTTTGTGTACGATATCCGTCCGCCTCTCTCTGTATCTCTATGAACGCTTATATCTTGGAGACTATAAAAAAAGAACTAAACTTAATATTTCGACTTCACCTATTTTTGTTATCCTTTACCCAACCACTTTTATTTCCAAAGAACTTCTATGCGTTTTAATTCGTATTTTTTTAAAGCTTTAGTTTGTGTTGGTAAAATTCGTCAAATAAAAAAATCTTTCGTTTGATACCATATATCATTAATAGGCGGGAGTTCTAATTGCGTCAGTGGCAAAATCATATAAAAGGATACCTGAATAGATAGACCGTTGGGGTCGGATAAAAGAATAAAGTGTAACCCTCGAATTATGCTATACAATTTTTTTGATAAGCTCGTTTTGGATTACTCATCATCGTATATATGAGTTTATTGCATTTTTCTCGACATAACGAACAGATCTCTTGATCCGTAAATTGTAGAGAATCTAGGAACATCAAAAAGTTTTAATTATATTTTTAAAAGTAATACAAGTTTTGAACATCTGTATTATAACGAATATAATACTCATTACATGATGTGATTATGTGGCTGGAATTGATTCTAGTACATAAGAGGCAAACATATGGCCTGTAACGCCTACTTTTTTGCGTTGCAAATATCAACAAAGTATAGATTATATATAATACTTATTTGTGTATAAATATTCAATATAATTTATCTATTTAATTATTAACAAGCTTAACATGATTAAAATTGCTGTAGGTTACAGCGGCGTAGATAGATGGAGGATCAAAATCGGTTTCTCCATTAATTTTGCAGCACAATATTATTTTTCATACCCCCATATGTATTGATCCCCTTGAGCCAACTATCTACGCCACTGCTATGAGCCAGGTTTAGCTCTAGCTGATTAGAATTAGAATTGTTTAGACATTATTTAATTTATTATATTTACAATGATGGTTACTATAAATTAGTTTCTTGTTGGTGATGATTGGTGAGGCAATTAATTTTAGGTAGGGAAGTATTTGAAGTTGCTGTTTAGGAAGTAAGCATTTGGTATGTGATATATAAATACATATATATTATATGACTCACAACTAATTGATTTTTTGTTTAATTTCTTTCTAGATACTTGGCATATTAATCATAGTATTTGGCGCTCTAGGCTGGGGCGCCATGCCACAACCCTATGCCATCGGCATCATAGTGCTAGGCAGCATCATCTTAGTAATCTCAATGTTCGGCTTTGGCGCTATACGCGAATCTTCTCGCATGCTCTGGACGGTGAGTAGCTAAAACAGCTTTGACATCAGCTCTAAAGATACATGCTTAATCTCAAATATGAATCATTTGTAGTATGTCAGCCTGCTATTTGTGCTGCTTGTGCTCATAGCCGTATTCATGTGCTTAAATACGCGTGATGTGTTCAAAAAGTTTGCTCTACAAACTGTGGAAGATCATTGGGTGCACGAGATGACCAATCCGGGTAGCATGGATCTGATACAAAAAACGGTAAGTTACTTGCAACTATATGGTGAAATGTTGTTACTTAAAGCCTGCTTGTTTTTCTTTAGTACTCTTGCTGTGGACGCAATGCTGCAGATGATTACGTCAAGATTGGACGTCTGCCGCCCTCAAGTTGTTGCAAGGAAAACAGCTGCATAAACCCATTGAATCTCTATGTCATTGGATGCTTGACTAAAGTGGAAGCAGCTTTTGCGGATGAGGCGAGCACGACACGGTATTATGAGTGGGGACTGCTAGGCTTTGATGTAAGTCTTGAGAGGATTTCGAAATTCAATTATTATAATGAGCTTTTTTTCTTCAACAGCTGATCATACTCGTCTTGGCAATAGTACTTGCTGTACATTACTCAAATCGAAAGCGTCGTTATAACTATTAGTGACTAGTCTAGGCTTCTACTTAATTAGCACAAATTAATTGAAATGCTAAAATTTAAATGTCTTAGATCATACACATAGTACTTAAACTAAAATTTTGGGTTTAGTACTGTAAGGTAGTTAACATGAATGAATGAAAAAAACGGCAATCAAGTGAAATAATTAACTCTGTCGAGTCATTGTGTACTTAAACGCTGAGAAAAATGCGGTTCTGGAAATCAGCTACAAAATGTACGAATTTTTTAAAACATATGTATGTTTGTGACGTAAGAATGCTAAGAACGAATTTTATTTATTTAAAAATGTATCATATCTGCATTTACCAAATTTAAGAACCGAATTGTTTGCCATTAAAGAACACTCTTTTTTCTCAGTGTAACGTTTTAAAAAATATTTATATATATATTTTTTATTTTTTTTTTTAACAATGTGTGCTACCTTGCAGTAATGAACAAACCCAACTACATATCGTAAAACCTCATATTGTAAATTTTGCCAATCGAAATGTTAATTAACGCCATGTGTTCACTTGCCAAGCAAGCAAATGCCTTAAATACATTTGTAGGTCTGTGTAACTCAAGTAAATCTCAAAATTTGTCTTTAATTTAATTTGATTTAGATTTTCATTGTTCATTTCCTTACTCAGCATTTCCATAGTTCAAATCAATTATGGGAGCTAATCAAAATGTTTGGGCGAAAGTGGCATAATAAACTCTTGCCTGATTGGATCATGCAACTAAGCAGTGCCGGATTTAATATGTTGGCGCCCAAGGGCCGGTTGCATTTTGGGGCCCTAATGTGAAAAATAAAAAAAGTTAATTTATACATAAATGCATAATTGCTTGATAATTGTTAATAAAACTGAGGTATTCACGGCTGCTATTGTGGACTTGAAAAGTTGCATAAAAACTCAATTGTTGAGTTTGTGCTTCTTCTTGCGTAATATTGTGTACATTTATGAATTTTAAATTTGCCACGTTGGCACTCTATGCTTTTTTGATCAGCCAATAAAATCAATAAAAGCTTAATTTTTTAAATAGAATCCAATACAGCTATAAACTACATCTGGGTTGTGGAAAAGTTGAGTTGACAGTTGATTGCACATTTTGTTCTTGCAAAAGTCTTCAATTTTTAAAATCTTCAACTAACAACAAAACAGATTTTATAATTATTGTTTAATGAAAATATATTAAGGAAATTCTTTCAGTTAAAAAATATTATTTATACTGTGTCGCCACCTTTTTAAAACATATTTTTGTAATAAGTCTATTCGAGATTATCGACTTTCAAAAAGAATATAAAGGTCATGGGTATGAGGATGATTAAATACCTTTTCTGGTACAGTATAGATTTTCGTTAATAAGACTTTCAAAGCCACATTTGTTTGCGCAATTTCTTATCATTATCGTTAAACACAAAATTTTTTTCAAGTTCTATAATTATAATTAATTATAATTATATTATAATAGTATTATAAATATAATATATATTGCTGCTTTGCAATTTTATTTCACGATTCGTAAAGGCTTACATAATTTCAACATTAAAGTGAGTTCTAAGTCGGCGGTGTTCCTTGACAAGTTTTTGTGCTTTCGATTTAAGCGTTCAAAGGTACATGTTAGGATAAGGTATAGACAAACAAGAATACTCTATTTCGAAACATGTAGAATACCAATTTTAACGTTAATTTTTTAATAATCTTGCGAAAATATTGGGATAGCCGCACAACAAAACACTCAAACACAAAATTTTTTGTTTAAATTTGAGTCATTTTAGACTTTTTATGGTACTTTGTATATAAAAACCCCTTTGTGTTATGGGATATGTCTTTCAAATTTTTTTGTAAGTACTCTGGATGCCAATGTAATAAAATAAAGAAGCAAATATATTTCGTGACGTCAAATTTGGGACTACGAAATCAAAATATGATTTAGTTCTATAGGCGTGCTTTAAAATAAAAAATAAAATACAACTAATAAACCTCGTAATGGTGGGAAAAAATACGCAAAATACGTAAGACTTACTTTAGAGAGCTAGCTAACCTTCAAAGCGCACGCAAATGTCAAAAATCTAAAGAGTAAATATTGTATGTTTATGCGAATTTTATACCCTTTCTATTAGTTGGGGCTCTAAGCTCCACTTAGGAGAAAAGAAATAAATCAAATGTACTGAGAATGATATGTCTATTTTCCTAGCGTTTATATTTTCCAGAAGCCCAATCATGGCTAATGCCGGCCCACTGCACAATTGCTTTACATTCATTTCCAAGAGGTGTTTTTGTTTAATTTTCTACTCATATTCTCTTTTAAAAATGATCTTCTCTGTACTTATCAAATTAGGCTGTAACTCGTAGTGTATTAAAAATAATAGAATCTTACATCTTGTTAAATCATATTTTTGAATTGAATTGAAGGGGGGGTACCTTGGGCCATGGCCCGTGCTTCAATCCGGCCCTGCATTTAAGCTTCATCAGCTGCGCAGAAGTGGAAAAATGCGTGTTAGTAAACAAAATGCTGCCGACACAAATTGCGTCTGTATAAGTGTGTTAGTGTGTCTGTGTGTGTGTGTGTGTGTGTGTGTGTGCATGCTCCCAACGCCAAATGTCGAAGTAAATAAAATGTTTTGTTGGCATGTAAACATACAAACAAACACACACAAATACACATACAAACAAGCGGCATAAACAAATTAAAAAAAAAAAAACATACAGACATGCCGTCAAAACGAAAACAAAGTTTTTCAGTTTTTCCCTACAACAAAAAACCAAAGCAACGGGAAAGAAAATGAAAATCGGGCGCCTTAGACGCTGGACGCGTGACGTCACCATTTGAAGCACACTGCCCTCTGCGCGAGCGTAATGTTTAATTATATGGCGCTCTCCCTCAGCATACACTGCGTATGAGTATGAGTGCAAGCGACGCGACGTCGACTTCGCTGCCAGTCGTCGTCTGCCATCTCTGTCCGTTGTTTTTTTGAATTTATACGAAAGAAAATAAAGCAAAATGATTTTTTTTTGTTTTGCGTTTTCAGTTCGTAAGTGAACGCAGAACGTGCAAGTATTAAGCTCTAGAATAAAACATACTACGGAATTTGTGATTCGCTTGTTTGTTTGTATTTTGTGTTTCGAATATAAACAGCCGTGCTTTTTGTAATTATATTATCAAAAAGTCAAGAGGTGAAGAAACTTTGAGTTTTAATTAAATCTGACATTTTCATGTGCAACAAGCTTTTCGAAAAAAAAGAGAGAAACAGCAAGTTGTGCTTGAATTAAAAGAAAATTTAAGCAGTGTTGTGCCAGAAATCTCTTGAGAAGCGTTGAAGCTGTTCTTAAGCTAGTTTTGGCCAAAAAGAATCGCTCAAAGTGCGATTTTAATTTTGAAAGAAAGCCGTCTAGAGATTGCTGGCACACCACTGCATAAAAATATGTGCAACTTGAAATTAAAATAAATTTTTCTTAATTACTCACTTGTAGTCTTGGCCAAAATGGGCTGTGCAACAACCAGCGTAAAGGTCACCTCCATTATACTGAATGCCATTTTGGCGGTAAGTGACTTATGTATATGAGATATATGCATTTATATATTTGATATAGATATGCTTGAATTTATATATGTATTGTAATTACTTTTTGCCATTTTTACAAAAAGAAATTAAAATTTGCCGGATGCAAGCATGAGCTCATATTCACATACAAAACTGACAAATATTAATTTAAAAACAAAAATAACTCTAAAGCTTATATGTAGCTCTAAAAATATATTTTATACAACAAAAAACTGCAGCGAGTTTTAGTTTCGTTGGCCCTAGAACTTTCTTAAATTAATTAATACAATTATGAGCATATCTTTGTCATGCGCATAATTAACTACAATTAATTAGCGCTAATCAGCCGCCATGAATTAAGTGCGCTTCAACGTATGTGTCTACAAATTTATACGCTTTTCAACACTGACAAATAAAAATATTTTTCTTAGGCAGCCTTTAAACGTAGCTATTTAAATATTATTTAGATGAAATATGAAATTTTGACATCTCGTTGAAAAATGTTCGAGTACGCTACTTGGCCATGTTTTATTTATAATATATTCCGTCAAAAGATTAAGGTCTGTCATTATTCAAGTTTGTCTGTTTCTTTGACTTTCACTATTTTTCTCAATGTTGTTGTTGCTGTCGTCGTCAGGTCTGGCGCGATTTTATTGCGCCTCTTTTTCTCAATACTAGGCCCACTGTTTAATAGTCAATAAAAACTAGCACAAAACCCCTCCACAAAGACTATAAAATAGTAGACGATGTGAGCATGTACAGCCTTCAATTGTTCCAATTTCCTGACGCTTTTCAACATTTTCTCCCACTCGATGATGTCATGCCTACTATTTTTAGGTTGACCTATTTAACGTACCCAAAAGCACAAAACCAGGGTGCGTTATATATATAAGTATATTTACTAAACATATACCATATACGACGTTGTCAATGTGCCCACCCCGCTCTGCTCCTAGGCCACCCCTAAAAAATCAAATATATTATAACCACTTTGTGGCATATTTGATCAAGTAACGGAAGTAACCAGTAATTATAAGTTTTTTAAGGACACACTGTTCACTTTTATTGTTTTAAATATTTCATTAAGCGAGGGTTGTCTTTTAAATTTCGAAAATGGAGTAGATTTTTTATTGTAAAAAAATTAATCATTTGGACACTAACCAAAAACAGGCTTCCGAAAAAAAAGAATTTCATGGGGTATCACTCTTTATTAATTTATAAAAAGTTTCTGGCAAGCAAATGCTGCACTTCAATAAATATTGAGTATACTGTCTTGGTCTCATGGTACTAGTTAAGTCAGGTTCTTCTGAAGAAAGACCAACACACTTTGGGTTTTACTCGTTTTTGTAGACACTTACAGTCGCTCAGGTGCATAGTGAGTAAATTAGGGCACTCTAGTGGTTATGGACTGATTTTGTAGGGTGGTGACTATTGACGCAACCTGCTTCCATTCTTAGGGCTCTGTACCAACTGTATTGAGATCCAACAATTGAAGGTTACGCAATACGTGGGATCGTTATTAGTGTCTCTATGAAAAAGAATGCGCAGTTTCAATTTTCTTTTGATAGCTTTTTGAAACAATACAACAATTTTGTGCAAACTTTATACAAATTTTTTAGTTTAAAACATATAAAAATATTTTTTTTTACATTTGAAAATATCGGGACCAAATTAATGTGAATTTTATTTTTTTTACTTTCAAATTTTTCCTTCAAATTCAATTTTACATAAACACAAATTTACACAACACAATTTTTCACACCTTAGTTGTAAAGCTTTTCTTTAAGCTAATCTCTATAAATTATATAAATAAACTAATGTATAAATATGATGATTAATAAATTAAATTAAAAAAAATTAATGTGAATTAATTTTTTTTTTTTTTTATTGAAATTTGTCCATTATATCATATAGCTACCATACAAAAATTGAACCAGTATCTTGTAAAATTCATTGCATCATAGACAAAAAGGTGTGTAGCCCCGAATTTCTTGATCTTTGTTTAGAAGAAGAAGATCCTGTACCATAGTACCATTAGAGCGTTACCGTATGATATGTCTTTATTAATATACACCATTTCCTCGCCAGAAACTATCCATGAAGTAACATGGAACTAACTATCGACAGGCCCTAAGCGCACATGTTTTTTCCCAAGAATTTAAAATAATTTATTCATAGAGAAAAAATACATGTAACAACAATTAAAATGAGTCTTTCCCTCAAATCGTGGTCAATAAATATAATAAGAAATTCTACCGAAAAAATTAACTTATAAATTCAATACATGATTGTTTTCAACTTCTGAAAAAAAAACCCTAAGAATAAATATTTTTTAAATGTACGAATCCTTTTCAAGAACTTTATCCTCCCCGAGTCTAGAAACCTGGTTTATGATGCAAAGAATTTTACAAGGTGACGCAAAGAAATACGCGAGTTTGACTGCGTAGAAAACAGGTTCAATTTTTCTATGGCAGCTCTATGAAATAGTGGACAATTTTTGATAAAACTACACACAAATTTTAGACGAAAACAAAACGCAACTTTGTCGCGATATTTCAAAAAAATTTAAAAAAAATATTTCTCACTTGTATTTATGTGTTTCATATTAGTGTTCCCATTTGTTTGAAATTTGATCGAAATTGGTCCACTATTTCATATAGCTACCATACAAAAATTGAACCTGTGCTCTCGGATCTGCGCATTGCGTTACCTTCTAATTGTTATCCTCGTTGCTATTTAGTTTGGGGCTCATACATTATTTTCATTGCATATAAATTAAAAACTTCTAGGCATTTGGAGGATCTACAATGTAGCAGCTGCTTCTAGATTTTAGTTTCAGTGTATCCAACAACAGTAGGAAATTTAGGGAACACACTGTTTTTGAATCATTATATAAGATGATATTGTTCTTAAACACTTAAACAATTAAAATAAAAAACCTTCGGGATGGTGGTGCAATACCTGCTCTGATGTCAAAGTTATCTAAATATTTGAAGCCCTAAAAATCTCAAACTACACGATGCAGAAGCATTGATCTGCTCCCCAAATACAAAAAGCATCCCTCGTACTTTTGACTTTATCTTTTTAAATTTTTCATTGTAATACATCAGGCATAGTGAATGACTTTTCCATCATTTTGTGTATTACTCATTCGGTATTCATTCGAATGCATGACAACAACAAACGCCTTTGTTTTTTTTATTCTTTTTATTCGCTTTTAATTGTCACAACTGTTAATTGCATCATATCGAATGTTTTTTTTTGCATATTGCAGTTTTTAGCTGTGGGGGCCATAGGTTGGATAGCCTTCAATGCGGATACGGAGACTACAGAATTTGTCATAGCCGCCTATGTGGCCTGCTCCATCATCTTGCTGCTGGCTTTTGTGGGCATCTTTGCCGCTCTACGGGAATCCGTGCCATTAACTGTGCTGGTAATTATAGCCGATCCTTTATATAGTAAAACTTGAGTTTTAAAGTTTTCTGCCTATCTTGCAGTGCGCCGTTTTCCTGCTCATACTAGCCATACCCCAAATTGTGAGCACCTGCATCTTTTTGCATAATTTCGAGGCCAAAACGGGTCAGTCTTTGGTGGATAAGGCCTGGGAGCTAAAACAAATGGATGAGCTGCAGCAGAAATATGAATGCTGTGGCAAGAACAGCGCACAGGATTACGTACTACTCGAGTGGACAATACCACCAAGTTGCTATGTGGATTTGTACCAGCTGCCGAATAATCTCTATATAGATGGCTGCATTGAGAAGGTTCAGAGCTATTACGAAAGTGACAAGCAGCGTTTTATTATTGTCTCCTGGGTGCTGGTGGCCTTTGAGGTAAGCTTTTAGCTCTCATGATACATACTACCCTTAATCACAAAAAGTGCCTCTTAATTGAAAGCTTATATGGAGAGCATCTTAAAACAAAGATAAATGGAGCTCCGAAAAAAAAAAAAATCATTCATGAAATCAGTTGGCTTTAAAAGCTTTTAGGGTGGCCCAAAATTGATATAAGTGTAATCTTTTTTTATAAAACTCATGCATCGAATACCAAAGTTGTGACGCAAGGTTATATTAAAAAAAAAAGTAGGGTGGCCCAAAAACTTGTTTCATAAAACTTGTGCAACGAATACTAAATTTAAACAAAGGCTATCGTAGGCAAGCAGCATGCTTGATAAGAATTAAGCATGGAATGCCAAAATAATAACAAAAAGTTATTGTTAAAAGATTTTAGAGTGGTCCACAATATATATAATATTTGATGAAAACTTTTGTAATAGCAACTCATGCATCAAACAACAAAGTTATGGCACAGAGTACTTTAAAAAAAAATTTAGGGTGGCCCAAAATCTTGAAACTGGTGCATCGAATACTACATTTAAACAAATACAATCGAAGGCAAACTGCACTTTAAAAAGAAAGCAATATATTATTGAAAAATTGATAACAAAAAGTTAGTGTTAAAAGTTTTTAAGGTGGCCCACAATATATATTGATGACAGCTTTTTTTATTAACATAAAAATTTGACACGGTGTTACTTTAAAAAATTTTAGGGTGAACCAAAAACTTAAAACACGTGCAGCAATACTACATTTGAACAAAGACAATCAGAGGTAGTCTGCACCTTAAAGAGAAACAATATTAATATTTATTGATATAAATTAGGCATGGAATACCAAATTGATAACAAAAAGTTGATGTTTATAAGGTGGCCCACAATAAATTTTTATGAAAGCTTTTTTATTAAACTCGTGCATGAAACATTAAAGTTATGACACGGAGTTACTTTTAAAAAAAATTAGGGTGGCCCAAAACCTTTTCTCAAAAAACTTGTGCATCGAAATCAAAATTTAAGCGAATAGGAGGCTTAAAAAAAAACAATACAATTTTAATAAAAATTAGTCATAGAATACCGAAAAGCTAACAAAAAGTTGGTTTCAAAAGTATGTATTTATGGAACCTTATTTTTATTAAACTCATGGATCGAACACCCAAGTTATAACGCGGAGTTGCTTTAAAATTATTTTAGGGTGGTCCAAAAAATATTTATAAATTCCTTTTTTCATAACACTCATGCGTCGAATAATTAATTTGTGACGAGAAATATTGTATTTATAAATTTGGGGGATAAAAATATGTTGTTTGTATTATCAGCTGTTCATACAAAATCTTAGTTTAAAAAAAAATAAATTTCGCGAAATATAATTTTTTGAGCGCTTTAAAAATTTTAAAAATAAATTGTTATTTTTTTGAATAAGAAGGAAAAGCGTTTAAGTAAAAAAAACGTTGAGTCCTCAAATATCGTTTTTATCTAGCATGTCGATCACTAAAAAAAAATACAGGATTAATTTTCACATGTTTTGCAATTAGTAAACTTTGCAGTTTTAATATATTTCAAATTGGAAAACTTTTAAAGTTATTAATGCTTAATAATTAAAATATTGATTTCGTCGATGCATGCAACTAATTACATCTTTTTTAATATATATAACTCTTTTCAGTTACTCTGTTTTGCCTGTGCCGTCTTTTTGGCCATAAGTTTCCGCAACAAACAACGCCGTCTACAGTTTTAAGCGTTATTAAGCTTTTAGAGGAGCATCGCGGAAGAGTACAAAATAATAAAAAAAAAATTTGAGCAATGGCACTGAAACATCTAACTTGCAGTATCTATGTCCTGTATCCTATCAAGAATTAAGGCACCGAAGAAAAAAAATAACTCATACTATGCTCTGTACAGATTGGATCAATTGTAATTTGACACAAAGATTTTGTGCGAGCATCCTTAAGAAAAAAAACCTGCATCGTTAAGAAAAATCTAAAAAGTATTTATTTTGTGCTTTGCCTTTAAGAGCATGAATGACATTTTAAGTTAATAAAATTTATAAAAGTATATAATCGAATGTATTAAATATAATATTTAAATAAACCAATGAAGTCATTTTATTTGATAAATGTATAAAAAAAAATGCTTAAAATAAGTTTATTTATGCAGAAATATTTTAATAAATATTATACTACTTGTGTAACTAAAATATGAGATTTTTGGAATTCATTCACGATTTAATATTTGTCTTTCAACATATGCTATTTTTTTTTTTTACTTGATTGAAGGTAAACAAATTAGGTAAGACAAATTCAATGACAGTGGCCGAAAAGTAAAAAGGGCGGTAAAGAGAAACTGTGGGATGAACAACGAAGCTTAAATGCTCTTGAAGTGTTATCGATTAAGCAAATTATATGTAATTTGTGTTAATTACTTTCGAAAGCCACTTATTTTTACTATTTGCGCTTATAATTCGCACCCGTTTTAAGCTATGGAGCATGGGCTGCGAATAATGAAATTTCAGTCGAGTAATTTCCTACATAACTATTAGCATTGGTCTTTATCTGTTTTTACAAAAAAGACCAGATTTTTTTGTTCTTTCTAGAACTTAAAATTACTATTTTTTAATTTAAGGGGTCTACGCAGAATGCAAAAAAGTTTCGCACGGAATGACAATATCATATAAAAAAAAATTCCTAATGGCACCTAGTACATATAAACTAATAAGCAATTTTTTTGTATTGAAAAAATAATGATGAAAAGTAGATGCTCTTAAAAATAAAAAAATCTGACCCTTATATGAACTTTTAGGTTTTCCTCTCACAACCTTAGTTACGAGTAAAGCTTTGAATACTTAATAATTAACTCTTGAATATTTGTCTTGAATAATACAAGTTGAAACATATTTTTATTTAACTTTTAATTTTTAGGAAATGCTCATATTTGAAATTTTTACAAGCCCGAAAGAATATTTTAAGTAGAGATTGACATAAAAATTTGATTTTTTGATTTCAGACTGCTTGACAATACATAATATTAATATAGTCTTAAAGCTGATATACGAGTATCTAAAATATACATATAAATAAGCTGCATTGTTTAATCGATAAATAGCCCTTGGAATCAAAGTCTGGCATATTCATGAACACCTTGGAAAAAATGTTTTTCTTAATTTACAATCAGGACTTGGTCCAAACATACTTTACTTTACGTCAGCTCAAAAAGAGATAAAAAGAATATTTTGCGCTTATGTGGTTTATAAAAAAAAAGCTTAATTACGATAATATAAGAATTTCAAAGGTGCCTGTGAAGCTGATAAGTGAAAGCAGGATGATGAAGTAGGTACTCACGTACTGATTTGATGTCTCATATTTTCTCAACCAAGGCTTTATCTATGAAGGGGATGCTGCTGTGGGGCTGCTCTAAAATTTTATTTTTAAAGTCTGCTCCTGTAAGTATCCTAACATATCTTGATTCGAAAGATCCCACATTTTACATTTATGCGTTACAAATACGATTCCAGAGCTCCTTGAGATTATAAAAAAAAATACGTCGCGAACGAATTTTAGATACCCTGTACAGTGCATAATAGGCTCTTGTAGCCAAATTTTGGCCAAAAGTCCCCCAGAAGAAAGTCAAAATTTGGACAAAATGACAATTTAATATGATTTTACACATATTAAGGTATCCTGTGAAAAAAAAATTATTAATTTATAATTAGTGGTTTATAAGTTATTGGCAATCAAAGTTGACATTTTGTATTTTATGAGCTTTCGCGATAATTTACAAAAAAAAAATACCTGCATTTACCATGATACATGTAGCTACGAAATCTTCATTCACTTTATTACTTATAAATATTCAGAGATAAAATAAAATTGAGCTTAAAAATTTTTTGGTTTTAAATCTATTGAAGTAGTTATAAAGATTTGGTTGGTTTTTTTATCATTTGGCTACTTTGCTTTAAGGGTACCTCCGACTACCACTCGATATTTGATCTAAAAAAATTGTATAAAGTTCTTCACATGTTTTACAACAAAATGTAATTCCTCCCGATTTTCGATAATTCAATTTTGTATCTAAAAGTTGAATTTTAAAAATTGACCCCCAGGAAATTTTACTATTTTTTTAATTTCTTAGCAGCCTAAAAGTATGCTTTAATAACCATTTTATCAAAAGTTGTACTAAAATGTAAAAAAAATGTACAATTGAAAAATTTTATAGCATACTTACAAAGATGCAAATCAAAAAATGTAAAAATTATCAATTTTGACGAAAAAAAGTAAAAATTTTATTTGGATTTTTGAAATTTTTTTTGCATGCCGAAAAAATTATAACTCTTAAAAACCAGATTGATTGGTGGTGTCGTCTTTTTGTAATTGGCTGGGAAAGCTGAAACTGTTTGGGGCTATAACTCCAAAGCCATTCAATATTTTGGGTATAGGCCAACTCTCTACGCTATGTACATTTTTGGAACTGAGGTAATTAGACACTACCATATATTGCAATTATCTTCGATATTTGGTAGAAGAGCGCATGACAAAAGAAACCATAAGCTTGAACTGCCTACACATATAAGATGTCGAAATCTCAAAATCTCTAAGATCTAGGAGTTCATACAGACGAACGAAGACTTTGAAGATAACTTTGGGATGTCCACGGCGCCCCCCTCTCTATGTTACATACATTTGCACAAATTTTATATACTGCTTAACTTAGTCTACAGGGTATAAAAATGTAAATACAGAAATATGTATGTATACGAGTATGGTATATGCGTATACAAACAACTTGTTGCTGCTTATTTATACACTTTCGCATTGATATTTATTTTTGGGGGTTGGTTCATTAGAAAACAAAACGTTTGCCCGGGCATGTCCATAAACCATTTAGCATATGCGACATGCTAAAAAAACTACTTCGTAGTATGTTGCTTCAAAACAGTCTAGACCACATTGTCCCAAGGCAATTCCTTGGATCTCTGCTAGATAAAGTCAATGTCATTTCTAAGCATTTCTCCAATAAATTATAGAGCGCATAGCAAAGAAAATGTTTACTATGGCTATAAACATTGTCAATGAAAGCTTCGTGTGATATGCTACAAGGCAACGGAAATGCGTTCTCACGAAACAAACAAAAAAAAAAAAGCTTTGACTACGTGACATCATACCACCCACAAAAAGTTAATGCCAAAGTATACGTTGGATTTCTTACGAGTGGGGGGGGGGGGGGGACAAACTGAACCTATGGCAAATTGTGGTCTGGCCTTTAGGGGCTGCCATAATTTTGAAATAAATTTACTTAGCTCAGTCGTCCGTCAATGGTTACAGCAAAAGGGCTGCCATATTTGTGGTCAACGCTAGTTTTCTATTCGAAAAAATAAAAATAAATTTGGAATCTATTTTGAATAGCAACAACTGCGTAATTTCTAAGGACCTAAAATCGATTAATGGATTGATTATTTGTCATACGATATATTCTACATAGTAGCAACAATATTTGTAAACAAAACATGGCCTGTCGCATATCGTTTTTGAAAGCGCTGCTTATCATATTAAACGTGCTGTTAGCGGTGCGTATACGTAATATTTTTGTCATATTATGCATAGATTTATTAATAATACTGCACTTATAGATAATTGGCGTGGCCTTGATAGCATTATCCGTATACGAGTTAAATAACTCTACGCCGGGCACTTTTGGACATATTGCTGTTATTGTGCAAATTTTTGTGGGCTCTTTTGTTGTTTTGACTTCGTTTTTGGGCTGCTTTGCAACGGGTCGTTTATCCTTGGGCCTAATCTGGAGCGTAAGTCATTAAGTAACAACTGCAAATGCTGATAACTAATCTCTTAATTATTTTAGTTTGTTATTTGTATTGTAATACTGATTTGTCTGCAACTTTATATAATTACGGCTGCGCACTTTACGGACTATGTGGAACGTGCACGTGCCGACTTTGTGCAGCTGTGGAGTGTGCCCAAGGATAATATAGATCGTATAGCCTATATAGAACAGAAGGTAAGTTGGAATTTAGTCATATTAAGTACAAGAAAGTAGCGACTTATAGTAATCCAGCTTGTTATACAAGAACTTCGGAACTTCCGAAAATGCTGAGAACCACCTGTTTTCGGGTGAAAGCATCTTAATGCATGCGACTGATTCAAAGCAGCTGCTTCCTTGTTCATGGGAATCTTTAAGGATCTTCAAAAACTGCGCAATTACGAACGTTAGCGCCCGCTGTTTATCCGTGATCTTAACTCCTTGCCGAAATAGGAAATCAGCTGCTGGAAGTTTACCTGTGTTCGTGTGAAGGAATCTTAATGCATGCGACTGATTCAAAGCAGCTGCTTTCTTGTTCATGGAAATCTTTAAGGATCTTCAAAAACTGCGCAATTACGAGCCTTAGCGCCACCATCCAGCAGTTTATTCGAGACCTTAACTCCGTTCCTAAATAGAAAATTAGCTGATGAGAGTCAACTGTGTTGCGGTCAAAGAACCTTCGGTGATTAAAGTATGAATATAGCTGCTTTCCTTTTCAGAAACCCCAATAAAGTTCAATCTAGTAGTTTGTTCAAGACTTCTTAAAGAATGAATCAGCTGCTGGGAGTCACCTAGGTTCGGGTCAAAGAACCTTCGTTGAGAAAAATATGAATAAGTGCGCGAGACTCTAAGCAGCTGCTTTCCCGTTCAGGAAACCCCGTAAAGATCAATCTACCCGTTTCCAAACCTTAACTCCCTTCTTATATAGTGAATCAGCTGCTGCCTTAACTCCCTTCTTATATAGTGAATCAGCTGCTGGGAGTCACCTAAGTTCGGATCAAAAAACCTTGAGTAAAATTTTAATGTGATTCAAAGCAGCTGTTTCCGTATTCAAGAAACCTCGTATGGAGCAATTTAGCAGTTTGTTCAAGATCTTACTCCCTTTTTAAACAGAGTACTCGCTTTGTAACCCGATGTTCCGTGGTTCGTTTCCCCGCAGCGCCACTGGTTCATTTGCCTTGCACTGGCATCGCTAGCAAAAAGACGCTATTTGCCCAAGAAAATCTCTATTAATTCAAGACACCGCCGTTCGGATTCGGCTATAAACTGTAGGTCCCGGCTCCCTTCGAACAGTTATTAATAGAGATTCCCATGCTTCACCTAGGGGCGACTGACAAAATAGTCAAGTCACGAAAAATTGTTATTATTATTATCAGATGAGGAGTATGTTTAAGTAATATATACAGGTGTACGAGTTTTTCACAGCAACTGCTTTCCTGGTCAGGAGTGCTTTTAGGAAACTTATGAAAAGTTGCTGCTTACAATTGAACATAATTCTCAGGAACCAACTTTAATCTTATATCCCATTTAGTACAAATGCTGCGGCAAGGATGGATCCCATGATTATATACTAATGGGCAGTGCCATACCCGTAAATTGCTATGAGAATATGGAACGTTCGGCCAATAATCTATTTAGAGAGAATTGTCTAAAAGCAGTACAGTTGCATGCCACCGATAATGTTGTGAATGGTTTGATTCTTAAGTGGGTGCTGCTTGTTGTAGAGGTAAGTGGTTCAAATTTCTTCTAGATACTCAAAAAAGTTTAAAAAGCACTTAAGACAAGACTTGGTCCAGCAGAATCCGAGCATTCCCGTTTTCAATAAAAAATATGTGTACGTCAGTTTCTAACCAGCTCATAGTTCCAAGTAAATTTTAATCTGAGCACTAACTATAGTGGTGTTAAGGTTCATCGTGTCAGCCCATCCGCTGGATACAAGATTCTTAGTAAGAGCTTACATTCCAGTTTCTGAAGTAGCCTATTATGTTGTGCGTTCGTGAAGAATGTCACAATATAAACTGTCAGATGTTAAAAAAAAAGTTTCAGTAGAGATCACCGTAATCATATTGTCCGAGCTATCTTGTTTTCTTGGTTTTCACAAAAAAATTCTAGGCGTCAGTCTCCGTATAAGTTTAGTTAAAGTCCTCCATAAATATGACAAGTCACATAAAAAGCTATATACCTATATGCCCAATTCGCGGGCATGCATGTTAATCTATCTGAAATCTTAGTGCAAAAAGAATTATCTGAACCGTTGTCGTAATTCCAAATTTAATTTCTGTATCCTATAAAAAAGTTTTTCAACCACCCATCAACTTTCTTTTTCTGCTCAAACACGTGAAAATTGTTTAAACTTGTCGTGAGGAAAAACCTCGCTCTTGGGGACAGTTTTGGCGTGGTTTATGCTCCCTCTGTCGGACAATTTTGACAAGGTCCATTTTTTCCGGAGCTTAGAGAGTTTTGTAATTTGACGTGGCTCTCATTTTTTTCCTGCTCCCTCTCCCGGACAAATTTTGAAATTTTTCGAGATCTTAGCATATATTTTTCAGCAAACCATTTTTTCCCATTTCCGGGTCGAAAATTGGCGGGCGAAGCGATCCAAATTTTCATAGACAGTTTTGAAACATGGCGTGGTTTACAGTTTTTTTTTTGCTTCCTCTCGCGGACATAATTTAAAATTTAAGGCCAAACGCAGTTTGAAAAATTTCGCACGGAACGAACGAGGTCTTAGCGTAAATTGTAACGCAATGTATTTTTTACTATACCGGGCGGGGATTGATAGACGAATCGAGCAGGGTGCAGAGCCACCTAGACAGTTTTGAAACTTGACTTCATTTCTATTCTTTTTTACTCCCTCTGGCGGACATTTTTTGAAATTTAACTTTAAATTTAATTTTAAAAACATTTTTTTTATATCCGATGCGGAGAGTGGCGTACGAAGCGAGTAGAGTGCAGACTCTTCTAACTCTTCTAACCAATTTCGGAATTAGACTGTTAGGCTGCAAAAAAAGGGATTTGTTCCTTCACGAACAAGGAAGGGTGTGCAATAATTCTGGAGAAATCTTGATCACCGCAAACATAGAAACTGCATTTAAAGATATTCGCTTTTATTATTATTTTTTTTTTTTTTTTTGTATTTATTGCAAAAGGTACAGCAAAACTAAGTTGACAATAAATTATAAAAAAGGGAAACGAAAGATATGAACTAATCTGCGTCTCTAGTTCTAGGAATGAACTTTTTAGCGCATGCTCTTAATAGTTATAGCATAGGTTCTAGGGCTCAGTTCTGAATAAATTTTTAGGAAAATCAAAAAAAAAAAATTTTTTTTTTTTTATTTTGTTTTACCGTCACCATTAAAAGTTACTTTTTCTGACTGATTTAAAATTTTTCTTATATCATTCAAAATAGTTTTTAAGGTAGTCGTCAACACATATTTTTCTGTTTAGTGTGGCCGCTAGATGGCACTTATAAGCTGTTGTCGCTAGATGGTGCTCGCAAGTTGTTGTCGTTATGCAAGTTATTGCATAATTGCCCTGGTCGTGCAGGCCTGAAATATTCATACCTGAACTCAGGCATGAAAAGGAACCGAATGCTCATGGCTTTGTAAGAGAAACAAGGACAAATATAAAATTCTCTTTCTAAGCAAAGAAAAATAAGAAAAGTCAACGGCGTGTGCTTTATGTATTATTTATTAGTTTGAATTTACATTCGTATTGGTGTTTGCGTTTGTGTGCGTAGCTATCTCTGACGTTTTCGTTATTTCACAAAGCAAAACTTGTTTGTGCCTGCAAGTACTGGGGAAATTTTAATTGCTAAAATCATGTCAGATTATTTAAAAAATTCATCCCTGATTTCAGAACTGACTTTCCAAATCGAATCAACAGTGAGCTCATGTTCGATCTAAATAACAATTCACCCCTGATTTAAGGCATGACTTTTAAAAGTCAATCAGAACTGAATTCATAACTCATTCTTACGGCTAAATTCAGTGACAAATGAATGCGTAGATTCATAGCTGGTACCTAAAATTCAGGCATGATTTTATGACTAATTCAGGCCTGAACCGAACTGAAGGGTGTACACAATTATATATACTATATCATTAATTAGTTTGAAGTACTCAGATACTTATGAAAATGCAAAAAATAAATATCGATTTTTTTTAACAACCCAAGTGTATATAAGCACTTAAATGTTCAGGATTACTTTCCATATATGCATTGCTTTTCAGAATTATTTTATACATATTTTTATAAATTTTTTACATCAATTTACTTTCAATTCTCTCAAATAGTTGGCATCACTTGGCGTTGCATCGTATTTGGGCATAACAGTGCGCAATAAACTACGGCGGGAGAACTATTAAGTTGTTTGTGGTTTTTTTTTTTTTGACTTACAGACCTGAGTAATACCATGAATTTAAATGTAATTTTTAAGAATATCTACATATGTATGTATACATTAGCTAATTACACGTGCTGGCATTGTTAAAAATGTAATAAAATTAATTGTTTCAACTTAAATAAAACAATTTCGCGCCTCTTTATTTAAACTGTTGGCGAAACTTTTTACAATCGTTGCAGGAAATTACAAAAAAAAAATAAAACCAACAAAATCTCGTGAGAATTTCTATAAAATTTGTTTTTCCATTTTCTAAATTAATTAAGCATACACAATTTATACGTTGGCATAAAAGTAAATATGTACGAGTATATGCATCTTTTGGTACCTAGAGACGCCCATAAAAAATGTTGCCTGTCGCTCTGTGGGAAGCGACAAACACAGTCGGAGGAGCCCCACTCAACAGATTGTAAACATTTCGCGATATATCCACTCCAAAGGCAAGTCGAGCGGAGACCGAAAACATTAACAATTTGAACACTGCACGCGCGCGTTGACGGTCTGTCTGGGAACGCAAATAAAAAATATAAATTTCGAAAAAAAAAAAAAAAAAGTTTTTTTGAAATAACAAAAGAAAAAGTTCTACAAAATTTGCTAGTTGTGGCATGGAAAAGTCGCAAAAGCTATAGATATAGTCTGGTGAAAATTGTGTGAAATAGTCATAAGTTCAGAATTAATGAGAAAAACATGCCGACGGCACGAGTTTGTCTACAATGGACCGCAGTTGCATTTAATACATTGACTTTGGTAGGTTTTTCTAAAAAGTTTAACAAGTGTTTAACTAAAATCGAAAATAAATAAGTAAATAATACGTGTTTTGATTTTTTAATAATTTAAGTAAACTTGAAAAAAGTGTTCAAATACGGCTGCAATACACAAAGTATTAAAATGCGCAATTTAAAACAAAAAAATAAATCTAAACAACATTATAAATAATTTCTAAAATATTTTTAAAGCGACATTACAATAGCAAACATTCTCAACATTTCTCATTTTGCAAGTTTTTCAAACAATATGTCCATATTTTAAAAAAAGCTAAAATTTATATATATTTAATTATTTTTAAATCTAGTACAAAAATAAATATATACAATACAATAGAAACATTTTTAAAACTACGTTTAGCTGTGTTAAAATATAGCTGAAATATCTAAAAAAATTTAAAACATAAATAATATATTTTTATAATTTTTGAATATTTTAAATAATAATAATAATTTATATATTTCTAATAATTTTCAAACATTTTTAAAACTACGTTTAGGTGTGTTAAAATATAGCTGAAATAATTAAAAAAAATTTAAAACATAAATAATATATTTGTATAATTTTTGAATATTTTAAATAATAATAATAATTTACATACTTCAAAGTGTTAACTAAGGCTAACATAATTTGATTCAAATTCAAAAAATACATAAAAAATAAAAATAAAGGTATTTCTCTTAAAATCAAAAATCATAATTAAATAAGAGAATTTTTTAATTTTGCAAAATTTTCAAAATCACTAAAAAGTGTTCAAATACAGCTAAAATAAATTAAATTTTTGCAAAACAAAACCATAATTTGTTTTGTTTATGCATTTTTTTAAAACTTTTTTAATTCGTCAACTTAAACAACATTCAAAATCTAAGTTTTTTCAAAACAACACCAATAATTGCTTACAATAAATCATACAATTTGCACATTGTTTTTATAATTAAATTTTTGTTTTTAATTTTAATTTGGCTAATCAGAGTGCAACAAATTATTTTTGGCTTTCATGTGACATTTTGTCATTTCATTTCTATTTTATGTTTTTTATTTTTATTGTGTTTGCCTTGCCATTTCTTTCCATTCCATGCCACAAAAATATACACAATGTACACACAATTTTTTATATATACTATATATATATATATGCTTACATATGTGTGCTGCCTTCTTTTAAAAATAAAGCAAAAGTAATGTGATTTATTTATATGGTTCGCTCATATTTGTTTTGTTTGATGACGTGTTCGTTAGACGCAAAAAATAGCTTTTAAATAATAAACAATTTAAATAGCTATAAACAATATGTCACAAATGCTTAATTAATTTATAATTAATAGATTATTGGCGCTTTTGCGGTTGTAGCAGCCGTCTACGAATTGAAGCGTTTCGATGAAGGTTCCGCCGAACATCTAGAGAAACTGGTGCAGCTAGCTTCGGCTGGCACTTTGGTTGTCTCAGCAATTATAGGCTGTTCGGGCGCTTTTCTAGGCTCCATTAAAGTGCTAGTTGTGGTAAGTTTATTACATATGTATGTCTTACAATAAACAAGAGAGTAATATGAGTTTTAGTATATAGTAGTGATGCTGCTGCTGATTACCTCACACATATGGAAACTGGCGCACTACAATGAAACCAAGCAAATGGATGCAACAGAAGTCTATGTCATGGCTACTTGGATGGAGGAGTTAGTGCATCCTGGCGCCATGCATCATCTTCAGCGCATGGTGAGTTAATCACACTTTGCGTTCTACAAACATGTACTTAACACCTCTTTGCTGCTTACAGTACAAATGCTGCGGCGACAAACGCTTTACAGACTATACCACACTGGGCTTAAAGGTCCCTCAGAGCTGTTTCCACACCGAGGATGGTCTGCATGCGCTATATCCCTATGTCGAGGGCTGTATGGTGGCCACAAAACGCGCCTATTTGCAGGTCTATCGTTATGAGAAATGGGTGCACAGCGGCTTGATAGGCTATGAGGTGAGTGCATTTAAAAACATATCATTGTCATAGTTCACAAAGTTGTTTTGCAGATTTTGGGCATTATACTGGCCACTACACTGTGTTGTCAATTGACGAACAAGACGAGGCGCTATGATTATTAAGCCATTAAATGTTTATACACTTTCTATACAATAAACTATTGCTGATTGATAGACCTCTTGAGAATTTCGTTGGTTGTGGTATTGAAATGAGAATGCCTAAAAAGAAAACACAAAGTAAGAGTTCTTGTAAAGATTATTGATATAAATATACTTCCCGGCTTCCTTGGGTGCAGTTTATAGTACATAGCAGTCCATTAAAGCCCTGCAGAGTTCTCATTCAAACTTGTTTACGGAATATGGGTTTAAATTGTATTAAATAACGCCGTTTCTTTAGTTTAAAGTCCAAGGTTTATGCTGTTTTGCTAAGCCATATCCAACTCGCTTATTTAAATTCTTTTTAAGCAGTTTTTAACTTTATTTTCATAAAATAAACAATAATAGTGATGGGCTGCAACATATGGTCGCGAGAATCGAAATTCTATCGATAAATAGTACTAAAAGTGCTAAGCAGCAAATGAAAGTTGGCAGAGCTGCACTTTAAAAATTTAGCACGCCAACGGCAAACCATTTGAATTTTAAATATTAAAGCCGTTAAAGAGAGTTTTTAATAGATAAGCTAAACAAAGGCAGTTGCGCTCTTGTGCGTAATATATTATTTATATATATATATAATTGTTTAATTATTCACTCTTTTTACAATTTAAACTATGTAAGCAAATTCCACGATATGTAATTATGTACTAATATCTTAATAATAATAATAATATATATTTATTTACAAATTTATAAGATAGAAATCAATTCCTTCGGGCTGTTCCTTATGCAATATTCATAGTAATTTATAATTTTCAAAATATATCCAAAAAAATACATAAATCATGAGCCTATTATAATCGATGTATTAGCAATTTGGGTGCGGTTCACAAAAATTGTTAGTATTTTGTCAGACCTTTTCTTTCTTCATAGTCGGGAAACTAAATCGCGACCCATTCTAAGTTCTTAGTTAATAGTCCCTCGTTTTCTTTTATTATATAATTTATTTAATTTATTATTTAATTTATTTCATCTTCAATGCAATTGACCAAGCAAACAATAAGTTGTAAAAACCAAGGCTAATAGACACGAAACGAAATAAAGCAGTAATTCTGAATATAATAAATAAAAAGTCAATGAATTTAGAGATCATTTTAAAGAGGACAGGACTACTGTCAACTAACCTATGATGTAGCATGTTCTTTAATGGCTGAAAACTGGGCATTGATGGCCATTAGACAAAAAAAAAATTCCCACACCCAGCCAGATCTAAGTAGATCACAGCTTAAAGGCCTTAAATAGCTTCAGATCTTGTTCATTTTTTTGCTGGCTACGGCTGTTTAATTCGTATGTCTTTTCTAAAACTAGGCATCAATTCAATTCAATTCAATTTCTAATTCTTTATTTTACCTATTATAACAAACTTTGTTTACTAAGTATTCGCAGTTTATAAAGATTTATGAAAATTTTTTTATAAAACGTTGAATAAATCATATACTTTTAAGACGCAGGCCGTACTGCTGCAAGCCAAGTTAAACTTTGTAAACTTTCTTAATCTTCATTAAATAAGTGTTTTAAATAGTTGTACAAATTCATTTATAATAACAAAACTTTTACACTTTTACTGCAAATAACTAATTTTTAATTGTCTAGCACCAAGTTAAAACAAACCTTAAAAAACTTTACAAAATCAAAACAAAATGTTAGAATTAAAACTAAACAGTACAAATTTTTTGATAAATTTAAATTTTAAAACTATCGCCAACATTAGCGATACACAAAATCTCACCTGTGCTAAATATCGCATCAAAACATCGCAAACCAAAAAATATCGATAGTTCGCTGCCTGGCACATCGGCAGCATATCAACAATCAAAAACTCGACTTAAAGTTACTCGCGACTTCAACGGAATAACAACTACGCACGCGCATAAAACTTTGCTCATTGTGGCTTTCATGTGTGTGTGTGTGTGTTTGTTTGGTAATGAAATTTTGTTGTTTTCCTATTGGAATATTTTTGCATTTGCATAAGTTCAAATAAATAATGTGCTGCAAGAAGTGACAAAACTTACACTTTGACTGCAAAAAATATAAAAAACGTGAGCTTTGCAACAGGTTAAAAGAATTTACGTTGTGAGTGTAATTATGTTTATGTATTAGTGTATTTCTATGCAAGTGTGCCTGTGTGTGTGTGTAAAATTTATCATAAATACTTTTGCACAGCGCCCCGCAACGCACCAAGACGCGATTTAGATACAAACCGAAAAAAAAAACCAAAACGATATGTGAAAAAAAAACGCAAAAAGAAGAAAGTTGTTTAGCATATGTATAGGTAGAAAAAAAGTAAATGCTTAAAATTTTTCACATATTTGTTGTTATGCTACTTCTAAATAAAAATAGCGACTAAAGTATTTAGTAAGTGGAGTGTGTGTGTGTGTGTGTTGTGTGCAATAAGTATGTCAGTTCCAACTAGAATTTTAACCAAAACGGGTATCAAGTAGAAAGGGCTAAATAAAAGTGCATTAAGTAAATATATAGTTAAAGCCATGTCTAAAACACGCTTTCGAAGCTTCTTCAAAAGTATATCGCGTGTGTATAATCAACACAAAATAATAATAATAATAAAAGAAAGAAATAATTTACAAAAAACTGGAGCGCGCAGGCGCACTGACTGCGCGACAGCAACGTTTGGCAGCGACAGCGGCAGAGCCGCAACGTTGGCCTCGCGTAAAACAGGCAACCAGACACATACGAAAAAGTGAAAGATTGCAAGCATGCGCCGCTGCACTGCGCTGCGTTGCGCTGCAGCGACAGCGGCAGAGTGACATGGTACACACGCATGATGCAGGGTTTACACTGCGTTAAGGCTAAGTTTAATTGGCGAAACGTCACACAGGAATGAATAGTTTTTCAGTGTAAACCGCAGATATGTAAACATCTGTACCATAGTTATTGTTATATGAACAATGTTACTGAGATATGTTCGTTTTTCTTTAAAACGTCACAAGAATAAATAGTCAATTAATTACCGAAACGAGCATATAAAACAATGACAATGTCGTAGTTAAACCGATAGTAAAAATATATTTAAGTTTCTCGTCACTAGGGTGCACGACACTCGCACAGACAATAGCAACAATTGCAGCAAATAATGTTTTTATTGCCCAGATCTTAATCAGCTGTTGTTTGGTAACTACGAACACATTGAGTTTGTGATAAAAAAATTTTCGCAAATAAAAATGAAACAAAAAAAAAATTTCCAAAAGTAAACATTTTATATGTAATTTTCATTTGTCTAAACAATATGCAACTTACAGCTGCAAAGTGAAATTATTTTATTCATTCAGACATTTGTCAATGTGACCATGGGCTCACAATGAATCTTTAAGACAACCAATTTTATGTCATGGCTTTATATTCCATTCTAAGCTTTTTGTTAAGCATTTAAAAAGATTAATAAGAAAATTCCTTAAGAGAGTAAAAGCGACTGTAGCGTAGCCCAGTTGAGGAGGATAAGGGCCGTCGAGAAAAAAGTAATTTGAATGAATTTCAATTTTAAATATTACAAGTTAATGAATCTTTAAGACAACCCATTTTATATTCCATTCTAAGCTTTTTATTTGGCATTTAAAAAGATTTATAAGAAAAATCCTCAAAAAAAAAAACCGACTTTAGTTGTAGCCCAGTTGAGGAGGATAAGGGCCGTCGAGAAAAAAGTAATTTTAATGAATTTCAGTTTTAAATATTACAAGTAAAGGCCCATTCGAAAAATTTCGCACGGAATGACAAAACTTCATATAAAAAAAAATTCCATGTTCCTTTAAACAGCAAATATTATGAATTTAAAATAGATAACACAGGCCCACAAAAAAGTAGTTTGAACTTTATATCCGACAGAGCTAACCATATAGATTTTGAACCACTGAATTCAAATCCGAGAACCTGCCACTTCTAAAGTTCATACCACTTTTTTGTGGGCTGTGTAATCAATATGAAGTAATTTGAAAATAATGCAGTGTTTCAAAATTATGTGAGACTTACTGATTTTGTGCAACTTTCGTTACCTCCCTGGACAGAGTGTCAGTTTCTTAACTGATTGGTTGTCTGCAAACGGCTATTTTTGTACTTTTTAAATGCTATATAAGTAGTCACCAATTACTGCAATTGTCTTTTAGAATACATATTACTTTTATCAACCAAAAAAAAATTTGATAAAATGCAAAATAAATGATCTTTACGCAGGCAGAGTGTATCCACAAACATTTATTTCATCCTGCTCAATGTTGTGGTACATAATTTAAGCAATATATAGCTTTATACTTGTGACAAACGTATGAGTTAGCGTCACAGTATGTGTCATAGTATTCATTTGCCGGCAATGTACAACACTTTTTCTTGTAACAACCTTTGACACGATATCATCAAATGCAGCAGTGCCAAAGTATTTGCCAGTGTAAACATAGCATGCGTATGAGCAAAGGCAGCGCAGTCGCAGTCGCTGCCATGTGTTGCAGTTTCTAATAGGGTTTGTTTTTGTTGTTGTTGTTAATTCGTAAACTTTTTTGTTTTTCTCAGTGTATTCGTGCAATTTAAAACAACAACGCTATTATTGTTTTTTTAACAATTTTTACTATTCAGTTTTTAGGGTGTTTTTTTTTTTTTTGTTTTTTATGGCATGTGAGCAGCTGAATTTATAGTCATGCACACACGCACACACATGCATTGGCTTATATACCATATATACTATACTCTATGTGCATATAATTATATGTGTATAAAACTTTTGACAGGTTTGTGAAAAATTTTTCAAGTCGCTTAACTTGTCTCTCTATTCAAAGCCCAGCTTTGTTGTAAACCATAAATTCATTTCGAGCTCTTCCAAACGCGTCAAAATAAAATAAATGTAGAGATCTTTACTACTAAGTGGATTCTATTTACCTTAACAATTTTCAAGTTCTAGTTTTTTGACCAACATTTTTGCTCGTTTCTATTTGCGTCGTTAATTTGCTATTTTAAATGCTAAGCAAATAATTAGTTGGTTTATTTTATTTATGAGCCAATGGCGCTTTATTTTTAAAAATTTATGCAGCAGTCGCATGCAAATAAGATTACCAGAATTTAGAAACAAAGCAAAGGTTAAAATTTCAACTTGTATGATTAACTTAGCTTTAATGAAAACAAATATAATACAACAAAAAAAACTTTTGCTTTCGAATTAATATGTTGCATAACAACTAATTCGCATAGTAATAGAGTAGTAGCAGATTTCCGGGCTCATAGTATTCCTAACATAATTCAAATTGAAGTATTAAGAAACTCTAAAATGTTGTCAAAAAGTTTACCTGTTGTAAATTAGCTTACAATTCGTGTTATAGACATTATTGTGTAATATTTTGTTATTATTCGAATTTAAGTTTTTTGTTACTTCAAGTTTAATATTTATAGCAACTATTTTTCTACTTTAGATATGTGCCATTGTTACTGATGATTTTTACTCACGTAGTTCGCATTGTGAAAATCAATCTTTCTTTGAATCGCAAGGAGTGCTTTATAAATATTTTCCACCTTAATTAGCTGGATTTTTTCAAGAATTTCTTTTTCCACAATATAGATCATCATTTATTACGCAGGCTCACCAAAATAAAGTGTTCCAAAATGTGATAGATTTACACGTATGGGTTTTGAGCTGCTGAATCCAAAACCGAGGTACAAATAACCTTAACACCCCAGTATTCTCAGATAACCTACAAAAACCCAATAAAGATATTTTTTTTTGAATCATAAGTTTTTGGTTCGCTGAACCTGGATCCGAGGTCCAAAAACTCCAACATTTCAGATTTCTGAAATAACCTCCAAATTACCTCTTTTTATGTGGTTTTTTGAGGTTATATCAAAATCCTGATGTGCACCTCGCCAAAACGTTAGTAAATATGACCTCCGAATCCGAACAACATAACTTGAAAACACCCTACAAAGATATTTTTCGACTCCGAGTGCCCGACGAAGCGTTTTATTTTTTGTTGATCTGTCTAGCCGTGCCTTCTTCTCCGTTTTGGTCAACTACATGAACTCCCATGTTGTGGGAGTGTTTGAATGTTGTCAAGACCGGCTATCAAATGTTGGGAGCCACCAATCCAGCGCGATTCGTGAAGAAATCTGCAGATAGGCCGCAACATTATTGATGGATCTAATGCTGTCCGCCAACAAAGAGATTGCCCTCTGGTTTAACAAGAAGGAACACGTTAGCTCGACGGCGGCTGCCAGCGGCTGGATCTACGAATAGAATCTTGCATTTTGTGTAAAATAATGGGGGTTTTTAAGGTTCAACGACTCCAGCGGGCCATCTGGCTACAATATGCTCGTAGTTGCAATTTCGATTATCATTGTCTATAATAGATTGGACAACAGCATTACCAAAAGCACTTCTAAGACAAGGAAAATTCCCGGCTCTCCTTCTCGCAATCCTGCTTTCGCTTTAATGACAATGTAGCAGAACGTTGATAATTCGTTTCAGAGCGTAACTATCTTCCCTTGATTCTTCTCTCGGCTTTAATCGATTTCATTATTTATTCAATAGAAACAAAATACCCTGATGAACGATTGTGGAACTGTAGTGTCATGGTGGGCAAGTGACCTAGTACTCAGAAATATATAAATATTATCAACCAGTTGCGGATCGTGGATTTGGTCTTGGTGGGGGATTTTCACTTCGAAATATATATATATCAGAGCTCGCAAAAGACTTTCAACCCATTTTTCCAACTTTTGGGGGGGTCCGGTGCCGAAAACCACCCCCGTGGATTCGCCACTGTTATCAACGGACTTAGGAACGGCTAAGTTTTAGTTCAGTGATGGGAATTGATCACTGCAAGCATAAACCAATATCTTCTATGGGAAAGTACACCATCAAGGGCGAGTACTGAGGTTCCGCGAACTATGTAAGTTTCTTTTGCCATATTCAAAATGTTGACTGACACATCAAACTGAGATTAAAATTCGAACATCCCTAGCCAGGTTTTTTGGCTAAATCAGTCCCTGGTAAACAGAAAAGTTATTAAAGAACCAAAAATTTTAAACACACTGTCAACACGACACCGTCCGCTAAGTGCTTGTTCTGAGGTTCCCTATTTCTACACCCCCCGGTGAATTTTTTGTCTAAATCCGCACCTGATGATCCCAAGAGTTAATTAAGACGTATTTTGTCAAAAATAGTTCATTTCAAACAGTAAAAGTTCGTCTCTTGTTTTGTTTTTTTTTTTCCTAAAACCAAGGAAACTTTTTACAAATATTAGAACTTTTAACTTGTTGTAGTTTTCCAACGTTGACTGTATATAGGTTGCTATGTATTGTAACTACATATGTATAATATATTTATAGATATTTGTTGTAGCTTCTATACATGCAGCGCCCAAATGACGCAATCATTTGCATTTTGTTTAATTGCTGTGATTGTTTCATTTGGCTAATAGCTCAAAAACCTGTTATAAAAACGTGTTGTATTTGAAATACGTTTATTCATAAAGAAACAAATTTGCTGCTGCTCATTTTTTGTTATAATTATTATAATTATTTATTTATTTATTTGTATATAACTATGCAATATGATTAGCAGCAGCGGCAGTTACAATTATGCCAATTCAAGTTCATTAAGCGGCTTGTTGCATTTGTTGCCAGAGAGTCATCAATATCCGTTTGGTTGAATTTCTGTCTTTATAAGCATATTACGGTTATTATTATTGCTATTGTTGTTATATTTTTTTTTAATTGCCATTGTGTGTGTGTCGCTGTAGAGCAGGGTAGGCAGGGGGAAACCTGTTTCCAATTCCAACGCTATGGTTGACACTGCGCGAAAGGCCAAACAAAAGACTTAGGCAACAAACTTGCCAACAAATTTTTTGTTGTGCAGGAAATTGAAAATACACACACGGACGCACACACACACACACACACACACAGTCGCAGAGTTTTCATTATGACACAGAAGCAATATATATGCAAATATCAAATCTCCGACCAATTCATGTAAATCTTATTTTATTGTAATTTTTGGATTTGGTTTTGGTTTATTATTTTCAATCAAACGTTTGTTTGCTCTAACTTTCGTTTTCGTTCGAAAAAAAATAAAATAAAAACCACAACTAAAACTCTTAAAGTGAAATGCTTTTGTTGCATGTCTCTTAATTTGTTGCTTTCATATGCATTCACTTGTAAAAATTTATTATAACGAAATTACTATATAAAAAAAAGGCTTGTCTCAAATATCTTGGGCAAGTTTACAGCCCAGATCGCTTAGAGCACGTTTTGTGCTTGGCATGTGCGAAATTCTACGCCATTGTTCTAATTGAAATGACAATACGATAGCGAAAGCGATAGCATAGCCCGAGAATCAGCCATTAGGAAAAAATCACGTATACGCACTGTTGCCCGTTGGCTGCCTTGCTGGCTTCTTAGTCACACTCAGCTGGGCAACAGCATGATGTAAGCTTCCCAAGACGTTTTTGTCAACGCCGCCCTTTGTATTGTTTAACGCTCTTGTTATTGCCATATACTAAGTATATATGTATTTCTGGTGTTTTTTTTATTTCTTTTGACGAAGATGTTTCCATACCATGCCGTCTTATAGGCATTATCATTACACTTACACGCCAATTATGCCAAAAGTCGCGCTTAATTAGACATTTCAATGGCTTTGATTGTAATCGCAGAGATGACAAAATCAGTCACAGTCTGTGCCAGAAATTGTCCAAACAGCAAGCTCTGTACACCATGTGGGGGCGTCTCTATACATGTTAATTGATTTCATGTGGGTTTTAAGCGGCGCCAAGTGTGATTTTTTGTTTTCCTACTTTTTTTGGTCTTGTAGTTGTTGGGACTAGATACTTTGATTGGAAAAGGTGTTTGTGTTGCTGCAAAGAAAGCCGTTCTTCTTGACAAGATTAATATTTATAATCCGAAATGATGAATAATAATAAAAGACATGTCCATATTTATGTGCTTATTTACAATAGTCGCTTGATTTGATTTGAGCTAATAAAAATTGACTGAATCACTTTTTGGTTCTTGGGTATGGCTGGGTTTGGAGCTCTGTAATGGCTTACTCTCATGCTCATGCCCATTGTTGGGTCATTTTGTTGATTATACGTACATTTAAATCATAAAACAATAAAGGTTTGTGCCAGCATGATTTACGACAGACATGGAAATATAGACTTACTTAGAGCAGGCCGCATCTCATTTTTGTATGCCACTTCTTGGATTAAAAACTTTTTATAAACTAGTAACTTATTGCATGAAAAATTTATTTTTGCAAATAATTGTGGCTTGTATCTTTGGGAGAAAAATCTTTCGGCTATAATGCTGCAGGTCAACACGACTGTTTGATACCTGGTGATCTTGACATTTTTGCAGGTTGCACTTCGATAGGGTGTTCCACATGTTGGTTTGTTTGTTAATTGCATTTTATTCGTTTATTTTCCAACAAAATTTTTCAAATGTATATACCTAATGCAAGTTTGAAACTACTCAGTTATTTATGCAAAATAATATCAGCCAAATGTGTGATGCGAACGGCGTAATTTTCGATAACTTTTTTTTGACGAAAACTCATCGGGTTGTTCTTCCATCTTGTTCTTCCATCTAAGCAACGATAATGGTCTCCAATTGTTGCGTCCGCATGCAAAATTCGACGCAAAGCGGTCCTAGTAAGATGTAATTCTTGCAAATGATGGCGCGTCGATATTTCCATCAACAATTTTTTTTTCACAGACCGACCATTTTCATAGAACGCCTTCTGTTGTTAAACGATCCATGACTAAAATATGTCGAAGAGCATCCACTTTGGACGGGTATGTTCCGAATTATGAGTGTTTAACAATCAAACAAACAGATGACCCACCCTATACGTTCCATACAATTTTTAGTTTAACAACGTGCTATAACAAAAGATAGTCAGTAGTTATATATTTGCCAAAAATAGAAAGAAAAAAAAAGGGATTAGATCTTTGTTATATCTAATCTGTAGAAATTGATTATTAACAACATGCAGATAAAGAACTAGTTCATAAGAGGCTCATTTGTATGGTTTTGGCTCTTATGGACTTGGAGTGGAAGGGTGCACAAAAAGACAGATGGTTTCTTCAACTCGTTTATAATACTGATCATTTTGCGTTCTTACTTTTTCTGTAGGGTCTTACGCTTATGTAAACTAGTTTTTATAAACAAAAGTTTATCCACTATCATTAAAAATATTATTATACCTTTAGACCGCGCGTACACAGAACGCTGACATGAGCTTACATGACATGAAATTATCAGCGCGAAAAAGTCAAACACACTGTGGTCTATGAGAGTGCGTACACAGCGTGCATAAGCTGATCGTGCTGATAAGTTCTGGTCATGTCAGCGCTCAGTCTACGCGCGGGCTTAGATTTCGTATCAAAGAACCGAGGATAAGCTTAAAAATTTTACGAATGCTATGCCTGTTTCAGATTTCGATTCCGATTTATCGACTAAAAACTTCTGTTTATCGTTTTAATTATTTATTCAAATTAATCAATGCTTTTTGCTGAAATTATGGATGCTATTAGTCTAAATTCTGAAACAGCTAGACTGCCAAGTGGTTAGAATTTGCTTCGAGTCGGGAGGGGTTGCATCTATTAAATTCCTGTAAACGATTGGTATTAATTGCTGCCTGTGATATGAAACCAATGAAGAGAATATATAAATATCAAATAACTATATTAGTTTGGATAAAGTAGTAACGTAATTATATAAAAATTTATAATATTAGTTACCATATAATGAGTTACTTTGCCAACTTATCGTTGATCAGTTGCCTCAGTGTCAAGGTCTAAAACTTTTGGATAATGCAGACATTACTCTCAGGCCTGCAGACACAGAGCTATGTTCCATATTGGCTTGAGTAATGCCTCATCCATTCAAACTTTATTTTTCCTAGTAAACCAGCTCATTTTTTTAGTCATAAGTTCAGCTTTATGCTTTTATTTCTCTCCAGTTCCACCTAAGTCCCAAATACTTTACTCTTTGCCTGCAGGTGGAACATATATATATGTATATCAAATAACTATATCAGTTTGTTAAACAAATAAGCTACTTATATGAAAAACGAAATCTTTAGCGCACGATTTTCATATTAACTAACATACAAATAGTTCATCTGACAGCTTACGGGCTACCTAGTTTTTTTGAACTCGTACTGGTTCAAAACCCAAGGCGGAACTGATTCGAAGTCAATCAAAATAATTTGTTGTTACAAAACTTTGAAGTTGCTGCATGCAAATAGAAAACAAAAGTGCCGCAACGCGGTGCTAATCATCTAATCATATTGCAGCCGCAACTTGCCACAAGCTGCCACGCCCCTCCCCTTTCGTACAAGCCCCCTTTTAGCTTAACGTTCATTAAACTTGTGCGGCAGACAAAAACAAAAAAAAGAAAGTAACAACAGCATGGCAGCATTTGCTTTAATTTTGGGCAAAAACAACAACTACCAGGCACATAAATCAATTAATATTATTATACATAAACATGCTTATCTATATATAGTACATACATATATAGTTGTACATAAGTAGCTAAGTTGTACACATGCAGCAGCTGCACACAAAGACACATATAAATAATTTTCCCCTTCAATTTAATTGTTAAAAAAAGAAATATATAAAAAATTCAACACAATCGCATCAATTAATCAAATGGAAAATGCAAGCAACCAACTTTTGAGTTGTTGCCACAGCCGCTTCAGAGCCAAGTTGTTGTTGCCACAGTAGTGGCAGTGGCAGTGGCGTCGGCGTTGGCGTTGGCTTCACCCGTTGTCGGCAACAAGTTCAATTGTAGCACGTTTGCCTCAATTGTATTTGCGGCAACTTGCTGTGGCAGCCACAGCAGCAGCGGCGGCGGCGGCAGCTTAAGGCTAAGTCAACGCGCGAGGTCAATGGCAACACGGTGCGGAGCTGACGTCAAATCTTTTGATGCGACTTGGCCAGCTTGTTGTCGTTGTTGGCTGTTGGCTTTTGGCTGTTGACTCTTGTCAGTGACGTAGTTAAGAGGGTAGGTGACGTCATGGAAATTATCTTACATGTGGTGCCATATAAAATTAAACAAAATCAGAATTACATTTGTAATAAGTAAGGGAAATTATGGAACTAGTTCTTACTGGAATTAGTTCTTGTTTGAACTAGTTCTTACTTTATTGAATATAATGAAATATATTTTAAAAAAAGGTGTCCCGGCTAAAAAAAAAATCTGGCTTCTTAATAAATAGCTTTCCGAACAAAAATATGTAAATTATTTGATGAGTGACTTATTTGTAGATTTTGTAAATAATAAACGTTTTTTTCGAAATTTATCTTTGATAATTGAAACTTATGTGAATATAATTCGTCAAATTTCCAGGTCTCAACTCATTGATTTATTATGCCAGTTTTATCACATTATTTACTATAAGGCATAACATTTTGTAAATGTTGCATGTTGGCCCGCAAAACGCTTACTCCGGGCCTGAAAACCCTATCGGCAGCACTTGGGGAAACCCAACCATTTTTACATATTAATACGCTTGTTGATTTGATACATATTTTCACCATATAATGATAGAATAAAAGGACGTGTTAAAAAAAAAATGGTAGTCTAAAAAGTGTGTACTAGAGCTGAGCTAAATTCTCATACGTTTAGGGTCACCTTACATTTATCAACCCTTTCTACGTCACTGTTTCATGCTGCCAGTTATTGGTGCTTTTATAGTTTTTTTAACTGTTGCTGTTTTTGGCTCTAACCCTTTGGCCTGCCCTTTTTTGGCCAGGCCATAGGCATTACTCACTTTTGATATATCTTACTAGCTGTTGCCTGCTGTTTCTGTCCACTTAATTAAAATTCATTAATAAAGTTTTCACAGTCTTACCAAAAAACAAAAAAAAAAAATGAAAGTTTCAGTTAGTTTCGGCCGCCTGCACAGATCTACAAGTATCTTAACAATGAAGCGTTAAAACGTCTCTTAAGTCTGTCACTCGGAATTCAGTTAGTGACTTTGACTTGATCCATGAGTTGTGGGCAGTTTTTGGTATGGCTATCCAAATCTGCTTGGCCGTTAATATCACCTTTTAAAGTCAGCAGCTGCTGAGGCTCAAAACTATGCGAGTTATGGTTAGATATGATATGACTTTGACTATGGCCCAATATGTGCCTTAATACTAATATTAAAAGGAAATTTAAATATCCCACGCGAAATGTTGGACAAGTTTTGTTTATTTTGTCTAGTGATTAAGTCTAAAACAATTTATTTTCATGCCCTTGCTGAGAGTATATTAATGTGGGTCCAATATAGTATTTGTAAACAAATTGTATATCAAAACGATCTTCAACAAAAATGGTGATCTCTCACTATCTCTGAGCTTGCGATTGTTTGTATGCAAATAAAATTTGTCGAAGAGCGCAGCAAAGTGGCGACGATCTACGATAAATGTAAAGGTATCTAAAAAAGATTACTGAAAATCGGAATTTAGTATATGAATAGGTAGTAAGCACATGATCATGAGTAGACGATTTAATTTCTTACTTAAAATTTCAAATTTCAAAGATTTTATTTTATTTATAGTATCGAAAGCCTTGGCGCCAACTTAGGCAAACCTTGTCTTAAGTCACCAAATCATGGCTCAAAGAACTTGTATACTAACAGGGCTGGAATTTTTTGGTTTAGTTTACTTCAAGGTTTTGATATTTCCAAGAGATATTTCCAAATTCGATTGTAGATCTGGTCTTAACTCGAAAGTTGTGTTTAATGGAATTTATACGATTATCTACCAAAATCAGTTTTTCGGATTTGGAATGGGAAAGGCTATGGAACTTTCAAAAATAACTTGGTGTGTAGGTATATTGGGCAATAAATAAGACTATAAATTTCTAAGCATCTATTTTCGTCAAACAATTAAGCCAACAAAAATTTATCATCTCAATATAATTTTTGAATACCCTGTAGCAAAGGCAAGCGGTACATTAAGTTTATGCAAATGTATGTAAATAAAGAAGAAGATGTTGGAAAACACTAAAGTTACCTCCAATAATAATGCCTGTATAAACTCCTGGATCTCGGAGACTATTAAAGGTAGAATAAATAAACTTGATAAATGGCCAGCAAGATCGTTTTTTTTCTCGTTTCCACACGCCCGCTTCCTCCACTTTAATCTAAAGCTTTATTGCACAAAACGAATCCGAATAACATATTGGGAGCGCTTTCAAAACGATTCCGAATATTTTATTCCCAATTTCACCAAAACGAATTTTTTATGAAATTTTTTTGGATATGCATAGATTCAATTTATGAAAGATTATTATTAATAATTATTTTTAATTCTTTTTTTCTGAATCAATCCAAAAAATAGCATGCACCACACTAACCAAATTTTTGGCATTTTTTGACTTGATCGAACTAAATATTACTCAAAAATAAATCAAAGATTTTTTTTTACAAAATTGTAAATTTTGATATATAAAGAAAAAATTTAAAAAAAAAATTTGATTCAAACCTTTTTTAAAAGCTTTGATTTAGTATCTTTTTTAAAAATGGGTTCGTTTTTATGTAAGGTTAAAATTTTACAAAACGCAGGTTTTTTTTGCAAACAAAAAATGTATTAATTATTTAAAATATTTTTTACTGTTCATAATAATTTATTACGCCATTAAGCTGCACATTAGCATTACAAGTGTTGAAAAGAATTATTAATAAGTATATAGACCTCAAAATCAAAGTGTTGTTTGTTGTACATAATAAAATTGTGAAAGGTGTTGTTTTGGGACGTATTATTTATGACTATTTCCACTTTTGTAATTCCAATTTACAATTTTCTTTATTCGCCACAAAATGAAATACAAAAATTTTGCTTAGAGCTGGCAATTAGTCAGCTGAGATATGAAAATTTTTTAATTAAACTTAATTTATTATTAACAAATATTATTATCATATTGCCCAAGGAAATATGGCAACGAAAACCTTGACTCCGAAAAAAACTAAACTTATTGGCTCAGGACTAGGTCAAAAGAAAGAAGACTGGTGGGAGCTAATCCGAATCCCCATAACAGCTGTAGAAGTGAAGAAATATTCAAATTTTTTTTAACTAAATTTAGCAGTTCTACGTGGGATGAGATCATTCACAAAAGTGTTTTTGTATAGTGTTAAACTTAAACTTATATTCACTAAAGTTTAAAGTAACACTAGTTATATAATTTATATTTTTAAGATATATTTTCGACTGTAAATAGTTTTTTTGATAATGGATTTTGATCAGGCATTAAGTAGCACATGAAGCTTTTAAAAACTGTGCCACCCCAAAGTAATAATAGCTTACGCTTTCATTTTCTCTTATTGATTTGGCATTTAACTCTTAAGCTTTTTATTTATTTCTTCTTGTTTATTTTCTAATTTCGTTTTCTGCCTATTTTTCTATACAGCGCCTGCAAGCAACGACAGCAGATGATGGACATGGACATGCCATTTGGCTTACAATCAAAAAGTTTCTAAATTAACATACCACAACAACTTGAAAGAGTCACGCACTGGACAACGACAACACACAAAAATAAAAATAAATTTAAAAACAAAAATCAAACAAAATAAAAGTAAATCAATTTTGGCTGAAAAGTTTTGCCAAATAAATTACCCAAGGCAATAAAATTAAATAAATAAAATCGTGCGCAGGCGCAGACACACAGAGTCTGAAGAGCGGCAGCTAAAGTATTGGATTCAATTCGGGAATATCAATTAAAGTGAAATTAGTAGAAAGAAAAGTCAAATCCGACAACGAAAAACATGTATCGTCCGAATTTCTACGAATCGACCTGTCTGCGCTGCAATGAAACCGTCTATCAGGTGGATCGTGTGGGGCCGCTCAAGGATTTCACATTCTTTCATTCCGGTTGCTTTAAGTGTGTACACTGCGGCACCAAGTTAACGCTTAAGACATATTTTAATAATCAACACAAACAGGACGACAAAGAGGTGAGTAGTGGTAAAGTGTGAAAGGCGCCCGGGGGGGGGATATTATTGATATGCTTAAGGCCATTATTTAGTCAAGTGTTCACAGCTGCGAAAATATGCTTAAAGCAAATACATGCGAGGGCGGGCTAAAAAGTAATTGGATTAGGAATTAAAAGAATTGTTTGAACTTTGGCATTGCCTATCAGCGGTTTACGCTTAAAGTCTCAGATATTTGAGACACCCTGTGTAGAAAGAGAAGAACGTGGTCGCAAAACTGTACAGTATTTAAAATCGTGCCGTCATTCGAATTCATTTCTAGAATAGAAATTTTTAGAAGTAACAAATGATGACAAACTGAATTGGATGAGTACTCTATGCCGTCGATATCAACTATTCAATATTGGATAAAGTAAGCAAACTATCAAACAATTTTAAAAGCTGAAGAATTTACCAGAAATATTTAACAAAATACACTGAGTGCTATATGAAATATATGTGGCACCAATATTTGGACCTGAGGCGCTGCCTGTTGGAAATTTATGGCGACTGGTTAGAGTCGACAACAATCGTGATCAGATAACTACTTCAGAGAAGTGTTTCGCGATGTTAAAGCTTGTTTAATGAGGAGGATTTTTTCAAATTGACATTGCAACCTCACTCATGAGATTAGACGCCCGAAGTTATTTCCCGGCTTTGGCTTACTGTGACTAGTATCTTTTCCCAAACCTCAACGAAAGGTTTCAAATGATATCTGAAAAATTATTGCTTACTTTATGAACATTATCATTTATTAACTTTTTAAAGGCATATACCTCGTCTTTAAGTGTATTGTGTTATGTTATGTTATGTTGACAAAAAAAGTACCCTCAACCTTGGGCACAAGAGCTTTTAAAGTTTGTGCCAAAAAATTTGGTGTGTGGAACACCCGGAGGACAAGACCTTTATACCAAAAAGATCAAGACACAAAAAAAAGTATAGCCACATCTGACTGTCTCTCCGTGTTCCCTGCCGCTTCTGAAGAACCAATAGAACCAGGAGCATAAATTTCTTTTACATGGTGCTTCTTATGGTCTCTTTCCCCACTTGCATTACATTTTTTTGATAATGGCTTTTCCATAATTTTGCGGTTTACTCCCGAACTATGCTACTCTCTACAGAGACGCTAGATTTGAAGGAAACACCAAACATTGAAACTCTTCGAAAACAAAAAGGGATATTGAAAGGGATGAAAAACCCTAAAGTTGGCGACGTCATACAGTCACAAGCTCAAAAATACGTCGAACGCCTTGAAATACATCCAAATGCGCTTGCAAGGCGGCTGACCTTGAGAGCTAGAAAGAGAAGACTTAAAAGGTGCCATCCAGGGGACCTTCCTTTGCGATTCCTATAAATAAGTTTAAACGTTTTAAAAGCACATATAAATATGTATATACACATTCCTGTAAATATTATTTTTTTGTTTTTCGTATGTAGAACCCTTAGATTATAATTGTTTTTTATTTCATTTTTTTTTAATGTACATCTAGGTTAAGCTGCCAAGATTGGTAGTCGGGAACTAGTTTAATTACATGATATACAACCTTTTTTATAACAAAAAAAAAAAAAATAAAAAAAAAAAAATTAAACAAAAAGAAGTGCGCTCAGGGTTCGTCGATAGTCAACACCCAGGTGTTTCTTACTTACTTTTCTTCTCATCCTAACTACTGGCGTTGAATTGAAATTGAAATCTCGGAAGTTATTGACAAATTTTTTATTAATATTTTTTGAACCCGTTTTGCCTAGTAGCCCCATTAAAACCCATTTTTTTATTGACAAAAAAATTATGAAATTTAAACTCGTTTTGCCTGGTAGTCCCATTAAAAACCATTTGTTTTACTTCTGACCATAATCGGTATGTAGACTCATGTAGGCCAAAACATAAAAATTCTTACTGCCTTTTTCAAAAAATCTTTTTCACAAAATCTTTCCTTGTAGAAAATAAAACATACACAGTCTGTCTCAAAGTAAACAGGACGTTGTCAATAGTGACGTTTCTGGTGGCGCCACCTATATGTGGCTATAGGCGTCCAAAAGATACATCCTTTCCAGACCCCAAGTCTAAATTTCATGACATTTTGAATTATGAAAGCAGAATTATTGCGTTTTAAGTGACAGTATGTTTGTGTCATCGGTACAAAACTTCTCAAAACGTTGTTTTTTGGTTGCCGGCTCGTTTTTTGGCCTCCATTCGGAACTTTGACGTTTCGTTTCCGGATCGTATAGGAAACACCACGTTTCGTCACCAGTAACAATATTGTAAAGAAAGTTTTCGTGCTTTTTGTGTTAAAATCGACAGAATACTTTGCAAACTAAGAAAGCGTTTTTTGTTTTGCAAAGTGATCCCTTCTTTGAAACCAACTTTTCAGCCTACCCTCATAACTGGCTTGTTGCAAGTGCCCAATGTGTGTCACATACACACACAGAAAGTGTGTGTGTGTAGGTGAAGCAACTGTGACAGCTGCGACAACAAGTCAAGCAAAACCGCAAAACATGCAAAAACATAATCAACAAAAGTCTGTCACAAAAGTTTGCAACAAAAGTCTGCAACAGTCGCTTATCTAATTGTATATGTAATTGTTATAATTTGTCTTGTTGTTTCTATTGCTGTTGCAGGTCTATTGCAGTTCACATGTACCAAAGAGCGGACCTGGTCATCTTGATCAAACATCTGTGGGTATTAGGCAAGCTTTAAATGCGCCGCGCACAAATAAATTTGTTAATGAGCAAATACGCGGCACACGCAGCGAAGTCGATGGTAAGTAGTAAATAATTTAAACAGAGTTTTACCTTGTTCGCCAAAAGTATTTTGACATAAATAATCGAGCATTTTGTCGTTTAAATCATATAAAAAATTGGTGCTGGAAAAAATTTCAAAAAGATTGTACAAAATTGTTAAATTGAGCAGTCAAAAACGAAATCCAGAACATGCCCAATTAGTAGCTGCTTCTGCTTGTACATTACTTTTTCCTGTACAAGTGATTAAACCTTACAAGCAATTTTGTGTCAAAATACTTTTGCCGACTAATGTAGACATACTAGTTAGTTACACAAACATGGCGAATAATTTTACTTAAATAAATATCTGTATCTGTGTCCGTCTTCGTCTTTACCTGCAGGTGGCAATCTCGGCTCGCGTCAATCAACGCCGAATGGCTATGGCAGCCGGGATGTTAGCTCTCCGTCACAAAACGACTCGGACTATAAATATGGACGCTTTGATGCGAGCGCTTTGCATATTGCGCATGCGCTCAAGCAGACAGAGATCCAAAAGGCATACAACAAGGCGCGAGAGAAGCCAATTGATTTCTATTTGGTGAGTACAAACACATGCACACAACTGCAAGCTTAAGCCTGTATCTCTCTCACTGTCTTGTTATTGCTCTCTCTTTGGCGCTTGCTCAATTAAATTCCTAAGCTGAATGATTACCGGACTGACTGACTGACTGACGACTGAGACTTGGTTGACTTGTTGACTGCGCTGCGCCGCGCCGCGCTGCTCTGCTCGGTTGGAATGACGGCTTAGCGGCTTGCAGCCGTAAATTAAGAAATTATTTAGTGCAGAACATCTAATGAAATTTAAATGCCCGTCCAGTATGCAACTGTTGTTATTGTTGTTATTGTTGTTGTTGTTGTTCTTTTGCTCGTTTATAGCGGCACTGCTGCAATGGTCAGTCATTGTATTGTGCAATGAGATACAGCGCACATTCAGTGACGGATTTAATATGTGGAGGCACAAGGGCCGGTTGCAATGTAGGGCTCTAGCGTGATAAGAAATATCGACGATATAAATTATCGTACGAGGGCAGTTTGATAAGGCAGTGCAATTTTGAATGCAACACCGCTCTCTTCATCTGTTAATAGAGTTCTGCAAAATATAACAGCCATTTAAAATAGACAACCTCGAGAAAGCAAACGAGAATTGAAAAAGTAATTTTCGCCTGCTTATTATCATTGAAACGAAGGAAAGGATTTATAAATACTATGAGGACTCTGCACCACCTATTTCAATGGTTACGAGCTGGTACTGAGTTACGTCTTGCCAGAAATAGTCGTAAAAAGCCACGGAATGAAACTGAACGATAGCAGAATAGAATTGTGTGAGCTGTCTGAGGCTGTAGGCATCTCAACTGAACGTTTGAATTTGAATCTAATAATATTTGAATGTAAAAGGCTATTCAGTCTCAACAGAAATAATAATATTTGAATACAAAAACTATCCGAGCGATGCGATTGCTAAAATTCGATCATAAGCGTAACTGTAGACAACATGGCGAAATTCACGAATTTCTGTGTCATCCACCATACTCTACAGAACTGGACCACAGCGACTTTATGGTTTCTGTTATGGAAGATTTGGCTCGAATGAAGAGCTCATCACTAAAAAATCACCTATTTTGAGGGCCTTGAGAAAAGAAAGGAGTAACAAAGTTTGAAAAACGTTGGACTGATTATATCAAGCTAGAAGAAGACTATTTTGCGAAATAAAATGCTTTATTACGAACAGCTACAAGTAACTGGTTATCAAACTGCCCTCGTTTGTTACAAAAAGCAAAGTTTATGGGAGATTGGAGATTCTTTTCTTTAGCAGGCAATATTACTACCAATTTTGAGATTTTAACCAAGAATATGCAATAAATTTTCAAAAATACACATAAAAGAAAATTTGTAAAATTTTTACGCTTAACCATAAAAAAAAATTGAAAAACGCTAAAACTTCAATTCAAATATCTTAGTCTTTGTTAAGGTTGTAAGTTATGGACTTCTGGACAATTCTGTATTCAAAAAGCCATTTTTGTAAATATTCTAACAAACATACATTTTGTAAGATTCTTTTCATTTTATACATTTTGGTAATCACACATTTCTTTACAAAACTGGTTTTCAATTAGTACTATAACAAAAAGTGCGTAAGACTTTAGCAATTCTTGCAGATTAAACTTGTTAATATTAGCATTGTGTCGCGATTCCGTTCGGATATCCGGATGTTCTGTCGTAGCGACTATGTCTATAGTGTTCAGCTCTATTTTTAAACTTAAACTCCATTTGGAGAGTAACGATTTTTTTCTGAGAAGATCAAATTTTTATTAAAATAAATTCACAAATTGCTTGCAACTTAGAGCATGCAATGCTGGCTCACATTTTTAAAGAAGATTTCTAAAACGAAGATATTGAAATCTGAGGTTTTAAAAAGGGCGAGGCACAACATTGAGCCGTTTAAAAAACTATTGAAGGAAAATAAGATTAAGGCTTAAAAAAGAACAAAAAATATGCGTTTTCCTAAAGACGTGCTTACATAAAAGAGTCGAAGGAAGAAAATCTTTTAATCAATGTAATAGAAGCCGGCATTGAGACATCTTTTGTATATCGTTTATCTATTGTATAATATAATATGATAGTTGTTGTAAAAGTACCCCGACTAGGAGGTTCCTTTAAGATTTTTCAACATTTACCAAGGGAACTAATTTTTCTCACGCCGGAATCAATCCACATGCGAGGTATCGCCCTTAATGCTTATAGATTTTCTTCGCAATTTCAAAATTGCAACCTTATAATAATATTTTCGGTATCGAAATCATAATACGACGTATAATATGTTATAAATATTTTCTTATTGACTGAACTTTTATAAGCCGATTGTTTACAAGTCGAGAATTTGTCCGCGTAAGCAAAGCATATAGTAAAATAATATTTTATATATGCCAGTCTACTCCAGGCTGGTTTTCGTGAGCCGATTGCTTACAAGTTGAGATTTTTTCAGCTAATATTGTTTTTTTTGGGGCTTTTATCGGACTCTTTGATGCTCTTTAAAGATATGCTAATTTAAGAAATTTGAAGCAAAGATGCTTAGAAAATTCTTTATTTATTTTTTTTTTTGCATCAGCGCAAGCTAATATTGTTTTCCTATCGTTTTTAGATAGCTCCTGCATGAGGGCTTTTATCGGGCCCTGTTTACGGGGCTCTTTGAAACTATCCCTCACCTGAATAAATAATTTCTTGAGTTGATTGGTTGCATGCGTAGATATGCCAATTTAAAAGTTTTATTATGAAAGACCCTTTTTTTCGCATCAGTGCAAGCGAATATTGTTTTTCTGAGCATTTTTTGGGAGCGCCTACCTGAGGGCTTCAATGCGGCCCTGTCTACGGCGCTAAGCAGTTTTTCCTGCTCTCTTTGGTGCTTTAAAAGCAGAAAAACTATTTTTCCCCCCTCTTTCTGCTTATTTTCGATTTTCATGTTGTTTAATTAACGCAATAATCGGTAAAGTCATGCACAGTCTGTGCCATAAAATTATGTAGACCTGACGCACGTAGGTTTTCGTGAGCCAGTTTGTTGTTGAACTCTTTTGTTTGACTTGATTGAAAGCAGCTGCCAAGTAAATCAAAGTAGTTACTAACAAATGTTGAGGTTAAAAGTTTTTCAAATGCATTTTTGTATAGTTTTTTGTTTTTTTTTTTGTTTTATGTTTTGGAGTACACAGTAAATGGGCGTACGTGACTTTGACAGCGGTTTTGCATTTGCCGCAGACAGTGTGGCTAAAAATATGCGTCAAGTTACTATGTATGTTGCAGCTGCCGCTATGTGTTGTTGCTGTTATTTGTGGCATGTAAAATATATTTGTAAAACTTGTACACTGACAAAAAGGCGCATAAAGTGTGCAAATTGTTGTTGTTGCATAGTGCGTGGCCTGCCACTAAGTGGCACAGTGCCACCCATAGGCATCTGCATACTACTATGCATGGATTTGGTTAGGCCGGCAGAAAGAGTTTGGCTTGGGATCAACCAAATGTATAACCAGTTTTGTCTCTAAGCTAGCTGCTCATGTTTTTTATTTGATTATTTTTGCATTGCAATCATGCAATTTAATTACAATTTATCGTACATATTTATATGTGTGAATAATGTATAATAATGCAGCGTCACTTATGCCACTTGCCTTTATCACATCGTTGCTATATATGCAATATTTTTTTTATTATTTTTTAGCACATGACTTGGCACTTATCATAGATACTCTCTATAAATACATTTATATCTATACATACGAGTATAATCTATGGTAACATATATAATGCTCAATGAGTGTCTAAACCGAAAACTGCGGTGAAAGCATTATAATCTCAACGTATTTGACGCAAAGAAAAACGAATTCCAAAACCAATTTCGATTTTAGTTTTCTTTCACTTTTTGAGAATTTGCCATTGCCACACGCAACACTGACCGCAAAAATACCAAACAAAACAAAAATATGCATGCCGCATATGTACGTTGCAACGCTCAATTTAACAATTTTTGAGCAGGTGTTTGACGGCTTGCCTCAAAAACAAAAAAAAATTTCAAAAATAAATGCAGCAAGATACAAAAAAATGTTAAAAAAAAACTGTGCAAATTGCATGCATGCTATCATTAAATTTTGCATGCTATGCACACCCACCACAAAAGGCTGTAACACAAAGTGTTGCTAATATTTTCACTACAACTGTACTGTATGGCTGGCAGGCAGCATAGAGAGCCATATGTTTAGCTCGAACCAGACATGGGCGTATGCAGTTAGTCTAAAATTATTTAAAGCTATGTGCGTGCATAATTTTTTTTAAGCAGGTGCAAGTTCTACAAAGATCCAATTAAACGTTGGAATAACAATTCCATTTCCATTTAGGCGTGATGTTACGTTTGTACGACGAAAAGATACGAGCAAAACTACCAATGGCGTTACGTTACAAAAAATATAAGTAGTTTTTGACTTGGATTTTAAAATATTAAATTTCTGCGAATTGAACAAGGCTTCTTTCTGGTTTACAACTTTTTAATTATGATTGAAAATAATGTTAGCTAATTTCGTAAGTCATTTAATCAAAAAACATTATCTTTTTTTAATTATGATATCTTTCTTAAAATATTTTTATTAGAGTGACGTTACTTACTTTTTTTTGAAAACTATTTCATTTAACAAAAACCTAAATTTTGAATTCAATTTCACTTGTTGAAAAAATATTGATAAAGAATTATGAAAAGAAAATACACCTAATTCTGTTTTTACACGGTAGATACGTTCCAGAAAAAACCGTGTAATAAAAGACAAAGAAACCCTTCAGCGCTATAATAATAAATTAGAAAGTGGAATTCCCTAACTAAATTTCTAAAAGATTAGGTTAATAAAAATATTTTTCTTTAAAATTTCAATCAAATTTTTCTAAATCATGCTAAATCGAATAAAATTGTGTTAAAAAATATTTTTTTCTTGACCGTGCTAAGTCAAAACCGTATATGTATTATCAAAATATGAACTTTTAGCTTTGTAGCCTGATTTCTTGCCATCTTAGTTGCAAAAAAGTTTTAAATTCTTTTATTAAAGATAGCGTACGTTAAAGTCGGGCGCGGACGACTTTGGGATACCCTGTACCACTGCTTGCAATAAAATCCGGTAAATTGCTTAAGAACACCAAAAGACATTTGATTGCCAAATTAGATTACGATACCTTCATAAACAACCAAAAACAGACGAATTTTTAAACAAAAATAATTTTTTGACCGATCGTTCCTATGAGAGCTATATGATATAGTCAACCGATTTTGTACAGTGCTTGGGTACTCTTAAAAACTATTGAGTGCCAAATTTGGCTACGATATCTTCATGAACAACCGAATTATTCATCTAAAACTTTTTGTTTTTTTCGAGGTCCTCTGAAACACCCCTATGGGAGCTATATAATAGAACCCCGGTATCAAAAAAATAAAATAAACTTGTCTCCCCTGACATAATAGCGCATCTAATCTGAAAATTTGGTTGCTCTAGCTCTGATCATCTCTGAGATCTGACGAAAATCAGCGTCACGTAATTTATGGATGATCCCTAAATATTTAGTTAGAGGGCACCTATTTAAAATCCTCCCAAATACCCAATTTTCTCTATGTGGCCATTTATAAAGCAAACGGCATATTTTTTTTAAGTAAGATTCTTTCCAATATGCCAAAATATCCGAAAAAATCCCTGCATGGGAAAGGTCTGGCAAGCAGATGAAGCTCCATTAATTGGAGCTAACTTTTAAGATATTGGTATTTATTGATTTCACTTTAAAACGGTGATTTGAATATCAAACTTTGTAATTTATCTTCACGCTAATACAGCGAAATAAAGAACCGGATTAAATATTTGTATAGTTCAGTAGAATGTTGAAAAGTAATAATGCTTAGCATCAAAATGCAACATTGGTTAGTTTGAGTTATCGGATCCTAATAAATGCCTGTTCAGGGTAAATTCACTTGTTCATAGTTGTCTTTGGTTTAATAATTTTCTGAAATCCCTTTAGATGATTATTATTATTATTTATCCATGCTGATATTTATTAGCTTTGAAGTAACACAGGAGTTAGCCAAATTATCTGTCGGCTAATTTTTATAAAGCGGAATTATAAGCCACCAATTGAACTTAGTATCCAAAATTTCAGACAATATACAAATTACTGGCGCAAAATCTTGAAATGATGACCATTTTAGCAACCACACACATAAACAACTACCTACTAGCTTATTATTTTGGAAATACTTTTGTATTACGTCTATTTATCTAAATGAATGCTAGCACTTAGTAGTAAAAATTTCAGACAAAATATGTTACCAATTTCTTAAGCAAAATCACTTTTTTTCTTTCGAAACATATTTACAATATTTCTGCTTGGGTGTTTCTGTTAAATGCGAGCAATGCCGCAAATGCTGTCAACAGAGTTGCAACTGGCGTTCACTTGTTTTTCCGGCTGCAGTGTTGCATATCGCCAAATAGCCGACACTTGACGACGCAGTTTTGCTAAATCTGAAATTATGCGCAGCACAGAGTGAAAGTAACGCCACAGTTTATTGCTTGTAGTTGTTTTCAAGAGAGCGAAACGCCGCAGCGGGAGCACAAAATGCGAATTGTGGCCACCTGTGGTGTGCTCTAACACACTTACACACGCTCCACGCTCGCTCTCTCTCTCTCGTTTTGTGCCCTTATGCAACACACTTACGCATTGAGCTGGCATTTTCTAATTGCGCGCGTTTTTGGTGCGGTTTTAAACGCCATGTAACTACTGCCTTGTAATTTCGATTCAAAGCACTTCCTCATACTTTTGATAACTTAGTAGTGTGTCCCAATTTACCATGTTTTTAGCTCTTTCGTAATTGTTAATTTGACGTTTTTGGACTTTCGTTTTCATTTTGATTTAGTTCCATTTGCTTTTGATACAGTTTTTCGCTTGTGTCACTGTGGGCGTCATAACGGTTAGTTTGGTGTTTCTGGGTCTCTTTTTTTAATTTGGTCATAACTATTTCGTTTTAGCCAAGTTATTAGATCATACAAGCGGGGGCGCTGGCGACGTCAACAACTGCTTAACTGTCCATTGTCAACAATATTGGAGGGGCCTTTGAACCATTTGGAAATAGTATTATACTGTTTTTTCCATTATATTTGTTGTTGCTGGACTTTGTTTATTATTTTGGTTTATTTTTTTGTTTTATGCTTTGTTTGAACTTGACATTGAATTTGTTTAATTACATATTGTTTAGGCCATGTGCATGCGTGCTAAATATTGTTGTTAAATTATAAACGTAAAAAATCTAAAATTCGCATGCGGAAGCATTTATTAAGCAGACAATGTGGGTCGAAATATTTTTTTTTTTTTTGTTGGCCGTTACTCACAAAATTAAAAGGTATATTAGTTTGATTAAATGAAAGTAACTGAGAAAGTAATATAAACATGTCCACCAAGTTAGGTATAACTAGTCTAAACAGAATATATCTGATGAATCAGTTTCCTTTCTCCTGAAGAATTTTGCGATTTTTTGTTATGCTTTTAAACTGCAGTCTAAAAGCTATTCGTCTTGGTTTAATGTACTATATGTTTTATGAAAATTACCAAAAAGTTATAGTCCAATAAGTACAAATTTCAGCTTTCTTCAACTAAAAATTACTTGGAAGTTAGGATGTGAGATTTAGACTTATAGGTTCCAAAACATTAACTATAGAGGAGGCAGTTGCACTCATCGAATTCCATATTTTAGTGTGCCAGATATTTATATCATGGTTCTTTTATTTACAACTATGTTATACAATACATGTTTCTTTTAATATTTTAGAAAACTAGTCATTGTGCATTGCAGGGTATGACGTCACAATTGCGCAATATAGATCACTTCATAATAAGTATATCAATATTTGTCTATGAATATTCCCGAAAAATTAGTTAAGGAATTATATATATATTGTTTATTCATCATCATATTTGTACATTAGTTTATTTATACAATTTATAGAGATTAGCTTAAAAGCTTTACACCTAAGGTGTGAAAAATTGTGTTGTGTAAATTTTTGTTTATGTAAAATTTAATTATAAATCTATAAAAAAAAAATATTTTAAATAAGTTCTAAGGCAAAACGGTCTAGAGATATCTGGCACACTATTGACTTTTACAATATTCTTGAAATATTTAGGGTATTCACGCTTTGTGTCGACTTGAGGACTTGCGGACTTGTTGAAAAAGTCAACAGGCCAAAGCGTGAATCCCTCCTGTTGACTGCATCAGTTGACTTGTTGACTTTTCTTCTTCTTTCCTGTTTTTGTTTACATTTGTAAATTGGTACAAATTGCATTAAAATTCAAAAGGTTGAATTAAAAATGCCAAGTCGAATAGTAAAATCTTTACCCTCAGAATCTGTAGCTGAAGTAGTTATGGATTACTCAGATTTTTATTATTTTATTGCTGCGAAAATTAAATAATTGCAGAAAAACCGTATTTGACTTTGTGCTTGTTCTTCCATGTGTTTGTTTTCATTTGTAAATTGGTACAAATTACATTAAAATTATGGCTAAAAAATGACAAATGCGAGCAGTGCTGAAAACGCAGCAAATTACAATATTGAGCAACACTTTCTCAACAAGTCAACAGCAAAAAGTAGACTAGGGTCTGGGTTGAGGAAAAGTTGAGTTGAGAGTTGAAACACAGGGTTGTATTTTGCCATACATTTTGTTTTTGTAAAAGTCCTCAAGTCCACAAGTCAACACAAAGCGTGAATACCCTAATTATATAGAGAGTCGAAAATATGCCAAAAAAAAAAATTTGTTTGAATATATTAAAATTGAAATCAATTTCTTAGGTTCTTGAACTCTCATAAAAATAATTTTTACCCTTGCAAGCAACATTTTGCTTTTGTAAAATCACTTCATATGTTACTTCCAATCTTTTACCAATATTTTGACTGACGTGGAAAGACATATTCTCTTACTTAAGGGGTTATAACTTATAAAGTTCATGATTTTTCCAAGGCATTAAAAAACAATTTTAAACGAATAAAAAACAGTTTTTCCAAAATTAATCATTTAATCGATGGTCGATACAAAAAATATGATGATTTAGTTTTATAATTAGTTTAATAATTGAACATTGAAACGGAGCGCGCTATAATTAGCCATGACTTCGAATGTACTGCTCCGATTTGACTAAAATTTTGCAACTACTTTTTTCAAACTTACTTACTTCCAAAATATGTCATAAGCAAATTATTGATTTTGTGACGTATAAGAGCAGGGCGTAGAGAGAAAATCCGGGCCCGTTGAAGAAAATGTACCGGCCCCTATATTACACATTTAGCTTGAATCACGACAGTAATTACACCGCGCCCCTGAGAAAACTCCGGGCCCGGGGGAAATCCCCCATTCTCCCTACATTCTCTCTACATCCCTCAGCGAGTGAGTCCTAAGTGACAAATCTTGACACGAAACAAATATGGCGTCACTAAATACCTCCTGGTAGAGTAATCTTTTGTCAAAAGGCAACTTATTTGTACACCTTGTATATATAAAATTATAATATCTAATAGCAAAAGCCTCATTTACCAAATCGTGTGAACTAGCCGTGATAAAGTCCACACTCATAAACTATTACGCAGCCACACAAAAAAAAAAGTCTTGTAATCGTTCTGGATCCGAATCCGCTATCAGAATTGGCCCACCCTAACCTCAAAAAAAAAAACCTTTTTTTGTAGCAAGCTATCCCAGAAACTCGACGTGCTTGTGTTTTTTTGACTTCGGATTCTGATTCAGCGACCCCAAAAAACTATCAACTATATTGTCGGACATCAGGACACGATAAAGTTTCTTAATAGGGTGCTCTAAGATTATGTCATCACGCAGTTACACAAAAAAAAAAAAATCGGTATTTAGGTTTAAAGGCAAGACAATTTCTTTTATATGTTTATGGGGTAGCTGAATCCGAATACGAGGTTGAAAAGTTTGTTGTGGAGTTTTTTGAGGTTAGGGAGAACCTAGACCCGTTGCACTATTTATGCCTTGTCCTTGGATTACGACACCCTCTTATATTATGTTATTCTTCTTCTGAAGCGCTAGTCAATATAATTACAAAGTACTGATTTAAAGCCTTTTCGATTTGAGTTTTGCATTCTCAATAAAGTTTCCGCCTGGAAGACTTCTTGTAAGACTGTATACGATTGAATCGCATTCAAAAAATTCCACTTTAGTCTTTGTGGAACAGAAGTTTTTTTCGTGCTAATGAAGAAAAAGAGTATCCCGCTGTCTTGTACTTACTTCGCGTTAGCACAGTTTTCAAAAATTTTCGGAGCTGTAAGTTCCAAATTTTTTGTGCTCTGTGTTGGTTTCCGTTGTTAATGTTGTTTGAAATACATACAATTATGGTTTATTAGACATTCACCTGCCATTAAGCCAAGGAATTGGACTGCAACCCCCTAGAAAGAGTTGGTACCGTTAATAGTACTGGCCATGTTGCAGTTCTAGCCGCATTATGCACAAAGCTAATTATAAGTAATGTTCGGACAAAGCCAATCGAATTATCAACTTAACTGTGAGGCACGCACAGGCACACACTCGAAACATTCGAAACACTCGTTCATTTATTCATTCATTGATTGCAGCTTTGGAGATGCACGCAATGCGTAAAGAGTTTTGTGGGCGGGAGGGAGCTGGAGAGGTGGGGCAGTCAGCATCAAAGCCAGAAAATGCTGCAAAAAAAAAACTTGCCTAATATCAGATATTTTACCAAGCGGCGCAGCTCAAGCGTGCCATTATAATTAGCCAAGTTAACAAGCCAAGCATTGCAAAATCTGAAAACAACAACATCGGGGGTATAATGCAACAAATTGCAAACTGCAGCCGACAATGGCTATAAGTACTTGAAAAATGTAGACAAAGTTAAAGCTAAGTGGAAATTGCTAAACGCTTTCTCTCTCTAACTCTGTACAGGCACGCGAGGAGCAGGCACATCTGGAGATGAAGCATCGCAAAGAGGAGGATGATCTTTATCGTAAATTTGCGCGTAAACGCGAGGAAGAAAATCGCAAGATACAAAGTGAATTTCAAGATGAATGGGAACGCGAGCTGCAGCGTTTAACGCATAAATTCGAAAAGGAACTGGCCACCACACGACGTAATCGCGATGAGCAGAACATGCTGACGCTACGTCATGAGCAGCAGAAGGAGGATCTGGAGAAGAATATGACGCTGCGGCGCAGCAAGAAGAAGGAGACCATTACGCGTAAAATGCTCGAACATGAGCGTTTTGAGACCGCAGCGCTAGTCGATCGTCAGTCGAGCGAAATGTTGGAACTAATTAGTGCGCGTCGTTCCGAGTATATGCAAAGTGAGAGCATCTTTCTGGATGATGAGTTCACAGAGGGCGCTGTGCCCATAGAGTATCCATTGAATGCGCCAGTGCCGGCGCCGCCAGCTGTAAGCAAATTTCAGATCTACACTGATCCCATAGAATTCGAAGATGTCGATCGCATAGCCATTTCCGTAGCGCAGGAAGATCAAAAGACCTTTACGGATCTGGTGCGTCAGCTGGTGGGACGCTGTACTACGGATATAGAAAAAGCGCGCACCATATTCCGCTGGATAACCGTCAAGAATTTGAATGCCATGCACTTTGATGATGATCTGCGCGGTGATACGCCCATGGGTCTGCTGCGTGGTATTAAATATGGCACAGAGAGCTATCATGTGCTCTTCAAGCGGCTTTGCAGCTATGCGGGTTTGCATTGTGTGGTGGTCAAGGGTTACTCCAAGAGCGCAGGTTATCAGCCGGGTGTCAAGTTTCAGGATTCACGTTTTCGCAACTCTTGGAATGCGGTCTATGTGGCTGGCGCTTGGCGCTTTGTGCAGTGCAATTGGGGCGCACGGCATTTGGTTAATGCCAAAGAGGCGCCCAAACAGGGGCGCGGCAAAAATGACAGTCTGCGGTAGGTTGACTTAATACTGCATAAAAGCAACTTGTCTTACTTAAACTTTTTTTCGCTCTAGCTATGAATATGATGATCATTACTTTCTCACGGATCCGCGCGAGTTTATTTACGAATTCTATCCGCTGCAGGAGGAATGGCAGCTGCTGAAGCGACCCATTACTTTACGTGAATTTGAGAACTTGCCGTTTGTGCGTTCGCTTTTCTTTCGCTATGGCTTACATTTTGCGGATGAGGGTTATGGCGCGGTGGTATTTACCGACGATACAGGCGCCGCCACTGTGCGCATTGCCATGCCCACAGACATGCAAAGCTGTCTGATCTTCCATTACAACCTCAAGTTCTATGACAGCGATGAGGAGCTATCCTACGATGGTGTCTCACTTAAGCGCTTTGTCATGCAATCGGTCATAGGCAATATTGTAGCCTTTCGCGTGCATGCGCCCTGCTCGGGCGCCTTTCTGCTGGACATCTTTGCCAATGCTGTAACGCCACAAGAGTATCTGACGGGCGAGCCCATGAAATTCAAGTCTGTATGCAAGTTCAAGGTGCGTCTAGTTTTTGGTACTTTTTAAGTGCAGCCTGTTTTAAAATTTTGATTTTGTTTTGTAGATTTGCTGTGAGGAGCTGCAGACGGTAATGGTACCACTGCCGGACTGCGCCAGCGGCGAATGGGGTCCCACTAAGGCCACGCGCTTATTTGGTCTGATACCCATTACGCATCAGGTAAATATATTAACAATGGAGTTCATTTTAAAACTTTTACTTATTTGTAATTGTTACATTTTAGGATCCGCTTATATTTGCTGGTCGCAGTCTGGATCTGCAATTCCGCATGTCACGTCCCTTGACCGATTTTATGGCCACGCTGCATAAGAACGGCATTGAGGAAAAGAAACTCTCCAAATATGTTACACACAATACGCTAGATGATATTGTCACATTTATTATCAAGTGAGTACCGAATATTTGACATGTTTAGATTTAGGATCATTTAGGATTTCTTTAGACTTTATGGGAGCATTGAAAACTATTTTCATGAAACACATTTAATTTGAACCAAGTACTTTGATGTTTTATTTATAAGATAGATTAGAAGCGCTGAAATTTATTATCTTCAAAATTGCTTTCTTGATGCGTATGAATCCCAAAGTTTTTTCTTTTTTACTAACGTTTTATAGTAGATTTTGCACTTCCACAAGGTTCAAAAACTTATATAAACCTTGTTCTACTATGACTTATTAGCTGCAACTAATGTAGAATTAAGTTTTACGATCATAAAACTGCCTTCCAAACGCATTAAAAAAATTGGAATTCGCAGTCACGATATAGTACAAAATTTTTTTTCGTACAACTTTGCGTTGTATTTGATCAGCTAATAAAAATGTACTATTTACAGTACCTTAAGTCTCATACCACAATTAAACCAAAAGTGGTAAAGCATCTGCCGCGGTTCCATGGTGCCCAGCACAGTGTTGGTCAACGTTAATCTTTTTGGAAAATTTCCCGCTGGCATCTATTTAAAGATATCTTTGTTTAGACATGACTTCTTCTTGCTTTGAATTGTAGTATGTCCAACCCATAAGGTTCCGACGATAGGGCGTAACCTCACTGTAAGCTGAAGATTTACACGAATTTGAGTATAAAACGCCATGATAATTACCGATTTCTTCATAGCCAATGCTCAGCTCTATGGTGATAGGTTTTCGTGCCCAAGATCTTTGAGCAGTTAAGGTAATCCCATGTTTTTCTAACACAAACCAGACACGATACGACTAGTACAAGTTGGTTGCTTATCGATCAGATTTTAAAATCGATTTTATCGATAAACAGCCAAATTATACAAGCAGACGCATTGTGTATGATTTGGGAAATATTGCTTGCATCAAAGTTGGGCAATACTTTACTACATCCGAAACACTGTTTTAGGCCAGCGTAACTTGAAACCAAGTGCATTGACCAACACTGGCTTAATTTATTATGGCTTGCCTTCATTCGTATAGTGCGTGTTTGCATGCAATTGTGTTTGGTTTTGTGAAAAATCTGTATTTTATATAGAGTCGTAACCTTAACACAAGAATCCATCCTTCATCATAATTCGATAAATGGAAATCTCTGGATAAATGTCATAATTTTGAGTCACAAATCTCAATATACGAGTTGTGATGGAGCTTAGAAGTTCAACCGTGTGATTATATTTAAAGGCAGAAAACCCGAGTTATATCCTAAGAAAAGCTAAAAAATAATAAAAAAAAAAAACTGTATTTTATAAGAGCTACGGAAGACGCATAAAAAATTGCACATTTTTTAGCGCTTTTTATACCCTGTACCGTATGGTACAAAGGGTATATTGTGTTTGTGCAAGCCGAAAATGTATGTAACGTACAGAAGGAGAAGTCGGAGACCCCCCAAAGTTACCTAAAGTATGATCAGAGTGACTAGAGAAGTCGATATACCCATGTCCGTCTGTCCGTCTGTCCGTCTGACCGTCTGTCCGTATGAACGCCTAGATCTCAGAGATGGTAAGAGCTAGAGCAACCAAACTTTCAGATAAGATCCCTTATTAATCCATAGGAGACAAGTTTATTTTATTTTTTTGATATCGGGACTACATTATACAGCTCCCATAGGGGTGTTTCAGAGGACCTCGAAAAAAAGCAAAAGTTTTAGATGGATAACTCGTTTGCTTATGAATATATCATAACCAAATTTGGCAATCGGAAGTTTTTTAGAAACCCCCAGCACTGTACCAAATTTTATCAAAATCGGTTGACTATATCATATAGGTCCCATAGGATCGATCGGTCGAAAATTTGTTTTTTGTACAAAACTCGTTGTGTTTCGTTTGTTTGTGAAGATATTGTAACCAAATTTGGCATTAAGAAGTTTTTTAGAGTTCTTAAGCACTGTACCAAATTTGATCAAAATTGGTTGACTATATCATATAGCTCCCATAGGACCAATCGGTCACAAAATCGTGTTTTGTACAAAATTCGTTGTGTTTCGTTTGTTTGTGAAGATATTGTAACCACATTTGGCATTAAGAAGTTTTTTAGAGTTCCCAAGCATTATACCAAATTTGATCAAAATCGGTTGACTATATCATATAGCTCCCATAATATCGATCGGTCGAAAATTTGTTTTTTGTACAAAATTCGTTGTGAATCGTTTGTTTGTAAAGATATTGTAACCAAAATTGGCATTAAGAAGTTTTTTAGAGTTCTTAAGCACTGTACCAAATTTGATCAAAATTGGTTGACTATATCATATAGCTCCCATAGGACACAATCGGTCAAAAAAACGTATTTTGAACAAAATTCGTTGTGTTTCGTTTATTTGGCAAAGAAATATCTTTTGGAGTTTGTAAGCAATATATCGGACTTGATTGCAATTTGGTGGTACAGGGTATCCCAAAGTCGTCCGCGCCCGACTTTAACGTACGCCATCTTTTTTTTGTTATTTATGAAAATTTTCGGGTTTTCGTAGCTTTTATAAAACACAGTGTATTTTTTCATTTTGCAAATTTCTCTAAGCAAAAAGCAGCATTATTTAGTTAATCTTGATCACTGGTACAGGAAAAGTGTGACCAAAGATCAGAACAAAAAAATATTAGAAAAGCACATAAAAAAGAAAGTTTGGCCTCAGAATGCAATAGCCCTGGTAGGATTTTTTCTATACTCACGAACTAAAACTGGAATCATACCGCATCCAGAAAATTATTCCAATATTATTTCAAGCTGTAATTAAAACCCATTTGACTCTTTTTGCAGTTTTCCAGAGGAAGGTCAGTATGGCCTGGACATTTATACGCGTGAATTGGGGGCGCCACAGCAACAGCATCATAACAACTCCTCCACCTCTTCAGGTGAAAAGCATTTGCTGACGCATTGTTGTAAATATTTAATAAACTCATCGAAGCGGAATTGAGTTCGTGGCACTTAATGATGAAAAAAAAAAAAAAAATAGGCACACAGTTTTAAATGCACGATTATATGCGCAAATTTTTGTTGACTTTTAGTACATAATAAATAAACAACAAAGCATAAAATAAAATGCAATTAAAAAAAACCGACAACAAAAAAGACAAAAAACAAACAAAATGCAATATTAATTTTAACGTATATGTAAGCAGTTTTTACTTAGTAATAAAATAAAAAATAAAAAACACTTAAATTAACATATATAATTATATTGTAATGCAATTATACACAAAAATGTACACACAAATTTTAAAGTGCAGGTGCTAAAGTAACAAACAAATAATAAAAAAACAAAAACAATTCAGCAAATACATAATTAAATTGTTAACAATATTTAATTATTTTTTTAAAATATAATTTAAGCAGCAAATTTAAATTTGGCAATGCATGAACATTGGAACATGTAAATACTCTAGACTCTAATCATTAGTTTATAATAATGCCTAAGTAATATCTAAAACAAAACAAAGTTTTAAACACGAATAATGCTTAATAATTTATTATTTAGAAATGTTTGCAATTGTTTTTTTTTTTTTTTAATTAAAATTATTCTGCAAATATTTGCACACTGAAATGCGCGTATTTGTTTAATGCAAATATTGCAAATGTTGATTCAATTTTAATTACACAAAAAATTAAGGCTTAACTACAATAATTATATATATATCAGCATACAGAATATTGAATTTTATTGACTATAATGTATTATGTATAATAATGTGAATAAATATTGTTTATTTTTGTAAACCACAATAACGTGCATATTTCATTTTTTTATTAAAGCTTTAAGATTCTGTAGAACGTAACAGAGTAGTTAACAGAGCTGTCAACATAGTAATTATGTTTAATTTATGCTGCTTTTATGATTTGGTAAAAGATAACTTGAATAATGGCTGTATTTTTCAATTACTAAAAACTATATTATTTTTTAAAATTGATTGCATAATAATCAAAAATTAATTTATTTTTATAAATTGCTTATTTTTTTTTATTGGCAATCAACCGATACGCATAAAGTTTTGATCCAATATTGTGTACATGAAAATTAATCGATACACAAAAAATATAATTTATTGTGTGATATTTATAAATTGCATTTCTCTTGTGCGGCTGGAGCCATATTTGATGGAACCAAGACCGAGTTTTGGTCCTCTTGTAAATCAGATGGTTTTTTGTATTTTTTCGCATGGTGGATTAGGTTTTGTAGCTTCTTTTTTATACTATAATTAATATTTTAAAGCTAAAGAGTTCATAAAATATTTTTTTATAATTATGATTTTATTTTTTTATCCAGTCTGTAAAGCTGCAGGTTCCAACGAGGTACCTACTAGAGAGCTACACAAATTGTTCTAAATGTCGCCCTTCACTACTGCACAGTACTTCCAAGCACTGTATTTCACTGCAGAGCTGACAGCAGAACAAAATGTTTTGATGTTCTGTTTGCTTCAAAAAAAACCTTCAGTGCTTGAACTGCCTCAGTGCTTGACAGTGCTTGAATCTTTCAAAACATTAGAACATCACACAAAATGCTTGAGTGAAGCAAATTTTCGGCAAGCATAGCGAGTGCACTAGAATGTTTTGATTTTTTGCGCAGCAGACATAATATTAAGCCACACATAGACACAAGCAGATTGTTTGTTTGTGTTAGTCACAAAAACCACCACCAAAATCATTGCAACAACAAAAACATTCTACTATGCTTGAAGTGTTCAGATTGGTTCTACCAAGCACTTTTCACACTGAAGTATTTGTTTTGTTTTGTTCAAGCCAAAGACATGAAATGCTTGAAATAACAGCTGATGGCTTACAAGACATTTGTGCAGTGCTTGCGCAGCTCTCTAGTACCTACCACAAGACCAAGATTTCAGTGAACTACTTGCGCTTTTCTCCAGGATTGAGTAATAGTCTTTTTTCACATCTTTATTGGCTGGATTGTCTTCAGCGAAGCCGTTTACCAGCCTGTTAATCATTTATTTTGGCGCACAAAAGTGTGCTACCTTTTAACCTAAAAAAAATAGCATACTTTAAGGCAGTTGAAAATTTTTACAAAATTATAAAAAATTACACTGTGCAACATTCAATTTGGTTGCATGTTGATACCAATTCATACAGAATAGTTTTTGGTGAGTATACAAAATATATGATACTGGTAAAGTATTTGCGTTTTTAGTCTTAACTTTTTTATGTCCCTTTTAGTGTTTCTTATATTTTTGTCTACATCTTCATTCACAATTATTCGATTGTGATGAACAAATCAATTTGGAGAGAAAATTAAATAAACTAAATTGAGTTTCTGGATTATTTTAAGATAGAACTATAGTCTAGTTGTAATAACGTACTATCCAAAACTATAATAATTCTCTTACCAACAATATCTAGTTTATAACTATCGGATAAGTGTGATCTAAGATCAGGGCCGTAGAGAGAAAATCCGGGTCCGGGGGGAAAATCTACCGGTCCCTCTATTACAACTTTAGCTTGAATAACGACAGTAATTACACCGGGCCCCTGAGAAAACTCCGGGCCCCCTCTCGTCGGGCCTGGCTAAAGGGGTCTACGCAGCACGAAATATTTCGCACGGAATGACAAAACTTCACTTACATGAAATTTTTTTTTTTTTTTTATTTCTTAAGTCCTATACGCAGTACGAAATATTTCGCACGGAATGACAAAACTTCACTTCGCGAAATATTTCGTACTGCGTATAGGACTTAAGAAATAAAAAAAAAAAAAAAATTTCATGTAATCCAAAATGCATTTTTTTATGAGCTTCTTTTGTGTAACGTATGGGTTATAGTTTTAAAGCTTTTCTTTTAAGCCTCTTGATTGCGTTGCCTTATGCTTGTTTATTTGGAGTCTACTGACTAGTCTGAGGTCATGTTGCAAAGTGTTTTTTCTTACGTTCCATTCGCAACCAGGCGAAAAACTTTATTTTCAAAAGTCTGAATACGTAATCAAGCTCGCCATACCACAGATCTGGGTGTCGTACCTCTTGCTATCACGTTTTATGGCGCTCTCTTGCAGGCTGCGATTCTTTTAGGAGCCAGTATCTCCTTGCTATTTAAAATATAAGATTACCCAAGAGAAGAAATAATTAAGCACAACCCACGGACCCGACACCAGAATGTGGACGAATGAGCTTTTCTTTTGACTTTTTATTAACAGAAATTCGATAATCAAAAGCTCTGATAGATTTTTGACAAATTATTACTATTTTTGGAAAGATAGTCTGAATCCGAAATAATGTCAAGATTAGATTTATATCTAGAGTTTTAAAAAAAGTGCTATACTTTACTTTTGCCTAAAAAAATACCTTCAAAGATCCTTTAAAAACAAGCACAACTTATTGAATTTTATGTGTATACACTTTATTTGTTCATTTTCATTATCATACAAATTGTGAAAGATGACTTCCGTATTAGAGACAAAAAATAGCATACAATTTAGTGTCACAATTTTCTTTCCGATACAAGAATGAGGATAAGGAAACATAATATTATAATTTATAAGTATATGTACGAATTACGCCATGGCGTTGCTTAAAGTTAACGAAACATTATATTACTTTTTGTAATAGAGGGATTTTGCATAATTTTTTTTTTTTTTAAATTTATTTTTACGTTGTTTTTTTAAATTTAAAATTAAATGTAAATGCTGCAGCGGTTAAGAGCACACCAAACTATTGGTTCTTCTTTTACTTCTTGTTATAGAGAGGTTTTTATGTTTTTTTGCTGCAGCGCTTTGTATTTGTTGTTTGATGTTGTTGTTGTTGTTTGTTTTTGTTACTTCTCTAGAGCAGTTTTTACCCACTTAAAAGTTTCGTCTGCCATTTTCATGCACACTGCAAATAAATAAGAGAAAGAAAACAGTTGCCAAAGGCATAATTAAAAATCTAGAAGTTTTTAATGAGCAGCTTAGAGCGCAGATTCAATACAAAAAAAATTTGTTCAGTTTTGGTTATTGGGTTTGGTTTGGTTTGGTTGGTTTGGTTCTGGAGAGAGATCAAGCAAATTTGTAATTTTTTTTTTTTTTTTTTAACACGCAGCACTTTTATGATTTTATTATTTAGTAAGCATTTTTTTATAGTAGTTATATTTTTTTGTTATTATTAGAGAGCACACCAAAAAAATGAAGAGCACAATGCAGGCCATAAGAAGACAAGGGATTTATTGTTATTACCAAAAACCAAACAACAAAATCACTAGTCTTCCATACGGCCAGCATTTCCCAAGACGGTTAGTTGGCATTGATGAGTGTATTAGCTTAAACATAAGTTTTAAATATTATTTAACAGAAATCACTTGAAGCATCTTTGCTCAGTTTCTCTCTATGTTGATTTAAAACACAATGGAGTTGGTTGTTAGGTTATGTTTGATTTTCAGGGTTTTCCTTAAAAAACTAGTATCAAATATATATATTTTTTTTGTTTACAAGTATTTTGTGTATTGTATGAGCTGTGTATGAGTGTGTTTGGATGTATGTTAGTCATAGAGAACGAGCTGTGCATACTTGTTTGCATTTGTTTAGTCTTTTTGCGACACCAACCTCTGTTGCAGCAGATACTGGGCCATTTGTATTTGCTTGGGTGTGCCCGAAATGGTTATAATGCGATCATTGGAACCAGGCAGCGGTTCATCAATAGTAATATACGCATTGGATTCATTCCTAATGCGTCGTATGCGGCCGCCACCTTTGCCTATAATAGCACCAGCAAGCTATAAAGAAAAAGAATAGCGTTTATTTAAGGAACTCTCTTAGTTATTAGTCATTGCACTTACATCCTTTGGAATGGTGACTTGTGTGCTGTTATTAGGATCATGTCCCTGTGGTATATTATTCGACGCATTTGCATTGCCATTTGGACCGCTATTATTGCCACCAATATTTGCATTAAATCCGCCCGCACTATTATTAGCACCGCCAGCGCCACCATTGTTGGCATTGCCACCGCCCAGACCATTGCCTAGACCATTATTTCCAGCGCCAAAACCACCGCCGCCGCCACCTCCAGCATTATTGCTGCCTGCATTCTGTCCAAAATTGCCCAGACTAGGCAGATTGTTGCCGCCGACAAGCGGATTGACACCGAAATTGGCACCACCAAAGTTGCCCATGTTATTGCCACCGGCACCACCACCTACACCGCCTTGGTTGCCAAAATTGCCGCTGTTGCCACCAAAATCGTTTGGTCCATTGGGGCCGCCGTTAAAGCCATTGTTGCCAAAGTTGCCACCGCCAAAGGGTCCACCAGCGTTAAAGTTATTGCCGCCAAAGCCACCGCCGCCATTATTGCCAGCACCAAAGCCATCACCATCGCCATTGGCCCAAGGATTAATGAAGGGATTATCGCGACCACCGCCGTTTCCAGCGCCAATATTGCCGCCACCGCCACCTCCACCGCCGCCGCCGCCCAAGTTTCCACCGCGTCCACCACCTGAGCCAAAACGATCATTACCGCGGCCGCCAGCACCGCCAAAACCGCCACCACCGGGACCACCGCCAGCAGCTCCACCACCACCACCACCACCACCACCACCACCGCCGCCGCCGCTGCCACCTCCACCGCCATTGCGATTATTACCACCACGCTGACTGGGACGTGTGCTGCCGCTGCCAGTGCCATAGCCGCCATATTCATCAGCATAAACACGATCAAAGTTCATGGGATCATAGTTGTGTATGGGTCCCTTAATGGGCGTGTCACGTGTAAGCGTGATAACTTCGCGCACGGCCTCGATGACCTGGCTCTGCTTGCCAACCGTCTGGACCACGCGGTCTGTGCTGTGTGGCGCCACATTGGAGAAGACCTTCAGAAAGCGGCAACCGATGCGCTGTAATAAAAAGAAGGCAGGATGAGTAAAGAGTGGGTACAAGTACTAAGTAAGTAGAGATAGAGAGACTGTTTCAAGCATAGGGATCGATAAAGAATTCCAATTATGAATTAAGTTAGGAAACGAATTTTATGTAAAATTACTTCATATTATCCTTGAACACACACTATTGTTGCTGTACCAATTCGTTGGCCTCTACTGTACTTTAAACACAAAAGGACACGCTGTCAAACGCACATACAAACATGCATCCAAGCAGGCCAATCTTATTTGCTGCCAAGTGACACTCAAAAGTGTCTTCTAAATATGATTTTGCCCACAATGTGCCATAAGGCTTATTACAGCTGTGGCTGCTTCTGCTGCTGCTGCTTCCGTCGACAAACATTAGCAACGCGGTCACATCCTTTGCACAGTTTAAATCAATTTGGCCATGACACTGCCCAGACAACAATCCTCCACGCAACACACACAATGCGCTCTGTACTCATCTGGGTCCATCAACAACAGCAATGAATGGCTCACATACAGTCCTAGTACACACAGTTCAGCTGCACATTGATACGGCGACGACAACAGGACGTCGCTTAGTATCCTCTTTTGCTTTTTCTGAGCCTTTGCTGCACAATCAGGTAGTCAGTCGAACGGAGCAGCACATTTTTTCGGCAGCTGCTGCTTTCCATTCAATCTAGCAACCAACCGTTGCGGTTGGGCTCCCATTTTCGGTGCGTGCATGTAAAGCAGGCGCAACCGGAAACTGCTATAGACAGACAAGCAGGGAACGACAGACAGCAGGGCTCAGCTATGTTGCATGCCTCATGTGGCGCTGTCTGTCGCTGGCGGGCGGAAGTGTAAATGTGAAATTCGATACCCACTTAAAAATTGTGCAGTACCAGAGATTGCCTCAAAAACAGATATATATATATACGTATATACATATATACAAGCACACACTTCTTAACGTGTTATGTACTTGTGTGCAGTACGTGCATTGGAGCCTGCTTTCTTTTGCGACATAGGTTTTTCCTTCTCTCTTTTTTATTTTATGCCTTTAGCATTTCCAATGATTGCATCATTTCTAAGCCATAAATGCCTCTATACATTTTTATTGTGCGTGTTGTCCTCCTCATGGCCTGTATGCGTGTGCCTTTAGTGTTTGTGTGTCTGTGTCAATGACCAAAAGCTGCGTCATATACTACAACCCATAAAGCGCACCCAACAAACGCAACTCGTTGGAATTCCCAAGCCCAACTCCAAAGTATTTAATATGTATTTACCAGGGCTGTAAAGCAAGTTGGAACTGAACTGGTTCGCGGGGCATTGTTCAAACTTTGTTCAGCACTTTGTCTCAGAAAAGAAACCTTTTGGTTGGCAAATAAAAAAATTTCTTGTTATGTAGGAAAACGGAAATAAAATATTTTTAGAACAACGAAGCGTGTACATTTGGAATGTTGGGAATATTTTCCAAAATGTCGATATACTTGAAAGTCGGAAAAGATTTACCTTTTTAAGTAAACATAAGCGTAGAGGGAAAACATGAAGGCGACGCGAGAACAATAAACAAATTGTCAAAAATATAGGAGTGCCTGCCAGAAGATCTAAAAAAGTTCACTTTTACATAGGCAATATTCTTGAATATTACCCTAAGCACATACTATTGTTTCGGAATCTCAAACCAAATCTCACAAGAAATGTTGGTGGCATGCACCTATTGATATTACCGCACAAACCCAAATTTTTCAAGGCTTCTCTTTCCAATTTCCTTATGGTTCACAAAAAACGGAAGATTTTCTTCTGAAAATAGCTCCACATGCAAATAATATTTTATGATGAAATTTGGTTCAGAAATGGCGACAGTGAGTTTTTTTTGAGAGCTCGTGGTATGGTATGCCAGTTCTTGAACTAATCGTTCGAAAACTGGATCAGCGAAATTTTTTACACAATTAATAAAATAACATTTTCTTAAAATAAGTCCACATGCAAATAATTTCGGTTTAGAATTGGCGACAAGGCTTAGCCTTGGTTCGAACGCACAAATCGAATCTCACCAGAATTTAGCGAGCTTGCAACTATAGATATTATCGTATAAGCTTCAATTTCGAACGAATTTCTTCTGAACATAGGTATCAAAAGACCTTGAATATTGCTAGTATCCTATAAGCCAAAATTATGAGCTTCTATTTTATTTTTCCTAAAAGTTGACAAATCACAAAGGGAAGAAAAAATTTCGTTGCATTGAATTCTGTCTTGCACGAAGACCTTGGCTCTCCACATGGCTGCGAATCGCGAACCAAAATTCATAAGAAATTTTGTTTGTTTGCAGCCCTGCTACTATATACAATACATACACATACATACTTAGTATATGAAGTGGGTCTTTAATTTTTCTAGTTTTTTTTTTCCTTACTCCCTGCGTATAAATGACAGCAACAAGCAAAAATGTTGAGTCACACAGCAAAGTGACAACGCACACACACATACCCACAGACACACACACACTTACCAACTTGACTGTAAACTAATTTTACATCATACTTTTTTTGTAACTTTTGATTTGCACATAAAATACTTCAAAAACAGCAAAATTCCGACCAGCACAACTGACCCTTATATATTATATGTTTTGTACATATACATACATATATGTATATACGTAGCATATAGTACCCTGCGGCGTTTTATTGTTGTTGGCAATAATTCTTTTGTTGAATTTATTAAATTTAAACATGAGCGCACACACAGCAACAAAATGTATTAAATGTGCCGCGTAATGTGAGACCAAAACGCGCGTGTGTGTGTGTCACTCGCGCGCTCTCTTACACTCTCTATAACTGCGTATGTGTGCGTGTCTTTGAGCGCGCCTTTCGACTGACACACATGCACGCACACACAAGCGGCGACCAAAAAACTGTAGCATACTTTTTGGTGTCCCCAATGTGAATGAAAAATACGAAATGCGTTGCGTATTGTGTATATGTATAGGTGTATGTGTTGGAATGCGAAAAATTTAACACACACTCTCTCCTTTACATGCACTCAAAGCACAGCAGAAGAACTTAATTAATAAATATTTGTATTTTTAATGGCATGTTGCAAAAACCTTGCTCAAGGCAATAATTTTTTTTATCAACTTTAAATACCTTGTTTAACTTTTAGTTTTAATGCATTTTTTTTTTTTTTTTTTTTTTGAGAACCACACTGCTTATTTATTTTTCTTTTTGTACACACTTGAAATGTTGTTGGCCCTTTTTAGCTATTTAGTTATTTAACGTGTGAACGCTGCGCTACTTGGGAAAAGACGAACCGTGCGCGACCAGCGCCAATGTCGAACTAATTGGGTTCAACGAATGCGAGTTACCACGTAAGGAACAGCAGAGAGGAGATGAGAGGCGACAGACGAGTGCTGCCGAGAGCAGCGACGCCACGCTGCTGCTGCTGCTACGAAAAAGGACAGCAAAAATTCACACAGATACACACACACACACAAGCGACTTTTGTGTGTTATATGTGTGAGTGTGTGTATATGTTCGTGTTGTGTAGATTCAGTCAGTCAGTCAGCCAGAGCAACAACAGCAACAACAAACCTAGAAGAGCGACCCAAAGCATACGCAGGCTGCTGTTACTAAACGAGGGTTGGCTTGAATGTTTCTAAAACAGGCGAAACATAGCAAATCGAACATCTGCAAAATATAACTAAATTATTTGTAGTACAAAAATTTAAAACTTATACGTGAGCATTTTGAGTATTTATTTTGAAAATTGTAGAGTATTGCAGAACCGAAAAAATTCGTCAGATTGAGGCATCCATAGTTTACTTTCACTATTTATGCGCGTTTTAAAAGCAAAAGATTTAAAGTAGATTCGAGACGACGTCTGCCGCGATAGTACTAATAATCCCAAATCAAAGGAAGTAATCTCGAAGCTAAGCAGCAATTGATTGTCTAGTACTTCAAAGACAAGCGAAATTGATACTTAAGTACTTAGTACGAAATAGACGGATGTTTCTTTTAAAAAGCGCACCTTTGGTCATAGTACTATTAAAACATACATACTTGAATTTTCCATTCTAAATGGCTTAGCACCCATTGTTTATGAGCCGTGTTTGACAAATTAAGAAAAAATTTGGCTATCAAAGCGAAATCTTAATTTCTTAAGATACTCAAAAAATTACGAATTTTTAGCTCATCCATTTCAGTAGTGTGCCAGAAAATTTTCAAATAAAGCCTATTTCGATGATGTGCCAAAAATTTGTACTAGATATTTTGGTACCTCTCAGTTTGAAAATTTTGAACACAAAAGCAATTTTCCAGGATGCCAAAAATTTATTTTAAATGCTTTCAAATGCCTCAGTTTAATTTGGTTGACTTGATATATTTCTGCTTTAAAAGTGTGTTGAGATTTATGAAGAATATTTGGTAGAAAAAAATTCATAGTGTGCCAGAAATCTATTTCTGGTCATTTTAATTTCTAGGCTCGCCAAAAATCTCTACTAGATATTTTGGAATCTCTAATTATGCTTAAATTAAAACATTTAGACTTTTTGCATTAAAAATAAATTGTTAAATGAAAAAATAGCATTAAAAATATTACAAATTTGTTTTTATTATAATTAAATTGTTGAAATGAAATGAAAAATAATAATAATAATTGTTAAGCTATTTCATTTATAGAGCCATGGTTTTTTTTATAAAAAAGCACATTTATAAAAACTAATATACTTGCTCTAATGCTCCTGATGTTATAGACAGCAAACAAAAAATCAAATTTACTTTGAATTTTTTAACTATTAATTTTTGTTATTTTTCAATTAAGACCACGCTTAAAAATTGTTAGCTTCTAATAAAAACCTTTATCAACCTTACTTCATTCAACACAAAAAAACTTTCTGCCACTCCATTTCGTATAAACAATTTTTGTCTTCCCAAAACACTAAATGCAACCCTCGTATTACTGCTGCTGCTAACATCAGCAGCTGCCTCTCAGTTAATGTGTGTGTGTTTGTTTGTGTGTGTGTCTCTCACAACGGAACCGGTGTATTTCTCTGCTTTGCCTTTGTTGCCTTTTTTCCAAACTATTCCTGCTCCTTTTTTGTTGCCTTTCTTGTTCGTTTTCATTTTGTATGGCGGAACGCATGCGCAGGACTTTGCTAGAGGCGCAAAACCCGCTTGAAAAAATTATAAGCATAAGCACATAGCCACACTCACGCACACACACAGACAGTACTTTACCTTATTTAAGCCATTTTGCGCGTTTTTTCTATGTAAAACTCTAGGCTTGATATGCAAATCATTTACAAGACATCATCATCAACATCAACAGCATCAAAAGGATTCTTTAGCGCTCAACACTCAATCAATGCAACAACAGGTATGCCCCCAGGCTGCATGCGTTCAAGTACATAGCATATGTACATATACTATGTAAAGGTGGCAAAGGCGCCAAGCTGCTACTGAAAATCCTCGCATGGCAGGCTTAGTCATGGACTGCATGTTTGCAAATAATGCAGCAAGCAGCCTTGCTGTGATAATTGAGTTTCTTGGCCCACAATCAATTAACAGCTTAGATTCAAGCCCCAAAGGAACAGTAGCAGCGCTACTTGCCAGGCCAGAAAGAGCAAAAATATTCCAACCAAAGCAGACATGTGCTCGCTGCAATTAAAAAGTTTTTACGCAAAAACCCACAACAAATCTCCCAAAGACTACTTTAGCTGATATTGGCATAGCCAAATATGTATGTATATATAATCCTGTGGATGCTTCTGCCTCTGCGCTTAATGATTGCATTTGATAATGCAACATGGTATGTTATTCAAGCTGCTGTCAAGTTGGTTTTAACCAAGAAGCGGAAGTGCTGCGCGTTTGCAGCAAACCAATTTAATGTATACACTATATACTATATATGTATGTACATATACATATAAGTACGTAATACACTAAATGGCAAAATGAACCGGATATTGAGTCGACGGCTGTGCCAGCTACAGCCAGACGACCGACCGTACGACAAGACAAGACAAGACGCAAAAAAAAAAAATGAAAGAACAGCCTTCTTTAAAGGCATACTCAAAAACTATGCTCTGCTTTTGGGGGTAGCTGTTGCGGGGGTTGAGTACCCCGCTGCATAGTAAACAACAGCGGAAGTGCGCACTTCAAAAGATGAACAGCAACCAAAAATGACACCGAGAGAACTGGGGCCACAGCTAAAATTTTCGTATAGTTATTAATCAATTTAAAAACCAAGAAGCTCAACTTAAAGAACATGGTTGGAGTGATTTTTTCTATAGAGCGTGGAACGTCGGTCCTGGGTCAACAATTCGTTTTCGGCGTCTCAAAGCGTTCGAAAAGAGAGACTAATCGATGGATCTACAGCAGGCAATCGGAATAAAGACAACGCTGCCTGCCTACGTAGCGCTTCTACTGGAGTACAGTGACTTCTATGTCCAGATACGGCAGCATAACTTGCTAACCAGAACTGCCTTAGCTAGAGCACCCCGCTCTTGTATAACATATTTGCGACCGAAATTCCTGTGCCCAGAAGCAATATGGGTATTATTACGGAGTAGATGCTTCTTGCCGCTTACGCTGACAAGGTCTATACTCAAAATCTTGTGAGTACAAAGCCTCGGACCGAATTCAGGAGTATCTCCACAAGTTTGAATGTTTGGTATAGACGTTGAAACGTTGTCAACGTATGTTAGTGAAGCAGTGGTACGGTGGTACGGCCTAAAATTCCAACATCGATTTGAGAGCCAATACCCTAGACGACGTCTCGCATTACTCTAGACTAGGACATAACGTTGGCACACTTCATCAAAACTGCTGCGATATGCTACTACAAAAGGAATCGACTCCATTTTTCTCAGAATGAACTGAGCAAGCTCTGCCTTCGCTTCAAATGTATGGTCTACCAGTAGATGATACCTCCAAACTGCAGATATGGTTTTCAGGCCTGGGATACCTCTGCTAAGTCAAAACGCTAACCATATAGAAATTGGTATGCCGCCTTTTTCGGGATGAGAATAGTATATTAGAACTTTAACTTTGCTTTACTACTGCATTATGAGGATCGAAGATCTCCAGATCTCCTGTTTCCATACTAGATATAATAAGACTGACAGCCCATCGCAACAGATTCACAAAGAAGCTTGAAGAAACCGTCCCAATAAGAGATTCGAGAAGAGATATTTTAAACATCTACTACCAAGTTGAAGTCTTACAAATTTAGAAAAGACGACTAAACAATCATCTGGACTTGGCCCATGGTAACAAATTTTAAATAAAAACGAGAAAAGATGAAGTAACTACAACAAAATTAATAACAAAAGCAATTTAAAAGCTTTTTTTTTTTTGGCTATGTGAGCTACTATACAAATTTAGGAGATGTACCATAAGTCCAAAACCGCCAAGGTCTTCTGGGTCGACTAACTTCATGCATTTTAAGTAAATCATGAATATAAAGCATTACATATATAGTAATTGTTTTTCATAGGTATATTCTCCCTATAAGACGGACCAAAGGCAGTCTGCTCCTTTGTTACCCATCCTTCAAGCCAAAGTCAATAAACCCTGAATAATGGTGTAGAAACCAAATGTTCCGGCAAACACATTGAAGAGACACAATTGTTAACAGATGTTTCAGCTGTCGCTAAAGCCCAAGAAGACAAACGAACGTATGTGTGCGTGTAGTATCTATGTGTTTGGAGTTGTGTCTGTATAGCACCTGTTAAACATACATTATATACAACAACATTATAGAGCGGCGAACGACTAGTTCGACAACAATTGTAAGCCGCCTTGGACACAAACTGAGACGACATTGGCATGCTGCTGGCATTTGGATTTACTACTCTCATTGTTACAACCAGACAACAGGCTGCAGGATCAGCAGCTGCTGCTAGTTCTACTTATTACTGCAGCCGCCGCCGCCACCGCCGTCGCAGATGTCTTTTCATAGCACAGGACACACGACTCCGAGCCAAATGTGTGGCGGCACAGGACACACTTTAATGTTTGGCATGAGACATAAAAAGTGCTGCTGCCAGCTCTATTAGAAATACGAGCCTAGGAGCTGGCTAAGCTAGCTATAGGGGCGCTGTTGCTCAATTAAAGTTGGTAGCTACTGTAGTCTCAACTACAGTGAAACAGTGAATGCTAAAAATGCTACAACAGTTGGTTGGTTGGCAGGATCATCAAAGTATATAAAGAAAAGACAAAAAGTAAGCCAAAAACCGGCTTTGAAAGCAGCCAAGATGCAAAGTCAATAAGGCCAAAGGCGTTTAAAGACCCAGAGACTATCAGAAAATGAGTAAAAAATAAAATAAAGATGAAAACTAAGCAAAGCAGAGCACAAAAACGTAAAAAAAAACTTACCTACACAAAATAAAAGCAAGACAGGACTAATGCGAATGAGTACAAATGCCTTTCAAAAAGGAAACAGCTGCTTGCCTGGCCAGTTGTGCTTGTTGTTGTTAGGCTTCCTTTTGTATAGGTATAGGTAGAGAGAGTATCCTATAGATACACTTATACAGATATAAATACAAGCATAGCTGGCATGACAGAACGACAAACACATGCTGTTCATTATGCGTTTGCTTTTCCTGCACTGATCATCTCCCAAAGACAACGACAGCTGCAAGGATGCTGACATGCAGACGGCGGCTGAGTGATAGCAGCAACAGGGATTTCTATACCCTGTATACGTAGGTTCAAGGGTATTATAGGTAGAGTTGTGCAATGTTTGTAACAAAGCAGCAGGAGGAGCTTAGGCAACAAAATGATCAGCAAGGACTTGGGTAGCGTCTGAGCTATGTCTGTCTATATAAACAGCTACAATTTGGAGAACACACGCAGGGGATGGATACACAAAATTTGACAAAATAGACGATGAAGCCACTGCTTCAGATGGAGTTTAAGTTGATATCCGAATTCCTTTACCCCCGCAGAATTTAGATGTTTCAATTATGCTCTTACTATGTCAGTCAATACGAAACCGTACCAACAACTCGGAGACCATAAGAACTGATCCAAAATACACGCTTCAGATGGAGTTTGTTAAGTTGGGTCTACATTTTAAAATTTTAAAGTCTAAAAAAATTTAGATTACGAACAATGTCTAAAACTTGATTTACCGAAATACTTGGCAATTTTTTTATGGTACAGGGAACCCAAACTTTTCGTAAAAAAATATGCATATAAATTCTTCTTAAGCAAAATAAAAAAAAAAAATCACACTGACAGCATCTTCTACACAAAAGTGTTATTTATTTATTGACTGTTTTTTATACACAAAGTTCGATAAAAGTGTCAAATGTGAATCTAGCCTAGGCAAGAGAATTCTAAAACTTTGCTCTTTTACAGATTCAAATTATTTAAACCTTTTGCTTTAATTATTATTTAAAAATAACGCAGCTGCATAAAAAAATTCATTTTCGGATTAGGTCAGACCATGTTTACTAGATTTTTTTGGGAGGCTGGATTCGAATCCAAAGTCCAAAAACCCTTGCACTCTGGGTTCTGAGGTAACCTTCACGAAACCCATACAATATTTTTATGAGTTCGGCGATGCGAATTACATGTTTTTGGGATAGCTGCTTCTAGATCCAAAGTCTAAAAAAGAAACCCAGTCCTGGTGAGCTTCTTTTTGAAGCTTGGATTCGATGTCTACGACCATAAAAGTGTATAGTAAAAATGATCAAACCTTTGAACCCGAAAACCTTTTTGTACTATATGTAATCCTAACTTCACACCACTTGAGCTGCAAGTTCAACGTACTAGTTTCAACTCCTAAACACTTTATCAAAATTTGACTAAATTTAAATACGTCCTAGTCACAAAATGGGCCCCTTGTAAGCCTAATAAACAAAGTCGCGCCTATATTATGTCGAGACACAATACCTTCAAGCCAACTGTCTATTTACAATGTTTACTCCCTAATTCCTCAAACTATGAATTTTAAGCCATAAAAACCATTCATGGCAAAGTTGCAGTTAGAGTAAGTAAAGCCGGACTATGTTTTGTACGCTAAAAATCATACAGGGTATCTCTAGGTCGAGCACCGCTTCAATTCAATCCCATATTGCAGCCCAGCCTTTCCATAATAATAAAATAAGCGTTGCTTTTAGTTAATAAAATAAAAAAAAAATATATACATATAAAAAATAAAAGCGAAGGACAATAACCAAGCAAAGAGCCAAAGAGCTAAGTGCAGCCTCAATGACGGCAATGGCGACGCCGACTAGGAAAACGCTTCTTGTTTTTTGTTTGGCGCGCCATGGACTTGTTGACCTCCATATAGAAGACAACACAAAAAAAAAAAAAAAAAACCATGAATATGCATAAGACAGCCAAAGGCAAAAAGAGAGCGGAGGCGAGCGGCAAACTACACCAGATAGTAGCAAAAGCAGAGCAACTTATAAATGCACACACAATGAGTGCGTCTTCTGCTTTTTATACCCTACACTCAAAAGGATAAAAGGATAGTATACGGCTAGCCAAATTTGTAAAGACCCCATAGATGAAACAACTGTAGCATATTAGAGATTTCGAAAAGTACCAGAAAAACTGCAGCCACTTGGTTGAAGAGCTTCTTAAAAAACGAGTTTGACCCAGTGTATTTTACCTCAAATATGGTTATCTTTTCTTAGTGATGTTTATCTGGAGTCCGACTTTTAATATATATATATAAAAGCATATTTTTAGCTAAAAACAATGCATTGAATTGCTATGTAAAGGGTGTTTTTTTAAGAGCAACAACTAAAAATTATTGAATTGAATGAAAATTGTATTTTGTTTGGAGGGAAGAGTTCCATTTTTTCAAAATTATATCTCATAAAGGCTCACCACGACTAGCTGTTACATAGTGCGTCCTCTCAGTCAAATTGTATAGAACTTTTACAGGAACAGCACCAGAAAATTATCAAGCTGCATCAAATCTCACGCTCTGGAACGTCAATAAACTGGTTCATTTTATAAAATAATATTATCACCAAAGTCTCGTTTCAGTAGTTTTGATGTATTCGAGAGGTGTTTGGCATATAGCAGCATCCTGAACATTATCAAGAGGCATCAAATCTCACGATCTGGAAGGCCAATAAACTGGTCCATTTTGTAAAATAATATTATCACCAAAGTCTCGTTTCATTAATTTGATAGATTCGAGAAGTGTTTGGCACATAGCACCATACTGTTGAAGCCGCAAAAATGTATTGGTTATTCCTACTGAAAAATCTGACAATCCAAAAAGACACCCTTTATGTCTATATAAAATATTGCATTCGAAATACCAGAAATATCTTGTATGAATGTCTGATATGACTCTTATGCCTTATTATATAATCTTTATATTTGAATAACTAAGGCACTAACAAAAAGGTAGTTAAGCCTAAAATATTCATAATTTTTAAGATTTAAAGGGATATCCCAAATGGAATTTTTTCTATATGAAGTTTTGTCATTCCGTGCGAAATTTTTCGAACTGCGTATGGGCCTTAAGTGAAAAAATTGTATTGAAAATTTTTTTTAACGAATTTTCCCAGAAATTTGTATTTGCAGAGCATCTGATTGTCGCTGCCTTCCAACTACAGCTGTTTTACTTTATGTTTTTGTCTCGCGCTAAAAAGTATGCCATATTAAATTCATTTCCCCTCCTGGCATGGCTTTGTTTTTGCAACCTGTACCGCCATTTCAGACATTCCAATTAAAATGCAATCACATCGAAAACAAATGGAAAACTTTTTAATTGTTAATTAACATTAATGAGGCGGCTTGTTGAACCCAATGGCAATTAATTAAGTTGATGTAAATAAAGTTGTTGCAATAATTAATTTAAGTTATCATAAATAGAATTCTGGTTAAGTTCAATAAATGATTTCTGCTATGCTTGTTCAATTCACCAGAATTGACCTAGTTCTAAGTGCATTCGGTTTGTTTATACCAAAATTGTTGAATGTGAAATCAACGGCAGCAGAATACTTTTTTTTCGTCTGCAAATCGAAATTTGTTTTAGTAATAACATGTTTTTAAAAGAATAAAAAGAATTCTTCTCGCTGATCAAAATACAAAATATTGTTTTTGATATACCAAAGTTGCAACATTGAAAGCCAGTTCCTTTTGAATAATCTACCCCACTATTTGCAGGATTTCCTTTTATTGAACACAGGGCAAAAGGACAAAAATAGGTTTTTTTTTTTAGCTGAGCTAAAAGTGTTTTTTTTTTCTTTCTTTCGTAAGGTTCCAAGAACTTCAATTTGATGACTTGTTTTGCACTATTTTTGAGCTTCTGCCACGTGAAGTTTAAAGCCTGTCAAAGAGGATTTGAACCACATCTTTAAACCCATCACAATAACAACAACAACATGTTGTTTGTTGTGCCACTGTAAAGTTGTCAAGTTTCAAGCTTGCCGTCAACATCCCTACCACCCCTACAATATGGTTTTCCGGCGGTGTTTAAATCTAAAACATGTAATTCTTTGGGGATATGGATGCCGGGTACATCCCTCTGCACATATGTAACCCGGCCACATAGTTTTATTGTGGAATATCTGTATGTACTATGCTGTCAAGAGCAACGCTAGGTAATGGCGAATATTTACATCGATGCTATCGCTCTTACTTTGGAAAATATTACGTGACATGGAGCTGGTATGTAAAGTTTGGATGTTGTCAACTAACCATGCATATAAAATTGTTGCTCTGGCATATTTCTGTTCCTGACACAACTCATATGTGTGTGTGTGTGTGTGTGAGAATGTATGGGTATAAGTGTGGGTGTCTATGAGCACCTTTCATAAGCTGTGCCTGCTTTGGTTTCATAACGCACTTGTCATCTAACTCCAAGCCTGAACATTCCTTACATTCCCTACGAATTTCAATTGCATTGAAAGCTTCTTCTAATTGTATCTTTGTGTGTGTACTTATGTGTCAAGCGTTATTGAATTCAGATGTCCTTTAGAAATAATCTTTTATGCACGTTTTAGGTTTAGACAACTTCTAAATGCGAAGCTTATAGTTGCATAAAAAAACATTGTTTTCGGTAACATTATTGCAGGAAGTGCTAGAAACGCCGACGAACTGATAAAAGTGCATCACTCAAACCTGTTACCTAGAGATGAGATAATCACGTCAATCTAGGCAGAAAGTTTTAAAGACAGAGACACCGCTAAGGTGGCTGTCTTGAAGATTAATTCAAAATTGGTTCGAGTAACCAGAGCCAACTGCAACCATCTAGGGCAATGAAACAAAGTCTGCCTTAGATGGATCTTTGGACACAAGAACATTATCGGGAACGAAGCAGCTGATGAACTGGCAAGAAACGGTTCTGCGAAATCACTACTAGGGTCTCCCAAGAGACTGCATCGGTACTGCTGGCCAACGGCAAGACCAGCAACTTGAATAGGTTGAAGAAAATATACCAATTAGGCAAAAGCTTCCTTAGCATACTGACTGGGTTACTTACGGGACACTGCAGACTCAGAAAACACCTGAGTACCATTGGCATCAGAAATTCGAGCACATGTAGGAAGGAAGGAAACCTCCCAACACATACATATACATATATCGATATTGACTGAGATCCCTTAAGGCAGATATGCCTACATACAACTCAGTCTGAGCAGTCGAGGAAAAGATGTACTTAATAGGAACAAATGGATCACGACATTGGTTCAGTATACGAGATATTTTGTCATTCAAAAAAAGCTGCCCCTGCCCAACAAGTTGGCGATACATAAAACTGTACTTAGTACGATTTGCAGATGTATGGAATCGGGAGGGACTTAAGAGTTCCAAGATATCTAAAGCGTCTTGTTCCGCAACCAAGGTAAAGGCCTCAATCAAAATGTAGGAGCACGCAAAAGTAGACTGGAAGGGATCCGGAATTCGGTTGGCGGCATCGTTACGAGGCCCCGGACGAGGGCTCACTGTCAATGTTGAGTGATATCGGACTCCAAATCAAAAATGGTGTCGAAGAAAATATGTATATCCAGCAGGATAGGCTGACGTGAAACACAAGCCACGAAAGCATCAACCTATTGCGTCAATAGTTCCATATCGCAAATGGCTTTCATGGGGTTTTAGATTGATAATATCGATATTTAAATTCAAAATCCAGGCACGCCCGTTGAAACCCTCTTATGGACAATTATGTTTAAGCTGCCGGTAGAAGTCCACTGGTTAATTATTATATGCAAATTAATCAATTGAATCCTTTTTACCAGGAGAATGGACTTAACTGGTTAAAAAATAATGGTAATTACGAAATGCGACAAATATTATTTTTGGAGCTAATATTCCAGTGAATCTAATGCCACATTTCTAGAGTCTTTAGCCTTAATAAGCACCAGCCGTTGGTATAATTCCACAAATTAAGCACTCGAATCTGCTTTTCCCAACAAAAATAAAAACTCTATACAGCATATGCACTTGTAATAAGTCTAATTATTGTGCCTATGCATGGTTGAGTACTACATGCCATAATTTGAAAGGATATGACCATGTCATATGGTCACAGTTCACAGCTCAAAGAGACAAAACGTGTTCAGGTGCAACGATGCGTGGCTATCCACAGCGTTTTAAGGACGAAATCAAATTGTATGCATGTGTTGCTTTCATTAACTTGACTGAAGCTAATTACCAATAACACTAATGGTCAACAAAAGTACCAGCAGTCCAGTAGCAATAATAATAATAATACTAATTGTAGTAGTGTAGATATAGTTCTGTGTACTTACATCGCGTATCTCTTTGATCTTTTGGCCACCCTTTCCAATGACACAGCCGGCCAAACTTTGATGTATTAACAAACGCACATCGAACTCGTCATCGCGCTGTAAAGTATGCAATATAATTATTTTCTAGTAATTAAATATATATAATTTACACACACACGCACTTACCTCTTCAAAGTATTTCAACATTTCGGTGATAATTTCCAATGTAGACTCGATATCCGCCGATATTTGTATGGTCCTAACAATATTTTCGAATTAAACGTGCACATAAATTTTTTGATAGCGGTAGAATAGAAAAATAAAAGAGAGAAATGGGAAAAACACATATTAAAGATGACATTCTAAGGACGCACATAACGTTTGAACTGTTCTCAACAGTAGTAAGAAAAAAAACAACAAATTTTGTTGGTATATAGCAACTAGAGCACAACTTGGTAAAATAGTATATAGTAGAGTGTATAGGGTTATTTGTGAGCTGTCTTCGCAGGACCTAGCAAAACAGGACTTATTTTTCATAGCTAATTAGATGTGTGCCAGAAATCTCTTGGTTGGGTTCGATCAAGCATAAACAGCATTGTTAAATCGACAAATCTGATACGGTATTAAAATCCAGAACAGCCAGGAATAATATTGTGGGGAAAACTGCACTGCAATCCTATGCAACTATTGTGTTCCCTACTAGCTCTAGAGCTTTGCAGTTTGTCCAATTCCCACAAAAAAAAAACAAAAAAAACTTGGGATTGTTCATTTTGTCTAGTATGGAGTTTTAAGAGATCATACACTTATCGGAAAGAATCTTTAATAGACTCCGGGAAAACTTCACAAATGTAACTATAAAAATAAACTACATTGTGAAATCGAAAAGTCGGAATCGGAATCCATAACAGCCAGAAATAATATTTCGACCCTAAGAACCTATTGTGCTGCCTACTAGAAATAGAGCTTCTTAGTTAGATATCCTACACTTATCGGAAAATATCTAAAGGCTTTTGGGAAAACTATACCAGCGTAATTATTACGATAAACTGCATTGTTAAATCGAAAATTCGGAAACGGAACTGAAATCCATCAAAGTCATGGTTATCGTTGAGGACACTGCACTGCGATCCTAAGGATCTATGGTGCTGCCTAATAGAACTAGAGTTTCGCAGCTTTTTCAATTACCGTAATAGACATAATTAGGAGAGATGGTTAAGAGGACTTATATAGAACCTTGAGAACCCTCAGTTAGTTCCTAGGAACTAAGGGTTCTAGAACCCTCAGCATGTTCAAACCCTAAATAAAAACTTATTTATTTTGGATGGTTCTAATCGGTTGACATCGAGCATAGGGAGATGCGCTTCTTCTGGGTACAGCATCACACTAAGTAAGTGTTCTATCATAATTATTTAAATTATCTCTGTCCGTTTAGCTTTCCAAAATTTTGAAAAATAAATTGACGAATTGTTTCAGAGTTCAAGAGGTATGTGGAACTTGCTGGTTAAAAGTTCTTTGAAAGCGTTTTGTTTGAAACACCGTCAAATTACAAGTTTTTTCACACTGAGGAAGTGTTCTCTCAAAATTATAATTTTGATATACATATCTCGAAAAATCCGTCTGAAAAAGCTTTTATTATAGGCTTCCGCCTTTCCTGAAGATATTAACAACAATTTGACGAACTGTTACAGTTCGTGGTAAAAAAGTATTTATCTTGATGCGTTGCCTAGTTCATTGTAAAGAGATATTTGGAATACCAACGAATTCAGAACTAGGTCACTCTAATTGTTCTCTCCGTCCGTTAAGCTAAAGTATATGATAGCTTTGCAACTTTCCTGAACGTTTTAACAATAAATTGACGAATTGCTTCTAAGTTAAAGTTAGGCTAAATAGGTATTTGGGAACTTGATGGCTTACCAACGCTCTCAAATTCGTTAGAAGTTCATTGTAAAGAGCTATTTGTTACGCCATCGAATTCAGAACTAGGTCACTCTAATTGTTCTCTCCGTCCGTCAAGCTAAAGTATATGATAGCTTTGCAACTTTCCTGAAGGTTTTAAAAATAAATTGACGAATTACTTCTAAGTTAAAGTTAGGCTAAGTAGGTATTTGGGAACTTGATGGCTGACCAACGCTCTCAAATTCGTTAAAAGTTCATTGTAAAGAGCTATTTGTTACGCCATCGAATTCCGAATTCCGTCAGACTCAGTAAGGAAGTTCTTTGCAAACTAGCATCAAAAATGTCTGGAAAAATTCGTCCATCAAAGCTTATATAATAGGATTCCAACTTTCCTAAAGATTTTAACAAATATTAGGTACCAACTTTTTTTTCTAATGATTTTTAGGACAAATTGACGATTTACTTTAGAGTTAAAGTTCGATGGTATTTGGTATATCGTAGAATTCCGATTGCAAGAGATTTCTGGCACACACCTCTGAAGCACACACACACACACACACTCAAGCGCCTACCGTGAGCCAAACATCAGAAGGACTTCTTCAATTGAGGGCCAAGACTCACACTTACTTATATAAACAATTTAATTATAAAGGGTAACAACGAGCGATATTAAAATATTAATAAAAATTATTATTTTTTTAACAATTTGTTCTTAGTTAACTTAACTTTAGAATTAATTAATTTGATTAAACTTGTTTTTATTAGTAAATATTTAAAAAATTGCATAACTTTGTTTTGTTTTATTTGTTGTACTGGAACTTTTAGCTGTGAAACCAACATGAAACATTGTACCGTGCATTTGTTTGGGTTGTTTTTTTGGGGTTAGGTTTTTCCGATTGGGTTTGTTGTTTAGAGGTGCAATAAGTTAGTATATAATAGTTATTGCTTTCAAAAATCCTGCCGAATTCGAGTTGGGCCATCAATAAAAAAACTACTGAAAACTATTTTACATAATGACATGACAGAGTATGTTCAAAAAATTTTGAAGATATACACAGACTTAACGCCGAATATACAATGAGAGACAGGGCACAAGGATGCTTTTTTTTGGGCGGGCGGGGAATAAGGTAAGTTTTTGGCATACATTAATAGAAATAGATAGGTACGTAACGTAACATGACAATTTAGATGCGACTCTAGGTCAAAATAACAAGCGCAATAATTAGCACTAGTATAAAGTATATAATTTTTGAACTAAACATAAAAGAAAAGTTACAACGAAAAAAAAATTAAATAAAACATTAGACCTAAAGGTAAGTTACAAATTGCCCTTAAACTTGGACATACGATAGATATATAATATACACAACATGTTGTGAAACATATTGTTTTCTTTTTTCATTTTTCTTTTTTTTTTTTGTTCATGTACTGTAAGAGATATAAGCTTATAGAAAAAAAAGGTATAGATTTTTTTTGTGGTTTACCGTTCGGGGCCTTGGGAATCGTCGACAGATACAGTGGCTTTATACTGCATATAATATTGTAGTATATAGGCGGCCGGGCCGGGCGGGCGGGATTTGTTGTTCGGATAGGCGGGCAGGCGGACGGGCGTTCGATCGGTTGTTTAATTGTTGTTGGGGCCAGTTTCATTGTTGTTGGGCCGGGCCGCAGTTGAAGTTTGGGTCATTTTGTGATTGTGCGATGAGTATTTGTTGGTCGGGAGAGAGACCAGACATACACAGACACACACACACAATAATGGTCAACGAGCACACACAGATGCACACACGCACGCACGCACACATACACACACCATTTATGGATAGTTTATGGTGGTTTTTGGACGTGGTGGTAATGGGTGTTATTTTGAGAGAATGCCCAGAGATTGTGCAGATTTCATAGATATGTCCGTATAGATAGATATACATAGATATACAACATGGACAGCAACGGGTCATTCAGCACGGGCACGGGTACAGCAGGGCGTTCAGACGGGCGTTTCGTTTGGTCGTTGACGGCAGCATATTGGTTCAGTTTCAGGTTTGGTATTTTTTTTTTTTTGGTTAAAAAATGTTAAAAAGTTTTCATTGTTGCCAAACGTTATACCAACATTAGAATTTGTTGAATTTTGTTTGATAATGGTTTTTGGTTTGGTTTTTTTTTTTTTTTTGAGTTTGTAATTCGCATTTGTTTCATCGGGCCAGTTGAGAGCACGGCGCAAGGACCAGGGATCGAAGCCGTTGTAGCATTATCATGGGCGTGCGTTCGGTTGATTTATTTTATTTTTGATAGTTTTGATAGTTTGGTCGGTAATATGGACGTTGCAGTTGAGACCCAAGACCCGGGGCCAGTAGTGGGACCATCATTTTGTGGTGCAGTTGCAGAGTGCAGAGCAGGCGTTCGTTTCGTTTCAAACGTATTCGACAAATTGTTTTTATATATAGATATGGTATTTTTTTTTTCAGTTTATAAGAGTCGATTTTTTTTTTTGGTTACATTTTCAATGCATATGCACATGGGGCGTAAGAAGAGAGAGAGAGAGAGAGAAAATTTTTCATTTAGTTATAAGGTTAATAGCGTGGCAGTTTTGTTTTTAATTAAAATATTTTTATTTATTTTTTGTATGTAATGTACTAAAAATTGAGATACTTTGTTTATTTTTGGGGTTAAATAAAGCGCCTATGATTATTACTTTTACACAAGTTTAAGTCTGGTTTCAAAAGCATTTGAGAAAAATGTACAAATTGAAACGAAACGAAAATTGCAGAGAGCAAGCTTCTCTATAAGGCAGGTGGTGGTTATAGGTTATAGCATACCCAACTATTCTAAAAACTAGGCTATTCAGAGACTTAGACAGAAGAGAGATACAGAGAGAGAGAGAGAGAGTAAGTAAAGCTTAAAAGAGAGTGTCTGAGCTAGAGCATTATTATAGGTTGACAAGAGAGCGCGCTCAAGGAGCAATTTGTTAGCTGGTTAACTGAGGCAGGCACCCAAGTTAGTGAATAAAGCGTGTTGTTTTTGTTGTAATTGCTGTAATTAGGTTTTTGTGGATTAGTTAATTGCTTCAACACACTAAGAAAGGTCTCATACAGATACAGTGGCACAGTAGGCGTGGTTCGGGGGGCGGAACTGCAGGGCCAGACCAATGGTAAAATAAAAAAAATTGCAAACAATTTTGCAATAATTGCGCAAAGAGACACAAAAAGAGAGACAGTTGACAAACTGATGGTTGATTTTTTTTCTTTTTTATATAGAGTATTTTCAACGACGTGGTTTTTGAGGTGCAAGTGAGCATAAAAATGATCATAAGTATTAAAATAAATTTAAAAAAAAAAAGAAACTACATAGACGCTTCAATAGATAATAATAATTCAGTTTCTCTTGATTTTTTTTTTTTTTTGGTTAGAGAGCTTTAGCTGTTTTTGCTTTTAGAGCACACAAACTATGACTTAAAAAAAAATATACCTGAGTACGCATTTTTTGTATGTGTTGTCCACCCTTGCCTATGACAGCGCCAGCAATCTGCAAATAAATAAAAAAAAAAAAAATATGTGTAATTTGTTGTGTAGTGTAGTAGATAATATACAAAATATGCAAGATTTATTATTAATATGACGCCTGATGCAGTCACAAATTTCGCAAGCTCTCAGATTTCGGAATAATTCTTTCTGAGTTTGTGCGGAATGTTCCGATGAACATATTTCGTATGGTCTGATCACATTATATCGCCTTAAATTCGCACCTTAGACGCAGATTTCGATGATATAAAAATACAGGCTCTTCACTTCGATATTAGATGTAAGGCGAACTTTAAACCTTCGAGACCAACTCTCTCATTTCAAGATTTAATTTGAACATTCGAGCTTTATACAATCATTTCGAATAGTCGAATAGTCTTTCCATGGAAAGAATAAACATAAATACATCGAAAATGTATAAGAAATAAAAAAATAATTTTTTTTTAATTATGGAACAAACGTGAGTTTTTACAATTCGTATATAATAGAGGATTATTGAATCTTTTAAGCACCTTTGGCTGACGTTCCTTTTGCATTTTATATTTCTAAAAATTTGGAAAAACTGGCAGTTCACATTTCAGAATGTCCAATGCTATGCAAAATATCTGGTTGTATTTTCTGGAATTTCGGAGCTTTCTAATTTGCCAGCATCGACTGTACTTTAAATGTAATGTTAAAAATATGTCTTTTTTTTCGATATTAAATTGGCGAAAGTAAACTTAAATCTTTATTGCCTAATTATTGATCGTTAAGAGACCAATTTCGATTAATTTTAGACTGATTATTAGCTTTACTCATTTGAATAAGATTTGTAAAAATGAGTTAGGCCAACTCAAAACATCGCGTACTTTTTCCAAAATATGATTTCAAATTAGACCTTACTTAAAATGCCATTTTTATAACGATTTGATTTCGATTAATCGAATTCTTCTTGTTAAAATCTTGTTTTTGTTAAAAATGAAATATCGACATTTAGTTTAATCAAGATATACAAACTTCGATTTGTAAAGTATAAAAATATACGAATTCATCGAAATTATAAAAGCAAAAAAAATCGTTTTCCGGAGCCTGCAAAAACGAATCCGAACAAAATTGTTCGGTTTGGTTTTTTCGTTTTTCGCAGCACGGTTAAATATTACAAATTTTTGAGCTGTTGGATTTTGTTATTCGTTAGGAATAATGAATATAAACTACAATAAACTGAATTTCGATAAATCTTTAAGACCTATTTCGATTAATATCGAACTAGAAGTTCATTTTTATCTATATTTTTTTCTATAAATAGGTTTAGATATAGCTATTAAATTATATGTTTACATTCATACTATTTCCTAGCAACTTACACTGCTTGGTATCAGTATGCGTACAGTCTCCTCATTGCGGCGATTGCGCTTATTGTCTTGGGGTCCATCTCCATCAGTGCTTTCGCGCTTCATTTTCATTCTCTCTGCAAAAATTAAAACAAAAAATTAAAATTAGTATTTTATATTTTATGTTTATATTTCTAAAAATTTAAATTACAAAACATACTATGCGGCGCTGTTGTAAGCTTCTGCGTCTTCGAGTCAACTGAAAGACCCAACTAACAACTATGCCACTTCAATGACAATGGTTCGACGACGACGAGTGCCTCCTAAAACAGTTGTGGGCTGACTTTGGTTATGCCGCAATTAGACAACAATTCAATTGAACAACTTGACTCGATTCATTGCGATTTATTTCATTATTATAGCCAGCCACCAGGTATTGTGGCTTTGGCAATTGGGTTTATAATTGTGGTTTTATAGCTACTACTACGAAACATGTGCCCCGAGACTGGTTCTGGACAGTCAGTCAGTCAGTCACTCACAGTTCACTGAGTTCGTGTTGGTGGGGCTGGCTGTGCGCCGTTTGCCAAAGTGGGCAGCCATATTCCGCAGGTGCTCACCTTAACAAATGGAAGCGTATCAAGTTCACATATAATCTGCCGCCTCGCACCTTCCAACAAATGCCAAGAGGAAATACCAAATATACCCACACACACACACACGACTATGGGCTAGATGCACTTCCATACAAAAATTAAATTTAAATATAATTGGCAATACAATTTATTTATATAAGAGAATATATATGTAGGCACATGCGTGTATATAACAGAACCAAAACACTAATATAAATATAAACAGAGAGAATTCCAAGCAATTATGCAATATGCAAATATTTGCATCTATTGTTCAATACATAAATTATGTATGCATAAGTATTTATTTTTTAATTTTATGGTTTTAATATATAAAATATTTATATACCAGGAAGAGTTTGCACACCAATCATTCGTTTACCTTTTGAAACGAATGATATTAATTGTTACATAAAAACATATATTCTTATAGCTATTATATAGAGAAGTTCCTTCGACTATTCATCTTCTAGCATTGAAGCCATTATTGTTACCTGCAACAGTCGACCCCCCTTCCTATAGAGATTTGACACGGGAGCAGATAAGTTGGACTGTATTTAACAGATTATAAACTCTCTCAAAGTTATGAGTTGATATTAATCGATTAGTTTAGGAATATTTAGTTAATCGGGACTGTACTTGAATAGGCTAGTGATGGCATATATTCGAAAAAAAATTATCAAAAGGGAAAGTGCCGAATTTTGAAAGCTTAAGTTCAAAGTTTTGTTTTATTATTATTACTATACTATATCTATTATTATATTACTAGAGAACGCTCTCAGTGAATTTGCAAACTGGAAAAAAATTTTCAATGTTATATAATATAGTACTTTCATTTGAATGCTCTTAGTCCAACCAATATTAAAGCCGAGCTGGTTACTAGGGATTACTGTCGCTTACACTAGTTGAATATAGGATGGCAAAGTTTAGACGAGGTCTATTGAGCCGCTAAGCTGAAAATCGCCGAGGTTATCGCTGATGTGGAGTAAAAAATTCCCATAATGGCATGGGTTGGCATTTTATAGCACTACTTCAAAGACGGGAGAACTTTTAACTGGTAATTTTAAAGCGCTAGTTTGCCTAAATTTCCAAAGATTTCCCATTGTAATTCTCTTGGCTATTTAAATTTTTGAAAATGCGACAAAAAACTGAAAAAACGAAAAAGTTCTAGGATCAAAGTCATGAGTTTGTACCCAACGCATTTTGTAGTATAGAAATTATGTGTTTTTAAGTAAATAAAATAAAATACTTTAAAAAAAAAAAAAAAAATGCACTATACAATAATAGGACCCATTGTAAGTGATACGAAAAGAAACTTGTGAGAAAGTTTCCAATAAGAAAACTGAAGACAAGATGCTGCAACTATCCCCTGCCAAATTCTTCTAACCAATTAAGAATTTTCTCCACCCAAGATGGCATAACAATTACTTGGCCTTTGTCTTCTAACTAAATCAAAAATTAGGTTAAAAGACACAACTGAGACTTGTACAAATGAATCCCAAATAAATAAAAGAGATGTAAAAAAAATACTGAGACTATGTAAAACATAAACAGTCCAAAACCAAAAGTTTCCGGGCTCGTTCTCAAAACCACATTGAATTTCATTGTAACTACCTTAATTGTCCATCTAGAAAAAAAATTTAAAAAAGTTCCCTAAAAAAAAAACAATCTGGAAAACTTCTTTGGAACATACTTGACTGCAGTGGCGGATCCACGGGGGTTTTCTGGTCCGGACCCCCTTCCCCCAAAAGTTACAAAAATCTGTTGAGAGTCTTTTGCGAGCGGAAGAGTAAAGAACCCCCCTAAGACTAAATCCTGAATCCGCACCTGCTTGGTTGTGTTGAGACTTGTTGGAAACTATTTGGACAACTGCTTTGATTGTCAAGACAATAAAAAAAAAATTTCGATTATGTTATAAAAGATGTAGCTCTAAGAAGGAAAAAAAAGAATCCAGAAATCTTATGCGAAAACCAAAAGTTTCAGGCTCATGGAACTTTATTGTAACTAAATTTAATTGTCAACATAGAAAAGTTTCCAGACTTCAAAGAAACCATCTATGCTTTATGAGAAAAGGATTTCTAAAACGAACGTTCTTTGGAAAATATTTATTGTCAAGCGAGTAAAAAATCGGGATTATGGATTTTATAATATAATAAATTGATTATATTATATAAAGATATAGATATAGTTTGTGCCATGTGCCAATAAAGAAAATCGAAGTTTAGGAAAGAGCTATTGTGATAATGAAAGAAAGGAGAAAGAACCCAGAGCGAAAGAAACAATCAAGAAATCTTCTTTGGAACACACCTGATTGTTAAGACACCAAACAGGATTGTTAGAAAGGATTGTAACTTGTGCCATCTTAGGCTGGATAATGGGAGAAATTAAACGAAATCGAAATTTGGGAAAAGATTCGAAGCTTCTTCTTTCTGAAAGAAAGGAAAAAGATCTCAGATCGCGTACTTCCAAGTCTTTGGAAGTCCTGTAAAAAGCAAAGGCTAAACAGACCAAGTCTGAACAAGTTCAATTAAAATTTTACTCTAACAATTAAAGGGCATTCGTTGTACATAGTTGACTGAACCCACAGCACTTTTGTAGAATATTGAAACCAGTTTATCATAAGCTGCATATTGTACATTTTGTACAGTCAGGGGTATAGTCATCTAGGGCTAGTTGTTGACTTTGACACATTTCACAACGCTTGTCAGCCTTATAATGCGCCCACATGAGTGTGATAGGTTTTCAAACTGTTTTTTTTTTTTTTTTCGACACTTGTAAGTACTTGGAACAAGTGCCACGGTTCAGTACACTAAGTATTTGGATAACAAATGTCAAAATATCAATTGTATGTCAAAACATACAAAAATATGCCATACTTTATAAGTGTTTTTTTTTTTTGTTCAATGACCGACACAAAGCTGCACAAAGATGATTAAGCGTAAATTTGTTTAGGCCAGATTTTGAAGTTAACCAATTATGGATGGAAGAGGTATAAGTGTGGGATGTACTTGGATCTACTGCTAGATACAATTAGATCTATAGCACAACAGTTTATATATCTGTTTTGAGGATTACCTTTTTAAGATTTTTATCACAAACAAATTTTACAGCCAATTTTGTAGATTTTTTTTTTAAGTATTCTTTTTGTTTTTCTTGTTTTATATACTTTCATGCACAAAGCTCTTACAGCAAGTGCAGAGTTTAATAAAAAATCACTAGGAACTAACTATATGGCACAACAAGCGTGTTAAGAAGCAGCTTTTTAGCTACCTACAGCGACTTTGATACAAAAACTAATGAATAGATTTTTCATAAAATGCGCTTTTTATAGAAAATCCAGTACTACCGTCAAAGGATTTTCATAAATCGCAAAGTAACCAATCGGTAAGCGTTATCATATATAACTCCACCCAAAGTTTTTTTAAAGCTTAAAAGCAGGCTTTACTTTATATAGACAGCTGCGGAAACGGAAATTGACCAATAGAAATTGTACACAATTTCCGAATGGACACTTGACCAAATAGGGGAAATGTGCATTTATAGAACCCGCTGCTAGGCAACCTTATTAATTGTACTATCCGGTCTGTATTTGGCCACAACAAACCCCAGAAGGTACAAATAGATAAACCTTTATAGTATATCATGTACATAGAGTACAGTATGTACCAGTGGGCGTTCAGTCCCCAATACTTTGGTATAACATAGAAAAAAAAAAATGCATTTCATATTGACATATACTACATGCTTATATAACATTCAGACCACATAACATCCCCAAGAAAAAGTTTTTTGTCATATATATATAAAAAAGATAAAAAAAATGTATATATAGTATATCACACGTAGTACAAATTGTGTGGTATAATAATTGACTCGTGCTTCATAATGAATTTACAGACTAATAGTCATCTAGGGTATAACTATGGATATATCTGCATATTGCTGCTATATGGATATACAACTTTATCGGGGGTGTTGCTTTCTCATTGAGTGGGACATAAGATATTTATAGAGCCCATGCACTTTGCCAACTGCAAGCCTATATATAATAGGTGTATAAACCACACATCAGCTGAATGTTTTCACATTATGCATTTTTAAATATACCCACTAACCATATATTTAGGTCGAAACCTCGCTATGTGACTGGGACCAGGCTGTCTAAGACGACCACGAGGACGATGACGACGTTTAAATATTGATAATGTGGTCTAAATGCCTGTGAAATGCAACAAATTGTGCTGACTGGATAATTCAAAAGGCAAATATCATTAGAGGAACATTTGATGGACAAGATGGAAAAGATGACGTGGCACAGCCAACCTATAATTATTATGAACGATATGTCATTACGACAATTCAAAAACTGTACCAACGTACCAACTAGCGCAGATCTATTATTTACGTAATTAGAGCAATTTGCACTAAAGTTGAAATCGTTTATATAAATTATCTTATAGAGGCCATATATTTTCTTGATATGCTGTCATGTATCAATCATATTTTTGATGATTTTTATATGTGAAACAGAATTTTTATTTGTAGCAGATGGACTGTACGAAATAACATCAATATAGTAAGCCCCAAAAGCAATCGATATTGATGTTATTTTGGAAAAATTTGCAACTTTTTGTTACTTTTTTATCTCGTCAAACATGCATGTCGACAGGGTGTATCCCTCAGACCCAGAGTTTCCAAAAGGGCCCTTAGAAATAACAACGCATTAAACATTCAAATTCTTCGGGGAAAAAAGAGGGGCCTGACGATAGTACCCACTGGGCCACTACAGCACTGTCCGAATCGTATAGCTTTTCTTCAAAAGCAAACATAAGGTCAAAAATATTGTATAAAAGTCAATGATTCAAAACTTAGGGAATAAGCAAATGTTTTAGCCTGGACTAAAAGATTTACACTAAGATTTGACGACATTCCACTTCCATATTGCATATCGGTTAAGCATTCTACATTTGGTCACAGTCCAATAAATAATTACGAACTTACGAGATTTCTAAGAATAATATAAATTCTGTTCAAAAGATCGAATATTTTCTTAAAATCTTAGCGCCAAATCTTGCTTTCAAACTCCAATTTTTGTTGGAGACGATTTGATTCCATAAAATCGGCAAAAGTAATATTTACTTGTAAAAACGACAAAAAGAGGAGAGAGAAGCTATCATATTGTGAGAAGTCGGGTGTTATAAGATAGATCAATATCCACCAAGATAGATAAGTCTCAACATATTTCTTATTATATATGGTACTCGAAATGCTGTCCAAAACATTATCTAAGCAGAGACGAATTTTGAAAATTTGTACCTATGCAATATTTTTAAGAAGCTATAATGTACTAAAAAATATTTGATGATCAAAAAATTGAAAATTTGTTTGTCATTTTCTTAAGGTATTTTAATTTTATTTCAAATTTCATAAATATCTGAGCAGTTGAAATGTGAATAAAGGATATACTATATTATTGTGAAAAATATGCAAACAACTTGAGAGCGCCATCTAGCGACGACTTACTAGCGTCACCTAGCGGCGACACTAAGCTGACAAAGATGTTCTAACGACAATGTTAAAAATCAATTTCAATTTATGTGAGAAAAATATTAAAAGAAAAATGTATAGAAAAATAGAAATCAGTGAATCAAATTAAGCGGAAAAGGTAGCTGAAAATGGGGTTACATACTGGGGATGCTAAAAATAATGAAACAAATTTTTTTGTTTTTCCTAAAGCACATACCCTAGAGCTAATTTTATAAAAAGTTCATAAAGATCCGATTTTTTTTTTTGTTTTTCCTAAAGTACATACTCTTGAGCTAATTTTATAGAAAGTTCATAAAGATCTTGAGTTATAGCTAGTAACAACGTGGAACCTCCAAGAATATCTCAAAATACAATTTTTTAAAACAAGCTTTCTCAAGAACCAGTTCAGATTTCAACATCAAAGGAACTTTCATTTGCAATATAATTATGTTTTTATTTTTTGGGTCTAAAAAACGAAAATCTTTCTTCTTTTTTTTTGTGTTTGGAAAATATTATTACGACTTGCTAAAAAATTGGTATATCACCAAATCTTTCGTTTATGAACCGCACCAGGATATATTATTTTTTTTTTTTTTTTGGCTCTTCATATTTTATTTATAATCTGTCTTCAGACAATAAGTACATTTACTAATATTATAAGTGAAAATAACATTTTTGTTTCAGCTGAAGCATTCTTCATAAATTACACAAACCACAAGAGACGTCTGGAAAAACGTGTTTTTGCACGACAGCCGTATTGCGCCCAGTTTTAGGAATTCGTAAAGAAAAATTATATATAAAAAATCTTTTAATCGCAATAATTAGATACGCCAAGATAGGTTTTTGACAAACTTTTTTGAATTTGCGAAAAAAAAAAAATGTTAGAAAATAACACCTAATAACGCCTAATTTGTAGGCGTACCAAAACGAATTTTATTTTTTTTTGTACCTTTAAAAATATTTAAGAAATACGTCACACAAACATACAAAGTGTTAGTGTTTTGGAATCAAAAATAAATATTTAAAAATTTTCCACAAATTGACCGAAATAAGTTCACAATTGAGCCATGTATTATAGGTTACTCTTAGTGCTGCACAATAGAAAAAATATTAGTATAACAACTTTCATGTCCACTAAAGCTCCACTAAATATCTATATAACATATCCCCAATATCAAAAATATAAAATAAACTTGTCTCCCCTCACATAATAACGCATCTAATCTGAAAATTTGGTTGCTCTAGCTCTTACCATCTCTCGAGATTTAGGCGTTCATACAGATAGACAGACGGACATGGGTATATCGACTTCTCTAGTCACCCCGATCATACTTTGGGTAACTTTGGGGGGTCTCCGACGTCTCCATCTGTATGTTACATACATTTTCAGCTTGCACAAACTTAATATACCTTTTTTAATTTAATTTGGAATTATTTTTACTTTTTGGAGATACTCATCCCAATTAAATTAAATGATTAAATGTTATTTTTCCAAATCAAACAGAAGTTAAGCTCAGTAAGAAGTGGAGGGCACATTGTACCCATATCATGACTGCAGAAAGGCTAAGCCAAGAATTTTGACAGCAAACTTAAGTTTTCATCATATAAAGAGTTATCTAACAGGTACTACAATTTGTTGCAACATTTTTAAGTCAACTCCTTGTAATTACTTTGCTAGGCTGTAGCTACTGTCATGCTCATTCAAAAAGCCGCAAATCCAGACACAAGGTCCTCAAACTGACAATTCTTTGCTGTAATTGACTGCGGTCGTAATACTGGACATTGCTTGGAGATGAAGTACTACGGCTAATTGGACATTGATTGAAAATTGCGGTTACATAATCTAATGAAAGGCACTTGAGATTGATGGACTGGATAAGCCACTGGTAAACATAGTAGGTTATGTGCATTGGAAAAATGCCTTTTAATTAGTAAATAGCTGTTTTTATCAGTTCTTTAATAAAATATTTACAGCTTCCCTGCCACACAGCCAAGTTACCTGTGTGCAAACAAACACTTTAAACGTTTTCGAGAGATCCAGCTCCTGTTGGAGCTGCAACTCTAACTCTGCTATAAGCATCTACTGAAAGTGACATAAATGACAGGTAGCAATTATGTGAAAATCATTTGATTGCTGCACACATCCTGTTCAAATAACTTTGACAGCACACACACTGAATGGATACACACATTCCCTACCCTCTCGACACACACACACACACACCACACAAAAGACCACACACGCCTCTACAAAATAGAAAAAATACCAAAACTGAAATACAACAACATGGCTACAATAAAGAAAATAATTTAGCTTCACCGCAGGTTAAAACTTTTTGTGTCCCCACAGGCCACAGACCACTGCAATGGACAACATACTCAGGTGAATTGGCTGCTCCCCCAAACCAAGCCCAGTTCGACCGCAAAGCTCCTATACGGAAACGGACACAACACATGCGTGAGCAACGTGCGCTCAGAGGGAAACACTTTATGTGTGTGTGTGTGTGTGGGGGGGGGTTTCCTAAAGTATTGAAGCCAAAGGAGTCAACCATATTTCGTACACCTTCAACTACTTATACATGCATATAAACATATATAGTATTTATTAATATGCGCATGCATGTATTGTAGTTATAGTTATAGTTGTTGTTGTTTGTTGCTGCTGCCCCGCCCACAGTCACCATAATTGCCTCTGCTGTCCGGCAGGCATATGCGTTGATCCGTACCGCCATACAAACCGCAAGGCTAGAGCGCTGTCACTCTATAATTTAGCGGAAAAACAGCTAATGGACGCTATATCCTCTACCACGCAACAAACAGCAACCACCACCCATGAGGTGTTCAAACGGAAATGAACACAATTGACAACTCTCATCGTCGTCGCTACCCAGAACTGGATAGCGCTCCTGCTGACCAGTTTCGACTAAGCCTGTCAGTTTGACATAGCCGCCACCGCCACCGGGTTGCCCAAGTGTCTACTTCAAGGCTTTTATGGCTTTTGTGTGCGCGCGGCGTGGTTTTCCCAACGTACAACAACAACAATAGACGACCAACAAATACAACTAACCAATAAACCAACCCAATAGTGAACCCACAAAATGCTATACATCGTCCTGTTTTAAGTGCAGCAATGTCACCGCAATACTTCCCACAGGTAGTCAATGTACTTTTTTTTTTAAGTTATAGCCAACATCATCGCGTGTCTCCCTGGTCCCACTTGGCCTAACCACTGCACACACACAGACACCAAGTCCACCCATATATGTGAGCATGTCCTGCCAACAGCACAGTTAATAACTAATGTGCTTATGGCGTGTGGTGTGCAGCCCTAGTGCGGTCGCGTTCATAAAGTGCCCAGCAAGTGACCAAGAACCGAAAAAAATACAAGTACAGTAGACACTCGCCGAAATAAAACCGCTTATAAATCAGAAATTAACATACTGGGGTAAGCAGTAGACTGTCTCTACTACCGCCTCATCTCAGTTTGAGTCCCACCTGCTGAAAGCCTTACCACCCCCTCCCTCAACCATCTATTCACATCATTATAATCAATTACAAATAATTACACGAACTATCTATGGTGAATTAATTAACATTTATTGATTGTCCTCTCTTAAGGGACAGATTATAACTAAAAAGTTTAGTGCTTGAAAACTCTACGTTACGATATCGTCATAAATAACGAACTAATTCATAAAAAATGTTTGTTTTTTTTTCGAGGTGCACTGAAAAACCGCTACGGGAGCTATGTAATACAACGCCGATATAAAAAACCCAATAAACTCGTCTCCCTTAACACAATAAGGGATCTGATTTGAAAGTTTGGATGCAGAGCAACTAGAAGTTCTTATTATCTCTATGCGTGCAGACAGATGGACGGTAGTATCATATATAAACCCTGATCATTCTTTAATTAACTTTGCAGGGTCTTCGACGCCATGCTGTTTCTATCTTCGATTCCGACAATTCGGAGTGAGCACAATATAGTTATAATTTAAAAATACGAAACAGGCATGAATCTTAGAAATTTCCGAAAAGCTTTGACTTCCGGACACATGGACTACATTTTGCTAGGATTCTCAAGATGTTTAAGGGGCATCTGCGTAAAAAGATTTTGTGAATCTTTAAAAGCAAAACTAAGAATAAGGATAAAGGAGACTAATAAGTTGATAAGTAATCGCCTGAACAGGGGTCTTATAAAAATCACTTTAATCAAAATTGCAAACCAATATCAAATCTGTGAAATGAAACTGAAACCCTTGCTGGACTGTGTCAGAAAAATGAAAAAACAATTCTTATCCATAGACAGTCACTAATCAAGGAAACATTTTATTCTATTTTATGAGATAAAATCGTCGAAAAGGCTTGGATTTAAAAAATTGAAATTAATGATAGATCTAATATTTACAGTGTGTTCCTAATAATCTTGATTTAGAAGAAGAGTGACCCCAATACTTTTGATTTGGAAGAAGAGTGCTCCTTATACTCTTGACTTAGAAAAAGAGTGGTCATAAAAATAGAGTGACCATACACCTGTCTTAAAAAATGAGTGGTCCCAATAATCTTGATTTTGAAAAAGAGTGGCCATACTCTTGACCTAAAAAAAGAATGTTTCTAATACCCTTGATTAGGAAATAAGAGTGTTACTATGGACCACAAAATGGGCAGGTAAGTTATGTGCTACTCCTAAGGTGGTGTCGGTAAATTAATTACTTATTAAGAGCAATATTGAAATTTAATATAAGCCAATAGTCAAACGACTTATAATTTATTCCTTGATAACATCATAAACTTGGTAAATTGCCTCATGGTTACAAAGATTTCTCAAAAGAGTTTTAAATGATATTAAAATCATAGCGTCATTTTTGTATTTTTGAAGAGATATTCGAAAGAGTTGTTCGATTTTTATGTGTTATGGAATATTTATTTATTTGAGGGGTACAACTACGCACAGTTGACTTTATATTATAAAAAAGTACATATAATTTATTTAGAAAAGAAAATAGAGCGAGGGTATTGATATGAACTAATCCGCGTCTCTAGCCCGATGGGTGAACTTTTTAATGATATGCACCAACTGACATCAAGAACTGGCCAGAAACTTGGATTTACAATATTAAAGTTGAAAAAAGGAAGCAAGATAAAAATTAAACATTATATCGCAAAAAGAGCCAATGGATCACCGTTGACCAAGTGGGTGACTCATAAAATAGGATTGGTCAAGGATGCTCGAAGTGGCAAGTCAAGGTGACTTAAGATAGAAGAAGTGATAGATTGAATAGACCGTTCGAAAGAGAGGAAATTGTTAAAGCTGTTAAAGCGCATACATAAGAATGTGAGAAGATGAGATTACCTGAGGGAGATCATTTAAAATCAAGTTAAAAAGAAGAGGGCCTAGATGGCTACCTTGAGGTACCCCTGACGTGACCATAATTTCTGTAGATTCGCAGCCTTTAAAAACTACCTTTTGGACTCGGTTGGATAAATAGGACGATATCCAATTTAAAAGACAAGACGGAAACCCCAGACGAGATAGTTTAACAAGTAGAAGACTATGGTTTACCGAGTCAAATGCTTTACTAAAGTCAGTATAAATGATATCAGTTTGTTTTATGGAAAAGCGAATCCTCCAATGGCGGCATTGCACAGTAAACTATGAAGCTTTTGCAGACTATAGAACAAGAAAATGGAAATGTCATAGGCTTACAGTTGAAGCCTCCAACAATTTTTTAAACATTTTTTCTAACTTTAACCTACTAGTCAAAATTAGGACTGTTAATCAATTTTTTTTTAATAACAACCCCACAGTTAAGAAGCTACCATTAAGCTTTTTAGACCGAAAATTACCAGGTAAGAAAATTGAAGTGAAAATTGGAAGGCGCTTTGCTGAAACTTTGTAATTTGTTACAAAATGTAGATTGTCCAGCTTGCTTCAAACAGAAACTTAAAAAACAAAAAAGTTCGAAAGCTCTAACAATAAAACTCTTAACTTTAAAGATACAAAGCTTAGCTTAACTAGCATGCGAAAGAAAGCATATACAATAAAATGCAGCAAAAAATCATGATTATAATTTTTTATTTACAAGTTCCCAAGCTGTTCAACAATGTTAAGAGTCCACTGTATGTATAACAAAATGTGTTCAATGCTTTTTGGTTGTGTTCCCAAAGTCTACGTATTAGTGTTGTTGTATGCGGGTAACATGCCTGGACACAAACACAGTCTAGTCTAATAGACAGGACAAACCATTCGATATATATTTAGACTAACGATGAAGTTGAGGCTGTTGAATTATTAAAAACATTCGATTGAAAAGTTTTCTCCCCCCAACTATAAAATGCTATTCTATATGACCATCTACTAAATGTGGCAGTACATATTAAATACGATTTGTATATGCTGGTACTTGCTAAAAGACATTAGAACATATAATTATTTTAAGCTTGGAATTCATTAAGATGACAAATTTAATTTCATCTCAAATAACATAAAGAATAAATCTATTATCTTCTAAAACTGTGATGAAACTTTCGTCCCATTTTTTTGACATCTTTAACTAATTTCAGTTTAAAATCTGGCTCAAGCCTCAATATTATTCCAAAGGCTTGCCAAACAACACACCTAAATTTTATCTGTTTTTTGTTTGTGTATCTAAATAAAGATGAATCTATCAATAGTTCAAGGTGGTATCGAGCATTATTATTTGTCTGGGTGAAACTTGTATGATTGAAAACATGTTTGAAAGACGTCATGTGTCTGTCATTTGCATAATATATTATTTGTTTTGCTGCATTTAAATTTAACTGTCAAAAAACAAAAAAAAAAAAAACAAACGTTATTCATGCATATTTCATTTTTTGGCAACATTTTTTCACAATCAACTTTTAAAGAAGTGACAAGGTACAATTTTTGCAGAATTTTAACTAATAACTTAATTTGAAAATATTTATGCTGGTGCATATTTTTATTTCGGAAGTATAAATCTTTAAAAGAAAAAAGAGAAATACATCAAATGCGGGTAAAGCGATTAAAAATTTGTTTTAGATTAAAGTGTGCATATTATTTTTTATTTGAAAATTTAAAGAGTTATGCAAAGTTTGTATACTCTTTATATTTTCAACTTCATAACTCAACGGAATGTTAAACGAGTTTTGTGACGTCATCCGTGTCATTATTCATTTTACTGTTTAGTATGGCAGCTAGATGACGCAAGCTGTTGTCGCTAGATGGCGCAAGTTGTTGTCGCTAGATGGCGGAAGCAAGTTTTTTCACCTTTTTTCACAATTATATAAATTTCATTTATAGGTACATAATTTTAAGTTAATATTTTATATAACAAAACCAAAAATAACCTAGAGAGTGGCTTGGGCGAATCTCCACATTAAATAAATACCGTTTAAAAATTTAAGAAATAAAATATCACCTGGTTTTCTTCAATTTTAATACGCTTTGGAAAATATAGTATCCCTATTCACAACTTTCTTTAATGAAGCATCTTAGAGAAAGGGGTTGATCAATAACACAGCCAGGAGGACGCATCATCGATGACAAACTCCTTGGACAAACACGTAAAGCCAAACACTTAGCATAGAGTATAGAGAAGCATTTACACAAATATATTATGTATATATTAAAATGCCTGGGTTAAAACAAATAAATTATACAAGTTATGTAAAAAGTTATGGGCAAGGCGAAATATGTCACTTGTATGGGGCTTGTCACATGCTGTGTGTATGTGTGTATATGTGGGTTTGGAACTCATGCAGCTGTGCTGTGTGGTTTGTGCGAACAATTTTAGTTTTTTTTTTTTTTGTTTTTGTGAGGGGTGTACATAGTATAATATACTCGTATGTTTGTAGCTTTATGTAGGGCAACAATTCCCCCGTGAGTGAAATTTTCGTAATAACAATTTAGCTAATTTGGCAACAACTTTGTAATATGTTTTTAATTACAAGAATACAACAACAACAACAAACACAAGATACTTACTCGGCATATTTTAGTTTTAATATGTATGTAACTCTTTGAAAAAAATAACAAATTGCAAAGCTCGAGGGTCACTATTTATATTTTGCACCTAACAATTAAAACATATTGGGGATGTTCACTTTTACATTAATGCAAGAATACCCGATTAACGTCGTGAGCAACCCTAACAACGAGGCATAAAAGTAAAAATGCCAGACTAACAACTTGAGCAACAACAATCAGCTGTTTACAACTGACATATGGTTTTTTGTTAAAAAGTATTTCTGTGAGAAAAAATCATAAAAAATTAAGTTTGGGATATTTGTCAGTACAATAAAGTACAGCAAAGAACAAAATTTTGTTGTCACTTTTCGTACAACCAAATGTTGCTAGAATACGAAAAGTCAAAAAAAAATGTTTTCCATTAATGAGAAAATAATATTAAGTTAAAATTTGAAAGGTGCCTCTTGGTAGAAATAGTTTTAAGTCGAGAAACGGCTTTATCATTCTTCATGAAGATCAATGCCCTTTCTTATGCGCTCAAACAAATTTTCAAAACAATTATTTCACTCTGATTAAGTTATCTCCAAAGCATGCATCCCTAGTAGAAGCAATCCATCAGTTCTGACTGTTTCTTCGCGGGTGGAATTACGCCGACAACGCAGCTTATTTTTAATGTGCGGAGACAAAAATAAATTATTGATCGCTAAATCAGGACTCTACGGCGGCTGGTCCATCAATTCGATATTTTTAGTACTCAAATACTGTCTTGTGTGAGAGCTCGCATTATAGCGATTAAAAATATTTCGACTTTGGCGGCAAACAAATGATTTTATGCCATTCAGAACTGTTCGTGCTATGTTGCTCAATTGGTACAGTAGTGACATGACCGGGTACTCATATGCCACATGACGATCTTGTAATCATTTCATATACAGCATCGATGTTTTTTACGATTATGGCCGATTTTGGACGACCCTCTCGAAATTTATAGCTGAGTAAAAGGCGGGCCCGACTGAATTCTGCAGATCAACGTTTTACAGTGACGTAATGTGGCGCTTTAGCCGTCAAAGTCGAATGAAGTTGATCGTTGCACTCTTTGTAAGTCAAGGCTCACGGTTCAATTCCAATATTGAACTTACGCTGGTGCGACTAATACCCAGTGAGTCAATTTGAAAATATGCCACATGACGACATTGTAATCTTTTTGTACAAAGCATCGATGTTTTTTACGATTATGGCCGATTTTGAACGACCCACTGAGTGAAGGGCAGGCCCAACTGAATTCTGTGGAGCTTTATCCGCCAAAGTCTTATGAAGTTGTTTGTGGCACTCTCACGACTCACGATTCAATTCAATTTTTGGCTGATTCTAAATTTTTAAGCCACTTGTAAGTACGTACGTTTATTCTAAAAAAATGTCAAACTTTTCATTGAAACTTTCAGATTGCATCTGGCAACATTTGTCGCATAATATATTAATAGTGACCCTCGTACGCTGTAAAAATTAAGAAGAATAAAAAGAAGTAATAGAATCGTTGTCATCACAAGCAATACAAACAAGAGAAGCGGATGAATCTAGAAAAAAAAAATGCGCTAAAGAGACTATGATATTTTGAAGTGTCCGCAGCCCAAGACCCTCAATACCCCACGCCCGTTGCATTGCATTTGGGGTATTTTACAAAGAATTTGGTTCAATGTCAATGAACGCTCCGCAGGCACACGCACACACACACACACACACACACACACACACACACACACACACACATACATACATACGCACATGTAATTACACATATATACGAAAAAACATCAGACGGTACAGCACATATAATATATATATAAAAAATAATGACTAGAACAAGTTGGAAGACTCGTTGCTCTGTGATTATTCGCTGCTCGTAAAGAATTTGATTGCCTCACTGTAAAAAAATGAAAAAACAAAAACACGCCAAAAAAAAAAAAAAAAAAAACAAAAGCCCCAATACAAATTCGCCATAATATTAGCCAATAACCAGAGACGACGAGTAAGGCAACAAATAAAAGCGAATTTTGCTACATCCAAAAACTGGAATTGGCAAGAACAAAAGCAAAAGTTATTTCTCGTTTTTGATGAATCTTGAAACAACACTGGCATTCCAAGCGGGAGGGGGGTTTAATGATGTAGGCAGAAATGCATAATTGAAGAGATAACTAACGGGTTTGGAGAGATTTGACTTGGACCTAGCAACAGCAGACGTCTCTTGGAGTACTTAAAAATACCTTTGCTCAGTCACTAACAAAGGTGTGAATTATTTGGCAGCTTAACTCAGCAGTTTGGAATCTTTTTGGTTTTAAGATACTACAGAGTTCATACTTGACTAATACATACTTAAAGACAGTGCTGAAAGCAAAAACTATATTGAAAGTTTTTAAGTATTTAGTCAAAAGAATCTGCTCCGGGGGACATAGTTCTACCAAATGCACTCCAATTGAGGTGTGACTAACCGCAGTCTACACTATGATTTATGGCTTTTACCAGACAAAAACCTGGCGTCTTTATTTGTAAACCATTTTGAATACCACTTATGAAGAATTTTCTTTGACGTTTCCAACAAGAGTTTAAAGATAACAATGTAATTGTTTGTCTGTTCATCGTTTTCTTTAAACTTTTTCAAGTTTTAAGGGATTGAAGTACTAGGCATGGTTAGAAAGCGTTTAAGTAGCTCCCTTTGACAAATATTGCCAAAAACAAAATGCGAATGATACAATCGGACGCCAAAGACTTTAAGAAACTTAAGTAAGTTTCTTCATGCGTATGTATGCAATATATAGCACAAAAAAGTACTTAAAATAAAAAAAAAAAATATTCCCTTCAATCAAACCTTGGTCTTTAGAAGACGCAAAGTTCTTAGGAAAATGCTCTACCAATTTAGCTACCCTTTTATATGCCTTGGATTTTGAGGCCTTTTGAACTCTCGACTCTAAAATATTATATTATGTTTATTTCCGATTTTTCTACTGCGATTATATTTGGTGCCAATGTAAAGGTTTTTTTTTGACCATATGAACTAAAGCAATAGCTTTGAAATTGTAGAACATAAAGTGCTTGGAAGTTATTTAGGGCAGGAACGGGGCGTGGCTGAAGAAAAATGAATCAACATAATCTGTCTGGTCATATAAGCAGTTCAAATGTCAATTTTGGTTATCCTAACTATAAAAGTCTCCAAGATCCAGGCGTTCATACAGACGGACTAATATAGGTGGGGCCATCTGTTGGTTTGGTTGTTAAACTCTCATAATTCGGAGCATACCCGTCCAAAGTGGAAGATCTTCCATATATTTCAAGTTCAAATCTACTCAATTTTAGGAATGGATCGTTTAACAACGGAGCAACGCGTTAAAGTTAAACAAGAGTTTAAATATAAACGCAATTTCAATTTCAATTAAAGAATAAAATATGTTCTGTATTATTTTTTTTTATATTTTTTTTCTCCACAAACAAACCCACAGAAGATGGCTCACCCTATATATCTAGATCAATTCTCTTTATGCTCCTTACCATATTAGAGGCTTAATATATACCCCTTACCTAAAACAAGAGTTTAAAAACAAACGCACTTTTAATTTAAAATAAAGTATAAAAATGTTCTGTGTTATTTTTTTTTATATTTTCCTCTATTGAATTTTTCAAACTTTCAACTACGACTAGTTACTTAAAATTGTTTCTCATTAACTGGTACTATTTTTTTTGGTTTATTAGCTTTTTAATATTTGGAATGTATGTCAAAATATAGAAAAACTTGGAAGCTATAAGGTTTTGGAATAAATTTTAGTCTAATTGTAGATGTATGATCTGAAAATTTAAATGGCAATAGGGTGCTCGAAAAAATGTTAATCTGACTGAGAGTTTATTAAAGTCGTTCAATAATCTTGAAAAAAATTCAATTCATAATTTTTATAACAAACACAATGCCAGAAAATTGAGAAAAAAAATAATGTTATATATCAGGCGATTAGTCAGCAAAAAGTGTGTTGTTATTTTTATATATGTATGTGCTTAGCATTGGAAGCCATATAGCATAGATATGACCTCTATATAAACGTAGCATGGAAAACATATAGAAAACTTGGAAATTCGCAAAAATTGTGGTAGATATGAAAAATCAATTCCTGATAGTGCTATGAAAGACGATTTGTTAGAATAAAATTTTCTATTCTTTTTATAAACTCAGCAACAGGCTTTCTACAAGAAATCCGAAGAACAAAAACTTGGTATGGAAAGTCATATAACAAAATTTGAAATAAATATGTACCTACTTATATAAAAGAAAATCAAATTTATTTAACAATTGTTACCAGGACAGTTATTAAAAAAAACAATTGCTAGGGAATATTTTTATATTCCAGACAATTTTTTAGCAGAAAATGTTTTACTCTTACTATAAACGTAGTGCAGGAGACAGCATTATAATATATAATATAATAGACACGATATATATAAATGTTAAAGGAATTAAACGAAGAAAGTTAGTACCTTATTGGAACACGTCAGCTCTGTATGTACATTTTATACATTGTAAACTTAACGAGTAAACAAATACAGTCTCTGTAAGCGCACAAAAGAGCTGATTAGCTCTGTAAGAGCAAGTCATTGTCATTGGGAATGGGAATACAACAATAACTTGTCTCTGTGCAGCTGTACAATTCCAATCGATTGATGCTACCAACAACAACAAGAGTCATAACTATGCATAATATATAGGTTAGAGAGCTTTGTAGCAAACGTGCAAAAACAAAATTGTTGTATTTTCCATTTTTGTCGAGAGCGTTGAACTTTTGTTTAGCCAAGCGTGGGATTATTTTGGTATAGAGCGGGTAAGGAAAACAGTTTGTTTTGATTTTATCTGCTGGAACTAAAACAACAACAAAAAAGAGTAAAATAAATAAAACTGAAGTGATATAAATTATGCGGTATAGTGAAATAATAAGCGACGGACGACGGCACATGAGTTAAGGGGATCGTTAAGTGCTGCTGCCGCTGCTGATAAAAGCGCGTGGAAAAGCAGCAAGCAAAACAGCAAGAAGACAAAAGCAACGCCGAGACGAATAATAATGCGAGACAACTCTTTGAAAGAAACTAAAGCAAAAAAAAAAAAACAAAACAACAAAACTTATTTTAATGCGGGCAACAAGCCGGCACAAAATGTCAAGAAAACACGTGAGAGGAAATAAGAGCAAATAATAGACAGACGACGACGACAATGTGAAATTTTCAAGCCCAGAATTGTTGTTTGCTGCTTGTTATACTAAGCCCAAAGGTTAAACAAGTTCCTGCGCACACATTAAACTAAACATTTAGCACTACAGTCAGTACAGACTGACAGCAATTGACAATTTTTTATGCTTTTTAATTTTTTTTGGGAGGGGGCTCAACTGCCTAGACAACGCGCGCTCGTGCGCCGCTGACCAACAACGAGCGCCGCTGCGGCGTTCGAGAGACGCGCACTTTTTTTTGCAGCATGAAAAACCAATATTAATTTACATATACAAAGCGTACGTTTTGCCAAAAACTTTTGCAAATACATAAAAATGATTGCAAATTGTGCGGGCTTGAGTAAATTGTCTTTGCGAAAAGCTAAAATGCGCTATTTATTGTAACAAATAATTTTGGCTTGTTTAATGTGCAGCGCAGCGTTTTTTCTTTTTTGGCTTACCTTGGCAAACGTTTTTTGCAGTTGTTTCGCTTGGACTCGAGAAAACACACAACTTTTTATTTGACACAACACGCTCAAGTGCTATATAATTACAATTTATGTTTAAATTTGTTTAAATAGTTGCACGAATAAAATGAATTATTAGAGCACAAAGCACAAACACACGAAAATTGCAAAATGGCGTAAACGCTAGGGTTGTTGATGTGATAGCGATATGTTATCGATTAATATACACAAATATTTGTGCAGCAGCAGCTTTAAGCTAGTTGCTACAGCACGCTAGCCTATCGATAAGAAGACAAATTAACAAGAAGCACACTTTGTTTATTTCATTTAATTGCTATTGTTTTTCATAGCTTGTTCAAGCTTTTTTTTATTCTGTCTATTTTACAGCAAAAAACATGCCTAAGCGCTAATTAATTAATTTTTTTAAAAAACTTTGACGTCTGACAAAAGCTAAACGTTTTGTGCACTTTTTTTAGTGTTGCAAAAGCTTGCGACTATGTGTCGATAAAGTGTTGCTAACTATGTTTTGCACATCTCTAAGCAACTAGCATAAAGATTTGCCGGCGTACAGTTTTAAAATTTCAAATTATTAATAAATATTATAAACAACATGTCACAGCCAAATACTAATGAAGCGCCCGCTAAGCAAACATTGGATTTAGAGCAAGCATTCAAACGCCATCAAGATATTGTGCCTAAGGTGAAGAAGGCCTATGCTGATGCCATTGCGCAGGTTTTTACTGATCTAAGGTATGTTGTCGCTTTGTTTGAAATTTATGAACAATTTTAATAAAATTATTAACAAGCAGTGCCGAAGATCTAGCGCCACTAGCCTCAATTATGTTGGAAAACGAAGACATTGAGTTAAACACCGAGGATTTAATTGAAACCATGCGCGCACGCATGACTGAGGTGCTTTCCCAACTAAACGATTATTTCTTAGAGTCCAATGATGTAGGCAACAAGCTTATAACATTAGAAGTGCTTAAGGAGAAGTTCGCAGCCTATGAAGGCACTGACTGGTTAGTAGTTGGCTTTCTGCGTCAATTCTTTATGCTAGCTTATGTTTTTTTTATCAATTCTAGGTGTGCGTACGATATGACGCCGGAGCAACGCGCAAGATCAATACGTGTGCAACTCATGAATTCTAGTATTCGTTATATGCAAAAGCAGGTTGATATACAGCAAAAGGCCATAGAGGTATGTCAATTGTTAATACACACCATTATGAACAATAATGCTATATGGTTTATAGATGGCCAAGGAGGAGAGCCAAAGCAACCGCGAACGCATTCAACATACACAAAACGAACGCACCAAACTGTATGCCCTTATGCAAAAACAATCTGAGCATTACAAACAAGTTAAGGTCAATCTAATGGAATTGCAAGATAAACTAAATGATTCTGAATGAATGCTGGACTTTAAAGAAGTTATAATGATTGGTTATTTATTTGTATACTAGTTAAGCACTACTTGTTCAGCATATTTTAAAATCCATTTCCGCTTCCATCACAACTACATAAGCATATAAGCTAAACTTGCTTTGGTCTAATTTTGTAAAATTTGTAAAGCCTACATATTTATAACTAGATTAGGAGTTTAATATGTACATCTATCTATACACAAAATAATCAAGTTGTTTATAAAGTTTGTATGTAATTTACCTTGAATATTACATATAGTAAGTAAATTTACGAAATCATATTTTCCTGGCTGTATATGCTAAAAAGTATGCTCTCATTTTAATCCCCATTGTATGATAATGTGAATGAACTATAAATGCAGACTTTGTTTTTCTGTTAAAATGTTAAGCAATCCGAAAACTTTAATTCAACATATTAAACACAACAACAATTCGAAGAACCGGACAGCAGCTGCAACTAGAGTACTCGGAGCATCCGTCAACTTAGGTGGCTACAGTATACAAGCTCTACCTCAAGCTTGTAAACGATGTTTTCCTCTTTTCAACAAATTTCCCTTTCTAGACTTTCCATCTAATTGAAGAAGAATAAGAACCAAAGTTTTTCAGTCTGCATTATAAACTACTAGGACGGCAAGCTTATCATGTTCAATACAGACGTTAGCTACAACTAAGCAACTACAAGGCTGCCTATGAAGTTGATTTAGGCAAAAAGTCCAGAGCGACAAGAGATGGGACAACTTTTCTTAAGGGACACAGCGCACAAGTGCTTACCTCTAATCTGAGACTATGGTAAAACCGGCAGCCTACTAAGCATCCGCCATGCCTGCTGATGCAGTTACTTGATGAATTTAGAACATGTAACCACAAGGCATGTACATACATATATACGTGGTGTGGCAACAAGCCTGTGGAAGATGTGCATCACGTCATTTTTAATGCGTGCGGTTTGTGTAGCTAACCTAACCCGTACAACTCGTGTAACGACTATAAACTAATTCAGGATCATACTAGGATCGGCCCTCAACTGGTGGACTACGAAAAGAAGAGTTATTGGAATGGCACGCTTCTGTATTGCCAATACAACCGCGTAGCATACATCTTGAGATGCTTCAGATTCTGCACCTGCTTCCAAGCAACTGCATTTTGTTATTTTACGACAATAATTTCCATTGAAGTCTGGCAACAATCTAAGGCTGCCTATGACTTGATAGGCTGCTGGGAAGCTTCATAACAGGTGGGACTGCTCGACTTAAGAACGCAGCACGCAAGGGCGAGCTGTGCAAACGAAATCTTTAGTAGTAATGCCTGCTGTGGCAGTTATTTAAAGGATTTTGGACATGACACCCACATTTACGTAGAAACATAAGTACATACATACATATGATTGTATGTATGCACATACATATGTACATACATACATACATACATATATCACGCCATTGTCAAAGGCAGAACGTTTCTTTAACAGTGGTCCGGTCCACTGCTAGAACGCTTGGGGGGAGGTGATGAGTTTGCAACTCGCATCACATTTTAACTACAAAAGTTGAAGGGGCATTCCAGTAGCCAAGTCGTAACTGTGGGTACTGCGATGCATTTATTAACCAAACCGTGGTGATGAGGAGGCTGGAACCTTTTAATATTATTTAGACTGCTCTGTAATTCAGTATTTTAGAGGGTTGCTGACGAAAGTCAACATTTTCTTTAAATAAATGGAGTCTTTTTTTGGTGCTGGTGCCATGTGTTAACAATGTACAAATCGTAGTTAAAATAAACCTAATTCTTTTTATTTTAGAAAAGAAAATACATATGTATGTATGTATGTATGTGCATACGTAAATAGCAAAAAAGTCAAATTTGCCATATCTCAACTGCTAGCTACTCGTCTTCAGACGCAGGTGTTCATGTACGATGCCACGCAATTCCTGGAAAAATTTGGAAGCGCGCGAAACTGGCGCCAAAGCATACATAAGCATGTATGTATGTATGTATATATGCATGTATTGTATACATAGGCGCTACGATGGCCTTGGAGATATTTTGCAATGTAGTTTCTGAGCCAAATACTAAGTATAATTTGCGATCGAATTTATTAACTATGGATAAAATAAAGATTTCCAAAGCTGTTTTTTTAATAAACAGCATGTATGTATGTACATATGCGCCTACAGAAATTTGTATTATGTACATACATAAGTACATACATAGTAGCTGCGTGCTATTTTGAAACGCGCGAAACACGTAGCAATGTATGTATTGCACATACTTATGTATGTATGTACATATGTATGTATATTCATTTGCGCTACGATGGCCTTGTAGATATTTCGCAATGGAGTTTCTATGCTAAATACTATTATATAATTTGCGAACGATATAATATTATGATTCCCGAAGCTGTTTTTTTAATAAATGAGTTATTCACAAGTTTCTCTGTTGTACAGAAATTTGTATTATGTACATACATACATACATAGTACATAAGTACGTGCGTACCTGCAGGTACGCCATGGATTCGAGCGACGCTGCGCTGTCGCACATAACGATAAAATGGCGAAAAAATTCTTAGATGGCAATTTGAAGAAGGTGGCACCCCACGTATTCTTATATGTAAAATGTAAAATTATGATTGGTATAAATGTATTATTTATTTATTTATTCCCTGAATATACCTACATACAAAATATTATTATGCTTGTATATGAACAATTTATTTATTTAATTTACAAAACTTTAGTTTACAAAACGAACTTAACTAATAGGAAGCACTGGCAGCTAACGGCCTTAGGCTCTAATTAAAATACTAAAATGTTAGTCGTATATAAATATTAACAATTCTATCTATAATTATCACTAAATGTTTATGAGATTACAGGATTACATACTATTACTTCAATTAGGTTGTAGAGTTTTGATGTTTTTATGTTTTAAGCGGTAGGGGTGGTAAGAATGTCTATGGGATTATGAATTGTAAAAAGTTGGTTTCTTAGTTGGTTAAGGTTGGGACAGGATCATAGGATGTGGTTTATTGTGATGCCAGTGTTTGAGTGACAGGCAGGACAGGTTGGGATTTTTGTTGGGTCAAGATATTGTGCATGCGTAAGTCTAGTTTGATCTAATCTGTTTGTATTAGCTGGTGAAAGGTGTTTTGTGAAGTCTGTAAAGTTTGTTGTTATAGTGTGAAGATCTTGATACCATTTGTTGCAGTAGACAAATTGTTATGGTGTTTGGTGTTAAGGTTGTTTTTTAAGTATTTGTTAATGTCTGTTTGCTTAATATTGGTTGTGCGTATTAGTGGCATGTTAAGTGCTGATTTTGCTATTTTGTCAGCCAATGCAAGTGTCCTGGGATCCACAATTATTTGATTTTTGGCGATGATATTAGTAGAAGGTATCTTATTGACATTGGGTATATGTTGTTATTGTCGATAGTAGCTACTGAGTTTATTGTAGATAGTCAATCAGAAAAAATATAAAATAATAAAATTACTATATGAACTAATAAAAAAAATTATAGCTTAAAAAAAACTAAAAAAACAGGCTTTAATAGTAAACCGAACTAGAGAGTAGAAAATAATTTTGATGTATCAATTACGACTAATTAATTTGGAATAAGATTAAATTCGAAATTAAATTATTGATAAATAATTCAATGTTTAATTCAAATGTTACAATTATTTCAGTAGTAGCTATTTTTAAAATTAAAGTCATTATGAAAATATAGTAAATTGCACCCCACGCTTTTTTTTTTTAATATAATTGAATTATTTTATTAATAAGTCGTAATTGATTGTTGGAATTTTCTATTGCTGCAATACAAACTCTTGATACATCAAAATTATTTTCTAGTTTTTAGTTCGGTTTACTATTAAAGCGTGTTTTTTTATTTTTTTTTTTTAAACTATAATTTTTTATTTTAATACTGATTATTTTATTTAATTTAGTTGCTTTGCAAAAACAAACGAAAAAATACGAAATAAAATCTAATTATAATCAGCGCTACGTCGTGTATATGTAGCATATACGTATAGCATAGGGACTACATAAGAGACTGCTATTTATAGTCGTTGTTGCCGCTGCCGTTAATTACAGGCGCACTCAAGTACTTAATTTTAAAGCGAAAACACAACTGCAACACAACAACAACGATAGCATGGAACAACCTAAGAAAAGCTTTCCTTTGGACAAGTACCATGGATTATGCAATTATATGGAGCATGATACCGTGGGCACTACGCTGGCCATTTATGGCGCCGCAACTGCGGCACTGATTGTAGCCTTTATCAAGCGCAAACCCACCTATTTGGTGCGCCAATTCAAGCAGCCCTCCCACATACCAGAACGCATTATCAATGAGCGTGTTATGCACACGGGCAAGATATGCGGCGTGCAGCAGCGTGAGCAGGATACATTGCTGCTTATCAAGCATCGACCGCTTATACCCATCTTTACAAGCCGTGCGCGCTTATTGCCGGTCAAATTGCCGGGCGTGCGCGTCAATGCCAATGGCTACTCCTGGCTGCAACAGTGCATGGTAGGACGCGAGGCAACCTTTATACCTCTAAACAAAAGTCGCACTCAAGACTATGTAGTGTGCCAGCTGTGTCTGGTGCATCCGCCCAAGGGCAATCGACTGCTGGACGTGTCGGAAACTTTGTTAAAGCTGCGCTTTGCCAAGTTTGCTCAAGATGTGGCCGCAAGCTTTAAACGCAATAACAAATACTATAAACATTTGCAACAAGTCGAGAGCAGCACACACAAAAAGGAGGCCTGGCTGGCATAGGCCTCGCGTTATCTGTTTATATGGCAACGTGTCAATGAACTGAAGGCTTATTTTAAGACTAAAAACAAACATGGATTTTTGTCAACAAGCCTACCAATTATTTTGAAAAACTGTTGCATACTTTTAGTGTACATTTTATTTTTTAAATTCTGATGATCCTAGTTAGCACATGAGAACAAAGTTATTAAATAATTGTATTGTCCTCAGTCCTTGACCCCCCCAGTGCAAATTTTCAAGATGATCAGATTTCTTGAAATTGGTGAAAATTAAGCTGAAAGATTTCGTTACATACATACAATATGTATGTACATAGCGTACATGTAAATATCGTAACCAAATTTCGCAAAGAAATATCTTTTGGAGTTCTTAAGCAATATATCGGACTTGATTGCAATGTGGTGGTACAGGGTATCCCAAAGTCATCCGCCCCCGACTTTATTAAAATGTTAAGCAATCCAAAAATTTTGATTCAACATACTACTTATTAAACACGACTACAGTTCGAAGAACCGGACAGCAGCTGCAGATAGAGTCCTAGGAGCATCCGTCAACTTAGGCGGCTACAGTACACAAGCTCATCATCGATGTTTTCCGCAGCCGCCATGCCTGCTGTGGCAGTTACTTGATGAATTGAGAACATGATAACCACAAGGCATGTAACATGCATACATGGTGTGGCAACAAGCCTGCTGAAGATGTGTATTACGCCATTTTGTAGCTAGCCTAACCCGTACAACTCGTGTATCGACTACAAACTAATTCAAGCAGCAAAGTTTTTAAACATCTGCATAGCCAATATGTACTAGGATTGGCCCTCAAATGGTGGACTGCAAAAAGAAGAATTTCCCAATAGAATATTGTTAAGACGCATATAGCTTGAGACGCTTCAGATTCTGCAGCGCCTCCTAAGCTGCTTCCAAGCAACTGCATTTTGTTATTTCACGACAATAATTTCCATTGAAGTCTGGCAACAATCTAAGGCTGCCTATGACTTGATAGGCTGCTGGAAAGCTTCATAACAGGTGGGACTGCTCGACTTAAGAACGCAGCATACAAGGGCGAGCTGTGGAAACGAAATCCTTAGCAGCCATGCCTGCTGGGGCAGTTTTTTAAAGGATTTTGGACACGACACCCACAAGGCATACATATGTTTATGTATGTATATATCACGCCATTGTCGAAGGTAGAACGTTTCTTTAACAGTGGTCCACTGCTAGAACGCTTGGGGGGAGGTGATGTGTTTGCAACTCGCATCACATTTTAACTACAAAAGCTGAAGTCGTAACTGTGGCTACTGCGATGCATTTATTAACCAAACCGTGGTGATGAGGAGGCTGGAACCTTTTAATATTATTTAGACTGCACTGTGATTCAGTATTTTAGAGGGTTGCTGACGAAAGTCAACATTTTCTTTAAATAAATGGAGTCTTTTTTGGTGCTGGTGCCATGTGTTAACAATGTACAAATCGTAGTTAAAATAAACCTAATTCTTATTATTTTAGAAAAGAAAATACATACATATGTATGTATGTATGTATGTGCATACATAAATAGCAAAAAAGTCAATTTTTCCATATCTCAAAAGCTAGCTACCCGTCTTTAAACGCAGGTGTTCATGTACGATGCGACGCAATTCCTGGAAAAATCTTGAAACGCGCGAAACAGGCGCCAATGTACATACATACATATGTATGTATGTATGCATGTATTATATACACACATTTGCGTACGATGGCCTTGGAGTTATTTTGCAATGTAGTTTATCTGTTAAATATTATAACTTGCGATCGTATTTATTAACTATGGATAATATAAAGATTGCCAAAGCTGTTTTTCAAATAAATGAATTATTCACAAGTTTCTCTGTTGTACAGAAATTTGTATTATGTACATACATATGTACATACTTAGTACATAAGTACGTGCGTGCCTGCAGGTACGCCATGGATTCGAGCGACGCTGCGCTGTCGCACATAACGTCAAAATGGCGATACAATTCTTAGAAAAATTATTCGCGCAAACTCGCGGATGGCAATTTGAAGAAGGTGGCACCACATATTCTTATATGCAAAATGTAAAATTATGATGTGGTTTATAAATTTATTATTTATTGCTTATTCCCTGAATATAACTACACACAAAAAAATTATTATGCTTGTATATGAAGAACATACATAAGTGTGTATTAATAAAAAAGGCAAAAGCTTTTCTTCTCAAAGGGTTTAGCTGGATAAATCGTCAAGTGCCCCCAACAATTTTTATTAAAAACTACATGTAATAGTGCACATCGATTCATTTGGCAAATTTGGCATTCGAAACTATTTTAGAGTTTCCCAGCACTATAACAAATTTGATCAAAATCGGTTGACTATATCATGTATACCCCCATAGGACCAATCGGTCAAAAAATCGTGTTTGGAACGAAATTCGACTTTTTTTTTGTTTGTTTGTAAAAAAAATATCGTTACCAAATTTGGCAAAGAAATATCTTTTTTTTTCAGCAATATATCGGATTTGATTGCAGTGTGCTGGTACAGGATATTGCCATCTTTTTTAATTAATTAATTGTTGACAAAAAATTACATTTTTCACAACTTAGTTCACTTTTTTTTTTCAATATAATTATTGAATTAATATATGTTTTCTCAAAAAATATGACTTTTTTTATTTTTTAAGTATGTTTCTTAAATATGTTGAACACCATTAATTTTTTTAGCCCGTTTTTTATCGTTACTTTATATAGAGAAATATGAATCAACTCGATTTGGTCCAGCAAATAAAAAAAAAAACATATTTCTACATTTTTTGTATTCATTTATTTTTTTATAATCTAACAATAAGATCATAAGGAAATTAGTTGAAATGTAGCTTTATAGCAGAATAAGTTAAGCACCTGTCTACACATTTTCAATATATAAAATAAAACTATAAATTAAACAAAATATTAAGCAAAAATTAACTTAAAAGATTCATATTAAATAAATGAAACTATAAATAAACAAAAAAAAAAAAAGGCTTTAAAGAATGAGACTGGCTTGCGAGGCGCTACTCTGTGCATTATAAACGAAAACTATAAAACGTTGAGCTTCAAGCCAACAGGCAGACTGACAGGACAAAAAAAAAGCAGTGTCCTTCATGCGAATCCTATTGGAAGGCGTTATACAAGCAGCTGTGGATTAAAAAAAATTACGTTAGAATGTCATGCCGACTTTGGTTGCACGATGTAAATATATTGCCTAAAGTAAACTACTAGAAATTTATTCAATTTTTGATAGTTTATAATAAATTAAAGAAATAAATAATTAAATATACCAAAAACAAACCTTTTATGTTTTAATAGTGATAGTAATAATAGTAGTTTGATAGTTTACATTAAATTAAAGAAATAAATAATTAAATATACCAAAAACAAACCTTTTATGTTTTAATAGTGATAGTAATAATAGTAGTTTGATAGTTTATAATAAATTAAAGAAATAAATAATTAAATATACCAAAAACGAAGCTTTTATGTTTTCATTTTCAATTATTTACTAAAAGTAAAGCACGTATATGAAAACGATCTTGTGACGTAGATGCGCAGAACAAGACAAAAGACTCAAACGCAATGTTGCCACCTTTTTTTTTGGCATCATGCACCGTGCTGTGGTTTCATGCAGTACATTTGGCCATAAGCACGCATGCGTGCACAAGGGATAGCTAGTGTATGCTATGTCCTAACGGTAAATTTTTCTGCAGAATTCCAGGAAAAACCTCAACTTGCCGGACCACATAGTTGACAATGCAAAGTTTGGATGCAGATCAAAATCAGTCTAAATTCGGCAGTCGAACAAAGTGGTTCATGGTGATTGTGATAATTGTGAAAATTTCTCGTGCTTCGTCCTTGTGAATTGGTTTAGTGCTGAAGTGATCATGTAACATCCTTGCCAAAGGATATGCTTTAAATTTAAAATATCCTTGACAAAAGTTAAACAAAATATGAAGTTCTTTTTATAAATTTTGCGTAAAAATTATTTTTTTTTGTTTTTATAAATTTGTTTCTTTTTTTTTTTCGTTTTTATAAATTTGTTTAAATTTTTTTTTTCGTTTTTATAAATTTGTTTAAATTTTGTTTAAGCTTTTTGCTTAAGCTTTTTTTTTTGTTATAAATTTGTTTAAAAAATTTTATTTTTTTGCTTTTATAAATTTGTTAAATTTTCTTTTTAATTGGTTTAGTGCAAAAGTGATACTGTAACATCCTTGCCAAAGGATATGCTTTAAATTTAAAATATCTTTGACAAAAGTTAAACAAAATACGAAGTTCTTTTTTATAAATTTCTTTTTTTTTCGTTTTTATAAATTTGTTTAAAAGTTTTGTTTTTTCGTTTTTATAAATTTGTTTAAATTTTTTTTTTCGTTTTTATAAATTTGTTTAAATTTTTTTTAAGCTTTTTGCTTAAGTTTTTTTTTTTTTGTCATAAATTTGTTTAAAAAATTTTGTTTTTTGGCTTAAATTTGTTAAATTTTCTTTTTAATTGGTTTAGTACAAAAGTGTTCCTGTAACATCCTTGCCAAGGGATATGCTTTAAATTTAAAATATCTTTGACAAAAGTTAAACAAAGTACGAAGTTCTTTTTTATAAATTTCTTTTTTTTTCGTTTTTATAAATTTGTTTAAAGTTTTTGTTTTTTCGTTTTTGTAAATTTTTTTCAAGATTTTTTTTTGTTCGTTTTTATAAATATGTGTCAAATGTTTTTTTTTTACAAATTAGTTTGAACTTTTTTTTCATTTATAAAATCAACTTAATTTAAAAATTTATAAGAATTATGTGTGTGTGTGTGTGTCTTCAAAATTTGTAAATCTTTAATTTTTTGATATGAAAAATTAAATTTCTTTATAAATAAATGACAAATATGTAATGTATGTGTATGACAGTAAAAAAAAACAGAAATTACTCTAAAATCGTGAAATTCGGCAAATATTTAACTAGTTTAATTTTCAAAAAAATTTTACGTGTTTAATAAATAAACAGTGACATTTATTTAAAAAAAAAGGTAGACGATTATTCATTAAATTACCCCCAACTTTAAAAACATAAACAAAAAATTAGTTGCTTTGCATTTCGAGCTTTTCGTTATTTTCAGTCAAACTCTGATTTAAATCAGAGTTAAAAACTGATTCTGCATTTATACTGAAAATAATTGCATTATTTTTTTTGGCCAAGTAATTTTTTAAATATCCTTGTTTATAAAATTGTATTATTTTTACTTGTTTTATTTATTGACTTTTGTTTATTTTTTTTGTAATCCTTATGAAGTCCTTTATAATTTATTAAATTGGCAAATTTTATTACTCATTTTTAAGCATTAAACATTTTGCTTTGCTGCAATCTTAACTTTATAAATTTAATTTTTATTTATTAGTGTAATATTTTTATTTTGTTGAAATGCGATTTTTTATTTAAATCCCTTATATGCAGTTTCCTTGGCTTATGCCAAGTCCTTTAGAGTCCTTGTTTATAAATATAAAATTATTTTTTTTTTGCTTTATGAATCTGGAAATATTTTTGCTGTTCGAATTATTTAAATATCCTTGTTTATAAAATTTGAAAATTTTTTATGTCTCTTTGCGTCTTTCTAATCCTTTAGTCGTTAATTATGAATTAATACAAATAAAATAGCAATCTTTTTGTGCCTTTTTTATTATTATTATTTTAAAAATTTTTATTTTTTTTTTGGTTTTTTTTATTTTTTTTTTATATATATTTTTTTTTTTGATATAAATATTTTGATTTTTGATATATATATTTTTTTTTTTGATATATATATTTTTTTTTGTTAATTTTTTTGATGTATTTTTTTTTTGGATATATATATTTTTTTTTAAGATTTTCCTTTTTTTTATAATTTTTAGTTTATTTATAATTTTTTTGACTTTTTTTTTTTGATATATTTTTTTTTTTGATATATTTTTTTTTTTGATATATTTTTTTTTTTTGATATATTTTTTTTTTTTGATATATTTTTTTTTTGATATATTTTTTTTTTGATATTTTTTTTTTTTTGATAAATTTTTTTTTTTGATATATGTTTTTTTTTTGATATATGTTTTTTTTGATATATGTTTTTTTTTGATATTTTTTTGTTTTTTTGTTTTCTTTGTTTTTTTTTTTTGTTTTCTTTTTGTTTTTTTTTTTGTTTTCTTTTTGTTTTTTTTTTTTTGTTTTCCTTTTTTTTTTGTTTTTTGTTTTCTTTTTGTTTTTTTTTTTTTGTTAACTTTTTTGATGTATTTTTTTTTTGGATATATATTAGGGTGGGTCAATTTTTTTCGGTATAAGGGCTCACTCGGATTTTGATTCTTTGGGTAATTCTAAGCAAAATTGCCCAAGAAACTATGGGTCTAAAATGAATTTCGAGTCGCCCACTTTTTCAAAATTTTCAAGAAAAAAAACCGAAAAAAATCAAAAACCAACACTAAAGCGCCCTCTGGCGGCACCCAAAATTAAAAATAGATGTCAATAATGAATTCCTCGACCCCAAAAACCCCCAAATTCACATTTGGCTATAGAAAAAATATCGATTTTAGGCCTTTTCAATGAATTTCTAAGTCGATTTTTGAATATGTCGAAAAAAACCTATTTTGAAAAAGTGGGCGACTCGAAATTCATTTTAGACCCATAGTTTCTTGAGCAAATTTGCTTAGAATTATCCAAAGAATCAAAATCCGAGTGAGCCTCATAAGGTTTTTTCCTGTTTTTTTTTTTTACTAACTTATTTTGTGACTGATTTTAATTTTTGTTTTACAATATTCATTAATTAGTTGAATATTTTTGTTTTTTCTTTTTAAATTTAATTTGATTTTGCATTTAAAACTTGAGTTCTTGGTTTTGTTTTGAGCCTGTTTTGTGTTTGCTCATAAATTTTTTGTTTTGCTTTTATCCTTGTTTATACATTTTAAGCACTTTTCTGCCTTGCCCCCGTCTTAATTCGCAACTTTTTGAATATAATATTTTTATTTATTATTGTATTGTATTGTATTATTGTGCAGCTTTTTGCTTTTACATTTTTAGGTCCATATCAAACTTTGTCAAACGATCCTAATCATTTAACTTCCAGCCGCCGTTCAATGTGTGCATCCTTAATAAATAAAAGTGCATCCGTTTTAGACTGAGGTTTGGGCAAGTTCTATATTTTAAATAAGGCATTGCACATTCTTCAGCCTGAAAATGTTGCACAAAAATCGACAATAATAAATTCTAAAAAAGTGATGTAATTTGGTCATTTACATTTTTTCTCATGCTTGTTTTCCTTTTTTAGTCCTTGCATATAAATTTCATAATTTGTTTTTGTTGCTCATAGAAAGTGGTTGGTCCATTTAACATATTTTACATCACTAATTTATTTAAATACCTTCTGTTTTTAGGTTTTTTTTTTTTTTAAATTTTGGAATACTTGTTAAAAAGTTTTTAATATTAAGGCCGAATGGAATTTTTTTTTATATGGTTTTGTCATTCCGTGCGAAATGTTTTGGCATTCTGCGTATAGGCCTTTAAGTTTAACATTTTTCTGCCTTATTTCGTCATGGCAGTTTGAATTTCTATTTTTGTTTTCCCCCATTTTTGAATTGAATATTTTTTATTTTTTTTTTAAAGTGGTTTCAGCAAGTTTCTGCCTTTCTAATTCAGCCCTGATTCCAAAAAATCGTATAAATCTTGGTTTTATTTCGTTTATATACATTAATACAAAGCCCCCACACTTTTTGCTTCGCGTAAAATAAGTTTTTATAACATCCTCATTCCTTTATCCTTGTTAATAAATTTCACGAAATGATTATATTTTTTATTTGATGTGGTTTTCCATTTAAGTCCCTTTTCTTTCTCTTTAGTCGCCGTTTGTAATTTTCTTAAATAATTTGAGCTTTTTTTATTTCTTAGTTAAACTGGTTGTTCATTTACAAAACAAATTGCTAACACTAGTTTACAAATGTAAGGGTCATCGAGTGAACCTTCCTAAAAAAGTGTTTTTTAGGATAATTTGGGGTCGAAGAGACGAAAACGTCAACCTTTTTTTTTTTTTTCTTAAGCACCGTTTTCGAGATATTTTCCAAAAACATGTTTTTGGGCACTTTTTTCAGTTATTCCTCAATTTTGTATCGACATGCAAGATGTTTAGATCGAAAGGTATGGATGTGCTCTTTCCAGTGATTATATATTTATGTACAGATTAATTAAAAATTATAGAAGTTTCAAGCAACCAAAGTTACCATTTCTTGTCACAACTAAAAGCTCGCTGCTGTAAAACTGTCTTAAGCTTTTGTTTGCATTTTGCTTGTGTCTTGTGTCGAGCGTTCGTTTATGTAGGTCAAAGGGAGAGGGTGGCAGCTTTTTCCTTTGCTATCTCTTTTTATGTGCATACATTTTTTAGGTCCATAGCAAACTTTGTCAAACGATCCTCATCATTTCACTTGCAGCCGCCGTTCGATGTGTATCAATAAATAAAATTTGGTTTTAAAGTACATAAATAAAAGTGCATCCGTTTTAGGCCGAGGTTTGGGCAAGTTCCATGTTTTAAATAATGTATTGCACACTCCTCGGCCTAAAAATGTTGCACGAAAATCAACAATAATCAATTCTAAAAAGTGATGTAAAATAAATATGGGAATAAATTGTTTTTAGGCCGTGTTTAATGCAATATGTTTAAAATATTAACATTGCACCGAACAAGGCCTAAAAAAATTAAATTATGAACTATTACAAATTGCAAACAAAATTTTAAGTGTTAAAAAATCAAAAAAAAAAAAAAAGTGTTACAGATAAGTAAATTAAAATTTACCAGGCAACATATTTTTAGACCGTGTGTAGTGCCAATATTTTATATTAAATAATATTGCACTGCTCACGGCCTGCTAATGTGCGTGCAACAAAATAATAAATATAATACATACAAAATATTACAAATCGCGCTAAAAAAAATTTGAGAATATAAAAATAAAAAAAATTTGGTGAATTAAAACTCAAAATTTAAATGCAACATATTTTTAGGTGGACTGTTGTGACAATATTTTATATTTTTAATAATATTGCACTTCATTCCGCCTGCAAATATGTGTGCTGCATATAAAATATCTAAAACTAAAAACAAATCTCGACGAAATAAAAAAAAAAAAAATCAAAATTTAAAGAACAATTTTTTCAAATTTTCCATCACTAATGTTATTTAAAACTTAAAGAGCAACATATTTTTAGGCCGTGTGTGGTGAAATTTTTTTTTAAAGAATATTGCACTTCATCCGGCCATTAGATGTGCGTGCAAAACAACAAGAAAATTCAAAAAAACATTAAAATCTTAATAAACAAAATGTAAACTAGAAAATATTGCTTATTAATTCTTTAGAAATGCCCCAAGTGTGTGTTAATTATTAAATATTTTTTAGTGGTTACTTAAATATATTTAAATTCCAAGTGTGTGTTGAATATTAAAAATTTTTTAGTAGTTGCTTAGAACTATTTAAATTCCAAGTGTTGAGAGTTGGAAATTAAGCATATAAATATTTTTAGGTCGTGTGTTGTGACAATATTTTGTATTTTATAATAATATTGCACTTCACCCGGCTTGCAAATAAATATATGTACATAAAAAGTGGCAGTTGAGTGTTGTATATAAGCAAATACATAATCAATCTATCGTTCAGCTATGTACATTACTGTTTTTTTTTCTTTCTCAGAATTCTTGCTTTGAATTTCACTGGAAAATAAGTGCCGTTAGCCGTGCGCGCCTTCCAACGTTTCAAGCAGCGACGGCCGCTTATGGAGCTTACATAAGTGCGAGTGAGACAACTGTAAGTACCTGGCAACAGTTGCAAAGCTTGCTTGTCGAACGATTGCTTCTCTTTATTCCTTTTATTAAGTGTTTCGTTGCGAAGTTGACTAGATTTTTGAATTGGCAGTTGGACTTTGAATTAAAAGCAAAGATCGATTTAAAGAATTTTTAGCAGTCTAACGAAATCGAATTAAATAATAGTAAAAGGATACAACAAAATGTAAATAAGCTATGGTATACTGTATATAATTTATATATTACATAATATAATATATTTTATATATTACATAATATAATATATTTTATATATTACATTTTTTTTAAAATTGTTTATTTTATATTAATTATATGTTTCTTTTTGTATATTTCGTGTCAATTCTTTATGCATTTTTTTGTTGCTTATTTTTCAATTAATTCTGTGTTACATTTTACTTGCTTTACCTTTTTTCTCTGTTATGGCTGCTGTACCCATTTTTAATGATTATGCTTTAATTTTGTTATTGAACTATTTTTTTAACACATCAAATTAAATAGTTGGGTCAGGCTGAAAAGTATTTATACATTTTTTTTGCAACCAAGCATCAATATTAAAGTAAAAACAAATAATTATATAATAAATTTTGTCATATAATAAAAATTGCGTTTAAAAACTGAAACCTATAAAAGTAGCAAGAGTAATACTCAAGAAAACAAATGGTCTTGTTGTTTGCTTAGGTTTAGTTAACTTTTAAAAATTTATTTACTATTTATTTGAAAAACTAATTTTTGCAACCATTTTTTTGAAGCGACGTGCCACTGTTTCTTCTCTTCCTTTCTTGCTCCCTTTATTAAAAACATTTTGAATTATTCTCTGCCAAAACATAATTGTATAGACTAAACAAATTTATTTATATTTATAATATGGGCTCGTTTACAACTTTGATAAAATATTAAAAGTTTCTATTCCTAGAACATGGTCAAACAATTGGAGGAAGCACGCTGGGAATGCAATGTCTAGACAATCCTTAAACTTTGGTGATATTTAAGAGGAACTCGCTGCCCTTGATCATAGGGAATATATTGAGAAGAAAACGTGGATATACTAACGTTGACGTCATTACACAAATGACCAACTACGCGCTGATGCCTCCAGTGATCATTATGCATGCAATGTTGGCCAAAAACAAACTTGACGTACCCAACTGCATTCGATCGAATGTTGCAACCGCCGTGTAAGGACAAGAAGAGAAAGATCACGCATTTGGGCTGGCAATGCATCTTGCCAGCATCTTGATGATCTTCTAATGCATCTTGGAGATCCCAGACTCTTGGCTAAAAAGATGAAAATGCGATCCGGTGGTGCTGATATAGCCAATTTTTGCTGAAAAACTTTATAAAACACTGCTTCATATTATTATAATTTACTTTTTATCTTTATATAACAATTTACTATTAAATTAATCAACGATAAATCAAAAATTTGTATTTATTGTATTGATTTGAATTATGCTTCAACAATCCTTTTTGTACGATACTTAAAAAAAACTAGTTGCACAATTATGTACAGACCAGACTTTTATGCATAACATATTAATTAATGTAAAATCAAAACCAACCAGTTATTAAAATGTTTAAACATTAAAAAAGTTTTTTATACCAATTAAACAGTTGCATATATAACTTATTAAATTTCCAAAAAGCAGTTCATTAAACTAGTTTTTATTTCAGACACCTACAGAATCGCAATTAATTTTAAAATTTTAACAGCACGCCATTGTAACAGTGTTAGGTAACGATCATTTAACATACCTTGGAACTTGGAATATTTAGCAGCAGTTAGTACACAGCTGTTGCGCAGTGACTCTCAAACGGTTGCTTGGCAAGAGACATGCTGTAAAACTTAACAGCTGTCATAAACGCGCACAGTGAATACCAAACTGCTGTTTGGCGGTTAAAATGGTATTTAATTTAAAAACGTAGCATACTTCGCACAGTTAGCAGCTGACACAATTCTAGACAGGTGCTAGTTAATTCGGGCACACAATGAATATCAAACTGCTTTTTGACGCTTAAAATGCTATTGTAACTAAAAAATCAACTGTATGAAACGTTTAACATAACTTCGCACAGTTAACAGCTGTTGCAATTCAAGACTAACATTAGTTCAGACATCGCACAGTGAATATCAAACTTTTGCAAGACCACAATGAATGCCAAACTAGTTTAACATACTTTCGCTTACTGAGCGGCTGTTATAGTACATAAAAACGAATGAAAATAAAAATAAAGTTAGTTTTTGTTGTACTGTATTGCACTGTTTGTGGTCACGAAGGAAACCCAAACACATTCCGAAAAGTACATACTCGAGTAAGTGAGGTAAACAAGAGAAGTTTGTGTCTTTGGATGAAACGTTTGTTTTCGTTACCCTGCATAAAACGGTTGGCTAACATAACGCTGTTAAAAGCATTAGCGCACAGTGGCTCTCAAACTTTTTTGAATGCAAAGTTGCAGTCACAACTTCTTAAAAATAATGCGGCAACTTTTGTTGAAAAAAAGTCGATTTAAATTATGTTTTTCAATAAATTTTATTTAAGTACTATTTGGATATTAAATCTCAAAAGCAATATTAAATGTTTGGATTGATAAATTGATTCTATATTTTATAATAAAACTGCTTACTTATTAAATTATATTCTCTATAGACAATGCACTAAAATTTTTACCGACTTTTTCAATCGATAAAAATTATATACATTTTTAACTAAACTGTGTAATTCTTAATTATTTTATTCATTAAGGTTTATATTATTTTTTAAAGCGGAATCTAATTATTATCGTATTAATAATACATATTGTCTTATGTGTTATTTTAAAAAAATACTTTTTGGCAAGTATAGTTAGATAATAAAAAAATGTATCTATAAAAAACTGTTCCCTAAATAAGATTAGTTTTTTTTTGAAGGTTTCTAGGAAAATAAAAAAGTTGTCAGCTAATCTTATTACTAAAGCTTTTAATGTTTAATATTTTGGGTTTTGTGAGCACAAAAATTTGACGCATGAGGTACTCGAAAAACTGAAAAACTTTGCCCAGGAGTTTATCCCAAAGGGTTATCTTCGGGAAATTGTGGCTTTTGGAACTAGCTTTATTAATTTTTTTATGCACTCACAACATTTGAATCTTGAAAGACTGGTCTTTCGAGAAATGTATAATCATCATCAATTTTTTGGTGATTTCTAAGTGTTGGTTGTGATTGTTTGTGGCCAAAACGCCTTGCCAACTTTTCAAAACTAGCCAAAATCAATAAGTTTTCGCAAATTTATAAATGCTCTAGTTACATTAATGCAATTGCGCCCATTAGTTTGCTCTAATACTAATGAAAAATGCATGGCTACAAAATTGTTTAAACAAATTTAATTAACGCGCATCGTTGGGTTCATTTATTTGCACGTCATTTACCGTTTTTATATGGCCGCGAATGGAACTCTTGAAATGCATTTTACCTTTGGCTAACTTGGCTAATGATAGGCGCAAAATACGCGAAGGCTGGGCTCGGTGTTACCGACTGGCTACTGGCCATTGGCTTGGAAAACTAACAAGAACTACAAGAGTTCTTCAACATCGCATAATGTGCTCTTAACATTGTCTGCCTGTTCATGGGTGGGTGTGAAGACAAAAATTCGGGGGGCTAAAAATGGAGAGGGTGATTTCTGTGCTTCATATTTTATTTATCTTGAAGCATATTTCTAATGGCCTGATGATGAAGATAGTCAAAGAAAGAAATTTACATTCTCAGGTGTTTATTTTTTGTGTGTTTTGTTCGTACTTTTGGTCACACTTATTCGATAGTAATATTTATTTTTTTTTTGGTTTTAATTTTGCATAATTTTAATTTTTATTTAATTTTATTTTAATTTATTAGATTTCATATCATTCAATTCATTTCATCCCATTTCATCTCATTTCTTCTCATTTCATCTGATTTCATCTCTTCTCATCTCATTTGATTTCATTTGATTTGATTTCTTTTCATTTCATCTCATTCCATCTCGTTTCATCTCATCTCCTTACATCTCATTTCATCTTATTTCATCTTATTTCATCTCATTTCATCTCATTTCATCTCCATTCATCTCATTTCATCTCATTTCATCTCCATTCAACTCATTTCATCTCATTTCATCTGATTTCACTTCATTTTATCTCATTTAATCTTATTTCATCTCACTTCATCTCATTTCATCTTATTTCATCTCATTTTATCTCATTTCATCTCATTTCATCTGATTTCACTTCATTTTATCTCATTTCATCTCATTTTGTCTCATTTCATCTCATCTCTTTAATTTATTCCATTTTTTCCAAAGCTTAATTTATTATCTTGTACCTTTGGTCACACTTTTTCGATAGTGGTTATTATTTTTATACCCTGTACCTATAGGTACAAAGGGTATACTAGATTTGTGCAATGTATGTAACGGACAGAAGGAGGCGTGGCAGACCCCAAGTCCTTTATACCAAAATGCTTATCATAACCTCGGGTAGCGATTGAACCATGTCCGTCCGTCCGTCTGTCCGTCTGTATGAACGCCTAGATCCCGGAGACTATAAGAGCTAGAGACACGAAACTTTACCAGCTGGTGGTATTTCCTAAGCAGATGAAGTTTCTTGAATCATGCCAATATCTTTCCCCGTTCCCCCGCTGTAGATTTTCGCGGTTTTTAGCCACACCGTTTAATATTTTCATTTGAAATTTAACAGAGCGATGCGTTGTGGATACATGCATCTATGTGTAAAAAATGAACAAAATCGGACAAATACAACAGAAGTTATAGTCAAAAAAGATGCAAATTTCACCTCCCCTTGCCAATAAACTGCGTCAATATTTGACTCTACGCAATTATGGCTACAAGTGACCTAGAATCACAACTTTTGGTAAGCTCATTCACGTGGCTCTAATGAACAAATCCACATCCAAATTTTATCGATGCGGTCCCCCCACACCCCGCAATCGATTTACCGTGTTTTCTCCCACACCCCTTAACATATCAACTTGAAACTTACCCAATATAATTAAAATAGCTTCTTTGACGTAACTTTCGATTTTCATCAAAATCGGTACAAATTTACGGAACTTATAGGTATAAATATCGTTTTGCACCAAAAAAAAAAAAAATTCCAATTGGAAAGTTCTTAGATGGAATATGCAGGAAACATTTTTTTGACACAAAAGGTACAGGGTATTCCACTGTCGGGCACCGCCTCGACTGTACCACATGTTTTTAGTTGCAATTGAAGTTTTTTTTAATTTCAATCAAAAAGATCCGATCTTTGCGGCCATAACTCGTTTCAAAAATATGGGCTGTTAAACGAATTAAAAAATTTTTGCAATCTCGTTTGAAAACAAAATTTATATTACATAAAAATTTAAAAATTATTTTAACAAATATTAAACATAACATTAACAAATTTTAAATATTTAAATTTTTGATTACCTATGCATTTTAAGAACTTAATTTTATAATGAAAAACTTATTCTAATTTGTCAGGAAGGAGTTATTATTTGGTGGTTTAGGGGTGGTCAGAATTTATGTATCCCAATTCATTATGTTTGGACAAACGTTTCTATATTGCTTCTTCAAATTTCACTGTCTTTTTCCTCCTAGTCATAATTGTTTATTTGGACTGAGACCGCAAAATCCTTTATACTCACCACAATAGAGACTTTTACAGACCTAGAAAAATTTTCCAAAATTATTTAAAAAATTTAGAAGCTTATATATCATACTGCGACAGATTTTTCATTGCCCAATGTATTAGGGTTTGTTACACCCTATACAACCCGCTCCCTCTGTACCCGCCACTGTCGGCATGTATGCTCATTTGGGCCGACATCGAGCATTTCACTTGGCCGATGACGTCCAGTGTCCAAGCACGCGCAACCAACAAGTGTGAAATTGGGCGCATATTGCTGGGGAGGCATCTGGAGGTCTGACAGGAGCTGGACAGAGGCAAGACTTGAACCAAATGCATACAAAAAGAACGGTGCTGTCTATTTATTGCTCTGGGCTTATAGGCTTTGGGCCATATTTAAAGCGTTGTGTCAGCAGCTCAACGTTGCGCAACCGCAAAGTACTTAACTTTATGATGGTTGGTGGTCAAAAGGCGGAAGTGTTTACCGTACAATGAGGTCGTCAGAAGAACGCCCAAGTCTAAGCTGAATAAGTAAGTGCTAGCTACCAAGGTGTGTAGAAAAAATTTCATAATACCTATGTACGATATGTGGGGTTATGCCAATGTCTTGATGCAGTCCCAGATAAGTTGATGGAGCTGGGAAACTGCGAGTTCCAACAACAGTTCCGATGGTGACAATGACTAAATGTTTGTTTTCACAAAATAAAACAAGACAAAGCAAGTACACTGAAAGAAATGAGAATCATGAATTGCTTTCGTGGTACCCAAACAAATGATTTGTGTTTTGGAGGCTACAACAAATTTTTGCAAAGTAAAGTTGTAAGAAATTCAAAAAAATACAAAAGTTATTTTGATGGAATTTTCTAAAAAAATCGTTATTTTAGCATTATTTTCTTTGTTTTTTTTTTTTTTTTTTTTTGTATTTATTTTGCAAAATTATGAAAAATACATATATTTTTATGAATTGCAGGTTTCTTATTTTATGATCGCCAATCCAGCTTGTTTAGTTAGAGATGTCTTAGGAGTGTTAAGGAGTTCTGTCAATCAGGAGGCCATCATTTGGTCCGCATTTCTGTCGGTCTTCTTTTCGTTTTCTTTCAGTTCGGCGCTTGTTGGAGCAGATTTTTAAAACTTATTTTTTTAAGCCTTTTTATAGGATTTTCATTTGGGAGCCCTTTTGCCAGCCTATTACGATGTCTTTTTAGCCTTTCGTTGTAGCGGCTTGTGTGCTTATTTATCTGGAGTTCGACGGTCTCCAGTCTGAGGTCGTGGTGCAAGGTCGAATTCCTTACATACCATTCACACCCAGTAATAAGGCGTAAGGCCCTGTTCTGGAGTGTCTGACTACGTGAGCGACTCGAGCGAGCCGCCATACCCCAGATCTGGATAGCGTATCTCCAGGTTGGAACCACTACCTTTTTATATAAGGCTCTTTTGCATCGGAGAGGAAGACGGCTGCGGTGGTTCATGAGCCAGTTCATTTTAGACATCTTTATCCGGCAGTTTTTGACTGTGCTTTCTATATGTTTTCTGAAAGTCAGTCTGCTATCAAGGGTAACTCCTAAGTATTTAGCTTGTTTTTGTAGTTTTAGTGGTTGATTGTCTAACCAGACAGCAGGTGATGATTTTTTTCTTAGGGTATAAAGAACTGCCTGGCACTTAGTTGGATTCATGGAGATGTTCCACCTGTGAGCCCATCTCTCAAGTAGGTATAGGTACTCTTGAAAATTGCCAAGTCATCTGCGTATGTAGCTATCATTAGTTTTCCGTTCTTAACGGTTTCTGTGAGCTCCCTAGGTGTCGGGATATCCGCCGTGAATAAATTGTATAAAAGAGGGGCCAGGACGCTTCCCTGTGGTACGCCAGCTCTCATTTTCCTTTCCCTAGATATAGATTCTTTTATTTTAACATAAAATTTTCGGTCTTCTAGGTACTAGGTTTTTAATAGATGAAAAAAAGGAGCAGGAAGTATTTTTTTAATTTTAGACAGAAGACCAACTATCCAAACTCTGTCAAATGCTTGTTTGACGTCTACATATACTCCGTAGCAGTATTCCTTGTCGTCAAACGCCAGAAGGATGTGGTTCGTGACTCGGTGTATCTGCTCTATTGTGCCACGTCCTTCCCTGAATCCAAATTGATGATCAGGAAGTGTGTCGAAGTTTTCGGATATCCTTCTAGCAATCAGTCTTTCCCATACTTTAGACAGTGTGGGGAGGAGACTGATTGGTCTGTAAGATTCCGGGTCACTCTCCGCTTTGCCGGGTTTGCGAATCATAGTTATCCATGCAATCTTCCAGTGGGCAGGGAAATGTTGCGTCCTTAATATAGCATTGAATATCAATGTTATAAAAAGAAGAGCTTTAGTTGGCATGGCTCTCAGTGTAGCATGGCATATTCTGTCATGGCCTGGAGCCTTGGCATTTGGGAGCTTTTTAATTATGTTTTTAATTTCTTCAATCCGAATGGGTTTTATTGGAAGAGCCATTTGGAGTGGGTTGTTGAATTATTATTTTCTAAATTATAGGTTTTAAACTTATTTCAAATATGTGACGTCATATTAAATGGAATATGACGTATATGATTATGCCTGTAGAGAGACGCCTCTACCATGGTGTGAAGAAATTTATCTAGACATGTTCGTGCGTTTGTCTGAACGCCTTTATCTTGGAGACTATAAGAGCTAGGTTAACCAAGCTTGCTATTTGTACTTCTTGTATGTGTAGCCGGGTTATGAATACTTTTTTTTGGTTTCTGTCCAGCGTCTTCTATTTTATATACACTTTCGACTTGCATTAACTTAGTATACTCTTTGTACCTTAAGATACAGGGAATTCAGGGAATAACAAATTTCATTGAGATAAATTTTGGAAATACATATCTATAAAACAAAAGTTTATTTTTACATTTTTTATATTATAAGTTATTAGATTTATTTATTAATTTTTTTTTTAACAAGAATTAAAAATTATCGCTGTTGTTTGCTGTAGCTTTGCTTCTCTTTGCACTTCCGAATATAATATACTATATAGATTGAAAATTTTAATCCAAATATTAAGTACCCAAACTGCAAAAAGACCAATGTTAGTTCATATAAAAAAAAATTAATTAAAAAAAGAGTATACAAAAATATATACTTATAGTTATTGCAGAAATTATTAAAAGAACCCAGTGAAGTTGGATTATAACCATAGCCATAATTATGCAAAATACATGAAGACCTAGTTGAAGAGCTGTTAAGAGCAACCACCAGTACATTGATTGTAAATTTTTCTAAAAATTTAGCAAGTTCTCAGTTAATTATATAATTTATAAGGTTTTTGTTTTGGAAAACTTACTCTAAAGTTAGTATTATGGTGCAACAAATGACCAGAGCAGCAAATGCATACAAAGTAAAACTCTATAGCGATCCTAGCTCCATAAATTTCTAAGAAGTAAATAAATTAGATACATCAAAAAAGTTATTAATTATTTTTAGTAAATTACCTGTGAGTCTAAGACCATCCAATAGAGCTATCATCAAACATTCTGTTAAAACAATAAGAAAGCTCGAAAAAAAAAATATTGTATATGGAATATAGATGCTAAAATGAGCGCACATTCTGAAAGTATTCTCTTAGTTTTTCTCAAAGAATTTTGTACTTTTAATATGAACTGTCTTTTTCATACTGTTTAACGCAAGCGTATAATAATACGTGCTCTAATATACGAAATTTATCTCATTAGGCTTATATACGTACGATTATAGTGAATAGACTTTGTAATAAACAAAGTAATTAGGTTAATTAGGCACGCCCCGAGCCAGCAAAATAAAAGTGCGGGGTGGTCAACATATCCTGAGGTTGTCTCTTTTCTCCAATCGGTATAGGGAACGATTAAGAACGCACAGGCACGTATGGAACATGGCTCCATTCCCATCAGACGCTGAAGGAGGAAGCATTTTGATAACCTACTCGCCTGTCTTACACAGCTGACGTCACAATAACAATGAGTACAACAGCAACCTTACCTTAGAGCTCATCAACTGTAACCAAAAACATTACATCAAAAGTTGATATATTTTCTTTAATTATTTTTTATATATACCTATATTTTTTTTAATGGCCTTTTTATCGTCTGCATATAGCATTAATAAAGACTGAATTATAAAAGCTCTAGCTGTACCTTATACAAAAAACTGCCCCCTGCTATTCTTTGAAAATATTAAAAAATTGTTTGTTTTATTTTTTAAACATTGTTTCACCAATTTAATTTGATGCATATTTACACCATATAAAGTAGCGACAAAAAGACATATTTAAAAAAAAATTGGTCGTTGAAATATTTAAGAAAATTTCGTACTTTTTAAATGTTTCTAAAATATGAAATTTTCTTAATTTTTTTAAAGAAAATGTTTTGGTTAAAAACAAAAATATTTTTTAGAACCATTTTTGAAAGTTTTATTACAAAAATTGGTTTACAATTATTCAGTATTACTTACATTATAAACTACTTAAAAATAAAAACGCAAGCGCCACAGATACATTATAATAAACAAAATTAAATAATAAGTCAAAACATGTTTTTATACATTTTTTTTCACAAAATGTGTTCTTTAAGAAAATAATTAGCCATAAAAACAATTTAGATAAAAAAATAGTTTTAAAAATTTGTCGTAGCTTAGTCACAATTAAATAAAAACTAAAAAACTTGAGTTTTGAAGCACTATGCGTTATTGAAAAAAAATCGGTTTCTTTATTTATTTTTTATATAAAATTTTAAATATTTTAAACGTAATTTTTTGGTTTGTAGATAAGCGTAGCTTAGAGCTTCGGTAGAGCTGGCTCATAAGCCTGAGCCAATGAACAATATATGAACAACCAACGCACCTGATAGAATTTTTTTTTAAGTTTGTAACCCTGTTTAAAAATAAAGACTTATAAAATAATAAAAGATGGCAACATAAATAATATACATATATCGGCGAAAATAAGTGAAACGCGACACTTTTTTCTCGATCTCTTCGATGTTGATGAGTTTTACGTATGAGGTAGAGCTACTAGCCAAAAGTTAGCACGTCAAATTTTATTGCAATATTTCGATTATTTATGGAGTTATCGATAACTGAAAATTTGCTTTTGATTTTTAGACTTTTCTTTGACAAGCCAATATCTCCTAAACGAATAAAGATATTTACGCAAAATCCATGATTTTCATGATAAAAGATGGCGTACGTTAAAGCCGGGCGCGGACGACTTTGGGATACCCTGTACCACTGCTTGCAGTAAAATCCGGTAAATTGCTTACGAACACCAAAAGACATTTGATTGCCAAATTAGATTATGATACCTTCATAAACAACCAAAAACAGACGAATTTTTAATCAAAAACTTTTTTTCGACCGATCGGCCCTATGGGAGCTATATGATATAGTCAAACGATTTTGATCAAATTTGGTACAGTGTTGAACATCTCCAAAAAACTTCTGAATGCCAAATTTGGTTACAATATCTTTACAAATAAACGAAACACAACGAATTTTGTACAAAACACGATTTTTTGACCGATTGGTCCTATGGGAGCTATATGATATAGTCAACCGATTTGGATCAAATTTGGTATAGTGTTTGGGAACTCTAAAAATCTTCTTAATGCCACATTTGGTTACAATATCTTCACAAACAAACGAAACACAACGGATTTTGTACAAAAAACAAATTTTCGACCGATCGATCCTATGGGACCTATATGATATAGTCTACCGATTTTGATAAAATTTGGTACAGTGCTGGGGGTTTCTAAAAAAATACCGATTGCCAAATTTGGTTATGATATCTTCATAAACAAACGAATTATCCATCTAAAACTTTTGCTTTTTTTCGAGGTTCTCTGAAACACCCCTATGGGAGCTATATAATGTAGTCCCGATATCAAAAAAATAAAATAAACTTGTCTCCTATGGATTAATAAGGGATCTTATCTGAAAGTTTGGTTGCTCTAGCTCTTACCATCTCTGATTGTTTTTATTTTTTTTTTAAATTTTTTTTAAGATCTTTAATCTTAGTTCAAAATTTTTTTTTATCAAATTTTAGAAATTTCGCTTTTATGTTACTACAAGAGAATTAACAAGAAGAGTTTTTTGAGCACACAGCCACTAAATATCGTAGATGGGACTAAGAAAATCCCAAACATCTGTTGGATAACATAACAAAAAGAAACAGATTAGGGTTACGCTGATGAGCCAAAGACATAAAATTCATAAATAGAGTTTTAAGGGGAGTACTGGGAACCCAACTAAGTTCATAAAGTGAAAAAAGCAAGAAAGGAAAATTTAAGGGTCTTGGGATTTCCTATAATATAAGAGATGTAAAAACGAAAAAAAAATACGACTAAGCTTAAAAAATAGCTCGGAAACTGTAGGAGTGCATTCGATTGAAACATCCTTAACGAAAAAAAACGACTCCCAGGCTGAGTACCATATCTTCTTTGATCGTTATTTTTTTCAGTGTATTATTAATAAAATAGAGACAAAGGCAGCATTTTATAATTGTTGTTTGTGGGAGCTATTTCATATTTTTTACCCATGGACATTACAAGATTTATATCTGTCGACTGCATTTACTCTTCGTTAAGCTGAAACTCACAAATTAAAGACATGATAATAGATGTTTTTGTAAACCTTGGAAGCTACAACTAGTCGTAATGCAGCTACTAAATGTATTCTTTTGCATTTGTTAATTGCAGAATATGTGACAAAAGGTGTCTTTAGTTTTTGTACTTATAATGAGTTGCTTCTCGCCAAGAGAGTAAATAGGTCCGTAGGCATCCTAGGCTGCTGTGGGATGCGTGCACTGAGTGTCAGGGATCCTTGGCTAGTCGGCTAAAAAATTTTTGCAAAAAAAAATGAGTGCAATATTATGAGCACCGAATTACAGAGTTGTATTTAAGGAATTTTTATGTCTGTAGAGACACCCCTAAAAGTTACCTGCAACATGGTCTGAAAAAATTTATCTAGACATATTCGTTCGTTTGTCTGAACGCCTTTATCTTGTAGACTATAGGAGCTAGGGTAACCAAGCTTGACATTTGTACTTCTTGTATGTGTAGCCGGGTTATGAATACTTTTTTTTGGTTTCTGTCCAGCGTCTTCTATTTTATATACACTTTCGACTTGCATTAACTTAGTATACTCTTTGTACCTTAAGATACAGGGTACAAACTGCAGTGGCGAATTCAGGGAATAACAAAGTGCATATCAATGAGATACATTTTGGAAATATCTATAAAACAAAAGTTTATTTGTACATTTTTATACCCTGTACCTATAGGTACAAAGGGTATACTAGGTTTGTGCAATGTATGTAACGGACAGAAGGAGGCGTGGCAGACCCCAAGTCCTTTATACCAAAATGCTTATCATAACCTCGGGTAGCGATTGAGCCATGTCCGTCCGTCCGTCCGTCCGTCTGTCCGTCCGTATGAACGCCTAGATCTCGGAGACTATAAGAGCTAGAGACACAAAACTTTACCAGCTGGTGCGCATATTTCCTAAGCAGATGAAGTTTGTTGAATCATGTCAATATTTTCCCCCGTTCCTCCGCAGTAGAGTTTCGCGGTTTTTAGCCACACCGTTAAGTATTTTCACCTGAAATTTAACAGAGCGATGCGTTGTAGCTACATGCATCTATGTGTAAAAAATGAACAAAATCGGACAAATACAACAGAAGTTATAGTCAAAAATGTGCAAATTTCACCACCCCTTGCCAATAAACTGCGTCAATATTTGACTCTACGCAATTATGGCTACAACTGACCTAGAATCACAATTTTTGGTAAGCTCATTCATGTGGCTCTAATGAACAAATCCACATCCAAATTTTATCGATGCGGTCCCCCCACCCCCCGCAATCCATTTACCGTGTTTTCTCCCACATCCCTCAACATACCTACTTGAAACTTACCCCGTATACTTTTAATAAATTCTTTGTTGTAACATTCGAGTTTCATCAAAATGGGTAAAAATTTAGGGAACTTATAGGTATAAATATCGATTTTCACCAAAAAAAAATAAATTCCAATTGGAAAGTTCTTAGATGGAATATGCAGGAAACATTTTTTTGACACAAAAGGTACAGGGTATTCCACTGTCGGGCACCGCCTCGACTGTACCACATTTTTTATATTATAAGTTATTAGACGTATTTATTAATTTTTTTTTCAACAAGAATTAAAAATTATCGCTGTTGTTTGCTGTAGCTTTGCTTCTCTTTGCACTTCCGAATATAATATACTATATAGATTGAAAATTTTAATCCAAATATTAAGTACCCAAACTGCAAAAAGACCAATGTTAGTTAATGTAAAAAAAAATTAATTAAAAAAAGAGTATACAAAAATATATACTTATAATTATTGCAGAAATTATTAAAATAGCCCAGTGAACTTGCATTATAGCCATAATTACGTAAAATACATCGAGACCTAGTAGAAAAGCTGTGAAGAGCAACCACCAATACATTGATTGTAAATTTTTCTAAAAATGTTGCAAATTCTCAGTTAATTATATAATTTATAAGGTTTTTGTTTTGGAAAACTTACTCTAAAGTTAGTATTATGGTGCAACAAATGACCTGAGCAGCAGATGCATACAAAGGAAAACTCTATAACGAACCTAGCTCCATAAATTTCTAAGTAGTAAATAAATTAGATACATTAAAAAAGTTATTAATTATTTTTAATAAATTACCTGTGGAGTAATGATGATACAATAGAGCTATCATGCAACATTCTGTTAAAACAATAGCAAAACTCGAAAAAAAAAATATTGTATATACTGTACGGATAATAAAATTAGCACACATTCTGAAAGTGTTCTCTTAATTTTTCTCAAAAAATTCAGAACTTTTAATATGAACTGTCCTTTTCATACTGTTTAACGCAAGCGCATAATAATACGTGCTCTAATATACGAAATTTATCTCATTAGGCTTATTATATACGATTATAGAGGTAATAAACAAAGTAAATAGGTTAATTAGGCACGCCCCTAGACAGCAAAATAAAAGATAAATTTTGGAAATATCTATAAAACAAAAGTTTATTTTTACATTTTTTATATTATAAATTATTAGATTATTTGTTAATTTAAATTTAAAATTTTACCGCTGAAAGTATTTCTTAATATCTTTGGCTTTTTAAGAACAAATAACTTGAAAATTAAATGTAATTAATATAATAAAAGCATTTTATTAATTTTTTTATTAAAAAGAATTAAGAATTATCGCTGTTGTTTGCTGTAGTTCTGCTTCTCTTTGCACTTCCGAATATAATATACTATATAGATTCAAAATTTTAATCCAAATATTAAGTACCCAAACTGCAAAAAGACCAATGTTAGTTAATGTAAAAAAAATTAATTTTTAAAAGAGTAAAAAAAAATATATACATACTTATAGTTATTGCAGCAATTATTGAAAGAACCCAGTGAACATGCATTGTAGTCATAATTATGCAAATTACATTAAGAACTAGTAGAAGAGCTGTTAAAAGCAACCACCAGTACATTGATTGTAAATTTTTCTAAAAATTTTCCAAATTCTCAGTTAATTATATATCTTATAAGGTTTTTGTTTTGGAAAACTTACTCTAAAGTTAGTATTGTGTTGCAACAAATGACCAGAGCAGCAGATGCATACAAAGAAAAAATCTATAACGACCCTACCCCCTAAATTTTAAGTAGTAAATAAATTAGACACATTAATTATTTTTAATAAATTACCTGTGGAGTCATGAAAATTCGATATAGCTATCATGAAACATTCTGTTAAAATAATAACAAAGCTCGAAAAAAAAAAATATTGTATATGCTATACAAATGCTAAAACGAGCGCACATTCTTAAAGTGTTCTCTTAGTTTTTCTCAAAGAATTGTGTACTCTTAATATGAACTGTCTTTTTCATACTGTTTAACGCAAGCGTATAATAATACGTGCTCTAATATACGAAATTTATCTCATTAGGCTTATTATGTACGATTATAGTGAATAGACTTTGTAATAAACAAAGTAATTAGGTTAATTAGGCACGCCCCGACACAGCAAAATAAAAGTGCTGGGTGGTTATCATCATATCTCGCTTAGTGTGTTTTCTGACTCAACATGTCCTGAGGTTCGACTCAGAAACCTGGCTCCATTCGCATAAGGCGCTGAAGAATTAAGCATTTTGATCCTACACATCTGACGTCACAATAACAACGACTATAACAGCAACCTTAACTTAGAACTCCTCAGCTGCAACCAAAAACATTATATAAAGAGTTTATATATTTTTTTAATTATTTATATATATATATATTTTTTTTATATAAGCCCAGCAATTTAGCTTTTTAATGAATTGCCACGCATAAAATGACATTAACACTTTTTTTTTTAAAAGTGGGAGATCACTTTTGATTTTAATATGAAAAACTAATATTGATAAAAAATTAAAAAAAAAAAAATCTTAAATATAAATAAAATTATTTTTTTTTTTAATTTAATATTTTATCTATTATGGAAAAATCGCGTCAATATCTTTATCCGTTTAGAAAATATGGCTTGTCAAGAATAGCCTAAAAATCAAAAATCCAATTTTCAGTTATCGATAACTCGATAAATAATCAGAATTTTGCAATAAAATTTGACGTGGTTACTATTGGCTTGTAGCTCTAACAAATATGTAAAAATCATCAGTGGCCCGCTTCACTTATTTTCGCCGATATAATAAAATTGAAAAATAAGTTAAAACATGTTTTTATAAATCAAGACGGAAAGTTTAAAAACTAAAGTTTACATACAAAAATTTTTTTAAAAATTTTTTGGTTAATAAAGACAAAAAGAACTTTTTGGCAAGTTAGATTAAACAAAAAATTAACTAAGCCGTAACGGGTTAAATTTAAAAAATTTAGTTTTTGAAATTTTTTTTTTAAGCAAGTGTATTGATAAAAAAATAATTTTTTTTAGGATCTTATTGTCAACTCATATTAAAAAAATTTGTTTACAAATATTCAGTAGTTTAAACACAAAGAAAAGAGCTTACTGCCAGCATGGATTAAACAAAAAAAATTTTTTTTTTAAATATTTAGACACAATTAAATAAAAAGTAAAGAACTCTTTTTTAATAAATTGAGCCGTAGCACGTTAAGTTTAAAAACTGAAATTATTCGAAATTTTTTTTTAAAAATATAAAAGGCCATATTAACAATTTAGATAAAAGAAATAGGTTTAATAATTTGTAGTAGTTAAGGCACAATTAAATAAAAAGTAAAACCTTAAGTATTGAAACAAAATTGGTTCCTTAATTTAAGTTTTTAATAAGAAATGTTAAATATTTTAAAAGTTATTGTTTTAAAGAAAAGGAGCGTGAAAGCTTTATACAAAATATGAAAGACAAACGAACCTGTTTATATATTTTCAAAGTTTGCAGCTCATAAATATCTATATAGTTTTATATATTAAAAATATTTAAAAGTATATTCTACCTGTAATTAAATATATATAATTGTGCAGCATTTCTGAGTTGTACAATTTATGGCAGCAGGTTTAACGAGTAACCTTATGCAGAAAGTTGAATACGATTCTGCAAACGAACACAATAAAAATTCAATTAAAAAAAAAATTAAATAAATTAACTTAATTAAACAATTAGAGAGTCGGTTGCTACTAAAATTAATTTGCTCAAATTGTTTATGTCACTTAAAATGCAATTCTTTTTGCTTTTTTTTTGTTTTAATTTGTTGGTGTTAACAATTGGCTTAAACAAGGCAGCTTTTAAAGCTTTCGCTCTCAAAGCTTTGCTCGTTTGCACTTAACAGCTGCTCACACATACACAGGTAAATGCAAACAACGTTGCACAGTGGAATGATCTGGCTTATTTTGGTAACAAAAATTCTAAGCTGAAAACTACAAACAATTTTTTTTTTATATACAGAAATAGGTTTGGAAAATTCCGAAAAACTTTTTTATTCCGAACAGTCAGATTTAAAAAATTTTAAACGATTTTTTTTTTTTTTTTGCAAAATCGCATATAAATAAAATTAGAGTGGCTTGAAGCAATATACTCAGCAGAATTTGCAGTGTTTCCGGCTACTAGGTACATTAAAAATGACTTTAGATTTTCTAAAGTTGGCGATACTATTTGGTCGCATACCAATAAATATGGAAAGTCTGGACTATTATGCAAATGTGCTAGCGAGTTGGTTGACTTTAAAAGCGGGAAAGCTAAGATTTGAAAGGTGTCATTCAACGGTTAGTTAGTGAATTTGTTCTTTCGAAATAGTTTTTCGACAACAAACCGATTAAACAAGTCAAAATTTTTATGTGAAATTTTTGATAAGCTGTTTTGAAGCAATTAATTTGTTAGATCGATTTTAAAATTATTAAAATATTTCTCTATGAATTTGTTCTTTCGAAATATATTCAAAACCAACCATGTATATAACGTAAAATTTTTATCTCAAAATTTAAAATATGTTTTATGTTTATTGACTGTAGATATTAATCTAATGCTTAAACAAGTTTTGCCTTAAAAAAAGTGGATGGTTAAAATAGGCAATAATAGATCATTTTGATAACTTTTTCATATATAGTTCCCATAGTTTCAAACTGACTTTTGTGCTAAATAGGGATAGTAACTTAATAATACATGATATAATAATTTAATACAATAAATTAGTCGTAAATCGCAAAATTCTATTTAATTGTAAGAATGCCAATAGTAAAGCACTGGAGAAAGTAAAAGACTAGATTAAAATGCTTATCTTATAAAAAAATGGAATGCTTTTAGTTTTTTTTTTTTTTTTATTTTTTATTATTAGTTTGTATATTAATATACTCTAAGTAAGACGGAAATTAATTAATTTTTTTTAAACTTTTCCACTTTGTTTTGTTGTGTACTAGCTAAACATACCCCTCATGCTTTTGGTGATAAAATATCTCTTAAAGTTTTGCTGAAAATATAAGAAATTCGTGTAGGAATACATTTTTAGCAAAGAAACATCACATTTAAATATTTCAAGATTCGTTTCGCAATTAGTCTGAAATTTGTTTCTTCAATGTGGTACTTATTTTGAACCAAATCTTTGAGAACCCTCGCTCGCTGAAAAAATCAATGAGTGTTGATTTTGTTAAGAAACTCATCAAAGGAACTACATTTCTATAAGCACAAGTTGCTAGAATTTTTTTTTCCAATTTATACCGCACTTTACGGGCCCACACGAAATTTTGTATTCATTTCCTCATCTTTTCTGTCCCAATCCCAACTCTAGTACGTTGATCGTCTTCTTGCAACATTTGCAAAACTTGTAAATATTTTGCCAGCTGTTTTAGCTCAACAGACCACTGTGCGTGGCCAGCTCGCAGTCAGCAGTCAGCAGGCGCCGTCGCCGCGCACTCACTCATGAGCCAGCCAAAAGACGTCAGCCGCGCATGCGACTATTTCAGTCTCGACCAGCGTGCGGCTTTGACGTGTTTCGCGTCTCTCGGTTTCAAGAAGTAAGGTTACGTTTGTTTCGGTCTTTGTGTTCTTCACCGAGAGAATTCGTGTTGTGTGGTGCGGCTGATTGTGTGTGCCTGTGTGTGTATATTTTTGTTTGCGTTTTGTTTTTATTTGTTCGGACAGCCAGCGGCGCTTTTGTTAAGTCCCCAGCGACGACGACTGGACTGGGTCTTATGCACAAGCACCAAGCGTATCTACCATATTCTTTAGTATTCTATTTTATTTCATAATAAATATTTCACGATAAACACAACACAAGGCAAGAATATAAAAAAAAATTAAGTGTGTGGTTCGAGAGCCACATTTGTGTGTGTGGAAATTCAAATTTCGTGTTATTAATTATATAAATTATTTTTTAATTTGTTTGCTTTTGACTAATTAGGCAAAGCTATATATTTTGGTGGCAAACGTAAACATGCAGCAAGCGCAAATGTGGCGCGCCCTTAGTTTGGCGTTTTTATTTTGTGGATTAGCCTATGCCAAAGGTAAGTCCATATTTTATACATAATATACGCTATATACTAAGTCCGGAGTGTGTGTGTGAATGTTTTTTTAAATGCAAAAAAGCTTTGCGAAAAAAAGCTAAATGCAGTCCAAGCTCCGACAAATACACATACAGAAAAAAAAACTTAAAGCTACTATGATGTCATTTTGTGCGCAATGGAATACGTAAAGTTTTTTCAATATACCGCAAAAGTGACCTCGTTTTCGCTTGAACAACGCTCTGCAGTTCATTTTTTTTTTTTCAAATTATGGATATACTCTTTACGCATAGTGTTAAAGGGTTTATAGATTTATACAATAAGCAGTAGTACCGAAATTATAGGCGTTGATATAAACTACTGGATCACCAAGATACAAAGAGTTTGGAAGACCAAATTCTACCAATAATTATGCCGATTCCCGGGCCTATTGTTTAGGAAAGTTTAAATGGGTTGCTTCCCACGAGATTACCCATAGGCCTTTCGGACCTTTGTGAAACTTCGTGTGTAGTTTGAAATGAGAGAGGATTTGGAATAGTAGGATTGTGGCATAAACAATCTACCTTGCTTTTTTCACTTTAACCATCTTTAACCATCTTTCGGAATCGCTTAAAAGAGGCCAGTGACAACGTCTTTCAAACAGACCAGGGCCTTATGAAGCGGTTTTCCAAAATACTGGGAGCGTTTTCGAGGAAGCGTAAGTCTTGGATACTTTTTAGCTCCTTTTTTAGCACTACTATGACATAGCAGGCCATAGTCATGGCCTGTCAGCAGCGGAGCAGAAACGGGGGAATTTCTCCAAGGCCCCCCTTCAAGAATTGAGCCTGCGTATTTGTTGCTATAAATTTCTATTTTCTACCAAGTATAAAAACTCAGGAGTCTCATAATTTTAAAATGATGCATTAATCGATTTTGTAATTTTCCATTCCAAAATGTTGTTTAAATTGTAAAATTAAAATTCAAACGCTAGGTCCTACTTTATTCTCGATGGCCCTGGCGACAAGCTTCCTTGCCAAAATCTTGCCTACGGTGTAGTGCCCCATTTAGAGTCTAATTCTCCTGATCCGATTTCTGCTCTTTTAACAACTGCCGAACAGGCCTGATGTGAGATGGTGACGTGTGCTCATTACCACTGGACCCAAAGATCTCTTAAGGGGCCGTAAATTTGAAAGAAACCTTAAACATTACCTTTTTTTTGGAAAAATGGAGTGAGCTTAAGGTCCTTCGTTAGTCAACACCAGCTCTTTAATTTTCTCATGACAGCTCTGATTATGAAAATAAACAAGATCGAATCAATCCAAATTTAGAGTCAAGAACATACTAATTTTAGCCCCTTTCGCCTATAAGCTACTTCAACTACATATCTACATATCTTTGGTCACAAGACCCTAAATTTTGAGTCGAAACCAATATATTGATTTGCCATGTTTCCATAATTGCGATTAAAAAATGTAGTCTAAACAGGTTTGGCCTGTAAACTACTTTTAAACTGAAGTTATAGACATTGTTAAATTTGCAGCCTCATGTGAGCCTAATAAGCAAAACAATGCTGCCTTTTTGTCACAACAAATCCATTGGTGTGCCTTAAAAAGCTTTTACGACTAATGAGCTACAAAAAATCGGTTTAAAATTGGGAAAGTTATGGGTGTAAATTTTCATAAAAAATAAATATCTGGCAAATCTGCCCATGGCTCTCTTTATCGAAAGAATGTCTCGGATACGTCATAAACTAAACTATGAAAAGAGAAGTAGACGTAAAGTATGATCAATTTATAAGTTTTTGGGTAAGTGCATTAGCCAGAGGTGGCAGATATTGAAGTTAACATATAGTACATAGACCAAATAAGACTGCTTGGGATCAGATCGAACTAAGTAAAGTTGCCATTGGCCTGGGCATCCAGGAAAAGGGGTCTGTGATGGGGACACCTGAAATACATGAGTTTCATGAATATAAAGTTATTACTGTCAGAAATCGCACTGTTAACGAAATTGAGGTTGATATAAACCTGCTTCAATGCTTAAGTGCATTAGCCAGAGGTGGCAGATATTGAAGTTAACATATAGTACATAGACCAAATAAGACTGCTTGGGATCAAATCGAACAAAGTAAAGTTGCCATTGGCCTGGGCATCCAGGAAAAGGGGTCTGTGTTGGGGACACCTGAAATATATGAGTTTCATGAATATAAAGTTATTACTGTCAGAAATCGCACTGTTAACGAAATTGAGATTGATACAAACCTGCTTCAGTGTATGCTACTGTCGTCACCTTCACCCTCGACTCAACCACATTTGCTTAGTTACGGGGGTGTGCTTAACGCTTTGTGAGCCTTGTAAGCTTAATTAAAACGAATGACTTAAGCAACAAACTTGAATTTGTGAACAGCAACAAAGTTTTCTATTTTATGATTTAGCGTGGGTTGCGCTTGATTTCATTCGATTGTACTAAATTTAGCAAGTTGTTTTTCTTTTTTTCTCCAAATATGTAATGCCTTATACCATACCATACCATAATAAACAGCAGTAGGCAGAAACTTTGTTAAAGTCTTACATTAGTCATTAACTGCCGGCCAAGTTGCCTTAAGCAGCAAGCCAACAAAAAGCGGCTAAAAACAAAAGCCAATCCGCGACAAGACACCTACACACAAACAACAACAACATACAGAGGTAACATGACACGCTGGAAAAAAAAAAATGAAAAAGGGTAAAAAATTAAAAAAAAAAAAAAAAACAGTTCCCTGCATGGGCTCAGATACTATCTAAGCATAAAAATGAGTAATTCTTTTTTTTTTTTCTTTGTTATTACTACATACTTATATATATGGGCTGTTTATTAAAAGGCAATCATGTGGTCAAACAAGTAGCAGCAGTAAAAAAAAAAATGATATGACATTGACTTTATATATACTATATAAGTATAAGCTGTCTTATATAGCATACATATGTATATACCTATATAAGACATCAGTTTCAAGTGCAAAAATTCTACAAAAATAAAGCGGCTAAGAGGAGTCGCAGTGTAGGCGAACCTGTTAAACATGCCAAGCAGACGAAATATTTATAAATACTAAACTCTCTATAGATGGGCGTTAAAATTCAAAGTCAGAGACAGCTGACGATTGATTGTAAGCTCTTTTAAATACAGGCTTATATACGACTAGTGCTCTCATATGTTGCTGCACTTGCAAAAGTATTTACATAACAGCTGTCAGACAGCTATAATTTACATCTGTGGGTGTGTAACTGTGTGTGTGTGTGTGCATCTGTGTGTATTTGTCTCCTTGTGTATCTTTGTAGACAGTCTCAAGCATCGCAACGCCGTTTCTTTGCGCCATTCCAAACACTTTTGCTTAAGAACCCAACCAACAACCAACGACCAAAAAGTTGAAAGCCAAATTACTAGCTGTCTGCGGGGCGTTTTAAAGTTTTACTTTGTAGCTTTGAAAATTATACGAAATTTCTTGGGAATGAATGTTGCAACCGAATAAAAGTAAAAGTTTTTTTTTTTTTTCCTCGTCGTTTTGGTTTTGGCTAGAAAGTTGTTGCGCTTTTGTCTTAAGGCATAACACAAATGACTCTAAACTGCCCTTTCTTTTGTCTGGCACATTAGGGTGTCTCCTACAAAAATACTAAAAAAATAAAACAATTCTTTCATCTTTAAGCAGTAGTTTGTGGAGCCACCTAGTGTTTTAATGATCTTTCTTCATCAGTTTCTAAATCATAGGTACTTGGTGGTTCTAGCAAAACTACATCCCTTCCCTTCTAGTTAGCTAGCATTCCCTTGCCACCTTTGTTTCGCGAACGCCTCTTCCGCTGCTTTCTACCAAAAGGAAGCAACAATAGTATTATCTTATTGTTTCACACGATCAAATGGCTCTGGCTCTGGTACCACTCAGTAGAAATCATAATAAATGAATTAATCTGTCGAGTGACCAGTTGGGAAGTTTAGGAGTAGAAATTCAAATAAAACAACAACATTGGGTGATATCAAATAATTCTGGTCTTATTTTGAAACTACATAGACGAATCCTAAGCGCACAAATTTTTTGCGAAGAATTTAAGCTACCCTCGCCATAGAGCCAAAACACGGGCTTCTTTAGAGTTTCTTGAGTCCGATGGCAATTCTTTAGTGACTTTAACCAATTTTTCCAGCACACAATTAGCGAACTTAGAGCTTTATTTATTATTGTACGGCTTTAAGCGCAATCTTAGTTCCAATCTCTGGTGATGCTCAATTCAGCTGATCGGCGCCGAATCGACGTTACTGTATCTACTGCGATATTGGCCTCTAAGGCGGCTATGTTTTCCTCATTTCGTAAAAATTTTTGTCTGGTTGATGATTTAAGGTCCAAACATAAATCATTGCTAACTCTGGCAGCTTCTAAAACATAAGAATTGAAAAAACTTTCTTTGCTAACTGGTCACCCTATACACTACACTACTTAACATGCTTGCACTTTACAAAATATTTTAAAGAACTGTTCACTGGTTGGATAGAGCGATACCAAACTTACATGGGAAACACACGTTTAATGCTTCGTAGGGTGTCTTCCTGACTGCATTCAAATTTATTCTACTCAAATGTAGTGTATGAATAAACTATACAAGTTCAAGAGAGCGAGTTGGCGTACACGCTCTCAGTGAATGCATGTGTGTGATTTCTTTCTCACCTGTGCACAACAAATAAAATTAAGAGTAAAGAGAGTAATTCTTATGATTTGGACATTTACTATAGTTAGCACTCCAAAATAAAGCTCTACGCCAAATAGCAGATGCTCCTTGGTATGTTAGGAATAGGAATCTACATAAAGACCTTAACATAAGTTTCAATTTCATAGATGACACCATAAACAATCTGAGCGGCAGGTATGAGAGTAGATTGGAAACTCTTCCAAATTCGTTGGCCTGTGCTCTTGCCGGTCATAGACCAAGGCGAAGGCTAAAAAGACTACACCATTCGGAAAAGGACCGAAAAGTTCAGTAAAAATTTTAAATTTAACTTTTAGAGAAACCATTGAAATGTTTCTCATTTTTGTAAATCATGTAAATAATTTTTGTTAGTTTATTGTAGTTAATTTTGTAAAATAATCTGCTTTAGACTTAATATCATTCATAACACCAGACTTGAATGTGTAGCGATTAACTTTGTAATTTACCTATTGGATTATAGCCTTAGTATTAAGTAAGCTGATTGGCAATAAAAAAAAAACTTTTTTTGTAATTCTAACTTTAAAAAAAAATAAAAGTTTTTCGTAATTTCAAAATTTTACTACGGTACTTTTTTTCTTTAATTCTAACTTAATTCTAAATATGCTATCTTATTCATACATTAATTCTACCTCTTTCGCGCTTTCAGAATTTTTAATTACTCTGCCAATCTAATTTTTTCAAATGTTTTCTTTCTGTGTTAGCTGCACATTAAAACATTGTACTTGGAATTCGCTGTACAGTGTCTGGTTGAATGCCAATACAGCCACAACATTAACTTACATTCACTCAAAAGAGTACAGTAAAACATGAATGGGTTTTCAGTGTGAATGATTTATTTGCTGTTATGAGTGCATTCATGAAAATTTCTAGCTATTTATTTAAGTCAACGCTGTGCATGAGAAGGCTCAAAAATGGTATTTAACTTTTTGATTATACCCTAATGCATGCACCTGAGGAAGACAGCACTTTAACAACTCAATCTAAGCAGCATGTGCATTCAAGCATATGCACGCAAGCAAAGGACAGCAACAACAACAATGACGACACCACTCACAGGCAAAATTTTAGAACAGCTGTCATTACGCTTCTGCCAATCGGTAATTGTTAAAGAGAGACAGCAGCAACAGCTGTCTGACGCAATGCAGCAGCTGATGCAAATGAGAGCAGACAGCAATAACAACAATAACAACAAATACTCTCGCATCTCCTTTCATGGTTTTTCTCTTTTCTGGACTAATTTTTATATTTGAGGTTTTATTTGTTGATTTCGGTAACAATTTTTAAGATAAAAAACTTGGCATACAAGTTTCACCTCAAAAATGTTTTTTTTTTTCCTTTTTTAGAGAAAGAGCAAAGATCAGCGTACCACAGCTGTAAATTTGAAACTGTAGTGAATAGATACCCATTGATTAATAAGAAAAAAAAATAATAAGCAGCCGCATTGTAATAAATATCTTACGAACCACAATAGTAATACAGCAACCATTTTTATATAATAGTTTTGGCTTCAAATAGGCGCGGGTTCATGAAGTGAGCTATAAGATTTGAAGCCCAGATATTGTGGTCAAACTGAAAAAAATACGAATGCCCATGGAAGCGAAAGTATGTCGCTATTAGGGCTGGAATTAGGAGTGATTTTATCTGCAAGGTTTATTGGTTACCTTGGTTACCAAAGTATTGCCCAACCTTTTTACAAATTTTTGTCATCTTTCCGACAAAGCGTGAATTCCACTAAGAAAGAATTTCTTCAATCATCTCTTGGAAGTTTTCTACTTTTAGTCTGCTCTGACAAGCCGTGCATCATGGGAAGAATTGCCAATCAGTTGTATAAGTAAAATGTGGCTTGGTACAAATCCAAGGGTGACTGTGAGGCTTTAAAATGTTCAATATTTTCAACAGGTTGCGCCAGAAAACAACCGGAGAATAAAGTCTAGACACACCAACGATTTGTTTTTTAGAGCCCTGACTGCGCTACATACTCGTATAAGAGCATTCATGAGATCCGCATGAATGCATGCAAAACAGCAAATGAATCATTCACTTTATAAACAAAAAACTATTTTGAGTGAGTGTAAGTGAATTTTGTCTTTCTGGCTGCAAGTAGTGTAACCCTTCAGCCGGACTGCGTACGAGAAATTGCGATTACAATGTTTTGGTGCACAGTGCACTCACTGTACAGTAAAAAAAGGTTTGAAAATATGAGGCTGTGAGAGTAATTGCATAAAACTTATGAGAAAGCGAGAGTATTGAAAAAGATAGAATAAAGTGTGAATGAGATACCAAAATGTCGTATGACACATAAGCTTCTCTCATTTACACTTTTCACATAATTTTATTTGGTATATAAATTTGAGTACAGTAAATTTGAGCAAGAAATGAATGCAGTCATTAACTTTAGCACATGTACAAACAAAGCAGTTTTGTGTTTGAACTTTGGAATTGACTAAAGCTTTAGTTGTTATATTATATACTATAAAAACTTGAGAATTATTAACAATTTCATGCATTTGCGTTACCTTGTGGGAGCTGTTGCTTGAGTACCAAGATATTTTTTATGTACTTGCCTCTGTCGTTTTGGCGCAACATGTATATAAATTATTTAAAATCAGCATATAATCAGCATATAATAAATTGAACATGATGTCATATTGGCTGCCTTAGAACCCAAAGATCTTTGTAGAATTGCACAGATGAGCGCGCATGGGGCGCGTGTGCCCAAGGTAAAGGCAAACTGACAAATCATCGAACTGTGATTAACTCGTTTAATTGCTGTTGCTGTGCTGGACGCTGCTACGTCATCGATGAGGTAAAAAAACGCATGCGTAACCTTGTTGTTGTTTTGTGGAGATGGCTGTGGCTGTGGCAGTTGCAATGCCTGAGAGCGCATAATTTTATTTATGGTCTGAACGATTGACTTAGCCAACAAAAGTTGCCATAAAGAGGAACCCAGCATATCACATAAATTTTATGCGGCTTTAAATAGTTATAAATCTTGTAGTCAACTATGCCATTTAAATAAAATACGACGCAGTGACAAGAGCAACAACAATGATAACTAAGTATTGTAGCCACGGACGGAGCTAGTAGACACATTAAGGTAACAAAAGCAACAATAACATTGACAACAACAACAACAACAACCACAACGACGACAGTTTGTGAGGGTGCAGCAGGCTGCATGATGGCGGCGTGTGTTGCTTCTAATGCGGTGCAGCACAACATAAACTTGCAACAATAATGATCAGTGCTTTGACAAGCGACAGCAACTCATGTACCACTCGCCACAGACTTGCCTAAAAGGACAAACGAAATAATAAAGAAATTGTGCGCAAAAACATTGCCAACCTCCAAGCAGTCAGTGGTAGTAGTGGTGGTGGTGGCGATGGTAGTGAAGTCGCGACGTGGTTGCATCCACATCCATAGCCGCAACTTGGCCGACACATTATGCCAAGAGGCAAGCAGCAGCAGCAGCAGCAGCAGCAGCAGGCAGACAGTCCAGTTCAACAAACAGCTGCGGCAGTACTGAAAAGAGGGGCCCATCTATGACGATGACCACAGCAGCAGCGGCAGCAGCAGGCATGGCGACGATGATGATGAAGTTGATGCCACACAAGGCAAATAAACCGCTTGCTGTTGCAGCATTGAGAGCTTGCGCTGAAATGGGTATTGTATGCACTAAGCGAAAAGGGGTGCACTAAAAGCAACTGCAAACGATTAAATATAAAAAGCAACTAGGACAATATAAGTTGTTCAGAATGAATGTGCCTTTCTTTTGGCAACCCACATGGGTTTAGTCAATTTACTTAAACCTCATTAGAAGCGCAGCAGGCGCGGATTCAGGATTTGGTCATAGGGGGGGTGTTTTTCTTCGAAAAAAAACTGTCTACACATTTTTCCAACTATGGTGGCGGGAGGTTCGGACCCGAAAACCCCCCCTTGGATTACCATCTCCTTTCGATAACATCCTTTTCGAAAGGTTTGTATCAGTAGTCTGTTTAGGCAGGTGTTCATAATAAGTTGCGTTTAAATCAAATCCCAAATATTTTTGGGATGTCTTTTAAAATCAATATTGAAAAACAAGTGTCTAGAAGATATTTTTTTTAGAGTCGTAATAAAAAGTTAAACTCATAATAAAATTTTTTACACACTCAAAAATTGCATTCGTCAAATTCGTCTATCTACTCTAGCGTAAGGGGACACTACTGTTTTTTTTTTTTTTTTTTTTTTAAATTTCATATAATTTTTTACTCAAATCCAAAACCACATTGAACAGTTTTATAATATGAGCTATTTCAAGATTTTAAAAATTCTTAAACAAATTTGAGCACCGCCGATTTCTCTCAGTGTAGTCGCACTGCCAGCGACTTGCTTTGCTTTAGATTTTTGCCTTATGTGTGCGAAAAATGCCAATTTTAGAGCAACTCAAAGAAACGTATATGTATGTGTGTGTGTATTTGTGTATTTGTGTGAAAAATTGCCCGTCTAGACAAGCTTTGGCCATGGCAACAACAAATACATACAACTGCACCTACAACAATTGAAGCCTTTTCCAAAGCTAATAAAATCGAGCCGCCGCCAAAGTGGAATGGAGCGCGCCCCATTGATGCTGAACTGCGCCATGTCGCATCCTTTGCACCGCTCGTGTCTTTTACATGTGCCTCTGAACTCTTAAGGTCGGCTATAAGGTTCTGCGCTGGCTGGCAAACAATGCCCAATGTGCCCAAAGCCCAACAGTTGTTGTTCCCTGGCCAACTTAACATGGCCCGCTGTGAGTTAGCTGGAACTTGCTTGAGTGCGGCATGTGCAGATTAAAAGCCAAAGATAAAAACTTATGCAGCAGAGTGGAGAGCAGCGTGGAGCAGAATGTATATCGAAATGCGCTTAGTTTGGTTTTGTAGTCGCCCTAAAAGGGCGGCTCTGACTAAGGGCTGTGTGCCTTTGTTTTTTTTTTTTTTTGAACCATTTTCTGCATATGCATGGAGCCATGGCTAGATGGCATTTGTCATCAAGTGCAAGCCATCTTTATGCTGCACTTTTTTTTTCTGTTTATTATTGAATAATAATCTGATTGGATTTTTATCAGCTAACTTGAGTATATTACAGGCACCTATTGTGGAGCTGGTGCACATAATTCGCATGTGTCTGGGTTGTGGCAACAACTTAATATGCCAGAGGCGCGCAACTTTGTCTACGCTGACTTACTTTAATTAGTTAACAAATACAAAACGTTTTTCAAATTGCTACAAGACGCTTCCAGTGTTAGTTGCCTTTGGGCCAAATACAACAAACACTGCTCATTTACCGTTACACCTGACTGCTGCGCTGCGCTGTGCTGTGCCAGTGTGACCATTTTCGGCTGTGCTGCATTATTTGGCAGCACAAATCTGACATACTGCGTGGTTTCAAGTCGTTTTCAGTCGGTCAGTGCAAAAAAAAAACACACACAAAATGGCAAGCCTTTTAAGCTTTAAACTTTTGCACGTTGCACAGTATGTAGCATAACAGTGTGCTGCCCCACTGTCTGTCCAAGGCAGTGAGTTGCCCAACAGGCACAAGACTCCAACCATGTCTTGGCCTGTTTGCTGCACAATCAATTCACGCTCCCAAGGCATTTCAATCACAAGACATGTGCCGCATGTGGCGTGAATTGCGTAGCAGCCAACTAACTGTATACATATATATATGTACACTAACGGTTTGACTCTCTCTCTCACTCTGTATTTACCCCTATCTTTGTGGCACTCCTTGTATAACAAAAAAAAAAATAAAGAAAAGGTGTGCGTATTATATAAGACTAATTGTGTAAGTGGCTTGACATAAGGTGGGGCACAAACAGCACGTACATCCAGCCAAGTAGCCGCAGCTACATTGATTTGCATGGTCATAGCTCATGGGTCCATGGCTGGATGCAATTTATGGACCAATCTCTGACCACAATGATAGCCGCAAATTGTCAACAGTTTGTGGTATAAAGCAAAAAAAAAAAAGAAGGAAAATGCAGAGAAAAGTAAGAAATTATATACACTACAGATTTGGGTATAGTTGAAGAAAGACGATGCTTAGAATTGAAATATTTCGAATTGCTTGGGCTAGAGATATTCTCGAGAGCCTTTAGCAAAGGTCAGGACCGTCGGGAGAAAGGATAGGCTTAGTTGGTGACTAAAAAATAGGGTTTTCAGGTTAGAAGCTCAGAACATGATAACTATTTGTTTTTGGAGGCGCAGAGCCGAAGCCTGAAAATCACTTTCACATTAGGATTCCGAGACTCGCTCTTTCATACAATTTTCCTTTAATTTAAATTTAAGTTGTGAATTGTAAGCATCAACAAATAAAATGTTGCTTATCGCTTACACCAACAGACTGCTTTAACCAGTTGTGAATTATAAGCATTAAAAAAGGAAATATTTACAATTACGCATAAACTTAAAGACGATACAAATTTTTGATATTCAAGAAAAAATTTGCTAAATGATTCGTTATAAACATATTATATTCCTTATGTAATTTTGTACACAAAACAGCTCGTTTTTGTGGTTATCTCAGAACGCTGACGTGCTTAGGGAGTTTTGGGCCATCGGATTCAAATTCAGCGACCGAAAAACATAAAAGAAACTTCCTTAGAAGCTTTCTGCCGTTCTAGTTCTCTTTCGTGAGAAGAAATTCTCGCAATGATAGGTAAAGATGTGCAACATTATTGAGGTCGCAAAGATGTATTTGGATTTCAGGAGAAGTGTGTTGTTTGATTAAATACCATATTATGGGGTAATCATATAGATTTTTTGAAGTGCTTAAAAATCTTGAATCCAAAACAATTCACCGGAGAACAAGAAACAGTTCAAGTAGTTGATTTCTTTTGGGAGTATCGACATCGCGGAAGGCCAACGCGGTTCAGTTAGTCTACAAGGTTAGGGCGACTGTTATTTGGGATGCTCGTAACAAAGCTCGTATCGATTTCCTTGTACTATTGATGATAATGATGATTCGATGAACCAACGGCGCTAATTGGTGATCCCAATGCTACGAAGATCCATTATTGCCTGGTCTTCCAGGCGGGGGTCTCTCTGGTTGACGTCCTTCTAGTGACTTTCGCATGAATATCTTTTTAGCTTGAGCTTTCTCATTCATAGCAGTGAAGACGTTGTAATTGTATGCGTCTGACTAGGTCAGTGTCACCGTAAAGCTCATAAAGCTCGTGGTTCATTCGAACACGGAAATCACTATCCACATTTATCGGTCCAAAGAGCCGTCAAAGGATTTTCCTCCCGAAAGCCCCAAATGTTGCCTAAAGAAGCACGAGTATAATAAGGGTTATTTTTGAATTTAGAGAGAGAGGATCTACTCTTCAACTGCTTAATGAGCCCAAAGTATCACTTGGTTTGCTAGAGTTATCCGGCAGGAGTATATTATTTTAATCTTTTATGATGATAGCTGCATGACGCTCCCTATGGCTGTGCTGGAAAACATCGATTTTCTCGATACGCAGTATCGATATATCGAAGTTTATATTTTTAAATTATAAAGGCCCCTACGCAGACACGAAAACAGCCACCTAGCAAAAAGACAGACTTATTTTGGTCACGAAATGAACAGTGTGTCTCTAGTAACAAAATGTGCATTTTATCGGAATTATTATCGATAATCAGTTTTTAAAAGGCGCGAAATAAAACATAAAAACATGAATTATCGTCAACGTTTATTACTTTTGCTATTGTGTGTAAACAATGCAATAATAATGACATGCATTGCAATTGAATTGTTGGATGAGGAAAAAAAGCGACGAAAGGAGGCAATACACAGGAAAAGGTGGAATGTTTGGGTGAACCCACATTTAATGCGCAGAGCTGAGTGTGGACGTATTGTATAGACGTATTTTAACGCACATTAATGTTACAAATGAATTATTTTATTATATAGCTATTTTCTCATCCTTTCCCAACGATCCGCAATGATTTTGTCGACCAGCCATAAATTTCGCGTACAAGATAAATAGCTGCACATAAATTTTGTTTATGGCGCCAAAACGGAACAGCTGTTTTTGCTGAGTGCGCCATCTATGGTTTACTACTGGCATCAAAAAACAAAAAAAACAAGCAACACTGGTCTACATACCACCTGCATGAACAGTTTGTGACCAAACGTTTGTGACCAAACGTTTGTGACCAAACGATTGTGAGCGTTTTTTTTATATGAAGTTTTGTTTTTTTTTTGTGTCTGCGTATGGGCTTTAAGACGAAAATTCTGGCCGGAACACGAAACGATAAATCAATATATCGCTGCCATCCAGTTCAAAGCAACAAAAACATCAATGTTTTTCCAGCAATGTTCTATGGGCTAAAATTTAATTAAAATTGCCAAAAATTGGTTTCTGTTGCTACTTGCAAATTATTTAACTTTGAAACTTCATTTTTTCCCCTTTTTTTATTACCAATCATAAGTAAAAAATTTTATAAATCGGTTAAGAATATTCGATGCTGTATGGAAAATATTTCAATTTAAAATTCTTTCACCCCTTTTTTGCAAATCTGTGTCTTAGGCTCGAGTTTTAGACTCAAGTGGTCTTAAATATACAAACTATTTTTTACTTTTTGCTATAGCAGATTCCAGACTTTGTAGAGATAGGGTAGGCTATAAGATACATTCTAAGCCCAAAGAACTGACTGCAGGAAAAATTAATTTCAAGAAAACTGTATAGCAAATCAAAGTGAAACATTTTGCTGATAAGAAACGCAGAGATAAGCGGCGGCTACAAACTAAAGCATAGAATATAGAGCATAAGCTGGACTTTCTTTGAGAAGAAAAGAAATGTTTTACAAACATAAGACTGATGTACTCCATTTCTTATAGAGTCTGCTTTGCCTGTTGTGCTCCAAGTAGCCCAACTTGAATTATGCTCAAAAAAGTAAAGTCAAGCATTTTTTAAGCTTGTTAAGCGCAGCTTGTGCCTTGGTACGTGATAAATCTGGAGTGGGAAATCACATTATGCAAATTTCGATAGGCCAATACTTAATCCTGCTTTATAAATGTGCGCACACACACACACACACACGCTAGTTGCATAGCAAACCAGTTGGTAAACGCAAGTTCGGGACGCGTCCTACACGCAGCGGAGCTGGGACTTGGCGGAGCTGGGAATCCGCTGCAGGCCAGAAGCATCAAGAACCGTTACTGTTAGCAAGTAAAGTCACTCGGTAAAGTTTTAATTACAATACAAACTGTGCGTAGCGTCTTAGAGAGATGCCGCCAACCGGCCAAAGAAACGCATAAACGCCGTTTGGGACGACCACTTGGTCATGGCAAACCAGCCCAGTGCTGGTGGTTTATATAGTAACTAACGGCGCTGCGACAAAACAGGATCAGCACCGCATGCAAATCAATAAAGCATAAAAAAGTGCAACAAAGCTGCAACTGTATAGTCTAGCGCTGCCGTTGGAGGAGATCCAAGCCGCGTCTAACAAATGCCATGCAAAAAAAAAAAAAAACAAAGTTTTTGAGATAAGAAATGTGCGTAAGAGTTGCCCGGCGGCTAAAATATTGCGCCCCACAATTGCATAATTTATGCGAAATTTATTTAATCTATTAGACGCGCTGACCCGCAACGGGGAGGCAGGCAACACACTGCGGCAAGCTACACACACACACACACACACATATGGCATGATGAATTGCATGTCTAACTGCATGTGGCAAATTTATCATATTTATTTGTTGTTGCATCACCGTACCCCGCGCCCCTGCTTTAGTTCCAGCTGAACTTGCCGCACATTAGTTGCATTTATTAAGGCAAACACCATAACATGGCGTTGATTGAGCTTACCAATTCTTTGAAAAAAAGTATCTGGCCCGCAAAAGCTCTGCTTTCTGCTTTGGGCCTTGAAATTGATTGATGTGCACAAATCTTGGCTAGCTAGTTTGGCTAGAACCTAAGCATGGGTCATTAATTGTGCTAAACTTTGAACCACATGCAGAATTGTGGTACCACAACACGCCAACTGAAGCGTTTGCAAGTTCTAGTTTGTCTGTGAGTTTTTGCTGCAAACAAAAGACTTAGGCAACGAACTTGCTTCAAAAAAACAACAACTTTCTGCTTTTTTAGCATTTGCAAAACAAATTTCACACATTGTGTGCAAATGTTATGCAAGACTTACAACCATATGGATAATATCAACAAATACTAGACATTGTCTGGAGACCATAAAATTGTTTACAATAACAAGATCTTGTTCGTAACAGGTATATATTATATACTAGTACAATGCAGATCGTTCGTACTTTTCCCAAGACGTTTATGCGATTTTTTTGAAAAATTTACTTTGTCTTTTTTTAAGAGATTAATGATATGGTATGACAGCTTTTTGATTGTCGAGCTGGCATTGTAATCTAAATGCCGGAAAACAATTTCCTCAGAAATTCCTCAACCATATCAAAAATACAATACATATGTATTTTTCAATGTTTTTTAGAAAGGTCATTCGCTGAATTAAATGTTATAGAACCATGCGTAAATTTATTTTTTAGGCAGGTATAATATAAAAATTTTTTTTTTTAGATATTTATTTATGACGGATTCATTAGTGACGCCAACGTTTTTGGTCACAAAAAACAATTGTTTCGGATAAAAAATTTATTAGAAATAAATTTTGGAAAAAAATGCGAACTACGCGTAATTATTTGCTCTGGCTAAAATTACTTCTATAACTAGGGATGGGCGATAGTGTATCGATATATCGGAATATCGATATTCTTTCTTTGGAAGTCGACTATTTTGTATCGATATCCATGTTCGACGATATATCCGATATTGGGCATAGAAAAAGATTTGACTGCATCGGGGAAAAAATTGGAGACGTCGGGAAACAACATTCTGGCTAAGTCGCTGCACATTACCATTTCATCAGAAAAATTATTTTTGGGAAAGCACATTGTTGCCGTGAGCAATCCTGTATTGCATTTAGATACGGAAGATCCAAAAAGTATTGCGAGAACGGAGATGAAAGTTTTTTTCACGACAACAGTGTCCGCTGGGCTCCAATCCACTAACCATATGGGAGCCCCTGTCGACACAATTCTTGAATCTTTACAAACTAGCAAGGATATTTGTTCCGGCTGTTGCGACGTCTGTTACCTCGGAGCGACCATTTTCCCTTGCAGGGAGAATAATGACCGACGAACGGAACCGGCCTTTGGCTTGTGTAGACGATTCTTTGGACCCTTTCTAATTTAAACTAAAAACCAGCCTTTTGGAATAATTGTAAGAAATTCAGATAAACTGATTATTTGTATGTGTCTGAATTTTTGTATGAATTATTATTTTAAAATTCATACAAATTTTTTGGGCGATATATCGAGATATCGATATTGTTTGGACGATATATCGATTTTTTACGTCGGTTTCATCCGATACACATCGATACTGAATATCGATATTCGAGTACGCGATGCCCATCCCTATCTATAACTCAGAATTCATTACTCCCAACACATTAACTTAAAAACTCAAATGTTTCCCTTTTGGAAAAAAAATAAGTTTTTAAAAACTAGTTTGAAGTGCTACTAATAATAATTTTATAAAGTGCAAGTATTTGGAAACGGTTTAAAAATTATATCGAAAGTTAAATTGAGAAAATGAATAGATGAGAATATGGTAGAACTGGAGGTATTATGCAACATTTAAAAGGCATTTGCTATACAAGCTCACAAAAAAGTTTTGTAAACAGAGCTACTTTTAAGGATTTTGAGCTGCTGAAGCCATTGTCTAATAAACACCAAAATCCAACGATTTCGAGCTAATTCTGAAGAGGCGCCAAAAAGAGGTATTTTTGCGGCTACCTCTCAATACTGACTTGTTGGGGTTTTTTGACAATTAATTAAAAAAAAAATTAAGAAAAGAGAATGACAAAGAACTCTTCAGACTACTGGAAAAAGTTGCTACTTCACTCACTCATTGCTTTAATGAGTTGTGAATCATAAGCACCAATGAGTAAAATGGTTAGCAACACCAACTAACAGCCACAAACTACTTTAACCAGTTGTGAATTATAAGCATCAACAAAGAAAATACAGACATGCATGAACTAAAAAACAATACAAATTTTTTCCCAGATAACTCAGATCTCTTGGGCGTTGGCGGCTTTGGGACCTTGGATCCGGATTCTCAAAATCCATATGGGTTGCGTTGCCACATGTTTTTTCGCGAGAGTTTGAAATTTTGCTCATTTTTAAAAATTTAAAAAATAATTTATCTTTTAAAAAAAAAAGTTTAACCAAAGTTCTGTAACATGTCATTAAATGAATTTATAAAACTTTTACAAAAGTATGCGAATCAAAATACCAAAGTCATAAACACTAGTTGTTGATTTGAAAAATACTCGTTTACACAAAAAAACTTTTCCTGTTTCGATTTGGATTTATCGATACAGTTTATCGCTATTATTATTTTTGCTGTGGACACCTATATAATAATAATATATATTTTTAGAAAAAGCGATTATTCGATTTCTATTGTTTGTCAGAGATCCCCGGGTTCAAATGATGGCATCCTAATGAATTTTCATACTTTTTAATAAATAAATGGTGTCTATGGAGTCAATCTTCTTCAGCTTCGTCAGTTGACAGATGATTTAGTTTTTCTTTAAATATGCCCTTGTCTGAATGAATGACGTCACAAAATTTTGAAAAATTGGATATAATTAGATAATGGAATTAAAGTAAATATCGCTTTACAATAAAACTTGCTGCTTGCGTTGGTCACATTGATCCTACAGATTTTTGATACGTGAAGTTTGGGCTATTATTATAAAATCCGTTAAAAGCCAAAAAACTGTTAGAAAGAAACAGCTACATGATGGCGTGTGACTATTTAGTTTTTATCACAATATAAACACTTTATAGAGACACTAAAATGCTTTGTTTCCTGCCTTATAAATAACATGATAAAGCCAACATGTACATACAACGGTACGATTATAATAGCAGCAGCTATACCAAGTCCATAAAATGATTTTCAACAAAGGGAAGCTAAAAATAATAATAAAAAAAAAAAGGAAAAACAAAAACAATTCAAATTTCAAATTCATTTTAATTAATTTGTCTGCGAATTTGTGGCTCCCAACGCCGCTCTTGTATTCCACAATTGTTTCGTATACGGACAGAAAATGTTGTCATGCTGCCAAGTCACTGACCGCTCGAAACATTCGTAAAAAAAAAAGAGCTCCAATTGTGAGTGTTTTTTAGTCGTTTGCATTTAAATTTGTAGCCGCTGACAGAAGAGCAAGAAGCAGAACTCTCAAGTGGTACGAGCATATTAGACTGACGGAGTTATTTACCACACTCCGTGTTGTTGGTTTTGCTAAATATTGGTTCGTTGTGTCATCATCATCATTAGCAAAATCATTATCAAGTCTATCAACATCATTATTATTATTATTGTCGGTATTAGCCATGTTGTACCTTGCATGCTAACCTGGCCAGCAGAGAAGTCCGTCTGTTTGTTTATTGCTGCTGCTGCGTGTACCAAGTAGCGCAACAATTTGCGCACGCACGAGGCCTTCTCTTTAAAGTCAATGACATTGCACAAAACGAATACTAATCGTTTGAAATCAAAAAAAAAAAGAGCATCAAAAATCGACTTAAATAAGCAAATTGGCGAAGACGCACTGAAACAATTTATTTTTCCCCAAATTTTTAAAAATGTTTGATAATGAAAACTGATTCAAGATATAGGATACAATATTTTTACAGAGTAATAAACGCCTATGATAACGATTTCTCATTGAGAATACGCAGTAAAAATAAATATTAATAATAAAAAAAAAAAAAACACAATTAACTATTTGACAATAACTTTAAAAGTGCTTTAATGAGTTGTGAATTGTATGCTTCAATAAATTAAATATTACTTTTGTCTTACATCCATAGGCTACTTGAACCAGTTGTGAATTATAAGCAACAACAAGAGAAATATTTACTGTACTTTTGTGTGTTAAACTACTACTACTGCTTTATTTAATTACATAACTATTATTTTTGATTGCAATTGTCTGATTTTTTGGAATAGCCAATTCAAAACAACTTTCAGCTAAATATAAAAAAAATACTAAAATATTGGTACTGTTTAAAATTTTTTGTTTTTTAATTTATGCTCATAGGCAATCAGCCGCAAAAAAAAAAATAAAACTTAAAACACCGTGCTGCAAAATATAAAAAAATACTAAAATTTTGGTACTGTTTTAAATTTTTTTTTCAATCAGCCACAAAAAAAAAAATAAAACTTAAAACACCGTGCTGCAAAATATAAAAAAATACTAAAATTTTGGTACTGTTTAAAATTTTTTTTTTTTAAAATTGTGCTCATAGGCTAAAAAATACGCAAACTTAAAATAATGCCAGCTTATTTTATGAAGCAAAATTAATTCTTTATATATTTTTAAAGAAATTAAAAAAAAAGTATTTTTACTTTTAATTCTGTCAGTATTCAAAATATTAAAATTAAGTGAGGCATCAAAAAATATGTTTCTTTATATCGTTTTTAATCGTCACGTTTAAAAATTTTAAATTTTTTACATGTTTTATTCAAGGTTTTAGAAACACTTTTAATAAATTCAGACCATTATTATTATTATTTTTTTTAATATATTAAACTTGTTTACAATTATTAAGAGTCATAGCAGGATTTTTATCGCATTTTTAACGTAAAAAATGTTACCACATAAAATTAGCATTGACTTCATTTTTATGGCCCTATTTTATAGCCAATTTCTTGTTGGTTTAAAGCCACAGTGGACCAGTGGACCATTTTTTTTGCTAAGTGTACGCATGAATACAAAGTATTGCATAAGTATTTGCCGTAATAACTTTTTAATGTTGAAAAAATGGAAAAAAAAGATAGTCGTCGCGTTTATGGCAGCCGCATTAACACTTTATGCGAATTTTTTATGCTTATGTTTTTTATGGTTTTTTTTTTTTGCATTTAATTATAGGGAATCAAAACACAACGCCCCAAAAAAATGGCATACAATTTTTCAAGGCATAGTTTGCAAATGATTCTATACTTGGACAGAGCATACATGTACAAATGCTGTCATGCAATTATAGATACTTTAAGCAGATCTTATCGGAATGCTTGAAATCTCAATGGAGAGCGGCTCCGAGTCTAGTTTTCAATTGCAGCCGGTGCCAACTGTTGTCGGCTGTGATTGTTGTATTGCTTGTTTTTGTTGCCAGGAGCGGATCTTGTTGAACTGTCGTGGGGCTCAGGATACCGCACGAGGCATTCGAGCTGCTTAAAACTCTTGAACATGTTAGTATGTAGAGTTTGGGAACCTATCATCCTATTCCGGACTTTATTTTTTTTAGTTTAACACGCCTGAAATTTTGACTTTTCTGTTCAATCCTCATAAATAAAAGTTTATTTCAGAAATTTTTTTTTTTTTTTCCACTCCCTTTTGTTCTGCAAGGAGCGACTTTTGAATTCATATTATATATTATATGTATAACTATGAGCATATTTCTGTGATATGAATGACGAAGTTCAAGGAAATAAATACATAGTAATAATATCAGGAACTAGAGTAATATCAGCTTGTCGGAGCTTAGAATCTGGGAAACAAATTTAATTACACATATTATATAGTATTTTTTTCCTTACTTTTTTAAATTTCAAAAATTTTAATTTGTAAAAATTACATTTTTTTTTTAATTAAAAATTTTACATTTTTTTTCTATAATTTTTAAAAATTTAAAAATTTTTACTTACTTTAGTATGTTTTTATTTTTGCATTGTTTTCTTTATTACTATATTCATTAATTGTAGGTTTATATTCAGATCTACAGCATACATTTTTTTTTTTTAAATTATAATATAATAAATGCAGAATCTTCGGGATATTAAAAAAATTCCGCTCATTGCTCACATTTGAAAATCCTGCCCGTCCCGATACCGTCTCTACTAGTACCACACAGACCATTTTGTGTATAAGATTTTCAAGCCTCCTTCAAAATAAATTTCTGAATACGCCCATATCTGCCCGTTTTTAATTATAAAACGAGTTATAACGGAATAAATACAAATTTTGAGACCCGGCAGATCCTGAAAGATTCTACTATTCAGTATAAAACGAATTATAAAAAAATTAATAAAAATTGTGTGACCTGGCAGATCCTGAAAGATTCTGATCCTGATTCAGTCAGATACACTAAATTTTCAAGCTTTCATTCGAATTATTTTTCTAAATATGCGTTTTTCTAGCTTTTTATTGAAAAAATTGTAATAATATAAAAAAAACTTTTAAGACAGCAGTTACATCAGAATTGCCGGAGTTTCCGCATTCCGAAATAATTCAAATTTTCGGTCTCGATACCACATTCAGTATCAGTTATAAATTATACTGATTTTTTAAATAAACCCGCTTTTAGCTTTTTGTTTTAAAAAGTTTTAATAAAATAAATACAACTTCTCAAACGGCAGTTATTTTTAGAAAATCAATCATTTTAGAATTCTAAAAAATACACATTTTTAAATGCTATTCCATCTTGATACTTTATCCACTATGTAACACTAATCAGTCCGAAAACACACTGTGTACGATATTTGAAGTTCCCCTTTGAAATAATTTTCTGAATAAGCCAGTTTGCAGCGTTTTTTTCAATTATAATTATATATTTATGTATAAAGGTAAATGCAACTTTCACAACCCGGCAGTAATATCGGGATTGTGGCTATTTCGAAATCCTGAAAAAAATCGATTTTTAGATCCTTTTCGGTCCCGTTACCATCTCTAGTGGTATTAGTCAGCCTGAGCTCACACTGTGCACGAAATTTGAAGCTTTCTTTCGAAATAATTTTTAGTATTGTGTTTCAAAAAAATTATCATAAAATAAATCAAACTTTCGAGGCCCGAAATTTTTGGATTGCTGAAAGAATCTCGATCTTCAAATCTCTAGTAGTACAAATCAGTCTGAAAACACACTGTGCACAAAACTCGAACTTCACTTCTTCGAAGTGAATAATCGTAAACTAAATACTTCCGCTTTCAGCTTTTGGTTTCAAAAAATTATCGATTTTAAAATCCGCTTCCGTTCCGCTAACTTCGCTCAGAAATTCCGCTGTGCACAAAATCTAAAGCCCTGCTTCGAAAAGGTTTGCTAGATCCGCCCCTGTTTCTAGCTTTTTGTTAATTAGCAAATCGAAACCATTGCAGATTGCACTGCATCTGCAGAGCTTCTTGGCTTATTTATTATGACGGCGTGAAATTGCTACAGGATAAGATCAGTGACAAATTCACTAATTAATTTATTGAATTCTTGCCGCAAAAGTCAACAAACATGGCCCGAAAAAAAGTAATATAAAAATTAAATTTATGACCAGCCAGGAAGCAGGCTAGTTGCAACTGTAAAAAGTAGCTTAACTGGAGCAATGAGCATGCCACAAACTGCAGCAACTATGAGATATTTGTTTTGGTAGCAGCAAACCACAAGCTGCAGCAAGTTCGTGTCTTAAGTCTTTTGATATGCCTGTTGCATTTGCTCAATTTCATACTGCGGTCCACTGTCTAGCGCTGCTCCGCCGCTGCTGTGCTCTGCTGCCCCTCGGCTGCTTATCAAACATGCATGCGTTTGAAGCCTAAATTACATAGCCAAAGTCATGGGTCTTGGCCAAGTTGTAGTCGTAGTGGGTAAGCCAAATCCAAAGCGGGCGAGTACGTTTGCCGCCCGTAATTGAAAAGATTGCGAAACCAAAAGAAAATGCAGCAGTAGTAGCTGCAGTCGCTGCAGAGCAGCCCAAGATGCATATCCATGGCCATAGAATGCAGCGCCAAATTAAACATAAGCAGCGGCTGCTAGATTCCAGATCTGTGGCTGCCACTTGGCTGGCGGCGGCCAAATCAAGCAAGCCACAATTTGCCAGCCATGCTGAATCCCGCACATCCAGGAAGTAAATAATTTCAAAAGCCGAAACGGTTTCGCTTTTCTTCAAGGGCGCGTGCACAAACCACACCATGTACTACACTGGGTAGTCCAAGTCTCCAACTCCAAATGACTTTGCATGTCTTGCTCGATTCCGTTCGGACACTGACATTGGCTTCCAGCTGTAATTGTAAATCGCAAATCCAAGTGCGCTCTAGCGCTTTTGAAGTGTGGGAAACACAATGAAGATTGCCAGCCATGAGCTGATTCTGTACCTGATGCCAATCTTTGGACTTGGTACTATCAGCAGAGCTGTCAACGCGTTGCAGCCATTAGAGCTGTTAGTTTTCCACAGAATTTCAATTAAAATGTCACAGCTGAGCGGCGAGCAAAGCGGCAATTAAAAGCGCACCCAACACCAGCCAAAGAACTGGGTTTGGACACTGGACCAAATGGATGGAACAGATGAAACGGATTGCAGCAACTTGCTGCAATTGCAGAACATTTGCGACAGTTGGTCAAACAAAAGAAATGCTGTAAATTATGCAGTTTGGCATGTCAAAAACGGTTATTAACGTGGCACGGACAGATGCAGCTAGACAGATTGTTGCAACAAAAAGCCAGCTGGAAAGCGGCTGCTTGCGGCAACGAATGTGGTGTACTCTGAAAGAGAAGTTGGATCGATAGTGGCTTAGCTTAATTGTCGTTGAAGAGCTACTTTTGGGAGAATACTTATGAATTGTTAATAACAATTGCCTAGCGGGTTACGGTTTGAGGTTAGACCTTTCTTCATATGGTTTTTAACTCTACGGGAGTTCTACTTGATTTCTGCATCAAAATCTTCTGATCATCATCGGATTGGATTTATTTTAGAAGCTCATTGGCTTCTGATTTCAGATGATAGTAAATTTTTAAAGCTCAAGGATTCTTCTTTTTTTACAGTAAGGCCTCACTCTTCTACATTAAACATTGTCTGAGAAAAGGTCTAAGATTAAAATTGTTTCGATTGATCATCAAGGTGAAATAAAGTTAGTTAGAAATTGTAGCTCTCTGAACACCTTTGAGAAAACTTCCAGTAGGAAGAACTGTACTCGTAAGTTCAAGCTATTAAAAATAATTCGATATCTAACAGCCGACAGCCACAGGCGCTATGGCTGTCTCCCTGTAACTTTAGTTTTAAACTATTAGCATACATTTTCTATAAATAAATAAATAAAATTCTATGTCTATCTTAATCAGAATCCAAGTGAAACTTTTTAGCCGAGATTCTAATCATGACAGCGAGTATCATAAAGTTTTTGTTTGTTTCGTTTTGTGGTCTTTAGTTTCGTAAGCTGATTCTAGAAGAATTGTGTTTTTGAAAGATTTTGTTTTACAAACTTACATTTTGAGATCTAACATCTTTTCGAATCTTTTTATCTTTGTATTATCATCTTCAAGGTTCATCTTTACCAATCATCTCAAGCGATCATCCTAAACTATCCTCTCAAAAGATCATTTTAAGCCATCATTTTGAAGAGTCATCTTGATCAATTATCTCAATCACTATCATCTTTTCCTTATATTGTTATTCAAAACTTACATTTTAAGATGTAACATCTTTACGAACAGCAGTTTTAGTTTGTATCAGTTATCTTTGTATTGTCATCTTCAAGGATCATCTTAACCGATCATCTCAAACAATCATCTCAAACGATCACCTCAAACTATCGTCTCAAAAGATCATATTAAGCGATCATTTCGATGGTTCATCATTAATAATTATTTTAATCACTTCCATCTTTTCCTTGTATTGTTATTCATAACTTACATTTTGAGATTTAACATCTTTTCGAATAGCAGTTTGAGCTAGCAACAACTATCTTTGTATTGTCATCTTCAAGGATCATCTTTACCGATCATCTCAAACGATCACCTTAAACTATCGTCTCAAAAGATCATCTTAAGCGATGATTTCGAAGGGTCATCTTTAACAATTATCTTAACTAAACAATTGATTTGTTTAGTTTTTCATTGATAATTAATTTCATAAATTTTTATTCAAAACTTTTTGTAACTGAACGTCTTTAAAAACAAAAAGTTTTGATTCAATGTCTTTTTAAGATAAAAAAATTAAAGTTGGTTGCGTTCGTGGACAATTCACATCAAAAATCATGTTTTCAAACGGCGCTTGAAGTTTTCATCAATTAGCTTCATCTTTTCATCTTAGACGATCATATTAAACGATTCTATTAATATTTGATTTATTATTCAAATGCAGCTCTTAAAAAGCAAAAAGCTATTCTTCATTGATCATCTTAAACGTTTTTATTAATTTTTGATTATTTTCACCTCATAATGGCTTTGGTTAAAAAGATGAGACTTGTTTATTGAAAATATTTCATATTTTTAGTTTATCCTAGCTTGCAATATATAAGTAACGGATGGGTACAAAGATGGGTACTAGAAAGTGGTAGCATTTTTCTTGTCTAATTGTCGAACAATTGGATTTCGTATGAGTATAAAAATTAAAAAGATTTTTATGCTGAAGCTTTTATTGAGCTATATTTCAGACCTGTTTGTATAGAACCTAAACCGAAGAATCCCACAGCACCACTCAGGCCTACCAGACCAAAGCGGATATACTCACGACAAGTGTATATAAACATGAGACAAATGTGGTTTCAACAAGTTTGTACAAGAGATGACCGAACTGCGATGGCTGTTAACCTGCCTGGGCAGCACCATCATAAAGTACGCACAATCAAGATGATGCCCGTTGCTCCGGCTACGGCGTCAACTGCGCTGCAACGTAGCATGCGTAGTCGAAGAAATACTCACTCACTTACTTACTACTTTGGCGCATACAAAGGAATTCCATAAAAGAGTTACCCAAAAACCTAGTTGCCAAGCTAAAGCTACATTGGCGAACGCCGCCGACTGAACAATTATAAATCATGTTGTCCAGGCCAGGTTCCACTATATGGCCTGGCGGTGCACGCAAGGCGCATAGCATTGCTTTGGGGCATACAACAAAATAATAATGTCAATTCCAGGTGTGGGTAAACACGACACTAGTGTGGTCGTTGCCACATTTGGGCACAGCCTGGCAGCTAAACGCCCACAGGCTCGTTTTGGGCATTAGACAACTATGTCGCCAAAAGACTCTGGCCGGGATGTGGACGCGTACAGCTGCTGCCATGGCTGCTTCTGCTGGCAACGCTAATTCAACGCAAATCGCAAATGACCAAAATAAAATATTGCGGCTTTTTTCTACGCGTTTGCGTTTGTTTGGAATTGTTCGTTGGGATGGCTCACTGGTTGGTTGCTTGGTCACTCGGTCGTCTGGACCCCTGGCTAGCCCTGCCGGCAATTTTGTTGGTCTCTAGCATGTCCATTTTAATCTTTTGGCACATGAAACAAAAACTGCAAATGTAATAAATTTAAAGTTGTTTTTGTTGTTGCACATGCGGCACATCGCTGCCGCAGTCGCAGTCGACGTCTGCGTTGCAGACAGGCTTTAGACAAATGCTGCGCCTTTATAGACGGTCACTTGGTCAGTTGGTTGCTTGGCCGTTTGGCTGGTTGCTTACCACTCAGCGCCATTTTGTTTTTGTCTTTTTTTTTTTGCTTTTAACTGACTATCGGTTTGGGGGCATGCCTCAATATGTGGCGCATTCTCTGCTGCGGCTGCTGCTGCAGCTTCATCTTCTACTACTTCTACAACTTTTGAGTTGTGTAATTTTTATTACGGCTCTCTGTGCCGCATAAATTCCTAAACTATTCTCACTTTAGTTGTAAAGCTCGCTACTTGTAGAGTAAAAGGCAGGGTACGTGAGGTTTGTCGGAACGTTTGTAACAAGAAAAAGAGGTTGTGTAGTATGGAGTGGCTTATCCGTCTGTATGTAGATCTGTGATCGCAAACTTCTGAAGAGCTATGGGTCCATACTTGACACCCCAAACACATTATCCGATTGTATCGAACAAGTAAAACAAGATTTAGATGAAGATTGATATATTGAGTCGATGATGTTTCTGAAAAAGCCGTCTGTATGAACGCTTGGAATCCGGAGACCTCAGGAGTTGGGGCACACCAAATGTTACCAAGTGAAGCTTGTAGATTTAAGAAGATTCTTGCCACACCTTGCTCTTCACCTCAGATAGGTTCTGTTACTTATTGCCTAATAAGATTATATAGTATCTTCATCCGCGTTAATGAACTACGGTGCGTCTGTATGAAGGCTGAGATCTCGCGGACCATTAGAACTGGACACATAAAAATTTACCAAGAGAAGCTTATTGCATAGAGTCAATATTCGGCATCCTCTTCTTTTACATTATCATAGTTTTATATGTATCTTCAATCCCACAAGTTATAATCGAAACATATCTGTGGCTGTTAATATATTACAAAAATGAGTTTAGACCAACTTAGACGCTTAAAAAATAGGTCTCGAAAATTAGCAGTTACTTAGACGCAAGATAAGTCCTTCTTCCCGTCATAAGCAGTTAATTTACCACAAAATGTTCTCCATGTTCACAAGTAAATCGTATAAAGTCTCCTCTATTTAATACAGTGGTGGGCAAAACTCATACAAACAAACATATCTTTGTGTGAGTAAGCAGCGCAGTAAGCAAAAGCGCACGAGAGAGAAAGAACCGCAATCAAGCAAAAACGAGAGAGAGATTGTACAGTGCATGAGCCGACTGCGCTACGGCAAATTTTGGTGCAATAGCCTCGTGAGTTATGTAAAATGAGAGACTGCCCACTACTGATTTAATATAAGCTTCAAAATATGAGTAGTATCGTGCACACTTTTATTTTCGACTTCCAAAATCTATTAAGGAACAGTTTACCTCCAAAAATTAAAACATGGACTTATCAGGATTTGACTCTAAATCCACTGATACGATTGTATAATCGGTTATCGTTTATCATCATCATGTATACTCAAAATTGACTCGAAATTTATTTGTAAAATAAAAAGTCTGCATTTTTTTCTAAAATATTTTGCCTCCACCCCGAAACCTAAGACATCTCTTTTTTCGGTCCTCGAAGCAGTTAGTAAAAGTCCTTAGGCATAAACGGCCCTCAATTTCTGTTTCAATTTGGATGTATTTTGCTAATCGAGCTAAAACTTAGTAGCCAAAGGGATCATCGGGATGGTTCTTGTTCAATGCTCTCAAGAACCTCTTTAAAGATTTTAATTAAATTAAATGTTTTTTTTTGTTGTTTAAGGCCCATTCGCAGCATGCAAAATTTACGAACGGAATGAAAAACTTCATATAAAAAAAAAAAAATCACGAAAAACACCGATTAAAAATTTTTGACAAGTGGACGCAGATAACAAAACAAAACAGTGTTGTCTTTTAATTTAAAAAATGCTTAACGTTAGATGGCGCCACTACATCACTTACACTGGTGGTTCCATCTGAAATAATATGCAAAAATTTCCATATGGAAATTTTCGAACTGCGTATGGGCCTTTAAGCATTAATTTTATTTTTAATTTTATTTCATGTAATCTTATTAAAATTGTGAGAGACTGTCAAAATAAGGAGTAGACAAAACCACGAACCAATCGAAAACAATGTTCCCACACTATTATTTTTCGCGCACTCTGTACCACTTACAGAGTATTCAAATGTCGAATTTACGCAAAACGTGAGTTTCGCAATTTTTACAGCTTGAAAGTGTGTTCATGTTCAGGCATTAAGGCAACTTTTAGGCTTTAGTACATTTATTTTGTTATGACCAAAAAAGGGGCACACTGCTATTATTCCTTGTTTAGTTTTTAACGCCTGACACCTGTAGGAAATTTATGTGTTGACCTCTTAATAAAATTTAATAACTTTTTGGACTGACTAGCAGCTTTATTAGGCCGTAACTTTTTTTCGGTACTTCAAAAACTCAAAAAGCAAACTTCTAAAAGCTAGCAGTTACGACTGTATCTATATACTGTATCTATGTGCTTGGCAGTTATGTTCTGCACTTAGAGCAAATACTTGTATGTTGCAGCGCTCCGTGGGATTCTCTTAATTAGCAAATAGGTCGGGTCAGCTTTGGCGTGACGGCGGCTTGGCCTGAGCCAAGCTCAAAGGAATTGGTTTATGTTACCCCTGCGGCTTATGGCTAGGTGACAAGGCGGTTTTTTGATGCATCGTTTAATAATCGACAGTTGATTAATGTTTCTGATGGTTTCGTACCGACCACAAAACATATGGCATTAGCAATCCAACAGCCAAGACAAAGTGCTGTATAGATGGCCACATATATTTAAGATAAAGACCGAATGAGTGGAGTTGGTTTTTGTGGGTCAACATTTGCGCCCATTTGGTTGGGTTTGACGGCGTTGAAAATGTGTCAGTCGTTGTATAAATTTGATAAATGATAAGTGACAAGCGCCGAATAAAAAAAACCCAGCGACAATCATGCGGCACAGTGGGCCATATCTAGCGGCATTGTTTCAAAAAAAAAAAAAAGTGTGAGTACCAATTGAAAATTTAACCTTAGCTGTTCTAAGCAAATCCAGTCGGTAACAATTTTAATGATCATTTTTCAAATAAGTCAATTGTAATTTTCAAAAATGGTGGGGTAAACACGACCGGCTATTTTCTTTGGCTGATTTAGCACAGATATGATCTAAAAATACTTTTTTTTTCTTTTAAGTATTTTTTAAAATTTGCGCCAAAAGTTTAAAAAGAAAGCCGATATGCATATGCGATAACTCTGGCAATTGCTTCGCAAGCAAATTTATCGACACATCGATATCTTTTAATTGTTTTCAACTATTGGAAAAAATTTAAAAGAAACTAAATATTTTTTCAACTCCATAGGTTGCTTAGAGTACGTTGCAGCTGGAAGATATCCAACCTATCAATAGGCCTAAAAAATGGTCTTAACCACAAATATAGTTTCGAAAAACCAAAAAAGTCGGATTTTCGATGTACTGTTAGCTAGTATATTAATATGAGAGATGTAAATTCCTGATAATATTTTAAATTTATTTGTTTATTTTCTTTGTTATTTTCTTTGCAAAAATTTTTCGAAAATAATAATTTAGTCATTATTATTACTAAAAATCTTAACAGAATTAATTTAAAAATTTATATCAGCTTAATTGTAAATTGTGGCCCAATCTTTAGAATAAATGTTTATAAAAAACAGTTACCGATATAAAAAAATTCAAAAAATGTTAATTGAAATTCGTAGCTCCCGCCCACTGTGCGTTGATGAGGACAAATCTTTTGAAATTGATGTGGGCCAAAGTCGTATAATTTGTAATGTGGTTGGGCATCATTTGACAAGTTTTAAAAGTACAAATTTCCTCAACTTTTATTGCCAATTACGAGCTAAAAGCCAGAACTACAAAGTTGGCTATTACATTAAGAGAATTTGCAATTATCTGCGGTGTTTAGATCGACGACTGGCAGTCAACCTTATAATGGCCAAGCTACTCTTAACTAATCTTGTCGGTTGGGTTGACTGCTTGGTTGGTTGGTTGGTTAGCTTGCTGGCCGCTGCGACCATTTTATGTAATTGCAAATATGGTGAAGCATTTCGGAGTGGCTCCAAGCCAGGAAGCTAACAAGACAACAACAAGCATGGAAAGCCACAACACTTTCACACTAAAATGGTAATGTCGAGTCCAAGAAGTGCCAAGTAGCGAGCGGCAAGTGGCAAGTGGCAGCTGAGTGAGGCACAGTGGACAATTAAATGGCTACAGAAGCTGACAGACGACTGACTGAATGCATCACTAACTGGCCATGGCTAATATGTAGGCAATAAATGATTTTCCTCTCTCTTTTTATTTAGTTGCTCTCACTATATATAGCTAATGTAGAGCGTGCACATTTACTTTTGATGGAACTAATTTCCCTCATTAAATAAACGTATAAAAGAAGCAAATAAAAAAAGATATAAAGCTATGTGCTGCTTACTTACAGTTAGGATATTTAATATACTTTAAAGCAATTAACATATGTAGTAAATAAGCCGCTTGTTCTGACACGACAATAAATCAAGTTCGTTGTAAAAGTCTTTTGTTTTGACTCAGTCTGCATATGACGTTGGCAGAGGCGTCAATAGCTTGGGAGGCTAAACGCATAGCCCTGAGCATCAATATATTTTTTTATTTTTAAATTTTAGCTATAATAAGGGTAAATAAAAAAATATGTTTCCAATTGAAAAAGTGTAAAATTTTTATTACCAGTCACGAGTTGAAATAAAATCATTTAAATTTTTCAGTCTGACTATAAAATAAAAAAAAACAAACAAGTATATATACAAGTAGCAAGGGCGTAACCAGGTATGAGCAGGGGGCGGCACACCATAGTTCTTTTATTCGAATAATTTTTTGTTTTTATTGCGTGCATTTCCTGGCAAATAAACTACAACTTCTGTTGGCCGTCATGATGGTTTCTGTTCATCAATAGTTTATAAAAAAGCATACAGTTTCGATAAATAAATAAAAAAATAAATGTTTACTTCCATCATTAATGAACCAAACACTGAGTCTAGTACAACTTCAGGTGAAAAAATCATTTTGGTTTTGTATTAGAATATTTAATTAACTAAACTTTTAAGAGGCTTTGAAGTCATTTAGCAGTAATTAAAGTATTAAAAATTTTATAGCTGACGTCAATGAACGCAAAAACCATTGCAGCTGCAAATATGTATTTAAAAAAAAACTGAATGAAGCTAAATGTGTTGCACAAGGTGACGACGGATGCTCTATAAAGGCTGGAAAAGTTGGAAGAGCACAAGTGAATTTAAAAGAGAGTCAGTTAAAAAAATTAGCATCATAGAACTAGTCAATTTGGAACCACGAATATGTTATATCCAACAATACAAAGAGCGTTGGCCATATCTTTGGCGCCACCTTGCATTGCCGCAATTATAGAGAGTCTTCAGCTCTCTTAAAAGAATAAAGACGTCGTTGCTGTTAACAATGATAAAATTCAGATAATTTGTTATTCAATTTCAAAATTTTGTACAAAAAAAAACTTAATTTGGAAACCTGAGTGTTAAAGTAAATGAATTACTTAGTCAACCTGAAGTCCCAAGTTGCTCTCTATATAAATTAATTTATAACATTCAATTCAGAAGCAGGCAGGTCATTGTGATAAAAAGAATATATTTTTGCTAGCTGGTGTAATACTGAATTTTAATCATGACGTCAGACTCAACACTGGAATAAATAGAACCCGTCTTTACGCCACTACTGTCACTTGTATTTGTTGTGTTCAAAGCAACCAGGGCGTTGAGATGAAAAAAATATATTTTTTTGTCAGCTAGTGTAATGCAGGTAACCCACTTTTTGTGCGTTTTTTTTTTTGCAAATTTTTTTTTGTGCGGTCTTATTGCATTAGATAAATATGGGGTCAGCCCATGGTAAAATGATAAGGTAACGCTGCCTGTATGCTCACTCTCTTATTTTATCCAGCGAAAATTAAATAAAAATAATGAAGTTTTGAACCATTTTTTTTTTATGCAGGTCAGACTGTACTGAAACACAAGTTCACCACAGCATTTTTTCATCGTGACGTCAGAGTCAACATTGGAATAGATATGTAGAAGCCTCTCTCTGAGCCGCTGCTGTCTCTGGAATTAGCTGTTTCAAAGCAGCCAGGGCTTTTAAAAAATAAATTTTTGTTTGCTAGCTAGTGCAATATTTTGTTTATGACGGCAGAGTCAACATTGTAGTAGATACTAGAACCCCCTCTTTGAGACACGCTGTCTCTGGAATTTATTGCTTTAAAGCAGTCAGGTCTTTTAAAAAATATATGTTTTGTTTTTTGCTAGCTAGTTCAATACTGAAACACAAGTTCAAAACAGTATTATATTTTTTTGCTCATGACGTCAGAGTCAACTTTGGAATAGACAGAACTGCTGTTTCTGGAATTTGTTTTTGCAAAGAAGCAGGGCCTATTTTTTGTCAGCTAGTGTAATAATAATACACAATTTCATGAGAGTATTTTTTTATAGTGACGTCAGAGTCACTGTGGCAAAAGATTGATCCCTCGCTCCACGCCACTGCTGTCTCTTGCATATGCTGTCAAACTGTAAAACGCATTCTCTCAAAATGTCTATATATAAGCACTCAGAACTTTGGAAAAAAAGAACTTCCAAGCTTCACACGCACGCATACAGCTCACACACAACATTCACTTCACACTATCCAACACTGTACAGTGCACACTAACTAACACTCCACAGAGCAGACAATGCAACTCGCTTTCGTTGGTTGAGCTTTTAGCGGTAAATTCTAGGCCTGTTGCCGGGGCACGTCTCACCTTAGTCAGCGGTGTGGCATTGTCTATACCCAAAGTACTACTATGTGAGTGGCATTCTTAAACGGCAGTGTGCATATTTTCCCTAAGCAATTTACTTAACCAACAATAATTTTAGAGTTTCTTACTGGCTTCCTCTCTATTTCGCCCTCTAACTTGCTGGTTATTGCTGCCCCTCATCCTAGCATTGTGGTTCCCGAACGGAAACTAACAATTTAGCAAATTCCGCGTAGCGCCAAGTGAAAAATGTTTCCAATAACACTATAGAAACAATACGAAATAAAAAAACTTGTATTAGAAGTCGCTACCAAGCCATATGAATGACGAAATTAATGAATGATGTAAAAATAAATTCACACAACGGCGTGTTGCACGTGACGCACAAATTGCAACAAGCTGTAAAAAGCAAATACCAAACGAGACCTAAGTCGAATTTCAAACACACTTGTTATAACGAAAAACTTCGGAAATCTTTTATGCAAAACTAGCAAACGAAAATTCTTTGCTTACCTTAAAAAGTTATTAAGCAAGAATTCTTTATAAATTCGGTTTCTAGCAAAATATTTTGTTTTTCGAAAAAGATAAAGTTATTTCATTATGCGACTTGTTTACATCCCTGAAGACACTTCCAAATCGGAGGTGAATCTGGTGAATTTATCTTTACTTTGCTTCACCCCGTACCTCAAAAACGGTTGATTGTGTAATTTTAAAAAATTTTGGTATCCTCAACATGTTTTAGTCAGTTCCGTAGTAAAAAGGTACGTTAAATCCGAAAATGAAGTCCAAAAATTTTTTCATGGAACAGATTTCGAGATATTTTGAAAAAACCATTTTTCGAAATTAAAAAAAAAAAATTTCGTTATTTAAAAGCAAATATCTCTGGTTCTACCAAACTGAATTTGACACTTTTTACTAAATTGTAGATAATTGAATTAGCTACTTGGAACATATTTTTGTCAAATTTGCGGCTTAGACGCTATTTATACATTCCTATGAAATTTTTCGTAATTTTTAGCAAAGTTTTGAAAAAAATTCTATTTCGAACGTAAATTTAATAATTTAGAAAAATTTTTTCATACTGTTTTTTTTATGGCTTGTAAAGTTTGATCGATTACGAAAAAAATGAGTGATTGTTTATCAAAATCCGGGGAAAATATTGCCCAATGACAGATTCAGAAAAATTTTATTCTAAAAACAATCTCTATTACCCACATCAAATTTTCATTAATACATTTTCCGAAACAATCAATATCTTCAAATAATTTTTATTTTAAAATTTAATATAAAAGGAATTAAAACTTTCTTATATCATAAATGTATTCTCATCAGCGTTAGTTAAAAATATTTCGCTCTTTTTTGTTTCCGGGAGTCCAGACTTATCATCTGATCATATTATCATCATATATAAAATATTAGTTCTTAAACTATTGTTCCAAGATTTGACCAGTTATTCTAAATTTGCTTAGGTCTATTTCGGAGTTCTATATTGATTGGTTGCATTTTGACTTCTTGGAATTGGACACAAAGTCCGGTACAGACCTAACAATGCATAAGTGGCTCAGCACTTACGTATTGACCATCTCCTTCACAGTTGGAATCTTAACATTGTACTAAAATTTTCCATAAGATCTAATTTTTCTTTTTATTCAAAAAAAGTTTCTTTTCAAAGCTGCTTACAAATAAAACAAGGAGCTTGCCTGCTAAAGTTAATATACCTCCAAGTAGGGTATATAAATAGTTGTTTTTCTTTTTTGCTTGTTACAAATTATTGTATATAAGCCAGCTAGCACTAGGTGAGAGCGAGAACAGCATAAGTGCAGCTGATGGTGTTTGACAGAGCGAAAGAGAGACAGCAAATGGAAAGGCTCTGTAATGGCCAAGTGGGTGGGAGCAAGAAGTAATGCACTTCACTGTTATGTTACGTTGCCTTTCATTTAAACTGCACAACATGTAATTTGGACCAAGTGCATATTTTAATTTTTTTGTGAATATTTTAAATGAAACTCTTTAAAAAATGAGTGTAAAAACATGAGTTTAAAAAAAGAGTGTGTTCCGTTGTTGCCACAGGTGAAGCTAATTAGCTGCCCCAAAGTTGGCATTGATGTGGGCACTGCAAATTGACACTATGGCACACGCTGCCACACCTTCACTGCTCCTCATCCCCCTACAATAGGTCATAAATAGATTGTACAGTCAGTGTAGCCAATCAGCAAGGCATTCGTGTGTAACTACGAGGGCAGTTTGATAAGTATACCACGCTTTCGTTTCTATCAGTAACTTTCGCAAACACGTGAAACATTATTTTCTTTGTAAAATATTTATACAAAACTTCAATTTTAGAATGCAAATTTTAAAATTTGCCTAAGCCCATTTGAAATGTTTAAATTTTTACGAAATAACTAAAATAGAAATTCGATTTGTGATTTTCAAAACGGAAACCACATAATGAAATCCAACTTGAATTGGACGATTTTTATTTTGTGGTCGATGTCAATAACACTAGTTTACACGAAAAATAACCTTCCTAAAAAAGTGTTTTTTAGGGTAATTTGGGGTCGAGAAACCCGAAAATGGCTAACTTTTTTTTTTTTCTTAAGCACCGTTTTCGAGATATTTTCGAAAAACATGTTTTTGGCCACTTTTTTCAGTGCTATTTTCGTGTTTCTCAACCCCAAATTACCCGAAAAGTCAATTTTTTAGGAAGGTTCACTCGATGCCCCTTAAATTTGTAAACTAGTGTAATTGAATATTGAATTGAATCTTGCGCCCGAGGGAACATGCACATTATTTCAAGACTTTCTCTCCAATTTTGAGCAACGAAAATCCAAAGAATCCATTCTATACAAATAAATCTTTTTGAAATATTTAAGGTATACCCAGCCTAATCGCCATAATAAATTTGTATTAATCCTGAGAATGGTATTTTAGAAAAGAATAAATCACACTTTTTAAAACATTTGAATTGGTCAGCCCAGCCATCGTATTCTGAAGATTAGGCCCTCTGAGACTATTATATATTTTCGAATTTGAATTAGAATTCTTAAAGATATGTGGTTCAAAAAAAAAGTTTATATTTTGTGGTAAAAAGGCATACAAAAGATTGGAGAACTTTTGTATTAGGTATGTCTAACAGAAGGTGCTGAGTATGTTGCACAAATACCTTTGTGCCTGCCCTCGTATGTGCATATACGTTTGTATGTGTGCTGCTCATGTCATGCTTCATTTCAGTTGCATGCTGGCATGAGCTGGCATGTTGCATGCAACATATTGCTGCCTGCACATATGTCAAAAAAAAGCAAGCACAAACAAATAAGAAATATATATGTATGTACATAATATATATGTACAACATGTACAAAAAGTTAAAGTTGTTGACGCCACCTGAGCATTAAATTTCCTATGACTTGCCGCAGTGCCTCTGTGGCAGTTGCAGTTGCAAAGTCAAAGTCATACAAACAACAGCAAGTGGGTTGGTTACAGTCGAGACTAGCCGACTGTAAAATGTTCTGAACTAAAACTTTAACATGATTTTTTCATCGGATGTTATATATTTAAATATATATGTAATATTCAGAAGGAGACGTCGAAGAGTCCCCAGACTGGTCTAAAGTATTATAAAGGTGACTAGAGAAGAAGATACATACCCATGTGCAATGTATGTCCGTCTGTATGAACACTTATATCTCAGATATGATAAGAGCCAGGGGACCAAACTTTAATATTAGATTCATTTTATATCTTACAGGAGACAATATTATTTTATTTTTTTGATTGAACAGAAAAAATTTAGATGCATAATTTCCAAATTTGGTGTTTTTCGAGCTCCTAAGCGTTCAAAGTCGAGTTACTATATTATATACTCCCTAAGAATCATCGACCAAAAAATAAATTTAGTTCTAAATGAGTCTATATACCGCCTTTAGTGACTATACCTTCACCTTCCGTTCCAAAAATAGTTTTTTTTTCGTGGGGCTTCAAATTTGATAGTTTTTTCAATAAAGCCCCATACGCAATTCGAAAATGGTATTTTTTTTTATATGAAGTTTTGTCATTCCGTGCGTAAATTTTCGAACTGCGTATGGGCCTTTACTCCCGAATTTCTAATAGCTATTATTTCAAAAGATACGAGAAGTGGTTCATTAAAAAACTATTGGACTTACAGATGGTGTCTCCATAAAGTATGCGGACTTTTTCTATTTAGGTTTGTAAGAGTCTACATAACGATTTTGTTCTTAGTGGAGACTTTTACACGTTTGGACCCATGTTTGGACACACCCATATTCTGATGGTATCCTCAAAAAATAAATAAATTTTTTAATTTTTATAGCGCTTTTATAATTTTATGCTTGTTTTGTTGAATATGTTAGTAAAAAGCTTGCTTTTGGTGATGCTTCTAGGCAAAAGAGTCTACACTTTGCTCATTTATATCCATAACTTCGAAAGTTTTCAACCGATCTCCATAAAATGGATGGCTTCTAAAAAAGAAAGGTCTGTGTATAGTTTTTATATTGTAACTTCTGAAATTTTATTGGGGCAAATGGGCGCAAAAAAACTGAAAGCCCAAAAAGAACTAGTTCATATGAAGCCATTTGTAGCGAAATTTAGCCATTCTACAAGAGAACTGAAATATGGATTATTTTGCTATGAGAGAAGTAGAGTCTTAATATACCCCTGCATAGGGTATAAAAAAAAAACTTGTTGGCAATGGCAAATATTACAGTTGTTTTTAAGTATTTTTTTTTTTCTGTGTAATTTAATTAGCCAGCTGCGCATAATGTTCACGCTCTCGAGATCTGCGGTTTTTTTTTTTTGCAGCTTCCAACTGGCCGAAAGTTTACCGTTGCACACACTTTAAGCTCATCTTCAAGATACAAATTTTTTTTTCTTTTATTTGATTTTATGCATTTCATGTTTTAAATGTGACCAAACATCAGACATGCAACAATTTGCCGTTCGTTTGTCGGCTGGCAATTAATCATGCGTTTAATTTAAGAGACCAAATCGGGATTGTGCGTATCGGAGCGGCAAATGATACAATTCGATACCATTCGATGGCTTTCAATGGCATTCGATTCAATTCGATTCGTTACGCATAGCTTTGGCTTAAAGTGTTCTTATTGATGGGTTGTCCGGCCAGTTGTGTGCTTCGAGTGCTAAGTGCTCCCAGTGCCAGCATGGACATTAGCAATTTCCGTCTTGCAGAGTGTTGATGAGCTGGCAATGGCAATGCAATCAGCTGGCAGAATCTATAAATGCCAGTTCGCAATTACGTCATTTGAAACAATTAATATATAAAAAAAAGACAACTCAAACTGTTGGCAGATAACCAGTTTTTTGTGGTATAGAAAGACGCAGCAATTTGCACTCAATAAAAGCAGAAAATGGCTGAAATTCAACAACAGTGGTTTCTCTAAACTCTACTTAAAAGTTTATTATCCATTGATGTACTGCAGCCAAGCTGGCTTAAATTTATGGCTTAGTTAGCACATTTTTTGCCTTATAGCATGAAGGAAAAAAAATACAAGGCTTAGCTTTTTTCCAACTCTAAAAACGAGGTCAACTTACTTGCTCCAGGCCTTGGAAACGACATACATAGAAATAGCCATAAAAGGTCATCAAAAACTGATATGTGAGAAAACAAAAAATGCTGCACACTAAATTTATGTGCTGTACAAGTTCTCAAAGATGAGGCTGCAATGCCAAAAAGGTTTACAACACTGGTTGGGTCAACAGTACGCTACCAGTATTAGACATCTATTTATTGTGTTTTGGAACACTTCATCAATTATGAAATTATTAAAAAATTCAAATGCTGAACTTCAACAAATTTTTGTATTTGCAAAATAAAGCATTGGTTTGGAAGGTAGTTCTACTCTACAGTAAGTATCTACTACAATAGGCCAATTTATCAGCGCTGCGAGTGAAAAAAGTGGAACATGGTCTTAAATGGCTTTAACATGGCCTTAGGGAAAAATTTGTTTGCCATAAATTCGAAAAATGCTGCTAGCTTCCGAAAGTTTGGTTCCAAACACGTACGGAAGCAGTACGCAGATGTCCGAACAAAGTCAAACTCAAGTGTGCTGCCCCATGATTTTGTGAATAAAAATTTATTTTTGAGTACGGCATACTAAAATCTTGGTGTATTAACTTTTGGAAATATATTCCATTTGCGTTTAAGAAAACATTAAACAGAAATAAAGCGAAAAGCATGTACAAGCTATGGTGCTTTGAGCGGACAATGTAGTTGACTTAATTTATCTGAGATCTTGACTTAAAGTTTATTTTATACCATAAACAGTCAGTCTAAAAATTATTGGAAAACTTCAATTTTAGTTTCAAAGTTATGTAACTTAGCGAAATGTTGCCTTAATGACATTTTTTCCAATAACTTGATGAAAAGTCTGAGTCTATTCTATTGCTGTAGAATTTACCAATAACGAGAATCTTTCTATTATAAATTTTTTCAAGTGCATTGCTATTTCGTGCAAGAGGCAGATTATTTGATTTCCCTTATAATAAATGATAACGCAAATAATGCAGAAAGTAAAATTTCACCAACAATAAATTGTAAAATTTCATCGTGCAGTGAAAATATTTTCTTCTTTTTTTTTCGTACATTTGCTGTAGAATTTCCCAATAACGAGAATCATTCTATTATAAATTTTTTCAAGTGCACTGCTATTTCGTACAAGAATCAGATTATTTGAATGATAATGCAAATAATGCAGAAATTAAAATTTCACCAAAAATTTTCCAAAAATTAAACAAACAATAAATTGTAAAATTTCATCGCTCATTGAAAATATTTTGTTGCTCTTTTTTTGTACATTTCTAGGAAGTGGTTTAAGATTTTGTTGAGAAAGAATGAAAACATTATTGACATATTTAAATAAACTTTAGGCATATTTTTTTTATATAAGGAATACTTTTCTTTTTCCGTTTGAATTCGCTAAAGGGAATTTTCACTGTATTTATCAAGCGTTCGAAAAATGTGAATTTTTAAAAAGTTTTTTTAAAAGATATCTAATGCATTTATTTTTAAACATTTAATTGGAATATTATTTTTTAGTATGCAAAAAAAAAAACCACTAAGTTACAGAGCTTTTTAGACCTAATGTTTCAAAGTGTTGCAATAATTTTTGATCTAACTGTATGCTTGCATTTTTTCTTCGAAAATACTTTGCTGATCATTAAAATAATTACAAAGTCAATTCTCGCTCATTACTAAGACAAATATCAGCCATAATCACTTAAGTGCTGTCCATTTGATCAGATATTTATGAAAAGTGTGTACATACTGTATAAATAATTTTTTATAAAACAAGCGGATAACACCCACAAAAGCGGGTCTTGAGCTAAGTACGTAATTTGGCAAATTTTGCGATTTGGCGTTTTGGCAGCTGTTTAAAAGCCCCCAAGTATGGGGCCCCCAATAAAGACAATGTTTTGTAATTTATTTTGTGTGCGTGGCCGTTAAAAGTAATTGGTCATTTGTACCGCCAATGAGTGTGGCCACGGAGAGCAAATCTATTTAGCGACCAGTTCTTTAAGTAGACAGTCTCAGTCGCGGTCGCAGTCGCAGTTGCCGCTGGCGTCGCTGCAGCTGCGGTGCAGTAATTACGAGTATTTCCTGTTAGCAAAGTGATGCATGACAAGGATGCCGAGATTGATGATAATCGTGCGTCGTGTGTGTTTCCAAGCATTTCAATGTTGGATCATATTGGCCATGCTGCACTAACTGGCATGCAATTTGTGGCCAAATGCCTTTTGTTATCATTACATGACTAGTTATGTTATGTACGTGGGTAGTTCCTCGAAAAATAGGAGGAAAACAAAACTTTCAATTTACAAAAAAACTATACATATATTTTTTAAAATATTTTTCTAAGCGTTTTCAAAAATTTTGTTATTTTCTTAAAAAACTAAAAATAAAATAATTCCTTCCAAAATTCCTGTCCAAAATTATTAAATTTTATGAATTTTTGTTTGTTTCGTATCCATCTTGTTCCCAATAAATTCGAATACTAGATACCATATAAAGTTCCATTGTGGTTTTCTGAATGGACGAGTCTACAGCATACTTCAATGTTCACTATATTTTTTAATACTCTCATATGAGCATTCATACTAAATTTGGAATCTCTAGCTACTATGTACAAATATTACAGGGCAAACAAAAATTGAAATTTTTCGTCTTAAAATTGGAAATTAAAAAAAAAATTTTTTTTTTTAAATAAATATAATATTCAATTGTAGTTAAAATATAAAATAATATGCTGTAATAATATATAAAAAAAAATTTTTATTTCAATACAATCAAACTTAAGTTCACACTATGCGAAGCAAATATTTGCTCAAAATAGTATTTGGCAAACACCAGACTTATAACGACTACTTAAAATTGTAAAATCTAATGCAAAATGTTTAAATAAATTTGATTTTAATTGTTATATTAATTAAAATTTGTATATTAATAATCAAATTTAAGCTACCATTACACTAAGCAAATATTTGCTCTAAATTCTATTTGGCAAACACGAGAGCAAATAAATTTTGGCAAAGATTTGCTACGATAATCACACTGACAATTAAATATTTGCTCAAAAAATTTTATGCATTTTGAGCTAATATTTTCATCATATCTATAATGCCAGCTTAAGCGTTGGATTTGTTAAAGAACTACCCATGCATGAGTTTCTTTACGATTATGTGATTGACGTGCTTGGGGCAAGGCGTGTTAAGAACATTTGCTCATAAAATGCAAATGTGAAAGTCATTCGGAAAGTTGGTAACAAAAAAGAAATTGAATAACTTGCTAATATACTGTTAGTCTCATCAAGACAAAGCTTCCTTCCAATGACTGCTCAATTTTATAATGCGCGAAAATGTGTTTTCGGCATTTCCCATAAATGTTTACCGTTGTGTTCGGAAACGAATCGAATCGAAATGTTAAGATTGCTTGTACCTGAGACCGGTCGCCATGCTAGCAAACACATTCAATTTAGTTTTGCCGCGAGCCATAACACTTTGGCCAAATTCAAATATTATTAGCTCAGTGGCAGCACCAGGTAACAGCAAAGCAACAGTACCACCAATAAACGTGACTGCAGTTCCACATTGAGGCAGTGAGTCAGACAATTGCATAATCTTCTCGGATGCAATTGCACTTGCAAACAAAATGCCAAAGACATGGGCACGACCATAGAGACAAGCAGCCACACAACGCGCGTGGTTTCTTCTGGCCAGCAGAGATCTGTGTGTGAGTTGGTCTGGTCTGGGCTGGTCTAGTCTGGCCTGGCTTCACTTGACTTTGACTTGGCCATGGCTGTCGCTTGGTTTGGCTTGGCTTAGCATGGCATTGAAACAATTCGGGAAATTGTTTAACTCAAAGCAACCAAGTTGGCTGCGATAAGTGGGAGATGTCTTTCCCACCTTTCACGGCTGCCACTGGACGACAAAAGAACTCAGTACCGAGTATCAACCTGTGAAAAGCTTGTCGCCTTTAAGACCAAGGCGACGACTTTTAGCCAAAACGACGCGATTTGCATGCCAATGATATCTTCTGGCCTGGCTTATAAACTTTTTGCACGTTGTTGTCACTGCAAAAGTTGTTGTAGTTGTTGTTGTTGTTAGTTTTATTGATTTGTGCATTCATTTGGTGGGTAGTGTGCACTCACATTTGTAACCAAATTATAGACGACAAAAAAAAACACCCAGGCAGAGAAGTTATTTTAAGCTAGCGTAAGCTTGGATACACTTCATGGAAGAAAGTAGACAAATCTCTTCAATTTTTTTGTGTATTTTTTGGAAAACTAATAAACCTGCTATATTAAGCAATATAATGTAGTACAGAAGCGAATTTAGACAACAATTTTTGAAGTGTACTAAATTTCATGAATTTTGTAGTTACAACATTTCAGGGCTTCAACTTCGAAGCATTGTCTTTTATAATAAAAAATTTTTACGAATAATAGAAAGAAATAAAAAAAGCCGAAAATTTCTCAATTGCCATCTTCTTGATGAAAAATATGTTTTTTTAAAATTTTTTTTTTTTTTTTTGTATATAGGGTCATCAATCTTGAGTTTTTTTTTTTCAATAGGGTTTTTTTTGATAAAAAAAAGTTTTCATTGCCATTGCCTCATGGAAAGACTTACACCCGAACAACGTTCACAAATCGTAAAATTATATTACGAAATTCGCGTTCTGTAAAGAATGTTTTTCGCGCTTAGGACGCTTTATGGTCGCCATAATCGATCTACTGAGACAACTATTCGCCATACCATTAACAAATTTGAGACCCAATATTCATTATTGGATGACACTCGACCAGCGCGTAGTGTTACGATTGATGCATTAAAGGCCAACATTATCCGTGTTATTCGCGAGATTTCACCGACGAGCTACGGCGCAGTTGCGGCCAACATTTTAAAGGGGTTATCTTTCAAAAGTGAATGGAAAGAATGGTTCTTTCTATTATTTTCCGATTCATTTGAAATTTTTGTGTCTTTTTGCATTTAAAAAAAAACCTCAAGATTGATGGCCCTTTATATCTAGTTATAATTTAGCTTAAAAACTAAAGATGACATTTTTGAAGCGCTGGCAACGTGAGTTTAGTGTGACCTAGACGAAGACGTATCAATTTACATTCGTCTAACCTGCTTAGAGTAAAGTTTTTTGAGAATTGTGATAATATTTGTATAATATTTGTTTTTGATTTGTTATTGACTTAATACCAGTTTGATGTTTTGAAGATGAAAGATATGTTACACTTTTTTGTGTACATAATTTTTTCGAGAAAAACGACCTGTATAAACGTTAACATTTTATAAAGTGTAAAAATTATAATAAAATCCAAAAAAAAAACACCATTTAAATTTTTTGCAGGCCAGTACGCAGCAACGAAAAAAGAGCTGAGACAAAAAAAAGCTTCATATAAAAAAAAAAGCTGGCATAATTTTTAGCGCCAAGATTTTTGCTTGCTGGTACGCAGGTAGATTTCGCCACCATTAATCACCAGTAATAAATTGTCTGAAAAATGGGCAGCACTGTGGCCCTACAGTCCAGCATGTAGCATCGATAAAAGCGTCGAGCAAGTGCAAACGAATTGTGTGCTCAGCATTTGTGAGCAAACAGTGCTGCCCATTTTTGGGCAATTGACAGCTAGGTGGCGCCAGTAGTTTGTGGTAGATGGTGCCAGCAGTACTCATCAGTAGTCAATAGCTCAAAAAAAATATTTTTTTTTAATCCAGGACATTCTGCACTACTTTTAATAAAAATTAAATCAGGATCTTGTAAAGGATAGTGAATATTAAAAATAGCAGAGATCGATTTAAAAAGTTACTTATTTTGCCAATAAATTAATGAGTCCAATCAGACACAGTTAGTTTCTATTTATTGCCAAAAAAAATTTATTTATTTATTAAATCTTATAGAAAACCTGTTTCTAAATGTGCCAAAGAAAAACATATAATAAACATGCTCCACTCTAGGGTATAAACACTGCAGTACTACTGCCTAAAAGTGCTCAACTTCGCCATTGTCGTCATCATCGTCGCAATCGTCGTGTCCATTGATGTTGATAGGAATTCTGGACAAGACTTGGCTGCGCCCGATGGTGCTGGCGATGCTGTTCTGCATGTTCCTTGTCAATGACAAGGAGCAGTCGTAGCAGCAGCAGCAGCAGTACCACCAGCAGCGACAGAATGCAATGATATCTTTTTCTCTTTCTCTAGCATTTCTCTTTGCTTTCCCGAGAATTTCTCCCCGGGTCATTTTTATTTTAGTGTAATTTCTTTTAAATTTATTGTTAATGGAAATTTATGCTTTACTGTACATTTCGCTACCATCACCGGCTCACACATAGACGGGCACCAACTTGCACAGACTTGCAGCGACTGGCTGAGTTTATGTTTTTGTTGTAGTTGTAAGTAAGTTTCATATGCGAGAAGCGATTTGCTGCACGTTTTCTTGATTTGTCATGTTGGAGGTTAAATGCTAATGCCAATGCCAATGCTTCCTCGGTTTCCAAGAAACATTTCAGCTTAGTTCTTCGTGTGTGCCGGATTGCTGCTGTGTTTTTTTTTTGGCAATTTGTATTTAATGTTCTGTGTCCATGTGTCTGGGATTGGTTTGGTGCACAAATTGACTTTTGTATAGTGTCATGCCAATTTCTACATAAGTAAGTGCATTTCGCGGCGTTACAGTGGGTTGCCTACATGTCTTAAGCTTTTCCATATGTAAGGCAGTAATCGTATTGAAATGGCAGAGCATTCGCCACACCCTTTATCCGGGTGTCTTGGCCGACAGCTGGATTTCAGATGATTGGTAGAACCTTAATTTGATTTTATGACCCTACAGCCAAAGCTGGCGGACCAGGGGCTTGGTTTTTTGTTAAATCATAAAATGGCGATCGCTAGATGGCGCAAGCAAATTGCTGTCGCTAGATGGCGCAAGCAAATCGTTGCTTATATGTGTTATAAACATTATTTTAAAATAATTAAAGTTAGTCAAAATTAAGGAGTTTATTGAGGATATGTCTCAAATCTAATCACTAATAATGTTAAAAACCTAAACAGATCTATCAACGTAAACGGAAGATAAGCTGTGGTTAAAGTTTGTTACTTGATCTATTCTAAACATTAATTTAAAAGACTGCTCAAAGTGATTCAAGTACTTGATAAATTTATCGAGATTTATTTCAAGAGCACGATAAATATGTAACAGCGCATAAATCTTATTTATAGCATGGCTATTCCAATACTCTGGTACACCCGCCACTGCCCACATAGCCATCGCTGTCCACCACATAAAAGTTCCAACGACCAATAAAAAAAATGTATTACATAAATTCTAATCAGCGCTGAAAACGCACTTACTCCGATCCTAAATGTACACATTTTTCTGCCGCATTAAGTTGTAAAAGTTCAATAAAAATACTTGGACCGCAATTAAAGACCATCGCAGGAACAATGGGTTTAATTGAAAAAATAACGTCGAGTCAATGCCAGGACACAATCAAAAGACTTAAGAGACAAACTCGCGTGCTAGCAAGCCATTCACTTGTACATTAGAGCTTTGTGTTAAAACCGAAACTGGATGTGCTCGACTCCAACGAAACAAAAGGGCTGGACGTTTAAAATTCAATTATTGTTATTTGGCCGATACACATACAGTAAGAGATGCCATGCCAGCAAGCAGCTTGAAGCTGCTCCACTCATCGTCATCGTCATCTACATCGCCATCACCATCATCATCATCCAGTTTGTATTTGTTGTTGTTGCAACATTGTCTGCCACAACTTTATTAAAGCACAGCGTTATGGGGCAAGGAACAGAGCGGAGCAGCAGCAGCTGCTGCATTTGCTGTGTCCAGTTCTGAAAACTCTATAAATATACGCGCCATTGGCTGACAATGGTTCTATCGTTAGCGCCCACATAGACCAAGAAGAAACCATGTTGTTAGGTCTGATGCTGCTGCTCTGCAGACACCAGACATGGCTTAGTCTAATGCAGCGGCGCGTTAAATTTGTGTACTCTATAAGAGAGCGTATGGGATTTGTGAAGTGTAGTTTGCCGGCAAATACGAAATAAAGGAGCAAATATTTGCTGCAAGGAGGAACTGAGTTTAAAATAACAAGTGAACGCTAAAGATTTTAAGTTTTCATCCATTCTAATATTTTTAGCAGGCTAAGCTCTTCTAAAATTTACGACAGTTTTCTCTTTATTCTGTGTCAAGCTTCGAAATCGTCCGCCAAAAGGAGCAAGAATAGGAATAGAAATCACGCCAAGTTTCAAGCTTTTTCGCTAGAAAAAATAATGTACAGAAATTTTCCGCCAGAGGGAGTAACAAAAAAAAATATGATTTGAGTTTGTGACCAAACAGTGCTGCCCACGTACGGGCGGCTATTGACATATAGATGGCGCCAAAAAGTAAATATGAAAAAGTGCAAAAATGAATCGCCCTATAAAAATATTTCTTAATATTTATTATTATTATTGCCATTATTGCCTAGTTATTTGCGAAACTCAAGAAAAAATGGAGTATGTGGGTAAACTCATATTTAATACGCAGAGCTGAGTGTGGAAAATTTTGTAGAGACTTACGAATATTGAAGTGAATTAATATTGAAATTCAACTATTCACATTTTGCGGAAAATTGTCAGTTCAAAGCCATGGTACAGAATCCGGCAGCATTTTCGGAAAATTTTCACATGTCCTCGGATGTTTTCAAGACATTGTTTGCGTTTCTGAAGCCCAACATGATCCCTAAACGACAATTTTCTGCTCTTCAGTAAAATTTGTGCATCTATTTTGCCAACGCGACACTGTTTCTGCAATCAAAATAAGTTGCTGCACATTAATGTTTTGTTTTTAGTGCGCAAAAAAAAAGCTGAGCTTTTGCCGGTGCCATCTACATGTCAATTGCACAAAAAACGGGCAGCACTGGAACTGCGTACCAATGAATAAAATTCTTGGCGCTAAGAATTTTGACAGTGTTTTTTTTATATGAAGTTTTGTTTTCTTTCAGGCGGTTTTACACTGTTGCGTACTAGGCTATAATGAAGAAGCATACTACGCTAAGTTCCAAAATTGTCCGCCAGGGGGAGCAAGGCAAAATAAGAATCACATAGTTTTAAAATTTGCTGAAAAAAAAAAAAACTATGGATATAGGAAAAAGCGGTCTATTATGATAAGTTCCAAAATTGCCCACGAGAGGAAGACGAAAAGCTGGAACTGAGACTTAACTCTGAAATTGTTCGCCAGAGAGAGGACAAAAAATTGCAATCGCGATAATGGTTGGAGAACAACATTCTTTTATGTTATGAAGAAGCATACTACGCTAAGTTCCTAAGTTGTCTTCGCCAGAAAGCAAGCATAAATAGTAATTAAGCCAAGTTCCAAAATTGTCCGCCAGGTGGAGCAAGAAAAAATAGGAATCACGTCAAGTTTTAAAAGCTGCTAAAAAAATTTATGTATATAGGAAGAAAACTCATTTATCTTATAAAGAAGCATACTATGCTAGTTCCAAAATTGCCCGCGAGAGGAAGAATAAAAGCAGGAACTGAGACCAAGTTACGAAATTGTCCGCCAGAGGGAGGAAAAAATATTTTAATCACGCAAAGTTTTTAAAATTATCCGCCAGAAGAGATAATGGATGAAGGACAACATTCTTTTATGTTTTGAAAAGGCGTGCAAAGCTCTTAAATTGTCTTCGCCAGGAAGCAAGGATCAATAGTAATCACTGCAAGGAAAAACTTTTTATAATATGAAGATAAATTAAAAAAAAATTAGAGTTAAAAAAAAGCAAAAAGTTTACGAAAATCTGTTTAATTTAAAATGTAAGAAGAAGGTATGAGTTTGGATTCTGAAAATTACAAAGTGCATTCACTATTCGACTTTCAGCACAGAGAGCTCCAACTTCCACTTTCTTGCCTTTCAACACCGTATCATACAATTGTTATGTGCATCTTCCCGTAGCAAACGCTTTGCACTCCAATTAGAATGGTTAGATCCTACCAACAACAGCACGGCTTGGACATACCATATCCGCCTGTCCAGTTCTGAAAACCAATTGTAATTTAGGCGCCAAACTCAATGATGCGTATGCGGCAGCCTTTTGGGATTAAGAAGCTCTGCAGATACCTTTATGCCGCTGTTAATAGTTTGGGATACACACAGCGGAAGTTGTTGCAGTTGTTGTCGAGTTAATCAGCGCCCAGGTACGCTGAAAGGGTTTAAGTTAGGAGCTGCAGCAGGAGTAGCACTAGGTTGGCTGGCGTAGCAGGGTCACGCGTTTGGCATTGGCATTAACTCTTAAGTTACATGTGCACAGCTGGAAAAGTGAAGAGCATTAATTGACGCTGTGTTCCAGCTCAATCTTCGTCTTTGTCGCCATTTTTGCAGCTACGTTGCTGCAATTTCTTCTTCCGTATTTTATTTAAGATTCCCAAGTTGAGTTTCACTCTCGGCGCTTTTGGCCGTAGCTAGCTAATTAAATCTGGATTTAAGTGTTTCTTTCATTATCGCATGCTTCGTTGGCCCAGAGGAGATAAAGTTACTTACGATGCATCTAGTATGTGTTTTTTTTTTTTTGTTTTTGTCTTTTAATGTCGAATTACAATGAAATTCGTGTGTATCTGTGTGCGTGTATCTGTATCTGTGTGAGTATCTGTAGGTGTGTGTGTGTATCTGCTGCTATTAGATTTCAGTTTTAATGTGCTGCTGAAGTGCTAGTAAGTTTTTGTTTGCTTTGTGTTTGATGTCTTTTGTTGCTCACATTTAATTGGCGGCTGTTTTGTAGAGGCATATAAATAAAAACCATTCCATAGGGTGTTTTTTTTGGTGTATAGAATTAAAACAAGGAAGCAGCAAAAAAGTGTCACGCTACAAATTTTTAAGCACTAACAATGCAGTCCAATTTGTGGGCCGCAAAAAAATATGTTTTTCTGAAAACTTCAGTTTTTAAACTTAACGCGCTACATGTTTACTTAAAAAACAAACAAATAATTAAAAATAAATTTTTCATTAAAGTTCTTAATTTTCTATTTTCTTATTCGTTTTTTTTAATTTTTTTTTTTTATTTATATTTAAAAAAAATAAAATTTTAAACTTTCATTATTTTAAGTATGATTTTTAAAAACTCCTAAATAAAAAAAAAAAATTAATTAATTATGACACTTTTTTGGAATATTATATGGAATTCTGAGTATAATTCTAATCAGTTAGAAATTACAATGTGACTAAAACTTGAAAGTTTTGTGATTGCCATTTTCGATTATTTTAAATGTGAATTAGCTATCCATATGCAAGATTCAATGTCAAATAACACTTTCGAGCATTTTGGCCGATTTCAAAGCGCAAAAAATTAATTTTCATATATTTTTTTTTAAGTATGATCTTTAAATATTTCAATAACAACTTATTTTTTATGAGACTGCCCAATTTATAAAACGAAACTGGTTTTTCTTTAACTATATAAAAAAATCTTTCTTTTTTCTTTTAAAGACGTCAAAAATTATACTACTTTTTTGTAAAATTCAGCAGTGTTCCGAAGAAAAAACGAATAAAAAGATTACATTTGCAATACAAATTTATAAATTGTGGTACATTTTTATAAATGTAAAAATATTTTAAAATAAAAATATAATAAATATTTTTTTAATATTTAGAATTTTCAATAAAACTTGCTCAGCAGTTTAAAGCAAAGAAACTATGAGAATTTATCGAAAGGACTCAGGGAATTATGAGAAGTTAGCGATAACCAAAAATTTGAAACTTTCGTAATTGCCACTTTCGATTATTTTCAATGCTGATCAGTGATCAATTACACTAGTTTACAAATTTAAGGGTCATCGAGTGAACCTTCCTACAAAAAGCGTTTTTTAGGGTAATTTGGGGTCGAGAAACACGAAAATAGCAACCTTTTTTTTCTTAAGCACCTACCCGATTTAAAAGATCTTAGACTCGAAAAATTCTTAGAAGAATTCTCTTTCAGCTTAAAGCTTAACATAATTTTTAAAAATTTTTTTTCGTTTATAAAAAGCTTACCGAAAATGTGTAAGTTTGAAAAATGGTCAAAAATTACTTTTTTCGACATAGGTTGCCTGTAAATTCGATAATTTTTACTAAATCTGTACATACTATATATCACTGGAAAGAGCACATCAATACCTTTCGATCTAATCGAAATATTGAGGAATAACTGAAAAAAGTGCCCAGAAACATTTTTTTAGAAAATATCTCGAAAACGGTGCTTAAGAAAAAAAAAGGTTGCCATTTTCGTGTTTCTCGACCCCAAATTACCCTAAAAAACACTTTTTTAGGAAGGTTAACTTTTCGTGTAAACTAGTGTTATGCAAAAGTCTCACCGAAATTATTTATGAAGCAGAAAACGACAGCGAAAATAATTTAGAAATTACATTTTTTTAGGTCTATTTCATAAATGTAGTTGTTGGCCATGACTACGTTCTAAGTAATCTCTTTATAGGATAGGTTGAATCATAAGTTACACTTTCAAGACTTTTGGCTACTAGTTCGAATTCTTGAGTATAATTTTTAAATAAAGCCATTTTGTATGTAGGTTCAAGTGTTCTAAATATAATTCACTATCTATTCTTATTTAATAGTAAAGACTAATAATACAAACATAATTGTTGTAAATGGGCTCGTAAAGGGTTCCCGTGTTCGAAATTCCAGACGATGTATTGAGTTTTTTTCATCACATTTCTAACAAAGTACAAAATCATTTTGATAATAAAATTATATGATATTTAAATATCGTCATAAACTTAATAGCACGCAGCTGCTTCAAAAAATGTACACAATTAAAAAAACGTACCATAAAAAAATCACCCTATATATGTATATCCTGCAAAGCTGCGACTATTATGTTTTCAATGGCTTTAAGCTGAGCTCTTTAATGAACTACCCCGATAGCCAGATGAAGTACTTAGTGCAAATTATTTAAATTAGTTGGAAACGCAGCAGCTTTCTATAGCTTTGCTACAAATCCAGAAACCAAGACAACCGCCACACCCTACACTCATGATCATCCAACTAATAGCTGCAGCATTTAAGCACTGATCATCATTTCGCACACATCAAACTCTTACGACCTACACACATGTTGGCTTATAATAAGATTTTGATTACTATGCCTGCCAACATATATTTAGACACATGGCCAGCCATGATCCACCCAGCGGATCAAGGCCCAACGCAATCCACCTGGAAAAATTATGCCAAACGAATGTTTAACGCCCGAGTTTTTGAGCCAAGGCGCTGGACCGACCAGGCACGTAGTCAGGCGTTGACCAGTGAATAGCCTGTAACTGCTGCAAAGTAAACCAAAGCAGTGTGTGAGTGTGTCTTGTGGAAGCCGCGACCGACTCTGTGCTAGTGATGTGCGCGTGACTAGGCACAAACACGAAAAGGAACACACAAAGTGACAGAATTTTTTCTCTAAAAACTAAGGCTTTTTAATCTTTTGAAATATTGTGCTCAAATGAGACTTAGAAAAAGAGATGCGATGGGTAAAAAAAATTGCATTATGTCATGGGGTTACTAAACTTATCCCGGCCGTTTTGTTTCCGTACGGTAGGAAGCGTTTTCAAAATTAATCAATTTTTATTTATTATCATTTGGTTTGAAGTTTTTATCCCATTTTTTTAAACTACTATTTATATTTATTTGAAGCCTCTAATTTTAACCTTGTAACCTTAATTGAATGAGTTTTTAATTCAATAATTTAACAACTAAATATTTCGAAAAGTTTGAAGTTGAAAATGCAGAAAACATATGGTAATTATTTTTATTTGTTAGAAAACGGCAAGCATTTGTTAATTCTACAAAAAAAATTGCAAACATAAATTTTTAAAAAAATTAAGTAAAAATTAAATAAATTGTTTTTTTTTTTATTCAAAATTTCTACTTTTTTCTTTCTGAAATAATTTTTAAAAGAGAAGTCTGCCAAATATGCAGTTATCGATAACTCTATCAATAATCGAAATTTTTAAATCATGGTCAATATTGACAAAATTATTAAAATCATTGAGATGGTTTTTAAAAAGTGATTCGCTTTACGTATTAACGCTCATAAATATCAAAGAGGAAGCAAGCATTAATGTCGGGTCCTATGAAAATTTCAATTAGATAAAATTACCAAATATGCAGTTATCGATAACTTGATAAGTAATCGGAATTTTAATATCGTGGTCAATATTGATAAAATCATCATGGTTATGAAAAATTATGGAAATTCCCATCATTTTGCAACTCCTCCCCTCCGCCCTTTATGCAGATTTTTGCAGGACCGCAGGACTCCAGTCGATATCTTTCAAAGTAGAATCTCAGTGGACTAAAATTACGTAAATTCGGGAATAAATACGAATCTTGCGTATTGGAAGAAAATCTTTATCACATTTAATTTTTACCCTGACACTTTGAGCTTTTTCCGGGAACCGCGCTTATGCGATTGAAGCAGTTTTCAAGCGAAACCCGCAAGAACTACGATTTATAGTGCAAAGCCGAAAGGCCTGCAGGCCACAAAACGTACTCCGACACGCGCTCATCTTTATCCTGGTCTAATGCCAGGTTTTCCTTTATTTTTTTTTAGTGCATGCATTTATAAAAAAATATTGGAAAAAGCCTGCCCTGCAGCTTTACTAAAAGCTGCTCAAAGCACTAATAAAAATGGGTAAAAAAAAGAAGAAGAAAATAGTACAACGAAACGAAAGACTTAGGCAACGAACGCGTTCCACTTCCATAGTAATTATGAAGCAATTGTTTAGTGTTTAGTCCAGTCTCGCGCTCTTGACCACTTTGCGTGGTTGCCTTCAATGGCTCTTGTCTCGTCAATGTCCGGGCGCAGCTATTGTGGGGCGTTTCCAGCTGCACATTTGGCAGCTTGTTTGGCTGACTGCACAGCGGCTATGTCTATGGCGGCGACATGCTAGCCCAGTTTCAAGAACCATAGCAACAACAACAACAACTACTAGTAGCAAAAAAAAAAAACCATGCCAGGAATGTTGTCTCACCATTTTGTTTTCTATTTTGTTACAGGCTCACACAAGGTACACTGCTCCGAGGATCAAATGCGCGTAGACATTGGTTTACCTGCGGATGACAGCGAGAATGTGCAAATATACTTGGAGGGTCTTAAAGGTTATCCGGATGAGCGCTGTCGTCCGCAAATTAATGATGCCCTAGCCACTTTTCGTCTCAGTCTAACCGATTTTTACGAGTGCGGCGTGACGCGTATGGTCAATCAGTTAACGGTAATCCACTTGGTTTATTTGCTTCCTTTTGGGCTTTAATGCAACTGGCATAATTGACTTTGACTCTTCTTTGTGTCTGACTGCAGGGCAAAAAAGTTTATTACCATAAAATCATCATCGAATCGGTCAAGAGCAAAGAGATCGTCAGCGTCAAATGCATTACCACAAGTGGTCCGGTTTATAATGTCATGATGAATGAGACTAGCCCCGAGCAGCCACGCGTTGTGCTGCAAGAGCAGCAGGAACAACAGGAACAACAGGAGCAGCAGTCACAACAACAGCATCATGGGGTCGTCAGACGTGACGTTTTACCAGCGGGCTTTCAAGAACCAGAGTGAGTATTTACTGAACAACTTTTATTATGGTCTATAAAGAAAGTAGGAGCTTTATAAATATTTTTAAATTCATCCCTGGAGGCATTTTGGCAACGTGCAGCAGGATTTGATTTTTTCTGAGCTAATGAGAAAAGTTTACGAGCCAAAGATTACAAGCATAAATATTAATGGCATTGGATCAGCGGATTACAAAGTTTGTTATCAAGAAATCTGAGGTGTACCCCATTTTAATTGTCGGAATCGAATATGCTTAGGTCATTAAAAAAGGTCTTCAACACCATTAGAAAAAAATTAATGTACGGCTTATCTTAGTTATGCGCCTCTTACACCAAGCCTAGGGTCCACTTTTTAGCAATACGAGGGCCATACCAGAATAAGCCGACCTAACAAAATAGTGTTGGTAAATAGTCGAAAAATAAATGAAAACTGGAAGTACCGCTATTTGTTCACCATTTTAGAATTTTTTTAAGCTTAGACTTTAAAACTTAGGCTTAAATACATAATGTATCAAACGAATCAGGTTTGGGGAGCTTTTTTTATGTCCAAATTCTGAAAATTTTCTTCAGATTATGGCAACGAACAACTTCCTGTTGTTATATTTTTACGAAAGGATTTTGTACAATGGGCTTCTTTTTATCATGTCGATTTTTTTTTGGCATTGATATTTACGTTTCGGGCTGAAAAACCAAAAACGCGGGGTCCCAAATTACTTTGTTTAAGTAAAAGATCTTCACTATGTTATGTGTGTTTTGGTTTCGTTGATCCATATGTAGTTTAAAAATATTCCTTCAAGGAGGTGTTTTTAATTTTATGAATCTTTTTTACTTACAACAGTATTTTATTTCCGATGCAGCTAAATATTTTTTTTTATTTTTTTAATATAAACTAGCGGGCTACGCCCACTGTTTGCTACGCACGCCATTTCCCTTCTTCCCTGTCTTCTTTATATAATTCTGATCATTCAGATTATTATACACCCTGTACAATTCTTTACTTCCATAATGTTCATTCCATTATCATACTAGAGTCGGTCCTGCCGACTGTCCTGAATGTCAAGTGAATTGTTGTTTAAGGGTTGCTACTGCTGCTGTGGTTATTCCCCTTTTCATGATACATTTTAATGTTTCGTAAGAGTTTTCACCTGCATGATTTCAACGTATCGAGGTCAAACTTACATTGTGCACACCGTATGAGGTGTGCCTATTACAAGGTATAAGTTTCGCCTCGATACGTTCACGCATATGAACACAATCGGTACCACACTGATTTTTTTGTTGACGTATTTATATATAGATGGACAAAACCTTTCAAATGCCCCATGATCAACTACCGGAATTTAACAAAACTAAGCTAAGAACCTTCCACACATCATAAGAAACACACACACAAAAATTTGGTTTGAGTATAGTGGATACAGGATACACGTCATTTCATTTTTATACGATAAATAAATATTTTTTAGAAAATTTTTTTTTTATAATTTCATACAAATCTATGTTTTATTTTAGAAAATGTTGCCATTCTCAAGTGTTATTTTTAACTTAGTTATCTAGAGCATAAAAGAATCAGCCCTTAATTAAAAGAAAATTTTATTTGCCGCCGAAATTATTTCTTTAGGGATACCTTTTTTTTTTAATGCCATCAAAAAAGCATGACATATATTTAGATGGTTCATCTCAAAAAAAAGAAGCCCATTCTCAGTTATTGTTTATAATTTTATTAATAGGGTGTTTACTATTTCGGACATAAATGCATAAATGTATAACCGAGTAACGACATGAGCAACCCTAGCAACAAGGCATAAAGGTAAAAATACCATAGCAACAACCATCAGATATTTATTTGATATTTTATTTATTTAGGGCGTCCCATGTTTTTTTTTTTAATTTTTGTGCACAAAATAATAGTCTTTTGGGCAAGAATGCCCTAGTTTTCATAATTAAGTGACTAGGTCCGGCATAAATGCTCATTTTTTTTAGTGTAAATTTAGTGTAAACATACCAATTACTTTCAAACGCATTTTATAATGGATCTTTATTTAGAAGAAAATTTATACTTTCACTTAGTATTTTACAATATTTTTTTATAACTACATTTTTTTAGGAATCTATTTTTTTAAATAATTTTTTTTTTCGTAATTTCATTAAAAGACGTGTAATTTTAATTTAAGGTATTTAAAACTTTTTTAAAATAATTTTTTTTTATTTTATAAAAAGGCAAGTCCAATTTTTTATTAAGTGCATGAAAAAATTATAATTTATTTATTTATTTTAGTTATTTATCTATAGTTAGAGTTTTAGTTTTAAGAAGTAGTTTAAGAAAATTATCAGCTTTAGGTTTTCTCCAATTTTCCTAACAAATTAATATTGTTATTGCAAACTTAATATAATATTTTTAAGATTAACTATTCAGTTGAAAAGCTAAGTCAGCTAAACTCTGTATACATTTCTTTTATCTGTTACAACTTAATATTAATATATTTAATTTTTTTGAAATTTTCATATATTTATAATCAGCGGTGGGCACGAAAAATAACGGAAAGAGCCCTACAACAGCATCAAGAAAAAAAGTCCTGTTACGGTCCCACAAGCAATTCTCGAGTAGGGCCATAAAACCATAAAGTTGCTGCGAGTCGAGCGATGGCCCACATTGTGTGTAATTTGTTATTGTAAACACTTCGCGTCGCCGGCGATCAGCTTGTGCGTGTACACTGAACAAAATTTTGCAACACATTGAAAGACACAGCGAAGTCATATGAGTTTATATGACAATTTTAAATTACCAAAAAAATTACTCGGTCTTACAGTTGCCAAAGTAACTATATTTCTGTGCTCAGTGAACTTGTGCGAAATTTTAGTCAGCGAGCACTAATAAAAAGCCCCGTTACGGTCGGTCAAGCATCCTCGAGTAGGGCCATAAAACTCGCACATTGTTTTTTTTTTTTTTTTTTTTTTGTAAATTCTCGTGTGCGTCTGTCTGGCTGGCGCCACTTTTAAAGCCTAACCGCTGTTTATAGTTATTGAATAGTAAGCTAAAATTAAAACACTCCAAAGTTCTAGATTTTTCATACTTTAAAAGGGATTTTCTTGACTTCATGGCTTAACAAGACAAGAAAATAAAAGTAGATACTATCCGTACTACTGATACGAAATCTCTCACGTAAAGTTTGACTTAATTTCCGAAACTAGGTTATACCTTTCAATTTAGCATAATGAATTCGTTCAGAGATTTTTTCAATTTACATTTTATAAGTTACTTTATTTTGGCCCGGTTTAAATCTTTTTTTTTTGCTTAGTTAATGATATGCAAGTGGGTCCGACTAGTTCGCTTTCCTTACTATAAAACTAGACAATTTTTTAATTACAAGTTAATGTCCGCACATAAAAAAATATATTGGCCACTGATGAACTCCAAAGACCGGGAATCGGTACAGGAACGTCTGAAACAGCAGGAGTTGCAAACGCGTTAAAATATCTAACTTTGCATGTGAATGGCATATGTAATCTCTGCCAGCTTTATGGCATATTAAATACTCTGTAAGGCAACACTTGGCCAGATACATAGTTATACGACGACAAGGAACATAAATCAAGTGCCCCGACTGTGATTACGGGGTAATTAAGTAACTGCAAAATCGAAGCCTTGCAGCAGGTTAGAACTTTGATGTGGTGACTTGGTAGCAACTGGCGGTTGCATGCATTAATACCCTACAGTCAGGGACGGATTACGGCAGTGAGCCAAGGGCCCAAGGGCGCGCGTATGAGCAGCAAATTAGTTTGAAAACTTTAAATGCTTAAAAAGTTATGACGTGAAAAATGTTTGTGAAAAGATTTCAAATGCTTAAAAAAGTTCAGGAAAAATGTTTTAGAATTATAAACTGACTCATTATTTGGAGGCATTACGAACACATATTGTAACACAGTGCCAGTGGCCCTTGGGCCACCACATGTCTTAATCCCTCCCTGTCTAAAGTCAATTTTAAGTCATAAGGGGCGTGTTGCTGCCGTATGAGTTACTGTGTTTGTTTTTGGTTTCCGTCAGAGCAGTTGATAGGCTGGAAATCTGTAAAAGTTGAGACTGGCCCTGTGCAAGAGGCGGTTACATGATTTATAACAAGTCCTCAAGCTACAGATACACTCCATACTTTATGCCTATGATACACACTAGTCAGAGCGGTAGTGGCTTAATGACTTGGGTTACATTTAATTGCATCATTTTGTTAATTTGTGGGCAGTGTGACAGGTGGAATGTGCGCCGTAAAGGGCGTTATAGTAAACCATCTTCCGCTCATTATGTTTTTTATGTATTATCATATTTTTTGTTGTGCTTGCAGGGATCTGGAAATTACCACCTCATTGACAAAAAAAGCGCCAGAGCCGCGTTTGGCCATAGGTGTGAGTCAAGATGGACAGAAATTTTATGGTGACTTGGTGGTCAAGTCGGGCACGCCCTTGACCATGGAAATCAATTTGGATGCAGACTCAGCGCCGGTCTATGGCTTGGGCGTTAATTATTTGGATGTAACCGATACGAAGAGTTCCTCTGAGACGCTTATATTCAAGGGGTGAGTACTGGGTGTACTTGGTTTGCTTAGTCATAGTAATTATAATATTGTTGGCCTTACAGCTGCACTGTGGATCCCTATTTGTTTGAGAATTTCAATACCGTGGATGGCGATATTTTGAGCGCCAAATTCAAGGCCTTCAAGTTTCCCGATTCCTCATATGTGCAGTTTCGTGCCACCGTCAATGTTTGCCTGGACAAATGCTTGGGCACACAGTGCTCCAACAATCAAGTGGGCTATGGCAGACGCAAGCGTGAGATTAGCTCAGCGCTAATTGATACCAACAAGGTCTATGAGATATCGCTGGCCATGTTCATCAAGGTGAACGACATTGAGGGCGTTAACAAAAGTGAGTACTGACTTTAAGCGCTTGAATGCATGCAACTCAAGGCTCTACTTTTGCTATAGATGAAGTGCTGCAGCTGGAGGAGAAGCTGCGGGAGCTGAAGCTGGCCAATCAACGTCTGGCACGCAATAGTCGCGGCAATTTTGCCGAGGTGTTCAGAAATGAGGGTCAAACGCCGAGCAGTGCTGTGCCCGCTTTTGTGGTCGATGAGCGGGAACTGGGTCAACTACCCTCAGGCGCTGCTATGACTTATAGCTTGGGCGCAGCCAGTGCGCTGTTTTGCATATTAAGTTGGAGCTTCTTGTAAATAGTCGAGCATAATTTGTAAATCTCAAGTGGAAAGCGCATGCTAATCAGGTTAAAAATTATGCGATTAATTTGTCGCAATAAATAAATGAAATATTATAGGTATATATATATATATATACTACCTACTGCATACTAATAAAACTGCCATTTATAAAAAATAATTAAATTTAATTTTAATGAAATTGAATTAAGTTTAAGCTCTTAAGCTATGGCAGCCTATCAACAACAGTGATTTTTAATAAACATTTCTAAAAAACAAAAAACTTAAAAAAAATATAATTTGGTCTAATATTTTATAAGCACTACTAGTCTTCTAAGTTTAACTATTAAGCTAATTTAAAGTGAAATGCATAAGTAAAATACTAAAACTAAATAAATTTTTAAATTTAACGACAAAAAAATAATGAATTGGCTTTGAAAAACTTGTTGGCAACATGTGGCTATTATATTTTATGGCTTATCTTGGTCTTACGGCGGCCGCAGTGCTGCGTACAGTGGATACAGCTGGAAGTGCTGTCTTACAGTCATCTCTCGTTGAAACAGAAAGCGACAGCTCGCAAGCCCCAGAGCTTTCCAAGCTTGAGCAGCAAAGTAGTACCGCGGAAAATGCTATAAACTCCGATACAAAGTTTGGTAGGTGCTTTTTGAAATCATATTAACTAGCCTAGTTATCAAGTTTTGCATAAATCAAAGGCTTCAATACGGATACCACAACCGAATGCTCTTCCACCGGCTATTATCCGAAAGTCGGCTGGATTTCGTTGAAACTGCGCAGTGAGCTTATAAAGCAACCGCGTCCATATCTCACACAACTGCGCACTTCTATCTATAAAAACTCTGATCCGGAGCAGTGTCATAAGAGCAGTATGACAGATGTTACAAGTTTTCTGGAATGCCAAGTACGGCGTCACATGCGTTTGGAGCTGGGCGTGCCCGGATATCCAGCACTACCTGTTTAAATCTTTAGATGACAAATACCTTGACTTTATTGTAGTTTATTTTTATTAAAATTTCATATAAAAAATAGAGTTTTCTTTTATTTGAAAAAGACTTCAATGCATACAGTAAGTTCCAATTTTCCTTTAGTAAATGTTTATGTCATTGAAATTTTTGATAAAATTTACAATTTTCTATGCAATGTATTTCTTTAGCTTAACATTATTTATCAGCTGACACTAAATTTTGCAGAAATTTAGCTATAAATTTTTTCTAATTATCCCTATATATTTTACTAACTGCAAAAGTAGGCAGTAAGTTCATACAAAGTATTCAAAACAACTTCAAACATGGCGCGCCGCTGCACAGTGTTGACAAGTACGCAGCAGTAGCCGATACAAACACATGCTGTTATCGCTGCCTATCGATAGCTAAGAGCGCTGCTATGCTTGCATGTTTTTAGCCAGTTGGCAGCGCCAGCCAGCTGTATTATTGCTGCTAAAAGCATAGCATTAAATAAGCCACGACAAAAATGCTCAATTCGTGCAATTATTGAAGCGCTGAGCCTAAAAATGAGTGAAATAGTTTGTCATTACCAGCATATTATATATAAAATAGCTTGCAATTAGCGTGTTCGCTACCGTTAACAGTGCAATACATACAATAGCATCTCATACAGCCATAGCGTGCAGCAGCGCCGTCGTCGTTGTGTGTGCGTTGTTCGCATTAGGGAAACCAAAAAGGTAACACCTGTCGTCAAGCCAGCGTTTCACTCAGTCCACGTCGTCGTGACAGCAGCATCACAACAAAAGCGTTAATTACGCTGATCGGCAAACTGTAACGCACGACGATCAATCGATAAATGTAGCAAACTCCGCCAACACGGCAGCAGCGCGCCAGCAGCTATAGCTCCAAATCCAAAGCTCATGTTGTGCGTCAATAAACAAGCCTTTGAACAGTTGTGCGTTGCAGTTGCTGACAGATGCTTAAAACAAACTCAACCACATCCACAAAAACCACAACGCTTCCACACCCACCGACTAAAACAGGGCGTACCATACGAGCACGCTTTAGCAGCAGATACAGCTACAGCTACATACGTAAACATAATTTATACGTAAATGTTTCAATAACAAGCTTGCAATACTCAAACGTAACGACGCCCCCCACCGCATTGCAAAAATGCGCTCGCGTAAAGTGTTTCTCATCATTGGTTTCCTGATAACGTGGACATTTATCACCTATTATGTACTACTACGCAATAGCAGCTCAAACCTTGGCCCAAAACAGCTTAGAAGTCTAGCACGTTTAGTGCCGGAGACGCGTCAAGAGAATCTCAGAAGCCAAAAGCTATCACGCACGCTTATAGAGTTTTTGAAAATCAAATACTTGGAGGAACAGCAGGATACCGTGTCATCTACGCCTACACCTAAAATTAGCATAGTTGCTGCTGAAATCTCTGATGAGCTTGCAGATCTTGGCTTAAAAACAACTCCCGCTCAAATACCCACGCAAACATATCTTGCGAATGGTCAACCAGTGATACCCATACTTGTATTTGCTTGTAACCGCATATCGGTTAAAAAATGTCTCGAAAATCTGGTGCAGTACCGTCCCAGCGTCGAGCAATTTCCCATTATAGTCTCACAGGTAATTATAAACAACTTTATGCTAATTTTGGCTTGTTTAACTTTTATTTTTGTAGGACTGCGGCGATGAGCCCACTAGAAACATCATCAAATCTTTTGGCAAGCAGCTAACGCTTATTGAACAGCCGGACCAAAGCGATATTAAAGTGTTACCCAAGGAGAAGAAATTTAAGGGCTACTATAAGATAGCGCGACATTATGGCTGGGCTTTAAATACCACATTTCAAAATGGTTTTGAATTTGTGGTCATTGTGGAGGATGATTTAAATGTGGCGCCAGATTTCTTTGAATACTTTTTGGGCACACACAAGCTGCTCAGTCAGGATCCAAGCTTATGGTAGCTTAGGCTTTGTTTTGTTTTTTTTAAACAATGTTTAACACAAAATTACTATTTATAGGTGTGTTTCGGCTTGGAACGACAATGGCAAAGCCAATGTTGTAGATGCCAACCAACCGGAACTGCTCTATCGCACTGATTTCTTCCCTGGCTTGGGCTGGATGCTAACAAGAGATTTGTGGGCAGAGCTTTCAGTAAAATGGCCCAAATCGTAAGTTATAAACATATAAAATAAACAAACTTTGTTTTAAGCAGACAACTATTGCAGTTTTTGGGATGATTGGATACGTAATCCGGCTCAGCGCAAAGATCGTGTTTGCATAAGGCCAGAAATCTCGCGTACGCGCACTTTTGGCAAAATTGGTGTTTCAAAGTAGGTGCACATTATAAGTTTGAGCAAATGAAATATTTATTAATTTGTTTATCTTCTTATATTCCACAGTGGCTTGTTCTTCGATAAGTATCTTAAACATATTAAACTTAGCGAGGACTTTGTGCAATTTACTAGAATCAATATGAGTTATTTGTTAAAGGTTCGTATCAGCTTACGTTTAGCTATATCAATTGTAAAACTGCTGAACTTGCTTGCAGGAAAACTATGACAACACATTTTTAAGACGTGTTTATACTTATCCCATTGTAACCTATGATGAGCTACGACGTAATCTTATAGCAGCTGATGGACCAGTGCGCATACAATATACAACGCGCGAACAGTACAAACGTATAACCAAAATGCTTGGCCTAATGGATGATTTCAAGGTATATTATATAAACTAAACGACATGTACAAAACGCTATACTATATATCATTATTTACAGAGTGGCGTGCCGCGCACCGCTTACCATGGCATTGTTTCCTTCTACTATAACAAACGCCGCGTGCATTTGGCACCTAATGCCAACTGGAAGGGCTATGAGCTCTCATGGAGCTAACAGCATGCAGCGTTTGCAAATTTAAACTGAAGTTAGCTACTAATTTACTCAAAAGCAGCGTAAAAAAAAATCAAAAGGTTTTGTTTTAAACTGTATACAATACCAAAAAATAGTCCTAACCAAGTGAAGCTATTGCTTTTAATTTAATTTAATATTTTTTTAAATACGTTTATGTCTAGCTTAGTTATAGTTATGCAATTTAATTAAGTTTTATCTCCATCTACAACAACATCTACACTAGCGCTGTTCCAAAGTGAATCAAAGAGTCTCCAACATATTTTTAACTTGTAACTTAAAACCTTCGAACTGTATAGAGAATCTCAAGCAACAAAAACCACAACGAGTTCATAGACCAATCTCTTGGCAAATTGCTAATGTTTATGCGTATAATATATATGTTTATATTTATGTATATATATATATAGTTACGGCAACGTTTTTTGTTAATGCTATATATTTTGCTTTTTAACGAACTGTATAGCAACTGTTTATTAGCCTAGTTTAATACACAGCTTTTAGCAACTATTTAGCATTTAAGTTAAAAAAAAAACTCGAATCTGACCAGGCGTGTAATATTTGTGATTTTTATTTTATTGTATTTAAAAAAAAAAAAAGCCAATTTAACCGACCCACATTGTAACATAGCATAGCAATAGTAAATTAGCCCAGTGTTAAACTAATTTAAATATGTGTGCCACTGCTGTATGTGCTTGGAGTTAGGGCTTATATACCTACATATATAAAAGACCCCATACGATATGTACATACACTTAAGTATATGACCATTTTATGTAATGTTCATTATACTAAACTAGTATACAAAAACAAAAAAAAAAACGATAAAGATAAACATACACATAATGTATAACTTATATTTATATGAGCATATTTTTGTGGCATATAAACATAAATAATGATGATATTTCCTAAAAATAAAAGCTCTTGTACATTGTGCATAAGGCGATAAGCAATATTGTCTAAAATACAACAATGAAACAATTTCCAATTGTAAAACTAATTAATTAATATGTGTCCATATGTAACTAGGGGCTAGTGCTATACCAGAGCATCCTCCTCCTCATCAATTTGTTCGCAGTCTATGTCGCTGCACTCGGAATCTGTTTGTGTGGCGCGTCGTTGGCGTGGTGCCTGTGACGAACTCTCACTGCCATAGCCACCAGCCGGCGCTGCCTGCTTGTGTGCCAAGAAGTTGGCATTGGCATCACCAAAAACGCGTTCCAGCTCGGCCAGCCCATTGCTGCTGCTACTATCCGCATCCGGCGGTAGTGTGGCATACTTTAACTGCAAATAAGCCTCGCTGCGTTGATAGTCTGCAGCGCCGTGTGGCAGCGCATAATCGCCATAGGCTCCATAGGGCTTGCAGCGTGCTCCATAGCTGGGCACTGTGCCAGCAGCATGTTTGGCGCCGCCTCCAAAGGGCAGCGCAAAGTTCAATGGCTGTCCACGAGCTAAGATAGCATTACGCGCGCTCTCCATGATGCTGTGACTAGGCAGTGGAGGCATGGTGGCACCACTAAATGGTCGCATAGGCGTGGCTGCGGGCAAGGGCGCTGCTGCGCCATTACCATTTAACATTATAGACTGCACAGGTGTGGGTCCAGCGGGCGTTTGACTAAATAGCCATAAACGATCACCTACGACCATGGGACGTGCCAAACCACCTATGCCCAGTTGTGCGTAATAATGCGAGGCCAAAGTTTCCACATCGGCAGTATATTTGCGCTTCCATTTGGTGCGTCGATTTTGAAACCAAATCTTAATCTGCGTTTCCGTCAAATGTAGCTGCTTGGCTAAAGCCGTGCGTTTAGCCACCGACAAATACTTGCCACGCTCGAACTCCGTTTCCAACGCCTTGATTTGTGCCGCTGAGAAGGCCGTGCGTGGACGCTTCTTGCGATCATCATTGTAGCCTACAAAAACAAAGTGTAAACTCAATGAGACATGGCTGCCAATTAATTGCCAACGACAGCGACCACTGTCGCTAAGTTTGTCTGCCAACTATTTGCAGCTAATTGCGGTAATTAGCAAGATCCCACTTGGCAATGTGACCCACTGTTCAATAGTGCGCCGTCTAAGAAACACCCTGTGCGCAGCTAGAATCCGTCGCTCACCAACCACCCCACTCTATATACTATGTACATCTAATTGAGCATTTGGTCAGCATTTCGAGACTTATTGACCGAAAACAAATTGTCGTATAACTTTTAATATATCTGGCTATCAGTTGGTCTCAGCCAGTTTGAATATTTCTACTTTCTTGACATTTGCATCATTAGCTGGTTCGGCGCGTTTTCTGACACTCGTTGTGATAATCTCCACTTATTTGTTTGTTGAATATGTGCGTGACAGATGAGATCATTCAACCATTGTCATTATGCATGAAAAAAGCGCTTTCGAATTTATTTTCACCTAGTTGGCAGTTGTAGTATTTTAGGAAATGAAAGAAATAATTGTGAAATCTGTTTTTCGCTGACATTGGAAATATACCATAGAGCTTCCAAAGGTTATGCTGATTTCTGCATATTAAGATATGTCCTATTCAGAGTCCCAACCGAAGTGTATACGGGATACACTAGCTTGGATGAAATGTATGCATCAATTAGAAGGAAGGAATCCCTAGACCATTCAAAGCAGTGATATATAGCTAAAATATTGTGCACCAGGGGCTAAGAATGTTCTACCGCCAGCCAGAGAACTATTTACTGTGAACTCTTCTCAAGCAGCAAAGATCGTTTTAACGCCGAACTGCTGCTCTTCATACTACGCCTAAAAGCTCTAAAAAGGAAATTCGTCGGAATGCCATTACGTTTTTCAACCAAACAGCAATCCACTAATGTGAGGGAATATCTTTTAGAGTAAAAATGATTAACCCGGTTGACCGGCGCATATTTTTATACCTTGCACCATCCCTAAGTCAGGGTATACTAGAAAACGTGGCGGATCATAAGTTATTCAAAAAAATAAGCTTATTCTAACCTCGGATAGCGATTGAGTAATGTCTGTCAGTCTATCAGTACACGCACCCTCTTAGCCATTGGGCACAACTCCAGTCGCCAACCTGGTTCTGTATAAATACCTGCAAAATTTGTCAAAATCAGGTTCCATAAATATTATATATGAATAATATGCAATAAAAGTCTCCCAGTGATGAAGATCATATAAGATCATACTCCAATAAAAATGTTAGGTTAGGTTAGGTTAGCTAGGCTACCAGCCATAGGCCGACATCAGCCAGAAACATTGCGATACATTATGATGCCGAGGCCCTATGCTCCACAAGGAGAAGAGGACTACAGTAGTAGTAGCAGTAGTAGTATGATGCCGAATGAAAAAAAGAAGATGTTAAAAAAATGGTGGAGAAGGGTGTTGCAGTGGACTAGCTAGTGGGCGCCCTCATGACTGCTTAACCACTCCATAATTAAAGGCCACCACCTAGGTTAGCTAGGCTGATCGCCACAGGTGGAGAACACCCAGACACTGTGCGCTACATTGTTATGCCTAATGAAAACAAGAAGTGGAAGAAAAAAGCATGACGGGAAAGGGGTACAGCCAAAGAGTATGAACTATTCGGTGGACGCCTTCGTTACTGTTAATATCTTTCCTAACTGGATCATTTTGAGGATACGATAAAAAGAGCATGGTATTTGCCAGACAGCCTAGATCTTCGAAGAAGAGTGCTCCCAGTTAGGTAAGTTGTCTAAGAAGTGCAGGGCAATCGCTTAGCAGGTGTGGCATACTCTATATCTGCCTCTCCACTATGCTCGTGATGGGAAACATGAATTAGCCATATGGTGCAGTGTCCCATTATAGCTTCTATCACCATCCTGATCCTGTTCTTGTGGATAAAATAAAAGATAAGTTAAATATTTCAAGATTAAATCATCTTCTCTACCAACAGCACCAATATAATGGATTTTTTTTTCACAATAAACAAGCTAAAGCCCCCAAATTCGTTATGCAGACACATTTCAGCCTAACAAACTAGAAAACGTTGGAATTTTTCAAAACATTCTTCATCTTCCTTACCACTTTTACCCATTCCGAGGTGCTCTGGAGCACCCCTTTGGGAGCTATATAATATAATCCCAGTAGCAAAAAAATAATATAGACTTGGAATCTAATCTAGCTCTTACCATATCTGAGATACAGGTGTTTATACGGACGGAAAGGCAGATAGACAGACATGGGACTTCTCTAGTTACCCTTTTCATTCTTTAATGGGGATATCCCAAATGGGATTTTTTTTTTATATGAAGGCTTTTAGGTAATTTTTGGGATCTCAGACATGTGCTTCTTTCTGAATGTTGCATACATTTTCGGCTTGAACCAACTGAATGTACCCTTTGTATCATAAGGTACAGGGTATAAACAACAGAAAAGATTTATTGCAAAGAGTTTCGAAAGTAAAAAAATTCCATAATGTTTGAAATCTTTGCCAAACTGATTATCTAATTATGTGTGTCGTTTAAAAGTGTTCTAAAATAAACAAAGGGAAAATTAAAAAAAAACATTTTTTTTTTTTGAGGTTATGTCAGTACCCTGGCATGCTGGGGTTTTTTGAATCTTGGATTCGGAACCAGCGTAAACACCGTTGAATAACCGAATAATTTGTTTTATGTGTTTTTTAAGGTTGTGTCAGAACTCTGTCGTGCTGAAGTTAAACTGAAAATCGATTTTTTTTGAGTGGCGCTGAAGTTTAGGATGCTAAGAGGTTATGTCAAAACCCTGATATGCTGAACTTGTATTCAGATTCGACCACAAAAACGTCGGAAAACGCGATCTGATCTTCGAATCCGCAAATCAATTTTTTTTTGCATGGCGCTAAAGTTTGAGATGAAAAGAGGTTGTCTAATGTGAAATACTTTTTGGTTTTTATTCAACATACCTATGGCTTAATATTCGAACACAAGCTTTATTACTAAGCCTTGGGAATGGTCAAAATCGGAGCAGTGTTAATCGGAAAATCAATAATATTTCACTAATGAAACCTAACTAAAGTTTAGAACTTTAGAAAACCTTAAGTTTTAATTTTTTTTATACAAAATAGTTCCATTAATTTCTTGATAGCGAGGAATCGGATTCGGCAATAATATTGTACTTGGTATCTAAGTTAAAATGTTGAGAATGTTTAGTATGTTGTGTCACAAATGGCGCTACAAATTAAATTTGAACCGCTCTTAACCTTTTTTTTTCGGTTTCGCCATTGAAAGGGTGCTATAAGAAAGGTTTAACCGATAAAAACTGACTAAAAGCTTTTCTTTGGTGTTTTAAAGTACTGGCCAATATATAAGTAAGTGAAGCACCCTGTATTCCTTAGTATCACAAGTGCATCCACTTGCGCAAGTGTGATCTATGGTAAAATACTTAAGATTACCGTCGGATTTGGAATCTTTCACACTAAAAGTTAAATTTGAAGATTTTTTGGAATTTTTTGAAGAAATAGAGCACAAATAGAAAAAAAACTCTTGTGTCCGCATATAGATATATATACACTCCCCAAAAGTAAGCTCTCAAGTTCCCCTACGAAAACCCTCAAGTTATAGTTGAGACCTTACGCACCGTTGCCATCATCCGATGCAATATCACTTTTGCCATCCTCCAGGCTATCCTCTATGCAGCTAGATGTTGCTGGACTGGAGACACGCGACACGGACACATCAAAGCTGCCACTAGCGTTTCCGTTTCCACTGGCACTATCACCGTTTACCAACACTTGGTTTGCACCACAATCATTTCTTATTTGATCACGTTCGAAATTAGTTTGATTAGACGCTTCCGGCTTGGCCAAAATCTGTTCGATTGAGAAACTATGCGGATAGCGACGCACCACCGATTGACTATTCATCTTTAGGAAATTTCGTAATACTTCTTAATCTGGAATAGTTTCTACGTCTTGGCCGCAGTAGCAGCAGCTGGCACTACAGCGCACAACGAGTTGTTTCGAAAAACTAATTTGAATATTCGGCGCATCCTGCGCACTTGATTTTTGAGCTGAAAAACGACGTTTAGCTCGGGGCGTGGTCTAACTTATAGCGCGCTCTTTTCAATGGCGCCATCTGTTTGCGAGTGAAGAAAAGAAATAGACTATATAGATCGTTAAGATGCTCACACACACACATATGCGTAGGAAATTATTTTTAAAACATGTGTGAAAATGCAGCACCCTCTTAGCGGGGCGTGTTCTCAAAAGGTGCTGCGTTCTGGTGCTTTTCATTTTATTTTTGATTTTTCATATTGCCATGATTAAATGTCATAATTTTTGCTAATTGTCTACAAGTAGAGCTATTTAATTTTCAGCTGCTATGCTAAATATATTCAATCATTATGCCAGACAATTTTCTTTCGATTTGTTGTTGCTATTGCTTTATGTTTTTAGAGGCGATTTGTTGAAAGACACAAAGATACATACATGGAATTATTGTGGTGCGATGTTGAACATGTGTGTGTGTATAGTAATTTATGGTACTTATATAATTACTCATTAAAATTTTTAAGACAGATTTGGTGAGACAAGGTCATTTAAGTACTTGTTTATTGCCTTTTATTGTTTTTTAAAGTACATATGTTGTGAATAAGGCTTTCTCAGAGATTACTATAATTGGAAAAAGTTTCTAACCTGTCTCTTTGAAAGAGAGCTTCTGCTCGCCAGCTTCCAAGTAATACACAATAATAATAATTTCAAAGGATCTTTAACATAAAAGTTAGTAATTATGGTGAAAAGAAGAAGATGGAGTTTTCTTTAAGTATTTTCGCAGATATCAGAATTAAAAAGTTAAAAAAATCACAATAATTATTTGAATTTATGAAAGAGAGTAGTAGACAGATTTCATAAAATCTAACCACATCCTGTGCTATATTCTAGCCTTTTCTAGAAGTAAGGAAATATGCTTGCATAAGCTCTCTTTTTCGACACAAACATCTAATACAAAATTCAAGGGAAAAATTCTTCGAACTAGAATTAAGTAACAATGGTATAAAGCTTAATCTTTTCCAGGAATTTTGTGATTGTGCCATATGAAAGAAAGCTCTCTCTACAGAAACTTCCAAGTATGTTAAAATATTGTAACTTCAACGGGTCCGTAATTCTGCAAAATAGAATTTACTAAAAGTGATGCAGAGCTTAACCGTAACAAAAATGTTGTTTTTATGTTTTTTACGAGGTATACTTCCAATCCTAAAAAATTGCCGATTAATATATTACAATATATATGTAGTTGAAGGCATTATGTATGTATTATTATGTATGTTCAGAATAGTGTAGATCCTCTCTAGGCTCTCTTTTTATACCCTGTACCGTATGGTACAAAGGTTATATTGTGTTTGTGCAAGCCGAAAATGTATGTAACGTACAGAAGGAGAAGTCGGAGACCCCCCAAAGTTACCTAAAGTATGATCAAAGTGACTCCCGTAAGGGTGTTTCAGAGGACCTCGAAAAAAAGTTTTAGATGGATAATTCGTTTGTTTATGAAGATATCATAACCAAATTTGGTAATCGGAAGTTTTTTAGAAACCCCCAGCACTGTATCAAATTTTATCAAAATCGGTTGACTATATCATATAGGTCCCATAGGATCGATCGGTCGAAAATTTGTTTTTTGTACAAAATTCGTTGTGTTTCGTTTATTTGTGAAGATATTGTAACCAAATTTGGCATTCAGAAGTTTTTTGGAGATGTTCAACACTGTACCAAATTTGATTAAAATCGGTTGACTATATTATATAGCTCCCATAGGGCCAATCGGTCAAAAAATCGCTTTTTGTACAAAATTTGTTGTGTTTCATTTGTTTGTGAAGATATTGTAACCAAATTTGGCATTCAGAAGTTTTTTAGAGATCTTCAACACTGTACCAAATTTTATCAAAATCGGTTGACTATATCATATAGCTCCCATAGGGCCGATCGGTCGAAAAAAAGTTTTTGATTAAAAATTCGTCTGTTTTTGGTTGTTTATGAAGGTATCATAATCTAATTTGGCAATCAAATGTCTTTTGGTGTTCGTAAGCAATTTACCGGATTTTATTGCAAGCAGTGGTACAGGGTATCCCAAAGTCGTCCGCGCTCGACTTTAACGTACGCCATCTTTTTACACCAATTTCAGCAAAATTGAAATAATAATAATTTCAAATGATCCGTAATTCTCCCAACAAAAAGTTAGTAATAATGGTGAAAAATTTAACTGTAGACGGATTTTTGTTATGTATTTTATATTTTGTATTCTTATTTTTTACATTTATTATTACCATAAGCTTATAAAATAACAAAACTTATTAGATTTTTTTTAAAGGAATTATGTAGAAGCTTGGACCCCATACATGTTCGGGCCCCGAAGCTGTAGCCCCTTCTGGCCAATCTGGCCATGACTACACCTTCCGTTTATGCTTTGTTCTCAAACCTACTAAGGAAGGGCAGTAACGTGTTTTGATTTGGATTTATTACCCTCAACAATATAATAAATTTCAAGCTGGTCACAAATCATTATCAACATCATCCAGAGTGTTTCGGTAGAAGATGAACACTTTTGCCTTACTTCAGGATCAAACAAATTAAATTTAAGTTTAGGATTAAGTTAGTTGGGCTGCTCGGGCCGAGATCACCCAGAGTTTTTGCGCTCCATATTTAGGTTTACTGAAATACAGGTTTCTTGGAAAAATCCACCATATCAAATGAAATCAATAAATATTATCACATTTATAGGGCAAGGTCTCAAAGATAAAAATAAGTTTTAGATAAAAACTCAATTGATTTTTTGTTTTTAGCGCTAAAACAGAAAAGGTGATGTTACAGCTGGCGCCATCTAGATGAAAATTGCCCAAAAAAATGGGCAGCACTGGTGCTTTTTGCGATGCTGCGTTCTGGCCCTTACGAAACGTACAACCTAGCCTATAAAAGAAGAATTGGAATCGCTGGTATGCGGCGTGTTGTGCTTTGTCTAATATGGTTTTCTAATAAAAAGTTTTCAGCTAAGTTGACTCAGATAGTATGAACACCCAGTTGAGCAACTCATGTAAGCTGCACAAAACTTTTCAACGCATAATACTCGTATACGCTATAGAACTGAGTAAACAGGTAGAGAATATTGCTGTTTAAACAAAGAATGGGAATTCCTGGTAAAATCCGCGTTTTACATCGTTATTTCATTAACTTTTTAATTTGCAATAAATGCAGCCATTTTTGTGTGTTCTCTATCCGTAGGGTAAGGGCAACATTCCTAATCCTAATATTGGTTTTTGGCTGTGTTTTCAAAATACTAACGATCCAAGTACTGATCCAAACTATTCTATGAAATTCAAATGGTTTATAATCTTAATTCAAATAAGTGTTTCAAATAAAGTAAGACCCACGACTAGAATGTTGCTGTCATGTGATACGCACATTTAAGATTCCTTTCGTTATTTCCAAAATAATAGTAAACCAATTACTGATACAAATTTTTCCATAAGAATTTAAGATTCTTTCCGTATTTCCAAATTTTTCTGTCTATGGAATTTAATTAGTTCACAAACTTTATCAAAAAAGTGTTTAAAATCATGTTAGACCCACTTTTAAGCTTCCTTTTCGTATTTCCAAAATAATAAGCATCCCAATACTGATTCATAGTTGAACTCATTAAAGTCTATAGAATTTAACTGTTTAGACTAAATTCAAATTAGTGTCTAAAATGATCCAAGACCCACTTCTTAGATTCCTTGCTGTCTCATATTGCCCTATTAGTGTTTAACACAAATTAGCGTCAAGAAAAACAAACAACCCAACAAATTAATCATGCTAAAATTTCTCAAAGAGTTCAATGCACGCCCCAAGCAATGTCCATGTAGAGTTTATCATGGATGATATCTCAGCAACAAGCTTCACCTTTGGCGTAATCGGATACCAAAACCATGTGCAATGGCGTGGGAGTGTCAAATGAGCCCTCAAGGCATTAAAAAAAAAAAAACAAAACATAGCCACAACAAATGAAACCAATACAGATGTTATATTACAGATCAATGGAACGTTCTTATGCCATAAGCAGCGACTTGAATGCATCATTAGTTGGTTTTTGGAGGAAAAAAAATAAACCAAACGAGCAAGAGGAAAAAAAAGGGACTGCACCACGCGACCGCATCACTGACTCCGGCCGTGATTTATGTTGCATGAGCCTGACAAACACTTGAGAAGTGATGATTTATAATGAAGATGCATACATTCGTATTAATTAAATTCTGACACGGTTGCGCTCCATTTAACGTTAAATGGGAGTGGAATGTAGTTTCCCGACGAGAATCCAAGCCGCAACTTATGCAACATTTTGATCAAAACTTTTCCGTTTTTTCTCACTCAAGTTCTACGTCTATTGGACAACAAATTGCAAATTGATTAAATATGCTTAAAATATTACAAACTAATTAGTCTGCAAATGCTCGTGCCAAGTGTTTTGCATTCACAGACGTCATTTTTCTTAGCCGCCCTAGCACCCCGAAACTTGGGCCTAATACTCGTCTATAAGGAATTTAAAATATGGCAAGCAATAGTCGAATATTCATTAAGTGCAATTATGAAAATTAAGTTGTCATTTTGATATGAACGCCGTGCACGAGACGGGATTTCGCGAACTCATAAAAATTTGCTCATTAAATTAAATCAAACTGACAGTTTGCTACGCTAAATGGATGGGCTGCCTCGGCCTTGTCTCCCGCTGCATCTCTCTCACTCACTGTATATCACAGCCTACTTCTGTTTTATTCTATCTCTCCCTTTCTCACACATAGTTCTGCACAGGGGCGGTTCCCGGCAAAAATTTTTGGGGTAATAAATTTCTTACTCAATGTAATTTCGGACTAAGTAGTTTGAGCTGCACTGATAAAAAAAAGTTTAAATATTTTCAGCATTCTTGATTTTAGTTCTTAAAAATAAAATAAAACAAAGATTAAAAAAAATCAGTAGATAAAACAAAAAATCGAGAAACATAATTAGTTTTTTATATCAAACTTAAAAAAAGACTCAAATTTGTAGGTTAGGTTAGGTTGGGGCGGCAGTCGGGACATAACGTCCCAACTCACTTAGGCCAAAGAATTGGCCCATTGTGATACCGCTGGGTGGACCTTATGCCACCCTTTCCCCACTCAGGAGGTCCCCTCTATGATCTAAAAGTCACGTCCATCCGGCGGCCTGAATAAACCTCGAGAGCTTCTTGGACTCTTTTCTGAGAGCTGGGATAGGTCATTAAAGCAGTATGATTTGCGGAATCGGAGCCTTGTCTTACATAGCCCGGGGCAGTGACAGAAGAAGTGCTCCAAATGCGCAAATTTGTAAAGCAATACCAAAAATTCTCAAAATAAGCCCAATTATTCTTGGAATAACATTAAAAGTCGCTAAAACAAGGCCACAAAATTCTTATTTCAAGACTGGATGGTGTTCGTCGAATCGACGACGAAAATTTTTGAAAGCAATTTTTTTTCTTGTTTTTTCTTTTGTGCCTATATTCGGTACAGTTTTAACCTGTAGACCTTGTGTAAATGAGTTTTCAAAAATTGCGTCGTCGATTCGACGAAGAACAAATTGTGTGTGATTTTTAAAAAAGTAGTTTTTTTCATATTTCGCACACAATAAAATTTCTATGTGTTGACGTTTAGTGAGGTCAAAGAAACTGCACACAATTTCTACGGATTGCTCTGCTTGATGAAGAATCTAAGAATTTATAACGGTAAACTTAAAAAACCCCGGAATGGGATACGTATTTCCTACCCCGATTCCATTTCTAGTGCAATCACAACTTTATTGAATAGAACATGCCATAGTACTACAAAAAATTTCCCTCTAACTCCGCCCCTGTTTCCGCCTATGTCCCCTTCCAACCAAACTAGCCCACTTATCGGGCAGACTAATTAACGTGTTTTCACATATTTTGTTTCAGATTGTGCTTGAATAATTAAGACATTACCCTACACTGGCACCCTGTATATAAGTAGCTCCGAGTTGGCCATGAGCCAATTAAAAACTTATGTTGCGCACGAGCCATTGCCACAGCGTCAACATTATGAGGCACATTTCCTATGATGCCTGCCCCTTGATGCCATCTCTTTTTAGGGGTTTCGCCTGAATTATGTGTTAATAATTTCAAATTAATGAACGTTTTACTTGTTTGCTCTCCTAGGCGAGATACCAAGTGTTTCTTGTGTCTTTAGCAGTGAATTGTGGAACTATTTTTTTTGGTATCTATTGAGTAATGCGGTTGGAAATGGTTTATAAGTTAGAGGCAATCTTATTTGAGGCTTTTAATAATAGAGTTAGCCCTTTTTACATGTTGAAATAAGCTCTTCTACAATTTATTTTTTGTTACAAATATATCTCCTAAATATCTGTCTTGGCTGACACATGAGGATGCCAGAAAATTGGTAAGATCTGCTATGGGCAGATTGTCAGACTGCCCAGATCCTCGAAAAAGGGTTTACCCAGAAGTTGAGTGGGTTTCATAAAAAGTGCAGGGCAGTCACATAACAGATGTTGGATACTTTCTATCTCCTCCTCAGCTCCGCAGCAGCGATAATTTCGTGATGGGAAACAGCCCCTCTCAGCCATTAGGCGTATGGTACAGTGTCCCATTACAACTCCTAAAACCATCCCAGTCTTGTTCTTGTGAAATCTCTGGAGTTCGGATGCATGCTTTGGATTATACCTGGAAAATAGTGCTCGGCAGATGTGACAACTGAACGCAGTATCCCATTATCTTTCTGCCTGAGCTCTAACCGTCTGACTAATTTCCGATAAAGGGGTTAACTGGCAGTGCTGATCCGTATCTGGCACACTCAACCGCCTTCTCATTACCGGGTTCACCAGAGTGCACGGTACTCAGCAGAGGTGGTGATAGTGGATACGTTTTACTGAGCTACTATTAAGCTTACTTTTCATGGTGTGCGACGATAGAGCCTAGATAGCAGCCTGGCTGACGACAAGAACTAATATGTTTCTTGAGCTTTCGTCCAAGGTCTCTATGAGTCTTATCGCTTACCAAACTGCATAGTCTTAACCCTGAAATACGCTACACCAGTTGGAAAGATGGAATGAAAGCTTCGTCGAGAGCTATTCAGAGAAGAAGCTCGCTCATTTTCCTTTTACCGCCTTCGAACCGTCAGTGATCGATCGCTCGTTCTCCTTGATAGGAGTTTTTAGCCTCCACTCTTGTCTCTCCGGGAAAATAGTAACAAATTTGTCATTCCATTTTTGAATTCTGATGCTGCTGGCGCTTTCCTCGTTTCCAACGAGTATTCCTAATTCAGGTATGATACAGCTGTGAGCCGAAGTATATGACTTAAGAAGCCTCAGGAAGTTGCTCACTGGCTCCAGGTTCAGAATTACATCCAGTGCTGCCTGAGGAGTAGGCTGACCACCCTTTGTACCCTCTGAAGGTTGTTTAGGTGGGATTCGGTATAAGCCGCGTTTCATCAGACTTCATAAGTTAGGATCGGTCTGACGACTTCTGTGTATCCTATCTACCATAATCCCCTAGAGCTGGTTCTTCACACATGTCCATGCCAATTTCTTGTGTTGCTTTTCTTCTTATAAAAAGTGACTCTTCCAAGAGAAAACACCAGATGGTAAGGCATTAAATCTCTCAACTTATCTAACTCAAAAAAGGTATCGAAAATTTTAACTTCCAAAAGACCGAATTTTAGAAATTTGATCCCATTATACAACACTACAATCGCTTATTGAATACATTTTTCCTCCACTGTGTTTAATCATTCCTGTTGTCGTTGCTTCATAAAATTTCATTCATAAAATCTCAGAATACTTCTCTCCCCTGGTTTGCTGCATATAGCACTCACTTTCCTCCACCAACACACACACACACGCACTCACACTCCCATAGACAGACAGTCATATAAACTGACAGATATAAATAATAATTAAGCAAGAAACCCAGAAGTGCATTTATTAATTTAATGTGTGTGTGCGTGCTGCTCCAAGTTCCAAGAAGTATCCAAAATACAGAAATACGCGTAAAAGGCGTCATTTATGGTATTTAAATGTATGTTTTGTACAAGCCAGACAAAACCCATAAATTACAACCAATTATCAAATTAGATACTTACAAAACATGCAGCTTCAATCATCTTCTTTTTTTATGACTTCCCCAAGGAGTGGGTGTTACCTTAACTTACCTTAAATATACCTTAAACAGTCATATAACAGCTCCCAACCTCCAACTTCGGTACGGCATCAATGTGAATCACGTGTTGATGGCTGCAATTAAAACCAAACTTGCTGATGATACAATCGAAAAAATTAGCAGACAATGTACACCCTGACAGAGATGGCAATTAATTAGCCGTAATTACTCAGTGCCCGTCACTTGACATCGCTGGAGAAGAGAAATGCGTACAAGTATGTTACGGCTGCTGTCAAGAGACGCCGCCTGGTTTCCCCAAAGAACTTCTTGGCAAGAAAAGCCATTTCCCTTGTGTGCTGCTCAACTAGTTGCCACCTATCGCTACCCGCTGGATAATTGTAAACTCGAGCTACATTTTGCGTAATTTATCCGAGTTCTGCTACAATTACGACGGCATTTTAATGAGCTGCAACCAAGCAGGTCTAACAAGGGTCAAACCAGAATCCGCCTTTTCCCGATTCAGTGGCGGCAAATTGCTTTTGTGGGGTGCCACCCCACCATAACCAAAAGTGTAAAGTGGTGCGGACACCAACTAGAGCGCCTACTAATTGGCATTGCTTGGTGTAGGAAAACTCGGATAGATTGACGATGTTCCATGTTGACGCAGTGTCTCGCTTGGCGTCAACTGTGTCTTTAACAATTTCATATCAAACACTTTGCCATTGATATGCATTTGTGGCTGGCAGATTTATGTGGCAAAGTGATGAGCACATGTTTTAATTAATTCCCAAGAAAGTGTTTTGGCAAATAGCGTTTAACATGGCAGCACGGCAAGTTGTATTTTATCTTCGAGAGGTTGTGCAGTTTTTCGTATGTGCCGAAATCTAAAGTTTAATATAGCGCTATGGACGAGCCAACTATAGCGAGATGATCGTATGCGGAGAAGAGGATCTTTTAGGAGTAAGAAACATTAGCAGGAATAGCCTGAGCAGAATATATGTAGATGTACAAGTGATGCCACAGAAAGCTTTTCCAAAAAGTAAAACGTCTGAACCAATAATTTCATACCGAGACAGCTTCATGAAGAAAATGTTGACGTACGAAGAAGATACTCCCCAGCTTTAGGAGATAGAGATGTGCAGAATACAATTGAGGCCAGGAAGGTTTTTCAAAAAGTAAGAATTCGGTGCTAAGACATCTTTCTGAAAGGAATGTAGATGTACGAAGAGGACTCTAATTCTGGTGTAAAAACGTGAGTAGAAAAATCCCTAACTTGTGGAGATAAAGATGTGGCGATACACAAGTAATACAAGAAAGCTTTTCCAAAAATCAAAATATCTGGCCCAATAATTAAAGAAGTTAATCCTTAGTTTCAGAAGACCTACAAGTGAAGCCAGAAAGATCTTCCAAAAAGTAAAACGTGTGACCCAAAAATTTCACCCCAAGACATCTTTCTGAAAAGAGTTGAGATGTACGTAGATCTCACTCTTCTTGTCTTAAAAACGTGAGCATGAAAATCCCTAGCTGGAAGAGTGAGAGACGTAAAGAAATAAAAGTGATGTCAGGTAGCTGTTTCATAAAGTAAAACTTCTGGCCCAATAATTTGATACCGAGACCTCGTTCTGAAGAGAGTATAGAACTAGATGCACTGAAGTTATGGAGAGAATACTTTGCGCTTTGTTCTTTGGCCAACGGAGTGAACATCGCGGTATCCGAGTTGCTATCAAAATACCAGAGCTGCCACCGCTTACGTCCTGCCTATAGAGTTGTTGGCAACCATGTAGCGTGCCTACAGCAACTGTATGGACAACGGAGACCGAAGTCCTATGAGCTGCTGTATTAGTCTTCTTTTTATATCTAAGTCCTATTGAGTATGTTGTGGAAGATACGATTAACGAAGGAACTGATGGGACTTTATCAAAGCTGATTTGGGTCTGGCCTGTCAGATATGGAGATGGAAGAGACTCACTAATTCCAAAACAACACCCATCAACTGTTTATCGATTAAAATCAAGTCAGTTGAGGAATCACCTATATGCCACATTGTCCCAGTGGCAAAGTTAGTTAAACTTCGTGGAATGAGTTAAGTTAGGAGGGGATCTCTAGCAATCTTCTCTCCAGCAAACTCTGCAACATTGTGTAGGAAGTGGGTCGTGAAAGACCTAAAGATTTCAGAAAGCTACCCTATGGAGACGATATTAACACTATTTCTACCAGGATGCACCTTTCATATTTTAAAAATAGTGTTAACTTTATTAATCCTAAAGAATGTTGCCTTCTTACTAAATATCATTCCCGTTGAAACCCAGCTTGCATATCTTTAGTTACTTTGGTCTTAGTAGACTGTCTACAGCAACTTATCAGCGCAGGAGAGAAAGTTGAATTGTGTATTAACTCTTCTCCATTTTATTTATGCTTTCCTATACTATCTCCCATCAAAAGCTATCCGTAGCAGCACAAAAAATTTATATTCGGAGTGGGAGGAAAAGGAAAAAGGTACCAAGCCTCAAGTTTGGCTATTTAAACTCTTATCATCTCAAAGATGTAGGCGTCCATACAGACAGACTCCTGTGTATCTTTCTTTTTGTTGCATACATTTGTACTAACGCTAAAGTAAGGCCTATAAGGAGAGTAGGATGAGAGGATGTGATATTACCTAGTTTAAAGACGGATATATTGCGATGGATAGTGCGATTAGGCAAAAACAAAAGCTCATTAAGCAAATTTATGCCAATAGAAAAATATCATACATTACAATTCCCTACTAAAACGGATTTGGACTTATCCAGCGAGATCAAAGATCCTCAGATACATCACTGAGGCACCAATGTGCGTACGAAAAGAAAAACAATATTTAGAGACGAAGATATTATAACAAACTACGTGATCTATTCATCAACCAAGAGATTTAACTCGGGTATGTAGACGGTCTCGCCATGGATGCATGACGTTGAAACCCAGCTTTCGGTTATTAGGGCCGCCAAATCAGAATACAAATATTTAAATATGATTTTTTAGTTCTCCAATTTTGAAGGGGATACAATAAATAAATCACAAGTAAAAAGGAGTAAACAAAAATACTGCACAAAATTTTGAACCACTAGCCCCCCTAAGAGGGTTGAACCGCTCCCCAGAAAGACCTACCTTCATAGGCAAATCCTATGTGCATTTGAAAACCAATTCAGCTTAAGTTATTCCACTGCCTTCGGGTAATCCACAAATTGCTCCATTTTACTTGCACCCTTTACAAAAGCATTCCAAATTTATTGACTTGTTCGCCTTCTGTCACAAACTAAGCCACCTAAACCCCAATATGACATCGAAAGTAAGTCGCTTTGTTTGATTTTTCCGTCTCTTTTTTGTTTTTCTAAATTATGATAAATGTCACAAACAACATAATCTCACATGAGAGATGCCCTAACATCTTGTAGATGGCATAACCATACATGCACATCCAATCCCAGACACATCTGCATACAATTTTTTGTTAGGCACTCCATCGAGTTGGGAGCGTGCGCGTCAAGCGACGTCAAGATGTAGCGCCTAACATCCTCTATCTCATCCTCATGCCATCTGAGTGAGATTAATGCGGTGAGGAAAATCATAAATTAATTAGTTGGGGTGCTGGAAAAACCATTTGTCCATGTGTTTGTGTATGTTTGAAGCGCTTATTAGTGACATTTAGCGGCAATTTATTGTTGAAAGTGTTGCTTGTCTAATGGGGGGCTGAGGGGGCGTATATACATATATACTACTACTTATATAGCATGTATAAATTACAGGTGTTGTCATAAAGATGCTTAATTAGCTTTTATTATTAGCTATGATGTGGAAACTAAATATGTCACAAACGGAGCTGTAACCAATGTACATGAGTATTTCAACCATCTATGTATTTTCATGTCTTTAGACATTCCAGCTTCTTCCTGTTTTATGATTCTTTTAGGAGGAGAAGTTGTCATTGTTGTTGGGAACTATGCCTAATGTCTCCCGTTTAGCTCAATTAGCTCACACCATTTGGCGCCAGTAGAGTCTAGTGGGGCGTGTAGGTGGCTCGATGGAGCATTCCAAACTGTCGTCAGAGTGTCGCGACTGGCATCCTGGCACTTCCTGGTACGAATAGCTGCGCAGGCGCCAGGAATTTAAGTGGTAACAATTAAATACATATTTTTTTTCATATTTTGCTTTACAAATAGCCATAGATATGTTTTTAATATTGTTAAATAATTTATAAAACGATGTACTCATCATTACGATTGTCAATTGAGTTTTATGGGATCAATCAATAATCCATTCCAAGACGCCGCACAGGTAGTACAACTAGAATGTCTCTAGCTTTCCGCTTTTGAAAAAGCTTAATTATTTTAAGCTCGGTTATTTTTCATTGCTTAGGAGAAGTAACCAGATTTCATTCATACCATATGAAAATTTGTGTTTTCTAAAATTTCAAGGTAAGCTGGAATAATTTTAATTTAGGAGTTGTGTCCAGGTTTAATGCATAGGTCCATATCGTTGTATGGCGAATTTTTTACTGAAATCTTAAGCTTTACTATTAAGCTAGCTCATATATTTTTCTCCATTTTGGAGGTGTTCCCAGATTTTATTCCATATCATTATATTGAGAATTTTATCTGAAATTCTAAAAAAATTCTATACATTAGAAAAGCTTGGATATGGGTCATTGTATAGAAGTATGTTTAGAATTATTTTTTTTTAAAACTCTAAAAAGTTAGATCTATTTTCAAAAACTTCCTTTACGGTTTTGGTTTTCTGATCATCTTTAACCTTGTTATAGGAAATTGTATTTCTTGTAATAGGAAAGGTGTTGCTTTTTTCTTAAGACTGCCTAGGATCAATTGGATTAAAAAAATTGTTAATAGTCTTGGACGTTTTTACACCAATTTTATACACGGTAATTATCAATGCCATAATTTTCCATTTCTTCAAAAGAATCATATCATCCACCTTTCATTAGTTAATTGTCTGAGTCTGGGGAACCGCAGCAAAGTCCAATATGAAAAAAATTCAAATTTTTGCAAAATAAAGCCTTGCGCAAAATTGCTGATGCCCCCTGGTATATTCGTAATCATAATCTCCACAAGGATCTAGGCATTGCTTTTGTGGCTGACACGTTAAATTAACTAAGCGGCCATTACGCGGATCGCTTACGATCCCATCCCAATTCTCTTGCATGTGCCCTGGCCGGTCATAGACCACAAAGACGCCTGAAACGACTCCACCCATGTGATCTCAGAAGGCGTGCTTTAATATAGCAACTGTGCGTCTTATTAATATTTAATGACGAAATGTTTAATCTCGCTAAATCACACTATAAGTTTTTCTAGCCGATTATAAAGACCTGAGTATTTTGTAGATTCAGTCGAATCTTTTTTGTACATTTTCTTTTTGTAAATATTGCATAATTGTATATATGTGGTAATGTAAGTAAGCCCTATGACACACTAAGTTATATTTAGTGTGTAGCGATTTATTTTTGTGTCAATATTGGATTATGACCTTTTGAATTTATCGCTTGATTGCCAATAAATAAATATATGAAAAAAAATCAAAAATCATTAGTTAAATTAGTTTTAGATTGCCTTAATGTTATATTAGTTTAGCTCATTGAAGCTTATTTGTATTCTCAAGAGATAGCAAATAAAAAAATTAAAAAAAAAAATAAAAATTTCTTCATTAATAGCTAATAAATATTTTTTTTCTGTTAGGTAGAAGAGAAAAATTATTAAATGGAAAGAATTTACACAATTAACTTTTCTTTTTCTTTTTAAATACCGGGATAGCAATTTTTTTCTATTACACACTAAAAGATGGCGTACGTTAAAGTCGGGCGCGGACGACTTTGGGATACCCTGTACCACCACATTGCAATCAAGTCCGATATATTGCTTACAAACTCCAAAAGATATTTCTTTGCCAAATAAACGAAACACAACGAATTTTGTACAAAAAACGTTTTTTTGGTCCTATGGGAGCTATATGATATAGTCAACCGATTTTGATCAAATTTGCTACAGTGCTTGGGAACTCTAAAAAACTTCTTAATGCCAAATTTGGTTACAATATCTTCACAAACAAACGAAACACAACGAATTTTGTATAAAACACGATTTTTTGACCGATTGGTCCTATGGGAGCTATATGATATAGTCAACCGATTTTGATCAAATTTGGTATAGTGCTTAGGAACTCTAAAAAACTTCTTAATGCCAAATGTGGTTACGGTATGTTCACAAACAAACGAAACACAACGAATTTTGTACAAAAAACAAATTTTCGACCGATCGATCCTATGGGACCTATATGATATAGTCAACCGATTTTGATAAGATTTGGTACAGTGCTGGGGGTTTTTAAAAAACTTGCGATTGCAAAATTTGGTTATGATATCTTCATAAGCAAACGAATTATCCATCTAAAACTTTTGCTTTTTTACGAGGTCCTCTGAAACACCCCTATGGGAGCTATATAATGTAGTCCCGATATCAAAAAAATAAAATAAACTTGTCTCCTATGGATTAATAAGGGATCTTATCTGAAAGTTTGGTTGCTCTAGCTCTTACCATTTCTGAGATCTAGGCGTTCATACGGACAGACGGACAGACGGACAGACGGACATGGGTATATCGACTTCTCTAGTCACCCTGATCATACTTTAGGTAACTTTGGGGGGTCTCCGACTTCTCCTTCTGTACGTTACATACATTTTCGGCTTGCACAAACACAATATACCCTTTGTACCATACGGTAGAGGGTATAATTATATTTTATGTGAAGCTATTAATTTCATGTACTCACTTATTATGATACTTATTCATATCGGTTGATTGTCTATAAAAAAAAGATGGCGTACGTTAAAGTCGGGCGCGGACGACTTTGGGATACCCTGTACCACTGCTTGCAATCAAATCCGGTAAATTGCTTGAGAACACCAAAAGACATTTGATTGCCAAATTAGATTATGATACCTTCATAAACAACCAAAAACAGACGAATTTTTAATCAAAAACCTTTTTTCGACCGATCGGCCCTATGGGAGCTATATGACATAGTCAACCGATTTTGATAAAATTTGGTACAGTGTTGAAGATCTCTAAAAAACTTCTGAATGCCAAATTTGGTTACAATATCTTGACAAACAAACGAAACACAACCAATTTTGTACAAAAAGCGTATTTTTCGACCGATCGATCCTATGGGAGCTATATGATATAGTCAACCGATTTTGATCAAATTTGGTACAGTGCTTGGGAACTCTAAAAAACTTCTTAATGCCAAATGTGGTTACGGTATGTTCACAAATAAACGAAACACAACGAATTTTGTACAAAACACGATTTTTTGACCGATTGGTCCTATGGGAGCTATATGATATAGTCAACCGATTTTGATCAAATTTGGTACAGTGCTTGGGAACTCTTAAAAACTTATAAATACCAAATTTGGTTACAATATCTTCACAAACAAACGAAACGCAACGAATTTTGTACAAAAAACGATTTTTTGACCGATTGGTCCTATAGGAGCTATATGATATAGTCTACCGATTTTGATCAAATTTGGTACAGTGCTTGGGAACTCTAAAAAACTCCTTAACGCCAAATTTGGTTACAATATCTTCACAAACAAACGAAACACAACGAATTTTGTACATAAAACAAATTTTCGACCGATTGGTCCAATGGGAGCTATATGATATAGTCAACCGATTTTGATAAAATTTGGTACAGTGCTGGGGGTTTCTAAAAAACTTCCGATTGCCAAATTTGGTTATGATATCTTCATAAGCAAACGAATTATCCATCTAAAACTTTTGCTTTTTTTCGAGGTCCTCCGAAACACCCCTATGGGAGCTATATAATGTAGTCCCGATATCAAAAAAATAAAATAAACTTGTCTCCTATGGATAAATAACGGATCTTATCTGAAAGTTTGGTTGCTCTAGCTCTTACCATCTCTGAGATCTAGGCGTTCATACGGACAGACGGACAGACGGTCAGACGGACAGACGGACAGACGGACATGGGTATATCGACTTCTCTAGTCACTCTGATCATACTTTAGGTAACTTTGGGGGGTCTCCGACTTCTCCTTCTGTACGTTACATACATTTTCGGCTTGCACAAACACAATATACCCTTTGTACCATACGGTACAGGGTATAAAAATATATACCTATAAAATACTACTTGCTAAAAATGTTGCATACTTTCAGGTGTCTTTTTAAACTGCTGTGAAATATGGTTAATTGTGAATGTGGTGAATTTCGTCTTATACAACAACGACAAGGTGTGGTGATTTTTAAATATAAAACAATCAGCCGTGCTGCGCAAAACGAAAACAAACTGATTTTATTTGGTTTGGTGTTTGCGAGCTTCCAATTTCACATTTTTGTTGTCGATGCCATCTGATTTTTCCATTGCTCTTTGTATATATATTATATTGTCAATAAATAATAAAAAAAAAGAGTAAAAGCAAGGCCATACATTTTTAATTATTTCATTTACTTAAACATTTTTTAATTCTGACTATCATAAAAATAATTTATATATAAATATTTGTATATTTATTTTTGTACACAAAATATTAACTTTATGTTGAAATAATTTCTATATTATTGTGATTAAGTAACCTTAAAAAATAATCAAAAGCAAGACAACACAAGAAGACAGTCTTAGAAGAGGACCAAAACTGAGTTTAAGGTATGTTACTTCCATTGACCCGTCATATATGGTTGCATCTGCTTGGGCTGGATTGACGACCCATACAAAAAGCCACCTAGCGGCAAAATATGAACTATTAATATATAAAGAAGAAAAATAAATAATGGCCATATCCATAATAGAGAAATATAGAAATGTTAAGTAAAATTGCAAAAAATTACGTTGAGCTAATTGTGTAATTGATAAAATTTAATTAATTAATTTAATTTTTCTTAAAATTAACTATTAAAATACGGGCACACCAAAGAGAACAATAAATATATATTTGTTTTAATTTTTGTATATAAAATATTTTTAAATAATTTTTTTATTATTGTGAACATCAAAATGCAACAACTTGCTAGCGCCATCTTGCGACCAATACTAGTAAGCACAAGTACAACATTTTCTCATTTGAATTAAAAAGCCACCTAGCGGCGAACTATGAACTATTAATATACATATAAACAAACAAAAATAAATGATGGCCATATCCACGGGGAAGGCAAAAAAACATTTTATATTATAATAGAGAAATATATAAATGTTAAGCGAAATGTTATAAAATTTCAAAAAATTAAGTTCAGCTAAAAGTGTAATTTTTTTTTTTTTTTTTTTATTTATTTATTTATTGCAAAAACTCAAAAATTCATGTATTTTTATATATTGGGTTTATCATATGTTTTATTGTCGCCAATCCACTGCCTTAAGGCCAAATCAGGCCGTTATAACAAAAAGTGTAAAGGATAAAATTAAAATGTTTCTTACATTTTTTTTATAATAAAAACTCAAAGAAGTCTTAAAGCCAAAATTGTAGAAATTCATTAAAGTGCTAATAAATAAATGCATATACATATATGATACTTTGAATGTTTTATAATAGTAACAATATTTAATTATTTACTAAACGTGCTAAGGTCAGTCAGCAGTTGTTTATGCAATTGAAACAGAAGCTAAAAATAAATAAATAAAAAAAAGTATACGCACAGTTTGCCTTACAATAAAACATTTCATCAATAAAATAATGACGACTGGCAAAACAGATTCTGACTGGCTATTATTGAGTACATGTCTACATGACTACATGACTGGCAATGTTAATTTTGTGCGGAAATTTCTACCTCAGTCGGGCTCAAGTACACAGCGAGTGCTGGCTGATGCTTTTTTGATCTAGACGCCATCGAACTAAGGTTACGCACTTTTATTTCACATTATTATTTTTTCGACTTTTGCTGACATTCGAACTTGAGGATGACTTGGCGCAAAACTGCATTAATAATAACCAAAAAAAAAAAAAAACAAAAATAAATACAATCGGCGAGTGTTGAAAAACAAAAGGCGTAACCTTATCGTGTGCCGGAAGTGCGCATACGCTGTGTTGTACAACGACGCTATGTCATTTAGCTGCCGCCATAGGCGTAGTAGAACGTAGGGGGAGCAACGCAACGCGACGGTCAGGGTCAGCAACGGTTGCACTTGCCACACTGCACGTATTTACGATTTATTTTCATTCGAAATGATTCGAACGCGTCATCAGCAACAACTTGCTTTGAGACATTTTTAGCTTGCTCAAGGATAATCATTTTGCGTTAGGATGCCAAAAGTGCTGCCATAAGGTCAAGAGATATTCTCGCTGAGTTACTCAGCTGAGCAGGTTCAATGCACAGCCAATTGAGCTCATATATTCGCTGGGTTATGTCATTTCAGGCAAACTCAAGCGATTAAATTCTGCTTATCGCGTGTTCAGCTCGATTTGGATTGCATATAAATTTGTTGTTGCTGGTTTTTTGTTGTGGTTGATTTTTATATTTGCCAAAATCAGCAATACGAAATAATGCCACGACCCCGACAATTTGTTATAATTTACAATGCTTAAAAATAATAATAATATTGCGTCGAAGCCGCTCAATGCGTTTTGTAATGAACTGAACTCACTTACATTTAATGAGCGTTTTTTGGAGAATGTTTGCTTAACCAGTTTCTTATTTAGCATTTAATTTGCTTTCATATTTATTTTTTGGTGAACTTTTTTTTTTTTGTTGTTCCTGTTTTTGTGTGATTTAAGTTAGGATATTTGCTTTACAGCTCATCAATTATTAATTAGCATAAATTTGGAATCAAATTTTATATTGTCAGGCTGTGTTTTTTTCCAATATGGTCGGTCATAAGTGCAACAGGAAGTGCAAGCCATTGAAGCATTTTATGCAAATGCAAGGCTTTCAATTTGAGCAGATTTAGTTGCTACACAGTGAGAAAAGCGTATTAGTACAAAAAAGAAACTAGTTTTAGAGCGCGAACTTTGTCTTCAAGTTCTTAAAATGGGCAAAGTAGAAATTAATTCTAAATTGTAAATGGTTTGTAGAGGCCATCAGGCTGATCAGTTTTACTTAACAAAAAAGCGCCACCAAAACGTACTTAGAAAATCACAAACATTAATCTATTGCTAGAGAAAAAAAATGTTTTGTTAAAATTCCAGAAACAAATTTTTATTAATGGCATCTACCATGCAACATTTTTCTTTTAAAGAAATTTGTATTAAAAATAGCTTATTAAATGTCTGACTTGGCTTATATTTAAAACTAATTGGAAAAGTATTCCAAAACTTATGGAAGGCTTTTAACACATTGTTACTACACAGAGAGAAAATCGTTGCTCAAAAAACGAGTTGCTATTATAACGAATTGAACTTTGAAAGCTTCTTTATTAAAAATCTGTTAAATAGCTTAAAATTTAATTTGACCAGAGCTAGAGCATTAAACAATTTTTAGTAGACTTTCAATTTGACAGCACTTAATTACTACACTGAAAGAAATGCGTAGCTAATAAAAAAACTGAGATTAATATGTATTTACTTCAAACTTGATAATATATTGACACATATTTTGGCGATCCAAAAAAAAATAATTTCGAAATTTCCAAACTTAGTAACTATTTTTGAGTCCGAATTGATCTTCGAACAAATTATCTTTAATAAAACTTGCGACTCAAAAAAAAACAAATCCGATTAATTATGTGTTCTAGTGTTCAAAAAGTCTTCTAAAAAATTAAATTTATTGCATTTCACAAAAAAGTACTATTTTTTAATGCTTTTTATACAAAAATACCGGAAAAAACTTTTCAATTAACACAATTTTTGTACAAATTTTAATAGACCAAAAAAAAATTAAAATTAACGATGATGAAAATTTATTTTCTAAACACTTTCCGATAAACACCCAAATGGCATATCCCAAATGGAATTTTTTTTTTTTTATGAAGTTTTGTCATTCCGTGCGAAAATTTTCGAACTGCGTATGGGCCTTAAAATACATCAATTTGGATTCATTTTTTTTTTGGAACAATTTATTTACTTGCATTTACATTACGTATACGGCAAGTAATATCAGTAATGAAATACAGTCTAACTTTCCTATAACGTACTCCAATACAACGAATCTCCCCATTTTACTTGCATTTACATTACGTGTACGGCAAGTAATATCAGTAATGAAATACAGTCTAACTTTCCTATAACATACTCCGCTACAACGAATCTCCCCATTTTACTTGCATTTACATTACGTATACGGCAAGTAATATCAGTAATGAAATACAGTCTAACTTTCCTATAACATACTCCACTACAACGAATCTTTCCATTTTACTTTCTTTCAAGTATATAATTTTTTACTGTGCTCCGAAAAACGAATCCGAATATTTTCTTCGAATATTTTATTCGGATTCCATTTGAAAACAAATAGATCATGCACCCAATTTCACCAAAATAAATTTTTATATGGTTTGAATCCATATTATTTTAACATGCTTAACATTTAAATTACATTTATGCAACTCATACGCACTGTTGCCTGTAAGTTTTGTAACTGCTCCGGGACCCGTCGGGCACCAGCATAGGCAAACTCATATTTCTTTATATAAGCATAATTTCTTCCAGTGTAGCTAACAAATTGCATGTACTGTCTTTTGAACAATGTTCAGTGTTGCCCGTAAACTATAAGCCATAAAGCAAATTGCGCATAATTTTTGTGGCTACTACTAAGCCTGTCGGGCACCAGCCCCAGCTGTAATATATTTTTATATGGATAATTTCTCTCTGTGTAGCTAACAAATTGCACATATTGTCTTTTGAATAATTTAATATGCACCAGTGTATGCACAGCATCAAAGTTATGTAGCTCATACGCACTGTTGGCCGTAAACTATACGCCGTGGAGCAAATTGTGATTAATTTTTGTAAACTCCGGGACCTGTCGGGCACCAGCATAGGCAGACTCATTTTTCTTTATATAAGCATAATTTCTTCCAGTGTAGCTGGCCTTTTAAACAATGTTTGTACTGTATTAAAGTTATGTAACCCATACGCAGTGTTGCCCGTAAACTATAAGCCATAAAGCAAATTGCGCATAATTTTTGTGGCTACTACTAAGCCTGTCGGGCACCAGCCCCAGCTCTAATATATTTTTATAAGAATAATTTCTCTCTGTGTAGCTAACAAATTGCATATATTGTCTTTTGAATAATTTAATATGAATCAAAGTTATGTAGCTCATACGCACTGCTGTCGTTTTTGTAACTACTCCGGGATGCGTCGAGCACCAGCCTAGACAAACTTATATTTCTTTACATAAGGATAATTTCTCCCAGTGTAGCTAACAAATTGCATATATTGTCTTTTGAACAATTTAATATGCTGCATACACTGCATTAAAGTTATGCAACTCATACGCACTGTTGCAAAGCAAATTGCGCTTAATTTTTGTAGCTACTTCGGAGTACGTCGAGCACCAGCTCCAATTTCTTTTTAAAAGTATAATTTCTCTCTGTGTAGCTAACAAATTGCATATATTGTTTTCTGAACAATTTAATATGCTCCACTGTATGTACTGCATTAATGTTATGCAACCCATACGCACTGTTGCCCGTAAGCTATAAGCCATAGAGCAAATTGCGCTTAATTTTTGTGGCTACTCCTGAGCCCACACTGTGAAAAATGTGCGACAATTAGTTGGGTGTTTGGAGGCATGCGCAAAACTAGTTTAAAAGCAAGTTGGCTAGCTTGGCTTTAGGCCAATTTCCAGTGGGCGGCGTAATGCGTGCACATTCAAGTCAAAAAAAAAAACGATAGATTAAAAAAAGAAAAAAAAAATTGTATAAAATACCTTGGAGCCGCAAAAAACTCACACACGCTGCGATTAAGCTACAGATACTCGAAATTCAACTAAAAACCAATAACAATGCTAACAGCCGCTTTACGAACAATTATGACAGACTGGCGCATGCGTCACGCATTGAAACATGCCAGAGCTGGCAGGGAGAGAAGCCCCTCGCGCTTATGTTCGAGGGCGCGCGCGTTCATGTCACTTGAGCGACAATTTGGCATAGCATAAAAATTACAAATGTGCTTTTTGCGTTTACCAATCAATAAAATAAAATCATATTTTGCTTTCACATATGGTTTTTGGTAGTAGATCGTTGACGGGGGCGCTGCAGCCTTAAGTTTGCCTTTTGGCCTAGTTTCGTTGGCCAATTCTCGAGTGCGCGCCTGAACAAAAGCCAAATAGCAAAAAAAAAAAGCTTGAAGTTTTTTTTTTTTGCTTTAATTGCGCAATCTTTGCGTAGGCCATGAGTTGGCAAAAAAGACCATCTAAGCGCAGGTTTTTGGTGCTATTTTTACCTGGTTTTTTTTTCTTCTTCAAGTTCAGCTGCAATGGCGGCGCCTAAGTACCAACAATTGAAGTAACAATTGTTTTTAAAGTTTTTTTGTTTTTTTTTTTTTGTTTCAGTTTTACAAAATATTTAATAATATATAGTTACATTTTTAAAGAGTTACAAATTGACTTTAGTTAAAGTTTAGTTACATAAGCGAAGTACATAAATATGCGCGCATGGTTTAAGTTATAAAGTAAAATAGTTTATTTGACTTAGGAGCTACTAAGAAAAAAACAATTAAAACTTACGACTATAGCATAAATGGTTACAAGTTTAATAATTTACAGCATATTGTAAAATTATAATAATATTTTAAGCTAAAAATGAAAAATATTTTTATTCTCGCCTGTTTTATTCCGATTTCTGTTTCCTCTACGACGTAAGACTTTACAATGCAGCACAGAGGACAACCAAGTTCCTTAAATTTATAAAATTCTTACTAAATATACATTTATTGTTCTACTAATTATGTGCTTTTTAATAGTTTTAAAATAATAAAAAATCAAAATAAAATAAAATAAAAATAATAATATAATAACAGCGTAGATATTGTTAAAATTTTATATAAATCATAAAATACTTGGGATCGGTGTTTTTGGTTAAACGCAGCATTTCACTTGTACTTAAAAGTTTAACAAAATAAAAAATATTAAAATTATTATAAAAATTTTTAAGCACTAAAGACCTGAGTTTCTAAATTAATTAAATGGCAATGGCTGTTTTTTTTTTTTATATTGTAAATAACAAACCAGCTTTACATTGCTTTTAATTAATAATATCATTTATCGGTAACTGGAAAATAATGGCCAAATCTTCTAAGTGTTCCCTAGTATGGCAGCCAAAAGCTTTGCTTACTTCTATATAAAAAATATTTTCAAAATAACTTTAAATAAATGGTAATAAACGGTTGAATTAAATACTAATTAACAAGTTGGGTTTAAAAAAAAAGGAAGATTCAAAAGATTATATCTTTAAGATAGATCTAAATCAATCGCAGTTATACTCTAAAAGAACGAATTTTTTTGGATTAAAATTGGACAAAGTCTACATATTTTTGGGATTAGAATTGGACAATTCTATATAAATATCAACAAAAAAATTTTGCGCATTTTATCAGAGAGTCAACAATACTCCGAAAGAACAATTTTTTTTTTTTTAATTAGGATTGGCATAATTTTATATAAGCATCTATAAATTTAAATAGTGCTTATTATAATAAGGTGTCAACTATACTGTAAATAATGATTTTTTTTTTAACTAGAACTGGCCAATTTCTATTTAAATTATAAATTATTTTATATACTCTACAATACCGAGTTTTTAAATTAGAATCGGCTTAACTTTATATAAACAATAACAAAATAAAATTGTGCATATTATATCATAGGGCTATGTATATTTTTTTAGAAAAACGTTTTTTTTTTAAATTATAAATCAATAAACTAAATTCGCCCATGAACTAGTATACCCCAAAAAACAGAATTTTTTAAAAAAGTGGGATAGTCCAAATTTTGAATAAGCATCAATGATCAAAAATGTATCCATTTACCCTAATTAGGACTCGCTAAAATTTTATATAAACATTAAAAAATTCAAATATATTCTAAAAAAGTGAATTTTTTTTTAATTAGGTTTGACCAAATTCTGCATAGACACATGTAAAAGAAAACTTCCCATATTATACTAAAGGCTCAACGAAACATTTTTTTAAAATTATTTAATTTTCTCTAGAATACCGAATTTTCAAATTAGGACTGTCCTAACTTTATAAATATAAAAATCAATAAATCAAAGTGATGCATATTATAATATCCCTAAATATTGACCCTCAGCTAAACTCTAAAAAATATAATTTTATAAAAATAAAAATTGCCCATATTCTATATAAATATTAATTAATTGTAACTGTCTATATTATATCAAGGGATCAACTATAATCTAAAAGTACAAATTTTACCATCAAATAACTAAAATAATCCATATTATAGGGTCAACTACACATTCTTAATAATTTAATTCAATTTAAAAATTTTTTTTATAAGGCTTAGTCTGTTTCTACAAAATTTTTTAAAAATTGTTTAAGATACTCAAAAAGTAAGAAAAATTTTGGATGTTATTCAAATTTTTCTAATTTTACGAAACGTTTTTTCATAATCGAAAATTTAAATTTCGTGGCAAAAAATATAAAAACACATTTTATGTCTAAAATCGATCATACAATCACGAGCTAAAGTCTTCTAAAAATAAACATTTTTGAAAATCCTACAAATCTTTATCTATCTTTTCTTAAGGGTTTGTCATAATCTTTCTCATGAATTAGCTAAACTTTTAAAAAAAAAAAAACATATTTTGTTTTAAAATCGAAATACATAAAAAAACATTTTGTAACTGTTCAAGTGAACCCAAAAAAGTTTTTTTTTTAAATCTTGCTAATTTGCATAAAACTTAAATTTTTTATCAAAAATTTAAGCTTTTTTTTGTGGAAATATTCCCTAAACGTTGAAAATTGATGTTAAAAAATATAAATTCTAAAAGTTTTTTTTAAATCTCGCTAATTTGTATAAAAATTAATTTTTTAATTTAAAAAAAATTTCACTTAAATCTTTTTTTAACAATATTTTCATCTTTTTTGGAATATTACTAAAATGTTGTAAATTTATGATTTAAAAAAATTTTTATTTGAATTTTAATGAAACCTTTTTTGGGAACCCATGCTTATGGTTACACAATATTATAGTTCAATGGCAAATTTTAAAACAATTTGAAGATTTCCCAAAATTTAGTGCTTTTTAATGACAAAATATTTATTGTCATAAGAAAATTTTGAGTAAATATAGTTTAGTTAGGACTTTAATTTACTCGGCAACCCTAAGAATAGAATTTATTTAAGCCCGTCTCAAATTTTAGTAAAATAGTATTATAAGTAAAAGCTTTAAAAGCAATTTCACTTAGCTTTATTCTGTAACTCCTAAACTAAAAAAATTCTTTTAAATTATAATAACCTAAATATTATATTTAAAATTCTACCTATATATAAAAATAAATTTAAAAATTATTTCGAATATCTATTAATTTTTACTCTTCTTAATTTTCTGGTCTTAATTTTTCATATTTTCAAAACTATCGCAAAATAAATAATATATGTATATCATTTTTTTTTCAACAAATTTTTAAATTATTTAGCATATTTTCAAATATTTTTTTCATACTTGCCAATTAAAATCTCTTAACTAACAAAAAAAATAAAATCTAGAGGACAATTTTTTTCAACAAATTTTTAACTTTTGCATATTTTAAACTCTATATATAGTGTTTCTTTTCTCTGAACTGACAATTATTTTCAAATTATTCCTAGGTACTAAGACTAAAGTTTCTAGATTCCATCTAAAGATTACTGGTAGTATTGCTGGAAATATATAAAAATAATGCATATAACCATCTCCTTCTAAAGTATTTCAACTGGTATATCATATATAAGACCTTTTTCAAAGTCTTCTAATCTACAATTTCCCTTTCTAAATTATTGGCAGTGTTGGTTGTTATCTATAGGTAATGAATATTTAATCCATACTCTTTTCAAATATTAAAAAATTGTTTCAAAAAGTACAAGTGAAAAGCCACAGTTTCTCGAAAAACTCCCAAAAGTTTACTTTTATATTGCAGTATTGTGTTTCATGTATATTCTATATATAGTTTAGTATCTATTACTTTTTTCTAGCTACGACTTGCTTATGGCCTAGGCAGGATCAGGGGACATGGTTGCTTGGTTCAGTGGACATCATCACAGTGTACAGCCATTAATTTCACATGAACAAAAATACAAAACTATTAACAAATCCATTTCGTTACCTGCTCTGCTAGCTCTAAAATTAGTTAACAATAACTTGCCGATCCCCGTACCCAATCCCCCTAGTTAACCGGCGATACAGCCTGTCCAAACTTACGCGCACGCGTGCCAAAACCCTTGCTGCCATCTGGACCAATGGGCGTGCGCACTAGACTCTCGGCGGCACGCTGTGCAAAGGAACCCGAGCGGGAACGCGGTGAGCCATCCAGAAAACTGCCCGTGCGGGAACGTGGTTGTCCCTCATAGTCAGCAGCATGCTTGTAGTTGCTCAGAAAACTGCCAGTACGTGAGCGTGGCGAGCCTTCATACTCGGAACCAAAGGAACAGCGGCGATCATAGCCAGAGTCCGTAGAAACACGTCTGCCATTGATATACTGCGCATTGTCATAGGCAGCCAGCTTGCTGTTGAGCTGCTGGAAATTATTGGAGTAGCGTCTGGGCCAAACATGATAGCCACCACCACCGCCGCCCACCAGTTGCTCATGCTCATAGCTGCCCACACTGGTTTGTGGCTCCACAGAAGGCTTGCGCTCTGTATTGAAATCATTGGAAGCACGACGATAGAAACCATTGCCCTCGCTGGCATTGGAAAAGGTGCGTTCAAACTGCATGGAACCATTGGAGAAGCGACGCTCGCCATTGCCACTGCAGCTGCCATTGGAACAAACCGAGGTCTTGCGATAGCTCTCAGACTGTCCAAAGTCCGAGACGCGTCGTGAGCAAGGACAGCTATCCGAGCAGTTGGAGTCACGACGCTGTGGTGCTGCCGTCTCCGAGCAGTTGGAGGTACGACGTGACATTTCACCGCTGTAGTTCTGCTCCGAGCAGTTAGACAGACGACGTTGCAGGCTGCTCATTGGCATGCTGCTGCCGCTGCTGCTGTTCACATTGTTGCCGCTGCCGCTGTTGCCGCCTGCTGCGACAGCCGAGGATTCGGCCAAGGCAGCAGCCGTATTCGTCGATATGGTCGACGTATTGCTGTAGCGCCTTGGCGAATAGGCGAAAAAATTCATGTGATTAGCTGGTGAGACAGCCGCATCATGGCTGATGCTGCCCCGCGGCTGATAATGCTGGAAGGCATGTGCGTGCTCGCCAAAGCTGCCACGATGTGAGGACGGGCTATGCTGCTGATGATGATAGTGTGCTGTTGACGAAGCATGATGATATGAGGGCATCTCGAGGCCCAGCGGCTTTGGATGAAAATCTGAGTTATTACGCTTTAGCTTAAAACGCAAATCGTTGGGTTCGTGTGGCATGATGCCGCTGAAGCTGCCGCCGCGTGTGCGCTCATAGCTGGCATCATTGTAGTAACGATAGTTCTCCACCATGCGTGCCACAGGTGCAGCCACTTGTATGACCGCCTTTTTGCCTGTTTTCTTTTTAGGCGCCACCATTTCGTAGACCTGAAATGGTCCGTTTAGATTCTTGGCATCACGCGCCGATGTGGATTCTAGGTATTCCACCAAGGCGCACTCCTTTTGCTGCAATTCCGGATATTTGTTCATAAATTGACGCACATCCACGGGTATGGCCATGCCGGGCTTGAGTATGCGTATCAAAGCAATCTCACCGCACTTGGAGAACAGATCAGAGACCTTTTCTATGCTAAGCTTGTCCAGCGGCAAATCACAGGCCACAATTGTGCGCGATGGCATGGTTTCATCAAAGTTGGGCAATGGATCGACACGTCGCACCTTGGTGCCCAAGTCATTAAGCTCTATTTTGCGTGACTTGCGACGCACTGCATCGCCCACAACTTTCCACTCCCTGGTAAGCTGACGTACGCGCTTAAAGCTGGAAACCAGCTTTAGACTGACAAAACCCTCCTTATTGCGTCGCACATGTTTCAGCAGAAAGGCATCTTTGAGTATGCTCTCATTGGAGAAATAGTATTCCACAGCCTCGGCTATTTCAGCGGCTAGCTCATCGCTGGGCACTAGTGCGGCATCCAGCGTATCAATCTCATTTATATGTGCATCCGAGTCAATGCTGACAGCAGGCTCGTTGCGCGCAGTCGTAGGCTCTGGTTCGGCGGGCTTCTTCATAGTTAGAAAACTGCGATGCACACGCTTGGTCTCTGCCACTGGTGAGTTCTGTGGCGGCACAGCGGGCGGCGGCGAGGTATCCAGATAATCATGGCCCGCCTCTGGCTGCAGCTCGTACTTAAAGTTTGGATGCAAATAAATGTTGTCCATATGTGCAACTGCTGTCTGATGAGGATGATGACCATGATGCTTGCGAAACATTTCCAAGTTGGCTTCACTTAAGATGGCCGCTTGCTGTTGTGGCGGCGTTGCCTGACGCTCACCCAAGTCCACGTCATGCATTATGTGATTATCCACAGCCAGCGGCTTAAGCTCATCATCTTCCTCGGACTCTTCCGAGTCGCCTATAGAAGAACCCATGCCCACATCTTGCTTGTCATCACTGCTGGAGGCCAGCGGCGACATGGGCGGCGCACTGGGTGAGGCATCCTCAAACTCATCCGCCGAGGCGTTGCTAGAACCTGCTGCCGTAGGCATGCCCTCATCGCTGCCAAATTGCGAGTCTAAAGATTCGACTTGATGCAGCAGAGCTTGCGCTGAGCGTTTGGCATGAAAACGCAGCAGCTTGGAGGGCAGCGAAGACGACAGCGGCACCACAGCCTGTGAGCTGCAACAGGGCTGCTCCTCTGCCAAGCTGCTGCTGCTGCTGGGCGTGTATATAGGTGCTCTAATGGGCGTAGGCTTAAGCACAGGCACAGCTGTCAGTATGGGTGGCGACTCCAGCTTGCTAACGGCGCTTACAATAAAGGTGTGTCCCTCAGCGCCCGCATGTGGCGCCTTTACCTCAAAGGAGCTGGCGGTTTGCGCAGCTTGCTCTTGTTCCTCATTCATTTTGTTTGATTATGTTTTGTCGATTTACACAGTTTGTATAGTTTTAGTATTAACGTTGCCAGTTGTTGGTATATTATAGGTATTTTTTGGTTGGTCTTAACTTTAGAACTTCATTTGCACGCTGCTTGATGGCTGACCTTTCTGTACTATCTCGGATTTACTTCCACGTACGTCTGCGGTTTTTAGCACTCCACCAAAAGCGTCTTGCCGCTTTGTAGATTACAATGTAACTCTGGTCTTTCTAATTTATTTTTGCTTTTCCAGCTGCTGTGGTCTTTTCTGCCGCTGAGCACGCTCGACTGCCTCGAGACGGTTTCGGACAGATCTACAGATCTGCGATGTCTGTGTGTGTGTGTGCGTCTAGCTGGTAATTTCACTTTCACTTTCAAGTTCAGCCGTGTCTGTCTGTGTGTGTGTGAGCGAATGTATCTATGTGGCTTTCTGGGCTAGCGTGCACTTACATTTGGCAGACAGTGTGAGAGGTCTTATGCATTTATTTAACCGATTTCAATGCGGCGACGATGCTTTAACGTTCATTGAACGTTGTCAGCTGTTTTTTTGTTGCGATTGATTTGCGTAATTTCTGTCGAAGTTGTTGTTGTTGTTGTTGTAGCTGTTGCTTATGTCTGGTACGTGTCTGGAATTTTAGCCACTTTTGGGGCTTAAGCTTCGCTTTCCGTTTCTAGGCCACAATTGAGCGCCTTCTGACACCATTAGATAATCAACATGGTAAGTAGTGCACAACAATTACAAATGCTGATAAACATATAAAATAACAAATTTACAATTCTTTTGCTTTGAATTAAATTCAAGTTTGTAAGCTTTAATTTTTTTTTTATTATAGTTGTTTTTATTTTTTTGCAATTGATTCATTCACATAAATATACAAGTGTTTTTTTATATTTTATTTATTTACAATTTTTTTTTTGTTTACTCAAAGCGCACGCGAGAGTTCATGCAACGACGCTGCAACACGGAGATAGACTGAAATTGCAAATTGATTTGCGGTCGGTTAAATACCCTCTGCTTTCGTTTTATTTTGTTTTATTTTTCGAATTTACAGCGCAGCCGGCAACAGCGACGTCGACTGCGACTGCGACAGCTGACGTTATTGAGCGTTTCGTTTCGTTGTTGGACTGCGAGCCAAGTACGCACGATAACAACAACAACATATAAGCAGCAGCAAAGGCGCTGGCGGCGGCGGCGGTGACAGACGACTGCGGCAAGTTATTGGCAGTATACAAAACTTGTTGCGTTGGCAACGCGGCAGCAGCAGCAACAACAAAAACAACAACAAACTGAAGCCTTCGAAAACCCGAAGTCAAAATACGCTTGCGGTCAAAAATTGAGTAAGCCTTTCAGGATCGATCTATGTCTCCCAAAGGCGCTACTTGATAAATGATAAAATATATTGGTTTTGAAGAATTATTATTGGTGCAATTTTTCAAAGTTATGCACACATATTCCGCCTATGCAATATTTCTAAAACCACCTAACATAATACAAATTAATGAAGACTTATTATTATGAATTATTTTTTATTTGATATTTTTTATGTCTCAGGGACGTTGAAGCCTATGCATTTCCATTCTTTTCCAACATAATGTGACAAAGCAAAAAGCAAGACTTGAATTGTTAAAAAGTTTTTAAAAAAAATGCGTTTGGCATGACGTTATAAAAAAAATCATATTATTAGAAACAAACGAATTATTCATCTAAAACTTTTGGTTTTTAAAACAAATTGACAGTTTTCACTTTTTATAAAAAATCATTAATTCAATTATTTTTTCGTAATCGATCAAACTTTGCGAGCCATAAAAAAAATGTATGAAACAAATTTTTAAAATTTCTAAATTTACGTTCGAAATCGATTTTTTACGAAAAATTTTATATGAATGCATAAATAGCGTACAAGCCGTAAATCTTACAAAAATATGTTTCAAAATAAATCGATGTGTAATTCAATTATCTACAGTTTAGTAAATGATCAAAATCAGTTTAGTACAACCAGTGATATTTGCTTTTAAGCAAAGACACTTTTTTTTAATTTCGAAAAATGTTTTTTTCGAAATATCTCGAAATCCATTCCGTGAATAAATTTGTGGGCTTAATTTTCGGAAATGACTAAAACATGTTAGGGATACCAAAATTTTTTAAAATTTGTCAATTAGTGTAGGTTATAAATATAAAGAATTGTAACGAGAAAATGCTCTTAAAAATAGAAAAAATTTAACAAATCATGAAGCCTTATTTCTGGCCATTTTACAAGCTTTAGGAAATTCAATAATTTTTTTGATTATAATTTTTTTAAAAATTCACGTTCGAACATATTTTTGTTCAACTTTTAGATATTCGTTTGGGCTGGAACTTTTTAAGGAAATTACATAAATTAAAAAAATTAAATTGATACATCCCGCTTTTCGTTTTTGAAAGCTAGTGTAGATATTGGGTTGAATCAGTTTGAAATTTTTTAAGTTTGAGTAAAAAATTTAATTTTTTGAACGAGTCGTAGGCCATTGTTGCTAGTACTCTAGTTTCTTAATTATACTATTGAAACATATACTTAATTTAATAAAAAAGATGGCGTACGTTAAAGTCGGGCGCAGACGACTTTGGGATACCCTGTACCACTGCTAGCAATAAAATCCGGTAAATGGCTTAAGAACACCAAAAGACATTTGATTGCCAAATTAGATTATGATACCTTCATTAACAACCAAAAAAAGACGAATTTTTAATCAAAAACTTTTTTTCGACCGATCGGCCCTATGGGCGCTATATGATATAGTCAACCGATTTTGATAAAATTTGGTACAGTGTTGAAGATCTCCAAAAAACTTCTGAATGCCAAATTTGGTTACAATATCTGCACAAACAAACGAAACACAACGAATTTTGTGCAAAAAACGTTTTTTTTGACCGATTGGCCCTATGGGAGCTATATAATATAGTCAACTGATTTTGATGAAATTTGGTATAGTGCTTGGGAACTCTGAAAAACTTCTTAATGCCAAATGTGGTTACGGTATAAACACAAATAAACGAAACACAACGAATTTTGTACAAAAAACAAATTTTCGACCGATCGATCCTATGGGACCTATATGATATAGTCAACCGATTTTGATAAAATTTGGTACAGTGCTGGGGTTTCTAAAAAACTTCCGATTGCCAAATTTGGTTATGATATCTTCATAAGCAAACGAATTATCCATCTAAAACTTTTGCTTTTTTTCGTGGTCCTCTGAAACACCCCACCCCTATGGGAGCTATATAATGTAGTCCCGATATCAAAAAAATAAAATAAACTTGTCTCCTATGGATTAATAAGGGATCTTATCTGAAAGTTTGGTTGCTCTAGCTCTTACCATCTCTGAGATCTAGGCGTTCATACGGACAGACGGTCAGACGGACAGACGGACATGGGTATATCGACTTCTCTAGTCGCTCTGATCATACTTTAGGTAACTTTGGGGGGTCTCCGACTTCTCCTTCTGTACGTTACATACATTTTCGGCTTGCACAAACACAATATACCCTTTGTACCATACGGTACAGGGTATAAAAATAAAAAATATTTGTTTGAAGTAAAAACTATAATAAAAAATTAATAAATATAAAAATATAAAAAAATTTTAAATTTATAATACATATAATAATTTAAAAAAATTTAAAATAATTAACAAAAAATAAAACTTTAAATCTCAGTTGATTTGTTGGTTTAACTCGCCGTCTCTGTTAGTACTATGGCCAGCTTTGGTTGCTTCCAGAACTAAGGAAATAGAATGAAGAAGATAAAAACATTTTGCATAATACATATATTTTTCGCCCATTTACTGCTGCTGTTTTTAATCTGTGTTAAACTTAAATATAAAAAAATAATTATGTAAACTAAAATTTGATATAGTAACGTAATTTTAAATACATTTTAAGACAGATTTTTTCATATTCTGGGCTTTTTGAGAGCCCGTTAAAAACATTTAGAGATTAATGAAACATATTGTATTTATAATAAGAATTTCGAAAGAACTAAATTGCAGTCCTAAGAATCCATTATTCGATATAAACTTACCTTAATGAGATGGTTTCAACAGAGTTATGTTGAGCACCGACTTCTGATTTTTTCGAAAATAGTTCAGAAAAAGTTTTGACATAATATAAGAAAAACAATATTTCACCATATTGAAGATAAAAGAAACCGACAACATAGACTTACAGAGCCAAGGCGACTCATTTTGCAATGAATACAAACTTTGCAACAATATGTATATAACCACTCAGTAAGAGTATTTTACAGCAACAATATTTATTCAATGCAGTCTGTCAAACGCCTGTTTGGTATAAGTATTTTTATTTTATATCTTATAAATTGTTCTCGCAAGATACAGCAGGCACTCACAGACACACACACACACACAGCTACACACACACAGAGACACAACCACACGCACACACACTTACACTGAGTGCGTGCGCGAGGTGCTTCCGATTAAAATCGCACTTTATTTTGTTTATTTTCGCTCGTTTACATTGAGCGCTGACTGCGACGCTGCCGTTGACGGCGCTGTAACAGCGCTGCAGCCGATCGTAGACATTGCTCATACGCACCGAATGCCGAATGCATTTGACTCTCGTGCGAAAATTAGGAAAGTGTTTTTGCTTTTATTTTTAAACTGTGTTGTTGTTGTTATCGTTGCATTTGTTGTTGTTGTTGTTGCTATTTTTTCAAAGCGACCTCGTTGAGAGCAAATTGCTGTCAAACAAATTACTAGGCAAGTTGCATGTCCAGCGTGTTAAATTTATCTATGGGGAAGTAGGAAATGCAACAAATGACAATTTTCATTTAAAGGTTAGAATACTTAACAGCTTAATTCTGTCCAGTTCCGACAAAAAGTTTACTAGTTTCTAAAATGATTGAGTAAAAAATAAAGTGCGAGAAAAATTTATATACAAACTGACTGACATCAGTCCCTCACTGCGCTAAGTCTGGCCTTTGGCACATTGCAATTTGCATGTCAAGTGCAAGTTCAAGTGCAATGTAATGTAATGTAGCGCTTTTTTATGTCATGTCTTGAATGAATAAGGGGCATAGCTTTTGTTGTTGCCTCTTCGAAATTTTTAATCCTTTTAGCGATTGTAGAAAATATGTGTAGCCGTTGCATAGTTCGATTGCATCAGTTGTCAGCTGTTTATACACTGCACTGATAGCGTCAAGGTTGCTATAGATTTGTGCACTGTAGTATGTAATGGCCTGCAGCGGAGCAGAACATAGGCTCCGAACAATGTCTAGGGCGTCAATAGACGACTATATGAACAAATCGATATCGGACAACATAAGAGGTAGCTACCTAAAATTTTACAAAACTAAATGCAATTTAAATTGATAACTCATATGAGAGGAAGTTTCTAGGAATACTGAGCTAGAGATATATTGTTAATTGCTCAGAACAGAACCGCACCCGGATGAAGTTCTTAAGAACCCTGACTTATCATTAAAATCAATTGAAAACTTTTAACCGTGTAGAATATATTATTATTATATTATATTAATACATTGTCGACAAGAATTTTTTACTTTTTCAATAAAAATTAATATTTTTCCAAAAGTTTGGGCAACAAAATTTTGCATAGGTTTGCATAGGTAAGAGCCACTAAACTTGGTACTTAGACTCATGTGAGCCTTATAAACAAAAAAGTTCTGACAAAATTATACTTTTTTTTGCCTATGACTATACTGCTAGGAGGTGTGACAAAAATCTCTTCAAACCGAATTTTAACATAGAGCATTCCGACGATAAGACAGTTCTATCAGAAAGTATTTTGGGCACATGATTTTTCTATAGATGTAAAGAGAACTTAATCGATTAACTTTTTCGCGACGAGTTATTCGCTTTCTATTTGGCTACCTGTCTTTTTGCAAATTTCTTTCTAGACTGCAGGGAATCCTGTAGTCGAACTGTTTTACTTTTATTTTCGCCTACCTGCTTTTTTGTAAATTTCTTATGTGCTATTGTTACTCATTTTTTTGCTGATAAAATTATACAAGCCTTATGACCAATATTTACAATCCAATTACAAAACTTGGATGCAATATTGGCTTGACATTGAAAACTTTGTCTAGCAACGCAACGGAAGTATTTTTTGTATGTATGTTGCATTGTATAAAAGAACTTTCTAATAGTGGGCAAAAAAAAAACCTGTGCAAATGCTGCGTATACTTAATGCGTACAGCTGCAAAACGATTGATAAGGTCAAGTTGTCATAATAGCCAATTGACGAAGACAATTTCATTTTTGAAGTAGTTAGATGTCGTGCAATTAGATTTGCCAACAAGTACATAATTTATTAAAAACATAATGCAAAAAAATAAAAATAAAATACACAAAAATTAAATCAACGCCAAAAAATAAAAAACTGCAAATCATAATGCCAAAATAACCTTGCGGTAAAAGACCCAGTAACATGAACAATTTGGCCGAAACAACAAACCAAAACCACAAAAAAAAGCAAAACTTTTTTTCTACTTTATTTTTTTGGTAGCACAATAATACAAAATTTCAAATGGCAATAATAGCAAATGATTTATTAAACAAAAAAAAAAAAAAAAAAAAATTATAAATTTGTGTGAATTTGTTGTTGGTTCTGTACAGCACAGCCTCCAAAAAGGCGTGTCAATCAAAAGTACATTTTAGATAAAGCTTGTTTTGTGGGTGTAAGTGTGTGTATCTGTACCTGTGTGTTTGTGTATTTGTGTATCTCTAAGTACGCCGCACAAAGCACAACTAAAAGTAGGAAGTGGCGCTAACAAAGGCAAGATTAAGGTAGGTCAGAATTTGAAAAACAAAAATAAAAACAAATAAAAAAATTAAAAATTAATCAAAAACGACTATAGATAATTTATAGGCAAGAGGGCAAGAGTGTCAAAGCATACACTTTAAGTGACAGTTTAAGCTTTTTAAGCTGTTTGTAACGCGTGCAGAGAAGCAGCATGGAAGTATCTACGGCAATGCTATAGACATATCTATGTATCTGCTAAATTTTTTTGACAAATTCGAAATTATTAAAATTCTTTGAATATCGAACCGAAAGTTGCGTTCATTTCTGTAGTTGTTTCAGCGGTGGAATTAGAGGTGACAACATAATAATATCCCACTATTTATAGTTTTCCCATATACTTCTTACTTCTAATTTCGTTATACGAAAAAAAAAACATATATTAAAATTTTATTACAAAAATTATTAAAATCTTACAAAAAAATTTTTTTTTTAATTTTTTTCGCACTCCTAAATTTTTAATACAAAAAAAAACTATTTTAATAAGTTTTTAATATAATATTAAGTCATTTTTTAGTATTAAGATTTTTTTTTTAAATTTTTTAAAAAAATTTGCTTCTTATAATTTTAATATTTTTTTTAAATTTTTATTATTTTTTTTTTGATTTATAAATTTTATAAAAAAAATTTCATTAAATCTTTTTCGGCCTTCTAAATTTGTTATAAAAATTTATTAAATTTTTAAACAAAAAATTATTAAAATTTTATTATTTTTATTATTTATTTTTTTTAATTTATTTCATTTTTTTTTGGGCCACCTTAATTTATTAAACCTTTTTTTTGAAAAGTTATGGAATATTTTCGCGCTTAAAACTTTGAATAAGCTTTTGATGGCATTGCCATAGATAAGTAATTAAAATAATTAAAAAAAAAAAATAAAAATTAAAATATGGCAAATTGTGCTAAAAATCAAAAATTAAATTAAATTAAAAAAAAAGGAACAAGATATTATTGATGCAAATCAACAAATCTATGAGTTTTTCAGAAAAAAATTAAAAAGATAAATTTAAAAAAAAAATTATCAATGTTGAAGATCTCTAAAAAACTTCTGAATGCCAAATTTGGTTACAATATCTTCACAAACAAACGAAACACAACGAATTTTGTACAAAAAGTTTTTTTATCAAAAATTTTTTGGATAAAATTTGGTATAGTTTGGAAGATCTCCAAAAAACTTCTGAATGCCAAATTTGGTTACGATATCTTCATAAACAAACGAATTATTTATCTAAAACTCTTAGGGTTTTTCGAAGTCCTCTGAAACACCCCTATGGGAGCTATATAATAATATAATTTGTTTAAAAAGTGGCCCGTTTCATCTACGAGTATTTTTCAAAAAAATATATTTTTTAATACTCAACTACAATTTTTCACCGATTATTACTGAAAACCACAAAACTAATCGGCTCAAATACAATATTTAAGTATCAATTTATTTTTATCCTATCTATCAGCAAATGGAGCGTATAAGGCATTCGACTACACCAAAAAGTATCTCTTAAGTTTCGATTTTATTTAGACACTCTCTCAAGATACATACACACACACACACGAACAATTGGCACAAAATGTATCTCAAACTTCAATTGCGTCTAAAAGCCACTTATGTTGCATTGTTTGTAAGTTTGTTTTGTTCACGCATTTATTTATTTGCTTTTATTTATTAAGCGGTTTTTTTTTTTGCCATGTTGCTATGCCTACTTTTTGCGCACAGTGTATTTCAAGGTCATCTAGGCGATCTGCTTATGATCAGCGCTTTATTACACTTAACTTTTTTTGTTGTCATTACTATTGTAGTTGAGTTTTGGCATAATTTGTCCTTCTGTTGACATTTTGCACGCGTATCTGAGATATTTCTTTAAGTTTTGGTTTTTTTTGTGCCTACGCCAAAATTTGAAATAATTCGTATTTGAATGCATGGAAATAACGTTAGATTTATGATACTTAAGTTTTTGTTGCAGATAATAATCGTGATGATGAGGATGATGATGATGATGTCGTTGATGTTATCTAGTTGTTAGTCATACAAACACGTCCTTTTGTGGCTAGACTTAAGCTGAATCATTTGCTTAGATCATTATTGTGAGATATAAAAAAAAGTATTAAAAACATAGAAATCACGAGTACAAACAAACATAACGTGGCTCACCTCAAGTTCAATGCCGAATTAAGGCACAGTTATGCAGTGTTTTATTGAAAAACATATAATTTGATATATGGCAGTGAGTATATAAACTTTGTTGTGTGTTTTGTAAAGTTTGAATTGAAGTTTATTCGAATTAATTAGGTGCATATCTAAAAGCGTAATTAGTATTATTTTGCCATATCAAAGCCATGGGAAAAACGGCATGCAGTGCACATATGGATTGCATTTCATAAATATAGATATTTTTTTTTTAAATTATTTTTAAAAACATATTATTAAATTCTAACATCTGGGCACAGCGTATCATAATATAGAAGCAGTACATGAGAGTTAAAGTTTAGGATAATTAATATATAAGCAAATACCTGCAATGACATATTTGGCACTGCTTTCTCCCTTTTACAAAAAGTTTTAGAGACGCCATGTTATTTTCAGAACTGAATAAAAACGTTGGTAGGGACACACTGTTTGTTCTGACAGTTTTTGTTAGGACACGTTTTTGGCTGCTGCGTATAGGTCATGAATAAAGATGCTTAAGTGGCAAATTTTGGTATGTACCCTTTCTGTATGAACCTACAATTCACAACATATTTAGGCAACATATCAAAAAATATACAACCGTTAGTTAAACCGACCTGTTTATATTTTTTGTTTCAATATTGGAGCTGTTTATTAGAATGTAATGTGAACTAAGATTTTTTGGAATCATATTTTTCAATATATTCGCATTTGTTGATGTTTTGGCCCGTTAATACCAAAACTGTAGTTTTGAGTTGTACAAAATTGAGAGGACTATGTATTTTTCGCTTCGCATTGCACTTGCTATTCGTGGTTACCTTTATTTTTGTCATAAACAACTAATTTCTAGCATTCTGTATTGTTCCTGGAGTCAGTCTGCTCTAACAAATTGTCGCGATGGGCGGCCGAAAAAAAGTGCCCTTAAAAATGCGACAATTAATTATTGAAGATCGTCAAAACGGGTTAAGTTTACGCAAAATCGCTGAAAATTCTCGTTTTCAAAAAATTGCATCGAAAAAGTATCTAAAAAATGTACAGAATCGCACCAACTCAGTAATTTGCCGGACCACGGTCGCAAGCGTGCCGCAACCATGCGAGAAGATACGCTTATTGTAAGCCAAATCAAGTTGAAATCGAATACTTCGAGCTCGGAAATCAAGAATGAACTCAATTTGACTGTTTCCACAAAAACAATTCGTTGTAGAGTACATGAAGAAGGTTTCACTAATGGGTGTCCATCCAAAAACCAATTATATCAGCGAAGAACAAAGAAGCGATAGGAATTTGCAAAAGATTCGGCAGGCCATTGTCCTTCTTGAAAACTGTTGTTGGAAGCAATGAGAGCAAATTTGAGCACATTGGTAAGAAAGAAAGAATGGTGTGGAGAAAAGTCGGCAAGGCGTTGTTGGATAAACACACAACGAAAAGAGTGAAATTCGGAGACGGCTGCATCATGGTCTGGGGTAGGTAGGTACAAAGGGTATACTAGATTTGTGCAATGTATGTAACGGACAGAAGGAGGCGTGGCAGACCCCAAGTCCTTTATACCAAAATGCTTATTATAACCTCGGGTAGCGAATGAACCATGTCCGTCTGTCCGTCCGTCCGTCCGTATGAACGCCTAGATCTCGGAGACTATAAGAGCTAGAGACACGAAACCTTACCAGCTGGTGCGCATATTTCCTCAGAAGATGAAGTTTGTTGAATCATATCAATATTTTCCCCCGTTCCCCCGCTGGATATTTTCGTGGTTTTTAGCCACACCGTTCAATATTTTTATTTGAAATTTAACAGAACGATGCGTTATGGTTCCATGCAATTGTGTGTCAAAAATGCACAAAATCGGACAAGTACAGCCAGTACAGTACCACCCTTGCCTATAAACTGCGTCAATATTTGACTCTTCGTAATTATGGTTACAAGTGACCTAGAATCACAATGATCACTAATGAACAAATCCATATCTAAATTTTATCGATGCGGTCCCCCCACCCCCCGCCATCGATTTACCGTGTTTTCTCCCACACCCCTCAACATACCAACTTGAAACTTATCCCATATACTTTAAATAACTTCTTTGACGTAAATTTCATCAAAATCGGTACTAATTTAGGGAACTTATAGGTATAAATATCGAATTTCAAAATAAAAAAATATATTCCAATTGGAAAGTTCTTAGAAGGAATATGCAGGAAAACATTTTTTCGAGACTAAAGGTACAGGGTATTCCACTGTCGGGCACCGCCTCGACTGTACCACATTTTTTTTTTCATGATCTGGTGTCGCCAATTTGCAACAAATTAATGGAATTATCGACGCTCCACATTATATTTGAAATCTTAAAAATAATCTCACTGAATCGGTGTTAAAATGGGCATTGGCGATAAATTCATATTCCAGCATGATAACGACGCCAAGCATACGGCCGGCATTGTCAAGCGATACTTAGAAAGATTTTCAATCAATGTACAAAGTCCTGATTTGAATCTCATTGCAAATTTATGGGCCGCACTTGACTCCAAAGTACCTCCAAGTCGCGGCACGAATCGAGAAAAGTTCTTCGAAAATCTTTAAGCTGCCTGGAACGAAATTAAACCAGCTTTGTTGAACAAATTGGTCGAAAGTATGCAGCGACGGCTCTCTGCTGTCATAAAGGCACGCAGTGGAAGTACAAAATACTTAAATACGCATAATTCCATGTTTTCGTCTAACAAAAAATGTGTAAAGTCCTCTTGATTTTGTCTAGCCGAAAATGGCCACATTTCAGAAAAAACCAAGAAAAACCAACATTTGCCAAAATATGAAACCAATTTTTTTTTAAAAGCTTTTGCTAACAATATTTCACAATAAATAGTACCAACAATAGACATAATAAAACAAATCAAACGAAATACTATGCATTTAACTTTCTTATTTAACCTGTCCTCTCAATAATGTCAAAGAGACGAACCCCCCCAAAGACCAAATCTGTCAACAATTCAAAGAGTAATCATTAAATTCGATCATCCCAATTATATCTCGTACTTTCATCTGGCTGAAAATCCGCATGTGTTCCAGGTAAAACATATGCATCCAAAACTTGTAACTGTCTGGTGCGGACTGGCTTAATTACTTCGTTGCAAATAAAGCCGGGTGTTCTTCTGCCCACTTGTGCAACTCTTACGTCTAACTGAAGAAACTACAAACAATTCTTACGCTCAAGGCCAAGATGCAACGCGCCATCTACAGCTTTGTCAAAATGACATCGAAAATTTGATCAAAGGGCCATTTGTTTTGTATCTTGTTCCACAGATAAGAAAAAATCATGCACATTGACCCCCTTTAATGGGAAAGAGAGACTCATCTTTAAACATTTAAATTTTAATTACGCATCATAAAACTGGTACTGGTCACTGGTACGTTCCTGGTAACTACATATTTAATTTGCAACAACACTAATAATTTTGTTTAAAATTTATCGAATATAAAATTATAGACAAGACCAGTCCTAGAGCAAACAGTGTGACCAGATGTGACCAAGATATCCTAATTTAAAGTAAGTAAATGTTTAGCTATGTTGAGTACCAGAGTAAATGCAATTTTTGGAACCTCTTCGCATAGTACATCTCCAACATGTTGCAATGGAAATAACCAGTTGATCGGTTCTCTAATTAAATTTGAAATATTTGTAAAGCATATATTTATGGTATATTTTACTTATTTTATTACTTACGGCTTGTTTTCATAATAAATCTTTAGGTTTTCCTTTAAACAATTCTTAAAGGTACATATTTTATCATATTTATTATATAATTCTTGAATTTTTTTGTCACGTTCTTCAATCTAGTAAAAAAAAAAACATTATTGCATTTGTTTGATTACGTTTTAAGAATCTTACGATTTCCACTAAATAAGCATTTTCTCGTCTCATCGCTTCACGCGAAGCGTGTGTGCCCATTTGTTCGCGCAATGCTCGAATTTCTTTTTCAGCTAGTTTTATACGTCTAACCATATCGTCTACCGATAGGGCATAAACAATATTTTCACTCATGATTTCAAGATTCTTGCTTTTATTACTGGATCTCTCTTAGTTTTGTCGCTTCGTACACTTTTTTTACTACTTTGTATTGTGTATCGTCTAAGCTTCAACAAATAAGTAAAATTTATTTTTATATGCCAAGTACAAATAGTACTAAGCCTACTTTGTACGTTCCGAAAAAAATTTGCTCGAAACTAGATTGTTTTGTTAAGCATTTTTGTTCTCCATTTTTCTTAAATTAAGAATCAAAAATTATAGAACATTTTTTGCCAGAAATCAAAAACATTTATGCAAAAAGAAAAAATAAAAAAAAATTCATCCGATTTTGGACCATACTCCAAAACACTTTTGATTTCCAAATATGGTTATGATATTTTAGTAAATAAGCCCCCGCAAACCCCCCTTGGATCCGCCACTGGGTTAACACGTACAATGTCTGATAAGACAGACTAAAAATTTGTACATAACACAAAATACTCCTTGAGACTACTTCCTAAATTCTTTCCAAACATTCGCAATTTAAGAACTTCTGTGTATAAAAAGATGGCGTACGTTAAAGTCGGGCGCGGACGACCTAGGGATACCCTGTACCACCACATTGCAAAAAGATATTTATTTGTCAAATTTGGTTACGATATTTTCGTAAACAAGCGAAAAACAGACGAATTTTGCACCAAAAACGTTTTTTCGACCGATCCGGCCTATGGAGGCTATATGATACAGTCAACCGATTTTGATCAAATTTGGTACAGTGCTTGGGAACTTAAAAAAACTTTTGAATGTGAGGTTTGATTACAGTATCTTCATAAACAAACGAAATACAACGAATTTTGCACAAAAAACGTTTTGTCGACCGATCCGGCCTATGGAGGCTATATGATATAAGCAACCGATTTGGTACAGTGCTTGGGAATTCTAGAAAACTTCCGAGTGCCAAATTTTGTTACGATTTACGATATCTTCATAATCAAACGAAATAACCATCTCAAACTATTTGTTTTTTCGGGGTCCTCTGAAGCACCCCTATGTGAGCTATATTTATAATGTAATACCGATATCAAAAAACTAAAATAAACTAGTCTACTATGAAATAATAAGGGATCTAAATGTTTGGTTGCTCTAGCTTTTACCATCTCTGAGATCTAGGCGTTCATACGGACAAACGGACGGACGGACAGACAGACAGACAGACAAACAGACAGACAGACAGACAGACAGACAGATAGACAGACAGACAGACAGACAGACAGACAGACAGACGGACCTGGGTATATCGACTTCTTTAGTCACCCTGATCATACTTTAGGTAACTTTGGGGGCCGACGTCTCATTCTTTCATTTTCGGCTTGCTCAAACTTAATATACCCTTTGTACCATAAGATACAGGGTATAATCAGAACGCCTTCCAAGTTCCAAAACATTTAACCAAAATACAAGCGTATCTTAAGGTTGCCTTACCAAGGTAAGCTTTTCCAACATCTCATCTCATAGTTAATTTTAAGCACACCAAATTATAACAACTTAAAGATGATGCAGCACAATTTGTGCAATTTTCAGCTGTGAAAAATTTAAAACCCCGCAATCATATAATTTATGAATACTCCTTCACATAATACATAGTTCGAAAAAAAATTACGTAACATTGTTAAATTGGGTCATGAGAACATCAAAAGCATTGATTACATAATTCAGAACCTTTCCGTGGTTTGGGTCAAACAGGTTCAGCAATGCACCTCCAAGGGCGTCGAGACCTTCGGTATGAGCCTTTTGTCTGGACTTAACTTACTGCACGTTGCAATCACCACCTGCAACACAATTTTGTGGTGGTGGCAACAACCGGTTGTTGCCAAAAGCTGCAAGTGCCGCAGTACCATAAGCATCGCCAGGTTTCGGCACTTTATTAATGAAGCGTCGCCGCAGCTTTAACCTTGAGAGATGGGCACATAAATATATAGGTACATATGTTTAACTTATTTATATATAAAAAGCACGCTGCCTGCAAGTGGGCAGGAAGCGCAGGTAACAGTTGTCGATTGGAGCTTGGAACAGGTTGCGAGTTGGTTGACTGACTGCCAGCCAACCATTCCGGTTGACCTCCACAATTGGCAATACATATTTTATTCAATTCGGGCAGTTTTATTTAGTTTGGACGCATGCGATTCGATTAGCGATGTGGCACGCATGTGCAGGCTTCCATTTAATTGGGCTTGTAACTGTAACTAGTTGTAATTGTACACTGAGAGAAATGAGCGAGTAAGTAATATAGTTGGTAAGCGCTCAAAAAACGAACGAAAAGTTGTGAGTACACATTGGTTCTTAAATTCTAATTTAAATGGGCACAATATGTTGTGAATTAAAAAGCGAGATTATAAATTCCATTGCTGACTATTTTGGTTCTCACTATCACAACAATATTAATAGCGTTTTTTTTAATATAAACAAAAAATGCATACCCTATTATATGTGACAAAAATTATTTTAATTTTTTACGTCTTTTCATACCATTTAAAAAAAATATTTTGTTTTCATACCAATTAAAAAATAAAAAAAAAAATTTTTTTTTAACATTTAAAAAAAAAATGTTATTTTATTTTTTTTTTTTGTACTTTATTGCACCAAATCAATTTAATGCATTCATTAAGAAAATGTGTTGATTCTAAAAATTGATTTATTTTTTTTTAAAGCCCTAATGACAATTCAAACAAATTGACAGATTAAACAAAAAATTGGTTCCAAAATATTCAGTAGTTTAGTCACAATTAAAAAAGAGTAAAAAAAAGTTTTTTGACGTCGTCATCGTCATCATTTATTTTTTGTTCAAAAATTGTGTCGAGATGCTAAGCGAGTAGAGGCGGAGCACCCTTTTATATTTTTAAATATACATTTTTTTCGTATGAGGCTAGAATACAAATTATTCCCGAATTAATTAATAAAGGTTATAATTTTGATTAATCGCGATGATTTTTCCGAAATAAATTTGCGACATGAATTTTATTGAAATTTTCAGATGGGTGGGCGTATGCAAAAATGTAGAGGGTATGTATGTATACTGTTTAAAAAAAAGAGTCAACTTTTTTGGTTATTAGGCTCTCATGTGTCCCAAGAAGAATACTTATTAATACCAGATTAGTATTAAAAATGATATTGGCCAGTAACGAGCATATAAAGTTAGTTTATTTATTAATACAGTTTATTTATTTATTTCAAATTTTGGTCCAGCGGGAAAGTATACCCAATTGCATAATAAAAGTTTTTACCATCTATAATGCCTTGGGTGCTGCGAACGTATTTAATTCAATTTGCGCAGGTAGAGCGATAATTCATTATTAAAAAAAAGTCAATATTTTTTTGTTCAATAGACTCCCATGAGACTACATATCAAATTTCGTGGTTCTATTAATATATACACAGAAAGTTGAGAGGATGTATATAGTATATAAACTTGACCCTATGCATTCAGAGTATAATCAATAATGAGTTTTTGAATCTGCCAACTAAATCTTATAACCATATTATCTTCCATTTAACCCATATTTTATTATATATTACTGAAATATTGCGCGAGATACTCTACCCAGTAGAGTATTCAACTTGAATAGAGTGAAGCTCATCCTACAGTGTTTTCAAGAACGGACAGATTCAACAAGGTTCTTTGAATTTTTCTCGCTGTGTAGTTTCTTCCTCTCTCTCACTCGGAAGCTTAGTGCTTTGGGCCAGTATCGACCGTGACAAGTGAATAATTAAGCGGCTAAGGCGGGAACTTTTGGTTCGATCTCAGCGACAGAATGCAGGACAGATTGAGGTTACAAATGTCAAATGGTTATACAAGTATGTAGCCATAGCCAGTTGGTGTTTAGAATGAACGCATAAAACACGAGCACCACACTCAAAAAAGTTGTCGCAAATGCCGCCAGCTTTAGGCCTAGTTGGAGATCGTAGACCCAGGGGCCTGGGGCCAATACACAGCATGCCGCAAATCTACAACACTGGGCCGGGCCTAGCACTTTTCAATTGAAATTGTTGTGCAATTAAAATCGCATTTTAGGCCTGTAATACTCTAGATATACGAGTAGAGTATGTGTATTTGTGAATGGCTGGCAGCGGCCTCTGTCCCTGCTGCCCGGTGTTGGTGCGTGCAACGCATGGAAAATGCCAATCTAACTACGCCCATTGGTTGTGGCAACAAAAGTGGTAGAACTGGCAGACAGCAGGGCGTGTGTTAGCCACATTTCGAAGTCAAATAGTTTGGCATAAACAAATAAAACAATTTTTACGATATTAACTTTTATTTGCAACAGCTACACGGTTACAGGTTTCCTTTGGCCAACAAATACAAAATGTGTTGCCAATTGCTGAATATGATTATGACTATTGGCTCTACCCAAAATATTTCCACGCTCTTTTGCTTTCTGATTTTAATACCAAGAAAAATATTGATAATATAGATCTTTGTTTGATATTTAAGACTGTGCGAAGGATTGGTAATGCTAATGTAACTTAATGTGGTTAATATATCAAATTTATGGGCAACAGTAGTACTTCCACGTTCCAAACAGGTCTCAGTCTTTTTATGGGTAGATACATTACAAAAGTACTCTCGGTAGTTAAATGAAGATCAGATAGCGCTAGAAGTTGATTGATTTTTGATCACGAAGATTGCATTTCAATAATAAGTTCCTTTGAATAATAATATATTTTGATCTCGTTCTTTTAGTCGCTACTCAGCTAGAACCGGCAAACTTAGGTTGAAACCCGATGAAAGGCGGAAAAATCTAATCAACTGCAGAAATTTAAGAATCATTTGTGAAATGATTAGAAAGTCCACTTTAGTGTAGATAGAGTATTAGTAGTTGGGCACCGCCCAGCTACTCTCTAGAGCTCCTTCTACTTAGATTACTTAGCGTTGTACCGCACATACTTTATAAAACAGGTAAGCGACAGAAGTAACTTTAAATAGTCTCTTTAATCTCCGTCAAAAATTCCGATTGCATTCCGGGTGATTCTGTGTGACCAATCTATGCAAATTTGCTATCACTCACTCTTTTGCTAAGAAAATACAATTCCTAATCTTAATGGTTTTTATACCCTGTACTTTATGTACATGGGGTATATTAAGCTAGTAAATACAAATTTGGTATGTAACTCCTAAAAGGAAAAACCCCAAAACGTTTATACCAAAATGTTCAGGACTCCAAAAAAAATTATCAAATTAGCTATATCCGTTTGTCTGTCTGTCTGTATTGGATGCTCCTAGAAGAACAAAAAAAATAAGAGCTTGAAATTTTGAAAAAAGGTGCCTCTTATGGTCAAGTTATAGTCAAAAATGAAAAAGCCCCACTCAAAACTAAATGTAGGTAAATATTTTTGAAAAGAAGCTACCGTCAACAAAATTGATATGTAGATTTATGTGTGCTATAATATATAAAATCTTTTTACTTTTGGAGGATGCCATGGATGCCTCCAGTCACCCTCAGCTGTTTTTCACTATTTACTTCCTACCCTTATATAACAGATTTTCCATTTCATATAGCCTATCCAAAGTATACACAAGGTATAGTGCATCGGGCAGAAATGCAAAATTTTTTGTGTAAATTGTGGTTGGGCACTTATGCATTTCTGAGCGACAAAGTAATCACTCTTAAATATACTTATATACTTTATACACAATATTTAAACAAATACACAAAAATATGTTTCTACGTTAAAAAGCGTTTTTGCCACGTCCATGATTTTGCAGTTTTTGCTTCCTCTTGTGAGAAATTTTAAAACGTGGTGTCTGAAAAGGAAAGAAATCAAAAATTCAAAACGAAGTGTGGAAAATATATTGTCAGATAAAATGAAAAAGCCATCAGAAAAAATACAAAAATTTAGGGGAAAAAAGGGTTCAACGAATTCAAGGTTCGCATGCACTTGATACCTAGAGATTGCCTTAGTGATGCTTTGAAAAATGACAGAGTCAAACAAAACAAAAACGATTTTCAGGTTCAGAGGTCAGATCAGGTTTACTATATGGGCGAAAATAAATGAAGAGGATGACATTTTAAAATGATATCTTCGATTTTGATGGTTTTTACAATATTAACATAGTAATTTTTTTTGGAAAAATTTGGATTGTTTATCGAGCTATCGATAACTGAATATTTAGGTAGGCAAGAAATATCTCCTAAACGAAAAATTTTTTCTTTTTAAAAAAATTTAAGTTTGTTCTTAAAAATTGTTTATGAAAATAATTAAAGAAACAAATGTAAAAAACATGGACTTAAAAATATGATTTCTTTTAATATTTTACATTAAGAAAAATTTTTAAATCCAATTTTTTTTTTTAAATTTAAAAAAAAAATGTTTTTTTTTAAAATATTTATTAAAAAATTTTTATTTTTAAAATTTAAAGTGATTGTTTTCAAAAACAAGAATAAATACATTTTATGCGCGTTAATTTAAAAAATAAAAATTTGGAACAAGATGTTCAAAGTTTAAGATCACAAAAATGGGTTTGTTGGCATTGAACATTTTTTTTGGAGCACGAATCTGATGTCCAAAACACGCAAAACTATACTCATAAATACATCATAAACTATGTTTTTCGGGAGTTCTAATATGTTTATTATATCCGAATCAAAACCTTGTATATTCAAAGAATCCGTGAATACCACAAACTTTATTTAATTCATGCAGTTTTTTCGATGGGAGATCGAGCTTATTTTTTATACCCTGTACCTATAGGTACAAAGGGTATACTAGATTTGTGCAATGTATGTAACGGACAGAAGGAGGCGTGGCAGACCCCAAGTCCTTTATACCAAAATGCTTATCATAACCTCCCGTGTTTTCTCCCACACCCCTCAACATACCAACTTGAAACTTACCCCGTATACTTTAAATAAGTTCTTTGTAGCAACATTCGAGTTTCATCAAAATGGGTAAAAATTTAGGGAACTTATAGGTATAAATATCGATTTTCACAAAAAAAAAATTAATTCCAATTGGAAAGTTCTTAGATGGAATATGCAGGAAAAATTTGTTTGACACAAAAGGTACAGGGTATTCCACTGTCGGGCACCGCCTCGACTGTACCACATTTTTTCTTCATCAATTTAATTTGATAATTTTATTTTTCATACGAAAACAATACCATGGAGGGGGAGTCAAAGGGATCAATCCCACTGAAAGATATATATATATATAGTATATATATATATCGGTGAAAATAAGTGGAGCGGTCCACTTTTCAAGAAAACTTTTCCGATTTTGATGATTTTTACACATTTGGTAGAGCTACTAGCCAATAGTAACCACGTTGCAAAATTCCGATTATTTATCGAGTTATCGATAACTGAAAATTAGGTTTTTCATTTTTAGAATATTCTTTGACAAATAATATCTTCTTAAGGAATATAGATATTGACGCGATATTTTTTTTTCATGATACGACAAAATATTAAATTTAAAAAAAAAGAATTTTATTTATTTCCGAGACTTTATTTATTTATTTATTTATTTACCCTAATATTATAAATGTTCATTTAATAATTAATTACAAAACATAGAGTTTAGCCTTTACAGCTTTTTTTTAATTTTTTATCATTTTTAGTTTTTAATTTTAAAATTCAAAAGTGATATTTTATATATTATATATATAAAACCTTCCAATTTCCAATTTTCCACTATTTCTGTTTAGGGGTAAAGAAGTCTAGAATATCTCGAAAAATTGAATAAAAAAAACAAATTAGTGCCCTGAAAACTCGGGATAGGGTTTTGCCTAGTCGCAGTGCGACTTATACCCACAGAATATTGTATCTTTTTGGTTGCGTGACAACGGACAAACATCTGTGTACAAAATGACTGACCACTCGGGTTTTGTTTTTTTTTTTTTTATACTGCGGTTATTCGTCATCGTGATTAATCTGCATAAAACAAATTCGGCCTTCAAAGTGCGCTGCACAAAAACGCAACGCGACATTAAATTATGCACCTAGGCCTATTATTTTATGCATTTGATAAATTGACAACGACAAATATTGCCGCTCACTTTTAGCATAGTATGCATATACATATATGTAGAAACATATGTATCTATGTGTTTACATATATGTATAGATACGTTTAGTATATGTATCTATAAGTTTCATGCAGTGAAAATGCCGCTCAATGCGTGCCAAGTCTCTCGCGATTGTCGCTTCTAGCAACTTTCATATATGAACTTTTGTTGTTGTTTGTTGTTGTCGGTTTTATATGGCATTCATTTTCAATGTCAAGGTCGTCGGTGTTTATGCATTTTTAATTAATTTATTGCATTTATTGGCTTTCAATTAGTTTTTCGCGACAATATCTGACACAAAGTCTCGAGAACTGCGTGGCAGTGACATCCTTGTAATTGCCAGCCAGCTAATAGCTAACCTACACAAATCATGGCACTTGTTTATATATTTACTTATCTATGTACTATGTAAATGCATACATATGTATGTGCGTATTTATACCCCCATTGGGTGAAGGGAATGCTAGTTTTGTGCAATGTATACAACAGGCAGAAGAAGGCGTGGCAGACTAGTTCCTTATATCAAAATGATTATTGAAAACCGGATAAAGATTGAGCTATGTCCGTCTGCATGGACAACTATATTTTGGAGACCACAAAGGGTATAGACTCAAACTTTTCACCAACTGATATGCATCATCTCACATCCACTTTGACTGAAAACCGACTAAGTTAATATAGATCTCTTCGATTTTAAGAATTTTTACAAAACTGATCTAATTTAAGACATTGTTTTAGACCAATTTTAAAGCGAATTCTACGCGTTACAAATCTTTTGAATGTTCTAAACGTTTTTAAGGCAGTTTTATCTTTCAGTAAAAATAAAATCTTGTATTCTTATGTACCCTTATTCGAATACGAAATATATCTGGTCGAAGTCTATCGTAATATTCTGTTATCGATAACTCGATAAATTTTACATTACATGTAAAAATTATCAAAATTCAGGAAAATGCTTGCCTTATTTTCGCCTGTACATTTTGCATAGTACCAGATAAACGATCTATAATTCAGACTAAAAAAATTGTCAAACTTACGAAAACAATCTTTTATGATATAATATGTTGTTACAAAGTAAGTTTAAAGTTTATTAGGATATGTTGAGTTGTGGAGTTGAAACGTTGCACAAAAACTCAACTGGCTAAAGCGTGAACGCCCTTTTTGTTAGTTTACCAGTTGAGTTGATGAGTTTGCGATTCTTCTTTCCTGATTCTGTTTAAATACTTAAAATTTAATTTTTAGCGCGTTAACACCCCAAAATTTTCTTTGTAGCACGGAAACTGCTTTTTTCTACAAACAGCTAGCACTTAAATTTTAGATATAGTATGGAAATTTTATTCCGTATAAAGGCTACAGTGTATCCGATTGTCGGAAACCGCCCCATCTGATTCACATTTCTATATACTACTTACTTGTTTGCTGCAAATTGAGACTTTCAAGTTAATTAGCTGATAAGTTTGGCCCACTTGATATGGTCGAGTATGTGAAATGTTCTAGTTTCGACGCCCACATTTGTGGCGCAAAATTTAGTTCATTAACAAACAAAATACAGATATAATGTGAAAATAAAAATTGAAGGTAGCCTACATACATATATATGCATACTTATATACAAACTATGTACATGCAAAAATAAACAAATTATCTGCAAGTAAATCATTGAACTCGTAATATGCAAATTAAGAGCATTGAAAAATTCATGGTTCTCTTTGGTATACACTATAGCTATAGTTTAACGTGACTACAAAAATAAATAATATTATTATATACGCAAATTTTTTTTAATAACAATTTTTTTTGTTAGCAACAAAATAATCTTTATATTTGTGTTAAAAGCAATGCTCTTATCAACGCTTTTCCAGAAGGCCTATTATATAGTTCCGAGATCGTATTCAACTTCACACAAAGGAGCGAAATATATGTATATATGTATTCTGTCTATCATTATTCTTACTTTTCCTTTGTTCTTTACACCTCTTCTTGAATATATGTATACACTTCGAAGTTAAGAACCCCCCCTAAGACCAAATCCATCATCATACTCAATCAACGAAACATCCCTATCTGTATTCTCAAGGATTAAACTTCTTTTCTTTGTACGTCCTTATTCAAAAAAACTTGTCCTTGCTTGAAACGTATTTTATTAAAAACACGCTAAATCGGCTTTTTACTGAATCGCGACATTATTTATTTTTTGTTTTTTTTTTTACTTTAAAAGCTATGCTTTTTATAGTTTTAAAATTGACCACAAAATAATGACTAAATAATTATATAATAATAATAATGATGAAATAATTATGTTTATTAACATTTTAAATTTAAGAGGTAATTTAGCGTAAAATTTTTTAGATCAATTCACCGTTTCTGTTTAACTCTAAATTTATCGGATCTGCATAGGATTGGATCTGTATAACCGTATATAAAGTAAACGCTATTGGTAAACTTTTACACTATTAATTGGAAAATAAAAAAATTATTGAGTTGGATCTTTTTTTTAGAAAATAGTAAAAAAAAAATATGGGGACATTTTTTTTGTCTTTTCGATCGAGATTTTCGATTTTCATATATCGGCGAGAATAAGTGACCCTCGAACCTCTCGGATTTTGATGATTTTTATATATTTGGTAAAGCTACTAGCCAATAGCAACCACGCCAATTAAAAAAAAATATCTTAAAAATACAATTTGTTTATTTTTTATATAATATTTTATCTATCATGAAAAAAAAATCGCGACAATATCTTTATTCGTTTAGGAGATATAGCTTTTTTCAGTTATCGAGAATCGGAATTTTGCAATAAAATTTGACGTCGATATATATTAATTAGTCTTGTAAAACTTTCGATAAATTCCGACTATTCATCGATTTATCAATAACTAACCGCTTTTGTAGATTTTTTTTTGTAAAGACAAATCGTAAACGAAGAAAGGTATTCGAATTAATTTTTTTGTCTTTGAAAGAAAACTTAAAAATTAAATAAACCTCAAAATTGCATATAAAAAATTTAAATAGGAAAAAAAAAAACAAATGCTTAGACTAAAACAATATTCAACTGATCGCGATATTTAAAAAAATATAAATAAATGTTCTAATATATTTGCTTATATTAGTCTACACATTTGTGTGAAGTTTGATCAAAATTGCTGCACTATTTCATATAGCTATCATACAGAAATTGTGTTCTCGATTTTAGAGAGACATGACCTGCGCATTGCGACATCTCTTAATTGTTGGATAAAAAAAAAGTTTCTCTGTATGCTTTCAAAATGCTATTTATTATAGTCAACTTTGTTTTTCTTTTTGAGTACTTTGTTCCGCCTAACAATATTTTTCAAATAACACTAGTTTACAAATTTAAAAAAATTTTGGTATCCCCAACATGTTTTAGTCATTTCCGTAGTAAAATGGCATGCTAAAACCAAAAATAGAGTCCAAAAATTTTTTCATGGAACGGATTTCGAGATATTACGAAAAAAACATTTTTTGAAATTAAAAAAAAAAGTGTCTACTTAAAACCAAATATCTCGGTGATTATGATAAATTTTTTTACGAAACTGTAGATAATTGAATTACACATCGATTATACTTGAAATATATTTTTGTCAAATTTACGGCTTGGACGCTATTTATGCATTCATATGAAATTTTTCGTAACTTTTAGCAAAGATTTGTAAAAAATTCTATTTCGAACGTAAATTTACAAAAATTTGTCCATACATTTTTTTTTCATGGCTCGTAAAGTTTGATTGATTACAAAGGTTGTATATCGAAATCGGAGAAAAAATGTGAAAATAACAAGAATTTTTGTCAAAAGTGAAAAATGTTAATTTTTTTTTAAAAACCAATAGTTTTACATGAATAATTCGTTTGTTTATAAAGATATCGTTACCAAATTTGGCACTCGGTGTTCCTAAGTTTTTTATAGCTCCCAAGTACTGTATCAAATTTGATCAAAATCGGTTGTATATATCATATATCGCCCATAGGTCCGATCGGTCAAAATATATTTTTTGTGCTGAATTCGTTTTGATTCGTTTGTTTCTAAAAATATCGTAACCAAATTTGGCAAATATATATGTATCTTTAGGAGTTTTTGAGCAATATACCGGATTTTGCACCAATCATGTTATTTTAGTCGATCGGTCCTATGGGTGCTATATGAAATAGTCAACCGATTATTATCAAATTTGGTACAGACAGGTAAGAACTTTAAAAAATTATTTAACACCAAATTTGGTTACGATATCTTCATAAACAAACGAATTATCCTTCTAAGACTTTAGGTTTTGAAAAAAATCGACTTTTTGTACATTTTACAAAAATTCCCGTTATTTCCTTAATTTTTCTTCGATTTTGATGAACAATCACTCATTTTCTTCGTAATCGATCGAGCTTTAGGAGCCATGAATGAAATCCGTTCCATGAAAAAATTTTTGAACTTTATTTTCGGTTTTAGCGTGCAAGTTTACTATGGAAACGACTAAAACATGTTGAGGAACCATTTTGCTGTAAACTAGTGTAATTTACTAATAAATACTTTTTTCTAAATACTCAAAATTATGTGCACCCAATTGGGGTAGAAATTAAAACTATGTACATTATTTCCAAATTACAATAAAAGATAATCGAAAATATTTCACAAAAAAGATTTTAATACTTTATAAACTTCTCACTGGTCATGAACGTAGCTAAACGTAATTACGGATATTTTCTACTCATTGTCTACTTTTTAGTAGACAACTCCTATGCACGTGTAAGTAGTGTCCTGTCTAGTCCGTAAACTAGTGCATTACAAATATTTTTATAGCGCCTTCGTTATGAGCTCATCTGGCACGCAATGGATTGTGTCAATGACATTCCATTTGTTACCCGTCTCAACTGCTCCATAGAGCCAACGCAGCGACATAATGTTAGTTTTGACGCCGTACTAACACAACCCTATCATGATTTATGGCTAAAAGTTGCTGTGGCTGTGCCACGTCCTCCAAAAAAGGACTTTTTCAAGTTAATGGAGGCTCACTTCGATTGTTGCAAGTTTTTGAATGATGGTGTCACACAAAACAAACTGGTGGCTAGTGTCTATCATGCTATGGTACAATATACTAACATAAAAAGATGTCCCATAAAAGAGGTTAGTTCTTCGAAATGTAAATGCATTATTGGTACAATGAATAAACTCGTTACAGGGCTTTATATATTACCATAATGTGAGCGCAATGGAGAGCTTGCCGGCCTTTATGCCGGAGATGGAGTTTCATCTATTCATGAGCTTTTACATACCACAGCCAGGACAAATGCTCAATGTGACCATGAGGGGCAGTATAATGGAGCACCGACGCGATGGGCGTCTATGGTAGTAGTAAATGCTAGCCAGATACAATAGAACAACAAAGAGAACTGGTGTGTGGATGATTCATATCAAGTTTTGTGAAATGCCTCTATATAGTCACGTTGGCAGCATCCATATTTGACCTTATACATCTCGTACGGCATAAACACAACTGTCTTATTTTTTTTTTTGACAACATTGACCTTGGCACAAAACAAATATTATTAGCTAATGAAAAATGTTGAAATAAAAAAAACTTTGGACAGAATTGGTTTTGATACCCCACTCCCAAAAAGGGGTATGAAATTTTTCGGAGTTCGCGGAGTTCTCAAAAACTTTGACCTGCTTCAAAATTCTGGTTGCTTCAGATTTTACCACCTTTCACCTAACAGTGAGGTTTTCCTTTAAACCCGTTGTTTACCATAGCTCAGCAGCGTCTCTTACCAAGATTATGACTCAAAGCTACACAAACGAGTCGGAGTAGCAGTTTCCTAAGAGTAGTTTAACTTGAAATGGGCTTTTTCTACCAAGGGTTACTGTAGCGCATTCCTAGCAAGACTCTATGTCGTAAATGTGGCTTATACCTTAAAGAATCAAATCTGACGTTTGGAAACATCAAAATAACGCAGCCGGTATCGGGGAAAGCGGATGAGCTGAAGGTACCTGGCACTTTTTATCGAGTACTCAAAATTGCTTAGCAAGCAGATCGATCGAGATCCAACTCAACTACATCTCCCTCCCATAATCACAATTCTTTAACTTCTATTATTTTTTAATCACATGGTCTCTTTTTATCGAATTCTCAAAATTGTTTAGCAAGGAGATCGATCGAGATCCAACCCAAGCTCCTCCTCTAATCAAAATTCTCTGGTTGATCCTGGAATGAGTCGATCAGTATATCTAACCTAAACTACATCTACATATACAGTATGGGTAACATACTCTTAATGGGATGGCTTAAAAATTCGTAATAGTCTATTATGTGTGCCGGTCCATAGGAAGAGCTTACCAGCCAAGCCATAGCTTTTCCATACTTGAGATAGGGAACTATACTTATGATTACTTGAAGTTTTCGATCACTGACTAGTTGATCACTCTCTTCTCCTTTATAACGATAGAACAGGAGAGTTCATGCACGGCTCTATGCGGAAGATGGCTAGTGTCTTACTTTTAAGTTACACTCTTACCTCTGAAGTCCTATACACTATATACACCATTTGTCCTTGGTCTAAAAAGTTCTTAACAAACGAAGACCGCCTACGTTATGTCAACAGACCGAATCAAGTCCTTGGTGCAGCTGTTTCAACCTACAATAACCGAATTTTTAAGACAACTGCTTTGGAATCAAAACCCGGAATAATATGTATTATTGCCATAATTATTAATTATGCCCTGAAAACTAAGGTTGCGTTGTACTTCGAAAATTTAAAAAACTTCCGAACGCCGAATGTTACCGAATTATACCTTTTGGTTTTTTGAAAGTGCTATGAAACACACCTATGTGAGCTATAGACAAACGTGTTTCCCGTGGCATCATAGTGGAATTAACTCGGAAATTTGGTTACTCTAGCTCTCACCATGTTCAAGATTTAGGCGTGCAGAGAGATGGATGGACCGAAGAACGGACGGATAGACGGAAATGAAATGGAGATTTGGAATCAGTGTGATATGACGTGTAATAACAAAAAGTCTCAATCCAAAGTTAGTTTAATCTAGCTCTTATCATCTCCGAGATCTAGTATGGAAGATCGCATAAAATTCCGGGACATTTGGCTCGAAAACGGGACATTTTCAGGTTGTCATGCTTCCCAAAACGGGACATGTCCCGTAAAAACGGGAGACATGGTCACACTAACTATGCCCTTTATACCTTAGGGTACATAGTATAAAAAGTCAAATAAAGTTGTTTTTGTGGGCTTTATGTACAAAGATTTAATCTAATTCCATTATAACCACAAATCACCTAACCCCTAGCCTAATTACGCCACTAAGCCTAGTCTAAAGGGTATTTCAATGTTGGCTTTTCCGAACTAAAACAGTTCCACTTATTTTTTTTTTATTACTACCCACAACCTTTAAATGCACTTTAACTAGCTAACGGCACTTGAAAATGTTTGTTGTAAAAAAAAACAGCTGCTAATAAGCTCCGTCGACATTGTAAACTAAAAATAAAACAAACCGTACTACAATACAACCGTTAGATTAATTGCAGTTTGATTACAAACAACTGCAATGTCAGTCGCCTGCTCACTCACTCATTTAAAATTCATCATACGCGCACTCATTCACACGCTCAACGGAAACGAAAAACGCGGCAAAAAACGCGCTGGCGGCGCCAACAGCTAGAAAATCGCGTCGAAAACGCACAATACTTAAGGGGGCGGCAGTTCCAATGCGGAACTAAATTGTGGCATATGACAATTCAAGTTCACTCAGTTTCAGTGTCAATATGCAGTTTGTTGTTGTTTTTGTTGTTGATTCCATTACAATACAATTGCACAATTTACGGTAAATTATAGTCTGTGTGGTATATAGTTTTTATTTTTTTCTCAAAATGTATAGTTAATTGGGTGTTTGTCTGGTGCTGGTCTAATGCGCGGCTTACACTGCCTCACGGAGCCGCATAATTTAGCATCGCCGTGGCAGAATTTATCATTTTTAGTGTAATCTAGAGATGGGCACAGAAAAGCATATACAATTCTGCTCAGTCACGCGCTGAGTATCCGCCACGATCCCTCACAAAGTGAAGTGTGGCGCGGTCTTAAACTAGGTTTGCACTGCCTTACGCAGCCGCATAATCAGGCATCACAGTGGCTTAATTAATCATTTTTAGTGTAAGCTAGAGATGGACACATTCAGACAGATATTCGATTTTGATTCTTCGCGTACTGAGGGTCTGTCATGATCCGTGGTTTGCACTGCCTCGGGGAATGGCATATTTTTGCTTCGCAGGGGCAGAACTAATAATTTTTTATTGTAAACTAGAGATGAACACAGAAAAGAATATTCGATGGTGCTTAGTTACGTACTGAGGATGCGTCGTGATCGTTCCCAAAGTATAATCTGGGGCGGTCTTATGCGAGGTTTACACTTACGCTTTGCAGCTCGGTTCATTGCCACTGAATGAATAATGTTTCAGCGTAAACTAGAGACGGACTGGCAAAGAAAATTCGATTCTGTTTAGTCACGTAAGAAGGACCCGGTTCGAGTCCACACAAAGTGTAGTTTTTTCGAGGCCCCTTCCTGTAAGTTGAGCTTTACAAATCAAGCTGTAATTTTTAATAAACATCCTACCTCTTACCAAAGAACCGTCCCGATCGTTTCGGAGTTCAAGTTCTTCCCTTAACAAAATAGTAGTTGGTGTTTTTTTTTCCCCCCTTTTTACACTTTTTTGAACGTACGCAGAATGGATGGCCGAGAAGAAAAAAAAAAAACAGATCAAATCTTCTAAAGCTTCGGTTATTGCACGACTTTTGATTTATGTATATAGAATAACTATAAACCCCCGTCCTGTTTAGTTTTCCAAACGCAAATATTAAAATATAAATTTAAATTTTAGCAAGTGTTTTAAATTTTTTATTTAATAATAACAAAAATTTTATAAATATTAATGATTTTTTATTACTTGTGGATAGATACACTTTTTTTACCTAATTTTTTAATAAAAAAAAATAGTGGAATTTTTTTTTTTTATGACGTTTTCATTCCGTGCGAAATTTTTGCATGCTGCGTATAGGCCTTAAACAACGAATAGCTTGAAATTTTAAATAGAGGCCCATACGCAGCATCCAAAAATTCCGCACGGAATTACGAAACTTCATATAAAAAGAAATAGTGGGTTTTTTTTTTTCAATATGAAGTTTTGTCATTCCGTGCGAAATTTTTGCATGCTGCGTATGGGCCTTAAGACGGCAGTTTCGTCTCTCTTTAAGTATTCTTCTAGAGAAATAGAAACTCCGATTTAGTTTTTAAAAAAATACTAACTTTGAACTTTAAACGGCGGGAACTTTGTGATCATACAAATTTTATACTCTTGCATATTTTAAAATTTTTTGACGTCTCGCGGGAAGTTGAAAATGGAAGCTTATTACATTTATTCCAAAACATCAAAGTTTGAACTTGTTTCTTATATTTCCAGTTTTCAAAATCACTTGAACACAAAATACTAACGCAGTAACTACGCTTTCCGCGGGAATTTCGTCATCATCTAAATTTTATGCATATTTTAAAACTTTTTATCGGCTCGTATATTGAAAAACTTTTTGCATACTGCGTATGGGCCTCAAGTAGAAAGCACCCTTTCATTTAGTAGGCAGTTTTCATAGAAGTGGTAGCTTATTACAATCTTTCCAAATTTTTTTTTTTTATAATTGATTGACCACCAAGTACTAACTTTTTCGCGTCTCGCGGGTTTTTTCAACAGATTTTAAAATTTCTTTTCGACACTGCATATTTTATAGTAAAAATCACGATTTCACTTTCTTGCAAGTTTTCGTCGAGCTGGAAGCTTTTAAAATTTTTTCTAAAACAATATAAGTATAGATTATTTTAATTTTCGTTAATATCTTGATCACTGTGAAAAATATACTCAACATTTTTTATACAATTCCGTTGCAAAACGGCGCGAAAATGCAGTTGAAAAATTTATCTGTCGATCGGATTTTGAGATATGGCGAAAAATACATTTTTTAGATTAGTAAAACGAATCTGGAAAATTTTTTAACTTACAAAAAAAAATCTTATAATAATAATAATTTCCCTGACTGACTATTTAGTCAGTCGCCCCTGGGCGGAGCATTGGGGAGCTCTATTAATAGCTGTTCGAAGAGAACAGGGACCTACAGTTCATAGCCGAATCCGTACGGGGGTATCTTGAATTAATTTGCCCAAGAAAATCTCTATTAATTCAAGAAAAAAATCTTATACTTTTATTTAATTAATGATGCTAGGTTTTAATCGATTACGAAAGAAATGGTTGGTTTATCAAAATAAGATAGAAAATATGAAAATGATGTGTATTTTTGTTGAGAGTACAAAAAGTAAATTTTTATATTTCCTACAAAAATACCGATCATATTCACAATTTCTTTCCGATTTCTTAAGCGACCCTTCGTTTTTTTCGTAATCAACTAAACTATAACATCCTTGAAAAAAATAAAATTTCAACTTTATTTCACTAACATTTTTGAATGTTTTTTAAAAATTTTTCAAAAAATTACGAAAAATCCATATGTTTCAACGAAAAAATGTTCGACATTTTCGAAATCGGTTTAAGACAACTGAAGCTTTTTGCGATGCAGTGTACACACTTTTTTTTAAATTCAAAAAATGTCTTTTTCGCAATTCCGTTCCATTGAAAATTTTGAACTGCATTTCACATGTCATTTTACTAAGGAAATGAATAAAAAAGGTTGGAGCATACCAAAATTTAGAAACTTGTGTACGAGCACAAAATACTACCTCAGTTTGATTTTCGGGATCATACAAAAAAAATCTTTCCAATTCTGCAAATTTTCCAAATTCTTTTGCGTCCTGCATATCCCGCGGCTTTTGTGTGATATGCCTTGGATTACCGTCCCGACTCCATCACTGTGGCACTATCTGGAATTCTGTTGGCATAGCGTAAACTTCTAAAAACATTTTACTCTTACCGGAAAAATCCAAAATTTAATTTTCTTTGACTTGCGCTTCTATGTTCTTATAGACGAACTTGCTCATTATTCATTTGCTTCTCTTCTGTGACTCCAAGCTAAACACTTTTTACTTGCGACATCTTTGGCAGTGTAAACATAGCATTACTGTCCGGGAGCATGCCTTGGTCTTCATTTAAACTTTCTTGTGGTTTTATTATTGCATTTTAGGATTGTTTAAACTTAGTGCTGTGGTTTTTTTGTTTTTGTTTCAATAAATACTTAATAGCTATTAAGCATGTGTAACACATTCTTTAGTTAGTAACTAATACATACTATATATGCTAACTGCTATTTGCCTTTTCCGGCAGCTACTTTATAATCTTGGCGCCAAGGGGCAGCCCATTACGATTAGTAGTCGTTCTGAACGCACGTCCAGCACAGATTAAGCTCCAGGCAGCAGGCCTGCCATAGGAACAAATACTACAATTTCAGTTGCTTTTTGGCCTGCTGCTTATCGTGCTTGCGTTCACGTTGATGTAGGAACTCGCGTCTTATGTCGCTATGTCGCATTTCCAATATACATTTCAGTTTATTGTAGATTTGCTCCGCCGTATGCACGTCCGTATCAAAATCGTAGTGCTTGAAGCGTAGATTAGACTGATGCTGCTGTAGTCCAGCAAAGAGGCCAAATGGCGGAGGCTGCTGTGGATAGTGACCAGGACTGCTGGGTGAATGTGCTGTGGCTGTTCCAGTGCTGCCGCCGCTTTCGCTGCCGCCTGCATTTAGCGCTGACATGCTGGCGTTTTGTGGCGCAGATGTGCATATGGAAGACATGCTGGTTGAGTTGGATTTAAGCCAGATGCGCAGCAGCGCCTTTAACTGGCGTTTCTCCACAATTTCACAGTGCGCCACCGAGTCAATGGGTGTGCATATTGCTTTCTTTTGTGTCCAGAACATGGCGTTCTTGTGCTGATCGATTTCAATGCGTTCGCCGGAAACGCCTAAAGTAACGTCATATTTAAAGAAACGCTTGTCTATAATGGTCAGTCTATAGCTGCGATGCACGGGCGCCTCTAGCATTTCGTTGTGGCTTAGCATGCGCTCCTCGTACTCTCTGACATGGTCGCGTCCATTGCCGCCATTGCCCGAGTCGGCTACTCCACCGTTTAGTTCAATATTTTCTAAGGCACGCAATGCCGCATCGGCCAGATTTACTTTGTCCTCCTCTGAAGTCATTGACTTGGTGGCCAAATGATTGTGATAGTCTATGCGCGTTACAGGTGCCAACGGACGCCGCTCGGCTAGCGTCAAATGCGAAAATCCAAATTTGGAGCAGGGCTCACGATTGTCCAGAGGCGGAAAGTCCTCCATATCATCGTTATCCTCTGTCATATAGAGCGCATAGTGACGTATAGACTTAAGTGGCACGTCTGGATATTGCATGGTGGCTTTATAGCAAACCAAACCAATAACCTCTATGATTTTGGCAGTGGAAATCACACATATTTTAAGCGGATAGTTGCGATCGGGCTCTGGCAGCATGCTCAAGTATACATTAATGCGTTTGGTTTGCAGGCCCACTTGTGAGGTGCCATCAAAGCGTGCGTATTCCACAAAATGATTTTTCATCTGTTTGGGGCTATTGGCCAGCTGCTCTGTAAGTTTGCTTTTAACACCCTCGTCGGAGAGCTCATCCTCGCTGGTTTTTTTCTTGGCTGTAGCAGCTATTTGCTTATCCTCTCGCCGCTGTTTTTCCGGCACAGTCTTACGCATGAAAAAGTCTTGATCATCTGGTGGCAGTACTTCTTCATTATAGTTGATGCTTTTAATGCGTGCCGCCTTGCGTTTGGCTATTTCCAGTTTTTCCAGTTTCTGTGCTGTATTTGAACGAAAACGATGCGCGCCTACTTCTGGATACATTTGTATGTCAAACGAATGCGTGGACATATCCAGATCCTCATCATCACTTAGATCCAGACCAGGGTAGCATATAAAGTCTACCTCTTGCAGCGGTGGATCTAGATTTCTTTGCGTAGCATATTGTGGTGGTGGCGGTCGCATCAAGCTAGTGTCTAAGCTGCTTCTGCTGGTATTTGGCAATGATTTGCGCTGTGGTGCCTGGGCCTTGCGGCGATAGGAATCCGTAGTAGTGGTGGCAGCTTGAAATTTCCGCAGATAATGCTTGGGCATATCATCGCTGAGCATGACTGTCTCGCACATGCCCGTGTCGTCGGTGGAGATGAACGAATTGCGTATGTGCGAGAGCAGCCAGTGTTGATTGGAGTAGGTGGCCATCGTACTCCGTTGCAGTATTAAAGGATCAACGCGCTTTTGTTTTAGATCTAACAGTTGGACTTAAACAAAAACTTATGTACCAAACAAGTCAGCAACATTTAGCAAGCGCTGCCAACTTTTTCAAAAATTTGTTTTACTTTTTAATTTTTAGCCGTAACAGCTTGGCAGTACTAAAAATTATATCGATATTATATCGATGTGTAGTTTGGCAGTAAGTTACAAAATTTCAAGTGTAAACAACACGGCAATAAATTAATTTTTTTACAAAAAAAAAAATATAAAAATGATGCTGCTTTATTTTATGTCTACATATTTTTATCAACATTGTGAAAATTTGCAAAACGAGCGCAACGAGTTAAAGAGCAAAAAGGACAAATAATATGCGCTTTTTGACATTTGGCGCAATATGGTCACCCTAAGGCAGTACCATATGACTTATCCATACGACGCGAGAATTTTTGCTCTATTACAGAATTAAGACTTTAATGTAAGTTTACCTAAGAAAAAAGTGTACAACTTTTTTAAAGCTTAAACTAAATGCATTTTGTTGGCAGCAGCAGTAGCCGCAACATATCCATGTGGTAGCAGCGTGCACAATGGCGACCATTGCGGTAGATTTCGATGAAACTGTGGTAAATCAGTTTAGTTGCAAGCGCTGCGACCGCGTAAGTTGCCTCAAAAGCTTCAGTCAATTTTGTAAAATTTCATAACAATTGCTTTGATTTTTAATTGATGCCACCACAGACATTTAAAAGCAAACGCGATCAGACGCTACATCGCCAGGAGGTGCACAACCATAACAAAACTACCTATGAATGCAAGCTATGCGCTAAGAGCTTCTGCAACAGCGGCAACCTGGATCGCCATATGAAGGTGCACAACGATGTGCGTCCTTTTGTGTGCAATATTTGTACCAAGGCATTTGCACAGGCTGTGAATCTGCAACGTCATTTTGCAGTGCATAGCGGCGAGCGTCCCTATCAGTGCAACTTTTGTAACAAATCCTTCACCCAGCAGAGCAATATGAAGCGACACAAAATGACACACACTGGCGAGAAACCCTTCCGTTGCCAGCGCTGCGGTCGCTACTTCTCGCAGCTAGTAAATCTGAAGAAGCACAAACTGGGCCATCTAAATGCCAAGCCGTATCAGTGTAACTACTGTGAAAAGGGCTTTACGCAAATGTCCAACTTTAAACGTCATCTACAGTCGCACATCAAGGAGGGCGTTGATGTGGACATACCAGCTTCAATCCAAGCGGCTACAGCGCTCGCACGTGAGCGTCTCGAGGCTGAGCAGAAACCGTAAGTCTGCCTATACTATTTACGACCATATGCTCTAATAACCTATGACCTTTGCAGTACTTTTTTTGAGTGCATGGTCTGCCGTGCTATTTTCGATTCTTTTACCGATTATGAAAAGCATGAAGCCAAGTGCCATGAGGACAATGAGCGTGCACAATTGGAGGTTAATCAAATGGCCCATATGCACGCCGATGATTACTTACCCATGAAATTTTCTGTGCCCGATTTGGATACACATGAGATAATTATTGAGACTACACATTAAAAAAATACACAAAAATTGGCGTTTTCAAAAATAATGGTATAAAGCTCTACATAAATTTACAACAACAACAACAAGAACAACAACAAAAGCATAAAGCAAGTATGTGTCTGGTTAGTAATACCTGAAAAACAGACAAACCTAGTTGATTTAAAAAAAAATCTACAATAAATGCAGCACTTTAAATGAATAAGCAAAAAAAAAAAATAACAACCAAAATGTACACAAATTATACAAATTGTTGGCTAATTCCAATTGTGGATGATAGTGCTCGGTAAGTTAAGTTTATCCGTAAACGTTTTTGTGCTCAGAGGCAAGATTTCTTTTTATGTGTAATAAGTGAGTTGGGAGGTCATGTCCTTACTGCCACCTTTACCTAACCTTCACAATTTTCCGTAAGTAGTCAATTCCATTATGTTTTTTGGTATGTAACAAGGAGACGACTAGAGAGGGGATTAACCTAAATCACATGCAATATTACGTAAAGAGATGTTTGTTTGTCTGTTTCCATCTTGCAGATTTTAAGACCTAGGCTAAGCTAACTTGGGATTGTATTGTTTCTTGGTCACTACTGCGGCAGATCCTAGGTGGAGCATAGGGCGGAAACGAAACTACTCCAATCATCTCTAACTTGAGATTAGGATTTCTTATATGTGCAGGTTGATCCATTTTACTTTTTTAATCCACCCGAAATAATTTCCAATCTATATTTTTTGCTACTACTTCAAAGCTACAGCTTTGTGTAAAATATGTGCAAATATCGATTAATACAAAACGTCATTACAAGTGCCAAAAACCTCACCTTTTAAACATAAGCAACGAATGGGTCTCAGCGACGACATGATCCAGGATCGGCATGCCTGCAGACGAATGCTGAGATCGCATACCCACACCTCAGGAGGAGCATAAGCGAGTCCAAAAAGAGGTAAACAAGGGTTTGGGAGAAGAAGAATAAGTCATTATAATCGAAATATAAAAATTGGACAAGTGTAATTGTAAAACTTTTTTATAAAAAACGCCTCATACCGATTTTTTTTTAAGAAACTTTTAACTATAACGAATTTTTGGCTATAACCAAATTTTCCCAATAATGATTGTACTTTTCGTAAAAACGAACTTTTCTCTAAAACGAATTCATATACGCTTCACTTTAAGGTACCAAGGGAACACCTTTAAGTTTGTGTAAGAGGAAAATATTTCTAATGAAGGTAAGGAGCCGTCGGAGACTTAAAAAATTACCAAAATTGTGATTAGGTTGATTAGAGAAATATATCTGGAAATTTCCATCTGTCCGTAGAGCTAGAGCAACCAGCGTTTGGATATGTACCCCGTAGTTCCAAAAAACTGGTGTGAACTTGGATTTCGAGCCACTTAATGCGAATCCGAGGTCCGTAAAACTCCAGCATAAAAATCTGGCATAACCTCAAAAAACCCATTAAACGAGGTACTTTAGAAAGCAACTACAGTGACAGCAAAAATATAAAAAAAGTCGTCGGTAACCCAGATTGGAGCTTATGTTGTTTTTGGGGTTACAGTACAAATAATCACAGCTTGTCAGGGTTTCAACATAACCTCAAAAAGCCCCATTAAACGAGATATTTTCGGTATTTTTCTCACGGGCAACAAGTTAATTTTATTTTTTCGACTTTGGCATTATATTACCATATATATATAGCTCCCATAGGAGAGTTATCTAACACCTCAACAAACACAAAAAGTTGTAGGGGTACAACCAGCGCCGGCCCCACAGCGGGTTTTCGGTCCCGGACCATCCTCCCAAAAGTTGGAAAAATGGATTGAGAGTCTTTTCCGAGCTCTGATATATATACATATCCAAGTGAAGAACCCCCTTAACACCAAATCCGGGGTCCGCACGTGGGTATAACTAATTTACTTAGGCAGATATCGTAATATAACTTGGCAATCGAAATTTTTACAAAGTACCTATGCACTGCAACAAAATTTATTAAAATGGGTTTGTTATATCTTACATACTCTATGGGAAAGATCGTACAAAAAAGTTTTCATTTGCATGTCGCTTTTTTTATAAAGATTTCACGTTCGGTAGTTTTTTAGTGTACCGAAGCAATATAACAAATTTAGCCAAAATCGTTCAAATATATTTTAAAGCACCCATAGAACTTATTGGTCTAAACACTTTTCAGAAAATAATTCGTTTGTTTATGAAGAAAACACAAATTTGGCATTCAAAAGCTTCTTGGAGTACCTAAAGCACTAATAACTAAGTCCAATGATAAAAATTTGATGTATAATTCAATACCTCAGGGTATAGCAAAGTCGACCGCGTCTAATATATTTCTGATCATATCTATGTGATGATAGTGATGCACAAGATAAGGTTCTTGGCTCACTACTTTTATTTGAAAATTTAAAAAAACAATTTAATTCAAATTTAAAATATGTATACACAGGGGTGCCACAGGAAACAATTTCTCTACAATTCCAATTCTCGGTGCCACAGACATACATTCGAGTCGGTTTTAAATCTTTACTAAATTTGCTCGAGATTTGATCAAATTTGCCAATAAAACCAATTTTGTCAAATAAAGTGTTGCTTATTTAAAAAGGTTATTCAATTGCTGAGCTATCTGTATGTCTAAAATTTAATAAATCGAATATTTTAATTCATGATTTTAATTTTTACAACATCTCTATTAAAATCTCTAGTAAATATGCCATTCTGTGTCAACGTGCTAAACCGTCTCGAGCTAAGGAGTTGCCACCTAGTTGTGGTACTAAATATTAAATAATAAATATTATTAAAGAGGTTTTTGGTGTTAAATTAATGTTAAAAAATTTAATTTTCAACTTTACTACGTTACCATAAATAAATAAGTGCTGCGCAAATTTTTCTGCTAAGGTGGCAACGTTCGGTATGTCAGTGATGTTTGTGAGTGTCAATAATTTGACAGCTAGTTCAAAATTAAAAAATTTATTAATTGCCTAACATAAATTTAGTTTAGAAATTATTTAAATCAAAAGAAAATCCAAAGTTAAATGTTAATGTAAACAAATGCATTTGCCATTCACAATGGTACTGACAGCTTGAGAAATGCTCGTAGGGTTGTCATCCAAGATCATGTGCTCAGCGGTATAAATATTCAAATTTATTTATCAGAAATTGAAAGCGAAATGTTGCAAAATATGCCACAAGTTATTAACTTATCTAATAATAAATTGACTATTTTATATAACTCTTAAAATTCATATATTTAAAAAGTTGTCTAAATGTACTAAAATAATTTTTGAATAGTAGCATTCACGTAAAAGCGTAAACACAAAAGAAATCTGAGATATCTGTGGCAGCTACGGTTTTTAATAGACATTTGGTTTCAAACCGTAACGAAAATCTCTAGAGATTTTTGTGGCACCCCAGATAGTCCTAAATTATAAGTTCTCAAAAATCTGCCTTAAGTAGGTTATTGAAGAAATGCCTTTAAACAATCAAACAAATAAGTGTGACCATAGTTTATTTACAAAAATATAAGACTACTTAAGGAAAGCACTAAAAGGTTTGCCAAATACTACTTAGGGGCCGTACCGAAATTACGTCACCCAAATTTTGCACCCCCTACCCTAAACGCCTTACTATAACCACCGAACACTATCAACAACAATAGGAATCCTGTATGCACTGGAACAACGCTCCCAAAACGTTGCACAGTATTTTGGCGCAGAGCTGGTAAGTTGTTCACAATTTTGTTGCTAGTTTGCTTTATAAAAGATTTTATGCTTTTAAATCGATTATACTAAAGCGAAAATTAACTTTAGTGTTCGTAAATGCTTTTTATAGCTCATAAATACTTTGAATTCGTTTGATTTCTACTAAAGATGCAGTTGGTTACACAGCGTCCCAAAGTTATGACCCACTGCATATGCTATTTTATGGGATACCCCAAAAGCAACTAGTTTATAACGCACTTAAAATTGTCGCTTGATGACAGATTCCAACCTTATAAACGCCACCATAAGAATAATTGCTTGAAAGTGCCGCCACACATCGTAAACCGGATCTCGCCTGAAGGTAAACTATTTTTTTAAGATGCCACAAAGTTGCAGCCTTTTGGTGCGTGTCAGGAATCTGTTACCTTGTAACTTTCATCCTTTTTTTCTTGGCTCTTGTGTCGCGCGTGTTTGTGATGGAACTAATTAATGGCACATCCTTCGCTTGTTTATATTTAACATGACAGCATTACATAATAATTGATCAAAGCAAACTGTTTATCAAAACAGCATGACATAGTCAGCCGCCACTTGAAGAAGAAGTCCTTGTTTGTTTTCCTATTTTCTTAGCATTTTTTTTTTGCTGCGTTCGCCAAGCTGTAAATCAAACTATACCGAGAAAGCAAAAGTATTTTTTTCCCCCTGATGCTGTTGCTCGTCTCGCGTTTTTTTCTGCTTGGTATACCCTTAAATATGGTATGTTGAGTTATTGCTAATTTGCTGACAAGTTCGTCTGTCTGTAACTATGACAACTAGTCTCTTAGTTTTGGAACTATGTACTCTCATAAAATTCAACACAACGAAATCTTTGTTTTATAACGACACATGGCGTTCCAGTCAATAGAGGATTAAGTTCTGGCCAAATAGCGCTCTATTGAGTGAAAATCTCTAAGGGGAACATCAGAATTCAAACAGTGGGAACTAGTGCTGCAGATACATCGATGTGTGAACTTCGGATTAAGCTGCACAAATTCCATAAGGGGTGCCTCTGTCACATGTAAAGTTTACACCACTTTTTTTTGTGAGCCAGTGAGTTCTGTTCCAGCCAGAATTGCAGTCTCATAATCTTTAAACTAATTTGAGATCCATTCATTTTGGTTATCAAATAAAATCATGTCAACGTTTTCTGGTTTAAGCGAACTCTGCTTGTCGCTCACTAGATTGCCAGCCTTGCTAAACTTTAAAAGGTATTACCTTCCAGTAATTCAACGGGCACATGCTTGAATCTAAGTTTTCGACATTAAAATATTGTCGAAGTGCCAAAATTGGGTCAACCCTACTACTTCGAAACTTTTAAGATTTGTTTTTTTCTAAAACAGCGAAAAGTGTCTGCGACGTGGATGCCGTTGATTGCCCATATTTTGTCCGTAATAGAATTTGATCGATAATCGAAATAAAAGTATCGATGATCGGAAAAAAATAAAAAACATCGAGGTCTTTAAATCGAAAGGTCTTTCCATATTGGCGACTTAAGTAAAAATTGATATCACAGTCCTTGATGGATTAGTCAACGGTCACAACACATTTGGACTGCATATGGCCAAAAAGGGGCTCATTGATGACTTATCAGCAGGCCTGACCAAGGCCAAGGTATACTTATTTAAGGTAGCATACTCCCGCCGAAGGCTCTCAACGAAAGTTACCAGTTTTTAGTTTCGTTGCGACTGTGCGTGAGTAGAGTTGTTTTCACGCATATTATTTTAATGTGTTTGCGTTCTCTCTCTCTATTTTTCTTGCTCTCAGTAAAATTGGTGACGACGCCGGCAGCATTACTCTACCTTAAATAAGTATACCTTGGTCTAAGGCAGTCATGGGCAAAACTCATACCAACAAACATTTCTTTGTGTGAGTAAACAGCGCAGTAAGCAAAAGCGCACGAGAGAGCAAGAACCGCAATTAAGCAAAAACGAGCGAGGATTTCACACACTTGGACCGAACATGAGCCGACTGCGCTGCGGCAGATTTTGGTGCGATAGCCTCGCGAGTAATGTAAATTGAGAGACTGCCCATCACTGGTCCTTTCTTAGTTCTTTGCAGGTTACAAGTTAACACTTTTTAAACCCTCAATTTTTGCACGACTTAGATCATAATCATAATTATCATAATCATCATAATTAAATTCATATATACAGTTTGGAGCAGCGAATCTTATCAGGGCTTTGGAAACCACTAAAGGGGCAAGTAGCTGTTCAAAGCCAACCCATAATTTTTTGTGGTACGAAAACTTTCTATAGGTCTGAAACACAACCACCTTATCTTTATAGAATCCAAGCCTTATTTCAACATATTCTCAATGAAAAATCATAGCTCGATGTAATTTAGATGCAAAGTCGCAATAGGAATCGTTTCTAGCCCTGCAGTTCGGTCGTTCAGGCCTGAAAAATTCAGTCCTGAATTTAGACATGAAATGGAAGCGATTGTGCATGGCTTTGTAAGAGAAACAAGGACAAACAACAAAAATTGATCTGTCCATCTCTTTCTTTTGACAGACAAGCAAGCCAAAAAAGACTAAGCAAAGAGAAGTAAGAAAAGTCAATTTTATTTTTTTTATTTGACTTTACATTAATATTGGTGTTTGCGTTTGTGTGCGTAGCTATTTCTGACGTTTTCTTTTATTATTATTTATTACACAAAGAAAAAGGTTTTTCTGTGTACAGGTGCTGTGAAAATTCTAATTTCTAGGTAAGAATTTATTAAATATTATTATTTAAAGCATTATGTTTTCTTTATAAAATAATTTTAAAGGTATTAACAATGTGGAGCAAAGGACAACTGCCCAATTTTCGGCTAACTGAACAAAATTTTGACGTATTTGTAAGGAAGACGAAAAAAATCAATTGATGCCCTTTGTCATGGGCGCCAACAGTGACGACGTACAAAATATGACAGCCTTGAAAGGATTTAAGCAATTTATACCTTTTTACTTGGTAAATAAAAAATACGGGTATTGTAATGAATACCAGTTACAGCGGACTCTGGCCCAGCGGAATCACAGCTGCGTAATGCAATGCAGGTACAAAAAAATATTTATAATATTAAATTAAAATTGATAATAAAATTTTGTTAAAAATGTATGAAGAATATTTGTTCCAGTGACTTTTAAAAATAAATCAGCACTGATGTCCATTTTTTTAAAAAATTCACCGGTGATTTCAGTCATAACTTTTCAAGGTCAACAGCACTGAATACATAACTGATTGTTACGGCTAAGCTTCAGGCCTGAACGCCTAGGACATGCAAGTCTCAAATTCAGTGCCAATTGAATGCGTAGATTTATGGCTGGTACTGAAAATTCAGGCATGATTGCATGATTAATTCAGGCCTGAGCCGAACTGAAGAGAGACTATAAAGTTAGGGATGCCAAAAGATGACCAATATTTGTAAACAGAAAAGTTTGTCGATTCTTTTTTATTCCTGAATAAAAATTTTGCGGCTTACAGACGTAGTGATATACATTAACTTACTGTTACTGGGCTTGTGAAGCTCCAACAAATTCTCAAGATCTGTGGAAACTTTCAAAATATATTAGCGGTAATACATAATTCTACTTTCTGCAGATATACAGATGTTATGCTTATAAAAGCTAGAGGCCATGTGATCCTAATGAACAAAACATTTTTGAATTTTTTCTCTAAGCAGTGAACATTCCTCAACGTTTAAATACAACTTTGAGCAGATATAAGCTGCTTTTTTGAAGTAAACGCATCTTAATATATTTATTTAAAAAAAAATCACGGGATTAGAACTGAACATGAAGTTGCGATTTGTGGAGTAGGAAGTACTTAGAAATGATTTTGGCAGATTCCGCTTAAAAGTGGAATTTTTGGTATAAAATTGACTTACAACATGTGCTTTAAAAACAAAAGAAAGAAAAACTTTCATAGTTTTTCATAATTCCCAAGAGGAATGAAATAAGGCAAAGTTTGGAGTTTTTTTTTTCAAAAAATCAGCTTACTTCAAATATGTGCTCTTTTTGCATGCATGCGATGGAGCCCCCCTAAACTTTAATATTTTAATTCACATAGAATTACAATATTCACAAAAAGTTTTCTGAAGGAAATTTGCAGGGTCTACAATAAACTTGTACTTATGATTTACTAATAAAAGCCACTGACGTTGCCAGGCGGAGAATATCATAGATACTGATATATAGTATGTACACTAGGGTGGCCATTTTTGCAACATCTCACGATTTTACAAACGCCACCTAATAGGTTTCCTTTTTAACTGCATATAGCGCCTGTAAAATTTAAAAACGATCCGAATGTATTTGATGGTCGCGGGAATAGTTCAAAGGTCATAAAAAATGTTAATATGAATGCATAAATAGCGACCAAAACGTAAGTTTTACAAAAACATGTTCCAAATATAATCGATGGGTAATTCAATTATTGACAGTCAAGTAAAAAAATTATCGATATCAGTTTAGTATAACCAGAGATATTTGCTGTTAAGTAAAGGCACTTTTTTTTTTTTCTAATTTCGAAAAACAGTTTTTTCAAAATGTTTCGAAGCCCGTTTCATGAAAAAAAATTTTTGACTGCATTTTCGGTTTAAGCATGTCATTTTACTACAGAAACGACTGAAACATGTTAAGGATACATTTTTTTTTATTTGTAAACTGGTGTAATTAGTCAATTTAATCAATTTTAGAGCTTACCAAAATTGTTCAGGCCGACTCTATATTTTTTTAAAATTATGTTTTGATAGATATGAGACTTTTTGAACCATAATTTGTTTATTTGGAAATAAGTTTTTAAAGCTTATGTAGATATACAGTCAAAAAAGGAAAAAGTGCAAGCTATGACATTTGACCTATTCCCGCGACCATCAAATACATTCGGATCGTTTTTAAATTTTACAGGCGCTATGTGTAGGTAAAAAGAAAACTTTTTAGGGGGTGGCGGTTTTGATATCGACGGTTTAAAAATCATCCATATCAGCGGCGGCCACCCTAATGTAATGTACATACATACATATGTACTATGTGTATATATATATGCAATCCGCAAAAAATTCTATTAAGGAAATTTCATAAAAAATTCTATGAAGGAAATTAACAAGGTGTTCCATAAATTTGTACTTATATTTAATAAAAGCGGTCAACAACATATCCAGATGGATATATAAATTATATATACATATACCCAGGCACGTCGAGAGGGTGGTGGAAAGGGGTTAATTCCTCCCGGGCCCGGAGTTTTCTCAGGGGCCCGGTGTAATTACTGTCGTACTATCGTGATTCAAGCTAAAGGTGTAATCGAGGGGCCGGTACCTTTTCCCCCCCGAGCCCAGATTTTCTCGCTACGGCCCTGCATATACTAATAAAGAAATCTGTGAAGATCTGCTTGAAATCTGTTTATCGTAAGAAAGACTCATTTTGTACTTAATTTCAATTACTTTAACAAAATATATGGGTAAAATTTTCGGAAAAACCTACCTGTTTTGAGATATTTGCAAATTTTTCGAAAATCACCAAACACCCTTTCCAACTTTTAACTTTAAAAAGGCATTGTGCTTGAACCAGTTAACCTACAATCTTGATTTAAGTCTTGTTTGATAGATTATTTTCAAATCATGACTCTAGGTTTGATAGCAAAAAAGATATCATGCGAAAACCGTACCAACGTATGTTGTCGGTTTAAGGTTTAGAACAAGGTTCCTAACGTTCCCTGAAAGTTTCATCCATTAAGTATTTTTTTTCCAGATGAAACTCTTCGTTTATGTGAAATTTTTATTGCTTAGAATTTTAAGAGCTGTTTAATTTAATTTAACTATAGCCGAAAAGAGCATTAAGTCTTCACCTTCAAGGAGGCGCTTATAATTTCTGCCATCTAGCTTATTTTTTTTTTCGCCATTTTACTTATAATATTTCATATGTGTGCTGACGCGTGTGAGAGAGAGTGTGTGTCTGCTAGTATGTGTGCGCGCTCAACTGGAAGCTGCGTAAATAGCCGACTTAATGCTTCCAAGACAAATAGCGCGAATTTATTTCAAGGCACGTCGGACTATACCACAATGTCATTTATTAGAAATTTATTTGAAATTGGTCAGCGCGTACATATATAAACACACACACACACAAACACGCACACATGAACGACATTACGTATACGCAACTTAATTCAATTTTTTAAATTTATCAACTTCATTTTGTTTGGTGTTCAAAGTTGAAAGTTAACTCGCTTAAATGAAGCGTGCTCATCTGTGTGCACTCTGAAATCAATACATAAGCACTACATTGTGCTTTAGTATTGCTTTTTGCTATACGAGTGTGTGTATGTATGTATGTATGTTTGTTAACTCATGTAAATAAATGTATTTTTTTCAATTCAAATATTTATATAGCGAAATTGTAAAGCGGGGTTCTGGTTTATGCTGTTTACATAGCACAGCTTGTAAATATGTACAAACTTACTATGCAAGCTCAAATACATAGACAAGTACCATATACGCGTACATACATTTAGATGCACACTTGGCATTTTGCATGTATGTGTGTGTGTGTTTCATGTCGCTGCTGACGTCACAATAAAGCGTTAATGAGATATGCATGTTTGGTGTCCTGCAACTTAATGGGGATGTGGCTGTCATTAAACAAAACAGCAAGAAGATCCGTATCATTAGCCAAGCGCCAAGATTCGGCATCCAAACGACAACCTCCAAAAAAAACAAGACCATAATGACTTTTGCGCTTTAAAGTATGCTATAAAATTTGATTTCTGGTGTATTTATTGCGCCCTAATCTAATTTTGGTTTCCGTTTGCTGGGAATGTGGGTCTCAGCCAGATTTCTGGAATACATAATTAAATTAAACCAAAAAAGTCAGCTTGTTTGATTTGACGCTTTGCTGCTGTTTTTGGTCGGAATGAGAGAAAGACGAGATGTAAAAAATTCCTCACAGTTATTTTTCTTAATTTTAACGACTTAATGTGGGGTGTGCCTTCAGGCGCTTCTCTCTCTTTATCTGTCTGCTCTAATCCGCTCTTACACAGAAATCGTCGTCATCTTTATTATTTTTTTTTGATTTCATGGTTATGGTTGTATTTCAGAAATCTGCTGATTCAAAAGGTGGTTTAAACCCATATCCCCAGCAAATTGAACACATTGTTTTCCGGACAAATTGACCGAAGCCTCTGTGAATCAGCATGACTAGGTCAAAGACGCTGAAGACCTTTTAGTATTAGTAGAGCTTACCCCGGCATGTAGTTACTTAAGCATTTTGTCTAGTCCAGTTTACTGATCTTTCTTAAAGAATCTCAAAAGAGGGATTTACATATTTATTCCTTGATAAGATGTACATCGGGATAATGTATATATATATTAGGATAGGTCAACTTGTATGGAGCCGAAAAAGTTGATTAACGGCGCCCCCTACGATTATTCTACAGACAATGCTAAGCAACTTTGCGGAAGAAACCATAGGTCTATCTTGAATTTCGAGCCTTCAGATTTTTATAGGGAAAAAACCTATTTTTAAAAATCTGTCCGTAGAATACTCCAAAAGGGCGCCGTGAATTTGAAAAAAAATTGATCCACCCTAATATATATATATAGACATCTTTATGCACTCATAATCGCTCCCAGTCCGCAGCAGAGGGCGGAACAAAAGTAAGATACCTGCATTTATAACATTATTGAATGCCTTTTAAGATTTTGGTCTCGTTGTTTTTGATCGATTCTTTAATCTTTAGACTAATACCATTTGATATAAAGTTTTTAAGCTATTAACCAGGCAGTGTCAGGACTCAAGTAAGTCGGGCAAGACTGTGTCCTCTCTTTTTTTGCCAAAAAAAAAATGGTGCACAAGCTAAAAGCTTATGAATAAGACCAATAGCAGGTTATTTTATTAAAGTCCAGCGTTGGTATGACTTTTTCATCCGTCCAATGCTACGCCTTTCCAAAACCAAGTGCGTCCTTTCTTTTTCATTATTTCCATGCACCTCCTATACCAGAGTCCCGTGGTTTCCATCGTTTCTGACTTTGAGCCGGTTTTTTCTAAGAACACAAGAGCTTAGTGCTAACTCCAATTAGTGAGCGTCTTAGGGTCTCCCTTATTAGCTTATTATTTTTATATTATTACAGTCCGGAGGCTGTACTTATTACTCCTTCCAATGCTACTCCTATACGAGACCAAGCGCGGCATTTCCCCAGGGTCTCCCGATTTCCATCTTGTGTCTTTCTTTCCTGAAGAAGACAAAGAGTTTAGACAGCGTTGGTGATAGTCTCAGGATTTGCCTTTTTTCCTTTATCTTTTCTTTATAATACTACAGTCCAGAGTCTATATGATTCTTTCCGTCTTCCAATGCTACTTCACGTCTTTCCCTCTTTACCAATTTCCTTACACTGCCTTTAAAAGAGTCCCCTGAATCCCATCTTGCCCCTTAATTTTTTTAAAAATTTTGAGTTTCGAGTAGCTAACTCGAATTGGTGACAGACTCAGGGTCTCTCTTATCACAGTCCAGAGTTAGTATGTTTCCTTCCTCCTCCCAATGCTACTTCTCTCCGAAACCAAGCGTATCTTTTCTATTTCATCTATTCCATACACTTCCTATACCAGAATTCCGTGGCTTCCAACTTTTCTCTATATTTCTGACTTTGATACAGTTTTTTCCAAGCAAGCTTAGAACTGACTGGAGTTCGTGACCGTTTCGGGGTATCCCTTTTTTCCTACAATTTCTGTAGAACTTATTGTAAGTAGCGGTCAGTTCCAGCTGTGTCCGATTTTGCCACGGAGCTTCCGGGAGGATATGGGCACACCGAAACAATCGTTTCTGGTAAGAACTTCGACCGTAGTGTCAAGTTACACGAAGAACTTGCTTAAATTGTAACTGCCCTCAAAATAGATCACTACGTCCTGGAAGGCAAGTATTAGTTATAAGGGATGTGGAATGTAATTCATATACAATGAGCTTACTAATTCATACAACCAGGGAGGAGTGGAATATGGGTATACCAGGCCCAGTTGGCTCAATCAAAAACGGTGGAGCATCTTTTCTGTCACGGTCCTAGACTGTGCAGAACAAGGTTCCGTTTTCTTAAATCATATTTCCTTACTGACCTATCTGAGCTCTCAGAAAAGAGTCCAAAAAGCCTCTCGAGGTGTATTCAGGCCGCCAGATGGACGCGACTTTAAGGTCATATAGGGGACCTCCGGAATGGGGAAAGGGTGATGTAAGGTCCACCCAGCGGTATCACAACGGGCCAATTCCTTGGCCTAAGTGAGTTGGGACACAAAAGCCCAACTACTGCACTAACCTAACCTAACCTACTAATTCATGCTTTCTATATAAGTCAGATAAAAAGGCTTAAACGGTTTTAGAAAAAAAGTGAACCGAGTAAGTATAACAACTTATTTATTTTCAATTATTTTGAGGAAAAAGAACAGATTGGCGAAAAATCTCATCAACGTCCATTCCATAAGAAGATGAAAAAGAAGGTCCATAAAGACAATTCCCAGCCTCCGGCAAACGAAAATAGGACCCCACGTTCTGTTAGCTGTTCTGAGTAGATTCTACTCTATCTACTACCTATTCCCTTCTAGGCAATGGAAAAAAAGTGTAGCTACCCGTCTCCTCTTGGTTTGTAACTGATTTAAGCGGATAATGTGAACTCATAAAAATGCATATAAATTTTTAATAGTTTACAGACAATATAAAAATGAATGTAACTACAAAGCTTAAAAAACCAATATGCTGCAGCAGTATACATTGTGTATCACTGCAGTTGCACACAAACCCATCAAGTTCCTTACGATTATTTTTTTCAGGAAAAAAACAAAACCATTTACAGTGCAGTACTTGGCTATTAACTTGTGCATTACGCAAACATTTCGAAAAAGAACCGCAAAATGTTAAGAGTCAAACGAACAGCTAAAGGCAGCCAAGATGTTAAAACCAATAGTTAGTGGTTGCCCAGGATGGCCATCCTGTGAGTGTTGACATTTCTTACTTACATGCAAACTGACTCACCTTCCGTTTCCAGCGGGCAACAACTACAATAAAGGAAATAGACAGAATACGTGGGAACAGAATGCCAGAAGAATCAAATTCCAGACTGTATTGTGGGTGAAGCTTTATATATATGTACATTAGGGCGGGTCAATTTGTATGGGGCCGAAAAAACCTTATGGGGCTCACTCGGATTTTGATTCTTTGGATAATTCTAAGCAAATTTGCTGAAGAAACTATGGGTCTAAACTGAATTTCGAGTCGACCACTTTTTCAAAATAGGTTTTTTTCGACATATTCAAAAATCGACTTAGAAATTCATTGAAAAGGCCTAAAATCGATATTTTTTCTCTAGCCAAATGTGAATTTGGGGGTTTTTGGGGTCGAGGAATTCATTATCGACATCTATTTTTAATTTTGGGTGCCGCCAGAGGGCGCTTTAGTGTTGCTTTTTGATTTTTTTCGGTTTTTTTTCTTGAAAATTTTGAAAAAGTGTGCGACTCGAAATTCATTTTAGACCCATAGTTTCTTGGGTAAATTTGCTTAGAATTACCCAAAGAATCAAAATCCGAGTGAGCCCTTATACCGAAAAAAATTGACCCACCCTAATGTACATATGTGCTATGTGTATATAATACTCCCAGTACATAGGTGGCTTTAACTATTTATATGGTGTCAGCCTACGTTGCTCTGGCTACAAACCTTTATAACTTAGAATTAACTTCTACTTTATAATTATAAAAATAAATAAATTTATAGGGCGTCTTTTTTAAGACTTGAATTTTTAATTTTTTTCATCAGTGATTTATGAATAGCTTGAGGTTTCTCATTGTATCTGATTTGGTTTTTTAAAATAAGCCTAGAGCAGTATTAATGCTTAACCAAACTAAATATAAAACAGATGACTGTTGCTAGAATGCTTTTCATTAAAATAAAAAATACTAGCTTAAAAAACACCCTCTGTACTATATTTGCAACTTAATTGTGGCAGCTTGCAGTTGTTCAATAAACAAATATTACTTATACGCACAGCAGTGGATGCACCATAATTGTCAATAGCGGGTCAATTATTTTGCTGGCTATTTGTGCAAACAACGACAAAAATTAAATTTTATACTGAAATGTGCTCTGTGGCTCTACGATTTGCCAGAGATACCCACAAAATCAAATGAAAACATCCAATCAAGTCGTTTAATTGCTAGGATATTGAACAAAAGCCACAGTTCGAAATAAATAAACAAAATCTGCATATAAATATTTATTGTATACAAGAATATTTTGGATTTATAAAACAAAATGAAATCATTTAAATGCGTCTCCTTTGTAAATACAATCGACAGAGTTGCTTTTAACATTTTAAATATGCAGTTACGCTCCGTATCTTTATAATATTATACACTATTCTTTGATAGAATTATAGAGGGGTATATTCAATTTGAGTTTCTGTTTGTAACATAAAAAAAAGGCAAAGTAAGCTTTCTTTTCTACAAGACGCTGCTTAGATTTAGGTTCTTTGTTAGATAATTCGTATTTGACAACCTTTATTCGCTACAAATAAAAAAAAATAGTTTTTTAATAAAATTCTTTTTTCAAGTTCTTCAAATAAAAAAAAATTATTTATTTAAAGATTACTTCATAGCGTAAAGGAAAGACATCCTAAATTACTTACAATAAGAATTGATTAAGGCAAACAAATTTAGACAAAATTTATCTTTGTCGTTTAGGTTGGCCCACTGCGAAATGTTAATAAAACTAATGCAGAAAATTTTCAAATTAAAATAAATATAATTTAAATGAAATTCAATCATTAAACTTTTTTTCACATTCAAAAAATAAAAATATTCTTTAATCGTTAAAAATTACGAAAACAACACAAAGTTAGTTAGTGTTTTTATATAAATTTATTAACTTTTTTTTTTATTTAATTTGGATCTTTTTTTTGAAGATTTTAAGCTTTTGCATAAAGTGCTATTGAGTCTCTGCTTATTGAAATGTAATCTTAAATCTAGAGCTACCACAATCTTGACTTGCATGTCTTACCACAACTACCGCTCAAACAGTCAAAAAGTTTTGAAGTTCCATGTTTAAAAAAAATACAATAATATGAAGTTCGATTTTTTTTTTTTTAATTTTAGAAAAATAAATCTATTTGAATATCAGCAAACGAAACTTTTAGTCTATCCAGAGCTTTGGAATCGGAATATTTTTACAGCTTTCTATATAAAATATACATTTTGTGATTCCCTATTTTTTTCCGGCGCCCTCTTGCGAACTATTTTGGATCTTGGCGTGATCTCTACTTATCTCTAAAAGCAAATTATTTTATTTTTTATTTAAAGCATATACGCACTATTTTAAAATTGACGGGATTCCCTATGTTTCTCCTGAGAGCAATTTGGGAACTTGGCTTGGTCTATAAAAGCAAATTATTTAATTTTTTTCAAGCACGTACGAACAGTTTTAAAATTGACGTGACATTCTTTTTTCCTGGCGCCCTCTTGCGGGCAATTTTTGAACTTGGCTTGTTTTCCACGCATTTCTAAAAGCAAAGTATTTTGTTTTTTATTTAAAGCGTGTACGAACTATTTTGAAATTGACGTTGTTTCCATTTTCTTCCTGCGCCCTATTGCGGACAATTTTGGAACTTGGCGTGGTCTCTGTTTATCGCTAAAAGCAAATAATTTAATTTTTCTCTAAGCATGTATGGACAATTTTGGGACTGACAGCATTCCTTTTTTTTCTTGGCGCCCTCTTGCGGACAACTTTGGAACTTGGCGTTATTTCACGTGTCTCTAAAAGAAAATTATTTTATTTATTTTTAAGCATGTACGGACTTGGCGTGGTTAACTTTTTTCCTGACGCCCTCTTGCGGATAATTTTCGACAATTTGTGTCTCAAAAAGCACGGATGTACGGATTATTTTCAAATGGACGTTATTCCCATTTTTTGTCCTCGCCCTCTTGCGGCCAATTTTGGAACTTGACTATTACTTGACTATTGAAGAATATTAACATTGATTGGGAACATCGATCATTTTTTCTGCACCTAGTTGCGGGAAATTTTGTAGCTTGTAGGGGTCTCAGCATATTATTAAGAGCTAGTAATTTTTTTAAATATTTACGGAAAATTTTCGAACGTGTTTCCCATTTTTTCCTGCGCCCTTTTGGGAAATTTTGTAACTTGACGTGGGCTCTCTAGAGCCTTCTCAAAAATAGGTGAAGCGAATCGCCATTTAAATCGATCTCTACCCAATATAAACGAGGAACTTAAAACTTATGCGTATTTATTGCAAGGTGAAAAATAAGCATAAATCCGCGCAGTGTAAAAATAATAGGGTAAAACTTGAAATAAATGAACCAAGTATTGATCCAATGTAAGAAAACGCATAAAAGTAAGAGACATGCAGTTATCGATTTCTATCGGCTCTTCCAAACAAAACATATTTAGTTAACGCTTTCTATCATCTCTTTCAAAGTTTAATTTCCTATAAAGGTGTGCCTTTTGATGTTTTTTTTTAAAAAATCAATAGATGCAAAATTCGACAATAAACTGCAAACAGAGTATGCCAACTTCCAGACGTCTTGACTTGAGATTAGTTAAGTTTTGAATTTGTTTTTGTCATGCCAGCCATAATAGTTGTCAGCGCTCAGAGACGCCGCCAGGAGTCATGACCAAGAAACGTGACACAAGTTAGACAATAGTGCCCCAAATGAGTTGGCATAGCAGTTTGTCGCACCTAAAACACAGACACGAACCCAATGAACCGACTGGCACATGTTGATGACTGACAAACACGCAAAACGCTTAAGCTAAGGTTCCTGATGTCCCAGAGCGCCAAAAGCCAAATGCCAGAAGCCAGAGCATAGAACCAAGTTAATTTGGAAAATGGGCCCAATAGACATAAAATGTTGCCTTAACTATGAACTATGAACTGTCAACTTGGGGCATGCCAATTGTCAGCCAGTGGCAAAATTGTCAACGCAAATTGAGTTAAGATCTTTAAAGCTATGCGCATATAATTGTATATACTTTATGTACTTATTATATGTAACTACTATTTATTTGTAGCAAGGTGTAGTTAACGCTTTGTCAGCCAACTAGGTAAGTTGCAGACCACAAAACTTTGATATCTTTTCTTTGTTTTAACACGTGCCGCACATAAGGCTAGACAAATGTTTAGATGTTCCTGTTTTTATAATGTAAATTTATGTGCGTCAAAACAAACAGATTCAAACTCACACACTCACACACCCACTCATTCATTCATTCACACACCCAAACAAACACTCGCACACTCATACATAGAAGTGAGTTTTCCACATCTATTGAAAGGTCTTAAAGTTCGTCGTAGTACGTTTATGAACTTAAAGCTAAATGCTCTTGGCTATGCAAATGTGTGCTCTGTGGCTGCTTTTTGAGTTTTCTCTTTTACTCTTCTACTCTTGTTCTGCTTTTTCGCCTTTCACTCTTTCTCTCTGTTCTACACTCTCTTTGTTTTTTGCACTCATAAATTCTGCACCCACATGCATTTGATTAAAGCTCTGGCAATACTCTAGCCAATACCCACAACGTACAAGGCCATGAATGCATAAATTAGTGGCACAGCTGAAGCTGGACATGCAGCGCAGGATGTCTGAGAGATTCAGGGAATAAAACGTAAACTAGTCTTAAATCCGGTTCCGGTGCGCCCCAACACTTTTGCTAACTTTAAGCGTAGACGTTTAAGTGCTTTAAGAATCGGAAAAGTTCTTTGAAAGAGGTGAAGAATTTAATTTGGTTTTTTTTAGGGTAACATCCTTATCTTTTTTTTAGGATGGACCTGCTTAGCTGCCTTAAGGTTGGAAAAGCTGTTAAAATTTCCTTGGAATTTTCTATGAAATTGTGGGATTTTATGTTAGGAAATTTCTTATGTATATATTTACTTTGATATTTGGGATAGCCTCCACCCTTCTACTACTATGGACCCGTTTAGCTTCTTAAAGAGTCGGAAAAGCACTTCAAAGCTAAAAATATTATTCTGTAAGTAAGGTTAAGTTCCTATTGCTTTCCTAGGATACTATGTATATTTGGGTTTTAGCAGTCGAACAAGTTCTAATAAGATATCCACTATTAGGGTAGCATTCAATCCTATTTCTAGGATGAACCCTATTTTATTCCACCAATGAAATCTAGTAATTTAATGTAGTTTCTTCTTTCTATGCTTCCATTGTCTAGAAGACTTATTGCTAACTCATTACTCCTCGGATATCTGCTAAAATTTTTTTTGAAACTTGGGAACTTAGAGGTTACCAAGAATTCAAGCCTTAACAGTCCCATCAACTCTTTGTTTTCCATAAATAACAATGATAAAAAAAAAATTCTTAAATTAAAATTTTTGATTTCTTAATTTTAATATTTAATACAAAAAATACTTCAAAGATAAGATTAAAATTTTTGAATTAAGCTAAAAATACTAAACTTTAAACAAGACCAAAAACTCAAAAATCAGGACCCAAAAATCTATAATTTAGATCTATAATTCTTAAACTAAGATTAAGAGTAAAAAAATTTTAAAATAAATATTTAATTTTTTTACATTTTATGACTATAGAAAGTAATTCTTAATTATGAAAGTTTTGTAGCCAGAGCAACGTTTAGATATTGAAAAAAAAAAATAAACGTAAAGTTTTTAAAAGGGAACATTTTCAAATAACGATAAAAAGTCTTAAGTAAGGAAAAAATTTGAATTGACTTTTTCAGAATTCTTAGATTTTATTCTTTTTGAGCAAGACCAAAAATAATCAATATTATAATGAAAGACTTTTATTAAAAAAACTCTAAATTTAAGATATACTATATAACAAACTAAAATTTAAAATGAAACCAAAAACTTATAAAATGAGATTGGAAAAATCATAAAATAAGATTTAAAGAAAATTTGCAATTTCTAACACTCAAATTTTAATAATACTAAAAATTCTTAAAATGAGATTTTCGGTATACTTAGATTTTAAAGGCCCATTTGGGATATCCCATTTGTGATTTTTTTTTTTTATATGTAGTTTTGTCACTTCGCGCGAAATTTTTCAAACTGCGTATGGGCCTTAGGACCAAAAAAATAAACGCTTTTCGGTTGAGGCGAAATCCTCGCTACTTAAATCTTGCCAGTGAAGGTCTTATAATCTCGTTAGTAGTAGCCGGTTCGAACTTTTCCAGACAATAAGATTTATTTGGTAAATTGCACTGGCTAGAAGCCCAAACATAAAGTTTTGTAGTGGCAAAAAAAATTGATGCTTTTCGAGAACTTATAAAGAAAGATGCAGCTGTAACATTTTGTATAAGGGCATAAGGGCTTTTGGGTCATTAGTGAAACTATTTTTTACGCCATATTGCTTGAAGATCTGAAGTTCTAGAGGAATTCTACAAAAAAAAAAAGGTTTCTGTCGATTAGCAAACTACAACCGAGGTACCTAATAACATATATCTTGGATCTATGTACATAAGCCCAAATAGACCATATGGGTGTTCCAAATCGCGCTAATTCAATGAAAGTTAATCACTGTCGAAGCATTTTCAAGCAGTCGCCAGTTTCTTCGAAAAAACTGACCATGTGGAAGATATTTCCTTGGTTCAAAGCAGCACGGTTAGTTTGGGCCTTTTGGTTGCTTTAAGTTTATAGAGAATAGAGGAAAACCAATCGCCGAAGACGTATTGTCTTTAAAAATTAACCTCCTGCAACAGCCCTGACCTGGCACCCTGTGACTTCTTTACATAAGCGTTTATTAAAAAAAAAATAAATTGAACAAGGTTAATGTTATTTGACGCTGGTAGAGGCTTTCGAAGTCTTTAAAAAGCTCGTTTTAGGTATATTCACATTTGGTTGGAAAAATTGCTTCAAAAAATGAATTAGTATTACGCCGGAAGTATTATATAAAAGGTAACCCTTGCAGTTCTGGTATTTGTATACATCAATTTGTTGCTGTATAGATATAAAAATCTTTCGGTGCCTAGAGTAATAACTTGTTTTGATAATGTATTTTGTTGAAAATCACTAAATCACAATAATAGCTAAGCTTCGACTGGACCTGCTTATTATTGAGGGGGTTCTCTTTTTCGGGCAGAAATGCAGAAAGGCAGAAATGCACAAGTTTGCAGCAACAAATAATTCCAACTGTTCTTTGGCACTTCTGCCCAAAGTTGTGTTGTAAAAAGCGCAAAGTGTGTACACATTTTTTATGTTGTTTTTGGTATTATTAAAAAACAGCAAGTATCCAAACTTTATATTTACATTTTTTAATTGCATTTTTTCCAGAAACACTTGTAAGCACTTGCAAACATCTGATTGTGGTTGCTCACATTGTTAAGCTGCCACTTCTGCATCGTTGTTAAGAGAACTCACGTCATTAGTTGGGCAGTTCTGCATTTCTGCCCGACCGCTCTATTTATTTTTTGAGCAGTTTTAAATTTCATATGATTAACATACTCGCATATCAACGATTGCTGTACAAGTTTCACTTTCAATCCCTGGTAAGTTTATTTGATGCAGAAAATTAAAATCCTGGCACGTTTAGTTGGCATTGTAAGCTGAGTACACTACGGTGTCCGGTTTCTTGTTTAAACACTTTGCACAGTAGTTGTTATTCGTCATTCGTTATTGTTGCTTTTGGGTGATCGGAGTAACTCTACTTGTTTTGAAAAGTGCTTTGAGTGCACAAGTCAAGCCGCTTGCATTTCAAAAAGTTCACTTGAAATTTGTTTTACTTGACCCGTTTTATCTTGCCATAAAGCGTTGTCATAAATATTGCATGAGTCCAGCATATTATCAAAGGAACAGCAGAAGAGTTGGTCACATTCGAGTGACATGAGATAACAAAATGCTATCATATCAAGGGTATCCAGTAAAAAGTGCTGCATCTGTGCTGCTTATTTGGTATTTAGATTTGTAGAACATAAGCATTCTTCGAAAGCCTTTGAGTTGGGAAAACTAGCAGCTGGTGTCAAGGACAGCAAAGATGATTTCAAGTTTTATATAAGTAAGTACTAAAATAATTAATAACACACACATTGTCTGGGTTACTTACTAATTAGCATAAATCCTAGTTTGTATTTCGATATGTGCAAATGTTTTATTTCTTGTTGCAGATAGCACTCGTATATATCTCAGCTTAATTTGTATAAAGATTAAACTACATATTGAACATTGAATACAAAATTTTAATTAGTCCTGCTTTCTTAACTACTATAATGATTATGTCTTGCGCATAAAATTTAAAACTTTCAATGTATTAAGACTTAAATATCATATATTATGTTTGCACATAAAATTATAAAAGCACTTAATACATAGTTGTAGACGGATATGAGAAGTTTCCATTGTTAAACTTGCCTTGTTTGCAAAGATGTCTGTTGCATGTGACTTTGAGATGCAGTGCAACCCACTTGGTATATTGCATAAGCACATAATATAAATATTGTATATTGCGTATACGCAGCATAGCCATTAGTTTAAAACTGAAATTAAGTTAAATTTAGCCAGCGCAATTTTAAAACTATCAGGCGTGCTCCGGAATCCGAATCAGAATAATTTATGCGGATTCGTTTTGAATCCGAATGTTTGGTGCTCCCATTTCCACCAATCCGAATTTTTTATGTGCTTTGAAACCGACTGCTTTGTTGCAAGTGGAATTAAAACGAATCGTCAGAATAGTATTAAAAAACCACAAATTTTATATTGAAGTCATTTTTTATATATGCCTTGATATTCTTAGATTCTATTTATGCTAACTTTAATTTGCATATTAGCTGCTAACTATTTTTAATAATTTTTTTCCTGACACAGCCCAAAAATAGCATATACAAGCCAAACCGAATTTTCGTTTTGTTGTTGTGTGTATCAAACATGCAAAATTTCCGTTGTAACAAAAATAGTTAAATCGTGTTTAAATTTAATAAACATTGTTGCTAAATTAATATTAATTAATTAATGCAAAAAATATACAAATAAACATTTCAATATATAGGACATGATTCTTTCATTTTTGTACGCCTTCTTTTAGCTTTAAAACAAGCCATTGAGAAAATAAATTACATTTTTGCAATGTTTACAAATTCCTACCAAAGGCAGTCAGCTGGTTACACCGCACCATATGTCAATTTATCGTAAAAAGTGAGGGAAATTTACGCATTTATCGAGAATAAAAAAGGAAATTATCGACAAAAAATTCTGATTCCGGAGCACGCAAAACCGAATCCGAATAAAATTGTTCGGAATGAATTTTTCTGATTCCGGAGCACGCCTGTATATTAATTTTATTTGTTTAGTTCTATTTTTATTTTTTTTGTTAAATTTCAGATCGCCTTAATAATTTTTACTAATCTACGCAATTTTGACGTTTCACTATTTTGCTAGCTACTAATTTTTAATAATTTTTTACAATCTAATAAATTTTAAAGATTTCTTATTTTTCAAATTTCTTAGTAGAAATAAATAAACGCAATTTTCGGCAAATTTTGGCCATTTCTTATTTTTCCAGATCATCATTATTTATATTTCTTTGAGGATTTCTTAATAATAAATATTTTTTCAAACCTAGGCAATTTTATGAACTTCTTATTTTTCCTATCTACACAATTTTTGAGATTCCTAATCTACAGCAATTTTTGGGGTTTCCTTATTTTTAATAATTTTTTTCCGTTCAAATAAATTTTGAAGATTCTTTAGTAGAATTAAATAGAGCCATTCTGTGGCAAATTTTTGAGATTTCTTATTTTTCCAAAACATCATTTTTTATATTTCTTTATGGATTGCTTAATAATAAATATTTTTTCAAACCTACGCAATTTTGTGAACTTCTTATTTTATCTATCTACTCAATTTTTGGGATTCTTTACTTTAATAGATTTTTTCTAATCTGCGGCAATTTTTGGGTTACCTTATTTTTCTAGCGCCTTATTGTTAATCATTTTTTCCTATCTAATAAATTTAAAAGATTATTATTATTATTTTTCAAAGTTCTTAGTAGAAATAAATAGACTCATTTTTCGGAAAATTTTTGCGATTTCTTATTTTACCAGATCATCATTTTTTATATTTCCTTAAATATTTTTTCAAACCTATGCAATTTTGTGAATTTTTCAATTTTCTATGTCCTTTTTTGAGCAGTCTTTTTCAATACTAGGGGACTCCGCTCCTTGCTCGTTTCGTTCACCAACCACCGCTCCAACCAACTATTGTAAAAAAGTACATCTTACTTAAGCCTTTCAGTTATTGCGTCCAATAGATTGAACCTGAGTGAAGTACTTCATATCATATAACGAAATAAAAAATTGAGAGTATGAAATAATTCGTATGCTTACGATTAAAAACATTTTTTGAAAAGGATAGCTGAAATGGTAAGAATCAGCCACTTCAAAACATGTGGTCTAATACATTGGACAAAAGTACCGGGATTATGCCGCTTTTGCGACTCATGTAGTATTTTAATTTTTCGGCTTTTTAAAGCGGGATTCTGTGAATTTTCTGGAATTGTTATAATTTGACATGGGTCTCCAAAAAATATTGAACTAGCGGAAAGCGAAATTTTCAACGAGGATATCGCAGAGATCAAAATATTTATCCCACAAAAAAAAGCAAATAATAGTATAAAAGATTGTCTTATGCATATATGTATTTGCCGGTCTATACTTAAGATGCTATTAAAAACTAAGTTCACAAAAATCGTACGTATTGAAACCAAACATTTTTACAAAATATGAATCGAAATCGATTTGTTGTTTAACGAAATCGTTTAATTTTCGTATAACATCGTAATCGAATAATTTGCTCATCAACACACAGGATATATTCTAATGATAGCTGGTGAAGATGAGAACGCACGCTTTTGTTGATAGGTAATATGTAAAATGTGGAAGAACGAAGGCAAAAATTAGATTTTATGTGTTCCAGTACACCATTCTCCCGTTCGCTCGAAATTATGCTAGCTAAATGCACTTGCATCCTCAAAGTTTCACAAAATAAATAACAATACTGGAGTCTTAATCTTTATTGTCCACTATGCTTGCCTTTTGAAGCCTCTTGCCAAATGGCACTAAAGATTTGGCCACATTGGAGAGTTACCTTATTGCTTGCTGTATACGATAGATAATTCGCTTCACCGATTTTTAATTAATTTTGATCCTATTTATTATAGCTTTACCTCTCATTAGAATCTACAAAATATGCCTATGCCTAAACAATAACCCAGTACAAGGTGCAGTGTTCTCGTAGCAGGACCAGTGCAGTGTATCCAGCATGATACGGCTAAGCTGCTTTGACGCAAGCCCACATTGTCTTGCGTTATTAATTAGCGTAAACGATTCCATGCAAAATAAGCATATGCCTAAATAATAACCCAGTACAAGATACTTATGTGAGCTCGTAGCAAGGCCAGTGCAATGTTTTCAGTATGATAAGGTTAAGCTTCTTTGATGCAAGCGCGCATTGTCTCTCCTAGATGTTTGTGGGAGAGTTGCGTTATTGCTTACCGTATACGGTGTTTCGCTTCGCCGATTACACTAGTTTACAAATTTAAGGGTCATCGAGTGAACCTTCCTAAAAAAGTGTCTTTTAGGGTAATTTGGGGTCGAGAAACACGAATATGACAACCTTTTTTTTTTCTTAAGCACCGTTTTCGAGATATTTTCGAAAAACATGTTTTTGGGCACTTTTTTCAGCTATTCCTCAATATCTCATTAACAAAATTTTGTATCGACATGAAAAATGATTAGATCGAAAGGTATTGATTTGCTCTTTCCAGTGATATATAATATGTACACAGATTAAGTAAAAATTATCGAAGTTACAGGCAACCAAAGTCGAAAAAAAGTGTAAATTTCGACCATTTTTCAAAATTAGACATTTTCGTGTTTCTCGACCCCAAATGACCCTAAAAACACTTTTTTAGAAAGGTTAATTTTTCGTGTAAACTAGTGTTATTAATTAATTTTAATTCTATACGGTCTATTTTATGTATCGGAAAAATGTTGTTCTTCAACATTTTATATATCTACAGCGGAGTAGTGGAGTTTGACTTGAAAAACCATACAGAAAAGACTGCAGAAGCAATAAAATAGAAGATAAATATATAAATAGCCCATTGCATGATGTACATTCAAATGATAGTAAAATGAACTTTGTGAAAACTCCAAAAGTACCTGGACTCAATGGACACTTAATTCATGCTATCCTGTTGCTAGCACCGAAACTGAAGACTATCCTTTTACATAAAGACCAAAAATGATAAGATAAACGCTTTGTTTCAGTTAAACATACACTGCCGGGCAAAAGTTTCCGGACACCTAATAGTTACTCCTTAAAATTCAAAAAAATTGATCATAAACTTTTGAAACTATTGATAGCACTAGTTTACAAATTTAAGGGTCATCCAGTGAATCTTCCTAAAAAAGTGTTTTTTAGGGTCATTTGGGGTCAAGAACCTTTTTTTTTTTGGTTAAGCACCGTTTTTGAGATATATTTCCAAAAAACATGTTTTTGGGCACTTTTTTCAGTTATTCCTCAATATCTCGTGAACAAAATTTTGTATCGACATGAAAGATGATTAGATGAAAGGTATTGATTTGCTCTTTCCAGTGATATATAATATGTACAGATCGAAGTTACACGCAACCAAAGTCGAAATTATATTTACTGCACAAACAAAAATGATTAACTTAGTTTATTAATGAATTTATGTTGCTGATAATTCAATTTACTTATTCGATCAATCCCGTATAATTTCTCAAGTGTCCGGAAACTTTTGCCCGCCAGTGTATGCCGGAAGTAGTAGAAGCAAATAACACTTTTCGCAGTAAATGTCTTTACTATATGTACTTCAAAATCCTTCATTATTTGTAAAAAATGTAATATTTTCTTATGTTCTATAACTTGTTTTTAATTAGTTCATTCTAGATTCTAAATAAACTCAAATAAAATATTGTTAATTCATTAAAAATGCTGATTTAAAAGCAGTTTAATGCCTTAGAAATAATTACATGTGATACAAAAAAGTATGGTACCTAGAGTCACATTGTCCAAATTATTGGACAACACTTGGAGCCCAGGGGAGCCACCCCAACGTAAAAAAGCTTCCAAATTCGTACTCAGTTACCCAAAATTAGCTAATATACAAGTTTTCAGATTTTTATCTGTATCGGCTGAATTAAGTGACTGAAAGGGTTAAGAAAATAGTTATATGCTGGGACTACACCAAGTTACAAAATTGTCTCAGAGAGAGAGAGAGAGAAATTAACAAGAAACTTTCGAAAATTTTCGACCAAGGAGAGCAAGAAATAAAAGGAATCTCGCCTAGTTTCAAATTTTTCTACGAAAGAGTGAAATGCTATACACTTTCTATGTGTCCTTTTCTCTTACAAAGCCATGAGGCATTCGCTTCCTTTTCATGCCTGAAAAATTCAGCACTGAACGATCGAACTGCAGGGTTGTTTTTCTTCTAACTTGTCCAAAATTTTGGAAAACGAGATCTACTAAATTACTTTGTCAAAGTTCTTAATACGATTTTAATCCGTTCAAAGAGAGTCGGAGCTGCAAATTCTTAAATATTGAGTCGAACAGATTTGAAGCGAATATTAAGATAATTATAATAAAAATTTCAAAACTTTAAACATTCTGCATTATAATTTATTTTTTATTAAAAATGATGAATAAAAATTTAAATCAGTCGGGGTTACGCCCGACACTGTCTGTACAAATTGCTTCAGAATTTTGTACTGATCGGTTGAGGATTATATACGTCTTTAAGGTATAGGGCACTGGTGGGCAGTCTCTCAATTTACATAAAACGCGTGGATGTGTCACTCTCTCTCTCTCGTTTGTGCTTGATTGTCCTCTTGTGCTCTTCAGCGGTCTTGCTAGTAACTGTGCTGCTTACTCATACAAGGAAACGTTTGTTTGTATGCGTTTTGCCCACCACTGGTACATATAGGGTTTGGTAAGTAGACTATTTGGATATGGTTTCAGTTTATAGGGTAAGGCGTCTAAAATTTAAATATTTTAGTCTACAACTTTTAAAGTGCTTATCGTATATAAAAAATATTTTTGCAACATATTACTCGATTTTCCATGGCAGGACTCTTTTAGTGAATGTAAGCAGGAACGCCCAGCAAACGATAATGCTCATCTGGTCTCCGAAATCTAGATAAACAGACAGAAATTCCTTACTTTATAAACGGAATCAATCGATGCCACAACTCTTTTAAGCTGTCACAAACTTTGCAAAAATCTATAATACCCTTCATCCTATATAGGTATAGGGTATAAAAACATTTATTTACATATCGATTGAAAATTAAAAAAGTTATTGACTTTGCTTTTGTAATTAAGTTTATAATTTTCTCTTTGTAGTTTTATAAATTTGATTATTTGTCTGAAAATTTGGGCTTTTTCTTTTTCAATATCTAAAACCAATTCAAACTTTGGTAATTTAAAAAAACTTTTACATGTGGATGAATGCATTTCTATTATTTATTTATATTACTGTCATGAAGTTTTACAACTATCAAACAAACAAATTTTTAAAGTTTATGTTAAATATCTTTAAATTAAAATAAATTTAAGCTGCAACTAATACGCTCAAGATTTCATCATGATGGCCTTTGGCAACTTTTGTTTATTAAATATTAATGAAGTTAAATAAAACATTTTGATGCTCAAATGAAATAAACTCTAAAAACTTTTGCATACTTGTTTATATTTATTAAATAATAATAAGTAGGCTGGTCGTAGTCGGAGCATGACGACATTTTTATAACCTTTACTACTTTTCTTAACTGCAGAGATATGCATAAATGTGGAAAAAATTGGTGGAACCTGCAGTCAGTAAACGAAATGTTCAAATTCTCAATTTTTTTTTAAAACCAGATGGAGCTACAAAAAAAAATTAAAAAAAAACAATAAAAAAAAAAGTTAGAAAGATACGGTTTTTTTAAATTTAAGTTCAAAGGAGTCTTTATACCAACAGATTAAGAAAAAATATTATTTTTAGTGTAACTTCTGGAAAGGCTTGTAAGTTGAGACACCATAGCTTTTTTAGCTATATCTCGACATTGAATACACATAGGCATCAATGTAAATACATATACCTTTGGAAAGAGAAAAGAAAGAGCTATAATTCACAATAAGCAAATCATTTGAAATTTATAAAAATAAGCGTTTTACAGATAATTTTCAAAAGAGTTTGAAAATGACCACCAGAAAAAAAGGCTTGTAAGTTGTCACACCTGCAAAAATCAATAATAATAATAATAATAAAAGAGCATGATTGCTAAAATTTATGAAAATTTATTGATTTTAAATTTAACTGAGCATTAAATTGAATTTAAAATAACAAGAAAAATTTAACTTTCCAGAGAAGTCAAAATTGTTGTCGCCATACTAAAAATGAGTTGTTACCGAAAATATTGAAAAAATATATCCGAAAATGGCAGAAAAATGCACTAAAAACAATTCAAATTAGTTTCAATGATACTTCCCCAAAATAAAACAGTCATATAAATGACATAGCAATGTAAAAAAATTAAATTAGATGTATGCCACTTACATTTTTGAAGCCATTTTGGAATGCATAAAAAAAATTTCTCTATTCACTGTTTGTCCGAAAACCTTTTTTGATTATGAAAGTTCACAAGCCGTCTCAACTTACAAGCCTTTCCCCTACTGGAATTTAAAAAAAAACAAAAACTGACTGGGTATGGTATCACTAAAATTTAAAAGACCTTTTTTATTTCAGTTTACATGAGTCTACCTTACTAAAGAGACGAATAGCTAAAACTTTTAAGCCTCCTTCATCATTACACGGCAGCTTCGAAAATAAGAGATTTCAATAAGGAAGATTACTGTCAAGTTTCATGCGATGGTAGCTTGAAAAATAAGAGAGGAAGTCCCAAAATAATTTGAGGGAAAGTGGAGCAATATAAAATAACTAAGCAAGTGAAGAATGAGAAATAAGACAAAATGCTCCTAGCACTTTGACAGGTTAGTGGGGACAGGAGTTATGGGAGGAAGTCCTCGTCACTGCAGATCTGTCTATTTCTAGTCACCATAAAAAGTATAAAAATAATATACCAGTGGGATATGTGTGAAAAGGGGCATAGACCACGGCAGTTACAGCAAAGTGCGAGAGCAAGGCATATAGAGAGAATAGATACTGAGAGAGCAAATAGAATAGAATAAGTTACACTGATCATGGTGGAATAATATAAGGTGGTGTCGTCCGTAAAAGCTATCCCTTGCGAGTGAGAGGTAAAAAGCTTTTCTGTTAGGAAAGCTCTTTTAGCATTGCTTTGTAAATGTGAATGAGATAGATATATATTTAATAGTTAATATAATAATTCATTTTATTATAGTCTAGTTTTAACAAGTTTACTATTCCCCATAATTTGGCTTTTGTATTGCAAGTTTCGTGTTTAGAAACACACTGTTAAAAATTTCGTCCGCGACGAACCTTACTCGTTCACAGCAAGTTTTGCACGGACGATAAGGGCACTAAACGAGAGAGTGAGCGTTCGCACGACATCACCTTATTATTCCACCATGACGCTGATGAGCACTACGCAGGCAAGCAGTTAGCCGATCGTAGAGAGCGGAGAAAACAAGACATGATTACAGTGAAGAGAGTTTGAATACATGTTTTTATTTAATTTATATTTATGGTATGGTACTATAGGTCATAGTAGCTCCTTAAATAAATAAATATAATTGTGATTAAAACACACATGCCTAAATAAAAAAAAAATAAAGTACAAAAAATTAAAAAAACCGAAACAGAAGAGTAGAGTACTGACGTAAGTCATTTACAGTCGCATAATTTGTTTGTAATGAAATAAATTAAAGTATATAAGAAATTTCGGAATAACAGATACCTTCGATACTTCGGAATTGCCAATTTAAATATTTACCAATTTTAACCGAGCTGGAATCTACATAAGCCTTACTTAGGAAATATAGTTATCTTATGTTTTTTGGGGGAAGACCCGAACAATATATGGCAGTTGGTGGTCGTCAACCATATATTCGGGCTTCGTAATATGCACAGACCCGCTTATGAAGAGACTTTTTCCAAAATTAATACACCCCTTACCATCTGGTTACAGTGTATTATAAAGCTAAGGCTATTTCAGCAATACATAAAGTACTATGTACAACTTCAAAGAGCATTGACAAGCATCGAAATGTTTATATGTGTAGGTGCTCATAATTTCACTGCCTGACGTTTATTTATGTTAAGCAGGTGAATGAGACGATACACTGACGCGCCTTGGCTTGAAGTATATAGTATTAGGTATACACGTATATACAGCTTGTATATAGCTGTACGTGTCTGCTAAATAAAATGCTTTACGGATTTGCATTTAAAATGTTTGCCACATGCAACACAATCTAATATGTATTCAAATGCGTACAATCTCAGCCAGTCTTAACCAAAGTTCTTCTTTTGGATTTTCCACTTAAAGCTTTAAATTTGAAGCATTCTAATTGTTTGACAGCCCGTAAAAGCCTTTTACCTTTCTGGCCTGGCCCAAAGTAGTAGGTACTCGTTTTTTTTTGGGAACTTGGGACTTACGCTGCTCTAATTAGAATTGACTTTACTGAGTATTAATGTCGCATTAAATATTTCTTTTGTTGTTGTTGTTTTGGGTACTTGTTGTTGTTGCTATTGAGCGTTATTAAAATTCAATTTCAAGTGTTTACATTTTATTTTTGTGTATTTGCATAAATTTCTTGTTGACGTGTTTCTTGTTGGGGGGAGAAGTGTACGTTGCCATTATAATGACAAATTTAGCTGGCTCGGATAATTTAAAATGAATTTATTATGGTTATGACTAACAGCTGTTTTAACTGGCAAAATATGTCTATATTATGTACGCCTTTGTCTCGTGTTTTTAGCTTTGTATATGGTTTCTTATGCTATTTGTGGCCCTTGTAAGCTTAGATCTAGATTTATGCTTAGAGAGAATTACGCACTTTTGTTGCAAAAGCAATTTTATTGCGGCTTAAACATAAACAAAAGAAGCGCTGTAAAAAGGAAAAGTGTTTTTCGCAGAAGCACGCAAGAAAACATACATTTAGCACAGTGACGTAGTAGGGGGGTGCTTAAAGATTGAATCCGCACACGAAGAAGTCAAAGTTTTTCTAAATGAATGCACAGCTTTGCAAAAAAAAAATAGCGGAAAAAGTAACCCACGGCGTCTTTGACCCCATCACGTTAGGTTATCTGGACATTGCACCACATAGAATGATCCAACAATAAGAAGGTGACGCAATGCGCACGTCCTTTCAATTTCCTGGTTCAATTTTTGTATAGCAGCTATATGAAATTGTAGACCAATTTCGATCAAACTTGACACAAATGTGTAGAGTAATATAAAACACATAAATATGTGTTAGGTATTTTTTTTTTTTTTTAATATCTTGACCAAATTTATCCCATTTGTATTTTGTTTTATTCTAAACATTTGTGTGAAGTTTGATAAAAATTGTTCCACTATTTCGTATAGCTGCTATACAAAAATTGAACCAGTTTTCTACACAGCCAAACTTGCCACCATCTTTGCGTCACCTTATAAAATTCATAGCATCACGATCATACAGTTTGTGGATAGCGAGATAGCAAGATATAAGGTGCACACATCTCAATGACACTATGTGTACTGAATATAAAACCTAAAAAGCATAAAGCACAAAGATCCCCTCGTCACAAACATCTATCTACTCCACTGACTTACTATATATATATAGCTATACGTGTGCCTAGGTAAGCGGCCAACAAACATTCCAATTTGGCAGTTTTCTTTTTACCAAGTTACAGGTAAGCAGACAGTCTGACAGACTTACAGACGACATAGCGACAAACATGCCAACTTTTTTTTTTTTGTCATCTCAGCTATTTTTATATATACATATTTAAATGGAAATTGCTTGCCATATATTTATGCTTGAAAATTCCACACTTCATTGTTTGGTTGTAACCGCCAAATGCATATATTAAGTTCTTTTGGTCCTTTAAGTGCAGTTACCAAATGCCAGCTGACGTTGACAGCCAAGTAATGAGCCTCGTTAGAACGGAGACGCCTCAACTTTTCATTTAAAGCACTTTTGAAATGGAAAAGAAAAAACATACAACAAAATATATCAAGTCAGACGGAAACATCAATTGCTTGGAATTTCTTTTTTCACACAATTTTGCTAAATAAAGTTGCTTTGTATTCAGGCGAACGAGCGAATATTTGTATTTAGTTGGTAAATCTCTGCAGATTTGGCCAACAAACATTTTCACCATATTCTGCTTGTCATTGGGACATCCTTTCAATGCGATGTATTATTATTTATTTTTTTTTGTTTCCTTTCAATAGCTACAAAATATGCTTGAATGGTTTGCAACACTGGCTAGCCAGCTACAGTGTCCCTTGACCTCTCTACATGAGGCTAAAGTTGTCAGCAAGTCATGGCAGCCCTTGGCTTTAACCACAATTTGCATCATTTATTATTTATAGTAAGCCGTCTAATTTAAAAGCTGCCAACTTGTAAATGACATGTGGGCTACAGAAGTAGCAAGAATCCTAGTCTAAAAATAATCTCGAACTTGGCAGTGCAATTGGAATTGATGCATAACTTTGGACACACTTGTCAACAGATTGGTTTTTAATTTGAAGTGGTAATAGTTTGGGGTGTCTTAGTCGTTTGTCTTTTAAAATAATATGAAAATCTTATAGCGTAAAGATTTACTTAAAATTTATTTATAAGCCATAGATCTATTTTTTCCAATTTTTCGTCCATCCGTCTGTTCGTATTAACACCACTTAGGACTCAGAGATCATAAATCCTGAAAACACCAAAATAGTTGTCAAATTACTTCGATATCCTGAGCCATTCTCTCGTAGGATACTTCCTTACTTATAAACTGCAACAATGTTTCACTTTATTTTGTTAATAGATTTACAGTGAAACTTCATTATAGCTGACTCCCTCAAGAGCATACATATAAATTCATTATAAGATTACACAGCCACAAAAAAATTTTTTCATGATTTGCTGCTGTGACCAACGGATCTTGATTTTATCCTAACCTCAAAAAACTCAACAAAACGAGGTATTTTGGATGTCATCTCAGAAATCGACGTGCCAGGATCTTTTGTGAGGGATTCGGACTCAGCGATCCAAAAATCATATGAAAATTTTTGTAGAACTTTAGGACTCAAAAATGTTTCTCCCTGGGGTGTTTAGGTTTTCACAGCTATACAAAAAAAAAATTAATTTTTACTTTCAGCAGCCAGACCATGTTGAAAAACACTCGGATTCAGGTTTAGTATCATAACCGCACAACCTATGTTAAAAAAAAATTGTTGCTTGCTTTTGAGTTTAGAGAAGAACCTACAGTAAACCTTTGGTTCAATTCTGTTAGTAGATTAGGACTCAGTGCTCCGAAACCAAGAAGAAAGAAAACATTTCCTGAACCCTAGATTACGTTTTTTTGTTTAGCTGTATTATCAAAGCAGTGTACTTTGAAAAATTCGTTGTAGAGGAGTTCGTTGTGCAGAAGTTTTACTGTATAAGTTATAGCCACCTTTGGTATATAGCATCATGTGAGCTTAATAATCATGAAATCGTTGACTATTTCTTAACCAAAATTACAAAAAAAAATTTTTCAGATCCAGATCATGCCAAAACCCCTTACAATCAGATTCAGAAACACAATAGAAAAAAAAAATTTGTGCTGTTTTTCGTGGCTGATGTAGGACCTAGACGCTTAGGGCATACATAAGAAAACAGACAACCCTTTTTTTTTGTGTGGCTTTGTTAGATCAGACTACCTAGTGAAGTTGCTTTTACTTTACCAGCTCAAGCCAACAACTTTGGTATATAGCTTCATGTGAGCCTAATAAATAATAAGAGGTCGACTTTTTCTCAAACTACAACTCAAGTCTCCTGTACCATTTTGCTTGAGCAAATCTTTAGCCTCTTTAGTAGAATTAATCACTTTTCTTGGAAAGAGTGCCTGCAGTGCATCTCACTGTCTGGTACCATCTGGCTGTAAGAAAACCAACGATTTGATCACCCCCCAATGGATATAAACCAAGTTTTTGAATATGCTGTTAATTCTTTTTCTTTAATCCAAAAATTTTAAAATGTACATATATGTACATTCAAAAAAAAACCCAAGGCATTCCAAAAAAGTTCTTATTTCTTAGTTTGAAGCGATGGTGATAAGTTTCTCTCCAGAACAGGATTATTGTACTCTAGTTTCTCCAAATCAGTGGCATTTGCGGTAGTAACGCCATCACTTAGCCGTTTTGCGCGAATCTCCTGAATTGATGGACTGTAGGGTGTATATTTATCCGAAAGCAAATCTTCCAGATTGTAGCCAATAAATCCGACCAAGCCGGCAACCGGTAATGTGATAAAAATTGCATTGCGTCTTAAGAGTGCTAATAAAATTGGCCACATTTTGATAGTAAATTTCAGTTTTTGTAAAATAGCAATATAAATTTGTCGATTTGCAGGTACTACGAAAAGAATTAAGAATTTCTTAGAAATTTTTCAGTTTTAAAATTTCAATAGTTTTACCCAATAGAATTAAATGAAATCAATTGCTTTATAAAGTACTTGTCAAAGTGACTACTTTTAAATGGCTACTTGATAGATGATATTTTTATCGAGACGAAATTTGATAGGCCATAAGTTTCTATTGAAAAAAATTATTAACGCCCCAACTAAATCTAATTTTCGATGGTATGGTCGTTCCCAGTGGCGGATGACGGACGTGGGTGGTTTTCGGGTCCGGACCCTCCCCCCCCCAAAAAAAAAAAAAAAAAAAATTTGAAAAATGGGTTGAAAGTCTTTTGCGAGCTCTGATATATAAAGGGTGTTTTTTTAAGCAAGTCCGGACTTAAAACTTAAATAAAACATAGAAAAAGTAATGTATTGACCCGAAATATGGTTTTATTAGAAAGATAATTTTGTATCATTAATTATTTGAAAATGATCTCTGGCATGTGACCGCAACGACTACGAGTTACGAAGCGAATCCTGTCAGTCTAATTTTTGACCACACTTTCGAGCATTTGGGGCCGTATTTTAGTAATCACATGTTCAATGTTGGTTTCCAAGTTGCCAATTGTTGATGGCTCGTCTACATAAACCAACTACTTGACGTGTCTCCAAAGTAAAATCTAATGGGGTCAAATCACACGACCGCGGCGGCCAGTTGGTGGGCCCATTTCTTGAAATAACCTTCTCACCGAATTGAGTTTTCAGTGAATCAATGGTTGCGGTCGCCGTATGGCACGTAGTGTCATCCTATTGAAACCAATACTCTTCGACATCGACTTCACGTAAATTTGGAAACAAATATTCGTTGATCATCGCTTTGTATCGATTACCATTGACGTTGCGAATCGATAAACTTAGATTTTTCTCTACACTGGCCTCTACAACAGCGAATTTTCTTCGGACCGTGCTGTTCTCATTCTAGTTGGTGGTCAGACATAGTGGAATGTCAAATGAGTTCGAACATGATCAATAACACGACGAATTGCACGTTCTGTTGGACGATTATTCGGTCCATAAATTGTAAGAAGAGCTCTTTAAGTTTTTAAAATGGAACTCTGATTTTGAATATAAATCTCAAAGATTTGAAGACGTGGTTGTGGTATTATTCTTACCCGTACTGAATAAAATCAAATTTAAATTAAAGTGACAACTGGTTTCAGAGATATCCCTTTCGGAAATCGGGACGCTGTTAAAAAAACACCCTTTACATACTTCCAAGTAAATCCCCGATGCATTTTACTTCGGAAAGTGATTTCGGAAGAGTGCGGATTTAATTCAATAGTTTCAGGAAATTGTCGAAACACACGAAAGAAAACTTAGCTGTCATACAAACATCTTCAATTTTTTTCCATTTTCCCAGGAATCTAGCTATTGATTTAAGTTCTTCTGTCATATGATTCTTAAAAGGAAGTTTCACAACAGAAAACGACTTCCGAATAGTTGGGTTATATGCATTTTAAGAAAAGTCTCGTGATTGCTTGGTAAGTTTAGTATCTTAAGTAGTACTTTGTTTTACTGCAGCCTTCCAACGTAATCGCTAACTTTTCTTTTCACACTTTTCAAACTTTCTTAACTCATTATACCCTGTACCGTATGGTACAAAGGTTTAAGGTTAAGTTTGTGCAAGCCGAAAATGTATGTAACATATAGAAGGAGACGTCGGAGACCCCCCAAAGTTACCTTAAGTATGATCAGGGTGACTAGAGAAGTCGATATAGCCTTCTGTATGAACGCCTAGATCTCAGAGATGGTAAGAGCTAGAGCAACCAAACTTTCAGATTAGATCTATTACAATTATACGGGAGACAAGTTTATTTTATTTTATTTTCCATAGGGCAGATCGTTGTTTGTTTATGAAGTTATCGTTACCAAATTTGGCAATCGGAAGTTTTTTATAGTTCCCAAACTCTGTACCAAATTTGATCAAAATCGGATGACTATATCACATAGCTCCCATAGGACCAATCAGTCAAAAAAACGTTTTTTGCTCAAAATTCGCTGTATTACGTTTGTTTATGAAGATATCGTACCCAAATTTGGCAATCAATTGTCTTTTAGAGTGCTTAAGCAATATTTCGGACTTAATTGCAATTAGTGGTACAGGGTATCCCAAAGTCGTCCACGCCCGACTTTAACGTACACCATCTTCTTTTGTTATTTCTGTGGATCCAGCCAGTCTGTGCCCTACCCGAACGTCTGTTCCAAGTGGCGTCAAAATGTAAAAGTTTTAACTGCTTTAAGCCAAAATTGTTGTTTGCCTAAATAGTTAGCAGTTGGCATTTGAAGTGGGCCAAAAAACATGATGCACTGTCATACTGTCAGACAAGCAGAACTCACACACACAATGAATGGCTCAGATAGACATCCTGAATAATGTGCAAACCGGGAAACTGAAAGCTGTATGCAACTCGGAAGAAAGCAAACTATTAAAACAATGGGAAACATGCTAAAAGTAAACAAAATTAAAAATACAAATTCTGTAACAAATTTTGCAAATTAAAGTTACAGTACTTGGCAGTCTGGGAATTTCCACGAGCTGGGTAAGCGGGTGAACTGCATCTGTAACGCTCTGTTTTAAGCGTCACTGAATCCTAGGCAACAATTTGTACTTGACTGAATATTGATTGCATTTCGTTGGGTATTTATGCGATAATCATAATTAATTTTTAATGCATTGATATGCACCAGGCAAAACTAATTTAAAATGAATTTAGCAAAAATTAATTAACTTTATGTATTATGCAGGCACATTATATGCTAATTTTTAATATAAACATTTTGGCTTATAAATATTTAATATTTAATTTTTTTAAATATTTAAAGCAGGCTTCACTTGTTGCTGTGTTGCGATATGCAAAATCCAAACTAATTATGATGTAAAAATGTAGCACCCAAATGGCAACAGATAAGATATGAAGCCCAGAGAGAAACTGCTTCAAAAGCAGTGCCAAGTGCCCCAAGGCAACAACAATGCGGAAGAAAAGGCAGAGAGAGAGAAAAAGGGAAAACAACTTGCTCTATTATGCCACAACTTCTGTGCACTTGAGGCACGCACAAACACACGCACATAAAAAAGGTAGCAACTTGGTAGTTTCACAATATGTATACGTATTTACTTATATAAAAAAAAATTGGAAACAGTGCGAAAGCTGCACGACATGGTGATACTCTACACTAGAGATATGAACGGAACGTAAAAATATGCAGAATAGACAGAACAGTAGCGCATTGTAAAGCATAATGCAATGAATTTTATAAGGTGACGCTAAGAACTGAGCTAGTTTGGCTGCGCAGAAAACTGGTTCACTTTTGTATGACAGCTATATGAAATAGTGCAGTAATTTTGACGACGCTTCACTAAATTGTTAAGACTAAAGCAAAATACAACTGATATAAATTTGGTCGCGATGTTTTAAAAGTGAGCTAGTTTGGCTGCGCAGAGCACTGGTTCAATTTTGTATGGCAGCTATACGAAATAATGGAGCAATTCTGATAAAACTTCACTAAATTGTTAAGACTAAAGGAAAATACAACTGACATAAATTTGTTCGCGATATTTTAAAAAAATAAAAAAGTTTTTGTAGCAAAAATTGATGTGTTTCTTCTTAGTCCAATGGTGGGCAGTCTCTCAATTTACTTAACACGCGTGGCTAGGGCATAAAAAACTGCCGCAGCGCTGTCGGCACACGCACAGGTGTAAGTGTGACAATTTTCTCTCTCGTTTGAGCATGAACTTCGATCTTGCGCTCTAGTATGCTCTTGCTTACTGCGCTGCTTACTCATACAATGAAATGTTTGTTTGTATGAGTTTTGTCCACCACTGCCTTAGTCTATTCCCCTAGTTATTATAATACTTTTTTATTATCCAAAAATTCACAATTCTTTTCAGCGAAAGCGTATAATATGTCGACTTAGTTAAAACAGCGTTTTTCTCTATGCGAGATATTCGACGTCTCAACGTTTCCGCCAGATGTTTCTCTCTATATCAACTTGATTAATCAGGCTGCTCCATTTAGGTACTACTTCACTGCTTTCTTATATACTGCACTTGCATGAACTTAATGTACACTCTTACTCAATAATTGCAGTGTATAAAAAGGAAAAATATGAAAAAGGCAAACATCAAGTGTACACAACATAATTCTATGTAAGCAGGCAAGCGAAAAATTTCAGCTCGAAAGTAAGTCAGACATAAAGGCCGCAGGGACAGGCACAAATACACACACAGATACTACTCACACATACAGCACTAACACACCCACACTTACGCACATATGCAAACAAACACATACGCAAACTCACTCACACGTAAACACTGAAATGGCAAGTTGGCAACTTTTATGAACTATGGCCAGCATTGAAATTGAAAGCCAAACAATAAGAACATCGAATCTCATAAAAAATACAACAATAAGGAGCTGCAAGCAGTTCTCTTGAGTACATGACTAGGCTACGAGCCCTCAATGCAACCAATTCCCAATAACTGAGTGCAAGGCGCATAAATCAAGCTGAAGTTGAAATGACTTGGCACTTGATTTGATGGTGCTTCATGGCCATCAATGGAATGTGCGCACCTTGCAATTTGTTCAGAGTTCGACCTTCGTATACGCGATTTATGATACGTTCAATCGAAGTCAGAAACTTTAACTGCAGTTTGGAAAAGCGCTTTATGATACGTTTTGGGAATGTTTGCAGCACTAAAAAAAAAAAAAACTGTTGTTGTGATAGTGTTGCAATTTTAGTTGCGGAACTTAAGTGTCTGTTCTGAGCTAAACACGAAGAGTTGAAAACAACTCCAAAAATCGCCAGTGCCGCCGAGACATCAGTACGGGCTCGGTGGTGAGTACCGTCGTGACGTAAACGCCTCTACTTTTTTCCGAAGTATTTAAATGTTTAATGTTTGAAAATCTTAATTAACAATAATAATCGGCCATGCTCCGGAAAATGAATCCAAACATTTTATTCGGATTCGTTTTGACACCGAATGTTTGGTGCTCCCAGTTTCACCGAATCGAATTTTTGATGTGCAGTGAAATCTAATGTTTTATTGCAAGAGAAATTAAAACGAATCGCCAAAATAGGTTTTTTTATACTCATTTTATACTGGAATAATTTTTTAAATATTCTTTGATATTTTTAGATTATATTTATGCCAGCTTAAAGGTATAGCATATACCTCTTTATTGACAATTATTTTAAATTATTTTTTTTCTGACTCAACACAAAAAATAGTAAGCACCCAAAATTCGTTGCACAAAGAAAATTTCCCTTGTAACAAAAATAGCTAAGTCGTGTTTAATTTAAATAAATATTGTTGCTAAAGTAATATTTTTGTGTAATTTTATTTAAAGATATAATAATAAAGAACTAGCAATATTTTAATAAAAATTAAATGTAAACAATATATAGTAATAAAAAGGTGCAGAGCTGCGGCAACCCTGTCAGCTGTTTTGTATCAAACAAAAATAATTTTGCGCCAACACAACAGAAGAATTAATTGGAAAAATAAGGGAAATTTTTCGAAAAATATCGACAGAAAAATTAGTTTTGCGTAGCACGCAAAAACGAATCCGAATAAAATGGTTCGATTTGGTTTTTTCGTTTTCGGAAGCACGGCTGAATGTTTCGTTTAGAAGAAGAAGAAACTCATAATGAGCCTGTGCTCTTTATAGAACTGATAATGCGCCTCTAAATAAAGAATGAATTGTAGAGGATTTTATTTTGGCTATGCCATATAGCCTAGATGGAGAAGAAACTCTCTCTGACCGTTTGCTCTCGATTATGCGTATATAAGCTAACTTATTTTGGAGCTTAGATGGGTCTAATGTTGAATCATGAGATTTGGTAAGGAAAAAAATTACACTGAAATAGTCAGTCTACATATTTTTTAATCACTTATACACGGGGGTGCCACAGAAATCTTAAAAGATTTTGCCAAAGGTTTGAAACCAAATCTTTAGAAAAAACCGTAGGTGCCACTTTCCAAACATTATTTTAGAACATTTAGACACTTATTTATATAAATGTTTTTTAACAGTGAACCAAAAAAGTTAATTCTTTATTACATTAAGCGATAATTTTCAGCATATTTTGCAACATTTTACTTTCTGTTTGTACAAAATAAATATGAATAAAATTTGAATAAAACTCCTGCCCAATAAATGACAGCCCTACGGGCTTAAAGCTGTCATCAGCGTTGTGAATGGCAAAATTCGTTTGATTACATTTCAAGATTTGCACGCATTGGGAAAATTATTTTAAAAATGCCTATTGCGGGATTAGTAGCCATTGATTCCTTAAAATAAATTTTTACTTAAATTATTCATTTTAATATTCGTTTGTTTTTATTTTTGTTTATGAACTAACTGTAAATTAATTATTGACATTCACATTTATCACAAACACACCTTACGTATTTACCTATTCTGCCAATCCTAATAGCATTGACCTTAAATATCCCTATAACCTACCACATCCAAATCTTATTGCTTATCCAGAAATCTTTGAAACTGACGTTTTGCAATCCCTTCTGTCTATTAAATCATCCTGCTCCTCTGGCCCCGATGTCATTCCTAGTTGCGTCTTAAAGCATTGTGCTCACTCTCTTTCTACGCCATTATCTGTTCTTTTCCGCACTTCATTAAAATATTCTTATCCTCCGGCCATCTGGAATGAATCCTTCATTATCCCTATTCATAAAAAAGGTTCCAAGTCCAACATTGCGAACTACCGCGGTATTGCCAAGCTTTCATCAATTCCAAAAGTTTTTGAAAGGTTTGTAACTTCACAATTGCAACACTACTGTCGTTCTTTAATGTCGGATTCCCAACATGGGTTTGTAAAACGTCGGTCCACTTCTACTAACCTTTTAGAACTTTCATCTCTTATTAATCATGGTTTTACAGAAAAAAAGCAAACTGATGTGATTTATACTGACTTTGGCAAAGCATTTGACACAGTAAACCATAGTCTTCTCCTTGTTAAACTGTCTCGTCTGGGGTTTCCTTCTTGTCTTTTAAATTGGATATTGTCCTATTTATCCAACCGAGTCCAGAAGGTAGTTTTAAAAGGTTGCGAATCTACAGAAATTAATGTCACGTCAGGGGTACCTCAAGGTAGCCATCTAGGCCCTCTTTTTTTTAACTTATTTTTAAATGATCTCCCTCAAGTAATCTCATCTTCTCACATTCTTATGTATGCGGATGATGTTAAACTCTGTATATCCTACTCCGATAATAATAAATACTTACTTCTTCAGCATGATTTTGATAATATGCAATCTTGGTGCAATATCAACCAACTCTTTCTCAACAAGACAAAATGTAACGTTATGACATTTTATCGTTCTGCTCCTTATTTGGCTACTTACTCTTTAGAATCGTTTACCTTAGAACGCATCGAGAGTGTGTCTGACCTTAAATTTAATAATCATATTTGCAACATCGTGAATAAAGCTAGAGGTGTTCTTGCTTTTATTAAGCGTTGGTCTAAAGTGTTTAACGACCCTTACACAACCAAACTTCTTTATATTTCTCTTGTCCGTCCAATTTTGGAATATTGTTCCTGCGTTTGGAGCCCTCAATACCACCTTTATCAGGACATGATTGAGTCCGTACAAAAGCAATTTCTCCTTTTTGCACTTCGTGGCTTAAACTGGGACCCAAATATCCGACTGCCGCCATATTCTGATAGACTTCGCCTTATAAACTTGCCTTCCTTAAATCATCGCAGAACATGCCACGGCGTGTTATTCTTGCATAAACTGTTACTCGGTCTTATCGATTCCAATGTACTTCTTAGCAAAGTTACTTTTGTCATACCATCCAGAGTATTTCGTAATTTTCGACCCTTAGCCTTACAATTTTGTAGATCTAATTATGCTTTGCACGATCCTTTCCGTGTCTTATGCGCTAATTAATAATAACTTTTACAATTTCCTCTATTTCGATCGGTCTATTCAATCTATCACTTTTTCTATCTTAAGTCACCTTCTCTTTTTGTGATATAATGTTTAATTTTAATCTTGCTTCCTTGTTTCAACTTTTATATTGTAAATCCAAGTGTCTGGCCAGTTCTTGATGTCAGTTGGTGCATATCATTAAAAAGTTCACCCATCGGGCTAGAGACGCGAATTAGTTCATATCAATTTCCTTGCTCTATTTTCTTTTCTAAATAAATTATTCTTTTTTTATAATATAAGGTCAACTGAACTTAGTTGTACCCCTCAAATAAAATAAATAAATAAACTGTGCATTAAATTCGTCGCATGTCATAATGACAACTTTAACATCAAAAACATCTATTAATATGGTTAAAATAAGTACTCCGAATTATTATTATTTAGTACCACAACTAGGTGGCAACGCCTTAGCTTGAAAAGATTTTGCACGTTGACACAAAATGACATATTTACAAAAGATTTAATAAAGACTTTGTAAAAATAAAAACCATGAATTAAAAAATTTCATTTATCAAAACATAAAGATACAAATAAATCAGAAATGGAATAACCTTTCCAAATAAGTAACAGTTTCTTTGAATGAAATAGGTTTTATTAGTGAAATTAGGGAGAGATTTCCGCAAGACTTGTAAACTAAAGAAAGACGATGCATTTATTCATTCAATCATTCTTCGCTTTTTTTTGTTTGTTTATGTGCTCAAAAGCGTTCTCTAAACTAAAGATTCTGCTGTACATTTCAAATGACAAAAACACACAAATGAATGTCATTGTCACTCATTCGCACTGAGCACTCAATATGGATATTGCTGCTGTGCACACTGAATGCTGTCTCATTTTTTCTATTAGCAATTCTAAGAAGACTGGGAAGCTTTAAATTTATCCATGTACAATTGAGTGCCATTGAATATAGTTGTTTGATACATAAGTAGCAAACCAAGAGCTTCAGTTTCTATTCAAAGCGCGATGTTTGTTCCACAAGATGAAACTTTACCGCATGCCTTTTCCAAGGTGGCAACAAAGTTCATGACTTTCAAGCGCACAGCCAGTCTTTAAATTTTCATACTCCTTGTTACGTAAGCCTTTGGTTTACCATATCCTTTAGCTGAGATTAGGACCAAAGTAGTTCTAGCAATTTATTCGCAGTTGTTGCTAAGGGTTTTGGATGCTTCACTGTCGTGTGGTTTTTACAAAAAGAACTAAGTAAGTTTCCTGGTAACCTTATACTGCGTGAAATGTCAATTTAAGATGTTACGGGGTTAATTTTAGATAATTTCCTTTTAATAGCGCCTTAATGAATGTATGCATAATTAAATATTCTTTAAAATTCCCACGAAATTAAATTTAAATGCACTATACTAAATTCCTGAAATATTGCATAACTCCATTATTTAGAAACACTTCAAACGAATAGAATTTATGACGTTTTGACTATGCTCTGGGCGTTCTCCAAAACAAACAAAGCCTCACATGACATTATTCTCACAGAGCTGTGCAATAGTTAAGTAACAAGATTTGTTTATGACAGGAGCGGATCAACGAGGAGCGTACTGCGGATCCAAAATATTTGGGCAATTGCAAATTTATGAACGTGTTGAAAAGGTTCTCTTAAGTAACAAGAGGTGTTTATACAGGAGCGGATCAATGTAAAGGGTACCGTGGGCTCGATATATCTGGGCAACTTAAAATTTGTGGACACATTGAAAATTTTTAATTAGAAGTTAAACCCAAAATATGATTTTTTCCGGATCAACCATTTGTATATGCGCCACAACTTTAACTAACCTAGAGAAATAATTTTAAGAATGAAATTTGGACCCTTCCTACAATTATTTTTTTATACCCTGTACCGTATGGTACAAAGGGTTTATTGTGTTTGTGCAAGCCGAAAATGTATGTAACGTACAGAAGGAGAAGTCGGAGACCCCCTAAAGTTACCTAAGGTATGATCAGAGTGACTAGAGAAGTCGATATACCCATGTCCGTCTGTCCGTCTGTCCGTATGAACGCCTAGATCTCAGAGATGGTAAGAGCTAGAGCAACCAAACTTTCAGATAAGATCCCTTATTAATCCATAGGAGACAAGTTTATTTTATTTTTTTGATATCGGGACTACTTTAAATAGCTCCCATAGGAGTGTTTCAGAGGACCTCGAAAAAAAGCAAAAGTTTTCGATGGATAATTCGTTTGCTTATGAAGATATCATAACCAAATTTGCCGATCGGAAGTTTTGTAGAAACCCCCAGCACTGTACCAAATTTTATCAAAATCGGTTGACTATATCATATAGGTCCCATAGGATCGATCGGTCGAAAATTTGTTTTTTGCACAAAATTCGTTGTGTTTCGTTTGTTTGTGAAGATATTGTAACCAAATTTGGCATTAAGAAGTTTTTTAGAGGTCCCAAGCACTATACCAAATATGATCAAAATCGGTTGACTATATCATATAGCTCCCATAGGACCAATCGGTCAAAAAATCGTGTTTTGTACAAAAATTCGTCTGTTTTTGGTTGTTTATGAAGGTATCATAATCTAATTTGGCAATCAAATGTCTTTTGGTGTTCTTAAGCAATTTACCGGATTTGATTGCAAGCAGTGGTACAGGGTATCCCAAAGTCGTCCGCGCCCGACTTTAACGTACGAAATCTTTTATACCTGTTTTTTTTTTTTTACAAATTATGAATCCAAACAAATTTCTTTTACGTATTCGCCCCTGCATTGTTGTATTAGCTTTCATACAGTGCACTATGGGCCCAGATGCTCATATTTGGCCAAAACATAATAATTTTTTTAGAGTGATGAAATTTTACACACGTGTTCCTAAAGGATTGAGCTATTTTTATTATTTGAGTTTTAGCCTCCTCAGATTTTTTTAAGATATAGATAATCTAAACCAAAATTGGAAAAAATTAAAAAAAAAAGGTTTAACTTAATTAAAAAAAAACGGTTTATTGGAATTGGACCATATTTCACACAGAGGTAAATATGAGCACCTCTGACATTGAAAAAATAGCCGATACCCAAAATATTGAATGGTTTTGTAGTTATAGTCCCAAATAGTTTTAGCTTTCCAAGCAAATTACTAAAAGACGACATCACTAATCCATATGTTTTTTAATTGTTTTAATTTTTTTTTGCATGCTGTTTTAATTTCCGAAAAAAAATTTCAAAAATATATATTTACATTTTTTCTGCAAAATTGATCAATTTTACAATTTTTAAATTGTACATTTTTCTTACATTTAAGTACAACTTTTGAAACGAAAAAAATTAAAGCATACTCTTAGGCAGCTAAGAAATTCAAAAAATAGTACAATTTCCTGGAGGTCAATTTTTAATATTCAACTTTTAGATACAAAATTCAATTTCCGAAAATCGGTAGGAATTACATTTTGTTGTAAAACATGTGAAGAAATTTATAAAAATTTTGTTGATCAAATATAGAGTGGTAGTCGGAGGTAACCTTAAAAAAAGTAAGCCAAATGATGAAAAACCTACAAAATCTTTATAACTACTCGAATATATTTAAAACCAAAAAGTTTTTAAACTCAATTTTATTTTTTCTCTGAAGTCACATTTATGAATAACAAAATGAATGAAGATTTCGTAGCTGCATGTATCATGGTAAATGCAAGTTTTTTTTTCTGTAAATTATCGCGAAAGTTAAAAAAATACAAAATGCCAACTTTGATGGCTAATTATTTAAGAACCAGTAATTAAAATTTAATATTTCTTTTTTGCACAGGATACATTAATATGTGTAAAATCATATTAAATTGTGATTGTGTCCAAATTTTGAATTTCGTCTGAAGGGCTTTTGGCCAAAATCTGGCCACGCGGGCCCATTGTGCAGTGTTGCAACTCAAAATCAGAATAAAGTTTGTACCCTTCACAAGAAATTTTAGAAACTATATAATAATAGAAACTAGTTAGTAGCAGAAGCACATGCACATAGGATCAACTGCAGGAATAATATCCATACATACATCACAAAATGTTGTTTGCTGAATCCGCCCCTGGTTTGTGCAGTTAACTATCTGACAACACAACAACCATAGCCAAGTGGTGTCAAAGGCATGAACGAAATTCGGACGCTTTGCACTAAAATTTTTCTGTAGCCGCTCCTGGATTGTATAGTTGGATAACTAGTTGGCGCCAGAGACACACACACACAGATGCACAAAGATGCTCACAGAGAATCCAACTGTTGTGACACATAATTGGCTTTTGGGCTTTTTGGCCAGCAAAGAGAGCAAGACCAAGAGGCAGAGCGGACGTGATGTGTGTAGCATTTACCTCTATGTGGTCAGCCCTTGATATGCTGGTTCTGGTCAGTTTTCAGTTGTTGCATGCAGCATGTTGCATTTGGTGTCTGTGTGTGTGTGTGTGTGTGGGCGCTTGGGGCCCAAAAAGACAATTAGCTTTTGTTTAGCCAACAAGGCGTCTAATTGGGGGCTGTTTTGGGTGGTTCCTGGCGTTTGTCTTTGTCCGGCCACAGCTTCTGACATTTGCACAACCAGAAGCTGCGGCACGATGTGGTACATGGTGGCACACTCTGAACCCACCGCACTGTCACGCACACATAAGTTTTCCAGTTTAGCATTGAAGCTGTTAAATTTGCAAAGCGAACCAAATCTGGAAACGCTGAAAACTGTCAATTTCATGTGACACAGTTTTCAGTTCATGAAAAGTTGCATATAATTGCTTTGAAGCGCTTTCTGATTATGTGCCTCCCAGCGCAAGCATGCAAATGTATTTGATGCCGATCCCCGCTCGGGATGGCTAACTGCTGGACAAATGCAGCGGCATTCATTACAGAAATTTTTGTGCCAGCTTCTGGCCTTTGCGGGGCGCTACATTCGCATAATGAATATGCAAATAAGTAAGCGGCTTAATTCTGAAATTGAAATTGCGTCATGACAGAAAGTCAAATTCGGATTTAAATTTTGATTTAAAGCAGCAGCATGCCAAAGCATTTCTAAATGCCATTTAAGCTACGTTTCGCTTTCTGAAGATTTTTACAAAAATTTGGAAAATCAACTCGCGTTGGCCAATTAGTATTCATGTCACATCCAAAAGGAATTTACTGGCGCTTAATAGCACACGGCGACACAAACATACTTCATTCATATTTTTTAGAGTTAAGAGCATCTAGGACAGGTATCGAGACTTTTAAATACTCTGCAGCATTTTGTAACGATGAGTTATGTAGAGGTCATCATTAATAATATGGCATTTCTATAGATAGATCCACCCTGAACGAAAAATTAAAAGTTTAAGGGGTCTACGCCGCACGAAATATTTCGCGCGGAATCGCAAAACTTCATATAAAAAAAAAATTACCATTTGGGATATCCCAAGGCCTTAACCAAAAACATGTTCTTTGTTGTATTATTATCAAATTAAAGGATGCAAAGCTTTCCTCGGAATGAAGGTTGTAAAATGGTCTGAAATCTGGCTGCAAAGCTTTAAGTTCATATTTTGGTCAGTTTTGACTTTTTGTAGATCATCTTCTGTTTATCAGAAGATTTATTTGAGTTTAATAATTTAAGCAAAAAGTTACTATTAAAATATTTTAATGTAAACTTAAGTAATGTCACGCCAAATACTAAGAACAATAAAAAAAAAATACGAAAAACGTTTTTTAATTTATTGAGTTGCAATATTATTTAAGATAATTTTTAAGAACAATAAAAAAAACGTATTAAGTTGCAAAATTAATTTACATTGTTTTTAAATCATTCTTAAAAAATTCGTCGAAATCTGAGATTTTTTAATTCTATTGAAAATTTATATGAACTTTTTATAACGTCACGCCAAACTTATTTTTGCCATCTTTTTAAATAAACAGTGATACCTAAAAACTATAATATATAAAGAAATTTTTTTTTTTTTTGTTAATTCAGTTTTTTCCCTTTTTGGGCAAGTCTTTAAAACTTAAAAAAAAACACAAATTATTTAATTAAATCAAATATTAATTAAAAAATCCAGTTAAAAATCCATTTTAACTTTTTGTAGCATCGCACCGGTTACTAGACCAAATGAACCAAACAAATTTTTTAATTTAATAAGTTTCAAAATTAATTTATATAATTTTTAAATCATACTTAAAAAATTCGACGTTTGTGATTTTTTAATTCTATTGAAAACTTATATGAACTTTTTATAACGTCACGCCAAACTTATTTTTGCCATCTTTTTAAATAAACAGTGATACAGTGATACTTAGTAACTATATATAAAAAATGTATTTATTTTTTTTTAATTCAGCTTTTTACTTTTATGGCAAATGTCTTTAAAACTTTTAAAAAACACAAATTTTTTTTTTTTAATTTTTACAGGCTCATGTGAGTTTTTTTTGTTATAAATTATAATTAATTTACATAATTTTTAAATCATACTGAAAAAATACGCCGAGATTTGTTATTTTGTAATTCTATTGAAAACTTATATGAACTTTTTATAACTTTACGCCAAACTTATTTTTGCCATCTTTTTAAATAAACAGTGATACTTTATAGCTTTAATATATATTTAAAAATTTATTTATTTTTTGTTAATTCAGCTTTTTCCCTTGTTTGGCAAATGTCTTGAAAACTTTTAAAAAACACAAATTTTTTTTTTCTAAACTTTTAGAGGGTCTTGTAAATTTTTTATTTTTATGAGTTCCAATGGTTCTTGTTAATTTTTTTATTCCGTCCTTTTTAATTTCGGCTTACTAGCAGAACTAGGGGCGTCCACTGGCTTCCCCACACCCAGTACTTATATTCCCCTCCCCCGCCCATTCGTTTCTCTTTACTTTCCCCGTTAATCATTTTTGGCCAAAATTAGTTATCGCATTAAGATTGTATAGTGTAAATCGGTCTCCTAAATGCAAGAAGAAAAACTTCATAAAACTTTTTTTGGACAGAATTTTATTTGAATATCAAAAATTTTTTTGGCTGCCTGTCGAGTTTTCTGCTTAAATTTTAAAACGAGTTTGGCAAAATTTAAAAATATTTGCATGATAATGATCAATGTCTGCCATGACCTTTCGAAACTAAAAAAACTTTTAACGTGGAGTTTTATAAAAAAGTTTATTAAACTTTTTGCGAATTAAAAAAGCTCATCAGCATTCAAGCGGTTTTTCTAATGCTCCCAAAACATTAGTTTAAATTTGTATTTCGAAAAAGTTCGGAAAAGTTGCTAAAATGTTCATCAACATTTCAATGGGAATCCGTGTTTTACATTACATTACACAGCTTAACATAAAAAACACCTTTTTTTTGATGCACGATTGAGCTGGTTGTAGTGTGTTCTTTTTGAAACAGTCTTTATTAAAGTTAGTGCAGCTGATTCGATTTGTTGGAGCTGATGTTATTATGAGTTAAATAAATTATAATTAAAAATTTTGGAATGTTTTGAAACAAATTCCATGTTTTTGTATACGTATCTACTTTTCCTAAGGAATCAAAATGTCTTAATTTTTTGATAAACAACCAAATTGTACAACCAATCGCATGGCTCGGGTAGCACTTGTAACAACATTTTTTACAATTTGCTATCGATATCTAATCGATAAAAATAAAGGCTGTTGCCAAATTTCAGTCAGAAACCAAACACTTATGACCTCGAGGGGCTACAGAAAAGTTTTGATCAAAAGGGCTCCAAGATTTAGTCACAGTGTGATTTCTGTCTAAATTGAATCATATCCACAGTCCCTGGAATTTCCCCCAGTATCCGCCCTGCTTACAATGTAAATGCAAGTCTTAAACTTGCTTACGTCTATTAAAACAAAGAAAACGTGACCCTTAATAAAATAATAAAATATTTATTTACACAAAGTCTCAAAGTCTCCATGTACTAAATTTTTTTACAAATTTGTGCTACCTTTTTTTTCGTTGCAATAGCTACCGGTTAAAATAAATCGCTTACGGCCCTAAATTACCTTTTATAGTATTTGCCTGTTCGCAGCTTGGCTGGTTTCTAGTACTTAGAAAAAAAAAATTGAAACTATTGTTATAAGCGGCTTAAAGGCTTAGTGTACGTTATGCAATCTAGCTGAGAGCTGCTTTAAAAGTTTTTCTAAATGCTGTCAAGGGAGAGTTTTTTATACCCTTATTGTTTCTTTTCAAAACAGCTTTGTACATAAGCTACAAATATGCTCAATTTAACGTTTATATTGTCACGTTTTTACTTTAATATAAATCGAACGGCTTACAGGGCGTATGCGTAATATTTGTGGAATACATAAAAAATGATGCCGCTGACAGAGCTTAAGATGCTAAGGGTGCACCCAGATGACATTTGCTGTTGCTGTTAGATTATTACAAAATAACTAACAATAAGTGACATGGTACATATATACATCGTTTACTCATATGGGCAAAAATACGTGAAGCGGGCCATTTATTAGAAACCAAACGTTAATATAAAAATGGTTATAACTTCGTTAATTATGCGAGACAATCGGCCGTGCTCCGGAAAACGAAAAAACAAAACGAACAATTTTATTCGGATTCGTTTTTGCGTGCTCCCAAATCTGCTGTCGCAATTTACTCATATTTTCCTTGCTCATTGTGAGCACAGCTTTTCACCTTTCGAGGGAAATTATCCACGACCATGCTATGCCTATTGCAAGGGAAATTTTTGTTTGCAAGAACTATTTATGAACTATTTAAGCAAGACATGAAATTTTTTTTTGTGCAGGAGCATATAAAGATTCTTTTTGAGTTGTGCATGCTATTTTTTGGGTTGATTCAGAAAAAAATAAACATTTATCAATAACTATTTAACTTGAATTTGGCATAAGAATAGAAGAAAGAATAGAATTCTTTTAGGAACATTTCGAGTCTAAGATCTTCGAAATCGGATAGGAACTCTAGATGTTATGGAACCAGGAACGAAAAATCACGACAACAGCTGCATACAAATTCGTGAAGACGTAACTGAACGCAAAATGAAAAACTTTCGAGTGAAAAATTTTTTTTTCATACAAAAGTGTGATTGAGTGAATATTGGAACTTCCGTACATGGTTCCATAGTATCTACAATTCTTACCCCATTTTAAAGAGCTTAGACTCGAAATGTTCGTAAAAGAATTCTCTTTTGGCTTAAAGGGCCATACGCAGCACGCAAAAATTACGCACCAAACGTCAAAACTTCATATAAAAAAAAATATCCCAAAAAGGGAATTTTTTTTTTTTTATTGAAGTTTTGACGTTTGGTGCGGAATTTTTGCGTGCTGCGTATGGGCCTTAAAGCTTAACATAATTTAAAAAAAAATTTTCGTTAATAAAAAGCAAACCAAAAGTTTGTAATTTTGAAAAATGGTCAAAAATAACCCTTTTTTCGACATTGGTTGCTTGTAACTTCTATAAGTTTTACTTAATCTCTACATATCATATATCACTGCACATCAATACCTTCCGATCAAATCGTCTTTCATGTCGATATAAAATTTTGTTCACGAGATATTGACGAAGTGAAATAAGTGCCCAAAAACATGTTTTTCGAAAATAACTCGAAAACGGTGCTTAAGAAAAAAAAAAAGTTTCGTGTTTCTCGACCCAAAAGTACCCTAAAAAACACTTTTTTACGAAGATTAATTTTTCGTATAAACTAGTGTTATTAATTGATAACAAAAATTTCTTATTTGTTGACGAGTTCTGATTTAGGCTTGCATTACATGATGCATATATTTGCTCTCTGTGTTGATGAAATTATTTGGCCAAATATCAGTACCCAGCAAAGATTTTTGCGCACGTTATCATACTATAGCAAATATTTCCTTCAAATTCTATCTCACAAACACGAGGTCACATAAATTTTGGCATGATTTGGTGCAACTAGTTGAACACCACACTGACAATCAAATATTTCACCAAATATTTCAACATTTTGAGCAAATATTTGATCAAATATTTTAACATTTTTAGCAAATATTTGCATCTTGTAATACTAGCTTTATTAAAAAAAAACTTGTCTTCAGTTATCGATAGCTCAAAAATTAATTGGAGTATAAGAAATTCTCTATATCATATATATAATTATTTATCATTATCTTAAAAATCGAAGAGTTTGATTTAAATATTGTCCCGCTTTATGAATTTTTGCCCAAATATAAAGTTACATATTTATGTGCATACATCTATAGAGTGCTCCCTAACATGTCCTTGAAATCGAAACTTTTGCTGTTGCTCGGTTGGGCAAAGGGAGTTTAATCTATGTATGGCAAGGGGCAAGTACGTTACAAGTTGTATCTACTCGCTAGTTAGATTAATGTTAGCTGCTACTTAAACCAGACACATTGGATTTTTGATAAATGATGTAGCCCATTACATTGCTTTACTTCAGTCATATACAAACTGTCAGATAAATTGAACTGAAACTCTGAAGACAATGCTCTTAAGCTAATTGTATCTATGAAATGTTACACATTTTCAGGGTCAGCCTAGAACTATGCAGCATTTGATTGTTTTTGTTTTTGTGTGTGTGTGTGTGTGTGTGTGTGTGTGTGGGTGATATGTCCCCAAAGTGCTTGACACACACAAAAATTAATTTGCTTAGCAATACTAATTGACATTTGGTCCCGGAGACAGGTGTCCATGTCACAGGCTATGTGCATAGCATATACATATGTTTATATGTATTATATAGTATATACACATAGTGTGACACTCAAGGTCGTTCGAGATGGCTGTATGCATATGAAATTTGTGCCCGAAGAGGCTTGTTGCACAAACTGAACTTTGAAATCAAGTGGCATAGCTTAAATTCAGGTGCCTGTTTTTGATAGCATTAAAGACAACATGCCCTAAAAAGCTTATTAAAGTAATTAAGTGGCATAAATAACTTCGGGGCACATATCAAAAGCTGGACACTGAAGGACAGCTAAGGAACGCAAACGCCGAACCACTGTCAGATGTCCATCTTGACGTAGCAGTGGCGTAGCTAGGTAGGGGACTGCGACTAAGAATTTTTGGAAGTGCAATTTTTTCTTTGTCAAAATGACATTGTTTGTAAGTCGTACGAAAAAATAAAACTAGGACGCCTTTTGATAAATTCTTGCTAAAATAAGCGTAGCCTTTTTTTTTCCAAAAAATGTAAATTATTAAAGAACCCTCCAATTTCGAAGATGGAGAAAACTTTTGCATTGGTTCATAAAACCTGAGGCGAATCATAAGGTGAAACGAAAAAAAATCGAATCAACGATGCGAAAAGAACCGCCGGAAGGCCGACAAAATCTTAATTGCCTTACTAAAAAAAAAAGATGTAAGGCACGGAGGTTGGTAGACAGCCCGATGTTGTTAAGCAAATTATTTTTTTGTAGATGCTATTTTTACATACATAGAATAATATGCCGCTTTTGCGAACACTTAAGCAGTGCAATGATCCGAAGCATTCACTACGGTTGTTCAAAGCGTCTCTGAAGCACAATGAGGACGTTGTACTACTATATAGAACCCCACCCCTAAGTTAACTTTAAGAAAAGACTTCAAAGACGGTTTGATGAAACAAAACTTCTTTATTAGAAAATATACAAAATGTCAGATACAACATTTCTTTAGAAAGTTACTGGAAGACGATACCACCGTCTACGCCCAGAATAAATGAAAAAGTCATCATCAGCAGATTTTGAGTAAATTGAGTGCCTTTTACAAAATTGTATTTAAAAACGTAGCTAAATAGCAAATATTTTATATTAGTTTATAAGTTTTTTAAGTATACCTATCATTAGTGCCTCTCCAAAATTGGCGTATTAGGGAATCCCCCTTTAAGTATTTCTTTGAGAAATATAATCACACAAAAAGATTGTCACTTAAAGGGGTCTACGCAGCACGAAATATTTCGCACGGATGACAAAACTTCATAAAAAAAAATATCCCAAATGGGAATTTTTTTTATATGAAGTTTTGCAAATGCAAAAAAATTTCGGACGGAATGACAAAACCATATTAAAAAAAAAATCCCATTTGGGATATCCCATTAGACCCCTTAAGACGCCATAACTTTGCTTTTACTCAAATAAAGGGGTGTACGCAGTTCGAAATATTTCGCACGGAATCGCAAAATTATATTTTTTTGTATATGAAGTTTTGTCATTTCGTGCGAAATATTTTCAACTGCGTATATGCCTTAAATGTTAAACAATTTTTACTGAAAGTCGATAAAGAGGGTATTCTGTCACTGTATAGACACAAAATATCCCTATTGGAAAAATACTGTTTACTTTGGGATAGGCCTTGTATGTTATGTGGGAAAATAACTTATTCCTTATAGAATAGTAAAAAAATGTATAAAAACGAAGCTTAAGGCCTATACGCAGCACGAAATATTTCGCAAAACTTCATATAAAAAAAAGTGCCATTTGGAATATTTTTTTTTATATGAATAGTTTTGTCATCCGTGCGAAATATTTTGAACTGCGTATATGTCTTAAATGTTAAACAATTTTTACTGGAAGTACTTTGGGATAGGCATTGTATGTTATGTGGGAAAATAACTTATTCCTTGTAGAATAGTAAAAAAATGTATAAAAACGAAGCTTAAGAACTATACACAGCACGAAATATTTCGCAAAACTTCATATAAAAAAAGTCCCATTTGGGATATTTTTTTTTATATGTAGTTTTGCGATTCCGTGCGAAATATTTCGTGCTGCGTATAGGCCTTTAATTGTAAAAAAAATGTTCACACTTATTATTTTGGCCAGGAGTGTAGGTATGAATGTAAAAGCTTTACTTACCTGTATAACGTTCTCCTTTTTGATTAATACAAATTATTATTAATATTATATGACATTATTATTGAAGTACTACTTTTACGCACAAAACAGTATATTGAAAAACACACTACATACACTGACATAAACAAAAACACTAAGCCAAAACTGCTTTGTTTTTACTTTTATATATATTTGCATACGAGAAGAAAGCAGATTAGCAGCGCCGTTTACACTTATTGGTTTCAAAACAGAAGCAAAACCAACCTTTGATTCCTAAACACACACACGCTTACGCTTACGCTTACTTATTCCACTCACTGCACATTAAAAAAAAACAAAAACAAATTAACATTTGCCGCCAGGACATCGCCATCGACATTGCCTTTTGATGTGATAAAACCAAAAAAGAGAGGCATCTTTGCTCTCTTAAGCACACATATAGTATATGCTTGTATTTATTACACTCACTGCACATAAAAAAAAATCAAAACAAACAAAAACAAATTAAATAATTTGCGCTGCGTCGTTTACACTTATTGCCTTTCATGCACATTAGAAAAATAAGATCAAAAAGAAACCAAAGAGAGAGGCATTTTAACTCTCTTGCACGCACACACATAAAAAACAAAAAAAAATATGCACATATCTGCGCGCGCACCTTGTCACACCTTCACAACTTCGCTCTGCCTTCCTTGTTCCACTTTTCATAGCCAACTGCAATGCGCACTTTATTAATTTTCTTTAATTGGCTATTTAAACAAATGCGCGTGTTTGCTAACTATTGCAAATTGTTGTTAATTATTTCAGCAACTGGTTTCACACATTTTAACACTTTTTAGCAATGCGTAAATTTATTAATTATTAATAAAACTGCAGCGCATCAGCGGCCGCGCAACCGCGTGCTTTTTACTTTTTTTTTATGCTCTCGCTCTCTTTGTGACAACATTGCCAGCTGCGCAGCTTACAAGGAAAACAAAAATTTTGCTTTATGGCCTGAGATGCATTGCGACAGTCTGGCAACGCTTGAAAAGAAAGCATGCTAACTGAATGTAAACAATGTAAAACGTGGTTAATTAATTAATTTGCGCTTTGCAAAAAGTGTAAATTATAAAAATACTGTTCGATATATTTTATATATTATTGTTTATAGCTAAGTACCTGTTGAAAATACAAGTGCGGGCGTTAATAAGCTGGCTAAAAACATTTATTGCTGCACGGTCTGTTCAAGTTAAGTGCAACTGCAATAAATAGTAATTAAGTTTAAAACGATTTGCAACAAGTTTATATTTTTTTAAATGTACTTATTGTTTATGGTTATATGTACTTATATAAGTGCATACATTAGCAATATGTGCAAATTGTTAAAATGCTTTTCATATAAAATTAGGTGAATATCGACCACTGTGCAACGTAAAGGAAGGTAAGTTAGGAATACTTTTTATTTTTTTGCACTTTTAACTTCTATTGGTGGTTTGGGAAAGGAACAAATACTTAATAAAAATTGAACTTGTCTAAAAATATACATTTTTTTGATTTCCGAAGAATATTTTTTCTATGAAATGATATTTTGATTTATATTAAGAAAACAAACAATTATTTAACCAATTTTCAAGTTGTCGATAAATTCACAACCTAAGAGTTCCGGAAGTCTTCCACAAACATTACTTTTACCATCTTAACAAAACACCGCGATTCATGTACACTGCCATAATGCTGCTGCTGGATGGTGGCTCATAGCCAACTATCACAGCTATTCCCGCGACAATTGTAGAAAGTTCCATATGCATTGCAAAGTTGCAAGTTGCAATCAACTGTTTGTCCAAGGATTTCTGTGGGCACAATTTTTTTCATGAGCCCGAATTTCCCGCGGGTACCAAAAATACTGTTTTTTTTTTGATTATATAAATATTTTTTAGGGATTGCTCTAAATAATAAAGTTCTGAAAATTAGACATTATAAACATTAGAGTCCTGTAAAAAATGTATTATAACTTATCCTTTTTTGGAGCTTCTCGAAATTTTTTGGTCCCAGAAGACAAAGTTTTATATGGCTTTCCACTATTTATACCCTGTAACTATAGGTACCAAGGGTATACTAGATTTGTGCAATGGCAGACCCCAAGTCCTTTATACCAAAATGCTTATCATAACCTCGGGTAGCGATTGAGCCATGTCCGTCCGTCCGTCTGTCCGTCTGTCCGTCCGTATGAACGCCTAGATCTCGGAGACTATAAGAGCTAGAGACACGAAACTTTATGTGTCAATATCTTTCCCCGTTCCCCCGCTGTAGATTTTCGCGGTTTTTAGCCACACCGTTTAATATTTTCATTTGAAATTTACCAGAGCGATGTGTTGTGGATACATGCATCTATGTGTAAAAAATGAACAAAATCGTACAAATACAACAGAAGTTATAGTCAAAAATGTGCAAATTTCACCTCCCCTTGCCAATAAACTGCGTCAATATTTGGCTCTACGCAATTATGGCTACAATTGACCTAGAATCACAATTTTTGGTAAGCTCATTCATGTGGCTCTAATGAACAAATCCACATCCAAATTTTATCGATGCGGTCCCCCCACCCCCCGCAATCGATTTACCGTGTTTTCTCCCACACCCCTCAACATATCAACTTGAAACTTACCCAATATAATTAAAATAGCTTCTTTGACGTAACTTTCGATTTTCATCAAAATCGGTACAAATTTACGGAACTTATAGGTATAAATATCGTTTTGCACCAAAAAAAAAAAAAATTCCAATTGGAAAGTTCTTAGATGGAATATGCAGGAAAAATTTTTTTGACATTTTATTTTTTTTAGATTTTTTATTTAGATTCAGCGATACCAAAAACGTAATAAGCCTTGTTCGACAATCGAACTCGAAAAGAATAAAAAGGCTATGGCATAACTTGGACACACAAAATAAAAATCGATTTACGGTGTCTGCGGTCAGATCGTGTTTACCACATGATTTTGATGTCGCTGCACCCAACTCAAAGGTCTAAAGATCCAAAGCACTTCTGAGTTCGGACATAACTTCAAAAAAATACATTAAACGGTGTACTTTGAAGATTTCAAGCCTGATGTGCTGACGTAGCTTTAGATTCAGTCACCTCGTAAACATATAAAAAACATAGGCCGACCTCCAAAATTGAAAATTAATCTATCTTAACCTTTACTTTCTTTCTCATTATTTTAATATTGACATAACCTAAAATTAGAAAAAAATTAAGTATTTGATAATTGTCCGTTTTGAATAAAACTTATGTTTGCATTTGATCCCCCAAATCCTACAGTATCTAAGCCACTGTATCCTGGTCTTGTTATCTCTCAAATGAAATGTTATTTTTGTGCGCTGCTTTCTGGAAGCTACTTAAATACAGCGCTGGACACTGCAGAATAGCGTTATTGAGTCATTAGCCCAGTTTAGAGTACTATTAGCATCTTGGAAATTTTAGCTGGCCAATTGCCGAATACCAAGAATGATAACGAACCGCAAAAAAAATTTAATAATAAAAACCATAACGAAATAAATTTGCATAAAGTTTTGCATGGCCACGAGATGACAAAAGACGGCCAGAGTTGCCACTGAGTATGGGTCATCACAGACAATGCCAAGGGCAAATCTATGCATAATCTTATCGAATGATTTAATTCTGCAGAGCATGAGGGTGACACTGTCACTGGCACTGCCGCCATTTTGGTCTTTTGTATGGCTTATCGTGATGCTGGCTCCAGCAGGGGCGGGCGGGTACACAGTGTAACTGTCTGTCACATATACTTTGTTAAGCAAATGAGCATGGACGACTTGGTATTATGACTTTTTCAATCCAAACATTTTTGGCAATTACTTCCCGGCAACTGGCTTCGGAACTGCTTTCAAGCAGTTTATCTGCAAATCGTTTAGCATGTATGTATTTGGTTTCTCCCCGCACTCTACTGAGTTTATATAGCACTAGTGTAGTATGTTTCATAAATAATGTATGTAGTATGGTTGGAGTATGTATTGTGACGTAGCAATCACTTCAATAGCTGCAGGCGTTTTCAATATATTATGTATAGTTTGCCATTATGGGATATCAGCATATCAAGTGCTTCAAAACAAGCTACAAAACGCACTGAAACGTTTGATTGAATGATTGAGAGCGGCAGCAGTGGGAGATTACTCCCACTAGGAGCAATGTTTTCGCCTGCCAAGTGGCTTAGATGTAATAATGCGATTCAATTTCATTTTAAAGTGCACTTTATTTTGTATGCCAAATAGCTATAGAGTGCGTTAGGGTGGCCCATCGATGCTAATGAAAATAAAGTATGAAAAAATCAACAGCTTATTTAAAAGCTTATAACAAAAGTATTTTACAAAAATTACAATTTTTTAATAAAACGACCAAAAAGCCATAAAAATAATTTTTTTTCGGAAAATTTTTGTAAAGAGCAATTTTGATTTTGTCTTTTTTCGTATTTTTTGTCGTGTGATTTAGGAGCAATTATGCAGCCCCTTAAGACAATATATTATTTATAAATATCGAGCATTAAATGCCTGAGTTATGGCAAAAACTTTAATATTTTATTCTAGGGTGGTCGAAAATTTTTTTTCGTTTTTTTTTTTTAGTTACTTAGCATAAGTTTAAATTTTTAGACATACTAATTAATTTTGGTGATTTCTAGGGTAAACCAAATCAATTAATTTGAGAAACATAAGTTTCAATTTTTATGTGTCTCGTCAAAATTACAGAAGTAGGAAAAAAATAAATAAAAAATTAGCTATCATTTCATTGCTGGCTTTTCTGCTATTAGCCGGTTCGGTAAAGTTTATTTGATAATCGAATAATTAAAAAACTGTATACCAAAATACATTTGTAACTGTTGGTCCAACAATTCAAAAACGCCAAATAATGTCCAACTAAAATAATCGACTTGAATTTATTTGTTCGAAATTACTTACTTTCAAAAAAGTACAAACCAATGTCATTCCGAGCCAATTACAATTTTTTGGGAAAGTTTTAACGCCTCTAATTTTCTCTACTTTTTTCAAACTCTAAAAGTAACATATTTTAGTTTTGCTTACAAATTTCATACTTTGCTCTTACAACTGAACAAACTAAACGCTCCGTGCTGGAGGTATGGGATTAGGAATTTGAAACACAAATATTTAAAATTATAAAAATATAAAATATCCATTTTGCAATTTTTGTGTGGCTGCAACAAAAAAATTCAACTAGTTTCAAAGTGGGGATTCATTTTCGCAAATTTTTTTTTGGGCCACCCTAACGCGTGTGTATGAAATTCGTTATTAAAAACTGATGACACTCAATTATTTAGTGTATGCATGCTTTAATACTTGTAGCACATAGTACATATGTAAGTATATAGTACTACAACTTGCACTTGTAGTATATTGTAATACATTTTTTATCGCCCCTGAAAATAGCATGCTATAAATTTAACATGATGCTCAATTATTTACTTGCTCGCTTTGATGCATGCAACTCTTAAATGGAACTTAAAGTGCTTAAGCAGCTACTAAAAATATAATATACTATAAAAAATGTATTTAAAAATAAAAATACATACCACACATGCCAAAAAGCATTCAATATTGAAGTTTAAACGAAATGAAAATTCAATTTCAAATTAAAAGTTCACAAGTAAATGAATAAAACTGTCAAAAATAGCATGCAATAAATGTCACTACAAATTTTTCATTAGAATTTCAAAAATAGCATGCAATAGAATTTCAAGTACAATTTAAATAAATAATTTTTTTTATATTTTTTTTTTACTTTTATTGGATATATATATAAAATATAAGCGTGAAATTAAATTTTGTTTTTCAGGCACATAATTTTAGCTGAATTGAAGAAACTTTTATGCCACAAATTCAGCTTTAAAACTAGCATGCAATAAATTTAAATCTCTTTTAAATTTAGCTCTATTTTTAAAAAATATATATGAGAATTTAAGCAAATTGACTTTTAAGACAAAAATGAACTAAAACTTCAAGTAAAATTGAAACAAAATACATCCCAGAATTCATTGCATTTTTGAATTTTCGCAAATGCTGTTAAAATTTTAATTAAACTTCAACAAAGCGCAGATTAAAACACAGCGCTTTGATGTGGCGAAGTTTACATACCCTATAATAACTCGACATTCATAAAATGTGATTTTTCTTATTTTGAATAAAACGTTAGACCATTTTCAGAATTAAAAAAAAAATTATTGAAATGTTTTACAAAATATTTAAAAACATCAGTTTTTTTTTTAATTTTTTAATTTATTTCACGGTTTTAATTTATAATATTTGCAGTTTTGGTGAATTCTAATATAGAAAATTTAAGAGTTCAGGTTCTAATAATCTTTTCTACTAAGTTATAATATTATGACCACGGAAAATTTACCATGATAGGATTGTGGAAAAATATACAAAAACCAACTGAAGACATTAACTACATAAAATCTAACTAAAAACTAAAGAGGGCTAGGCCATGTTATTAAGGTGAAGCTGCAACATCTAAAGGAGAAGTTTTGTGAAAGGCGCTCTAGTCTGTCTTTCACGAGTTCACTTTTTGATAAATTGTGTAACTTTTTTTTTAATTCAAAGTTTCATGTTTTATTGAAAAAATATTTATTCAAATATCTTTATTCGTTTGCAAGACATAGCTAATCAAAACATAGTCTACCCAATTATTCAGTTAGTGGATAACTATTTAAATAATAGGATTTTAGCAATAAAAATTGACGAGATTAGCATTGGCAAAACGAATAGTAAAATTTATAAAGTGCTACTCATTGTACGGATTCAACACATACTTATGTTTATAATAAAAAAAAAAAAACTGATTATATATTTTCGCCAATATATAGCTACCTATTCAATGTAAGATGACGTCACATGGCCTATAACCAGTTGACGATCAAGTCGCATCCATCGATATCTCATTTTTCAAATTATGAAAAGCGGCTTAGAAGTTACAAGGGAACAGATGAACACCTTAAAAATGCAAATTTACCTACATATAAAATATACATACATATTTACACACATACAGCCAAACACCCATACGTATAGATCAAACAAACAAGTTTTTAACAAAGTCAATCAAATTTTCCCTACTGGGTGAAGAAAATAAATAAAAATTCCTAAAAACTCGGTTATATCATGAAAAATTATATACAAATATCTTTTTTAACATTTTTTTTTGCTAACGGCCTTAGCGCACTTAATACTAAAAAGTACACCAAAAGTAAGTTCCAAAATTTTGGCACTGGAATTAGTAAAAAAAAATATTTTAAACTGACTTATGAGAAACAAGTTTTCAAGAAAAAAAAACAACCAAATCTTGCTTAAATAGGTTACTCGCAAATCTTCAGTGGAGAGTAAAAAAAAAAACGTTTCAAAACAATAAAGCAGCTTCAATGAGATAAGATCAACAGCAGATTTCTTCTTAGAAGATTTGTAAATAAAATCAAAACAACTTCAATTATATAAGATTTCATTTAATTTTTTTAAAATATTTTTTACATCAACAGAAGATTTCTCCTTAAAAAATTTGTAAAGAAAATCCAAATATCTTCAATTATATAAGATTTTATTTTATTTTTTTTTTAATATTTTTTACATCAACAAAAGATTTCTCCTTAGAAGATTTGTAAATAAAAAAAAAAAAAAGATTTAATTTAATTTTTTTGAAATATTTTTTACAAGCATAGTCTGAACTATGATAGACATATCTAAAGCATTTTACGAGTTTGTTTGAAATCTTTTTAATAAATTGGGAGCTCCGCCCCCTGCCTGCTACGCACGCCAAACTAAGGCCTTTCATATTCATTGCGAGACATCCCAAGCACTTTTTTAGACTTTTAAGAATTGGAAAATGCTACAGTCGACAGTCGTGCATGCTCGACTCTAAAATACACTGCACCAACCTCGTTCATGCTGTTTTTGAAGGATCTTCCTAGGCAAAGAAGTACTAATTTTGAAGCTTTCATCCGATTTCCACTTTTTGCAGGAAATTTGTATCCCATATCTGTAAAAGTGTGGTTGTAAAATTAATTTTTTTGATTAAATCAAAAATAAAAATTTATCCTTTGTTTGGTAGTGCTTTATAAAATATGGTATATTATGGTTTGTACTTTTATCTGCAACACTTTTGTCGCCTTGATTTTTTTTTAACCGTATATTTGGGAACTGCTTTTTTTACAACTCTGCACTGCTTGTATGCAGTATAAAAGCAGTTGTGAGTGACAGCAATAATTTTTGTTAATTTTTAACGATTTTTATGTCATATGCAGGCTAGGTCAAAAAAGCTTTAACGTCTATATAAAAGTTTTATTTTTTTACATGTGCATAGAAATGGTGCCAGAAAAAAAAAACCATAGGAATTTCGATACTGCTTTAGAAACGTATAATATGGAACTTTTTGAGTTGTTTAGTTATTTAACCAGTTTTGTTTATTTTCTAAGCGAGTACACAACTAAGTGAAAGTTTTGGTGCTGGATAGCTTCCCAAAAAACGCCCAATTTGAATGAATTTAAAATTCGAAAATCTTACATTGTTTTCACCTTTTAAAAATAGCATGCGATTAAATCAAAGAAGTTTCGATACTGCTTTAGAAACGGATAATATGGAACTTTTTGAGTTGTTTAGTTATTTAACCAGTTTTGTTTATTTTCTAAGCGAGTACACAACTAAGTGAAAGTTTTGGTGCTGGATAGCTTCCCAAAAAAACGCCCAATTTTGATGAATTTAAAATTGGAAAATCTTACATTGTTTTCACCTTTTGAAAATAGCATGCGATTAAATCAAAGAATTTTCGATACTGCTTTAGAAACGTATAATATGGAACTTTTTGAGTTGTTTAGTTATTTAATCAGTTTTGTTTATTTTCTAAGCGAGTACACAACTATGTGAAAGTTTTGGTGCTGGATAGCTTCCCAAAAAAACGCCCAATTTGAATGAATTTAAAATTCGAAAATCTTACATTGTTTTCACCTTTTAAAAATAGCATGCGATTAAATATCTCACTCAAGCTTAGCAGCTTTGTAAGAGTCTGAACTTGAATCTCAAGCTGGCGTAATATCAGACCAAATCCACTTTGATAACAGCTCTCAGGAGAGTTGGAGCGGCTGAGGGGTTAGTAGGAGTATGTACATTTGCATGTAGTATACACATATATACATTGGTTTATTGTTGGATTTCTTGAATCCACGTGCCATTTTACGCAAACGTCTCCTGCAACTGCTCAATCCAAGCCAATTTTGCTTGAGGCGTTGTCTTTGTCATGGGGCTTTTTGAAAGGCTTATTGGACCGGGCGGAGTGCACAATGACAATGCGAAACGGAAGGTGTTGTTGTGCAAAGCGTTTGTTAAAGCCCGACAAGCCCAAGGAAATCAGCTAAGGCAGGGAAAGGCTTTGCATTTATATGTATAGTACAGTATATAGTATAACACAGGCATAAATTCGTGCTGGAGTAGAAAACAGCAGCAGCAGTAGCAGCAGCAGCTAACCAGGCTAAAACGACTGCCATAGAATCCCCTTGTAAAGGAGCTTAGTTTGGCATAGGAGGAGGAAGTGGTCTGCGACTTGAAGGCTTATAAGGACTAATGAAATTTTTGTGCACCTGTTGTTGGCACTGCTAAAAGCTGTCTTAAGTGATTTTCACTTTCTTTTTTTTTTTTTCGTTTTTTTGAAGACGAAGAAAAGCAAAAACTTTAAAAAGCAAAATGGAAATTATGGTAGAAAAGGAAGCCAGAGAAAACCACAAAAGCTCACAAAGGCAGACTTTAAGCTAAAGCAAATAAAAATGACTAAAGGTTAAAAGAGCCGCAGCCTCTGACTTGATGTGGGCCATAAAGAAAGCAAAGAAATGGCCAGAAACAACAATAAAGGTCAGGAAGGGTCCAGCCAAAAAAAAAAAAAGTTTACATAAAAAAGGGACATGGAAAAATCGCAAATATAAGCGAAAACAAAATTAAATAAAAATGGTACAAAATGCAAACAAATAAACACGCACACACATAAAAATCATTTGGCCATTCACCACGAATCCTTACAACTGTTAAACATACAGTTTTGACTGGGTCAGGAGTTGCTTCATTTTTTTTCTTTGCTAGGAACTGGTTTGGAGCCTTTATATGCCTATAAAAATGCCCACTCAATGACACTTCAGTTGAAAAGCGTAAAGTACTAAAGATTTTATTTCGTATGCCAAAACTCAACTCTGTCGTAAACTTAAGCCTCTATTCATTAAATTTGTAGATATTTTTATATCAAGTTCAGCCTTGCAAAGAAATCCAATAAAAAAAAATAAAACTTAGCTGGATTTGAAAAATGGGCTGCTACTACGCAGTAAAAGGAATTTATAAACTTGTTTTGGTTGCAAAGAAATAAAAAAAAAATATTAAATAAAAATGTTAGTTTTAAAATTTATTAAATTTTTTTTTTTTTATAAAAATATGCTTTAACTTTTTTTAATAAATCAATAGAAATCAATCAATTAAAATCAAAAAGTCATACTTCTAATAATTTTTTTTTGTATTCAGAGATTATGTAACTTGATATTTAAAATTTATATTTTATTTAAATTTGTTTATATTTATTATTTAATGACAATGCGCATATTATAAAATTAAAAAAAAAAAAAAATATTATATGTATTTTGATTTTTTGGTAAACAAAACATTTTTAGTTTTTTTTTTGTTATAGAAAACAATATAAATGTCTAAGCCTCTGTAACATTTTGATATACCTTTTTATGCGGAATTAAAAAAATCTATTGATGATTAAAATTTTTCAAATTTGTGCATATTATAAAATTTAAGTAATATTATTATATTTTTATTTTTTAGTAAACAAAAAATAAGTAATAAATTTTTTAAATTTATTCAAATATGCGCATAATATATATGTAAAAAATATATATTACATTTTAATTTTGTGGTAAACAAAATATTTTTATATTTTTTATAGAACAAAATATTATATATAAACTAATATATTTCGATTTTTTTTATAGAACACAGTAACTATAATATTTTTTAGCCTCTATTTATTACATTTTTAATATTTTTTTTTATGCGTTCTCGCTTGATCAAGAGAATTGAGAAACATTTTTTGAGTATAGTTTAAGCATTAAGAAACAATCGATTATTTTACAATTTTTTTAATTAAAATTTTATTTAACTTAAATAACAAAGATTTTCCATATTTTTTTTTTTTATATTGGCTGATTTTGTTGAATCTCAGTCAATCCTGTTATGTAATTTAATTATGTCAAATCATTTACTTATTATTCACGGATAGATTGTAAATAAAATAAATACAAAAAAAAAAAAAAAAAAAATATTTTTTTAACATAAAGGTTTCTTTGTTTTTATTGCTTACAAAATTAAAAACAAAAATTTATATTTTAAACAATTTTTTTTTTTGTTTATTCAAATAATTTTTGTTTTTATATAAATTATTTATTTATTTATTTATTTTTACACTGTATGCTCAAAGTTAAAAACGAAAGCTACAGAGAGCAGGACAGCCATAGCTACTAAGTCTTTCGGCTAACTATTAAATAGTGTAATACTATATATTAAAATATAATGGCCGCTTTTTCCTTCGACCTCTACGATTTTGATGATTTTGACCCATGTGGTAGAGCTACTAGCCAATAGTAAGCACGCCAAATTTTTTTTTGCAAAATTTCGATTATTTATCGAGTTATCGATAACCAAATATGGGATGATTCATTTTTAGTCCTTTCTTTTACAAGCCATATCTCCTTAACGAATAAAAATATTGACGCAAATTTTTCCATGATAGATAAAATATTGATTTAAAAAAAATGTTTTTATTTATTTTTAAGATTTTTTTATTTTTCAAAACTTTTTTTTTAAATTTAAAAGTGAACTTCCTTTTTTTATGCTTATAAATTCCCTGCAAAAAATATAAAAATATTGACGCAAATTTTTCCATGATAGATAAAATATTGATTTAAAAAAAATGTTTTTATTTTTTTTTAAGATTTTTTTATTTTTCAAAATTTTTTTTTTAAATTTAAAAGTGAACTTCCACTTTTTATGCTTATAAATTTCCTGCAAAAAACAAAAAAATAAAAAGTTATTAACTTCTAGAATTTTAGAAGTTATGCGTATTTTAGTAATGGCAGCTCTCATGGTCGCTATAGTAAACATTACCTCTAAAAATTACAAATAAACATAACTCCTCGGAATTGAAAGATAATAAGTTCAAGCTTAACATGAATGTTCGTCTTGACATATTATGGTCGATTTGAAAAGTAACAATGAATGCCACTACCCCGTCTCCAGATATTTAAGGTCAAAGATGACAAAAATGCCCGCCGAAAACCTAAAAAATTATTCTTAGGTCCGCCATTTTGTAATTTTGAAATTCTAACCTCAGATGCGTGATTAGCGACCCCGAAAACAAATATTTGCATACCCAACTCGAACTTTAAACACAAAAATGAAAAACACATCCTAGATGTGGAAGACCTAAGTCCGCCATTTTGAAATTTTGAAAAACTAATAAGGCGCTTTTTTTTTGAATTTTGAAAAACTAATAAGGTACCTTTACCCAAAGGAAGCCTTAGACGAGGAAGACCCGTGAACACCTGGAGACGAAAGCTAGAGTCGGAAACCCGTGCCAGGCACCTTAGCTTGGATGAAGTACAGAGAAGAAATTCGTTGTGGCCCTATGTCCCACCTTGGAACTCTAGCAAATATATATAGGTATATATATAAGAAGGTACTTATAATCAGCTACCACAAAAGTGTCTGAATAGCGTTTAAAAGGGGTTGCAATAATTTTTTAATGAGAATGACATTAAAAATAGTGATTAAATTATGCAGTTACTTTGCTTTGACGGTCATTGTAGCTCCGCCATTTTGTATATGCAATATAATTTTTTTAAACAACAAAAATATACACAACTTGCTTCTAAAATTAATAAAAGCAATAAATAATTATGTTTACTTCTTTTTAGAGCTTAAAAAATTGTTTCCTTTTCATAAAAATAAAAATTAAGAATGAGGAAAATAATTTAAAAAAACCACATGTTTTTCGATTTTGGCAATACAAAATACATGTTTATTTTTTTTTTTTTTATTTAGAATATGATTTCTATCGATAAATTCAAAAACAATAGTTTTCGAAAAATGGAACAAAAAAAATATATTAATTAATTAATTAATTATTTATATTGGTGATGATACATATATGGACGTAAATAAAAAAAACTAAATTCGAGAGATTTTGATTGCTTTGCACTCGGAGTAGACCCAAAATTATTTTAACCTTAAGTACACACTTTAATGCTTAAAAAAAAAGAAAGTTTCTTGAGCAAACTTTAAAACTGTAAACACACAAAATAAAAGTTTTAAATTGAAATAAAATATTTTATCAGATTTCAAAAGTACGGAAATTTACCTAATCCCGGCAAACAAATCAAGACGAATTCAGCTGACCGCAAATCTTGGTGGGCGCGGTCAGCAGCTTCCGCTCTTGAACTCCGAATCAAACTTCGAATTGTGTCCTGGCTTTGTTTTGTTGCAGAATCAATTACGTTATTGTGCTTATGTCTCTTGGCACATTGCCTTTGCGAGCGACAAGTTTGTGGCTGGAAGCGTATTTTGATTAACTTCCGACGACGCAACTTTGGTTTCCGTTCGGATAGCAGCAAGTTGGCAGGCCACCCAAGCCGCCCACACCCCCAAAGCAAAAGTGGGCGAAATTAAACAAGCACCGTTAGCGGTTAGCTGTTTGTATATGCAAACAACAGTTAGCTATAGGTAAATATAATAAAACAAAGATAAAATTTTGTTTTTGTGATTTTTTGGCGGCATATGGCAAACAGTCTCATACACATTGTGCCCAAAAATAGCAACAAATGTTGAATTTTTTTTTTTTATATATATTTAATTCATGTTTTCTTTTGATACGTAGCTCTGAAATTTATGGCATGGTATAAAAAATACAGCCCACAGGCCCAAAACTTCAGAGACATTTGCTCGTTGACAACAATTTAATAAGAGCCCCAGCAACAGCACCCCGAGCAACAAAAAAAAATAAAATAACAAAATATAAAGTGTTTTTTTCGGGGTTGTTGTCCCACACGGCGTATGAGTGCTTTAAGCAGCAAGCTCACCTGGCATCAGCAAAACCTATGCGATGCTTGCCCATATCAAACTCCGTATAGTATTTGCGCAGAAAGACATCACCCAAAATCCAAAGCGGCCCATTGGGCGAGGGCACATCTACGCCTATGAAGGCCGAAGCACATATTGTTTTATCCTCAAAGAATTCCGTAAATATATAGTCCCTGCCCTCCAGCCGAAACTTGCGTCCACCCATGCGAAATGTCATTATCGGTAGCTGTGGCACCTTAAAACAGGGCAACGTATACTGACCATAATCCGAAATTTGTCCGCCAATGTATTCATTTATCAATATGGCTGTTTCATAGGGCAATGCTATAAAGGAAGTGCCCGTATCTATGATCACCTCACAGCCGTGTTTACACAAAACCAGTTGGCTAATGCGCGCCTGCTCTATGCTGACCTGCCAATAGGAGCGTTGAGTTACCGGCACATAGGTAAAATTTCCACTATAATAACGCGCATCGGAGCCGCCAAAGATTAGAGCGCTCGATGCATTGCGTCTGTCATCCCTGTTCAGATATACGGAGAAGACAGGACGTTCCAGCAGCTGCTGTTCCAACATGGCATAAAAAGGCGGCTTAATGCGTCCTATAGACAAGTTGCTGTAGCCCAGTCCAAAGATGCCATCGAACTTGGCGGCCATAAAAATGGGTCCCGGCATTTGTGTGGCCTCAGCAAAGATCTGCTCATGTATTTCCAGTCCAGCCACACGTAACGTATCTCCTGATAGAAAGCCCGACATGCTGCCCGAACCATAGCGTATGGCAAAGGGATTGCCGCGGGGCATATGACTGATCGAGCGCTTGGCATCATAACGCTGGTGTATCATGCAAGCGAACATGGAGGGTGCACATTTAGCCGAGGGCACCCAAAGATTGGCTGAGCCCGTGTCAAAGATAACATTGAAGGGTTGCGGCGGTGTGCCTAATGTTATGGGTCCGAAGTACTGCGCATCCAGATAGTTGCTCAAGGGTTCTCTACTTTTGGCATTAAGCATGGTGTACTTGAGACGCAGTCGGTCCATGCGTATGCCAAAATGTTGGAAACGATAGCGCACGGATTGAAAACGTTGCAGAGGTACGCGATAGAGTTTAGGGCGGTTTTGTAATCTGGCAGTAGTGGTTACAAAGAGTTCCAGCAGCAGACATAGCAGTACGATATATAGAAGCCGCATGATGTTGGGTTAGACTCTAGGTTTCGAGTTTAATTCGAAAAAATCTATAAATGAAAGTTAAAGCAAATCATCAAAAAAAAATTGTTAGCAACTGTAGAATTGGGATTTTTGATGCCAGGAAGAACCCCACCAGTCCTTGGCTTCTACAAAGGTATAACTCAACTAAGGTATAAATTCAATATTTCTTTTTAATATGCTCAAAATTCAGCTCTTCGGGACTATCTTTAAAAACCCAAACAAAATTGTCATTATAGTGTATACCAGTGGCGGATCCAGAATTTTGTGGCTCCCTCTTGTAAATCCGCAACTGGTATGTACAACTACTATATTTCAAACATTTACAGGATATAGACTTAACATTATTACAATATCTTTCAAAAAAATTTTTTTTTAATCAATATTAAGAGGTTTTTTAAAAACAATATTTAAATTTTAAGCCAAATCATAAATGAATAAAAGATCTGCGGCTCTGGGTTGTTTGGCGTTTCAAAATTAAGTATACATTTGGCTCGTTGTGCAATTTAAATACCAAAAAAAAATTCGAATAACTATTTTTATTACTCTATAAAATATTACAAAAATTTATTATAATTTTTAACATCTTTAGACAGAAAAAAATATTTTTTTTCATACATTTTTTAAAAAAAAACATTAAAAAATTTTCGTTTTATTTTTTTTTCAACATTGTTCCACTAAATCGATTTGATACAGATTCACACCAAATAATTCTTTAAATATATCACCATTTTTTTTTTTAAGACACGTGTTTTTATACGTTCTTTATTTGGTGTGAATATAATATAGTTTTTTTTTAGAAAATGTGTTGGTTAAAAAAATATGAAATATTTCATATTTATTTTTAAGTATGTTCTTTAAATATAATATATGTTTTGGTTAAAAAAATATTAAATATTTCATATTTTTTTTTAAGAAAATGTGTTGTTTAAAAAAAATTATTAAATATTTCATATTTTTTTATGAAAATATTTTGTTTAGAAAAAAATTAAGTATTTTTTTTTTTTAAATAGCACTATTGCCAACTTAGAAAATGTAAATATTTCATTTTTTTTTAAGTATGTTCTTTAAATGTTTTTATACTTTCTTTATTTGGTGAGAATATAATATAGTTTTTTTTTAGAAAATGTGTTGGTTAAAAAAATATTAAATATAAATATAAAAAATATTAAATATTTCATATTTTTTTTTATGGAAATGTGTTGTTTAGAAAAAAATTAAGTATTTTTTTTTTTAAATAGCACTATTGCCAACTTAGAAAATGTGTTGGCTAAAAAAATATTAAATACTGTTTAATTTTTTTTTTTAAGTTTGTTCTTTAAATGTTTTCATACTTTCTTTACTTGGTGTGAATATAATATAGTTTTTTTTTAGAAAATGTGTTGGTTAAAAAAATATTAAATATAAATATAAAAAATATTAAATATTTCATATTTTTTTTTATGAAAATGTGTTGTTTAGAAAAAAATTAAGTATTATCCCTAACCCTAACTTAGATTAAAAAAAAAATTGGTTTCAAAATTTTCAGCAGCAATTAAATAAAAACGAAAAACACGTTTTTTTAAATTAAGCCGCAACGCGTTAAGTTTTGAAACTGAAATTTTGCGTACAATTTGTATTTAGCCATATGCATCGAACTGCATTATTAGTTTTCAAAAATCGCTGGGGGCAGTTTAAGTTACGGAATAAAATAGAACTGTGCAAATTTTTTTTTTTCAAATCCAAAAAGTCCTTAAAAAAATTGTTTATAACAAGAAAGTTTCTGTTAATGTAAAAAATTCGTTTATAAAATTAAAGAGAATTAAAACAAATAAAAAATTTTCGTTTTATGTTTTTAAACATTCTTGCACCAAATCGATTGGATTCAAAAAAATAAGAGACGTTTATAAGAAAATCACACATTAAAAAAAAGTTGTAAATGTATTATAATATTTTTTATTAAGAAAAAATGATAGCTAACAAAACAAAAAATTATCTATGAATCGATCTGCCCGATACTGATCATTGCTTTTTAAAAATCGTTAGTGTCAGTTTTTTGAGCCTTATCCATCTAGACTTTTTTTTAGTTAAAAAATTGATGTACTTTAAGACAAAGTTTTTATTAAACAAAGAAATTATAAAAATTCCCAAAAATTTTAAAAGTAACATAAACAAAAAGCTTCTAATTTCGAAAAGCAATCTTACACAAAAATATCTCTTGTTTTTGGTTACCTTATTTAATTGAATTTTTTAGATTTTTTTTTGCACTCGGCGAATTTTTGATTTGTGTTTATCCCACTGCTGACTTTATGGTTTTGCCATGCTCAAGAAAAAACAGAAAAAATAAAATGAAGAAGCAAAGGGGCTAATTCTGTTTTTTTTTTTTACTTTTTTGAGAGGATAATTTAAAATTGGAAAAGTCGTAGTAATCTTTAAGCAGGAATTTGCTATTCCATTTTTATAATGGATAAAACGATAATAGACGATAATAAACGATGTTTCTAACAATCACATTTGATTCACCACAAAATGCTTGATATAGGACCTATTGTAAAGATTTTGTATTTTTTAAATCCGCTTACAGTCATTTAATACATAGATCCTTTATTTATAGTGCATCGTTGAAGCCTTTGTGCCTAATGTGCCTTAAAATATGTTAAGCAAACATATAATAAGTATACGCACGCGTTGCTCTTACAATTTGGGCATATTAAAATTCCTGGGAAATGTAATTGGAAATGTGAAACGTATTTTCACTGTGCGCTGTTGCATGCCAACCAATTGAAATGAAAATTAAATTTACGCTCAAAATGCTTTGAAAAATCTGTGGTAGGGCATAGGTATAAGAAAGAGAAACTCTGCTTACTTTTTTATCATCCCCCAAGTGTGCTACACACTCACATTGAGCCATTGTTAAAAGGTGTCAATTTCCATGACATCCTCTTTAGGCATTGAGCAGACATCCTGTCATCAACACTTGAGGCCTCCACACGTGTTTGTGTGTGTGTGTGTATTCGAAGGCATTTAGGCCAAGATATGTAAAGCTTATGCCGTCCAGACTATAACTACCTGGTGTTGGCCAATCACACCCACACAAAAGGATTCCAATTAGAGGCAGCTTTAATTGTGGCTATGTTGCCTTGTCAACTAAAAATATTCGCTTGGTGTGAATAAATATAATATTACTCTTAACCCGAACTGTGACTGCCCACAAGTTGTCAATTTGTGGGAAAGGCGATTACAATTACTCATACGCCCCGAGCTCCCATACAAAAAGTCTTACAATTTAAGATGGCAGCGTGACAAAAACAACTTTATCGTGATAACATAATTTTAAGCGATACCTTTAAAAGCGGTTTTTATGAACTTTTTTTTTATGTTCATTTTCTTTCTTTTCGTGAAATTTTTGCTTTTCAACGATTTGTTGCTCATTGATTTGACTTTTTTGCATTGAAGCACTAAAGACAAATATTTGAATTTCTTTTAATTCAATTTTTTTTTAAATTTTTTTTTAATTTTTTTTTTAATTTTTTATTAAAAGGATAGTGAACATAATTGCGTTGACACAGATAATTATTTTTTTTCTGTGTAGCAACATTTTTGTGACAAGCTGCTTACGATTCACAACATGTTTAAGTTGGCATTCAGTCATAAGCAATTTATTTTTTTTGTATATTTATTTAGTTTGTATTTCAATAAAGATTTAATTATTTTTATTTTATGTATTTTAATTAATTAATAGCTATATTTATTTATTATAATTACTTATAAGAAACAATAAACCATGGGCGTAAGCGGTACGTACGGAACTTGTTGTATTAATTTTTTTAAGCCATACGATTTATTTCGCGACTTTCAAGCTGTGGCTCGAATTTTAAACAAAAATATGTATTTTTAGATATTTAGTGAAAATTGAACACGATTTTACTTGTGGTTGGAGGTATTGTAGTTTTTCTGTATGAATAAAGGAATTTAAATCATCCATTTTCTTAAGGTGGCCTTGCTTGGAATATTTTTTAATTTTTTGTATCTGTCTTTATTAGACAATAAGTAAATTTAGTAAAATAATTAATACAATATAAATATAATAGCAAGTTTTCATCGAAACCTACTATTGCGTTATACGCAAAGTTAAAAAAAAAAAAAAATTCTAGGTATTTGGCTAAGTTAATATTTTTATACGCTATAGAATATATAGAAGATTGAAAATTTTTATCTTTTAACTTTGAAATTTATCGATAGACGCTAACACAATAACTCTAGTATCCCGAAAACAAACCCTTCTAATCCGACATCTTTATTTTTTTTTATAAAAAAAAAACAACCGCAACCACAATGTGCTTTGAGACTGCCTTGCGTAACTTAATACACTCAAATTTAAATTCAACGAGTCTTTGGCCATTTTCATAGGCTCATCGTCAGTTGCCCATCCCTAAGTCCAATTAAATCGACAAGCTGCCTAATGTAGCGAAACAAAGCAAAACACATTAAGCTACTTAGTGCCCCAAAAATAACCCAAACAAAAATGAATCCAAATACTTTTCGCTAAAACACATACACGCTGCCAACCGCACAAGTTCCCTGGGAGTTCGCCATGTTTACCTCGACATTGACAGCTGTCAGTGGCAGCTCAGCAGCAGCACCGGCGAACAGTGTTGCCACACCTGAACTAATGGGCAACACTTTGTGCTGGCATTATTATCACACTTATTGCCTTTACGAGTATCACATGCGCTTGATTTTGGCCAAAACGCCGCTTGAACCTGTACACAATTAACCATGTCAGAAGTTGGCTAAGTATTGGCCGGAGGTGCGTTATTTGCTTTTGGACTGACTCTTGGCTATTATACGCAATAATTTCAGCATATAATTGAATGAACCAGCCGTCCTGACAGTGGGTTTAGTGACTCTGGCAGACATTTACATTTTATTACAATTGGAATGTGATACCGAGCGTGTCTGACGCAGTCCAGTAGGGACTCGCTTTGATGTTTTTATTTGGGCTTACCGTGCCTTAGTGTATATATGGTTGGAGCAAGTAAATGAATTATTTATGCCTGACATTGGCCAGGTCAATAGCGATGCTATGGCCAAATAATTGCCCTTTATAAAATATCAAATTAATTGCCAATGGACTTTCAGCTTCTGTCAAAAAGGCACTGCAAATAATATTAATAGTAAATTGCATTATTGCCATTAGCAACGAGGGCAGGTTAAACAGTTTGATTGAATTAAAGCCAGCGCTTTGACAGGTGGGGTGCTAAGCGCATTAAAACATACTAAGTAGCAGCTCTTTAGGTGCAACATCACGGTACTTAGATACTTTATAATAAAAAAAATTTTTCAATTTGTGTATTCTAAAAAAAAATACTAAATGAAGAAAATTTTGAATTTTTGTAACAAATAAGTTGAAAGCTCAGGTAACCTAAGAATTTTGAAACAGTTACTGATTTTTTGTTACTAGCTGATCTACTTGACAATTGCCCAGACATGGGCAGCACTGTTTGGACACAAGCTTCACGAATACAATTTTTTCTTCACGACTTTTTACGAGGCTGCGTACTGGCCTTAAGCAGACTCGTAAAAAGCCCTGTAAGAAAAACGAACAGCGCTGCCCATTTCTGGGCCATTGACATGTAGATGCCGCAATTTACAATAGATGGCGCCAGCACTAAAACATAAAAGTAAATATATAAATCAGCTGTATATTCAAATGTGCTACAAGTGTAAAAAATTAAAAAGAAAAAGAAAAGAAAAATCAATTCTCAACAAAGTACATTACTTGCGATTTATTTCTGACGCAATTTCAAGTAAAGCCAACTTGGCCATTCTTTTGGAGTAACAATTTAAATGTTTCAAAAAGCTTTTTTATTTACGTTGGTTTTTTGCTCTTTTGCAAAGTTTGTTCATATTCTTTGCCTACCCGACATTGTTGTTGCTATCAAAATAACTTGCTGCACATAAATTTTTAATTTTAGGGCTAAAACAAAATTGCTGTTGTTGCTGCTGGCGTCATCTACATGTCAGTTGCTCAAAAGAATGGGCACCGCTGGTGGTCAACATGGCTGCGTATCAGAGAGAAAAATTCTTTGCCTTATCAGGCATTTTACAAAGTGATTGCGAAAAAAAAAATATGCATGAATGCATAAAGTCAAAAATGTCAGATTAACGACGTGAGCAAGCTTTACCACGAGGCATAAAGGCAAGAATGCCCAAACAACTAACTACACTTTTGAACCTATTGCCAATACGTTTTAATTTCGCATGCAACCAAGCATTCGAATTCAAACCACATTAAAAATTCGTTTTGATGAAATTGGAAGCACCAAAAATATGAAATCAAAACGAATCTGAATATTTTATTCGTTTTCGTTTTCCGAAGCATGGCTGTATATAACATAATTAGAAGATCACACAAAATCTTGTACTTAAAAAAAAAAAAATCGACTAGGATATTGTAGGCAAGTTCGTTATAGAGAAGTTTTTACAGCGTAGTTTGACTATGTAAAGGGTCATCAATCTTGAGGGTTTTTTTTCAATAAGGTTTTTTTGATAAACAACGCGTGAGTACTGTCAAGTTGCCTTGTGTTTTTTATTCAGTTTACACCCGAGCAACTTTTTCAAATCGTATAATTATGTTACGAAAATTGGCGTTCTGTAAAGAATTTTATTCGCACGCTTAGTTCATTTTATGGTCGCCATAATCGACCTACTGAGACCACTATTCGCCATACCATCAACAAATTTGTGACCCATTATTCATTATTCGATGACACTCGACCGAACACACCTTGTCCAGCGGGTAGTTTATGAGCCGGTGGAATTATCGGTCCATTTTTCCTCAAAAATTACGCTGATCAGACCATGATAACGAATTATTTGCTACCTGAAATTGAAGCTTGAGATCTCGTCGACATTTGATTTCAACAAGACGGCGCTACTTGCCACACAGCCCGTGAAACAATGGACATATCGAGGAACCAATTCGGTGAACAATTAATATCACGCTCCGGACCGGTGAATTGGCCACCAAGATCGTGTGATATCACACTGTTAGACTATTTCCTTTGGGGCTACGTGAAGTCTAAAGTGTTTGTGGATAATCCAGCTACGATTGAAGCATTAGAGGCCAAACATTACCCGTGTTATTCGCGAGATACCAGCGATTAAGGTCGAACGCGTCATCGAAAATTGGAACCTCCGCTTGGGCGAGTTACGGCGCAGTTGCGGCCAACATTTGAAAGGGATTATTTTTAAAAAGTGAATGGCAAGAACGGTTCTTTCTATTGATAATAAAGATTTTCCGATTCATTTGAAATTCTTGTTTTTTTTTTTTTTTAAAAAAAACTTCAAGATTGATGACCCTTTATCAATAGCAATTTACGGATTGAGCCGCATTCCAGCTGTTACATGTCTCAACCCAAAGCCAATATGACCCAAAACACTCGTGTATAGAGTATAGAGGAGCAAAACTAAATAAGCAGCGCCAAACTTTGACTGTCACAATTAATTTAGTTTCTGTAAAAAAACATTTCTAAATGCTGTAGATATTAAGGCAAACTCAGACCAAGACGTCAAAAAATACTCGTCAAGTCATGTTAGGTAAAAGTTTCTTAACGAGTGTCAGAATGAAACCATTTGTGCTCCGTGTGTTTGTCAACACTTGTTGCTACATTATGTACACAAAACTTTTGGGCAGACCTACAAAAGAAACAAAAAAAAATTCCCCAAGTACATACAGCAAACCAGCAGCAAATGTAAGTGAAAGTATTATAAATAAAACAAAAGGTAAATGAGAATTTGAAACCGGATATTACGGACGCACAGGACGCCATGCCTAAACCCATTCATTTTCATTTTAGCTAGTTCCGACGCTGCGTCCAACAAACAGGCGGCACAGTAACCCAAAACTTTTCCAAGTTTTCGCTTCAAAACGCGTTACTAATGTGACACCCACACAAAGATACGCACAGCTGCACACAGATACACATAGATGCACACACAGGCGCAGCTGGTCGTTTTAAAAGTTTCATCATTTTCTTTGGCACTCTTCATTTTGCACTTTTCCAATGCAAAAATGCATGGAACCTCTTTCCATAGTTTGACACAACGTCATACGAAACATTCTGGCAAGATGTTTGAAAAACTTTTGATCATGTTTTTGATACTATATAGAGTTGTGTCTGCTTAAGCTGACGTCACAACATTTCATCAGCTTTAGCACTGCTTTAAGCACATTCCCTAGCTAGTCAATTAAATGAACATCCAAGCCAAAAGGCACAATTCATTCCTACTCCATCAATGTGCCATTCTGCCAAGTGAATTGCTTTTTTTGGAGTTATTTTTTTTACTATTTCTTGCATTGCAATACCCTGCACTCTTAAGGTCATGGGTACAGCAGTTTCACCATATACAAAAATAATTTTCATATTGTAAAGCTTATAACACTAGTTTACACAAAAAATTAACCTTCTTAAAAAAGTGTTTTTTAGGGTAATTTTGGTTGGAGAAACACGAAAATTAAATTATTTTTTTTTTCTTAAGCACCGTTTTCGAGATTTTTTCGAAAAACATTTTTTTGGGCACTTTTTCAGCTATTCGTCAATATCTCGTGAACAAAATTTTGTAACGACATGAAAGACAATAAGATCGAAAGGTATTGATGTGCTCTTTACGGCGATATATACTGATTAAGTAAAAATTATAGAAGTTACAAGCAACCAAATCCGAAAAAAGTGTAATTTTCGACCATTTTTCAAAATTACAAAATTTAGATTTGCTTTTTATAAACCGGAAAAATTTAAAAAAAATTATGCAAAGCTTTAGTCTGAAAGAGAATTCTTTTACCAACATAAAAGCCTAAGATCTTCGAAATCGGATATGAACTGTAGATGTTATGGAACCATGAACGAAAAGTCACGACTACTGCTGCATACAAATTCGTGAAGATGTAACTGAAAGCAAACGCAAAAATTGGAGTGAAAAATTTTTTTTCGAACAAAAGAACGATTGAGTGAAAATTTGAACTTACGTACATGGTTCCATAGCATTTACAGTTCTTACCTGATTTAATAAAAAGCAAACTGAAAATTTGTAATTTTAAAAAATGGTCGAAAATGTCACTTTTGTTCGACTTTGGTTGCTTGTAACTTAAATAAAAAAGATTTAAAAATATTTATAGATATTTTTCATTAAATGCCAGTACGCAGCAACGCAAAAAGCCCTGAAAGAAAACCAAACTTCTTATAAAAAAAAACTATCAAAATTTTGCTCTCTCGCTCGCAACCGTGTTGATCACCAGTGCTGCCCATTTTTTTGCGCAGCTAACATTTAGATCAGCGGTGGGCACTTAGACGGCACGCGTGCCAAAGAGCTTTCACACGTACGAGAAAAGAGCTTTTTATCGTAAAAGCTCGTCTCGTACGTGTGAGCTAGTTTTACAATGAAACGCAAAGCAGAGCCGTATGGCAAAACACGAAAGAATAAAACTTGATGATATTGTCGAATTTAATGACAACTATGCCGAAAAAAAAATGATTGTCCATTTTACCTCGATCTTTGCGAAAGCTCTTTTTTTTTACGCACACAGGCACAAAAATTGCATTAGTAGTTTTGCCCACCGCTGATTTAGATGGCGCCAGCAGCAACAACAGTGTGGCAACACCTCAGCAGTATTGCCGATAGGCGAGAGTGCGATAAGCTCATCGTTTTGTTGCCATCGGCACGAGCGTCTATCATCACTAGCTCTCTATCGTCTCGCGCCTAAAGTCATTACACTTCGACGCATCATTTCATTGTACTTTTTAATATTAATAAATATATTAGTTATTATTAGCAATCAATGCTTTTGCTTGTCAAAAATTTTTAATTTGAATTTTTCGTGACTATTTTTTTTATATGTAGTTTTTATTCCGTTCGTAAGTTTTGCATGCTGCGTATGGGCCTTAAGCCATAAAACAATTTTTGAATTTTGTCTTTTTAACTTTAAATTTTAAAGAGTATTAAGAGTAGTATTAAAATCAATTAGTCAGTTTTTTCTTCTAGTTTGCAAGGTATACAAAAGTTGCACGTAGCTACTTGTTTCCTTCCGTCATCATAATTGCCAGCTTAGGTAAAAAATATGCAGAGTATTAAAGCTACAGCATTCCACAGCTACTTAGTTTTTCGGTTTTCTTGCAGTTTTTGTAGGTGGTCCAAAAACATATCAATTTTAAACCAACCACAAAAAGGGTTTATCAACCAGCTTGTTTGCTTTGAAGCCATTCCCAAAGCAAGGCGTCCCACTCAAATACTATACTATGTAATGCAGACCAAAGGAGAAAAACGAATAAATTTAAGACAAACTTGAGAAAAGCCCCAAAGAGGAGAAGCGTGCCGAAAGCACCAATGAATAACAAAGGTCATTTGTGGGTTTGGATATAGTCTGTGGAGTGATGGGGTAGACACCACTGCTGATTTGTGCAAATAACCAGGGCGGCATATTCAGGCAAAGGTATGTTGTTCATATGCTTGAGTGTATGATTATGCATAAGTATAGGGTGCTTTTTTAATTTTTTTTTCTGATAAGCATTGTTTACTATTTATTTACTTTACTATTTGCTTTCAAAGACTGAAAATTTATTATTATCGATTATTTCCAAAAATTCCATGATGCAATGAGATTTACAAGGTGGTGCAATTTATGTATGTTAGCTATGTAAATTAGTGGACTGATTTTGATCAAACTTCACACAAAAGTTTAAGGCGTATACGTAGAGTGAAAATTTTCGCACGGAATGACAAAACTTCATATTTAAAAAAAAATTCCAAATAGTGGGATGTTTTTTATATGAAGTTATAATAGAAGTTATAAACGTGCGAAAATTTTCAACCTGCTTATAGGCCTTTAGTCTAAAATAAAATACTACTGTCATAAATTTGCTCATGATATTTTAAAACACAAAAAATTTTTTTTAGTTTTTATTTATGTTTTTATAAGTTGGATCCTGCGCAAATTCGTTGTTTGGTGTGCTTAATGTATGTATTACAAATTTTGCCTTCAAAATGCTTGCAATGCTTACATATACGCTGAAAATATGCCAGAAACTTTTGTTCACCATAAATGCCGAAACTTTGTTCCCGAGTAGACATTTTTGTGAACTTTTAAATAAATACACGTTGAAAGAATCCTCTTAAAATAAATCCCATATGTATGCATGTTTCAGGGAATTTACATTTCCCGAATAAACATTTTTATGCACTTCTGCTTAAGACTTTTGTTTAAATTTAAAGTTAAAATAAAACTCTTAAAAAATCACCCCATTTCTATGCATTTTTTATGGAATTTAAATCCAGAAATATGGCATGCAGAAAAAAAGAAATTGCTTAGCCAACTTGGAAAATGTAACAAAACTTTCTAAACATGTTCTGTCATAAACCAAGACCCTGGTGACCAGCTATGTAAAGTTTTTGCATTATTTGAAATTTCAGAATTTCTTTTCTTGCCCGACTTTATTTGCTGTTGAAACTTTAAAGCCACTTCCTTTTAACCTTTTGCATTATTTATGAACCAATTAGTGAGATACAAATAAAAACGATTTGCTGTGTATTTCGCATTGAGTTTTATTGATTTATTTTTTGCAGACAAAAACAACTTTTACGTCTCAAGCTGTAACAATATTTTAGCCTGCATTGTCATTTACTGCTGCTTCAGGCATTTCCAGGGTTGCAATAAAGTATGCATGAATGAATTTGTGCTTATCAGAATAAGAGAAATTGCAGCTTTATTACTTTTGAGCTGATTATGAGATGCATACAGTGAGTCGAAAAAGTTTTGGTACAGCATTTTTTTTTTGGGGCGTAAGGTTATCAAAATATTAATTAATTATTATAGGAGTGCTGTCCTAGCATTAGCCGACCTAACATATCAGTGTTGGTTAATATTCGAAAAAAACATTTTTTGTTTTTAGCCGTTTGTTTCTAAGCAGCTATAATCTTATTGTGTAAATAAAGAATGCACTTTAATGAGTTCTTAGAAGTGATGAGATGACTTTTAATATTCTCTTCCCAGTAATAGCCAAATATGTTCGGTGGGATGCATGTTTGTAATTAAATAATTGGAATTGTATTAAACCAATTTCTGCACAACTTATGAGGAAGCTCTTTAATGAGTTCTTAGAAGTTATGAGATGACTTTGAATATTCTCTACCCAGTAAGAGCCAAGTATGTTCAGTGGGATTCATGTCTGTATGTTTGTAATTAAATAGTTGGAATTGTATTTAACCAATTCCTGCGCAAGTTACGAGGAATATTTCAGATCGTTGTATTCATGTAAAATGTTGTTACGTTTAAGTTCAACTTACCAACACTGGCTGCGTATTGCGTGTTTTATGAGACATAACAATGCCATTTATGGCATAATCTTGTGATTTATTGAAAGTTATATGATTTCACTTTTTTTTTGGTTGTGTAAAGTAACATAATTTTAAGCTTAAAGTTATTTTAAAAAATTCGATTAGAAATTTGTTTTTCTCAGAAAAAATTGTCTTTTCTAGATATAAATTTACACAAAATTTAACGATTAGGTTTTTTCCACGTCGAAAATAATAATTTAATTATTATTATATTATTAATTATTATTATTATATATTTTTTGTGTTCATCTTCATATAGTAAAGTAAACGAAAAGTTTCAGCTTGAAAAATATACTTAGTAGATGAAACTTTCAGGGATTGTTTGGGACCCTGTTCTAAGTCTAAAAGAGAGAAGGGCGTGGTGCACCCCTGGCAAGAAAAGTTGCTGCGGTTTTGCATGATATCTTTTTTTCTATCAAACTTAGAGTCATTGAACTGTAAGACCAAAACCCATTTCCATTTTGAATTTGTGGTCATTGTAATTGAACCAGTTAACCTACGATCTTGAATTAAATTTTATTGGACTCTAAGTTTAATAGAAAAATAAATGTCATGCAAAAGCCGTACCAACTTTTATTGCAAGGGGCAAGTGGCAAGCGGCAGCAACAGGGTCCCAAACAATCGCTGAAAGTTTTATCCACAAAGTATTTTTTGAGTCTTTGTTTACTGTACTAATGATGAATAGTTTGTATATTTTTTGTATTATTTATTCATATTTTTATATATATATATATCATTAATAAAGACTGAATTATCATCGTTTATTTTTCTGCAACAACTACCGTGGTATATCGCTACTCCCAACAGTCTATAAAATTTTTACAAACGTACTATATGAACGAATGGAGGCTTTCTCAGAAGAAATAATTGGAAGCTATCAATATGGTTTTTGCAAAAAATAAGTCAACAATAGACCAATGCTTTGTCATCAGTCAGGCGTTTGAGAAAAGCACCTAGCTTGGACGCGATCAGGCTATTCTGCATGACACTGGAAAATACCACAGCAAAAATCAGGGTACGAAGCAATATCTCAGAACCCCTCCTCATCGAATCCGGCGTAAAATAAGGTGATGCTCTATCTACGTGATATTCAACGTGATGTTGCATAAAGCAATAAAAGAAATCGAAGTCATACTCGCCAAGTCCACCGAAGTATGTGCATATGCTGATGATCTGGCCCTGCTAGGCCACACACGAAAGAGAGCTAAAAGAAACATTTCTGGAGCTAAACCAACACGTGAAAGAAATGGGTATGAAAATTATATGAATGAAGATATAACCAAATACTTCGTGAAATCAAAGCGCCCGCCTCGAGAAAGTTTCTTAGCAATTGGAGAATATAAGTTTCAAGCCGTACAACAGTTCAGATATCTCGGCGTTGCGTTCTCAAGCACTGATGACTCGTCATGCGCTGTAAATGACCGTATTCAAGCCGCAAACAAATCCAATTTTGTGCACTCAAAATTGTTTAAATCAAAAATCCTCTCAAGAAGTACGAAATTCAATATGTACAAGTGCCTCGTTCGACTAGTGCTAACATATGGGTGTGAAGTTTGGATCCTGAAAGCAGCTGAACTAAAGCAGCTCAGCATCTTTGAAAGAAAAATTATGCGAAGGGTGTATGGTCCACTACGATTAAATGACGGCACATATCGACACCGAGACAATGACGCAATTGAAACCATGATGAGAGGCGAAACAATTGTGCGGCTTATTAAGTCTCAAAGAATGAGATGGCTGGGCCACGTGCTACGCAGGAGCGACGAGGCACCGACAAAAAAAGCTATTACTCTACAGAGATCTAGGATATCGCGCTAGAGGCAGGCCAAAAAAGCGTTGGATCGACTCAGTAGAAGCGGATCTGAACTCAATGAGGCTCCAGAACTACAAGCTAAAGGCGTTGGACAGGGACGCATGGAGAAAGATTGTGAAGGAAGCTTTGGTCCACACTGGGCTGTGATGCTAATAATACAAATAATAATTTTTCTGTTTAATGTAAGCGTAGTTTCGTATTTTATGCCGATAGTTGGACATCACATCAAGTAGCCGCAAGGTGGTATATCGGACGAAATCTTTCGATTTATTGAAAACTTACGTTCCATATTTTTTTGGATTATGTATAGTCTAAAACATTTTTTTTTTTAAGTTTTTTATGCTTTTCCTGAAAAGTTTATATATATATACGTAATATATTATATTTTTTTTTTTTATTTATTAGTATTTTTATTAAACTAAGCAATGATCTTTATCTTCTATGTATAGCCATTTTTACACGATTATCATCTATATATAAATACGTCAACAAAAACATTAGTGTGGTACCGATTGTGTTCGCATGCGTGAACTTATCGAGGAGAAACTTACACTATGCGATAGCCACACCGCATACGGTATGCACAATATTAGTTTCACCTCGATACGTTTACGCATACTAACACAGTCGGTACCACACTGATTTTTTGTTAAGTCATAAGGAGAAAAAAAAACTGGACGGTATTAAAGTAGCCATTGTCAACGTTCCTATTCCATTTACGAATCAGAGCAGCATGCAGAAGACCGGAGGTTGGGACGGAGCCCTCTAGTATCAATAATAAAGACTACATGATTTTAGAAAGACAAAACGGTCATCATTTTTGCTCCTCTTCAATGTGGCCATATTTTTTTATTTAATGCAAATAGATGACAGATTGTTTAATTTAATACATTTTGTTGGTGAGTGTTGCCAGCAGGGAGCAAAGCACCTATTATATATTTAACTAATAACATCAAAAACTAGTGTGGCCGTATATTTATGCTTATTTTTTATTGTTGTTACACTTTGTAGCTTATTTAATGATTAATGATTTTTTTGAATTGTGTGTATATTCTTTAGTGTAAATATAAATTAATCAGTTCTGCACAGGAACTTAAAATACTCGCGCAAAAAAATATTAAGAGTGTACGAATATTTAATGTGCTGACTGTATGCATCGATTCTCAGAGCTGTAAATACGCGACAAATATCTTTGTGGCATAAAACTGCTGCAACTTCGGGTCTTAAAATGTAGTATATCAGAATTAAAGGGTTTTTGGCAATTGCGTTCATCCCTTTCATTACCTTCAAGTGCATTTAATTGATTGCATACCTATATATGCCAATTATAAGAGATTAAAGCAACGTTCTGTCTAATTTGATATGATTATGACGAACTCTGTCAAAATTTGAACTTACCTTTTAAAAATCTGATCGATTCTTTGCTGTCACTCAAGCAATTAATTAAGCGTCAAGTGTTTTGACATGTCAAACTTAAAGCACTCAATTTTGATTGATTTTCGCTTTAGACATAATATAGTTGATTTCCATGGCAAAAAATATGTTGACCTACTTTCCCACACCTGGGCACACTTTTTCGCACATTGCCAGCTGCTGTGTTATTAAGTGGAAATTATGGCTTTAAATGGCTAGGAAACTTGTTCTGAACAACTTTTGGTTCGTTTGATGTGAAATTATACGTGTTGCTAAGTGCCGGCGAAGAAATAAAAGACTGCAGGCCGTAGCAAGTGGGCAGTGCTAATTGACCTACTCACATGTCTTTCATGAGTAAGCAATTCCTATGGTAGCCCTCCATTAATAGGCTATTAAAATAGCATATCACATTAATTAGCAGCACGTCATTTATAAATTACAATAATGCCAGGCGTGTTTCCCATACATGATGTGTTGTTTGTGATGACGACGACGACGACTACGACAACAAGCCCTGGATTAAGTAGGGGAACAAATGTGTGTATAAGTGTGTATATAAATTGCATGTGCAAAATAATGATTTCTGTATACGCTTTTAGCAATAGTGTATTTGATTTTGAAAAAAATTGTAGACCTACTGCAAATTTGTACTTACCGAGATGTTGTTTATAGTTACAGTGTTGTAAAACGCCAACTTTTTTTCAATATCTGAAAAAGTCTGTCGGCTTTTTTGCCACATATCTCTCGCTCTTAAGGCAATAATTTGAGGCTAAAACTCGGAGGAAAAAGATATCTTGAAATCCTATCTGGCATAATTTATTTCAGATTATGTAGCGCATTTGACTGATGAGTAGCAGTTTCTTTAAGTTAGGGTATTTTTGTAATAACATGGTACGATGGTTATATGTATTAAGTGTAATTTGTGGGCATCCCAAAATTGTGAAATATTTCATGTAAAGGTATCAGCTGTTAGTGGTATAGACAAGCAGATGTACCTCTCATTTCGTATAAGAGCTTGACAGCATCATCTAGAATTTGATTAACATTTTTTTGCCTAGAAAAGACTTAGGGAGCATAAATTATTAAGCCCAACATAAATAAAGTATTGCCGCAAATTTAAGGTATTTAAGTGCCCAAGTATGCACATATTACGAAAAAGAATTTTTTGTAGTAACAAATTTTTGCATAAAAAATTTCCCATGGCTCAGTATGCATATTTTCGGAAATAGTAAATTTTTTTAACCTTTTTATTTTTAAATTATATTTTAGCATACAAATTTTCGCATGAATTCCGAAGAAATTTCGTCACAAGGTCATGGTTCAAGCGATGCAAATTGTTTTATTTTCTTGGAAAATTTTAATGTCTTTTCTTTTATCATCTCCATCTAAGAGTTTTTCTTCTTTTAAATTTGATCAGTGGACACTCATAGCAATAAAATACTAGAAAAATACTAGATTATGCTGCTTATGTAAATAAAAGACTTAGTCACAAATTTTGATAATCTACGACATCTTTATAAAGAGCATATCTCAGATGACTTCCAATTTTTACAATAGACTTTTATTGCGTATAAGTACCTGGTTAGGGCAGTAGAGAGAAAAATACGAGCCCGGTGCGTTATCGTCGGGCCTTAAGCGCACTCCTTTACCCGAAGAACAGTAGTTTAACCCTTTTTTTTGAAAGCAAAAAAGTTCCAAGTTTCGCTCAATCACACTTTTGTTCGAAACAAAATTTTCACTCAAAGTTTTTTGTTTGCGTTCAGTTACGTCTTCACGAATTTGCACCCAGTGGTAGGCGTAATTTTTCGTAAAATGTTACATAGCATCTTCAGTTCCCACCCTCTTAAAAATGTTCGTAAAAGAATTCTCTTTCAGCTAAAAGCATAAAAAAAATTTTAAAAAAATTTTATGTTAAAGCAAACTGAAAATCTGTAATTTTGAAGAATGGTCAAAAACGTTTTTTTCGACCTAGGTTGCTTGTAACTTCAATAATTTTGACGCAATCTTCACATATCATATATATCAACATTAATATCGTTCGATCTAATTGTCGGTAAAACATTTTGTTCAAGAGATATTCACGAATAACTGAAAACAGTACCCAAAAACAAGTTTTACGAAAAAATTTCGAAAACGGTTCTTAAGAAAAAAAAAATTAATGTCATTATCGTGTTTCTCGACCGAAAATTACGCTAAAAACACTTTTATACGAAGGTTATTTTTCGTGTAAATTTGTGTAAGTTAGTATAAATAATAAAGATTTTACATACTCAATTCTTTTGAATATTCAAAACATTTTAAGGCATATTTTTGACCTTCACAAAGCCTTGAGACGCGGCCATGATATCAATGTAAACTTTTTTATTTTAAAATAGATTTAAGTTTATTGTATTTGTTTTGAATATTTCGAAGAGAAGGTTATTTGACTCTTAGAAGTTTCGACTATGAGGTCTTTTGGAGTCAGCACCACAATCATAAGCATAACTAGCTAAATCTTAGGAGTTGCCAATTTTTAATTTTTATGATTTTCTCAAATTGATTGTTTTAAATTTAAAAATAAAAATTTTTTTTTTTTAATTTTTAAGTTTAAATAATAGAACATTTTCAAGCGTATTTATTCAATTAAGAGATTTTTAACAAAGTCGAACAAAATTTGCAGTTATCGATAAATTAATTTTTCCCAAGCCATACATTGCACAATTTGGTTGCTTATCGAAAAATTAAAACATTTAGCTTTGTCGTACAACCATACAAGTTCATACAACGACCCCTCAGGCGATGCAATCGTTTGTACAACCTGCCCCATAAACAAAATCAAAGAGATCAATCTATAAATTTGCACACTTTAATTATTTTTGCTCATATATAGTACAGTGCAAAAGTTTAAGACCACCTGCAAAATTTTGTTTTTCTTGTGCTTTTTAGAGATTTTTTAAATGTCCTTACATTTTGTAGTTTTATGGAAAAAAAATTTTAGAAATCAAACGATGTATATTCGTTAATATGTACGATATTCCCTCGCTTTTATGATGGCTGCTTTTCCGGACGTAGTTGTCCCCAAGCTCTGCTAAGACATTCCAATAAGTGAGTTTGGCTGGTTTAAAGCAGTTTCAGCCACTTTCTGTCCACTTCATCTACAGGATTGACGTCCCGAGATTGGAATAACCGATCTATCACTTTGAGTACATCGCTGCAAATAAATTACCTAAGACAAAGTTTGGTCGTATATTGGAAAGCAAACCTTTCTCCTATACCGCTCAGTGACCCTGAAATTTTGACGATGAAACCAATAAAAATTTTTTTTTTTTGTGGTCCTAAACTTTTGCAGTGTAGTGTAATATAGGATAATCAGTAATCAAATATGAGTAGCGTAGATTTGATCCTATACATTGTAATCAAACTATTTTCAGTTCGTCCTTAGTGTAAGATTTAGTGGAGGCTAACTTTTCTCTTTCCTTTTCGATACTTACTTTCATCTTCCTTAGGTCCTCAATTCTGTTCGTTTTGGTTAAAGTTAACAACATACAAGGACTTGGTGGGTCGCTTTGAGTGAGCGCTTTGCCCTATCACAACTATAACTTGCTTATTATAGCAGTCGAACCAAGAGAGCATTCAGCTAATCCCCCCAGGATATGCGCACGTTTTCTATGACAGCACATGCCTTCCGTATGCTGTTCGTTTTGCATTAAGGATTTGGATTTGCTACGTGACCGGAAAACGCTGATTTGCAGCAACTTGCCGCATGCTTTGGTTAGTTCCTTGGAGTTTTGTGCAATTGCTCGTCAACAACTTTAATTTGCAGCATTTAGCAGCTGTCGATTTGCCAGTTGATTTGCATAAAGAGCTTTGGTCACATTATTTTTTTTTTTTTCCTTTTTTTGCAGCCAAGTTTTACCAAGTGTCATTGCCAGTTGCTGCTGCTCGGAATATGGCAAACGAATTCAGGCGCAATAAATCCATTTGATTGCTTCCATTGCGGTTGCACTGATAAGTTGCTTCTTATGCTTGACTACACAGCAGCCAAGGTAAAAGTTTTGCTTAACATTTTATTATGCTGAGATTAAGATGGCGCCGCCTTGCTGAAAACAAGGAAATGTTGGGCTTTACTCCCAAAGCAAAAAGCGTATTTAATTAGCGATAACACGCATTGGGCCTTGGGCCTTTAGCAGAGCGTAAACAGCGCTGCGTTGGTCCAAGGTTTTGATGAGCAGACACACAGCGTGTGGCTGACTGGTGGCATCCACAGCATGGATAGGCAGCGGGAGTAGCACCCTGCTACTATATACATAGGCTAAAACATTTTTGGTAAGTCAAGCGAAAACCACGTCAGATAAAATTAATTTCATGCTGGCAGATTAAAGAAAGTGCTTTAAAAGTTGGCCGAAACCAAAAACTTTAAGCGCAGGCAAGCTGCGGTAGGGCAGGCACGGTGCGGGTTGCGGGTTAGCACGCCAAGTTGACCGCAAAAGGTAGCATATGCCGTTTGCCTAACAAAGTAGCTACTAGCCTGTGTAAGTGTGCTTAATTAAAAGGGAGCTTTCAACGGGGCGTATTGAATTTTTGAGTGCTGCAAATAAATCGTAGCATACTTTTGGGGTGCCTGTTGAAAATGCTCTTGCCTCATTAATATGCACGCCTTTTGTAGCAGCCTGATGAACGATTGCCAATTGCAATTGTAATGAGGGCGTTCAGCAGAACTCTGCTTGAGGCGTGTGCTTTGCAGCAGGCCTGTTGGTGGATGGAATGATGGCTGTATGAGTTATTGTAAATTGTTCTCAACGCAAATAGCTAGGGCGAAGGGCAGAAATGCAAAAGCACTTTAACTTTCACTTTTTATTTTTATTTATTCACGAAATTTAATAAAAATACAATTTTTTTTGTGAGATGCAGATTTCTAAATTAGCTATGATTGTCTCGTTGGCTCTGATGTGTCTCTAGGAGGGAACCATCCAAAGGCCGCGTGATAACAATTTTTTAAAGCTCTACTTTTTTTAATCTTTTAATTAGATTGGCATCCCTAAGACCTTTTGTCAATCTATTTTGTTGCGAAACAATTTTTGGTGCATTTGTTAATATGGAGGTTTCAAGGCATTTTGCATCGTTGTTACGTCGTTACTCGGGCACTTCTGCATTTCTGCCCGAGCAGCCTTAATGTGCTTCATTGTTGCACTGCCGCATAGTAAAACACAATCAGATACGTTTGTTAGTTTCTTTCTACACTAACAACATATAAGCCGATACAAATTAGGCGGCATAAATTTTGTTTACCTTTTTGGTGCAATAAAATGAAGATGTACTTTGAAAATTTCGGTAAGTAATTTTTTTTTGATGAGTATGTTTTCGCGGTATCTAAAAGTTAATGGAATAGAAGTCGTCGATTTCTCGATATAAGAAAATTTGGACTAAACTAAATCAATAAATTTTAACCCAATATCATGCGAAATTTATTCAAAATTCTACTAATGGTAACCAGATATGGATAGGCCTTTACATTTTACCTCTTATTAGCTTCTACCTCGAAATCGGATTGGTACAGCTGGAGTATTCTAGGATGAAATGAAGATCGTTAAAAATAAGTGAAACGGACAATTTTTCCCCCGAAATTCTCCGGTTTTGATGATTTTTACAGATTTGGTAAAGCTACTAGCCAATAGTAACCACGTAAAATTTTATTGCAAAATTCTGATTATTTATCGAGTTATCGATAACTGAAAATTGGGTTTTTCGTTTTTAGACTATTCTTAGACAAGACATATCTTCTAAACAAACAAAGATATTGATGCGATTTTTTTTTCCATGAAAGATAAAATATTAAATTAAAAACATTAATTTGGACCTATTTTAATCAATCATGCACTAGGTATGGTTCTAGGTAATCGGGTGGCAGAAACTTTTTGTACCAGAATTTCGAACTCAAAAGCAATTTGTCGGATTAACGATGTGTAACGATTTTAAGCCAAAAAGCCAATGTATCACTAAGAGCGTTGAAAATTTATGTGTAATTTTTTAAAAATTTTCAAAGACAAAACATTAAAATTTTGTACTTTCACTTGCTCTATGTAATAATAGCACTAGTTTAAAAATGTATCCTCAACATGTTTTACTCGTTTCCGTAGTAAAATGGCACGCTAAATCCGAAAATTAAGTCCGAAAATTTTTTCATGGAACAGATTTGGAGACATTTCTCTGATCCTACCCAGCTGATTTTGAAATTTTTTTTACTAAACTATAGATAATTGAATTACCTATCGATTATACTTGGAACATATTTTTTTCAAAACGGGTTGCTCGTTATTTATCTATTCATATGAAATATTTCGTAATTATAGGCAAATTTTTGAAAAAATTCTATTTTAAACGTAAATTTAAAAATTTTAAAAAAATGTTTCATACAGTTTTATTTATGGCTCGTAAAGTTTGATCGATTACGAAGAAAATGATTGTTTGTTTATCAAAATCGGTGTAAAAATGTGGAAATAACAGGAATTTTTGTAAAAAGTGAAAAATGTAAATTTGTTTTAAAAACCAAAAGTTAGATGAATAATTCGTTTATTTATAAAGATAACGTTACCAAATTTGGCATTCGGAAGTTATTTTAGAGTTCTCAAGCTCTGTACCAAATTTTATCAAAATCGGTAGACTATATCATATAGTCTACGAAGAAGACAATAAAGACTACTTGTGGATAGCTTATGCCCAGCAAAGAGGCAGTTCGGAATCCTTCGACGCCGAACAAAGCTTAATAATATAAATAATATTATCAAATAAAATTTAAAAAAGCTAAATTTTTATTTTCATTTGCTATATTTTTAGTTTTTGAGCACTTAAAAAAATAACGAGATATCACATAGTAAAAAAAAACACACATTTGTACCTTTATTAGTACTATTTTAATGTGAATACGATAAGAAAAGTTACACAAAAACTTTTGCAAAATGCTACTTCTAAATTCGAAACCAGCCCCAAAATCATTTTATTTTATATTTATAATTTTTCCTAAAAAATGTAATACCGATCAAGTACCACACTTGCACAAAAACCTCTTGCGGCATACAAATTATCAAGCAGTGTTCTGCTGAACGCGCCTTATGCTCGGCTATTGCTACAACAACCAAACTTGTTTGCTCTCGCTTTTTTAATTAAAAATGGCAATGCTGGCAATGTGATTGTACTGCTGGCAGCTTTTGTTCTTCCTGTTGTTGGCAACACTTTTGCCTTCAATTTATGCTAGACGCACTTTTGACCTTTCTGTTGATTTTTTCCTTTGACTTTGCTTTAAATTTTTACTCAACTCATAATTAAAGTCGCTGTCGAGAGAGAGCACAGCAGGAGCTGGTACAGTTGGGAGCATAAGCGACTTTTAATTGAGTTGGCAACACAGCTGACAACGAGTTTTATCCACAATTTGGTGTTAAACAATTTCGTTAATTAAAATGTTGGAATGGCGGTAAATGTTGCGTGTTTATAGCCATTTAATTTGGTTTTTTTTCCTTTTTTTAGCTGCCGGCTTTTATCAGTGCCTTGCAGCTCTGATGACAGTAAAGTTTTATAATACTCAATTCTTGAGCTGAAGTTGCAAGCTGTGCTGTCAGTCGTTATTTTGGCTCTTGAATGCACAGCTCAAGAAGTTTGTGGCATGTCTGCACCTGACACATGGCAACTTGGTGGCTGGTTAAGGGGTTGCTGTTGCCTTAAAGTCCTCGGTCAAAGGATGTGCTTGATTTACTGCGCTGAGCACAATGTGATTTTGATGCTATTTTATGAGTTCATAGTATACTTTCCTTGTTGCAACAAATACAAATAACTTGCAGCTACCAAGTACGTGTTCATTTGCATAAAAGCTTGTAAACTATGGTAGTAAAAACATTTGGGTGCACTTTCCATACCAACAATGAATTTTAGCTGGTTTGGGTGCATACAGTTGAACGCCTTGGCTGCATTGTTTGCCAGGATAAGCATTTAGAAACTTTGAACTTTTGCATACTGTCGTTGCTTTTGGCGTTATGCAGCACTTAGTCCATCTTGTTATCGTTTTTGTTGCTGCGGTTGTGGTGTACCATATTTCAATTAAGGTAAGAGCACACATTACATTAGATGACATGTTAAAGTGTAACTAAAAATTTGCACATTTTTGTACAAAAGAAAGCATAAGTTGCCAAGTAGCGCTTAGTATCATAAAAAAGTTGCGCATACGCTATGTTGGCCATGCATGACATTTTTATAAGCTGCTTGATGGCCTTTATCTAACCATTCAAGTGTAGCTACTAAACGTAGAAACATTTAAATCAGCTACGATTAAATATCGCACAAACATAATATATTTATGGGATATAAAATAAAAAACTTTTAAAAGAGCTTGCTTCATTTGCATTTTTATCTGCGACTATAAATATTTTGATTCTTTGTTGTAAGAATTGGTTTTCCTTAAAAACCCCCACAGACATTTTACTAGCTCCGCTCATGCAATATTTATAAGCTTTGACTGCTTTTATTTTGCTTAAATATTTGAAGCGTCGCACAGTGTCGCAATTTTGATTGTCTGGAGTGTCTAAGTTTGCAAAAAATTGATTTAATATTATGTATAAAATAAAATAAAGTAAAATAAAAAGAAATCCTTCTAGGCAAATCAGCTAAATTGAATTAATTTTTGGCCCATAATCTTTTCACTCTAATTATTGAACAAAGTAGAAGCATAAAGAAATAAGCTTTCAATTTCAATTTATTTCATGGTTTTAATTTAAAGCACTTATTATTATTATTATTAGTTCCTTGATGTAGTTACAATACATATATGGGATATATAAAGTAAAGACGCCGCTCTTAGTAAGAGCATAGGGCGGAGACGAAGATAATACTTATAGTTAACGTGATTTCTAATATACAAATTTAAGAGTTCAGGTTCTAAAACCTTTTCTACTTAGTTATTAGCTTTCGACTAACATTTTTTTTTACATAAATCTAGCGATAAACCTAAAAAGTCGGTATCTTATTAATTTTAAGAATCAAAAAAATTAATTTTTTTAAATATCAAAAAAAAAACATAATTTTTTTTTTATTTTACTAAATTAATTAAAATTAAAAAAATAATTTTTTTAAATATCAAAAAATTTTCATTTTTTATTTTTCTAAACATTGCTCTAAATTTATACTGTTTTAAAACTTACCTTGAAAGTATTTAAAAAAGTATTGATTTTTTTGAAAAAGTATAAACTATTTTTTTAATAAGTCTTAAATAATAAAAAAGGTTCAGAAATTGTTTTACAAAAACATATAAAAATTATAAATTTAAAAAAAAAGGATGATATTAAAAAAATGTAATTAGCCATGATAGCAGAAATAATAAAATATATTAAAAAATTACAATTTTTTTAGATAAATGTGAAATTATTATATTTTTTCAAAGAAAATGTAATACAATGAAAATAAGCTTTCTGGATAACAGAAATAACAAAAAAAATTGCTCAACATTTTTTTTAGAAAAGTATAAAAAATTATGGAAACTAAATTTTTTTACAATAATTACAAAAATATTTTATATATTTTTAAAGAAAATGTAATGGTCTCAAAAATAAGTTAGCTTTTTTTGTAAGCTTTAATGATACCTTTAATTTTAATAAAAAAAAATTGCACGAAAACTTTTAAGTATATTTTCAAATTACCTATGAATTAATCTGCAGTATTTTAAAAATTCACAAATTGTTTAGAAAAATATATAAAAAAAATTAATAAAATTAAAATTGATTTCGAAATCGTAGCAAATTGTTTAAAGAAAATATCAAGTAATAAAAAAAAATTTTTTTTTTTGCAAGCTTTGTTGATAACTTTAATAATAATAATAAAAAAGAAAGGCTCAAGATTTTTTTGGGTCATAACTAAATCAGCCGTATTGAGTTAAAGTCGAGCTGGATCACTTAAAACCAGCTAAAAATAACTCCAAATAATTGAACAATTTTTTTTAAAAATATAAGAAAAATAAAATTTCTTTACAAAAATAAAAACAATTTTGAATATTTTTTTAAAGCAAATGTGTAGTTACGGAAAATGAAAACAAGGAAAATAAGCCTTCTAGATAACTAAAATAACAAAAAAAAATTTAATGAAAAGAAAGAAAAATATAAAAAAATTAAATTTTTTTAAAATATTTAAAAAAATTTTGATATATTTTCAAAGAAAATGTAATGGTATAAAAAAATAACTTAGATTTTTTGACACGCTTTATTAATGTTGAATTATAAAAATTTTCAGGTATATTTACAACTTACCTACGAATCAATCTGCATCATATTTAAATTTCATAATTTGTTTAAAAAAATATTTTCAAAAAATTAAGAATATTAAAATTGATTTCAAAAATCGTAGTATGTTGTTTAAAAAAAAATGTCATGTTATGAAAAAAAATTGTCTTGTTGAAATCTTTAATAATAAAAAATGTCTCCAAAATTTTTAGGGCCACAATTAAATCAGTAGTAGTGAGTTAAAATTAAAAACTGAATTTATTAGCAGCATTTTTTTTACCTATGAGTCCAGCTGGATCACTTAATTTTAAAACCAGCTAAAAATTGCTACAAAATATTTAAAAAAATTTAAAAAAAATTAAGAAAACTAAAATTGCTTTAGAAAAAGATTAAAAAAATGTTTATATTTTTTTAAAGAAAATGTGATGTTAAAAATAATTTTTTTACCAATTCTTTTTGATGAAAAAAAACTCACAATTTTTTTCAAATAAATTATCTTTAGTTTGTCAAATGGTCACACTGTGCGGCACAATTTTGCTTCAACTCATAATCAGCTGACTTTAAAGCCCCAGTTACTTGCGCTCAGCCTTTTACAACGCATAAATACCAGACCAAGTTAATTAGAGTACTTGTTGTGCCAAATTAGGCAAAAAATTAAATTTAAAGCATAGTCCTTGATGCATACTTAACCCTTTTGTTTCCTTGTTTCTTTTTTGTTATAATTCAGCCCGCCTGGCTCAATTAACTCATTAAACTTTTTTTGTTGGGTTCAAATTTTGACACTCGCCGCTCAATTAACGTGCAATTAGTTGGCCAAAGTTCTTGGCCAGAATTGTGGGCCAACTGGCGCGCCGTTTTTCATTACCAAACAAATTGCCATTAATTGCACTTCAAAAACAACAGCAACAATAACAGTATGTCATACATATAAATACTTTATATGCACATATTTACCTATGTATGTCGACATGAAGCATGTCAGGCAGAAATTTAATTAAGAAATATTTTACTCTGTTCCTTGTTTTTCTTTCAGATATTTTTATTTTATTTTTTTTTTTATATCAAGCGCGACAGTTTGCTTTGATATCAAAATACCTGAAAATTTATGAAAAATAAATAAAAACTCCGAGAAAATCTAATTTAAAATGCATTTAGGTATAAATTCTTCATAGCTTGCACTTAAGTAAATAGATTTTTTATTCATTTCCATATATGCTTGTGTAGGTTTCGTGTTTTGTCTTTTTGGAGGGGATTTAGTTTGTTTTTGTTATTTTTTTTTGCACATTGACTCACAATTAATTATAGATAGGTACACGAATATAGTACTATTATAAGGCAGGCGCACACAGGGAACTGAACTGAACTGAGCTGCACTCACAAGTTCAGCTTAGTTCCGTTCTTTGTGTACGTCAACCCTAGGCTGGGTTTATGCTGACGAAAGTTGCAAATAATCTAACTCGCAATATTCCGAAAATAAAAAAAAAATTTTATTTTCCTTGAGCAAACTCGCAAGATTCCGAATTTTGAAATATAAGGAATCCAATATGGATCTTATACAGCGTTACTTCAAGAAACAAAACATATAAAAAAAAACATGGAAGCAGGGGCTTCCAGCCAACGCAGGAACATTCCAATAATTTTTGGAATTCATATATTGAACAACACTTTTGCAAAATTTGAACAACACTTTTGCAAAATTTAAAAAAAAAAATAAAAAAAAATTTTTGGGAAAACTGTTTCTTAATCCGACGTAAAAACAATTAGAAAATATGATATCTTAAAAAAAAAATATATTAAATCTTACAAAATTTAATTAAATTAAATTTATAACATTTTACACCCCCAGTATAAAACAAAATTTTTTTACATTTGTAGACTATTTTAAATACAAAATTTTGCACATAAAAATATAATTTTATTAATTTATTTTAATTTATTAAAAATTACTATATTGAACAGTTCAATTGCAAACAAAAACATAAATAAAAATGATTTAATAGTTAAAACAATTAATAGTAATAATTCTTTAAAAAAATATTTTTTATTTATGAAAAATTTAAAATAAAAAATTAAAAAAAGACGTAAAAAGGGAAGACAATTAATAATAATAATTCTTAAAAAAAATATTTTTTATTTATGAAAAATTTAAAATAAAAAATTATAAAAATTAAAAAACGACGTAAAAAGGGAAGACAATTCTTTAAAAAAATTATTTTATTTGTGAAAAATTTAAAATAAAAAATTATAAAAATTAATTTCATTTTTCAGTAATTTTTTAAACTAAAGCCTAAAGACGTAAAAAGGGAAGACCAATTTTTTTGGGCACAGGAGCGATGAAAGAAAATTTGTACGCCAAAAATAAAAGTTTTTTTTTTAAATTTAATAGTCCTTTAAAAACCAAAATGGCTAAAAAATTTTAACTCAAAAAAAACCTAACTACTTCGTTGCGCACAAACCTTGTTAACTAGTGTAAACCCAAGGATTTGATATCTGTAAAAAATCACGAGCTGATTATTGCAACAATCATATTCGCATAACTTGCCTTCAAAAAAAAAAAAAAAAATTTTTTTTTTAAATTCTTATTTAGTAAAGTTTGTCTGTTTTTTCCAGCTATGAGTTTTTGTTTTAAAATTACACAACATCTAACAGCAATAATAGTTGGTATCTGTTTCTGGGCTTAGTTAACATTTTTCACATTTCATAAACTTTTTAGCTAACAATTTCGAACTAAAATATTATCTTTGCAAGATTTTTACATATACATAAGTTATGTAGCAAATAAATATATAACATAAAAAACAAAGTTCAGTCTCTTAAGATGTTTGCAACATGCTTGCCTTGCCTCAAATCTTTCTCAATTCTAAGCCTATGCGAATTACTTGCTAGATATTCAGCATAAAATATCATAATATATAGGTATAGTATTTCTTTTTTGTGACATTTATAAGCCTAGGAAATCAAGAGTTTTATCCATAGAGTATCAAGTGTTAGTAGCCTAAACAGAGTTCTCTTCCAAGCCCTGCTGAAATGGATTTCAAATAGCCCATGACTTCACAAAATAGTTACGTAGTGAACTCACCCGCATCAGTGGACTAATGGCACGTGGCATGGCACTGAGGCTGCTGCCCGAGACCATGATTGCATTGGTGGCACTTGTGGGCAGCATGTGCAGCGTATTGTTGGAGCCTCGATGCAGCGTCAGCGATGGACCATGATGACCTACCAGTGTAGTTGTTGTGGCCGAGGACACACAGGACTCACGCTTGCCACGTCCATAATAGGAGGTAAGCGGGCTGACAATAAAATTTAATTACAAGATAAAAAAGTTTGCAATGTAATAAGCTGACCGTACGACCGACCGACCGAACACTATCAAGCAACTTTGGAAATATATGCAAAAAGTCACAGAACTCTATTATTCATATACACTGTAGTGAAAGTATAACAGCGGTAACAGCCGGGTCCATATAGTCTTGTCTGTCTGTTCGTCTGTTTGTATGAACAAAAGAATCTAGGAGACTATTAGGGCTATAGAAACCAAATTTTGCCAAAATATGCTCATAATCTTTAGGCAGATAAAGTTCGATTCATATCGATATCTTTAACATTTCCTTAAAGACCAATACCACGTCTGAATTGAAGCGGATTACTTTAAAATCCAGATCGTCGATTTTTATGATTTTAATGCCGGTCGTACACTAGGCTTTCAACTCACGCACGCAATTTGTTTTCACATTCTCCAATTGAATAAACAAATTTATGGGCTCGTACACTAGTGCGCAACTTGTCAATTTTTGCGTTGATCAACGCGTTCCGGCTTGAAATTGAAAATAAATGCTTTGAACGCGTTGCGAGCCTCGTCCACCTAGTTGATCAACTCATTCAATTGTTGAGAGACCTCGTCCACCTAGTTGATCAACTTTAGTTCGTCAACGCAAATTCGGACAAAAAATCTTGGATCAACACGAGTTGAACACGGCTGAAGCATCCAGTTGATGCACACGTTGATAGCCTCGTACACTAGACGAAGCATCGAGCGCTGATCAACTCGGTCAACGCACTTGGCAGCTGGTAGCTTCGAATGTATATAAACTGCGAAGGTAAATTCATTTCTATTTGACATTTCAAAGTGAAGACGCGTGTGTTTTTATGAAAATAAAAAATGATTTCCGCTGAACGAAAGAGAAAAGTCGCTGCCGCCATAATAATTTTAGCGGACGCTTAACGTCGACGCCAGAGCGAAAAAAAGCGTAAACGATTCTGGGTGGACGAAATGTTTTTGAATCGCGACGAAAGCAGTTTTTTCAACGAAATATATTCGAAACTGAAGTCGATAAATTCTGCAGGCACTCTCCAATGCTGTGTCATTTTTTTAAAATTTTGTGCTGCCGCAACAGTCTTCATTTATTATTTGCTGCCTGCTTCGTCACATTTATTTTTATCGCGATGGCGCTCCATGCATGTTCTCGTCCATCTTGGTTTTTGTACTGGCTGCTTTTTACATTCCAAATTATTTCTCTTTCTTCAACAGCCGTTATTAAATCGAATATTAATTCATTTGTCGACACAACTTGCACGGTTTGCACCTCAGTATTTTCACCCAATTCCACAGACATTTTCGCGTTGATTGAATGAGATTGAATGCCTCGTACATTAGCGTTGAATGAGTTGAGAGTCGAATGCGTGCGTTGAAAGCCTAGTGTACGACCGGCATAAGTCTTGCAAATTTTATTATCAGATTAATAATCGTGTTATCGATAACAGAAAAGTTAGGCTGACTTTTCTTTGGGATGACATATCCCGAAAACGAATAAAGTTCATAGAATAATTTTTTGTTTCATTGAAAATTAAAACTTGAAACTTTTAATAAAATATATTTTTTTAAATTAATGCTTTAAATATTTAGAAATTTTTTTTTTTATTTTAGAAATTTGAAATTGATCTATTTTTTTTTCAAAAAGAGGAATGATCACATTTTATGCGCGTTAATTAATTACAAAATCAATTTCCAACTTTTAAATAAAAAAAAAAAATTATTAAAAAATGGAAAAAATATAAAAAAATTCAAAACTACATTTTTTAATTTTTTGTTCAAAAAATATATATCTAAATGAGTATCTTTATCCGTTTACAAAAAATAACGTACTGTGAAAAGTCGATCTAAATATGCGGTTATCGATAACTCGATAAATAATCGAAATTTTGCAACAGTAAAAAATTACGTGGTAAATACTGGCCATGTAAAAATAAACAAAATAGAGAAGATCAGTTAAAAAAGTGATCCGCTACCCTTGGAAAATATATAATTTGACCCCCATGCCTAGCCCTAGTTTTTTATGCAGTAAAAACTTACACGTATTCCTTCCTCTTTTCCACTCTTTTTTATCTGTATTTGGGATCAGCGGAAGCCAAAATTACAAAATTTATACACTATCGCCTTATTATTACCCCCGTTCCAGTCACTCAAATCGATATCTAGACTCTTGTAGACTAACATATAAAAATTCTCTTTATTATTTGGTTATACCACCCCCACAGTTATTTACTTCCACATGTTTATATGTAGCAAGTAAAAACTTTAAGTACTTCTTCCTTATTTCATAACCCATTCGCTAGAACATCGGCTGTTATCGGCAAAAATTTACCAAAATTAAGACTCTTTTTCCAGAAGCTCTTTTTAAAAGAAGTTTATTTTTAAAACTGTTTGTGAAGAAGCTAGAGACTGAATGAGGAACTTGGAGATGTCTGCGCATGACCAAATAAAGGGTATCTCAAAGACGGGCATGCACGACTGTCCAAAAGAGCATTGCAATGGCCACTTTAAAGGGTATCCAGGAAACCGTTTGGATTTTGCATAATCGGAAGCAATTACGAACGGTGATAGATGTTGGTTCAAGGTATTTTAGAGTCTTCTTACAGTGGAAATTAATAAAAATACAGAGTGTATAATAGTCGTGTTATCGAGTAGGCCCTAGTTTTTAGTTTTTTCTATTTTATATAATATATTTTTAAACTTTTGCTTTCAATTAAATTTTAACCATTTTTAGAACAAGCTTTCAGTTAAATTCAATCAGCCTCCACTTACCGCATGCTTTCCGCTCGCGGTGAACTGCCGCCTTTGCTAAAACTTTTTGTTGTGTAACTGCAGAGTAAATAACAAAAAAAAAATAATAATTACAAATTAAATATTAAAAAAAATGTAAGTAAACATTTAAGCACTGTGAAGCGTAATTTAGCAAAAAGTTGCAAACAAAGTTTTTTGCAAAACTTTTCCAACACTTACCGTCTGTTTTGGTTGAGCTGTATATTGCGCGTGTCACGCCACGTGGAAACATGATGTCTGAGCGCATTGCGCACCTCCGAATTGAGAAAACAGTAGAACAGTGAGACTGAAAAACCCTGTCAAGCAAAAAAAAAAGGAAAAAAACACGGGAATATTGCTTTTAACAAATATTTAAGCAAAACAAAAGAAAAGTAAAGAAAAACAATGAAAAGTAATGAAAAAGCAGGCAAACAATTGCAAAGATTGTAGCCGGAACGCACCTGTGTGCTGAGCAGCACGGCACGCAGCACGGCGAACATGTGACCCATAACGCCGGACTCGCTGGGTCCGGCCAGCACCACCAGATAGGTAATGCCAAAGAGCGGTATGAGCACCAGCAGCGCCTTGGCTGCCTTGCGATACTGACGCGTCTCCACGGTGTTGGCCGAACGCAGCTTCGTAATTAGCACCTGTCAAGGGGTTGAGCAGCAGTAGTAGTGTATGCGGTAGGTACCAAGCCTGGTTGTTACCCTCACACTTAAACTTACCCACATGATGCGCAAGAGAAATGTTAAATTTATAATGAGCACCGCACAGACGGGACCCTGAAAGATCCAATCAACATTTGTCTCTTCCATCCAGGGACAGGTAATGTCAAACTATGTGTCAGCATGAGACAACAGTCTTAAATTGTTGAGACAGCAGCATGAGAGAAATTCAAGTTTGTTTATGACTTACCACCTGTACCGAGTTGCTGTAGGTGACTGTCAGGCTCTTGGCTACAGCCCAGGTGACAACAAAGAAAGCCGGACCACCTGTAGTGTCAAAACAGTGGGTAAGCCGAGTTAATTAGAGAAAACACGTCACAACAGTTGTGCGCGTAGACTTACCCCAACCTATGGAGGCATAGATGTTAAAACGTATATGGTCGCCGGAAAAGGTTTTAACCACCAGCATATACAGGTATAAGCCCTCGACGAGCATCCAGAAAAAGTTGGTTAACGTAAAGAAGTGAAAAAGTGTGACCAACGCAATGCAGCTGCCAATGCCGCTACGTATGGAAATCTAGCAAAGAACATGAAACTGAAGGTGCGGCAAAAAAGGCGCAGCAACATGGAGACTTACCTGCACCGATAACAAGAGTATCCAAAACAAAGCGGACATGATGTAGGTAAAGAATAAATTTGCATGTATGGTGTTTCGCAGGCAACGCAGCTCTCTGGCAAAGTGAAAAAAAAAACGTTGCATATAAATAGAACTCTACGCAACACACGCCCCAGCGATATAAATAGCCGTGAGTGCAACATTTTCATACTCGTCAATCTTAGGCTGAAGGGTTATATTAGCTTGATTCAGGTATATGTGACAGTCGTAAGGAATTATTTCCGACACTACAAAGTATTCTGCAGCTCTGTTCTTCTATCTCTATGAATGCTGATATCTCGGAGTACAAAATATACGCATAGATCTACCTTCTTTAACTAAGCCTAGTAGGTTGCATGAGGCCCTATGCTCCACTGGGAGTCAAGGATGGCAGAAGCAGAAGTAGGTTGAGTAGCTGTGTCATAAAATAAACCCCATCGAAATGCAAGATTCTGATCTCTGACTTTAAGCCTTTTCTATTAAGCTGCTATAAAATCAATTTATATTAATATATTTTTCATTATCTGACATTTTTTCGATATAAGCCGCTCAATTCCCGCAAGTTGGAGACGGATTAAAAGCTGCACACAACTATTTCAAAAAACTGATGATGCAAATCGATTGAGGAGTCAGAACACTTTAACTAAATAAATGCTTAATTTAAAAACGTGTTTATCACTTTGTTTTTAATTCTGTCTATTTTTTTTTTATTTTTCACAAATACATAAATATTAAAAAATTATAAATTTTAAAAATTTAATAAAAATATTAAAATTTAAAAATTAAAAAAAAATTTAATAAAATTTAAAAATTATATTTTAAAAATTATTGTAATTTTTCTATTAAATTAAAAAAAAAATATTTCACAAAAAAAAAATGGTGATTAACAAATTTAAAGAAGGTATTTAAAAAAAAAAAGTAAATTTTTAAAATTAATAAAACAAAAATTAAATTTTGAAAATTTAAAATAAAGTTATATTTTAAAAAGTTTTAAATATTTTTAATTTTTTATTAAGTTAAAAGCAAAATTTTTCACAAAAAAAATTGTGGTTAACAAATTTAAAGAAGGTAGTACATAAATTAAAAATAAAAAAAAAAAAAATTTTTTGCTTTTTGCCGATCTGTATTATTATTTATTTTAGAAAATCGTTTGGACAAGTTTTTCGATCCTTACCTAGCTAGACTCTTTGCGGAATGTTTGATTAAAAAAATTATTGACCCTACTATTTTGGTCAGGATTTTTTCCAGCCTTATTTTAATTTTAAACTTTTTTGTACTTAAGACTTTTGGTCTCCTTTGGTCTCCCCTGCATTAAAGCAACAAAAACCATTGAAAATCGGAAAATTATATTTTGATCACGTTTTAAAATTTATTCAGCCCTTTTTATTTTCAAGAATTTTTGGTCTCATAAGGAGCTCAAAACTTTTAAAACAAACAATTTATTTCTAAAATAAGGCACAAAAATTTTATTTCAAGATTATTTAAAATTTGAAATTAAGATTTTAGTCACGATTTAGGATTTTTTTATTTTAAGTTTGGGTATTTTTGATTTAAATACCTTGCGGTACGAAAGAATTATAATTTAATCTGAAATCAAGATTGTTCTGTCTTTTTTCTAAAAATCTCAATTCAAGAACGCAATTACTAATCTCAAGTTTGTTTTCAAAATCTTGCGATTATTTCGTGTCCATTTTGTCAAGATTCAAGATTATTTAAAATTTGAAATTAAGATTTTAGTCACGATTTAGGATTTTTTTATTTTAAGTTTGGGTATTTTTGTTTTAAATACCTTGCGGTACGAAAGAATTATAAACCTGAAATCAAGATTTTTCTGTCTTTTTTCTAAAAATCTCAATTCAAGAACGTAATTACTAATCTCAAGTTTGTTTTCAAAATCTTGCGATTATTTCGTGTCCATTTTGTCACAATTTTATGGCAAAAAATCGTAAATTCAGATTTTTCTTTATCTATTGCTAAGATATTTTAAGAAACATTTTTATCATAAGATTTAAGATACCTAAAATTAACGAACTTTATGGCTATATTTCGCAAAAGAACAGTGAACCTCGGATTGCACAGCTTTTAATCTGGTATAAGTTTCCAACTTTATGAAAAGTTACTTTTTAGAAAATAAAAATAGGCTATCCCACCAGTTTTTCCATCCGTTAACCATTTAGTCCCCACATCGTACGCAATTTTTTGTTGCATACACACAGGCGCGACTTTACTTACAACCAAAAATCTCACCCTATCCCTCTCTACTCACTTGAAATAGGCGAAAACAATCAGCGCCAGTGTAAGTGACACCAGACTTATGGCATAACCAATATAATAGATGATGGTGGGCAGCTCAACAATGGTCTCAAACTCATTCACCGACTCCGACTCGGGCAAATGCATGCAGGCATCATAGTTGGTATATTTTTCCCAGGTGCCATTGGCATAGCAAAAGCGCGTTGCGTTCTCTGGAGTACAGACAGTTTGACAGGTGAAAGGCTAATGCCTGGCTATAACTCTTATATATCTAGCAGGCTACTCACTTGAACTATCATACTGTATGCCCTTTAATTCGGCCATGCATTGGAGCACGGCCAGTGTGCCACGCGCTGTGCGTGGCCAGCACAATATCGTATCGAATTGGGTGAGGCAATGGTCACTTGCATTACCATAGTTCGTTGCCTCAATATGCTCCTGCAGGCGACACTGCAGCTCCACGTGATGGATGTCATCGAGATTGCTGTTCTGGGACCAAAGTGTGTCGATGAGGCTGCTATTATATAAATCGTCCTTCGGCTGATGGCTGTTGATCAAATTGTTGGTATCGCCGGACTCACTCATGCTGCTCGTGCTGTATGTTTGTGGGCTTGAGGGGCAGCACAGAATCAGCGCTCATGCCAGTTGCTGCCATTCCATGTTCTGCCCATGTTTGCAGCTGTAAAGTAAACAAAGTCATGTAAACATTAAAAACTTGCAGCTGCGATGCACTTGGAGATGACGAAGCTCAAATACTCTTTATATATGGGTCATTGTCTGTCAAATCAGCCACCTCCTCTCACACTTCAATTTTTAAGATAAATGAACGTTTTTGGTTTTAAAATTATGGTGATTTTTGACATTTCTGTTTTCGGCGGCCATCTTGGATTCGCCATTTTGGAAAACTAATAAGATACTTATAATAAGCTACCTGTAAAGTATCTGAGTACCATATAACAGGGGTTGCAATAATGTTTTTCTTAGAATAAGTTTAAAAATAGTGATTACTTTATGAAGTTACTTTACTTTGGCGGCCATTGTAGCTACGCTATTTTGAAATATCAAAAATCAACATACGGCTTTAAAAAGTAGTAGAAAACTGAAAAGTGAGAGGGTGGCTGATTTCACAGAGAATGACCCATATATATGTTTTTTTTAAAATTATGGCAAATATTTTTTTTATTTTTTTTTTATAAATAATTGTTTTATTTGAGTCAATATTATTGGCATTCCGTTAAAATATATATTTTTATGAAAAAGCCTTAATAAAATCTTTGGTTTTTATGAGGCCACACTTTTTTGGAGTTCACCAATGTTACCTATTGTATATTTTGTTGTATTTATACCAAAATAAACAACTAGATGTAAACATTTTTTTATGCTGCATGTGCCTCTAATATCGCATAACTACATTTGGAATTTATTACATCGTATGATGACGTATTTATCGATTTTCCCCTTGTGATCACATAAAATCGTTTAAAAATATAGTACTGATACTTTAGAAGTCGAAAGGGAGAAAAAAGGACTCAACTGTGTTAAATTCTGCAGCGTTAGAACAATTTAAATCCTAAGTGCTATTAAAGGAAACTTTTTTATCGAAAAAATACTGGGAAAACAATTAAAAATTTTCAAAATATAAAAATTTTATTAATTACAAAAATTTTTGAATATAAAAAAAAATGCGTATTGCAAAAATTTGGCGAGTAAAAAGTTGTAATCCTGACATAATGTGAATCAGTTAGGGATGGCGATATCTATCCGATATTTTGAGTAAGTCGTTCCGATACCAATATTTCAGGTAATGAACGATGTACCGAGCTAATTTTTGATTGATCATTGAGAAATTCTATTAGCAAGTAATTACAATAGTAATAATAAATTAATACCACTTAAAGCCTTAAAATTTTTTAGATAGAACTTCGCTTTACATGATGTGGCTTTTATAATTTTCTTTTTTTTAAACTTTCTATGTCCTCTATTGCAACTTCTATCTTAAGTCATCTTGAATTGTCAGTCAGCCATTTGGCCACACTTTTTTTGTAATTTTTGGCTTTTTGCTATTAAAATGTATTATTTGCTCTTCCTTCTTTCAATTTTTATTTTTAAGTTTTGTTGCATGATGATTTGAGTTAGTGCATATCGTGAAAAGGTGTACCCATCGTTCCAGAGACAGGGCTACTTAATAGCCATTTTCCAATTTTTTTTTTAAAAATTTTTTATTTTTTTTTTTAAACGGGTCTACCAGAAAAAATTTGGTAATTTTAAGCCTTTGAAGTCAAATCCGAGGCCCGAAAAATTTTAACACCAAAGGATTCTGAAATAACTTTAGAACTACTTTTTTTTTTATTTATGATTTTCAAATCTGAGGTCAAAAAAAACCTTGACACTGAGATAGCCTCCAGACTATCACTGTTACGGCTTCTCTTGAGATTACTTTAGAAAACCATATGGGTAGCCTTGTCACATGTAAAGTTCGCATCACTTTTTTTTGTGAACCTCTATACTCAAGTATCAACTGAGTTTTGTTATACACTTTAAATTAACAAACGAAAACTAATTAATAAATTAAACAAAAGTGATCAATTATAATCTTAGACATAAAATATATTCAACTATGGGTAATAGTGCTAGGTTATTAGGGTAAAACCCAAAAACGACTTTTTTAAGGATTTGCTTAGATGCTCATATATTTTTCTCTATATCTGGTCACACTAATCCATCGTTCAACTTCTTTATTTATTTTATATATTTATTTTACAAACAAAAAAAAACTTCAATAACGATATCGTCGGTATCAATATTTTTCCAGCAACAGACAATTTTATTTTTATTTTTATTTTTTTTTTCGTTTATTAACGTAACGCAATAAAATTCTTATATTTAACAAACAAAATAATGACTATTCTACAATATGTTTACACACAGCCTCTTAAAATAGTTGCCTAGTGTTATTTAAAAAATATTTTACTTGGTGTACAAATTTTTTTGATATTTAATACTTTTTCATTCGATATTTTTTCGGACTATCGCACATCCTTAGGGTCTGTTAATTCGAAAGACTGCCTTCAATAAAGATGAAAAGGAATCAGTCTGCTCTCAGAAAATGTAATTTTTTTAGAGTTTACTATACTTAACTATCGACCAGATAATTTTTAAATTTTACGAAGAGTCTTGGCAAACTTTGTTGATAAAAATTGGTCACAAATTAAAGTGCTATTCTAAAGAATTTAAAATTCCGACTATTTTCATTGAAATATTGTAGTTTAAAACGACATCTGGCTGCATGGTTTTAAATAAACAAATGCTGTGCAGAGGTCACAGCTGGCAAACTTTGCATCTTTTTTTTTTTTTGAATCATGGTACCAGAAACCAACATCGAAGCAAACATTATAGTTCGATTATGGGGCACTCGAATGCTCGCCAGACGGTGCAGCTAATGTTTCTTTATGGTCACAAAAGCTGCACCAAACACACACACATCGATTGCATATACATACCACAGATTGTGGCATATAAATGTGTGCGTTAATTGCAATGCCACACGGCCACATTGTTGCTTTAAAGCCTCATAAATTTTACAAGCATATTGCATTTTATGCCACAATTTGTTTTTGCTTTTTATTTCACTTAAAGCGAAAACAGCCAACTTGATTATATAACTCTTACACACACACACGCACACATATACGAGTATCTGCATAATAAATGCACATACTTGCTTATATACTACTCGTAGATATTAATAAAACATAGGCGCAGCACCATAAAAATTCATTAGCTGTCTGAAAAGTTGTTCCATATAAAGCGCCAAAAAAAAGAAAATATATAATCAGCACAAATTTCAGCAAAAATACGCGCAGACACGCTTACAGATACAATTTCACAGATACAGATATATAGAGTGGCACGCAACCCGGATATGTTTCTATATTTTGGCCAAAACTTGTTTTTGCACCATATTTTCATATCTGTCTGACTGTTGGGCACCATAAAAGTCGTTAGAACCGCCCGCCCCTACCGAAAACCTCCAACAAAATGGCATATAACATCAGACATATTAAAAGTCAAAGGCAAAAGTCAAGGCTGAAATTAGCACAGCAAGTGAGAAAAGTCTGGAAGATGACAGAACTGGGGTCTGGAGCTCTCCAGGCAAGTTCTCAGCCCCGAGGCCAGAGCTCAAATCTCGTATTTATGTGCTAATAATAAATGGCATAAATGATGCATCGTTACTGTAATGCATGGCATAAAAGCACACGCATACCAATATGAACTTACGCATACATATAGAGAGAATGAGAGAGAGGGTGAGGCAGACACATACACAGATACTCGCACATGCACAGTTACACACATTCATTGCCATAAAAATGCAAAGAAAAACAGAAGAAAAATGAACACTGAGTCGATTAAGTCTGTTTCTTTAGTAAGAGAATGCCATAACTATGCAGGGGGGGTGTGGGGCATGGGGCATGGAGTTATCTAGAATAAAGCCATTATCTTTTGTTGCTGATTGCTGTCTGCAATTGTTTTTTGCGGCAGTTTGGCTTGTAGGTTTTTTTACACTATGTACAACCCTTATAAAGTCGGGCAAAAAGTTTCTTAGGTTTTGTCTAAACATATATTATTAATGGAGGCACAGAAATTTAAATATGTGGTAAAAAATGATATAACTGATAAAGTAGCTTTTAACTAAATTTCAAGCTAAAAGCGTGCCATATATCTCCATCAATATATTTGCAGATATCATTAAAATTAAAAGAATATTTAGCAATTAATATTTTTAATTTTTTAAAAATTTTAAATTTTTTAAAAACTTTAATTTTTTTAAAAATTTTAGCTATTATTAATTTTTTAAAAATTTTAAATTTTTTTAAATTTTTTTAATTTTTTTTAAATTTTTTTAATTTTTAAACGATTCTCAATAGTTGTGATTAGTATTATGTATATACATTTTTTATAGAGGGACTTCTCAATATTCACCAAATAATATATATTTCTTTTTAATTCTGATTATTTATCGAGCAATCTTTTTATTATACTTTTTGAAATTTTTTTTGATCAGCCTTAACTTTTTTTAATTTATTTTAATTTAATAATTAAGTAAACTTTTCATTGATATTACATTGCAATGTAAATGATAAAGACATCTAAAAAAAAAATTTTTTCTATAAAAAATAAAAATGTAACAAAATTTTTAGAATTAAAAAAAATTGTAAATATTTAAAAATTGTTTAAATTTTACAATATCAAAATTAATATTATTTATGTAGTTATCTATTAATTTAATACTTACGTAAGCTTTTCATTGATATTACATTGTATTGTAAACGAATAAAGATATTTCAAAACATTTTTTTCAATAAATAATAAAATAATAATAATAATTAATATTTGAAAATTTTTTTTTTAATTTTACAAAAGTTTTACATTGTAATGCAAACGAATAAAGATATTTTAAAATATTTTTTCTATAAAAAATAAAGTTTTAACAAAAGTTATAGAATAAAAATAATGTAATTGTAATTGTTTTTTTTTTTAATATTTAAAAATTTTGTTTGTAATATTATCTACTGAATACTTAGGTAGACTTTTCATTGACAATATATAGTATACCTCCTAATCGAGTAAAGATATTTGTATACATTTTTAAAAGAAAGACAAAGCTTTGAGTTTGAACAAAAATATGTATTAAAAAAAAAAAATTTAATTCTAAACTTCAGTGGTCATTATTGTAATGACAAATAAGATAAAGTCTTCGTATTGTAAATTTAAAAAAGGTAGAGCTCGCCATATATGCTCAATTTCACAATTTTAATAAATATAAAATTCGCATCATTCGTATCAAAGCAGCGTCTCAAGATCGAAGGTCATAAAAATAATTAATTAATAATCAATTATTATCTCTCAACCCTTTCCTTTGATGGACCTTGGCCACAAAAGTGTACACAAAAATGTGGTACAGTCGAGGCGGTGCCCGATAGTGGAATACCCTGTACCTTTTGTGTCAAAAAAATTTTTCCTGCATATTCCATCTAAGAACTTTCCAATTGGAATTTTTTTTTTTTTTGGTGCAAAACGATATTTATACCTATAAGTTCCGTAAATTTGTACCGATTTTGATGAAAATCGAAAGTTACGTCAAAGAAGCTATTTTAATTATATTGGGTAAGTTTCAAGTTGATATGTTGAGGGGTGTGGGAGAAAACACGGTAAATCGATTGCGAGGGGTGTGGGGACCGCATCGATAAAATTTGGATGTGGATTTGTTCATTAGAGCCACATGAATGAGCTTACCAAAAATTGTGATTCTAGGTCACTTGTAGCCATAATTGCGTAGAGTCAAATATTGACGCAGTTTATTGGCAAGGGGTGATGAAATTTGCACATTTTTGACTATAACTTCGGTTGTATTTGTCCGATTTTGTTCATTTTTTACACATAGACGCATGTATCTACAACGCATCACTCTGTATGAAAATATTAAACGGTGTGGCTAAAAACCGCGAAAATCTACTGCGGGGGAACGGGGAAAGATATTGACATGATTCAACAAACTTCATCTGCTTAGGAAATATGCGCAACAACAGGAAAAGTTCCGTGTCTCTAGCTCTTATAGTCTCCGAGATCTAGGCGTTCATACGGAGGGACAGACGGACAGACCGACGGACGGACATGGCTCAATCGCTACCCGAGGTTATGATAAGCATTTTGGTATAAGGGACTTGGGGTCTGCCCCGCCTCCTTCTGTCCGTTACATACATTGCACATATCTAGTATACCCTTTGTACCTATAGGTACAGGGTATAAAAATGAAGTTATAGATAAGCTAGTGAGATTAGCTTCTGCGAGATTACAAAATTGGGCCTAAATTCTGCGAAGAGAAGAGACCCAGCCGGAATTCAGACTGGATAAATACGGCAGGGCTAAGACAATTCCACAATAAGCCAAAGGTTTCCCTAAAATACAGACTGGATTACTGTATATGGAATATTGCAGGCTTAAAAAGCATCTGAGTACCTTGGTACTGGTATTGATTTTTGTGAAATTGAAGAATTCTTCATTCTCACTAATTGCGTATTATTAATTGCCTGAAGAAGATCATCCTTATTTGGAAGACTTAATATCTTCTATGCTTTGTACCTTCAACGTAAGTTTCTGGTCCTTTAAAATGATTCAAAAGTTTCAACCCATTTCAGCTCTGTATTAACTTCCTTTCAACGTGAACCTTACCTTGTTAACTTTTTGGTGGTTCACTTTAGAGCAGTGGTGGGCAAAACTCATACAAACAAACATTTCTGTGTATGAGCGCAGTAAGCAAAAGCGCACGAGAGAGCAAGAACCGAAATCAAACAAAAACGAGAGAGAGAGATTGTACCGTGCATGAGCACCGACTGCGCTGCGGCAGATTCTGGTGCAATAGCCTCACGAGTTATGTAAATCGAGAGACTGCCCACCACTGCTTTAGAGTATCTACTAGTTAAGTTATAATACTTTGTAACACATTCTTTTGAAACAGTTGCTTTCTTGCTGGCTTAACTGTTTATGCGCTGCATAACTGTAGCTCGTAAATTAGCGGGTTTTTCTCGTAAAGAAAAATATTCCTGCGAACGCTGTTGGCTTATTAGGCCCAGAGCATTCATTGGCCAACAAACGGGTGGAAAATATTCATAGGCAATGCCTCATTCGAAATCCGTCGCTGTACCACCGACCACATAAAAACTAGATACCGTATTTTGTGCAATTAAAGCAATTTTCGCAGCATAACAATGAAATTTGCCAGCTGCAAGTAATGAAGCAAAATATAATAAAAACATAATAATTTCCATCCAAAAACAAAAATGAAATAAAAAAAGTGAGCAATTGAATTTTATGGCACAATTTAGCAAATTGCTGCGGGTGCTAAGCTAGCACGTCATTTGGATGTCTAATGAAGTGCTCCGAAATTCGAAATTTATGCAAATCATAAATATAAAACCGTTAAAACACAATTCCCACCGACATTTAATTACGGCATAAATAATGTCAAAAACAGACGAATGCAGAACTGACAGTGAGACGACGCGTTAAATTATGTCCACTAATTACATATTTGATTTCCATTAGCAGAGCGCCAAAAAAAAAAGATGGAAAGAACAAAATGGCTGACACATATCATTTGATATGAATGCAAATTTATTTTGACAGCAAATGCACACACAAGCGCAGAAAGGCGCACACAGATACACGCAGACAGACAGAAAGCAGATAGAGTGAATAAATAATTTGAGACAGTGACGTAGATTGGCTGGCTAGGGGGGGTCTAAACACAATGTGCAGCTAAAATATTATGATTGAGTTGAAGTGCTGTTGTTTAAAAAATTCGTGAGTGAGAGCAATTTTTAAAAAGTTATATTCTTTATATTTACTTATAAATAAAAATAATCTTAATTTTTTTTTTTTTCTCAATAAAAAATAAATTTTATTTTTTTTCTTAATATTTTCTTTCACAATAGTAGGTTTCGATGGAAACTTGCTGTTATATTTATATTGTATTAATTATTATTTAGTAAATTTACTTATTGTCTAATAAAGACAGATTGTAAATAAAATGTACCTAATAAAAAAGATGGCGTACGTTAAAGTCGGGCGCGGACGACTTTGGGATACCCTGTACCACTGCTTGCAATAAAATCCGGTAAATTGCTTACGAACACCAAAAGACATTTGATTGACAAATTAGATTATGATACCTTCATAAACAACCAAAAACAGACGAATTTTTAATAAAAAATTATTTTTTGACCGATCGGCCCTATGGGAGCTATATGATATAGTTAAACGATTTTGATAAAATTTGGTACAGTGTTAAAGATCTTTAAAAAACTTCTGAATGCTAAATTTGGTTACAATATCTTCACAAACAAACCAAACACAACAAATTTTGTGCAAAAAACGTTTTTTTGACCGATTGGCCCTATGGAAGCTATATGATATAGTCAACCGATTTTGATAAAATTTGGTACAGTGTTGAAAATCTCTAAAAAACTTCTGAATGCCAAATTTGGTTACAATATCTTCACAAACAAACGAAACACAACAAATTTTGTACAAAAAGCGTTTTTTTGACCGATTGGCCCTATGGGAGCTATATAATATAGTCAATCGATTTTGATCAAATTTGGTACAGTGTTGAACATCTCCAAAAATCTTCTGAATGCCAAATTTGGTTACAATATCTTCACAAATAAACGAAACACAACGAATTTTGTACAAAACACGATTTTTTGACCGATTGGTCCTATGGGAGCTATATGATATAGTCAACCGATTTAGATCAAATTTGGTATAGTGTTTGGGAACTCTAAAAAACTTCTTAATGCCAAATTTGGTTACAATATCTTCACAAACAAACGAAACACAACGAATTTTGTACAAAAAACAAATTTTCGACCGATCGATCCTATGGGACCTATGTGATATAGTCAACCGATTTTGATAAAATTTGGTACAGTGCTGGGGGTTTCTAAAAAACTACCGATTGCCAAATTTGGTTATGATATCTTTATAAACAAACGAATTATCCATCGAAAACTTTTGCTTTTTTTCGAGGTCCTCTGAAACACCCCTATGGGAGCTATATAATGTAGTCCCGATATCAAAAAAATAAAATAAACTTGTCTCCTATGGATTAATAAGGGATCTTATCTGAAAGTTTGGTTGCTCTAGCTCTTACCATCTCTGAGATCTAGGCGTTCATACGGACAGACGGACATGGGTATATCGACTTCTCTAGTCACTCTGATCATACTTTAAGTAACTTTGGGGGGTCTCCGACTTCTCCTTCTGCACGTTACATACATTTTCGGCTTGCACAAACACAATATACCCTTTGTACCATACGGTACAGGGCATAAAAAAAAAAAAACAATATTCTCATTGAAAAAAAAAAAAATATAAAAATAGTTTTTAAAGAAATCGGAAAATAAAAAACATTATTTTTTATAGCGCTCAAAAAGTGATCAAATCAAAATAAAAAATTAAGGAAAATATACATATATGCTGGAACTGAAATTCAATGAACTTTCATAATCAAAAAAGATTTTCGGACATACAGTGAATAGACCAATTTTTTTCAATGCATTCCAAAAAGGCTTCAAAAGTGTAAGTTGGCACACCTTTTAGCTTGTAAGTTGCCACACATCTATTTTAATTTTTTTCCATTGCTTTATACAAATAACACTAATTTGAATTATTTTTAGTACATTTTTCTGCCATTTTCGTATATATATTTTCAATATTTTCCATAACAATTAATTTTTAGTATGGCGACCAAGAAAAATCGATCACAAAAAACCACAATTTTAACTTTTCTGGAAAGTTAAATTTTTCTTGTTTTTTTAAATTCAATTTAATGCTCAGTTAAATTTAAAATCAATAAATTTTCATAAATTTTCAAATTTTTTTTTTATTCATGCACGTGCTGGTTTTACTTTTCCAATTTATAAATAAAATAAACTGCATTGCCAAATCGTCAAGTTTGGTACTGAAAACGAAATCAAATATATTTTTTTTAAATATAATCACATTTTTTGTTTAAATTTGGCAAACTATAAAAAATGTTTTTATTTCAAAAAATCGCTCAAATAAAAACAAGTTTTTTTTTCATTAACCAGAATGGTATAGAGGCAGAGTAGAGCCGGTCCAAAATACCAAAGACTAAAGAGAATATCAAGGGCCATATCTTATAGAATACCTAGTCAAAAAAAATGTCTACATGTTCTCAATTAAGCACACATTTTTTGAGCCATGATCTTAGATCTCTAAAACAGCCAACGAAAACTATTTTGAAAATCCATAATATAATTAAATATTATGCGCTGCAAATTTGTAGACGGTTTTTCTTGCTCAGGTTGTTCGACATATTAAAGAATAAAATTGTTATTTAAAAAATCTTATAATCTAATGACATTAAATTTCTTTGCTTTTAAACCGAAAACTCCTAAAGATTTTTTTTAAATTAAGCTTAAGTTATTGATTTCAGCAAAACACGAAGAGTTTTTGGGAGTTTAGGCTACTCGGAAAAAATTGCAAAATTTTTGAGATGAAAAAAATTTTTTAAAAATCTTAAAAATAATAACATTTTTCATGACAATCTGCAATTGATTTCTGGGATACTACATAATCGATCTTGGAAAAAGATTTATAAATCAACTAGCGTACCAATTCACTAAGACAAAGTATTATACGGCTGTTAAAAGACAAAGAGAGAGAAACAGAATTATAGAAGTACCATAGTAAACGCCGTTTGCCTGAGCGAGATAGTTACTCTATTTGCCAAATTCCTTACCTTAAGTTTTGCCCAATACTGAGGCTGCTACTCTCATTTAATGTGAATGTTCTCTTTTTTTTTCTGTACATACTATGTTAGAAAGAGACGAAGGTCATATGTATATTCACTGGGAAAAAAAATGTTCTACTCTCTTTCTCTCTTTGGCTTGTACAGTGCTCTTTGTGTACAGTAAATTTGATTGCCACACAGTACTGTATAGTACAGTGGATGCAAATGAAAGCAGAAATGCTGACCTCTATGAAATGTTTCTTGTTGAGAATTCTTTTTTTTATAAAAATTTCACAGACTATATGACATATTATGGTTTTTACTATTCAATTCTTATATTGAGAACCGGAATGTACTCGAACATAAAATTATATTTATTATATAAGTATTTTTGATATATATTATGCAAAAAAAAATTCCATATAAAATGTATAAAAACGAATTTTTTAATTTTTTTTTATTTATTTTAAAAATTGAGAAAAGAACTTACGGAATATAAAAAATCCTTTAAACATTTTTCTTCTTTAGTTCATAAAAGAAAATCGGATTGAATGCACTTGTATGCAATAATTAACTACTTGTTTTTCCACATAAAATATAGTTTCGAAGATAGTGATATCTATAGATTTATGTGTATGGTAATATATAATATCGCAAAAGCGTCTACTGATTTTTCTCAGCTTTAAAACGGATGAGGACAGTTTAAGGAATTAAGAAAAATTGTATAAATTCGGGTTTCTTATTAAGAGGAATAAATTCAAAGTTACCAAATTACATGGCCGATAGAAAATAGAACACGCCAAGAAATATGTATTCAATTAAATACTAAGCAATTTACAACCCACTGCAAAAATCTATCTACGTCACTGGAATGAGTAAATAATTTCATATATGGTTATTCGCACTGCCTCGAACAACTTGATGAATGTCGCTTGAAATCAAATATTTTCAGCTTGAACAAATCAACACAAATACAAATGCGACTGAGAATACAAAGCCAAGTGAAAGAAATGCGAAAAAGAGCAGAAAAGAAAAACGCATTACAAAACAAAATGGACGACTCACGTCCACACTTTGAGAGATGTTGTAGACGTGAATATAGAGCAATAAAATGCACACATGAAGAGATCAGAAGAACGCAAGGAACCGGACCATGAAAATGAAGCAATGGAAATGGCGTAAATCTGTGGGGGCAATGTTCTATGGGAAATAAACACGCACACACACACAAATTGTTTGCCTATTTGAAGAGCATTTTTTTTTCTGTAGTGTCCTGTGAATGAGTGAGTGAGTGTGAGAGCTCAAGCTATTATAGAAGATTGTATCTAATCTCGTGCGATTGCACACAATGGATTTGTTAAAGGCGCTGGCGACATATACACAACAGCAAGGATTAGAACTATGTCTGTGTTTGGCTGTACATGTATCTACAAGGTGCATACACATACACACACACATAAAACGTCTGCAATTTCCGGCAGCCCTAATGCTTATAAATGTCCTTGCTCTTTTGGTCTGCAAAACTGCGAAACGTAATTGCTGGCGGATTTCTTTAGAGAATTGAAAACATAATAATAATAATAATATTATTAGTCCCATTGCACGGCAGTAATGTCTTTCAATAAATGTTTGTGTGTGTACGTTTTTTTTTTCTGTCGACAAAACAAAATGGCTGCGGTTAAAAAAAAAAACGAGTTCACTTTAATGTCGCCCACACAAAGCTCTGCACATATCGAGTAATTGCACCGTGCTGCTAACGTTACACACGCACACACAGATACGCTCACTCACACACACACACACACACACACGTACACCTACACCAGACAAACGATTTTTCCTTGCGCCTGAAATGTACTTTACAAATTTTTAATGTGAATTTTTTTGTATTCGAATGTTCATGTAAAGTTGTACGTCGTTGAACACAATGAATTTTTGCTTTCACTTTTGAATTGAGTGTGAAGTTAATGAGAGTTTTGAAAACTAAAATAATGAGTAATTCAACTAAGTTGGCCATTAAAATGAAAAAATTTCAATAAGGGGAAACTTGCTGGAGTACTTAAAAGAAAATTATCTAAAGCGGCAAGCTTTGAGGCACACGCTTTAAAGAAGAAAGACTTTGGAAAGACAATACATTTTTTTTGTGGAATTCCTCTCAACATCAAAAAACAAACACTCCGCACTACTTTTTTTTTGCTAGTTTTGCTGAAGCTGAGGATTTTAAAAAGACAACAAACTTTTTCATTTACTTGTAGGTAAGTTTGTAAGCTTCAAGTGTAGTGTCTTTCGAATGTTTCAAAACTCTTTTTTTTTGTACGTAGTTCACTAGTTATATTTTTCACCTTGGCGCCAGCACCAGGTGCAATCCGATACTTCATGAAAAAGTTTAAGCTTCGTCGTACTCACGAGATTTGGCTGGTGAGCGCTTTTCGTGTTGTGTACAGTGCACTATGGGCCCAGATTCTCATATTTTGGCCAAAACCCTGCCATTTCCATAATAATTTTTTTAGAGTGATGAAATTTTACACACGTGTTCGTAAAGGATTAAGCTATTTTTTTATTATATAAGTTTTAGCCTCCTCAGATTTTTTTAAGATATATATAATTTAAACAAAAATTGGAAACAATTTAAAAAAAATGTTTAACTTAATTTAAAAAAAAAACGGTTTATGGGGATTGGACCATATTTCACATAGAGTTAGATATGAGCTCCTCATACATTGAAAAATTAGCCTATACCCAAAATATTAAATGGTTTTGAAGTTATAGCCCCAAATAGTTTCGGCTTTCCAAGCAAATTACTAAAAGACGACATCACTAATCCATATGTTTTTTAACTGTTATAATTTTTTTTTGGCATGCTCTTTTAATTTCCGAAAAAAAATTTAAAAAATAAATATTTACATTTTTACGTTTTTTCTTCAAAACTGATCAATTTTACAATTTTTGATTTGCGCCTTTGTAAGTATGCTATAAAATTTTCAAATTGTACATTTTTCTTACATTTAAGTACAACTTTTGAAACGAAAAAAATTAAAGCATACTCTTAGGCAGCTAAGAAATTCAAAAAATAGTACAATTTCCAGGAGGTCAATTTTTAATATTCAACTTTTAGATACAAAATTCAATTTCCGAAAATCGGGAGGAATTACATTTTGTTGTAAAACATGTGGAGAAATTTATAAATTTTTTTTTGATCAAATATAGAGTGGTAGTCGGAGGTAACCTTAAAGCAAAGTAGCCAAATGATGAAAAACCTACAAAATCTTTATAACTACTCGAATATATTTAAAGCCAAAAAGTTTTTAAGCTCAATTTTATTTTTTCTCTGAAGTCACATTTATGAATAACAAAGTGAATGAAGATTTCGTAGCTGCATGTATCATGGTAAATGCAAGTTTTTTTTTCTGTAAATTATCGCGAAAGTTTAAAAAATACAAAATGCCAACTTTGATGGCTAATTAATTAAGAACCAGTAATTAAAATATTATATTTCTTTTTTGCACAGGATACATTAATATGTTTAAAATCATATTAAATTGTCATTGTGTCAAAATTTTGAATTTCGTCTGGAGGGCTTTTGGCCAAAATCTGGCCACGCCCATTGTGCAGTGGCTTGAAAATTTTGTCTCAGCTAAAAAGTTAATTTGTACCGTGAAAATTTTCATGTCACGTATCGCCATTACTATTCAAATGACCATTTTTAAAAACACATTGGGCTAAATTTCCAAATTTGTGTAACATAATCAAACTTTTCATGAGCGAATATATTTATTTAAGTTGTATTTTCTTAAAATGCAGCACAACACTTCCATAAATAAAAGAAATGTCGTGGCAACCCTAAAATTTTTAGATGCTTGCAAACTCAGATCACAACTCAGCAGTTTCAGCACGAAACATAACCACAACTTTAAAATAGAAAAAAAACATGGCTTCGGGTGGACGGAAAAATGTATAATAAAAAAAATTATTATAATATAAATAAATATTATAAAGCTGTATTATCTGGAGTGATACAGAAATCTCTAGAAATCCAAAGCTGACACAGAAATTTTAGAGATTGTATTATCTGGGCAATTGCGAATATTTACGCTTTTAGGAGAATGATAGAAAAGAGTTGCCAAAGTTAAAAAAAAATTTCATAATAAAGTAAAGTCAATCTTAAATTTAGGAAAGTTAATTTATTATTGAATTAGTCGATATGTTCTGCAAAATAAATATTTTTTTTTTTTTTTTTTTTTAATTATATTTATTTACAATCTATCCTTTAGACAATAAGTAAATGTTTTGGAAATTATAAATTAACAGGAGAAATAGTTAAACTCCAATGAGTAATAACTATTGCTTTTTTAAGTGCTGTAAGCTTAATTTGAATATGGCATGTCTAAGACATGATTGCGTTTTAATCTTCGTATTCTATCGCTATCATCCAAGAGGCCTATTGCCAAAACATTCGAATGATTATGTAGCCTTTCCACGTAACTGGTGCTTAATGCAAAATAAATTTGAATATTTATCCCGCCCTACACATAAGTTTACATGACAACCCTACAAGCTATCAGTTGTCATCAATTGTCATCGGCATTGTGAATGGCAAAATGCATTGAATTACACTTTAAAATTGCACGTTAGAAAATAATTCTTTAAATACTTATTGCGGGCTTTTGGGCCATTGAAATAAAACAACTGAACGAAAAAAATAATTATTTTTTAATTTTAATTGCTTTCTAACGGCTCATTTATTGGCCTTTATATCCCAGACTATCAAACCGTAAGTTCCCGCCTTATGTAAACAATTATTGCAACACTTATTTATTTACCTATGCACTTAATTCTTCTCACTTTAATACGATAACTAAATTAATTTAAATTATAATTTTTTTTTAACTTTAGTGCGACCCCAAAAAAGCTATTAATTTGATGAATTTAATTATTTATTTTATTATTCCCAAGATTTGGTGGCAACTCCTTAGTTTGGTTGGTTTTGCATCCTGACAGTGAATGTCATAATTAACTATAGCTGTCTGTAAATTAATAAATAAATATATTTTGTATTTTGATTAAATAAATAATAGAGCTACAGATAACTTAGAAATGGAATATCCTTTTTCAATAAGTAAAATTTTTATTGAATAAAAATTGTTTTTTTTTTAAATAGAGATTTTAAAACCGAAAACGAAAATTCGTATTTTAGAAAAATTTGAGAGAAATTATATGTTATAAGTTTAAATATAAAAACAACATTTTTTTCTAATAAAAAATCAAGTTTGCTAAAAAAAATATGAGATTAAAAAAAAATACGTATACGCAATGCAGAAATTATTTTCTGTGCCACCGCAGTAAAGTTATGTTTAAATATAAAAACAAAACAATTTTTTTTCAAAAAGTCCAATGTACTTTAAAAAATTATGACACTTAAGGGGTTATATACAAAGTTGGGGCTCGAAAAATCAAAAAAAATTGTTTGCATATTCTGAAAGTACATACTTTCGAAAATATCTGCGCAAAATTTCATCCAGATCGGATCACTGGTTTTCAAATTACAGCGGCTTGCAGCGCGCTGGCCCTATCCATAGGCATAGTTAACAAAACTTTAAACGCGATTATCTCGGAATGCGTTTTTTTCAAAAGTACTGTGATATCTCAAAAACTTATCAACCGGTTTTCAAAATTTTTTTTCAAAATATTCGTATTTACGAGCTCATGTACTTGAACGATTCATTTTTCATCCGAAAATTTTTAATTTTTTGGAATGACGTGGTTTTTTTTATTGAAAAAAAAATTTTTTGGTAAACCGAGTACACCAGAGTACATTTTTCCTAAATCATTTTTTTACTTTTTTGATTTCAGTTGAGCGGTTTGCCTTGGAGAACGTTCACCGCAAGCCTCTGCAAAAAAAAAGCGCTGCGGGGCATGGGCCATAACTCCGACAATTTTCACAATTTGTTCGAAATTCAAAGTGTTTTTATTTCTTCGACAGTACTACTAGAAGATTATGTTTTGCTTTTTGCAATAAAATTTGCATAAAACCCTTTTAAAAAATCACGAACTTAGCTCCATTTTTCGTCCCAACTTTTTATGTAACCCCTTAAAAGGAAACTTACGTATACGCAATATAGAAAATATTTTCTGTGCCACCCCAGTATAATTCCATTTTAATATTATTATTAATGATGGGTGTAAAGATGTACTGCGACCCAAATGGATCTATTGTGCCCCCTTCGCGGCTCAGAGCTCTCCCAACAGTCCAATGGCCTGCATATATTCCAGTATTTTGATTGGACTTAGGGTAACAACGATCTCCGGTGGGAGAACGTACATGCCCAGAAACTTGTTTCTTTTGCTGATGAGGGCCATGCATTCACATAGTAAATGTATTGACGTTTCTCCCTCCATTTTGCAGAATCGACATAGTCCGCTATCCGCTATGCCAATTTTGTTCAAGTGACTGCGGAGACTACAATGTCCCGTAAAGAGGCCCGTCAGGATCCGCACGGTATTTTTCCCGTGAGTTATCATGAGTTTGAACCTCTTGCGGTTGTAGTTAGAGAGAAGGGCTTTTGCCTGCTTAAGTCCTGGTGTCTGTGCCCAGTGAAGCAGCCGTTTATTTTCCTCCTCCATTCTCAACAGGTCCCGTACCACGTGGTTACCAATCCCACAGTATGGTTCGGGTCCGATTAGCGGTGTTGCTGCTCCGGTCCTTGCTAGTCTATCCGCCAGCTCGTTCCCAGGTATATTGTTATGTCCTGGAACCCATCTTATCGTGAGCGTATTCCTAGCACCTAATTTGTCTAGTGAAGTTCTCACTTCTTTGACCAGCCTTGATGTAATCTTGGCTCTACTTAATGCCCTTATCGCTGCTTGACTGTCCGACAGGATGGATATATCCTTGTCGTGATAGTTATTTTGCAGATTGAACTCTGCACACCTTCCAATAGCACAGACTTCAGCTTGGAAAATGCTGGTGTGTCTGCCTAATGATTCGTAGTATTTTGTCTTGGGTCCTACTACCCCCAGGCCACTTCCTTCATCAGTGAGGGATCCGTCTGTATACCACTTTATTGTTTGTGGTTTCGTTGGGTGAACTGCCGAAAGAGATGTCCAGGCCTCTTTCGTGCTGAGTTTAATATCAAAGTTCTGTTTGAACTTGTACTCAGCTAGCATTTCATCCCTTGGTTGCAGAAGCATAGGTATATCCTTTGCTAAGTCTGCAGCATCTTTCCCTGTGAGGCTGAAGTCAACTCCTTCCCTCCCAATTCTTATTAACGTAGCTTTCCGCTGCATATCGATAACGATATGAAGCGGAGTGACATCCATTAATATTTCGAGGGCCGCAGTAGGACAGGTGCGCATTGCTCCTGTCATACATATGCAGGCCATTCTTTGTAGTTTCTGCAATCTTGTTTTGGTCGTGCTAAGGCGCGCCCTGCTGCCCCAGGCTATTGCCCCATCCATTTTAATATAAAACAAAACATTTTTTTTTCAAAAAGTCAATTGATTAACAGAATTGTATCAATGTTCTGCATGCTGTTATTGTGAAATTAACCAATTTTTGTCGCCTATCACTTACCGACGAATTTCAAAAACGTTGTCCAAACCGTCATCGCAGAAAACATCATTGACGTTCCCAAAATAATAAAGAAATAGCACCATGTGAAATATAAGAAGATTGAGGTTTTCGAAAATTGGTTAATCTTAATTTTTAAAAACAAAAATGCAATTTAATTAACTTCAAAAACTTGTAAAAATAATAATAACATATTTCACTTCAAATGTGTCGTAAACTCCACTAGCTCATTAGAGTAAAGCCAATCATGTAAATATGTACTTTTTTTTTGTAAGATGTTATAAAATTTGTTGAATGTTCTTTGGACAGATTACAAATAAACAAATATAAAAAAAAAATAAAAAATATTTCACTACAAAATGTGTCGTAAACGCACTAGGCGTTGCTTTTTATTTTAAAGAAAAACTTTGTTATCCTTACAAGTATCAGTTGATTTACGATTCTGTCTAACTTAGACATTTGTTTTGGTTTTTGACGTTATTTGCGAGGGCCGTCGTAGGAAAAGTAGTGGCCCGGTGGTGACTATTGACAGACCCTAAGAGCGCTGCTTTTTATTCAAAGGAATTTATAAAAGCTTCATATCTTTTTCAAATCTACGGGTTCCTTTACAAAACTTCAGCCCCCGTTTTGTTGTTTGCTCAAGGACAAAAGTGAAAACTTAATCGAAAGCCTTTAACAAATGTAGTCGACAAATAAAATATACAACAATTTGTAAATATTATATAATGGTAGTATATAAAAATAATTCTATTATTATAGCCAAACTGAAGATTTTTGGTTGGTCTGGGCGTGAGATACAAAAGTTGGCACAAACAAAAATATGAAATTTATTCTTTTCTCCTACCAATAATATTATAGGTTTATATTTAGATATCAATCGGATTAGCATTAAAAGCTTAGTTTCATCAAAGCTTTTCACTCATATATCTAACATCTCTATAGTACAAGGTGGCGCAAAAGAAGTCATCCGATGTTATTTGGCTCTTATTTTTTTTCTAAATGAAATTCCAAAATTGACCAAAAATGACCAAAATTCGTTGCAGGGACCGCCGGCTGAGGCCCAATTGCGTGGCACGTCGTCTGGTCCATGTTTCGGGGCTCACTTCGACGTCCTCGGCTACAGCGGCCACTCTTGGCAACGTCTCGTGTGGTCCCATACTCTTCAAGATTAGTGGCTAAACAGTGTTTGCGCAGTTGGTGTCGGACGGCCGGGAAATCGGCGACGGAATTCGCGCTGCGCCAACACCACAGACGAATTGTTACGCACAATTATTCCGCGTTCTTGGGGAGTGTATCGCTCCATGGCTTATTCACTTGTATTCTGTATCTGTCTAGTCCACAAATGTCAAAACAGATTTGATATTGGCGGCCATTTACAAAAATGAGAGCATCTTCCAATAGGGTGATTTCTTTTGCGCCACCTTGTATTAGTATACCTCTTTAATCAAGTTTTCAATATTATCAAAAAGTGACTGTCAATTTTTGATTTTTTCTTAACTCCCATGTATCTTATATAATTTTAGCTTGCAATTAAATTGCTAATCAGTTCAAAATGGTGCACATATTTGAAGTATTTTTAATAATTGTATCGTAAATCGTCAATATCAATAATACAATATCGAAAATATTCCAATTTTTAGTACCAAAACCTAAACAGTCTTCTTTAAAACAAAAAAAAAAACATTTAATTACGTTTTAATATGTTTAAAAAAAAAATTCACATTTGACGAACGAATAAAAACTTCAACCGCGCCATTCGAGCTCTGACTGTACATTTATGTGCGTATACGTAATATGTTTTTATTTTTTTTTTTTTGCTTGCTTGCGTTCGTTGCAGGTAGTCAACGTTGTTATTTTCAGCAAACATTTATATTTACAACATAAACTCCATTGAAGCATTGTGTTAGATAAGGCCAAACAAAAGACACTCACACACACAAAAGCGCTGTTTACCATATATGTACTATATATATATTTTTTTTTCTACCTCTCGTTGTTTTCTCATTATTGTAGCTCATTATTAAATTCATATTCATAAGCTGGAAACAATAAGGCCAGCCGCGTTGGCGCTGCATTTAAAAATTCATAGGCAACGTCCTCCCCAGACAACCAACACAACAATGCCAATATGAAATTATTGCGTATACGCCGTATTGTGCCCGCCATGAAAATGCCAAAGATAAAATGTACGCGCCATTTTGAAATTTCCACACACAAACACACATTTTGTATGCAAATAGTATTTTCAACATGGACTATAATCAAATTTAATGACAGTTTAGGCAAAGGCGTATAAATCGTTTAGATGTCGGATGTCCACCACGCGAAATTTAACGACCAAACAATAAATCTAAATTAAAATATATTTATATTGTACGAAAGTGAAATTTAACAACCATACCATTGAAATATTGTAAACAATAAAGTTAAATTTAAATATGCATGTTATGCCTGTTCTATAGCCTTTCATTGAACTAATAAATTATTTATTTTCGTAAATTATTTCATAAAATAATATTTTGCAAGTAAATCAATTTCATATGCAAATAGTGTATATATGTATGTGCATGCAATGAAAGTACAATTGCAATTGAAATGGATAGAAATGTATGCTTAATATACTTTCTGAAGCGTATGGATTTGTTTGCTAATTGTTTACAAGGTTCTACAGTGATTCAACACTTTTTTTGTTATAATTAAAATTAAAGAAAAATTATCTGTAATTTTTTTTGGTTTAATTTAAAAAATATGCAATAGTTTTTTTTAACTAGTCTTAAGTAATTATGGTAGGTACTAAAGTTTTTTACTCCCCAATTAAATCTTATAATGTAAGACAGCGTTATGTAAAATATCTCAGATGAAAAGCGACAGCTCAACACTGTAAATAATCTTGCTCATATACTAGCTTAAAAAAATTAGTTTGTGAAGGGAGTTAACAAAATAGTAAATAACTAAAATAAAAAGAAATAGTTTCTTCGTTTACGAACCACTTCTATTCTGGGATAATAAAAAACAGTTTTTCAGTTTTATAAATCAACATTTTTGTTTATATTTATATAAGTTTTGGTAATCAAGGGGAGTGGTGGTTGACATTACACTTGAAACACTCCCCTTGATTTCTAAAATATATATAAATATCACACATGTATATTAGGGTGGCCGACGCTGGTATGCAGGTTTTTAGACCGTAGATATCAATAACGACACCCCTTAAAAAGTTTCCTTTTTAAGGCCCATACGCAGCATGCAAAAATTCCGCACGAAATGTCAAAACTTCAAAAATTCCCTTTTTTGGGATATTATTTTTTATATGTAGTTTTGACATTTCGTGCGGAATTTTTTCGTGCTGCGTATGGCCATTTACCTGCACATAGCGCCTGTAAAATTTAAAGGTGATCCGAATATATTTGATGGTCCCTAAAATAGGTCAAAGGTCATAATTTTAACTTTTTCCGTTTTTGACTGTATTGTTCTACATAAACTTTAAAATCTTATTTCCAATCAAAGGCGCCTACGCAGCACGCAAAAATTCCGCACCAAACGTCAAAACTGCATATAAAAAAAAAATATCCCAAAAAAGGGATAATAATTCAATACATAAATAATTTTTCATCAGTGTTTTCTTATGACGTTATCACGTAAAATTATCGTCCGTAAACCGACTTTACAGACAAGGGTTTTTTTCTAATCTTTTTTAAATTTGAGAAACAGCGATATATGTATATGAAATAATTTTTTCGAACGTGAACTTTATTTAGAGCGGAACTATTTTGAAAAAAAAATATTCATTTATTTTTCTATGTTGTTATGAAACTAATATATTTTTATTTTATTCAAAAACTAAATAATTTTTTCCAATTTTTCCACTTTTAAGCTGCTAAACAAATGAATTCCCGAAGTATTGACTTAATTTGCCTTATTTGTTTATTAACATAAAAAAGCAAAAAAAAATATGGTCACACACAACAAAAAAAATACAAAAATATTTAAAAAAAGGTTGCTCTAAATTTAATTTAAACAATATTTATATTGAGTTAGATAAGATTTGAAAAAAAACAGAAGAATTTATTATTAAAAATAACTTCCAATTTTAGAAATAAATTAAAAAAAAAGAGTCCAGAAATATCTAAAGATACCAACTAAAATTTGTTTTTGAGTGTAAAAAAATCTAAGAGAAAAATTTATTGGGACAAATATTAAATCAGCATAAAGTTATAAAAAAAAATCACTTCCAATAACAGAATAGTCCAGAAATATTTAAAAATATGAAAACCTTCAATTTATTTTTTTTTTGTAGTTTAAAAAATCATAAAAAGACCATAAACACTGTGAGAAAAAGTCTGTCTAAAATTTAAAGTGTATGTGCTCGAAATAAAAATTTGAAATCTTGCGGAGTTTGAAAAAGCATCTAATTTAAAATATTTTATTTTAAGTAAAAAAAAACTTTAAAAAAGAAAATAATATTTTGCTGTAAATGAGAATATAAAAAATTAAATTCGAATTAAGCAGAAACCTAGAGTTAAAAAAAAAATAAAAAATATTAAATACACTGAGAGAAAACAATTTGAAGGGTCCGAGAATAGTTTAATGGTCACATTTTTCAAAATATGATCTTCTTGGTCTTATTGCATTATATAAATATTGATAAGTTGATGCCATCCCAATACTCACTCCCTTTTTTTATTTGTTTTTCGAAAACAATTTTTTTAAAATTTGGACGATTTTTTGAATGCTATTTTTTTGTGCAGTCCTTATTTCTCGCACAACTACAGGTGTGACTGTACTTGCAATGAGCTCTGAGTTCTATTAAAATTCTGAAGTCAGCTTTTCCAAGCAAGAAATAATTGAATTTTTTTTTCTCAGTGTATGATAATTAAATTTGACATCTTCAATTCATAGTCTAATGTTATGCATCTGAAATTTAAGATCCTGCCAAAAGTCCTTTACTGTTTAACCGGAAGTGCACACAGAGCTACACGTACAGCTGGCAATCAAATAGGCAAACAAATAATGAGCACGTGTCTAGACAAAACAACATGGCGTCATGCGGCGCTGGTAAAATGGCGACAATTGCTCCATTTCCGCTTAGCTACTAAACTCAGGCATACTTTGACAAGCAAAGTCAGTAAATTGCGGAACTGGCCCTTTGGCCTAAGCCAAGTTTATTACCAAGATTTCGTGCTTAAATCAGCCAGGCAGCAGGCAACACTGCTAACAAGTGTTGCTTTTATTGTCTTGTATTAAACGGATTTTCGCTTTAGCAGCACGTGCAACACGTACAAACAAAAAAGGACTAAAGCACAACATGTAAAGCAACAAGCCCCATGCTCCAAGGATTTCGTCTGCCCTTTGAGTTAATTTTGTCCAGTATGCAGTGTACATCATACCACCATAAAAATCCTTAACCAACACATAAACAAGATAAAGAACAACAAGGAATTTAATACCAAAGTGTGCAAATATGTATAGCTCACTGTACCGAATCGCTTATTTATTGGGTCAATAAAAAATGGTTTTAATGTATTGCATGTACAAAATTTTATTGGCTTATTCCGAGATGTGCCCCAAAATTGGCCACATCCAGCTGTTGCAGCCAAATGGATAACAATTGCTTCGGGTGCTTAAGTTCCTGTTTTGCTTTAATATTTGATGCGGTAGTTAAAAGTGGAGGCAACAGGTTTTTATTATTTCTTAAGATTGTATTGAAAAAATATTGTTCGCTTTATGTTAAATATAGCGGCGCCAGGAAAGAACAATGGCCTAGAAAGTTGGGAGTAGAGAGCAGCTTTAAAAATAATGTGAATTTTTGTTAAACCATTTTTAATGCTAAAATAAACAGAATTGGCGAAAAAAGGCAATAATAAGGTGCGGGCTTTATTTAACTTGGACAAAGTAAACTAAAAAAAAAACAAATTTTTTTATAACAAAATATCAAGAGCTATTTTATTTTTTGAATTAAAAAAAATTAATTAAATCAAAAAATTATATTCTATTGGTGATAAAATGGCTCTTGTGCATTTGAATCCTTTGCCTAAAAAAGATGTGCAATATTTTTAAAAAGAAAAAAATTTCAAAAATAGCTTAAGAGAAAAACTCAAAAAATTTTTTAATTTTCGTAATTTATATATTATGATAATAATATAATATATTAATATTTTTTTTGTATAAGCAAAAGTCTAAGCAAACACTTAATGCTAGTTTTATTTTACCAAAAATTAAAAAAAATATTCAATGGATACTAAATAAATCTAGCAGGCAGTCTTGGAACCCGCATTGGGAATTATTTCTGTTGATTATTTTTCGAATTGTGAAGTTTTATTTAATACTTTATGAAAAATATTTATTAAAAAAAAAAAATTTTTTTTTTTTTTTTTTTTTTTATATTTGTTCATTTGTAATCTGTCCCAAGGACATTCAACAAATTTTATAACATCTTACAAAAAAAATATTTCTATGATTGGCTTGACTTCAATGAGCTAAACCAATATAACATTAAGCAGACTTAGTTTTAATTTAGAATCTAAGGGGAAGATCTAGGAAAAAAAAAAATGCCTACAAAAAATTTTTCACAAATAGTAAATTATATTTTCATAAAAAAATAAAAAATGGTTGTTGTATTTAAAAAAAAAAACATTATTTGAAATCAAAAAAGAAATTTTATTTTTTTTTATAAAAAAGTAATAAAAAAATTGACCACCACAAAAGAAAGTTTTATTTAAAATTTTATGTAAAATATTTATAAAAAAAAATGTATTAAAAAAATTTTGCACAAAATAGTAAATTATATTTTACAAAAAAACAAATACTAAAAGATGGTTGATATATTTTATTAAAAAAAAATTATTTGAAATAAAAAAAGTAATTATACATATTTTTTTTTTTTTAATAAAAAATTTATCAACAAAAAAGAAAGTTTTATTTAATATTTTATGGAAAATATTTATAATAAAAAAAAAACAAATGTATAAAAAAATGTTTACACAAAATAGTAAATTATATTTTACATAAAGAAAATACTAAAAATTGGTTATATTTTATAAAAAAAAATCTTTTTTGAAAAAAAAAAATTAATTTTATTTTAAATAAATAATAAAAGTAATATTTAAATTTACCAACAAAAAAAATGGCAAAATAGTAATAAAATGGTACATAAATCATAAAAATATACATAGGTACATATTATTAAACGTATTACTACTAAAAAAAATATATTTAAAAAAATTAAAGCAATATTCTAGGGGAAAAAATTTTAATGTTAATAAAAAAAGTGATTTACAAAAAAATTATTATAAAAAATAGACTCCTTTTTCGATATTCTCAAGCATAAGCACACACAGCGTACTTCAGTTCGTTACGTGACGAATTTTCTATCAATTCACTTTAAGCTTCGTTCTAAATTTTTTTCCCGCAAGATTCTAGTCTTAAATTCTAAAAATCACATAACTTTCTTTGTTTCAGTTTTGAGGATCATGTTTTGGCAAAACAACAAAATGACCTACGTTTTATTTTTGCACCCTGTAAGACCCCATATTAAGGGTACATAAGAAATCGAATTTGCTATGATGGGCTGTCTGTCTATCGGCAAAAAAAAAATTGAATGATTCCTAGGTGCTGAACCTGAATAGTAAGGATGCCATAGGAATTGCACCACTTCAATAGCTTTTGGCCGAAACAAAGCCTAAACCTCAAAGATCTTAAAGTCTGAGCATCTCTTTTCGAGGAGCTTAAGTTTATGGGGATACAATAAATTGCAACGATTTTTAAAATTTAAGTATGAATAAGTGGGAAAATAAGTGAGAGCATAAGTGCGAGCATAAGTCAGAGCGTAAGTGTGAGAATTCACATCGGACGTAGATAAAGGCAAATCTAAAAACTGCATTATGAATTTTAGATCATTAATTTAAGAAATGAAATCTCAAAGTCTGATAAGTCCAGATGCGATTGAAGCCTTTGAGTAACAAACAAAATAAATTTATCTAGGCATGTCCGTCCGTCTGTTTGAACGCCTAGATCTTAGAGACTAAAAGAACTGGGATAATATTAACATTAACATTTGGACTCCTTAAGTGTCCAGTCAGGTCATTTATTTTTTTGTTTTGCCATGCCCGCATCCATCCACAAATAATTTGAAAGCGCTATATTTTATAGAATTTGTTAAGCACAGCTTTAGTTTATATGGAAAATAAATGGGAAAATATATTTCGATTAAATAAAACGTAAATACGGAGATAATTATAATAATAAATTAATACATTTATTTTTAAAGCAATTCTCGTTAACTTAAGAGAAATATTTAAATACAAAAGAATTCTTAAACACAAATAAATATGATATAATGATTTTAAAAATAATATACGCGACTATGACTATACGTCGTCCGTCGTGGAATTGAGATGCAGTACTTTTTATTGTTTATCTAAGATAAAAGACCAAAGTCTTTAAGCTAACGTCGCGAGGTCTAGAGATCAAGGTCTGATTCCCAGTCAAAGCAAATTTTTTAATTTATTTTTTATTTTTATATGCATACAATACGTTGAGGAGAGTTTCTCTGTATAAGGGTTTCCCAAAATCGGCCACGCCTGCCTTAAACGTTCTCCATTTGTAGAGGTGTTACGTTATAGCTGGTAAATATAATGATCTTTTTTCCACAATAGGAGTTAGGATATTTTTTCTAAGCAGATCTATCAGTTTCTTTCAATCATACTTATTTAATCATTATTATGATATAAGCTTAGTTACTGCGCTTCGCGTTTATTTCCATGCTAATTTCAATCATTCTTTAATTCAAGGGCAAATTCGGTACGATTTTAAAAACAATAAGTGAATTTCGGAATGAGGGATTGCAAAAATTTTATTTTGTGTTTTTGCTTGCGACTGAGTAGTTAAAAAGAGAACAGTGCTTCTTAGAAACTTATATCTTTCGGTACAATCCCCAGCTCCCTTTTAAATCCGCAACTATTTTTTACAATAAGGCACAACTTTTCTCACAAGTCTTCAATAATTTTCCCATTATATTGTTCCATTCTTTGCAACTATATTGTTAGGTGTTTCAAGCAAATCATAATAATAATTAAGCACTATTTTCAAATGAAAAGCAAAATGTAATCGATTTGCACAACAATGGCATAAAACAAAAACCCATCCTTTTTTTGCAACTTGCATTGTGACGCATATCCTTCGTTGTGTGTGTGTGGGTGTGAGTTTCTTTTTCAAGCCATTTTAATTAACCGCAGACATTGTAGTTGTTTTTTTACTCTATTACTTTTGAATTGCCAGCTTATATGGCCAGGACGACGCCAGGACCCCATCATAACCATCATAACCATAGCGGCCCATATATAAGCCAGTTTATGGACAGTTTTAGTTTCAGTTCAGTTCATTTTGTAGCCTTTGCTTTGTGTGCATTTAGTTTGGTATGGACTCAAACTAGGGACTAGGTTCTGGCTTTTATTTACCCAGCTTAAATGTGTTTAACGCCTTATAGTAAGTAAGCTACGAAATGATTATGTTTAAGCATTTGATGTCCTGGTTATTGGCACACCCTTACGCTTGATTGCAGTGCTTTGTGTGCACAGGTCTGGAGCTGGAGCTGGAGCTGGAACTAAAGCCTTAGCTGGCTTAGCGCGTATTAAATGTTTTGACACGCCCTTGGCAGGGTATTAACTTTTGAACAAAATACTTGAATATTTGTTTGAAAACTTTAAGAACTTAATGCCTTAAATGGCTTGAGTTGGGTTTAACACTTACACTGCACTTAATATTTTTTTTTTGTTTTTTTTTTTTAAATTTAAATTATTAAATTTTTAAAATTTTTTTGTTTTAAACACTTTTATTAATTTTGCATTTTTTTTTTGTTTGAAAATTTTAAAATCTATAACGCTTGGCTGCTCTTGGCTGCCGCTGCACGAACCGCACCCGCGCACATTCCGTTGTCAACTGACTGGCGCTTGTAAACATTTCAGCATCTTAACAAGACTCAATACGAAAATTCTTACCACTTTGGCTTCGTGAAAAGGCGCGAAAATTTAGCATCCACAAAGCAGCACGAAGTAGTGCAAAAGCTTTGAAAAAGCTTTACGAAAGCTTCCACATACACATCAGGCTGTTGCTTTAAAAGGCCGTTCCAGCAACAGGTGGGTTGTGGACTGTGTGTGTTGGAGCACTCATGCGTGTGTGTGCGTGTGGTCCACTTGGCATTTGAGTATTTCAATATGACACATGGTAGAAAAACTTTTGAATTTTTAGCATCTAAATTTTTTTGTTTGCTCTTTGCTTCTTAAACAACTCAAAAACAGCCTATTTGATTTGGGCAAATATTTGCGTTTAAAATATTTGCCAAGTGTTTCTCGGCCTCTTTTTTTAGCCAGCTGTCCAGGACATAATATTTATCTAGGATAGTGGCAAAAACTCTTCTTTTTTGGTATTATAGTTTATAAAGTAATAATGCGTGTAATTTTTAATGTACACATAAATTTTAAATTATTTTATAAAAAACAAAACAAATATAATCTGCTTATGCGTAATAGAGTAAAATTAATGTTATTTTAGACAAGATAAAATTCATTAAATTTTTAACATGCACATTAATTTCAAAACCTAATTAAAATAGGTCGTTATGGCTATAAAGTTACATTGTAATTTAGTGCTAGTACTGACTAACAATTATATTAATAATAATTAAATCCATAAATAAAATTAAAACGCCAAATTTTCACAAACTTTTTATTAAAAAATTTCTGGGCATGTATAAATTTAATTCAATAAAAAATTTTACATTTTATAACTTTAAAACAAAGTTTTCCGCAGCCCCTCGAAATTGACTCAGAAAACTTTTTACGAACGGTTTGCAGAAAATTTAATTATCTTGAGTTAAAGGTATCGTTCGAGCTTTGAAATATAGTGAGGTGACGTGCAAACTTTTTATACCCCTTCACAAACGTGACGGAACACAAGTTAATCTTATATTTTGAATCTCGTGCTTAAATTATATATAGTAACTCCCATAGAATTATTACATAGGAAAATCAAAACTTTTAAGACAAAATTCTTGGGTTACCACAAAATTTCTGGATAGAACGTTTTTTAGAGTTCTCAATCACCCTAAAAAGTTTTATCAAATTCAGTCAGATGATATGATGCATCATATAGCCCAATAACCGTTCAGTAACAAAAAATTTTAGGGCATAATTTGGCAATCAAAAGTTTTCCACGCTTGACCCTAAATATTCCCAGCCAAGAGAATAAATTTAATATATTATAAAATATAATAAAAAAATAAAAAAGAATTTTTTTTTTTTTTATATTTATTTTTTATTGGCCGGACTAGGTTATGATCCAATATTGATGAAAGTTATTCGCTACACAAAAAATAAAATTTAGTGTGTGATAGGGGAAATATAAGTAAATCAGATAATTTTTTTAAAAACGTTTTTTTTCAACATTCTCTCAAAAATAAGAATAATCACATTTTATTCTTGGTGCACTCAATGTTTAAGTAAGTTATGCTTAATTTAGTGATGGAACAATTTTAAAAAAAATTTTACATTTCATTGAGAAAAAATATTATTTATGTGTTTACGAGATATTTTGCGTCAAAGAAAAGTCTACCTAAATATTCAGTTATCGATAATTCGTTAAATAATCGAAATTTAGCAAAACAAAATTTACAAGGTTTACTACATTGGCTAGTACCTCTATGACATATGTAAAAATGTGATATATTGACCTCATATTAAATTTGAAATTATTTTTATGGTGTAAACATTTTCTCCGATCTTTGTGAACGCATATATACGTAAATATGTCGTATATATAGGGTAGGTCATCTGTTGGCTTATTTATCAATTGCATTTTGTTCGTATATTTTTCAACAAAATTGGGCAAGTGAATAAACAAATGCAAGTTTGAGTCTACTCATCGCCCAAATTGCCGCCGCGGCTGGCTCCACAGTCCCGTATGTGAACATCGTAATTTACGATGACTTTTTTTGAACGAATATGAGACACTGATAATGGTCCATGGGCTTGAATTGTTTCGTCATTTGAATCTTATAAGCGTGTAAATGCAGATTCGCATGCGAAATTCCGGCGACTCGTCGACACTGGCCTCAACTATCTTTTTTTCATAAAACGATGATTTTCTTAGCACGCCTGTACCACTTTTACGCGTTCGGTTGTTAAACGAACCATGACTAAAATTGTGTAGTTTTGTACTTGACGTATGTCGAAGAGAATCCACTTGGGACGTGTATGTTTCGAATTATGAATGTTTAACAAACAAACCAACAGATGGCCCACCCTGTATATAAGATATTTACACAAAATCCATTTTTTGCCTATTGCATTTAAAAATTTAAAAGACTGCCAAATTTCACATTACATTATATAGAAATTTGCTCAAAACGATATTTGTAGAGTACTTTACCGTACACTGAGAGAAAAATCAAGAATATCTTTTTTTTGTAGAGAGAAATTTTTAATATAAGAATGATTTTGGGAACAGTTGCTTCTAAGTCAGAAATTCTTAACTTGAAAATGTTTAGCATTTTTTAAGAAGAAGTGCTCTCAAAGAGCATTTCGAGCTCGCTGTAAGAATATTTACTCTTAATGCTAAAATTAAGAGTATTTTATGCCTAAAAAAATTAAATTTCTTATAAGTTCTGGAATGAAAAAGTCTTGTTTTGAGCAAAAGAGCGGCTCTTTTTCTGAGTTTTTTGAGTGTATGCCCTAAAAATTATATATTTGCATCTAAAATAACTTCAAGCTCGGGAAAGAAGATACTAAGAAAACGCGATTTTGATGTACTTCGAACTCGAGTATTTTTAGCTTACAAAAGATGCATTAAGAAAACACAATTTTGGTGGCCTTTGACCTCAAATATCTTTGATAATCTATATGCCCCTTGGCATATCAGGAACAAAAATCTGCATCAAGACCTTGGTATTCCTCTTATAGGGCTCATCATAAACTACCTTATCGGCAGATACGAGGAAATACTAAAAACTCATCCATGTTGCGTAGCCGGGGAATTGTTAGTATTACCTTGGGAAAAAAAGGGTAAAGTTTAGTCCATATTCGGTCTGCGCCAAGATTGCATCGCATTTTTAAGATTCGAGTTATATTTTTATTATTATTTATTAAATTTCACTTTAAATTTGTCCTGTAGCCCATGTGGGGCACGTGCTTGAAGACATTTGAATTTAAAGTTGTCCAACGGAACTGCTGTCCCCCTCCCTGCTTTTAACTCCCTGCTAATCAAATTAAACTCCAGTGTTGCTTGTTGAAGTTAAGTGCTCGCTAACAGACATTTATTAATATGTCAATATCGTATTAACGAACACTATGCCAGGTGGCTTGGCTTGGCTTGGGGTTTGCCCAAAAGGCATTTGAATGAGTTCTGGGAAACGCAGCGGGTAGCAAAGGCAGAGCTTACAAAATTAAATTGTTGAAAAACAAAGCAACTGCTTGGTGCCGAGTCCTGTGTCCTTTATGTCTGATGGGCGTGCGATATGCTGATATTGATATATAAAAAGCGACAAGCGATTTTTTTTTTATATAATGCTATGATAATAAAATTTAAACGCACACACATGTGCGTATGTATATAAACACTATGTGTACATATATGTATACTCGTATGATATGTATTACCACGAAGCAATAGGGTGCTATAATATGATGGTGCTGCTGCTGCTGCTGGGTCTGCTAGGTCTGCTCCTGACACATTGAGGGTCGTCACATGAGAAAATTCGGGTTTTTGGGGCTTGTCTATGTTGAAATGTGGAAATAAAATAAAATGCTAATATCAACTGCCACTCAAAAGCATATAAATTTGAAATTTAAAAGCGCTTGCAGTGCCAAAAGCAATGACAAGTTTCTCTAAGAGATTGTTTTAGCAGCGTATATCTCTCTTTTTTTTTTATATGCACTTGTTATACATATGTCGCTGGAAAGTTGCATAAACTGATTTTTAAATACACTAAAGGAATTATCTTCTAAGTGATTTAAACACTGTCTTGAGCGAAGACAAAACGTCTGTAACTTTTTTAATTTCCCTTGCATAGTAGGCATAACAGCTGAGTGATTTCTGATTTTCATTGTTTTACCAAGGATAAGTTATGCTTTTGATGTACTTTAACCCTAGGATGGGCATTAAATTTGGTAACGTATATGGTCAAGTTATAGTACACAATGAATGTGCCAAGTTTTTAGTAATTGTTTGTAAATGCTTTATAATTGATTGAGGAGTATTTTACAAATCGAACTAAATAAGACCAACATTTAATTTTTTTTTTTCATTTTTTTTTAAGTTTTTTTTAAGTTTTCTCGAAGATTATCAAAACTTATATAAGGTCATGTACTTAAAATATAGTAACTGCGGGTAGATAATACTTCTCATATCCATTAATTTTTTTTTTTACAATGCTTATTTTGAAGAATTTTTATTAACAATTGTTTTATGCAAGAGAAATGTTTCAAAAATTCTAAGTCGTGCCTATTTTTTTTAAATATTAAATATGTAAATCAAAAATTTGTTAAAACGTAATATTTATGAAATTAGACAGACCTATTTTCTTTCCCCCATTATAGAAATAATTTACAAAATGTGCATAAAAAACTATTGTATATTATGGAAAAAAAATTATACATAAATATTTTATATCCAGAATTCAAAATTCAGATAGCCGAAAACTTCCACTGCAATTAAAAAAAAAAAACAAAAATTTAAGCAAAGATAGAAATTTTGAATTCCAGCTTTGTTTAAAAAACGGAAAAGAGTTACAAATATTTTTAAGTAATAATTAAATTCTATAATGAGAAAAATGTATTCATTAGAAATAACAAATAATATAATAATGAGATATTGCATATAAAATAGTAAATTATATATTATAAAAATAGAAATACTGAATAAAAAAATTAAGTAATTTTTTAATATTTTATGGAAAATATTTATTTATTAAAAGTAATACACGAAATAAGAATTGTGCACAAAATGGTTTACTATATAAAACATAAATTATAAAAATAATAATGCAAATTTAATTTCATATTTAATTTTTAAATTCATAACACTTATAGAATTTTTTATTAACAATAAGTCAACGTATGCGTATATTTTAGTATTTGTAAATTGCCTAAAATCATAAAAATGCCAAAAAACCTTTTTAAATTTAATGTTAAAGGAAACAAAATTTATTTATTAAAAACTATATAACAAAATTTAAATTAAAAATTTGTTAATCAAATATAATAATAAAAAAAAAACAAGTAAAAAAATTATGTTAGCTTAGATAAAAATTTCGTGAAAAATTTTAAAAAAGTTTATTTATTAGATTTACAAAAGCTATATAGTAATTAAAAAAAGAAAAAATAATATAAAGTTATTCACGAAATATTAAATTACACTAGTTTACACGAAAAATGAACCTACGTAACAAAGTGTGTTTAGGGAAATCTAATTTAATTTTACATGGTTCCATAGCATCTATAGTTCTTACCCGATTTTAAAGATCTTAGACTCGAAATGTTCGTAAAAGAATTCTCTTTCAGCCTAAAGCTTAATATAATTATTAAAACCTTTTTCTAGTAAATAAAAAGCAAACCGACAATTAGTAATTTTGAATGGTCGAAAATTACCCTTTTTTTGACTTTGGTTGATTGTAACTTCTATAAGTTTTACTTAATCTGTACATATCATATATCACTGCACATCAATACCTTTCGATCAAATCAACTTTCATGTCGATATAAAATTTTGTTCACGACATAGCTGAAATAAGTGCCCAAAAAATGTTTTTCGAAAAAATCTCGAAAACGGTGCTTAAGAAAAAAAAACGAATGGAATTTTCCAGATTTTCCCCCCAAAATGACCCTAAAAAACAATTTTTTACGAAGGTTCACTAGATGACACTTAAATTTGTAAACTAGTGTTATAGGAGTACATATACCAAATGGTAATTTATTGTAGTAATAAATAATACAAATTATATAAATAAAGTTAATATGAAAATGAAATTGGAAAAGAATTATACATATACCAATTCAACTGAGAATCCAACCAAATACTCCCGTCGACCTTAAAAGTTTTGAGGCCTACCAATTCAGCTAACTTAATGTATGCTCTTACCTTAATTATTTGTGGGCTACACGGAATACCTCGTTATGTTACGTGACGATTTAAGAACTTTGTTCTAGGAATTCGAATTACGAATTATTAACTCAAATTCCGTGATAAAACATAGTGACCTTAAAACTAAAGGCCAAAGTAGGGTTATAGCCAAGGTAATATTTACCGTTTTGCTTATTATATCTTATATTATCTTATTGATCTTGCTTAAACCAATTTAATTTAATTTTAATTCAAAAAACTTTGTTTTACCTTTAAAAATGCTTAATTTTAGTTTGATTGATACATGCAAAATACCGAATTCAAATTATTCCAATCAACCAAATATTGATGACCTGGGCAAAACACGATGAGCAATTAAATTCATTTTAACTTTAAATTAACAACATATTTAAATGCGCTCCATTAAATTCTAGTCACATTTAGAAAATAAGCTTATACCAAAATTTAAGTGTTTATAGAATTATGTTTGGTTGGCAAAAAGTTATTCCACTGCCAGGTGAAATATGACCAAGTGGCTCAGTCTAGGGTTAATGCAGTGCCAGACAAATAAGTAAAAAACATTTCCAGCACATATGTATAAAGATTGTCAATTGTTCGGTGTTTAAAAATCCTTGCTTGGGTGCACCCAAAAGTATGCTCTGGTTTTTTCAATCAAGTGCACTTCAATGTTGTCAGCTTAGGTGTTATAAGTAAACATTTAAGTCCATGATAAGCAATGCCTGACATAAGCTTTAAGTGTGCAGATATCCTTCACAACAATAATAACAACAACAAATATAAACCAATCTCAGGCAGCACATGGGCATTAAGCAACAATGTCATTACAACTACACACTTACATGCACAAAATGTCAATGTGCCCAGTAGAAAATTTAGTGCTAAAGTAGCGAGTTCCGTTTGGCTCACTTTGATGCGGAAATTGTTTACAAAAACAAATTAAGAAATAAAATACGTATCTATGTCGATTGAATTTCGCAAGAATACCAGTTTCAATTGAAAATACTTTATTTCATTGATATGATACTTCGAACTGCTTGTGTCCAGCGTAAACTGTGTTTCAACTGAGTGCAATGCCCATAGCTCGCTTTCTTTAATTAACTTAAATCCCTGTTCAGTTACCTTTTAGGAAAATCGGAGGGTTACTGAATCATCAATAATAAAAGGGTATATTGCGTACGTGTAAATGGTATAAAGGCATTAGTCGAACAAGTCATGCTGCTTTCAATTTGCTTTATATAGGCGAATTTTGTTTACTAAGCTGAGTTGGCACCGCAGTCCAAAAAGTAACTACTTTTTGCATAGTTTAGCAACGGTTCCTATTTTTTTGAAAAGGTTACCAAAAATTTGCAAACTTTACATACATAATACAAAAAGTGAACAAAACTAATGTTGTGTAGATTTCCAACAGGGTACTTATGCGCGGGCCGCTCTGTTGCTTGTGTTGTAACGATGCATAAGAAGCTCGTCTTTCAACGCTGCCTGCCATTAATTACACGCTTGACTAATGAGCTGGTAACCCAATGTACCCCAATGCACTACTTGCAGCTGCTGCCTCCAGACATTGAACTTAAGCGGAAGTTGCAACAATTCTGAACAATTCTTGCTTAATATATTGACCCCATGTTGACTCATGGCATTAGTCATAGTACAATAGTATTAACCACACAATCAACAAAATGTTCTGGTATTTCCCCATATGATACGCATGAGTAAACAATGAAAGTTGGTTTTAATGCGATCCATTAGCCAAAATGTTGTTACCTTCAGACCAGGCCTAATTGTATTTATTTTGGGGTCATAGTGTTGCCCAACCGAGCACTATATAAAGCATGAACAACAACGCGCACAAAAATAAATTTTCTATTTAATATCAAAGCACATACAGCGCTGCTTTTTGATTAACTTAAATAAAGCCGGAAAAATGTGGAAATTAATTATTGAGTGCATTGCGTTGCATGCAACTTTAATGGCAAGTTTTTTTATATTTAATGCTTTTGTTGCAACATATTAAATGAATTAAAATTTAAAAATTGCAGCTACTGCAGCGTCCAGTGTGTGTCCTGGCACAAGCTGAGACAGCTGGCAACACGGGCTTCAATTGCTCCGCACCACCCACCTTCAGCAACTTTGTAAGTAAAAAAAAAATATATCTCGGATTCGATTCGAGGCTATCGCAGTCCAGAATATAACTTCTAACAATTTTTTTTATTAATATTAAATTTTATGCAGAATGTCAACGCTTGTTGCCGCTCGCCTCAGATAAACCTCAATGGAGTGCCCGAAAAATGTCAGAAATTTATCAACCAACTAAAGTCAGCAAATGATCAATATCCGGCCTATGCGCATATAGTAAGTTTTATATATTTGAAATCAGAGCCCGGAAGCCAGAGAGCTCCACATCAACACAATTTTTTTGGAAACTACGAAATACCTCCTGGTGCTGCTGTGTCTCACAGGGAGCATCAAGAAACCAATTTTATTTTCTGTCAGATTTCTGACTCAACAATTTCAGAAATTTATTAACGCAATTTTTTCGGATCTTCATATTCTTCTCAGCGACTCTGTGTATAACTGGTGCTGTGATTTCATACAATACACACATTTTTTTGGGAACTCCTCTCAGAGGCATATCCAAAAAAAAAAAATTGATATTTTTTAAAAATATTTTAAAAATCGTATACCGGCTATGCTGGCTATTTTAAGTGTGACCAGTTTCCAACAACAAGTTTATCACTTTTTAGCACAAACATACTACTTCAAATTTTCTCTTCATTTTGTTTTTTGTCATAATTATAGCTCCAATTTTATTTTCAAAAATCTAGGAACTAGCTGGCTCCCTTAGAACCCCGCCGAAAGGGGCTTTTTATACTTCTTGGCTATTTTAAGTGTGACCAGATTTCAACAAAAAGTTTGTCACTTTTTTGCACAAGCATACTTCAAATTTTCTCTTCATATTGTTTATTGTCATAATTATAGCTCCAACTTTTTTTTTAAAAAATCTTAGAACTAGCTGGCTCCCTCAGAACCCCGCCGACAGGGGCTTTTTATACTTCCTGGCTATTTTAAGTGTGACCAGATTCCAACAAAAAGTTAGTCAGTTTTTAGCACAAACATACTCAGAATTTTCTCTTCTCTTTAAAATCTAAGATCTAGCTGGCACCCTTAGAACCCTGATTACTATATTTGCTGTCTATTTTAAGTAAGACCAGCTTTCCACAAAAAGTTTGCCAAACATACTCAGAACTTTCACTACATTTCTTATTATTTATTGTCATAATTTTAGCTCCAACTTCATTTTTTCCCCAGTGCTATCCTGACTGCATTTATCGCGAAACAGGCGCCATGGTCAATAATGAAATACACTTGGATCGAGTTCGAACATTTCTGCAGCAGAATGTAGTGGCAAGGGATCGTGATATTGTGCCCCATATTGTGCGTGCCTTTGGGACCTGTCTAACCAACAGTGCGTATGCGTTATAAGCAATTTACTTTCAGTCATACTAATAGCTGTCTCCATAGTCAGAGGACATATGCGAGTGGCCAATGTAGACTCCTATAAGGTGCTACCACATGGCTGCTCCCCCCTTGCCAGCATGGTGTACAGCTGCGTTAATGCCGAGACATTTCTTCATTGTCCGGCAAAAATGTGGAAAAATGATCTTAACTGCAATATAGCCAAGCAATTTGCGGAGCAATGTAATCCGCTGCCGCATGTGCCGCTGCCCGTAAATTAAACTAGAAAAGAATATTAGTACTTTGTTTAAACGCAGGACTTATTTGTGAAAATTCCAGATGTAATGACGGAATAAAACTGTAATGAAGCTGTACCAAGCTGGCAATGCGCACAAAAAGTAAATTGAACAATTTTTAGATATGGCAATGCTGTGAGTAGACGGTAATGCCGCATAAACAGCAGCAAAGGCTAACAATATTTTGAAAAAACGTTCTTATAAATAACTTAAGCTATGGTATATTTAAAAAATACAATTTAAGAATTAGTTTTAAACTAAGCTGTTGTAATAAATGTAATAAAAAAAAGAAATGGAAACGTAATTTGACTTTCAATCTGCATGGAGCGAAAGTATTACACCACAACTTTCAAGGTTTGGCCAAAACAAACTCTATATTAAAATAATTGCAAGCCATAAAATATCAAAATAATTGCCATGGCAATTAAAACTTTGATTTGTCAACAACATTTAAGGCCAGCATTAATTAGCCATTAAAATAATGATCAATATTTGGCCAATGATGACATCTAATGTAGTCCATCAGCATTCAAGGTTCTTGTTCTCAAAGTGTAGCACGTACTGCAGCCAAATTTTTCCAATTCAAGTTTTTGTTCCAATATGAGACGTTTAACAATTTTTTTTAGCAGCGTAGTGCTAGTTCTGGGTGTGGAGGCAGCTTTCCAGGATTTTGTTGTGAATCCGGAAGTAAGTCAAAGTATATCCATTATGCTGCTTTTAAAGTTTTGCTTTCAAAAACAGACGACATATGCGGATGGCGGCATTGGTAACGAACTGGATACCTGGGGTCAGGTAGACGCCTGTGAATCAGAGCAGGACTCTGGCAACCAAATGCAGGTTTCCTTTGAGGAGGTGGTGCAAGATGGTGAGGTTAATACGGAGCTGCTCATGCGAGCCGTAATGGAGCAAGCAAAGCGTTTGGGCTTGGATTTAACGCAACTGGGTGAGTTAATACACTGCAAAAAATTTGTAAATGTAGAAAGAATTTGTTTAAAAGTAATATTTCGATTTTAAATTCAATTTAGTTTTAATTTGAAAGTGTTGATTAAATTTAAAAAAAAAAATGTTTTTTTGAAATTATAACCCATGCAAAAGTGCAAAGGTTATTTGAGCAGAAAATTTCTGTTAATTCAAAAATTTCCATTAAAATGATAAAATTTTTATAGCTATAAAAAGATTACATGAAAGTGAAATTTTGAACATCAATTTTGAAAATCATATTTATATGTCCTACTAAAATTTATGCAATACAAAAAATTTTGTCTTTAAAACAAAGAATATTTAATTAGGTAAGAAAAAGCCAATAAAATCTTTTTAGACTTACAGTATTTATTTACAAACATTTTGATTAATTATAATTGCAAATACCATTTTTAAAAAAAAATATGCCTTAAGTTTAAGCAAAAAACCTTTAGCTTCAGTCATTTTTTTAATTAAAATTCAGAACTAAAAAATATTGATAAAAATAAAATAATAAAAAAATAATACTTAATAAAAATATTAATGATAAATCTTTAAAATCAAATATATAAGGCTTTCAACTAAGTAACTTTCCAAAATTAAAAACAACAAATTTTTTTTAATATTTAATTTTAATCCAAAAATCGTTATTAAATTACTAAATCATTGATATAAATGTTATATAAGGCCTGCTGAAATTAAAAAAAAAAAAACTATATTCGAAAAAACAAGATAAAGCTTTTGCAGAAAACTTGTTTTGGAAATTATGAAATATTGTTTAAAACGCTTTTTCCAACCAAGATTTAAAAGCAAAAATTTGGTGTTACAATTTGGTTATTTATTAAATTTCGAAAAAATTAAATTTCATAGAATTCAAGAATTTTGCAAAATCTGAGATAAAGATACGTGAACAGGTCCTTAATTGAAAAAATCATATGTGTAAAAAAAAAGATCATGATTTAACAGAAAAGTTATTCTAGAAATTTTTAAATATTTTAAAAGACCAACCGAGAATAAAAAGAAAATATTTTGTTGTTACAATTTGATTATTCACTAAATTTCGAAAAAGTTAAATTTCATAGAATTCAAGAAATTCGCGTAATCGGAGATAAAGATACGTTAACAAACTGTCCTTAATTGAAAAAATCATATTCGTAGAAAACTTATACAGGAAATTTCTAAATATTATAAAAACAACTTCTTTCCAATCACAACACTTTTATAAAATAACTCAATCTAAGAGATTGCTATGATATATTGGAACAATCATGATAATGGTTTTATAAAAAACTTATTCGGGAAATTTCGAAATTTTATAAAAAAATATTTTTAGTCAAAACATTTTTGTTTGCCATAATATAATCTGCACATTTTTAACAAAAAACAAATATATATGTATTTTATATTTTATTTTATATTTTTATTTATATAAATATTTTATTTTTTTTAAATATTTTATACACAATCTGTCTTCAGACTATAAGTAAATTTAGTAAACAATAATTAATATAAAAAAAGTATCCAGTTAAAAAAAAATAAAAATATAAAAAAATAATTTTAGAAACTTCAATTTCATGAAATCTAAGATATTCGCCATTATACTACAATTAACGTTCCTTGAAAATTTTGTAGCTATGAAAACTTTTCTAATTTTCGGCACATTTTTGCGCCATTTTTGAAAATAAAGTTTAAAAAGCCCAAACACTTTGCCTTTGGTAGATTTTAGTTACGACATGGCCTCTTTCCATTTTTTTAACTTATGCGCTTAACCAACACTGGTATTTTTCTTTATATTTTAGCGCAACTGCAACACTACGATGAGGATTGGTCGTCTGACACAGCCATGGGTTGCTATGCCGGCTCCAACGATCAACCCAGCTGGCGCGATATTTTCTTCAACTAGACTCTAAATCTTGTATAATCTTTGAGTACACTATAAAAAGCAAATATAGTTTTGATTCATGCAAATTACATTTATTTTAACCACGATGGCGTCCGCGTGTTTTTTCCTGCATAGCCGAACTTTTGGCCAATTCGCAATATACTATATAGTCCTTGGCCTGATTGCAGGTAATGCTCTTGCTCCAGCTTTCGGCGGGACAATTTACATAAACGTATTTATGTGCACACATGCCATAGATAGCGGCCAGTGGTGAACAGTTTTCCTGCTTGCGCCGATTCTGAAGCCTTTTGAGCATAGTTTGCTCCTGCTCCAAACATTTGCGAAAACCTTCAGCATAGGCGTTCATAAACACCTCGTTATCCTTGAGCGTGTGTTGCAACATAGTTAGTACCTGATCCATAAGCAAAGTTGTGCCATTAAACACTGCTGCCGCCCTGAACACACATTCGAAGCCGCACTGTAGGCAAAAGTGTTGTACAACGTTTTCATCAAATATGCCAAGAAGTGTTGCATACTTACGGGCGTCAGATGTGCTTCGTCTGCCACATATTTGCCGCAATCCTTTTTATAGTAGCTCATGTCCAGCCTTGGTATGGTGCAGCAATTGCTTATAGCCTGCAAGCAGTAGCAAAGTATACTCGAAAGTTCCTGTGAGAGTAGCCGCAACTTTACTCATGCAATACTTACATACATATCAATGCCCTTATTGCAATCCATTTCCTCGGCAAAGCCTCCTGCAAATAATTGCAGCCAAATACATGAAACCAACAAAAGCAAATCTTGCATTTTGAGTGAATTTTTTCGAATTTCGGACTCCTATTTATAACACGAATTGATAAAGTGAGATAGTGATTTATTAAAAGTACTTCACTTTGAATTTAATGCGCTGGAACGGAGCGTAAACAACATTAGTTATATAACACTCTGCTGGCTATCATGTACATCTTTATGGCTTTTGTGCCACATTCAGCCACGCGTTCCAGCTCCAGGTCGCTTGCTACGTGACGCAACACGGCAATTTAATGCATAATCCCGTGCATTATTGCAGACCTCACTCTCGGTCCAGCCGCTGGCGGGGCAATGGGAGAAAACATACTTATGTGCACATAATGCATAGAGCATTATTTTTGGCGAACAAACTTGTCCAAATTGCGGTAATCCTGGTACTTGGGGACGTCGCTTTGAATTCTTGAACAATTCATTCACATAGATGGTACAGTTTTGCATGCCCGCTACAAAGGGTTCTATATACTCCGGATTGTTTGCAAGCTCCTTTGCAAACGAAGCGCGCAAATTCTCGGCATTAAGATTGTCTCCATCCATCAGATTTGTGACATTCGATATGCATTCAAAGAGGCACTACAAAGTGCACTACTTTTCTTCAGTGGTTCACATAAACGTTGTCAGCTACTTACCGGTGAAGGACCGCCACCCAGTGTATAAAACTGACCACACTGATCCTTATAAGTATCAAGATTTATTACGGGCATTTTGCAGCAAGTACCTACGGACTGGAAGCAAGTAAGCTTTAAGTTAAATATTTAGAAAAAAATATAGGTATATATAGAACCTAACACTTATCTCCAAGCGTTGTTTGCAGTCCACCGCCAAAGTGACGCTTAGGCTGACTGCCCACAAGCAGATGATTAAAGTTGCCGGAGCTATGCACATGATCAGCTTTGGATTGGTTATGGTTAACAAAATATGTTTACTGCTCTTTATATGTAGACCGTACATTCATTTAATGAAACATCATTATTTCCAGACAGATTTAATAGCTTTAAATCTACAACAAAGAAGTGCTCAATTTTTGGAAGAAATTATCAAATCAACTCTCTCATACTTTGTACCCATTGAGTCAGCACAAATTTCTGTTGCAAAAACTGATACCGACAGTTGCCTCCATTGATCCAATTTCGCGAAGCGGTACAGTTTGTAAGCGGGTGAAGTTTTTCAAATCATGTTGATTAGTGACCCTGTAGTCCAAGCATGACAGTTGCATGGCTTAGACTCATACCATGGTAACCTAGTGTTCCATATTTTGTAGATATATAAAAGCACACGAACGGAGCTGTGAAGGGCGATTTGAGCGTGTTAGTGAGAAATGAGTCTCCCGAAAAGATCAGCAATTTTTCTATTCACCTACCCAAGATTCTTTTGTGCAGTCGAGATCCAATATGGAGAAAAATATCGAGCAGCGTAAAACTTAGAACCGCAACGCAGAACCTTGGAATGATGGCAGGATGCTGCCTGTGATTTGTCACAAGTATTTTAATGTAACCAGTCGTATCAGTGACAAATATTTTGTCACGGTGACAAAATACTCGTGGGTAACATGAGCTGTTACAAAATACGCTGTAAGTATTTTCATACCAATAGCGACAAAATACTGCGTGAGTATTTTGTCACTGCAAGAGTATTTTGTCACAACCCACGGTGACAAAATACTCATGGGTATATGAGCTGTTACAAAATACACGCCAAATATTTTCACACCAATAGCGACAAAATACTGCGAGAGTATTTTGTCACAGTCATAACCCAAAGTGACAAAATACTCGTGGATATATAAGTTCGTATGAACTGCGACAAAATATTCGTAAGTACAAGATCCTATGAACTGTTACAAAATACGCGCCAAGTATTTCCGTACCAATAGTAACAAAATGTTACTGCAGGTAAATACTTGGCGCGTATTTTGCATTTTGTATATTATTTTGTGAACGGTTACAAAATAGGTGGCTAGTATTAATGAATACAATCATCTAAAACACTCAATAATTTCCAACTTTCACTTGTATTGCAAACATATTCAGAGGAAACATCCAACGTGTGAATTACCCAAAATTGTAAGATACTAATTTTTTATAAAATATAAATTTTATAATTTTTTTGTAAATAAAAATCCACGATATTCTTTGGTAAAAATTTTATTATGTACTCGGTGTTACTATCACGACCTTTTGTCACTGATATTTTTTTGTCACAGTCACAGTTGTCGCTGTGACTGCAAATTACAGTACCGCTCATCACTAGAAGCATAAGCAGCGACGGGAGCTCGTCGAAGATGATTGAGAAAGAAGGATTGATGGCTAAAGTGAAGGCGTTACTAGACTCTGACCGGCGCACATTCGTTTGATTTTGTACACTGCTGATAAGAGAGTTTCTATCAAAGCGCCACCGCAACTCCCTACAGTCCAGATCTGGAACCGACGGACTTCTTCTAACCTCTGCTCAAGCGGGTCTTCAAAGGAAATCGATGCAGCTACGTAGAAGAGCCAAGTAGCCGTGACGTCATCTGTGAAGTGGAAGCGAAAGCCAGTTCCAGAAGACGTACGCGCAGTGGGAATCGCGTTATTCGCGTTGTGTCGTAGCACAAGGGTGCTATTTCGAGTACTACTCAGGATTACCACCGATTAGTTCAATAAAAAAAAAATTTAATCAATGCAGTCCCACCTATGCTGTACTGACACAGATGTACTGACCAAGAATATTCTGGTAGTATCAGAGAGTCCCAGATCTCTACGACGTATCTTCAAGTGCCCTACTACATTGTATATAGCCCGCTTGCACTGCAGAGGAAGCAGGCTGTGTACCCTGAACCTAATGGTACAAAGGGTAAATTATCTGTGTCTGTCCGTCTAGATCTCAGAGATGTTAAGAGCAACCACACTTTCAGGTTACATCCCTTATTGCATCACGGGAGACAAGTTCTTCGATAACTGGATTATATTATATGGCTCCCATAGGGGTGTTTCAAAGAATGGATGATTCGTTTGTTTATGAAGATATAGTTACCAAATTTTTGTCGTTCGAAAGTTTTTAATTTAGTCAAAATCGATTGACTAAATCATATAGCCCCAATAGGACCGATCGGTCAAAAAAAAGTTTTTGGTTTAAATTCATCTGTTTTTTGTTTGTTTATGAAAATATCGTAACCAAATTATTCAATCAAATATCTTTTGGAATTCTGATTGCAATGTGGTGGTACAGAGTATCCCACAGTCGTCCGCGCTCGACTTTAACGTACGCCATCTTTCTAAATAGATAAATCGTATTCCAACATAACATTTATAAGGATGCAACTATAGGAATTTTTTTTATTTTTATAAACGGAAATGTTAAATATATATATACCATAAATTTTAATTAATTTCCGTAATTGTATATGAAGTTTCCATTTACCATATGTATGAAAAAGCTCAGCTGTGTAGTGGAATATATACGGTCACACTGTTGAGTAATTAATTTATAGATAACAGCAGTATTTTTCAATTGTTCAGCTGCAGAACTAACATCCGCTTTTAAATGCTTTCATCTATTATTATTTCAGTTAATTTTAACAATGAATTTTTATTTTGATTAATATGCAGCCAAGTGGAATTGTGTTCTTTTAAAAACTCTTGTATATGAGGGCTTTTTACCTTGCCCAACTTCCGAAAGGACTACGACGGCGTCTGCTTGTCTTGGCTGAAGCTGCTTCTCGATACATTTTCGTAAATTCATTGCAATCTGTTATGTATTCGCGACTGTTGTTGCATTCTTCATCATTTTTCCACATTTCAGCGGGACATTCGACATAAAAGTTTGCAGCCACACAATACGTAAAGATAAAGGAATAAATGGAACATGACCCATGTGAATATTTTTCGTATAAATCAATCGGTTTAGCCACATAAACTTCTGCAGCCGTATCGCAAATTTCATAGACGTGGCGAATGCGCCCTAAAATTTCGGGATTAGTCGTTTTTAGCTTCTCATCAAAAATGTTGTCTACATTATCCGGCTGAAACTTATTGTTTACCCGCAACTGGAAGCCATTTATTATGCACTCAAAAAAACACTGGGAATGTTACGGAAATGAGTTTGAAATACAAATAATAGCTGCATACTGTACCTTATCAATTGGTTTTTCCTTGACGGGATTTTGGTTGTTCTTACATTGTTGAAGTGCAAGATTCGGTCTAAACGTCGGCAGAGTACAGCATTTATGATTCAGCTAGAAATATTGTTTGTGAGAACTTTTTCCTTTTTCTATGTAACTTCTCTAAGGATATTTACTGGCTTCACTACTTTGCAGTCCCAGGCACTACTGCAGGTGCTAACAAAAGCAAGTACAGTCAACACAAAAGAAAATAGCTTCAGAGATATTTTTAGCTTCATTTTGAGCCGATTATTACAGCGTATGTGAATTTATAATAAAATCCATAGTTTTACCAACGGAAGTTCCAAAGTACTGAACATTATAACTAAATTACATTCATTTGGCTAGATAACCAACCAATTAAAAAACGAGGTATTTACCCTATTGTAACGACCTCACAACAAAATTTATATTTGCTGAGACTTTCGATATTTTAAACAAAACAAAATTTACTTTAAGTTTATTATCCGCCTTTTTGCGGTCTATTATCACAGAACACTTAGTCGAGCCCGCACGCTCTCTATTTTACACAAAATAATATTTTTAACAAAACAAAGTTATACTTATATCTAACAATATAAACAATTTAAATCAATATATGAATATACTGCCCTTTTGCGGCAATACGCTCACCCATATGTAAAAGCCTAGTAGCAAAAAGTATTAACTCTGACGCGGTCGCACCCGGTGTGCTACTTATTAAATATCTCCTTATTTCCGTCCTTTGCGACAATTCTATACTTTGTTACACGAAACGCCTTTAAATCTGCGGCACTGACTTTAATACTTTTGTCATTTGAGACCTCTCACGTTGCATTCACTCACTCTGTAAGACTGTCTTCCTCGTACTGTCGAGATTTGGTTGCTAATACGCCTTATATTGGCCACGATCGCCGCCAAATCCTGTAATTCCCGCCTAAACGTATACTAATAAATCCTACCCGGCACTCTGCTTATCTATCTATCTATCTATCTATCTATCCTATATCCTAATAGAAAAGAAAGAGTCCGCCGTACCTAACACTATGTCTATCACCTACTCTACACTTACACCTATGCACTAATACCAGTAACCTATGCACTAACACAAAACAATAATTAGCACGCCAAGCTTAAAGTCCGTTATACCTTAACTAGTGTTGGTGAGAGTAGGCGCGCATTCACCGCTACTCTCACCAAGCAGTTTAGCTATTGCCCTATTGGCAAATTAAGAACAAAGTTGTAACGCGGCAATTGCCAACCAATTAAAAATCGAGTTGATTGAGTTTCTGGCCAAACACCATCCCACCCTCTCTACAGTCCAATTCTTCTTACCTCGGCTGAAGCGTGACTTCAAGTGAAACCGATATAGCAACGTAGAAGACGTCCAAGGAGCCGTGACGTCATCTGTGAAGAGGAATCGCGTTATGCTTGTTGTGCTATTTCGAGTAATACTCGGGATTACCACCGATTAGTTCAAAAAATTAAAAATTTAATTAATCCAGTCCCACCACTTTTTGATCCTACTGACACAGATTTGCGGTGTTGTTTAGAGAGTTACCCCAATATACCCAGTATTTTTATTATTATAACAAAATTAAACTTGACGCCAAGGTGAGAATACAAGTGAAGCTATTTGGAAATAAAGGCTTCGACATAGTAGGAAAAGGGAGCAAATCTCCACATCTTTTTTTGTTGAGTTTACTTACTTTAGTAATATTAAAGCTCCAAACCAAGAATACTCTGGTAGTATCAGGTCTGTAGTTCCTAGCTACTTGTCGAGCAAGCGAGCAGTTACGTCTCCTACTACATTGTATATAGCCCACTTGCAATGCAGAGGCATCACGCAGTGGAACTAAACATTTTAGCCATTTTAAACCAAAGTTTTTGAACCCTGTACCTATAGGTACAAAGGGTATACTAGATTTGTGCAAGGTATGTAACGGACAGAAGCAGGCGTGGCAGACCCTAAGTCCTTTATACCAATAAACTGCATCAATACTTGGCTAGACTTTTCATGACTAGATTTTTCATGTAGGGCCACATCAACAAACCCACATCCAATTTTTATCGATTCAGGCCCCCCGTTTTTTTTTCTACACCCCTCAAATAAATAACTTATATATCTTTTTTGTCGTAACTTTCGATTTTCATCAAAATCGGTAAAAATTTACGAAACATAGGTATAAATATCGTTCTGCACCAAACAAAAAAAATCAAAATGGATTATTAGAAGCATGTATTATTGCAGGAATACAATTTTGTTCGAGAAAAAAGGTACAGGGTATTACACTGTCGGGCACCACCGCGACTTAATCAAAATTTTTTTTAACAAATGTTGCTTTTTATAAATAGTCCAACAATTTTATTATAAACGGAAATTTCAAATATAGATTCATAGAAATTAATATACACCATTTTTGTAATTTGAATTCATTAGAAGCAAAAAAATTTAGATATTAAATTAATGGGCTAATAGCTGGGGAAAAACCAATTTTCGCATGTGCAATCGTTCCCATTCACCAACTGTATTAAAAATATCAGCATTTTAGTGGCATATATGGTCACACTATTACTTTACAGATCCCTTCTTTTTAATTCCTCAACCGCACAAATAAAATGCGATTTTAAATGGTTTCATTTTTTATTATTTCGAGTAGTTGTGTTTACTACTATTTAGGCGTCTGCTCTTCTTGGCTGAAAATGCTGCTCGATGTATTTTTGTAAATTCATCGCAATCCGTCATGTATTTGCGACTGAGGTTGCATTCTTGATTATGTTTCCACATTTTAGCTGGACATTCGACATAATAGTTTGCATTAGCACAGTACAATAAGATAAAGGCATACATAGAGCATGAGCCGTGTGATTGTTTTTCGAATACATCAATCGGTTTTGCCATATAAGATTCTGCAGCCGTATCGCACATTTCGAAGATGTTGCGAACGTGCTCTAAAAACTCGGGATTTGTCGTTTTTAAGTTCTCTTCGAAAATGTTTTCTACATTATCCGGCTGCAACTTTTTGTCCACCAGCAGCTGGGTACCATTTATAAAGCACTCAAAATAACACTGAGAATGTTACGGATGAAAAGAGTTTAAAATTCAAATAAAAGGTGCATACTATACCTTATCAATTGGTTTTTCCTTGATGGGCTTTACGTTGTCCCAACATTGTTTAAGTGCAAGATTCGATCTATAGGCCGGCAGAGTACAGCATTTTGGTTTCATCTAGAAATAATGTTTGTAAGAACATTTTCCTTTTTTTATGCTCGTTTTCTAAGGACATTTACTGGCTTCACTACTTTGCAGTTCCAGGCACTACTGCAGGTGCTAACAAAAACTAGTACAGTCAAAACAAAAATAATGAGCTTCAGAGATGTTTTTAGCGTCATTTTTAAGCCGGTTATTACTGTGTTGTTATGCTGCGTTTGTCAATTTATAACCAAAACCAAAATTTTACCAACGGAAGTTCCAAAGTACTGGACATTATAAGTAAATAACATTAATTTGGCTAGAAAACCAACTAATTAATAAACGAGGTATATTCCACAAACGTTCGTCTGATGGCGTTAGGGGTTATAAGCGTTGTGTCGTAGCACAAGGGTGCTAAATCGAGTACTACTCAGGATTACCATAGTACAATAAAAATAGACAAAAAAAGGTTTTCACCTGGAAAATATTGCACACTGGAATTTCTCTTGCTTAATGTATTAAGGACCATCCAAGGAGTCTAAATCCAAAATGGTGACCTCCTCCCCCCGTAGGGTTTACCGTTATTTTGATATTTGTGTCGGCCCATTTATCTCGAATTCTATAAGTCGTACAAAAAAACTTTCAAGGCAAAAAAATTATTAAAAATGAATTTCGAGTTTTATTTGTTTTGGAAGGTATACCCAGAAGTTCATATTTTCGCCAGTAGAGGGCGCCAAAGTTACAACAACGCCATCCTACGGCGTATTGAAAGTATTTGTAGTCTTTATTGTTGTATTGATGGTGTATATATGGCTGATTGTTGTATAATAATAATAGAGAAATAATTGTAATGCGCTCAGCCTAGTATAGGTAAAGTATATATACTACATATAAGGACTCTGAGCGCAGCATCCTAGGCATCTTAGCCTTTTTCAAGCCAAAATTTAGCTTTTTGTAACCTGCACCTTATGGTACAAAGGGTATATTATCTGTGTCTGTCCGTCTGTCTGTATGAACGCCTAGATCTCAGAGGTGTTAAGAGCTAGAGTAACCACACTTTCAGATTAGAGCCCTAATTGCATCGCGGGAGACAAGTTCTGCGATAACTGGATTATATTATATGGCTACCATAGGGGTGCTTCGGAGGATGGATGATTCGTTTGTTTATGAAGATATAGTTACCAAAAAGTTCGGAAGTTTTTTAGTGTTCCCCCACACTGTACCAAATTTGAAGAAAATCGGTTGACTAAATCATATAGCCCCAATAGGACCGATTGGTCAAAAAAAAGTTTTTGGTTTAAATTCATCTGTTTTTTGTTTGTTTATGAAAATATCGTAACCAAATTAGGCAATCAAATATCTATCAAATATATCTGATCTGATTGCAATGTGGTGGTGGTAGAGAGTATCCCAAAGTCGTCCGCGCTCGACTTTAACGTACGCCATCATTCTAAATAGATAAATCGTATTCCAACATAACATTTATAAGGATGCAACTATAGGAATTTTTTATTTTTATAAACGGAAATGTTAAATATATATACCATATATTTTAATTAATTTCCGTAATTGTATGGATTAAAGGCATTAGAAGCAAAAAAAAATATTTTCCCATGGTAAAAGTTTCCATTTACCAACTGTATGAAAAAGCTCAGCTGTTTTGTGGAATATACGGTCACACTGTTCATAGATAACAGTAGTATTTTTCAATTCGTCAGCTGCATAACTAACATCCGCTTTTAAATGCTTTCATTTGTTATTATTTCAGTTAACTTTAACAATGTATTTTTATTTTAATTAATATGCAGCCAAGTGGAATTGTGTTCTTTCTCTTGTATATGCGGACTTTTTATCTTGTCCAAATTAACTTTCCGAGGGGACTCCGACGTCGTCTGCTTGTCTTGGCTGAAGCTGTTTCTCGATACATTTTCGTAAATTTATCGCACTCCGCCATGTATTTGCGACTGTTGTTGCATTCTTCATCATTTTCCCACATTTCAGCGGGACATTCGACATAATAGTTTGAAGCCACACAAAACATCAAAATAAAGTAATAAATGGAGCATGACCCATGTGAATATTTTTCGTATAGATCAATCGGTTTTGCCACATAAACTTCTGCAGCCGTATCGCAAATTTCATAGATGTGGCGAATGCGCCCTAAAATTTCGGGATTAGTCGTTTTTATCTTCTCATCAAAAATGTTGTCTACATTATCCGGCTGTAACTTATTGTCCACACGCAGCTGGGTGCCATTTATTAAGCACTCAAAAAAACACTAATAATGTTTGAAAAGAAATAAGTTTAAAATACAAATAAAAGCTGCAAGGTATAGTATACCTTATCAATTGGTTTTTCCTTGATGGTCTTTTGGTTGTCCTTACATTGTTGAACTGCAAGATTCGGTCTATAGGCCGGCAGAGTACAACATTTTGGTTTCATCTACAAATAAGGCTTGTGAGAACTTTTTCCTTTTTTTTTGCAACTTCTCTAAGGATATTTACTGGCTTCACTATTTTGCAGTCCCAGGAACTACTGCAGGTGCTAACAAAAGCAAGTACAGTCAACACAAAAGTAAAGAGCTTCAGAGATATTTTTAGCTTCATTTTAATGCCGATTATTACTGCGCTAGTGAATTTATAACAAAATCCATAGTTTTACCAACGGAAGTTCCAAAGTACTGGACATTATAACTTAATTACATTCATTTGGCTAGAAAACCAACCAATTAAAAAACTCTGTGTTTGGGCAGCGTTCCAATTCGTGGTATTTGGATCAAAGAATCGTTTCACATCACCTCTCTTATACTTTCTATAGAGGTGTGGGAGAAAACACGGTAAATCGATTGCGGGGGGTGGGGGGACCGCATCGATAAAATTTGGATGTGGATTTGTTCATTAGAGTCACATGAATCAGCTTACCGTGATTCTAGGTCACTTGTAACCATAATTACGTAGAGTCAAATATTGACGCAGTTTATTGGCAAGGGGGGTGAAATTTGTACATTTTTGACTATAACTTTTGCTGTATTTGTCCGATTTTGTTAATTTCATATCACACAGATGCATGTACGCATCGCTCTGTTAAATTTCAGATGAAAATATGAAACGGTGTGGCTAAAAACCACGAAACGGTACTGTGGGGAACGGGGGAAGATATTGACATGTTTCAACAAACTTCATCTTCTTAGGAAATATGCGACAGACGGACATGGCTCAATCGCTACACGAAGTTATGATAAGCATTTTGGTATAAAGGACTTGTGGTCTGCCACGCCTTCTTCTGTCCGTTACATTGCACAAATCTAGTATACCCTTTGTACCTATAGGTACAGGGTATAAATATAAGAATAATAATAGTAGAAAAAATAGTTATAGAGAATTACGAATTAAAGAATAGGAATTATAATCAAAAGTGCATAATAGTTTATATTGTAATTTGAAGCAGAATATAAAGGGTCATCAATCTTGAGGGTTTTTTTTTCAATTGGGTTGTTTTTTGATAAATCACTCGTGAGTACTGTCAAGTTGCCATAGGTTTTTTATTCAGTTTTCATTGCCAGTGCATCATGGAAAGACTTACACCCGAACAACGTTTACAAAGCGTACAATTATATTACGAACATTCGCGTTCTGTAAAAAATGTTTTTCGCGCGCTTATGCCATTTTATGGAACCAAATCGGTGAACAATTAATTTCACGCTCCGGACCGGTGAATTGGCCACAAAGATCGTGTGATATCATTGGAACCTCCGCATGGACGAGCTACGCCGCAGTTGCGACCAACATTTGAAAGGGATTATCTTTAAAAAGTGAATGGCAAGAATCGTTCTTTCTAATAATAATAAAGATTTTCCGATGCATTTGAAATTTTTGAGTTTTTTTGCAATTAAAAAAAAAAAAACTCAAGATTGATGACCGTTTAGTTTGTTATGGCATCATAGTACAAGGGTGGACCCAAAAAAAAACGGGAATTACGCTGTGGTGGGGAGGGAGAGTGGGGGAACCTATTGTTTGAGAGCAACGCGCGGCTGTGAAATTTTTGACCAAATACGTCATGACACCGATTGACACCCCATACTCACCGGATCTAGCCCCCTGTGACTTATTTTTGTTCCCCAGACTCAAAAGGAATATGAAAGGAAAGCGTTTTATTACTGTGGAGGAGGTGAAACAAAAATCGCTTGATGGCTTAAAGGACATCCCGATGAGTGAATTTAAAAACTGTTTTGAACAATGGTTCGGTGTTAAAATATTAAGAAATAAAGATGTTATGACGAAATTCCCGTTTTTTTTGGGTCCCCCCTCGTATATATACATATATGTAAGTATGTTAACATATTTTGGCAGAAACCATAAAGAATTTTGTTGGTCAAAAGTCAAAGTATACAACAGCTGTTAAAATCCACGCTCTTTATTAGAAACGAAGCAAAAAAAAAGTGTAAAATGATATGAAATTAGATCACGAAAGCACTTCAACATAACATAATCGACGGTTAGGGTATATATGAGTATGTATGACCATATTACAAGGTGGGTTAACAAAAGTTCATTAAATTTACACTGCCATTTTGATAGAAGAAAGAATTTCATTTTTTTTTAGTTTTATAGAAAGCCAATCAAATTTACTTTAGGCATGACAGTTTTCTTCACTCACCCATCAGCAGAACCTCCGAAGGCCTTCGTAGTGATCGGCGTGATTAAAGATTTATTAGTTTTTGTGTTCACGTGCTTCGATAATAAAAAAGTACAACAAAATAGGCATAAATATAAATCAAGGCTTTAAGAAAAGGAATTTAAATTGATAAATTTACCAATGGACCTGGCTTAAATATGCTAATGCATGTTGAGTAAAACAAGAAAAAAAAATGTTGATTAATTCAGTAATCAAAATGTGAGGTATTAATTAATGAAAATTTAATATTAGAAAAAAATTAAAAAAATGTCTCAGGTCACTGAGACACGGCCACTGCACTTTAGATTGTATGTATATTAGGGCGGACCAATTTGTATGGGGCCGAAAAAACGTTCGAGGGCTCTCAGTGAATTTGATTCTTTGGGTCATTTTAAGCAACTTTGCCCAAGAAACTATGGGTTTAAAATAGTTAAATCGTATTCCAACATAACATTTATAAGGTTGCAACTAACGGAATTTTTTATTTTTATAAACGGAAATGTTAAAATATATATACCATACATTTTAATTAATTTCCATAATTGTATGAATTAAAGGCATTAGATGCAAAAAAACATATTTTCCTGTATGAAAAATATCAGCTTTATTTATTTATTTAATGGAATATACGGTCACACTATTGAGTAATTATTTCATAGATAACAGCAGTATTTGTCAATTCCTCAGCTGCATAACTAACATCCAATTTTAAATGCATTCAACTTTTATTATTTCAATTAATTTAAAAAATTTATTTTTTATTTTAATTAATATGCAGCCAATTGGAATTGTGATCTTTCTCTTGTATATGCGGACTTTTTACCTTGTCCAAATTAACTTTCCAAAAGGACTACGACGGCGTCTAGTTGTCTTGGCTGAAGCTGCTTCTTGATACATTTTCACAAATTCATCGCACCCCGCCATGTATTTGCGACTGTTGTTGCATTCTTCATCATTTTCCCACATTTCATCCGGACAGTCGACATAATAGTTTGTATTCATACAGAACATTAAGATAAAGGAATACTTGGAGCATGACCCATGTGAATATTTTTCGAATGCATCAACCGGTTTCGCCACATAAGATTCTGCAACCCTATCGCAAATTTCAAAGATGTTGCGAATGCGCTTTACCAACTCAGGATTAGTCGTTTTTATCTTCTCATCAAAAATGTTGTCTACATTATCCAGCTGAAACTTATTGTCCACCCGCAGCTGAGTGCTATTTACTATGCACTCAAAATAACACTAAGAATGTTAGAGAAGAAATGAGTTCGAAATACAAATAATAGCTGCATACTGTACCTTATCAATTGGTTTTTCCTTGACGGGATTTTGGTTGTTCTTACATTGTTGAAAAGCAAGATTCGGTCTAAACGCCGGCAGAGTACAGCATTTTGGTTTCATCTAGAAATATTGCTTGTGAGAACTTTTCCTTTTTTTATGCAACTTCTCTTAGGATATTTACTGGCTTCACTACTTTGCAGCCCCAGGCACTACTGCAGGTGCTAACAAAAGCAAGTACAGTCAACACAAATGTAAAGAGCTTCAGTGATGTTTTTAGCTTCATTTTTGAGCCGATTATTACTGTGTTGTTATGCTGCGTTTGTCAATTTATAGCCAAATCCACAATTTTGCCAACGGAAGTTCGAAAGTACTGGACATTATAACTAAATTAGATTCATTTGGCTAGAAAGCCGACCAATTAAAAAACGAGGTATATTAGTTTCTACTCTACGTTTGCACCACGTTCATGGTATTCCTGGAATATGGATTTCAAAGAAGTGTTAAATTTTGGAAGAAATGTTTGTATGCGGGTGCAGTTTTTCAAATACTATTGATTATGTATGAAAGTTGCGTGGTTTAGACTTATACCATAGTAGTTCCCTTAAACTGAAAAAGCACAAGAACGGTGTGGTGAAGGGCGTGGTAGTGAGGAAGCAGTTTTTCAAAGAGACCGGAATTTTTCCTAGTCGCCTGCTTGCAAACGGAGAGGAAGCGCGTCGATTGCCTCGAACCCATGTTAAGAAGTGACGAGGGAAAAATCTCGAGCAGCGTCATTCTAGGGATAACCCCAACGGGGACCCTCAAACTGACTTAGAATGCATACTGGGATGCTGCGATTTGAATGGTATAAGCTATTCCGGGTGGTGCGGGAGCTCCCCGAAGACGAGCAACGTGCGAGCAACGGTCACCAATCAACATCAAGAATTGATGAAAATGTGACCAAAGTAAAGGCGCTCCTGGACTCGGAATGGTTTTTAAACCAATGTTATACCTTATTGCAGAAAGGGTATATTAAGTTTGTGTATGTTCGTAATATACAGCCGTGAACTGCAAGATGCCGGATACTCCTGGATTGAAATTAATAGCGAAGCGTCAAATAGAGTCAGATTTCGTAGGATTGTTGAGGCCCTATGCTCCACTAGGAGAGAAGGACGACAGTAGTAGTAGTAGTAATATACTGGAGTCACCTCAAAGTCCTCAAAGTTATCTAAAGTAGGATCAGGGAGACTAGAGAAGTCGATATACCCATATCCGTCTGTCAATTATGAGCGCCTAGATCTCAGAGATGGTAAGACATAGAGCAGCCAAACTGCCAGATTAGAGTCCTCATTGCGTCACGGGAGACAAGTTTATTTTATTTTATTGATATCTGGTTTGTATTATATAGCTCCCATAGGGGTATTTTAGAGGACCTCGAAAAAAAAAGGTTTAAAGAAATAATTCGTTTGTTTATGAGGATATCATTACCAAATTAGGCACTCGGAAATTTTTTAGAGTTCCCCACGATTGCATTTTGTTTGTTTATGAAAATATATGAAAATATTGTAACCAAATTTGGCAATCAAATGTTCTTTGGAGTTCTTAAGCAATATACCGGATTTGATTAAAATGTGGTGGTACAGGGTACTCCAAGTTGTCCGCGCTCGACCTTAACGTACGTCATCTTTTTAAATGCATACATAGGTACATACATAAGCTTGCAATTATCGGAATTTTTTGCTGATAATGGAGAAAAAACAATTTTCCTATGGCAATAGTTCCCACTCACCAACTACATATATGGAAAAGATCACTGTTTGAGAATAATTACTTCATAGATCACATCACTATTTTTCAATTCCTCAACTGCACAACTAAAATCTGCTTTTCTTTTATTATTTCAGTTAATTTTAAAAATTTAGTTTTATTTCAATTAATATGCAGCCGAGTGGAATGGTGTTCTTTCAAAACCTGCCTTTTTACCTTGTCCAAATTAACTTTCCAAAAGGACTACGACGGCGTCTGCTTGGCTGCAATTGCTTCTCGATACATTTTCGTAAATTGATTGCACTCCTTCACGTATTTGCGACTGTTGCTGTTGCAATCTTTATCGTTTTTCCACATTTTCGCTGGACATTCGACATAGTAGTTTACATAGAAGCAATACAACAAGATAAAGGAATGCTTGGAGCATGACCCATGTGAATATTTTTCGAATTCATCAACCGGTTTTGCCACATAAGATTCTGCAACCGTATCGCAAATTTCAAGGATGTTGCGAAAGCGCTTTACCAACTCAGGACTAGTCGTTTTTAGGTTTTCATCAAACATGTTGTCTACATTATCCGGCTGAAACTTATTGTCCACCCGCAGCTGAGTGCTATTTACTATGCACTCAAAATAACACTAAGAATGTTAAGAGATGAAATGAGTTTGAAATACATATAAGAGCTGCAACTATACCTTATCAATTGGTTTTTCCTTGGTGGGCTTATTAGAACATTGTTCATCTGCAGGATTCGATCTATAGGCCGGCAGAGTACAGCATTTTGGATTCATCTAGAAATAATGCTTGTGAGAACTTTTTCCCTTTTTTATGCCACTTCTCTAAGGATATTTACTGGCTTCACTACTTTACAGTCCCAGGCACTACTGCAGGTGCTAACAAAAGCAAGTACAGTCAACACAAATGTAAAGAACTTCAGAGATGTTTTTAGCTTCATTTTGAGCCGATTATTACTGCGTTTGTGAATTTATAACAAAATCCATAGTTTGACCAGCGGAAGTTCCAAAGTACTAGACATTATAACTAAAACACATTCATTTGGCTAGAAAATTAACCAATTAAAAAACGAGGTATACCAATAGGTTTTAACTCTACGTTTGTGCCGCGTTCCAACCGCAGCACTGCGCATGTCCGGATTATCTTTTTTGCTCGGCTCATCAGCCGCAGCTCCCATACTGTTCAACATGCGTGCGCAAGTATTGGCCATTTGAATGGCCATGTCACACTGCTCGGAGGCACTCCAAAACTGTTGAGGACAGTTGACAAACACATTAATGCTCACACATTTGGCATAGGCCAAAGCTCGGAGCGCACAGTTGGACTCCACGGGTTGTGCCGAATACAATTGTATGAACTCGGCATATTTGCTTATGAGACGATCGCAGCTCTTGAAGGCAATGCTGACAGCTGAGCCGTAGCTTTGCTCATGACCTTCGCCGTAGAGTTTCTTAATCATGGTGTTCATGTTTTCCACGTGCAGCTGTTCGTGAGCATTCAACAGACCCCAGTACTTGTAGAGACAGTCATAGCGACACTGTAAGATGTTTAAAGTTTAGACAGCCAAAAGTGAGTTGCTTTAAAAACTTTACCGGATCGTAGTTCTCTAAAAAGCTGCTACAATTTGTTTGCTTAAATATATAGTTGGCTAGCTTAGATGATCCGCAACATTTTTCCAGCAGCTGAAATGCAGAAGTTTCAATACTCTCTAAATTAGTTTATGTATTTTGCCCACCTGTGTGTTCATCAGCTGGCTGCAGTCAAGACTAGCTTCTATGGTACCCAAACACAGCAGATCCCACATAATACAAAGCAGCCAAAATTTGGCAATCGGTTTGTATAGCTGCGAATGCATCTTTTACGGCTTTTACTTACCTGGCATTTGACTTAATATATGTAACTTACTAATTTTGATTTTTGAGCAATTTAGAAAATACAAATGTTTTTTTATAAGCCAGCTTTTCTTAAGTTATTACTACAGGTATATAAGCATATATAAAAGCTAGAAGTCACAGCTTTCGAATATTTAGTGTCAAAGTAGTAGAACTTACCGCAATTTTTGTACACTGCATAATGTGTCCGCGTAGCTAGATTTTGGCCAAAAGTCCCCCAGAAGAAAGTTAAAATTTGGACAAAATGACAATTTAATATGATTTTAGACATATTAAGGTATCCTGTGAAAAAAAAATTATTAAATCTAATAAGGTTTTCAAAGTAGTAGAATTTACTGCAATTTTTGTACACTGCATAATGTGCCCGCGTAGCTAGATTTTGGCCAAAAGTCCCCCAGAAGAAAGTCAAAATTTGGACAAAATGACAATTTAATATGATTTTAGACATATTAAGGTATCCTGTGAAAAAAAATTATTAAATCTAATAAGGTTTTTAAGTTATTGGCAATCAAAGTTGACATTTTGTATTTTATGAGCTTTCGCGATAATTTACAGAAGAAAAAGACTGCATTTACCATGATACATGTAGCTACGAAATCTTCATGCACTTTATAAATATTACTTCAGTGAAAAAATAAAATATGTACATTCGAGTAGTTATAAAGATTTTGGTGGTTTTTTTATCATTTGGCTACTTTGCTTTAAGGATACCTTCGACTACCACTCGGAATTTGATCGAACAAAATTTTATCAATTTCTTCACATGTTTTAAAACAAAATGTAATTCCTCCCGAATTTCGGAAGTTAATAGCTTATCTATATCTTAAAAAAATCTGAGGAGGCTCAATTTCCCAGAAAAATAGTTCCATCCATTACGAACAGGTGTGTAAAATTTTATCACTCTAAAAAAATTATTATAGAAATGTCAGATTTTTGGCCAAAATATGACAATCTGGGCCCGCACTGTGTCTATAAGCTACAATGGGTATATTAAGTTTGTGACGTAGAAAAGCAGACTCCGGAGACGACGCAAAGCTACCTCCAATATGGAGGACAAAAGATATTGTCTGTACGAAACCCCATTTTTTATTTTAATATATCATTTATTTATTAGTTAATAAAGATTAAGTAAGCTTATAAAACTAACTTAACTAATAGTATTATTATACAAAATTCCATATGTAGTCCTAAACTTGCCAAGCCAAAATGGCTGGTAACTAAGTGTGGCTCTTTTAGAAAACCCTTCCAATTTTCGTAAAAATTAATTACGTTTTTTGACCAAATTTTTTTTATACAAAACTGCAATTTTTTATGATTTTTTGACGGATTGTTATTAAGAAAGTAACTAAGAATAATATGAATAATCATTAAAAAAAAAAAAAAGAAACACGAAGCAGCCTAGACTCAGTCGAAAAATCCAAAATTGGATGTAAATAGTGTAAAGGCATTAATTCCAGGAATTCAGAAATGTCAGATGAGTACAATAACCTCGAAGGAATTGTATTAGCTTGGTATTAGTATAGACCTCCAAAAGTTCGGATACGAGACTACCAACGAGTGAAATATTTTCTGAATACTTAATGTAATGCTTAAAAAAAATGGGAGTTGTAGATGCAATTACACAGCCACAAAAAAAAGTGTCGTCATCTGCGGACAAGGTATATGTTTCCTTATGTATTTAGACAGCTATCAGAATTTTATAAACGCGTCTTGGAAATGCCTTAACCTCAAAAAATCCCAAAAAGCGAGGTATTTTGAAGGTTATCTCAGAAACCCCACCGCGATGGGATCTTTTTGACTTCGGATTCGCATATTCAAAAAATGTTTAAAAAAAATCAAGCCAAAAAAAATATTGTGGGGTCTCTTAGAGCTGGGTGAATTAGAGAAAATATGAAAATAAATAATTTTTTTATTTAATTATTTTTTTATTTAAAAATTTTTTTATTTATTTAGAGAATTAGCAAACACCTTGTTAAATTTTAAAACTTTAGGAAACATCTTTAGTAGATATAAATTTTTCAATGAGAAAAAAATCAAGATGCTAATTCAAAATAATAAAAATAAAAATTGTTTTACTAAAACATAACTAGTTCTATCAGATGTGGTGTGTAGAAATTTTTCATACTTTTTTTTTGTCAGCTGTTTAGTCTAAATATCAGCTGTTTTACATAAAAAGGCGTCGATTTTAATAAAAACCTTCGTACACTTTTATTGTGAGAAAGATACTAATTAGAGGGCTTAGGGGCTGTACCCAACCTATGTGACCGAATTTCTGCACTTGTTTACTAGTTTTTTCCGCATTTCCCTACAGAATATTGACTACGTGACAAAAACCTAGACCGCCCCCCTAAATGGGTCACGTAGTATGGGTATCAAAATCAGGAGGCATTGAAAAACGCATTAAAGAAACATATTTAAACTTTATCGTAGTAGGCGTCTCGAAATAGACATACCCAATTTATATTTTGCTGAGCACATTCAACATTTGGCTTTCGTTAGAGTAAGTTATACATTTTAGTAAAAACACTAAAATATTTTAAGAACTTACAACAAAAACAAATACTTAAAAAAATTACAGGAAAATAAATATTTTATAAACTTACAACAACAAAAAATATTGTAAAAACTTACAAAAAAAAAATCAAGCATATTTGGTTTTAGGATGCAGTTACATAATTTGGTGAGTACTTCAATAATATTATGCAACGCCCATTGTAAGAACGTGGTTTTTAGATTAAATGATACAGCGCACAGTGCTACAGGACCCGGCCAAAGATTCAGAACAACTTCTTTAAAGGCAACTGGCTTTGGAACAAAATGGATCCCAAGACCTGAGCGACTCTTGCTGTGACGCGTGGCTGGCGTTTAAGATTCAGTTGATTCATGCGAAACAAGCATGATGTTTACCCCCTTAGTTTTTATATATAATCGATAATAAAGTGAATATTATCGAAATTTCAATCTTTTGGATGGAATCGTAAAAAAAAATTTTTGAGAATATGCCCGAAAATAGGCGCTAGAAACATAAAGCTACAGGGCTGCATGTTATTTGCTTATAAGATTCTGGGTCCCACATTTCGCAGAAGGAAAGGGCCATCCTATAGATAATACTTCATCAATTAATTTGTTCGTTTCAGCCCGACTTTAACATCACGTAGTATTTTTAAAGTGCAAAACATGATAGCTTGGTAGAATGTGAATTCCTGTATCTATTTATATAGGCTCATATGAGCTTAGAAAAAAATTGTTCAAAACTCGGACGAGGCTCTTTAAAGGACATCTTCGAAACGGCAAAAAAAAAAAAACAAAAACAGTTACTGATGTTTAAAACTTGCCATAGCAACTGATTTTGAATTTTATTCGTTAGGAACTTAAAATTTAGTCAATTTTTATGAACACCTATTAATTTATTAAATGTGTTTTACTAATTGAAAGTCATAATAAAAATCATTCTTTTTAGTTGATGAGCTCTCAAAATAATCTAATTATAATATACATATTATTATATTATATTATATGTACATTGTGTCTAACCTCTTTTTTACCAACAGCTGATTCTACAGTGAACTAATGATTCGATCAGAAAGCTAGTTAATCTTCATATTTTTGATAAAAGCAAAGATGCCGATTTTGATCTACTCACAATCGGGTTAAGGTAAAAATTTAGCAAATGTTTTTTCTACGAAAAATCTTTACAAGATATTTGAAGCATGTACCGCATAGGTATTTTGATAGTACGATCAATTTATTTCATTATTTTCTATCTGTCTTTCTGTCTAGCATACGGCTTTGAACCAGTTCTTTTTGACTGCGGTTCATACTAGGAAACACTAATACTGACTTTTATTATTTTAACAAACTTCTAATAGCTGCGCCTATTTATTTAAAAATACAAATAATAAATAAAATTGAATGCTGAATTATTATTTTATTTATTGGCTACCTACTACAAGGCACATAATTTTACATACTTGCGAGCAATTTGACATGCTTTCGTATGATTCCAACGCTCTGAAGGACATCTTTTAAAAAGCATAAGCGAAGTGCATAATGTTAGATCCATTGGCAGATTGGAACAACCCACCAACGGTTCATCCTCTTCATCCTCTTCAACAACTGTATCATCTTCATCATCTTCGTCATCTTCAACAATATATTGTTTGAAGCCGCTTGTTGTTGTAACTGTAGTCGCCTTGACTTTCTTCAATACTACCGGTCGCTTGTGCCCCAATTTCTCATAGCACTTTATGTATAGTTCCAACAACAATTTAACATAGGCCTCATCCGTGGGAATAAATGCATTCAACATGCGCTCCAAATTTTCCTCATCCAATGAGTCGTTCTTAATACTTTGAGAGACCTTAAAAAGGCATTCTAAAGTGCACTGAAAGTGAAAAAAAAAAAAAAAATTACTAGTCCCATACCAGTCCAAAAAATACTGCTATTACCGAATCAAAGTGCGGACGAAGAAAATCGACTGAGCCACATTCTGCTTCATAAGCTTCGTTATAGGTTTCAGGTAGTTTGCAGCACATCTCGATCTACTGAGATTAAACAGTTGCTGTGGATTTTTGTTTTATTTCAGTATCTTTTCAAAACTTGCATTATATGGTGTAACAGGAGTAAAACAGCCGAGCGTCGCCTCTGTAATGGACACCCTCAAAACGGCGTAAAAAATAAGCAGCAGCTGAATTTCAAAACTTGCCATTGCAACTGATTGTTGGTCTTTGAATATTTAAAATTTTATTCGGCAGGAACTTTAAATTTATTAAATTTTTGTGAAGAGCTATTAACTTTAAATGAGCTTTACTCATTAAAAGTCATAATTAAAATGAATGCTCTTATTATTATTATTAATATAGTACTTTATTAGCTGTCATAATACTTTATTTAAGTTATTAATGCATCAGGTGTTAGTCTTATTTGTGATTTTAAAAATTTTATTTTAAAAACTGTCTTGACATTCGACTGCGAACTAGTTCGGTTCAACATAGCCTCTGGGAGTCATATCTAAACGAGTTAATGCTTTCAATAAGACCTCCTTAAGATAATATTTTTTCTCTTATAATTTTTATTTTTAAAATAAAGATCATGTTATAATTACTATTCATGAATTTTTTTATTAAAATAGAAAAATAATTCGTATTTTCAAAATTATAAAATAATAGTTATTTTAATAATAATTTTTATTCTAAAATCGCGATATACATAACTCTTATTATTATTATTTTAAATTTTGAAAACAATTTTTATTTTGCGTCTTAAAGAAAGCCCAATACATTTTTAATCAAATTTCATAATTTAATGCAAATAATTAAAAATAAAACTTTTTTGGACAAGAATAATATTTTTTATATTTGCTTATAACATAATATAAACAATAAATACATTTATACATATATGCATTCTTTTAAATATTACAAACATTAATTACATTTTTCGGAGTGTTTTGCTAAAAAATTCTTATACAATTTTTTTTAAAACGCTAAAAAAAAAATAAAAAAATTCCATTTAATTTTTTTTTTTACGCCAAATAAACGAAAAAAAAAATGTTTAAAGAGCTCTTTTCATAAATTAGATTAAAAAAAATGTTTCAAAAATATTCAGTAGTTTAGTCAATATTTAATTAAAAGTGCAAAACACTTTTTTTTTTAAATTAAGCCATAAGTTTGAAAACGTAAACTTTACAAAATCAATTTTTTTTTGACACATGAATTAGTTTTTAAAAGTCTAGCGAAAATGAAAATATTCTATTTTTTTAAAGAGCGCTGTTGCCAACGGAGTAAAAACTAAAATTGGTTCAAAAGGAGTTCAAGAAAAATGACAAAACTACATACAAAATAAAAATACCATTTTTTTTATATGAAGTTTTGTCATTCCGTTTTCGCATGCTGCGTAATCAGGAAATGTGTTGGTGTAAAAAAAAAAATATATAATAAATATTTTTTTAGAGCCCCCCTCAAAAATATTCAGTTCAGTTACAATTAAATAAAAACGAAGAACACGTTTTGTTAATTAAGCCGCAATGTGTTAAGTTTAAAAAATGAAGTTTTGCGAAAAAAATTTGTTTACTTTTCAAACAGTACCCTATCCAGCTAGAGCCTTTCTTTGTAAAAAGAAGAATCCTCAAAAGCAATACAAATTTGTGAAACCTCAGAACACAATTTTACTTACAATATTATTATGTCATAATTTTTGCTCGATTTGGTTAGTTGGATTTTCTGCTTGGTTAAGTTTTACTGATTTTTAGTTGTATTAAAAACATATGGATATAATTTGAGGCACACTTCCACTAATGGTGTCCTCTAATTGGAAACTAAATCGGTGTACCTAATATTGGATACAACAAAGCTGTCAGTTTCTGTATAAAGTACATAATTATTAAATCATCTATAAAAGTAATAAGCAATTTACATGAAAATATTATCTAGGTAATAAATCTTACATGCTAACAATTAAAAACTCTGGTAAGTCTACTCTTTAATAAAGCATATTATTTTTGAGATGTTATTATACAATTGCTAATTTTAGTTAAAAATTGTGATCTTAAGTCGGATGTTGGCTGGAGAAATGTAGTGTATTATTAAATTAAGTTCTCTACCATCTATTCGATTCGACTAAGTCTTAGCAAAAACATTTGATGTAAAGAAAATATTCAAAAATTTTTTTCTAAGCGACTCGCAGTCTTGATATATAGTGTATATACTTACCAGGGGCGGATCCGGCATTTGGTCTTGGGGGGGTTTTTCACTTCGAAGTGTATATATATCAGAGCTCGCAAAAAACAGAAAACCGATTTGTCCAACTTTTGAGGTGGTCCAGAACCGGAATCGCTATTTTTAAGTTAGTTCTCTACAATCTTTTAGATTTGCCAGTCTTAACGCCTATGACAAAACTTCATATACAAAAAAAATCCTATTTGGTATACCCCATTTGGGATTTTTTTTTATATGTTGCTTTGTCATTCCGTACGAAATTTTTCATGCTGCGTACATGCCTTTAGCAAAAACATTTGATGTAAAGAAAATATTCAAAAAAATTTTTCTAAGCGACTCGCATAGTCTTAATATATAATATACTTGTACCAGGTGCGGATCCAGGATTTGGTCTTGGGGGGGTTTCTCACTTCGAAGTGTATATATATCAGAGCTCGTAGAAAACTCTCAAACCATTTTTCCAACTTTTGGTCCGGACCCAAAAATCGCCCCTTGGATCCGCCACTGATACTTGCATACCTAATTCAATAAGTTAGGGGTTTTTTTTGTGCAACTAAAAATAATATACTTTAGTTTGCAAAGAAAAGTTGGATTAGGCTGACCAAGTTTTTCGTACTGTCTCTTACAATTGCTTGCACCACGGCCATTAAATGCAAAGCAGCGCCTAAATCCGTGCAGGTATTTTCTGAGTTATTATTTTAAAAGAGTAATTTTTAAGTCTGAAGTTTTAAATATTATAGAGCGTTCACACTAGCTGCCATGCACCCTTGCCCAGTTGGAGCGGCTTTAATAGCGAATGCAGCGGTTCAGGGAGTCAACCAAGTGTAAGTAGGCTAGTAAGCCTCATTTATTCGAATATATTCGAATTTTTGACGCCATTATTTACTGACTCTAAAAATAAATGGTACGTGAGTCTGAAGTCTTTGGAACACATCTCGTAAATGTTCAAATTATTGATTGAAAATTTTCTCTCAATACTCAATTTCAGTCAAACTTTTCTAACTGCTGTTTTTTATACCCTGTACCTATAGGTACAAAGTGTATACTAGATTTGTGCAATGTATGTAACGGACAGAAGGAGGCGTGGCAGAACCCAAGTCCTTTATACCAAAATGCTTATCATAACCTCGGGTAGCGATTGGCCCATGTCCGTCCGTCCGTCCGTCTGTATGTATGGCTTCCACGCGCCCACCGCATTCGATTTACCGTGTTTTCTCCCTTACCCCTCAACATATCAACTTGAAACTTACCCCATATACTTTAAATAACTTTTTTGACGTAACTATCGATTTGCATCAAAATCGGTAAAAATTTACGGAATTTATTGGTATAAATATCGAATTTCACCAAAAAAAAAAACAATTCCAATTGGAAAATTCTTAGAAGGAAAATGGAGGAATAAAATTTTTCCCAGAAAAAAGGTACAGTGTATTACACTGTCGGGCACCGTCTCGACTGTATCACATTTTTTTATTACGATTTCTGACTAATAGTAACCGATTTTTTGTTCAAAACAGTGCCGTCTTGAGTGCATTTTCAACGCCACATCTGCTTTGCTGTTCGGTCACACGCACCTAAATCTCACTCATGTCAGATCCATGCTGAAACGTGCCTTCAACGATGAGCCGACCATTGAAGCTTACAAGTCCAATTTTGTCAGCTGTTCTTCACTGGTGCGCAACAATTATAACGAATTGTCCCAGCTGAGCAAGCAGAGCGATGCTTGTGATCGTCATGCGCTTTTTTATAGCTTATGCGCCGGCCAGATTATGCGATTTGTCATCATTCGATTTCTTTTTATGGGATTTTTTAAAAAGCAAAGTCTATGTCAATCATTTAGCCTCCATCCAAGACCCCAAAAACAACATCACCGTGGAGTTACAACGCTTTTATTGGACTACCTCAGGTATACAAATCAGTGGCATAGATAGCGATGATGAATTTTCCAATAAAATTTATGAAGAAATGATTTATGATACAGAAAGCGACTTTAGATTTTAATTTAAAATTATGTTTACTAAAAAAAGGCAAGCGTTAACTTTTTCTGAAATTTACAGCATTTTTGTTTACAGCAGTAACAAGCAGTGTCAAGCAGTGCGCTCCTATGCTCCTGCCCATGGGCAGCACTGAAAATGTTTATGAGAAATACTTAAATGAAATAAATTATATTTTGCTTATGTAAAGTTTTATATTTTATTTAGTGCCAATTTTGTTACAAGGTCGATCAACGGACTAGAGATGATATCTAGAACGCTGCGCTTGCATTTACGATGGTAGGGCTCACAATCATTGCGTGCACCCTGCAACTCGGCAGCGTAATAGCGCATGGGTAACGCCTCATCCCGGGAACTACTAGGACTGAACATAACATGCACCAAATTGCCAAGTACGCCATTGATCTCGCCCAGCTTAGAGCTGTTTGTTTCGCAGATTAAACGCAATAGGCAATGATCTTTGTTGCCAAAACCATGTCTAAGATTAAAACAGAATTAGCTAGCGTTTTGGTTCATTTCACTTTCACTTACTGTTCCAATTTTCGATTAAGTATCTCATAAAAGTTGGAACGCGTCAGCAAAGTGCGTCCTGTGCGTGTTACATTGCTGGCTGCATTTTGTGTTGCAACATCGTCGTCGTGCATATCTTGAAAATCCTCGAAATCTATTTCCTCAGTTTGTTGTAACTCGCGTTTGGGCTTTAGCTTTGGTTTATTTTTGGCAGTTTTTGCTGATTTTTGGTTAGATTTTTTGATAGGTTTTTTGGCTATTTTTCCACTCGTTTGTTTAACTTTGGTCTTGCCACCAAGCTTGGCGGCATCCTTTACCACAGTTTCACGAGCCTCAGCAACGTAGTCAGCTGCATCAAAGACTGCATCTGCATATGTGTGATTCTAATGAGACTAACATTAGCTGCGCCTCAAATTATTTGCACCGAACTTACCAAAATGGGTGGTAATTGCAATGCGCCGCTGTATCTATATTGGTTGTAATGGGCCTCAAAGTTATAAGACATAAATACTTTGTATCTGGGCAAATCTATGGGAATGGCTATAGCCACGAATAACTAGAAGAGTTATGTTGATAAGTTCAGTTTGAGATGCGCCAATTCTTGCTTACCGCCGCATCATCCGCACGAAATATATATGCTGCACGAATTGAGACCAAACATAGTCCTAAACAAATAAGTATGCTCTTAAGTAAACCCATTTTAGTGGGTAGTAGGACACTTGTTATAAAACGCTCTAAACCGAAGCACTTGCTTTGGACAACTGACGTTGCAGCTTTACTGCTCTTGGGTTGTGGCCTCTTAAAATCTTACCAACCAAATGGGTATGGCTATATGGTCTTTTTTTTTTTTTCTTTAGCCAAACCCGCACTGAAACAAGAAACCCACAAGAGTCAAGTGATAATTCAATTATAGAGTGGAGAAAACTAAGCAGCCTCAAAGTCTGCTTAGAATCTCATCGTTTTGTTTTTTTGAAAGTGAATGTTGCTAATTAAACCCCAACAAAAACTAAACCTTAGACTAGTTTCATTTGGGTCAAACCATTTTACGCGTTGTCATGGAATATTTTCGAAAATAGAAGATACTTTAATTTATTTTTATCTTTTTGTGTATTTAGTGCCAGTGATTGTCTTCAATGAGCTGCAAGATCTTATGAAATGGTTGAGATATCAAGTCCAAGAAGCTCTCGCCACAATGTGCCTCATAGTAGTGACACTGGTCATGCCAACCGTCGTGCTCAGCCTGATAGTAGCGCAGTGGCAGCTGCTCGGCTTCGGATGTGCTGGGACTGGATTAAGCAAAAACATTAATTGTAATATAAATATATTGAAAATTTCAATAACTTACCTGAATATAACATGCATTAGGCTGCCCAGCACACCATTAACCTCACCCAGTTCTGTGGCGCTTATTTCACATATCAAACGCAGCAGGCAAGTCTCGCCCTGAAAGCCACTCCTGGAAATAAATGGAGTTGAGTAAACATTGGTCATAGCAACTGGGCGCATTCACAAAGGAATTTGATGAATCCCTGGTCGGTAAGGCTTCGGTTAGGATAAAAAAAGTAACCAAGCGCAAGCCAAGATCGCCAGAAGGTCTAACGGCCCATTGTGTTGCCTCATAATTGTGTCAAGGAAGAAGTGGGAAGGGTAGATGAGGTGCGTGTGGACATGAGTGGAATACTCGGAAGGCACTTATTGCTGATGGTTTTAAAAATCCTTGATGATCCTTACGAAGTGGTCAAGTAACTGGTTTGATCGCTTGTTCTAAACAAGAGAATTTGATTGATGATCTCTAAGCATTGTGATCAAGTGCCTATCTAGGATTTGATCTTGGGGGGGGTTCTTCACTTCGAAGTGTATACATATATCAGAGCTCGCAAAAGACTTTCAACCCATTTTTCCAACTTTGGGGGGAGTGTGGTCCGGACCCCAAAAACCCCCCGTGGATCCGCCACTGATTGTGATGCACAATAATAATGATGGAAGCAGAGAGCAGAGTAAGGGTGGAGTTTCTTTCTCATCTAAAGAAAATTGATGATCTCTAAGCATTGTGACGTACAAAAATTATGTAAGGGAAGCAGAAGACGGTATTGGGGTGGAGTTGGGAGGTATGGTCGCTGTTTTCCTTGCTACACTTTTTTGATATATTTTATATAATTCCTTGATGGTCATTACGATAGTATCAAGTAAATGGTACGATGACTTGGGGATCATCCATTTTGCGAAGCGTCACGGTCATATGGAAAATCTTCAAAAATATTCCGTCACTGTGTCACACGCCTATTTTGCTATATTAAAAAAGAGCGTTCAATCCTCATCCAACTAACCTCAGTAACCAGTTTCTTATCTTCTCTAAAAGCATCTATTATCTTACTTTTTAAATTTATCCTTAAATATCTGATAGATATTTTTGCGCGTGAGTAAGGCACGACGTTCGCGTGGTGGCGCTGCTTCCGTAAACTCATCACTTGGGCTCGGCTCTGTTGTTGCTTCCTGTTCCTCTTGGCTACCCGCTGCTGAGCCCTCAACTTCTGCTTCAGCTGTACAATTTGTAAGACTTGCAGCTGACTTGAGCTGTATTTTGCGCGCCGTCTCGAATTCTTCACCAGGCTCTCCACCTTTCTGTGTGAGTATACAAACAATATATTGTAGACTAGATTATGTGAAAGTAGTGCGAGTTCTAAGCTACTATGTAGCCCAAACTTGTTAATTGTACCATAAAATTTGTGTTAATTTCAGCTAAATGTAGCATTTTATAGGCTATTGTTGGCTAAACATACTTTCGTTTATCTTTCGTCAGCTCTACTTACGTATATGGGCGGTATGCCCCAAATTTCGGGCAGAATATAATTTGCCTCAAAGTTGTAAGAAACAAAGACATTGTGATGCGGTATTTCCAAAGGCACCGCGACAGCTGCAAATATCTATAAGAACTATGCATCAATTTCCACTATTTTTCCACAAAAACTACAAACACTCACACCATGTGTGCTGCTCGGTGGATAGGCAAGCCAAGCCAGACACTGAGCACAGCACAGCGTGCCGATTATCAAAATATAGCACTGCAAATTTTTAAGCATTTCTGAACAAGAACCACTTTTTCTGGAGTACACTTGTTGCACTTGCTGCGTTAGAACCGAAACTGAGTTAAGTACTCGGCTCAGAACGCCGCAAAACATGTGTCACTTTTTAAAGTGCCTGCTAATTGGCAGTGTAAACGTCAGAAACAAGAGAATAAGTACCACAACTCGAAACATTTTAAAATACTTAAGTTTATTTACAATTTGCTGCGAGCAATACTATTTAGAATTTGCTCAACGGGCGCAGAGATCAAGTCCAAGACGTTCTCTTTACAGTCTCTTTCGTAAGCGCTGCACTGATGCTGTTTGCCATGCGCTTCGGCTTGGTAGTAGACATCGGACAGTGGTTCCGCACGCGAGCTGCTTGGACTGCAAATAAGTGTGAGCATATTATAAGATTTGTAATTAATTAGCAATGTACTGCTTACTTACGAGAATATAATGTGTATAAGTGTGCCCAAAAAACCATTTGCATCACCCAATGTGGAGGCATTAGTTTCGCAAATCAAACGCAGCAAGCAAGCGTCGCCGGGATAGCCAGTTCTGCAGAGATATAAGCAAATACATAAGAGTTATGATTAAAGGTTATAGACAAAAGTAGCTACCGCTCCAGCTTATCTTTCAGCATGATATAGAAGGCATCACGCGACATAATCGATAGCGCGCGTTTTTCACGCGACTTTTCCAGCGTCTGCATCTCTGGTTGTGTTTCAATGGACTTGGTAGCATTGTCTTTGTCCAAGCTGGCGGCAGCATGTACTGTGCAATTATGGCAAACATCAGCCTGCAACTGACGTGTTGTTTCATATGTCAGGTAACCATCTTCAAAGTCTGGACCCATCTTTAAAAACAATAAAATTAGTACAAAAGAGAACATTTAAATTAAAAAAAACTTACCAGTGGCGGCGGAAATTTGTAGATATGCTCTGGTTGATAGTAGTTAAACTCGTAGTTGTAGGAAACAAAGGCATTGCGATGCGGTAAACTAATGGGCACGGATATGGCCATAAAAATCTGCATTAATTTAAAAATTTAGCTTAAAACATAAAATTCAACACATTCTTTTTTTTTTTTAAAGAACCTACGCCAAACTCGGAATTTGTTGTATATATTAGAGCACTGTAGACCAAATGCCAGCCGGAAATAAAGCACAAACACAAAAAATATATACACATAGCGTCTAAATAAATTCGACTGTAAAATTTATAGAACCCTAAGAGACCACTTTAAAGTTGGCTTGTTCTTGTTATCACGTTCCACAAACAACTGTTTGTAACTTGGTTCTAGCTCGAACAAGAAGACTAGGTTGATCGGCAAGCATGAAACTGTGAATTAAAATCAAAAAATTTGACGAGAGTGAAATTTAGGTCAGGGAATCGGTTCAATGCGGTTTTAACCTTGATATACAAATGCTGCTTTTGGAGTTACTTATGTTTTAGGCATGTTGACTGCAACTTGGCTGCAAACCGACTAAGACAGGTTCTAACATCAGACACAGCTTTTATACCAAGAACTGCGCTAATTAACAACCCAACGATACATGCTATTTTTAAAACATACCAAAAATAGCAACAAATTGTACAAACATTGTTCTTAAACTGTTAAGAACTTAATATTTTATTCCGTGGCGTTTGGAATCTGCTTAAGCCTAGTTACATGTTTATGAATAGTTTATAGTGTTACATGAGGATTAGCCTCTAAAACGCGCCATTAGCATACAATAAACTGTGCCTGAACAACGTCTAGAGGCTGCTGTGGACGCTAGTTTTCATAGAGCGTTTGTTATCTGTTGTTGCGCAGCTTGCGCTCCTTCCAAGTGGCAAACTTGGCATTGGCGGTTTGCAACATTTGATTCATGTGTTGGGTCAATGATGCGCGTAATGGCGAGAGCTCGTGCATAGCACGATTCTGTAAGAGCAAAGTTGTTCATATATAAAAATTCTTTAACAAAAACTCTCAAGCCCATACACACCTCAAAAGGCACTAGTTTGGCCATTTTGAAACGCTGCAACGTATCATGCATGCGTTGCAGCTTCGCCTCAAGCTCTTCAGTGGTCGGTGGAAAGCAGTTCCAGAAATGTTTTAGCAACTCCGATAAGGAAAGATACAAATGACGTAAGTCACGCTGAAAATCCTGTGGCACCAGTTCTGCAAATGCATAAGCTTGCTTAAATATCTAAATAATTACAAAAATCATTTTTAAACTTACGACCAGCAGATTGCTCCTGAAAGCCACGCATCAGCAAGCCGCCTGGACTTAACTCGCCTAGCGCATTAACTGCAGCCTTGGAGCCCAGAACAGTACGCTGTGCATTGCGATCCAGCCAGGACTCTGTATTCCGTATAAGCTTGTAATGCACTTCTTCAAGGCTAAGCGTATCATTGTAATTATCGTACATTTGATTTTGTAAGGGTCCATTGAGGTAGCGTTCAACTTTAGAAAGTTCAAACTGTTTGAGTTTGTCTACTGTATCAGGCACATCTTCATCACCCACCACTAAGGGGTTGCCCAAATCTTCATAGTGGATTTTATCAATAAGTCGTTGCTTCTTTGCGGATGGCTCATCGTTGTTACTTGCAACGCTAACACTGTCGCTTGAATGTTTTGATGAGCTGCCATTTATGCCATTGGTATATGACGATTGTGATATGGGTCCATTGGCCTTGTTCATACCATTGGTCATGGAGGTGGAGGGGCCATTTACATTAGTACACGTTTTAAGTACCATAATCGAATGCTGATTAAAACGTTTGATCATATTTTGATGCACAATGTTACCACTATTGATCACATTTCTATCGCCAGCAACGCTGCCAAAGCCTTCCTCCAGCGGCACATCATCAAATTTTTTCAAATCAAACAGCGGATCGCCAGCACCCTGCTGTACAGCAGCCTTAAGCGCCTGGTCGTCGATCTTGCCACATTCGGTAAAGATGTCTTTGGTGCCGGCCGTGAGGCGATCACGATGAAAGTAATGGGATTGAAAGAATTTTGTCCAAAACTCTGATTCGGGCATTTTGGAGGGCACATTTTCTTGGTGTTTGCGCTTGACGGCGGGATATGTTTTGAAAATGCAGTGTATGACATCTGATGTTAAGTTATACTTAAGACCATTGCAGCCGTCCGTTTGCGGTTTGATGTCAGCCAGAAAGGCACCAGATACACCTAATATAGTTTATATAGTTAGCACTATAATACAAATAGCCTTATGACATAAACCAAAATTACCAATTTCCTGGCTTCTGGCCATTTTTTTGAGCGCATGATCTTTGGCGTGCGTGGCCCAAAATTCATCGCTGGTGAGTACTTTTGTTATGACCAGATCTTTGTAAAGCTGCAGCAAGTTTGGATTTTCTACCAGTATGCGATTTTTATCTTCCAAATCCTTGTCTACTTTGCGCTTGAAGTTTGGCAACAGCTGCTGCAGCAGCTCCTTTACCTTATCGCGATCGGCGAACATGGCCTGCTGTCCATTGCGATTTACAAAATGAAAGGTTGAGGTATTGCCATCATGCAGCACTACTTGCAGCTGCACCTTCGGCTTACCCTCCGGCGAGATTTTTTGAGCTGTAAGGCACAAGTTTTCATTTGCAACACACTATGCTTTTAAAAATAAATACTTTTGATGTCAGCATAGCGATGAGATACGGTCACAGTATCGCGGTGCTCCGCCATCCAAGCCAAACGCTCATTCATTACATACAAGGTGCCATCGCCCTTCTTATAACGCACCTCGCCCATCTGCAGCAGCACATCCTCGCTACTCGTGGTCATCGTGCTCAGTCGCACCCAACCGCACTTGAGCTCTACTCAACTTTTATTCACATTAATTGCAAATATGCCAGCATCGGCTTATGTGCAACCTGTAATGAAATATGAAATACAAGAAGTCATTATCATGGCGTCGCCTTGTGAGTTATAATCGCATTTTTGAGACGCCGACGGCCATATCGAACTGCGTAAATGTACGCACCGCATTCTGTGCGTTTAGCTGAGTTTTTTCATTTTATAATTAAAAAAACACTGCCTTAAAATATGCTAGGCTACATTTTTAGTAATTGAGACTAGCGAATCGTATACTGCTTCGCCAATTTCTCTAATAAACGCACCTAGGGGCAGACTTAAATCGCAATTGTCAGATGCGGTGCTGCCAACTCGTAGCGCATGTGCAAATTTGGCTATTTAAAAGCGCGTTTTGTCAAGTTGGCAGCATTGCGACTAAAGTCTGGCAAGGCTTTTGCTGCTGCTGCTGCGCTGCCATAGCAATAAAACTAATAAACAAATTATATTTTTGTTTAATTAATTTAATTTATAGACACAGCTGCATTTTATAATTAAAGCTACGTTTTATTTTTGTATTATACATTACCAAGACGTTTTTGTAGTTAAGGCCAATTTTATTACGCTGGTATGTACATAAAATTCTTTTAGTAAAGTTTTTCGTAATTTAATTTATTTATTTTAAAAGACGTCAAAGCAGCTGCTAAATACAATAAGTATTGTTTTAAATGTCACCTGGTAGCACACTAGATCCCGAAATGTCTCACAGTAAAAAGCGACAGCGACGCAAATCCATATGGACGCGAGAAAAGATTGCCAAGCTAATAGAGCTCTATCGCTCCTCGGACTGTTTGTGGAATCATTACTCGGAGCTGTACAAGAATAAAGACTGTCGCACTAAGGCTATTGACAACATCTGTTCAACGCTTGGCATTACCAAATACGATTTTGGCAAAAAAGTGCACAACCTACGCAATCAGTTTAATTCTGAAATGAAAAAGGTTGAGCGTCGGCTAGAGGAGTCAGGTGCTGGTAATCTAGACGAAAGAACAACATCAACAAAAACCTGCCGTTGGGAACACTTTGAAACACTCATGTTTTTGCGTTCTGTCATTGAGCCAAGACCAGGCTACCAAACATTGGCACAAACGCAATTCCAGGTTTGTGCACGCACACTCAGCAAGCTGTTTGCAAATTAACTACCATGTCTTTACAATTGCAGAAAACGCGCTCAAATGTTGATTACACGGATGAGCCGACGGTTGCAAGTGTTGGGCGTTTTGATGATATGCACAAACTACTCGAAACCAAAGATAATGCTGGACAGGATTGTGCGAGCCAACTAAGCAGCGATAATACTCCAAAAGCAGATGCTTTGTTTAGTGCAGACACTGATAGCAGAATAACACCAGCCACATGCAGCATAGTCCTAACGCAAAGTTCCAGTGCCGTGCAAAAACAAGAGATTAACAAAGCGCCCATAATGGCTAGTAGTAGCACCAGCACGCGTGACCAATGGGACGCCTTTGGAGAACTTATAGCCAACGAGTTTCGAAACTTAAACTCAGATCTTTCGCGCAAGAAACTAAAACGCCGTATTATGCAGGTTATGCTGGAAGTGGGCGACGAGGATGATGGTCACGTTACGTAGCCCGCGGCTTTAGAATCCTTACAAATAAATGCACAAATTTATACAAAATCATTTATATGACATTGGCAATCATCAATAATGCGTTTTATTTCATTAAAAGTGCGCGCTGTTCAATTCGCACGACGATTGACAATTACAAATCCAAGTAGTTCCACAAGCGTTGCTGCAGTTCGATCGAATGTTGTCGCAAATCACTTAAAACACAGTTTTGGTGGCTTACTTGACCTCCTTAACCTGCAGACCTGGTGGCAGAGACTGCTTAATTTTGTCAGCCTTCTCCTTGTCGTGCACGACTAGCGTGTACAGGAAGCGGGAGCAACGAATCTTGAACTTGGTGTTTGACGGGTTCTTCTTTATTTTTACGGCACGCGCATCGGAACGGCGGGCTTTGTTGAGGAAGTCTTTAACTTCCTTGATTTCACGCGGCATCTAGAAATAAAACATTCAAGTTAACACAAACATTTAGCAACATTATTTTCTAAGCACATACATTTTATTTGTTTTATTTAAAACGCTTTAAAAATAAAATTCCAACAAAGTTGGTCTTTCGCACGTTCCAAAAGAGAGAAGGAAAGAAAGGTTAGCTAAACATTTCCGGCTGTCAAAAAATTATCGAGAGTTGCATTGGGCTTAATCGATAATTAGATAAAATGCTTATCGAAGCTGCTGCACTATATTAAATTATTTTAAATAAATTTACACTGTTGCAATAAAATATTATAATGCAGTATTTTTTTTAAATTATTTATGTACATTTGTACATATTTTGTTTGTTCCAAATGAAAATGTTCAAGAAGTGTTGCGTTTATGTAGTAATCGGTGTGTTTATTAATATGTTGATAGTAGTAACCGAAAGATGGCGCTGTCACTGCTGTTGTCAAGCAGTGCGATACACAGCTTGTGCTGCTTGAATTGCTTACGACTTTCTCCGCTAACAACTCTTGTCGCTTTCCTCTGGGATGGTAAATTTTCTCCTCGTCAAGTCTGGCGATGGTAAATTTTCTCATTTGGTGGTTTAGTTTTATTTGTGCCCAGTGCCAACATTAAGTATTTACGAAAAAAATGTGAAGATACTCAATATGTTGTGATGCAGCATTTTCTTGATTTTCAGAAATCGTGTCGTAAGCATAGTTCGACTTCCGAACCCTAAAATATTTATCCGGAACCTATGGCATTAGAATATCTTTTTTTTATTATAATTTATTATTTAGCCTATAATAATACATAATTGGAATTTAAAAATTTTGGAAAAAAATTTGCAATTTTTTTGAATCTGCATATATAATTTTTTGAATAACCATATCCGTACAAAAATTAGTGTTGTGATCTGGGAGCAAGGCATATGTTTTCTTATGTATTTCAATCCGCTGAATTGGCCCAACGGGATTTGGTTTTATCCTAATCTCAAAAAACCCCAAAAATTGGTTCTCGAAACCGCTTGCCCGGCGTTTTTTATATGTTTTCAGCACTTCGTGTTTCTGAGATGACCTCCAAAATACATCGTTTTGTGTTGTAAATCGGAATCCTGATATGTTTGAGCTTTTAGGAACACTAATTCGGAATCCCTAAGATCCCATAAACACTTAGTAGACATGGTCACGCCTCGGAAACTAAAAATTTTTTTTTTGTAATGCTATATTTTAGCAAAATCTCAAAATACACCCAATAAAAATCTTTCCCGATTCCGGTTTTTATATGGTATTGGGATCGCTGAATCCAAATCCGAGGTAAAACAAACGCCTGCACTACGTGTTTCTAAAATGATCTCCAAAGACCTTGTACATTTGCATTTTTGAGCTCGCTGAGATATATAAATCATGAAATATATATAGTACACATGCACTCGCCTCGGAAACTGAAAATTTATTTTTTTTGTAGCTGTTTTATAAGCTACAAAAAAAAAATTCTTTCTCGATTTTGAGATCAAAATACCTCGTTTTATGTTGATTTTTGAGGTTATATCAGAACCCTGACATGCTTGATTTTTTTTGACCTACGATCTGATAAATAAATAGTAAACATGGTCACGCCATGGAACCTGAAAATTGATATTTCTTTTTATGTAGCTGTTTTATTTATTTTACCCAAAGAAAGTCTTTCCCGATTCTGAGATGACATTAAAAATATCTCGTTTTGTGTTGATCTTTGAGATTATATCAAAACCCCGTCATGCTTGAGTTTTTGGACCTTTGATTTGGCTTTATAATTGCTGAGATTCCAAAAACACATTGTAGACCATTGTAAATCTGAAAATCGATTTATTTAAAAACACAAAACAAAAATCTTTCTCTGTTAGTGTATCCGACGCTGTTTTTCAAATGTTTTTGGCATCGCTGAATCTGATTCCGAGGTCCGAAAAAACGCCAGCAAGTCATGGTTCTGAGAGAACCACCATAATATGTCGTTTAATGGTATTTTTTGAGATTATGTTGGAACTCTTTTTTTTGGATCTCAGATTCGGCTTCAGCGATCCAAAAACCATATGAAAAACATCACCGAACATACGGAATCGAGACAAATTTTGGACCTGAGGTTCGGACTCAGCGATATAATAAACATGATGAAAGTATGGTCAGACTTCAGGGTCTAAAGGTCAGCCATCCGAAACTTTTTGCGTTATGTTTTTCAAAAAGTATAAGGCAATTTTTGACGCATACCAGAAGTAAATGGAATAAAGGTGAAAGAAGAATCTCTACCAGCTGCTATAAATCCATCCAAATTTTTTTTATAATCAAAAAAAAAAAAAAGCTAGAGCTTATAATCTCCTTAGGTTTTTCGTTAGATTTAATAAAGAAACCAAAAAAAACTTAAATAAATTATATGATGGTATTTTTCGAGAACCATGTAATTTTTTTGACAAGAAATAAATGAAATAAATGTGTAGACAGAAGACTCTCTTCCAACTGCTATCAATTCATCTAAAAATTTGTATTGTATGGCTGGAGCTTTTAATCTCCTTAGGCTTTTCGCTATATTTAATAAAGAAACCAAAAAAACTTAAATAAATTATATGATGGTATTTTTCGAGTACCATGACTTTTTTCTTACAAGAAATAAAGGAAATAAATGTGTGGACAGAAGACTCTCTTCCAGGTGCTATCAATTCATCTACATTTTTTTATTGTATGGCTTGAGCTTTTAAGCTCCTTAGGCTTAGTAAAGAAACCAAAAGAACTTAAATAAATTTTATGATGGTATTTTTCGAGTTACAAAAATTTTAGGTCTGAGCATGTTTTTTTTCCAGTGTATTTAGCATGTCATTTTTTTCACAAGAAATAAATTAAATAAATGTTTAGAAAGAAGACTCTCTTTCAGCTGCTATCAATTCATCTAAAAAATTTTATTTTATGGCTAAAGTTCTTAATTACATCTCTAGCTAAACAAGCAGGATTGGCGATCATAAAATAAGAAACCTGCAATTCATAAAAATATATGTATATTTGTTAATTTTGCGAAATAAATACTAAAAAAAAAAAAAAAAAAAAAAGCTCTTAAGCTTTTCGTTAGATTTAATAAAGAACCAGAAAAACTTAAATACATTTTTTGATGGTATTTTTCGAGTACCATGTAATTTTTTTTTTTCAATAAATAAGTGAAATAAATATTTAGACAGAAGACTCTCTTCCAGCTGCGATCAATTCATCTTAAATTTTTTATTGTATGGCTAAAGCTCTTAATCTCCTTCGGCTTTTCGCTAGATTTAATAAAGAAACCAAAAGAACGTGAAAAAAAAACTTATAGTATTTTTAAAATACCAAAAATTAAAGATTTGAGTATACATATTTCGAATTTAGTTGGCTAGTTTTTTTTCCAGTGTATTTATCATGTCACTTTTTTATAAGAAATAAATGAAATGTATGTGTACAGAAGACTCTCTTCCAGCTAAACATTTTTATTGTATTACTAGAGCTCTTATTCTCCCTAGGCTTTTCGCAAGATTTAATAAAGAAACCAAAAGAAAAAATTAAGTTTTGAGTATATTTAGAATTTAGTTAGCTAGTTTTTTTCTCAGTGTATTTACCATGTCATAATTTTTTATCATTGTTATTGTTTGTATTTTTTTTTCCCATAGAGCTATTATCAGGTACTTTTCGAGCCCATGGAGCAACAGCAACTCGACAACGATTTTTAACATTTTAGTTAGTAACAAATTGTCAACGAAGGTGGAACTAAACCGAGTCTAAATAATAATAATAATTATATATTTTAGTATATTACATACCTGCTGTTGTTGTAAAGAGCTTTATTTCGTGTTTCGACTTAAAAATGGGTTGTGCAACATCAACGATTAAATATTTATTGTTCATTTTTAATACACTATGTGCGGTAAGTGCAGATACGAGTTAAAAAATAAAAAAAAAATTATACAAATTATAACTAAAGCTATTAAATATGACATGAGTAAGAGTCAGCTAGAAGTTGAGCTCAAGCGTAACCAAATTTTGGCATGTTGACTCATTCCAATGGAAACTTTGGTACTGCTAAACCTCGGGCCATACAGCACCCTAGCCAAGATAGCAGCTAGGTGCGGTTTGAGTGTTTACTTGCTGATATGGATAGTAAGAGCTCTAGTACCGTAGTGAATAACAACATACGTCATGGCTATAGAGTTTAACTAATATTAAAAATTTTGACTGATGAGACCGAAACCAACTATTTGCAGTTGCTGGGTATTGCCACCATTGTTGTCAACTCGCTGGCACTCAAAAATGTGGCCGATGAGACACGTCCGCTGCTAATCTTCTTTATTGTGGTCGGCTCGGTTGTATTCCTAATCTCTTTCTTGGGCTGTTGCGGCGCTATTAAGGAGAACATTTGCCTAACTTGGTCGGTAAGTACTTAGCACTAGTTACAGCATTGGTTTATACTAATATGTTAGTTAGATTACTAATGAGTGCCATTTGTAGTATGCCATTACTTTGCTGGTTCTGCTCATCTTGACCTGCGTCTTATCCTTTGTCTATCTGCAACGTGTTGATGAGCGACAGGTTTCGCAGAATCAGCTGAACGCCGCTTGGGAGAAACAAAAGAATGGCACCGATGCCATGTCTTTCTGGCAAACTAATGTAAGTACAAACAAGCTATTTATTGCATCATTTTGTCGCAAAGGGGGGACTACTACCAGCCTGTAGATTTGAAGTTGTTGAAAAAATCAGCAGATGATGATGTTCAATGCATTATTTTTTTAGATCTAATTACTGATTATCTCACTTTTTAACACAAAATTCGTATTAAATATTACTTAACTTACAATATCAGGCGCTTAGGGTTTGTCGGTAATACCCCCGGGCTTTACACCTCGTTCGACGTCCCTGTAAAGGGGCAACAATAGCTGAAGCGGAATACTTTTAAAAACGATTCTTCGTTTTAAATGTTTTTTACTCATTTTTTAGAGATTATAGCATATTTTCAGGCGGTGTTTTTTTTTAAGCGATTACACTAGTTGGCACGTAAAATGAATCTACATATAAAAGTGTTTTTAGGCGTAATTTTGGGTTGAGAAACACGAAAATTACATTAATTTTTTTACTTAAGAACCGTTTTCAAGATTTTTTCGAAAAAAAATGAAGACACTTTTAGGGTAATTTTGGGTCGAGAAATACGAAAATCACTTCCAAATTTTTTTTTTCTTAAGAACCGTTTTCAACATTTTTACGAACTGTTTTCAGTTATTCATGAATATATATCGAGCTGAAAATTTGTAGTTTTGAAAAATGTTGGAAAATGTCAATAATGTCTTCAATAATTTTGACTCAATCTTCAGTTATCGTATATCACCGTAAAGGCCACATCAATACCTTTCGATCTAATGGTATTTCAGGTCGGTAAATCATTTTGCTCACGAGATATTCACGAAAAACAATAAACAAACAGTACCCAAAAACATGTTTTTCGTAAAAATCTCGAAAACGGTCGCAGACCAATTTTATTAAAAATTTAATGCCTTTTTGAAGTTTTGAAGAAACAAAACATTTTTAAAGTGCAGCTTTCACCAAAAAAAATTGTCGATATTTTTTAACAATACAATATAAATTATTTTTTTTTTTAATACTAAATATTATGTATTTTTAAGTATTTATTTTTCTAAATTCGCAGCGTAATGCATTTAAAAAAATTGTTAGGCCCATAAAATGCGACAATTTTAATATATTTGAGTGTAACTATAACAAATTGTACTAAATTTTTTATTTTTAATTTTAAATACTGAATATTATATATTTTTAAATATTAATTTTTCCAAATTCAAAGCATAATGCATTTAAAAAATTATTTTTTTATTTTTGTGTAACCAACAAAAAAATTGTAGGTAACAAACTTTTTTACTGAATATTATATATTTTTAAATATTCATTTTTAAAAAATCAGAGGTAAATGCGCATAAAAAAAAATTCCTGGCGCATGAAATGATATAATTTTTTTTTAAACCAAGAACACATTTATGAGTTAAAAAAATTGAAATTTTTTTTAAAATTAAAATTATGCATTTTAAAAATTTTTGAACCTAATTATTATATTTAAATGATATATTTTATATAATATTATTATAACAAATATCTTAATGCATTATCAACAAGAGTAGTGGACGAATAAGAAAGTTTACCCAAATATTAATTTTATCGATAACTTCTTTATTAAATTTCGACACGAAAGTCTACCTTAACCCAAGCCATACACCATGCGACAGGCTGTACAACTCGTCTGTTTATGAGCAGGTTGTACAATCGATTGCATCGTCTGTGTGGTCGTTGTATGCAGTTTCGTATAATCGTATAAAAATTGTAAATGTTTTAATTGTACAACAAGACATATCGTGCACTGCTTGGATCACATTAATTTGTCGATTCGAAAAGTTTGCTTTTAAAAGCACCCGCTTCACTTATTTTCACCCATACCTAGCCATAAAATTACACATGATTCCTAATAAAAAATATTTATTACAGTTCAAGTGCTGCGGCATTGACGGGCCTCGAGATTACAGCAAAGACAATATGACGTTGCCCGAGAGTTGTTACCCAAGTAATGCCACACATACGGCTTACACCGAGGGTTGCTTAAACAAAATGGTGGACTTCTATGAGCAGGGGCTGCACTTGGTCAAGATCTTCAGCTGGGTGCTTATAGGCGTAGAGGTGAGTAAAGTTTAAATAATATTTTCAAACCCAAAACTTATGAAACTATCTACTTTTTAGGGCTCCGCCTTCCTGTTTAGCACAATTTTGGGCATTACATTCAACAATGAGCAACGTCGTGCTAGATATTAGTCATGTCAAGTTAACACTAATATAAACTTAAGTCCAAATCCAATAAATACATAAACACAGTAAACAGCCGAGCACTTGAAGTCATTTTGTGGCCAGTGGCGTAGTCAACTTTTTTTTTGCGATAGGGGATTATGGGTTTGTTTTAAATCGCATACACATTTTTTTGATAAGCCTATTTATCAATAAAAAAATTATTTTTTATTTGGTAGAATGATCAAATAGAAGAATTAATTATATTTGTTTTAATAAGAAAATATTGTTTTTTTACTGAGGTAAGTCAAGAACTGCCATGATTCCTGAAGTAAGCCTTTTGTGTTTATCGATAATGGAAAGAAGCTTCATTTAAACGATAATAACTCAATACAATCGATTATTGAACTGTTTTTCAAATTAATGTTGAGGAATTAACCAACACTGCTGAATCGTCGTGAGCTGCAGACGCAAATTACGAAATTAAAACCCCTTATGCCAGAAGCCCCGTTTAATCTTGTACTAGCTTAACCCAAAGTACACCTAATTCTGTTTTCACACGGTAGATACGTTCCAGAATAAACCGTCTAAAAAAAGACATGAAGTAAATCCTTAAGCTACTATTTAAATATAAATTAGAAATGGGAATTCCCTTACAAAATTTCTAAAAGATTAGGTTAGTAAAAATATTTTTCTTTAAAATTTCAAAAAGCTTTCGAAAAAATTATGTAAAAAAATTTTTTTCTAGCGAGTAAAAACAGAATTGGATGTAAAGGGCATAGAAATGGAGCCCAAATTCCGTCAAAAAATTTGTCGCAGCATTACCAAAAAGATCATTCAAAAATACGATTTATCTGCAGAAGTTTTACAACACTTTTTTTTAGTTGAAAAATGAGTTATAAAAAAAGCTATAAAAATATATTGCACCCCACTTTTTTCCATTTCGAACAAAATTTTCTTCGACTCATCCGGAGGTAACTGCTTGCTGCCTTTGACCCCTCTGTCTATCTACGTCACTGTGCTGGGGCGGCACAAACTAATTGTCCAAACTTGCTTGCCTCTCAAATTTAACGCAGATTTTATCGTCTAGTCAAAGGTAGCCAGTCGAACGAACTACGGAAACCCAGCTTCTAATGCGTTTCCTGCGTTGCAATCCCAGTATATATATATATATATATATATAATACATGTACATAAGTTTATATACATATAAGTATGTGTAACATGTATCTCTTTTATATCTTTTACGTTTTTGTTGTTTTTGTTTTTGGCATTTGGTATTTGGACGTTGTAATTTAGCAGGCAGCTCTTATCAGCTCATGACTCCAATAAATCCGCTTTTGCCATTTACGCTATCTCAGTCAACGACGACTGAAGCGTATTTAACCCATGTACGCCGTTGTCTGCCAATTGAGTTTTTACGCATTTCGACAAATTCCACAAGATGTGGAGCTCCTGCTGCCCCCCACACATCTAGTGCCTTATTTTGGGTTACTTTTTTGCGTTTAAGACAAATCTGTCTTTATCTGATGCTATTTGGTTGCGTTTCGTTTGGCATGGACTTTTATCCTGGTGGGAATGCGTACATTTGCATTGCGGCCAGGCCAAAGTAGGATTAGTATGTGTGCTCAGCAAGAAATTAGGGTGGCGTTGGAAGCGAGTGGCTCCGTTTAAACGTATTGCATGGCCCAGCAAAATAAGGCCAAAAAACGCTAAAAAGCGCCCAACGCGCTTATTAACTTGAATTGGCTCAAGCCGTATTTAAAGTTTTAATTATTACGACTCACCAAAGTGCCATAAAGCTCGTAAAAAGTCAATAATTTTAATTGGATGCCAGTTTTTGAGTAAACCTAAGTGACTTTGGGAGTGTTTAAATTAAAAAATGTAAAATAGGCAGGGCAAATAATGAAAATTTTGATTATTTGGTTAGGTTACGACAGAGAGATACACTGTATCCCTGTACTAGTGCCTATTTAAGAGAAAACTGGAACAAGGAAGTCAGTGCGTTGAACAGTTTTTAAAATATGGTCTATATCTTTTCTGATATAAATGAACAAATTTTTGGAACTAAAATTAGGCATTATGGTCCTAAAAATAAATCGAATTGTAATCATGTATGAAAAAAAATGTCACTTAGTGTTGAAAGTCGCTGCCCACAGTGGTCCAATTTGAATTTATTCGTTGCAAAAATCATAGCTTCAAAGGAATAACGACATTTTAAGCGTTGAAAGTCGCTGCGCACAGTGGTCCAATGTGACTTTATTCGTTGCAAAAATCATAGCTTCAAAGGAATAACGACATTTTAATAAAATTGAACAAATGGTCCAAATATAGTGACTAATCGAAACAGAAATATATTTAAATGAGAATTTAAAAAAATTTTATTTTTTTTGTAGTTAAATTTTTTTTGATTTTGAATACATTACGTCGAAACGGAAACGAATTTGTAACATGGTTCTATTATTTATAACTATTTTATGCAATACTTGTTTCTTATTTTAATATATTATGATTATTACTACAGCGTATGACGTCACAATTGCGCAATATCGCTTACTTTATAATAATAATAATTTCCCTGACTGACAATTTTGTCAGTCACCCCTGGGAGGGGCATGGGGATCTCTATTAATAACTGTTCAAAGAGAACAGGGACCTACAGTTTGTAGCCGAATCCGAACGGCGGTGTCTTTAATTAATAGAGATTTTCTTGGGCAAATAACGTCTTTGAGCTAGACAAATGTACCAGTACGCTACGACTACGCTACCGACGGACACAATATATAATATAATATAATATATTATAATACATCAGAATTTATTGGAAATCAATAAAATATATATACATAAAAAAAATAATCTTAAAGATGAATTTTGATTCCAAACAAATTCAACGCATATCCTTTTCCGTTTTTTTTTTTTGATTACCTTTTTGTGGGTTTAAATTTAATAAAAACTAGTTTAGGCCTTTGGAAGGTCAAAGTTTGAGTCCCTTTAGCCTAGAAGCCAAACAAACAGTTTTATAAAAAAAATCCACAAAAATAATCAACTTCAGCTGCAGCGAATATACTATTCATTCGAATTAAATAGATTTGTTATTTTCCGAATCCCAGGGAATTACTTAATCAGGAGCATGCATGCATCTTACAAAAGCTGAGAATATTCATCCAAATTAAATAAATTTATTATTTTTTGAATCCCTGGGATATTCTAAATCAAAGGCTTGTTTTTATTTTACAAAAGGCTTCCATCAAAATATTTATTTTTGCAAAGCTTTTTGGGCTAATGTACCACTGTGCGAAGGTGGGATATACTGCAACAAATTCGACCCAAAAATGAAATTATTGTTGGCAAATATTGCAATGATACGCTGTGTGGGAAAAGGCATACGAGCTTAAACTCTTCCTTAAGGAAGAAAGAATGATTTCTGAAAAAGTCAACATTTAGTTGTTTATTATGCTCACATGACCTCTAGCTTGCTGGAAAGTGACTTGAATTTGAAAAAGCTAGCTGGATAAGGAACAGGGGTGCAGTTTGTTTTTCCCTATTCAGCTTGAACATTTCACTTGTGTCCTAGCCATATAGTCTTGGAGATCTAGGCTTTTAAGCGGACAGACACACCCATCGATTTTATAATACCCAACATGCTATCAAATGGTGATAAATTCTTCACTCTTTTTTCCAAAAAAACTGACTATCTGTGACAAGTCTTCTGTAGAAACATTCAGAGAGTAATGAATGCAATTGTATTTTGGGTGAAGGTTGGTTTAGATTTGTGGCTTGCGCTAAGGTCAACCTTTTTTGTTTATTGGGCCCACATTATTCTAAGTATATATCATACTTGGGAGGTGCAGCTACCAAATGTTAAAAAATCTATAAAGATATAAAATAAATCTATATCCTATAGGTTATAGGACCGGAAAGCTAAAATTGATATATGTACCTACATATAACAGTCATACTTAAGGAACTCTTCTACAACGAATTTGTGAAGAGTGTGTGCTCTTATGATCTCTTCGATATAGAGAAATTCGTCCGGTATTTATAGTGGTACATAATATTATGGATTTAAGCACGAAATTCTCAATTTGGTAAGTATCTCCTGCGTACGGATAATGGTAAAATTTAAAGTTCCAAGAGATAGGTGTTCATACGGACAGAAAACTCGAAAGACACACTTACAGACGCGACACCGGAGTGGAAGTCTATGATCTTCGGTACACAGCTGCGGATCAAGAAATTGGTCTAAGGGGGGGTTTTTCACTTCGAAATATATGTGTATAAGAGGCCGCAAGCCTTCTTGCCACTGTTGCATATATTTCCACCAGCCCAATATACCCTTTAATTCTTTGAACAAAGGGTATAAAAATCAGTATAAATGGTAGCCAAAGACAACAAACAGCTTTAATTTTAAGCTGCATCAAAAAAAAAAGACAGTCTAATTGAGCGCCAGCTTGTCCCAATCCCACTTTTCACCCACTCCTCCCTGCTTATTGCGGCATTTAACCCCATGCAGTTAATATTTCAAAAATGACTGCCAAATATCAGCACGCTGTCAGTTTGGGTCAGAATTTGATTAATGAGGCATCTAATTTAAAATATGGCTTGCTTTAAGACAGACGCGTTCCGCTGCAGCACATCCTTTGGGAAACTTGCTTTCACTTTTCATTTAGTCCTGTCACGTTCCAACTGCAACAGACTGCCAACTAACGTAGCTATTCACATCCCAAATTGTAGGATGTTGAAATACATTTGAAGTTCTGCATGCCACCATTGGATTGTGACATGACCGATGAATTTCTCTTTGCAAATGTCTGCACTCGTACATAGTGTGTATATAAGGCCGGCTGTTTCAGCATGTTGTTATGCCAGACAGCAGAAAGTGGTTCCACTTTTCCAAGGGGGCGCCGGGTACCCAAGTGGAACTGATACAAATACATTTCCTTTGGCTGTTTACAAGCTGTTTGGCATGGCTTATAACTTTTATTTGCATGCCAACACGTAGTTTGGCTTTTTCATATATGGTATATATTATTAGTTGAATAGTGGGGTCTTTTGTAGCGGAGTTTCATGGTATTTGGGATTAAAATAAACTTAGGAAATGTCATGGGTACTACTATTTGGAGGAGGAATACTATTTGACGATATTTTTTTCAGCTTTTTGCAATATTTTTTTTTGGATTGTTCTTAAAGAAAAATATGTTTTTGCTACAAGCTATTTATTGGCATTTCTGAAAATAATTCAAATAATAAATAATAAGCGTAAAAAATATGTTTTAAATAAGATCACGCAAAATAGAAAATATCGAGCTCCAGTGATATGCATCATTATGCAAATAGCTTTAATCATCTCACCCACATAATTTACAATATCCAAACAATTCCACTCTCGGTGAAGATGAAGCAATATTTTTCATTTGCACGAATAGCCTATATCTTACATAGAAGCCGTTTTAGGTTTTTAACAATCGTAATCACATAATCATTTGTATCTGGGTTGCATGCATTAAGTCTTCAGCCGATGATTCGGCTTCAAAATATACTTCAACAGATGAAGCCGTTCAAATTGCCTTGCAGTAATCCTTATACATCTAATGTCAATAATTAATTTTAGATTAAGCAGTACCAATAAAAAAATAAATATCAAAAAAAAAAAGATTAAGCAGTTATATATAATATTAAAAATAATTCTTATAATTTTAAACATGTTGCAATGCATGTACTATTAATTAATAAACAATTTATAAAGCTGTTTACACTTATTTGTTATACTGTCACTTAAAGCGTTGCCAGATAAGCGCACTGCCTCTGGTCCTAAAACAAATTAATTGCTCTAATTAGAAGCAAAGCAGTTGGCCGTCCTGTCTCTGCAGAAGTAAATTACGCAAATGTCGCGGTCGGACACCTGCTGCAGTTGTATTAAAAATTAATTAGTTTAAACGTTGCAAAAAAGTGTTAAAATGTGTTTAACAAGTTAATGGAATAATTAACAACAATTTGCATTTGTTAACAAATACGAGCATTTGTTTAAACAGTCAATTAAAGAAAATTGATTAAAGTTGGCTATGGAAAGTGTGAAGAGCAAGACGAATCCCAAGTGCGTTGTGGGTGTGAAAAGGAGCGCAATCAGCTGTGTAATGTGCAAGAGCATACTAAGTGCAAATGTGTATGTGTGCAAGAGCGCTCTCTTGCTCTCTTTATTTTTGTTTTGATCTGATTTTTCAATTGTGTATAAATGCCAATAAGTGCAAACGGCGCGGCGAATGTGCGCGAATTGATTAGTTTTTTTTTTGTAAGAAGGAGTGTAATAATTACACGCGTATGTGTAAGGAGCGAAGGTTGCTCTATTTGTAAGCAGTACAAAAATAAAACTGCATTTCAATGTGAGTGTAAGCAGTGCTTTTTTAAATAGTTTGCTAAACAAAAGTAATCCAAAAATAATATTTTAATATTACATGCGTTAAAATAAATTTATATTTGCCAAAAAAAAAATGTTATGCAGGTAAGTGAATGTTTACTTTATAATGTAAAAATCGGACTTGCACTCGTCCCTAATTTTCTTGAAGATAAATGTTCTGTTTTCGGGGACCCAAAATTTGTTTGACCAAAAAATAGCCGATTCCAGTGAAAAAACAAAATGCATATCAATAAGAGATGGGGACGCAAAAGGAAAACCGGTTTCGTCCGATTGTGTAGCGCCCAGTGTAGTCACGACTCGGGGGTTTTTAAATTTATTCCGGTCGTCCCGATTCCTTCTAAAATTCTTTGTTACCCATTGCGTATCTATTTTGAGACAAAGTTGTTTTAAACAGGTATATATCAATAAATAAAATCTGTAATTAGTAAGCTTATATATTTACATAAAGCTGTACCTTAAGGCTAGCTTACAATACAAAGCCATGGCTTTCAAGGCCTTTAGCAAACATACCCAAAATTAGATACGGAAGAAAAAAAATGTGAACTAATGTTAATAACTATATTTATTTAACATGCAAAATAATTTAATTTGATGAGATCTTAGCATTATAATAGCCGAAGAGTTACGGACTTATTAGTCTTATCATATATACAAGCGAACTTATAAATAAAAATTGTGATCTTAACATTTATAATAGATAAAGAGAGTATGTAACTCGTTATCTATTAGTCTTTTTTGATATAAAGGGTGTTTTTTTAATAGGGTCCGGATTTGCGAAAGGGATTTCTCTAAAACCAGTTGTCGCTTTTGACAAATGTCAATGTCATTTTATTTTTTTGTATTTTTAATCAAATCAGTGTTCTGTTGTAAAAAGTTATAGAGCTCTTCGTACAATTTATGGACCGAATAATCGTCCATCGGAACGTGCTATTCGTCGTGTAATCTGGAATTACTTGCGTTTAAGTTTGTGATGAGTGAGGGTAGTTTCTTATTTAGAGAGGACTGACAGTACATTAAAATATTGCTCAAAGAGTGCAGGTGTTACTAAGGGCTGCGTCTAAATAGTGAGCATTGGCAATTTTAGTGTGACTGAGTCTTAATCTTGAAAATTTGGTTTGAACTGGTAAAAGTGTTTTTATTTATTGTATTATGTGATATTATAACCAATACACCTAATTCTGTTGGTACTCGTGAGATACGTTGCAAAAAAAACCGTGTAAAAGTAAATATCTTCACAGGATTTGACAATATAAGGCAATCGCTTTTCGTAAATAAAATACCATCTTCATTTCTTGCAATAGTCAACAAAACCAATATCAGGACTATATCTAATTTCCTTAAGATCTGTAAAATAGTCAATGAAATCTAGCATACGATAGGGTCTAAGGTAAAGTTACTCGTTGCCCTACTGCTTTGTTAGTTATAGTATTGTTATTGTATTATAATTAATATTTAAATAAATAAATAAATATTTTTTGTAGACCATGCTATTGTAAAAACGTGTAAAAACAGAATTATTGAAAAAAAAAATTATCAAGTAAAACAAAATAAGGGAAATTTTTTTTTTTTTTTTTTTTTTTTTTTAGGGAAAATGGCTCTTGATTCAAGTTTCTTTTGGCTCATTTTGATTTTTGCAAGTGGATAATTTACAGCAGGCCTCTTAATTTATTTTTTAAATTAAGCTTTGTTTTGACTTGTGCGCCACCTAGCGTTGAAAGCTGCATGCTGCTGCTCCTACGCTATTCCCCAAAAACAAATCAATGCCGAAATCTAGCTAATATGAATTTATTTCAGTCATTTCCATAAATCAACAAACTGACAATAGGTTTTTTTCTACTTATCTACATAATAATAGTATAAATCTGTATACTTTACATAGATACTCATAATCCCAGAGCAAACGTGACTCAATTATACGGCGTATATATATATGCGTTGGCTGAGCATCTTCATATATGACTTTTAAGACAACAAAAATATGTAGTATCTAGCGAGTGGAAGGAAAACATAAATGTGAAAACGAAACAATAAAATTAAATTGGTTTTAGCATAACTTCCGGTATAGATCTCATCTAGACAAGAATAATAAATTTTTGAATAATGTGGCTCGCTGCAGTGCTAAAAATGAAAATTGCTTACAAAAAGAAAATGGAACGCGCAGCCATTTTGTGCGCGTACCCGGCATTGTTTTACTTACCATTCCCCAAACATTCACTTCAAGTATCCAAGTACCGCCTGTGGCCATATGTTCAGCCACTGGAACCGTGCTGCTCTGGCTTTGGATAGCGCAGCAGAACAGCAAGAAGCAAGTCGTAAACCGCCAGAAACATTGGCAATACGGCGTATAAAGGATCTTTGTCACATTGGTACGAATACTTTTCGTTTGTCGTTGCTTTCGAGTGCTTAACTCATGGACGCCCACTTTGATTTCCATATAAATTTTCAAAGCAACGACTTGAACTTTTTATAGTATTTGACGCACTCGTAATGCTGTGTGGCATTTGTCCTAGCTGAGTACTGGTTGAGTCCTGTGCCACATGTACCACATGTGGTGTTCCCAATTTATGATTCAAAGGGCAATGGAATCGCTCGAAAGCAGCACATTGCACTTCACTTTAGTCACGGAACGTAAATCAGGTGAGTCGCAATACACTTTTCACGTTAAGCTGGAGTTTAAGTGAAAGTGACAAGAAAATTGTGCAAGTTTTTGAAAAGCTGAAAGCGTAATATATCAAATTTATGATAAAGGATTACTCAGTTTATGAAATCTCAGTAGTCAGAATGTTGCAAAATGACGACAGACAGTTGGGTTCAAAGAACTACATAAATTGGTTGAGAATATGTACTAAAATCCAGAGAAATATGCAATATTAAAAAATCGTTTAATGATGAAACTCATCTGCACTACACACGCTAAGAAAATTAAATAAAAATAAAATTAAATTATTTAAATATTAATATTAAAAAAAAATTGGAAAAAAACTAAGAATAGTAATAATCCGAATCCTATATTTTCGACACGTGGCGTTCAACGAGAATATGTCGCGCGGACTAAAGCCCATCTCTTCTTTCTGGACCTACTCTACCCGGAACAGTGGTAAACAATACTTCAAGGTAGTGTCCCTGTGTGTCGTTTCTCAACATTTCTTCATAGCTGTTGCCAATCGACAAGCGCCGTGACTCGGGGAAGGCGGGGTTGTGAAGCTCGTGCCTCGCGCGGACTAAAACCCATCTCCCCTTTCTGAACCTACTCTACCCGGAACAGTGGTAAACAATACTTCAAGGTAGGGTCCCTGTGTGTCGTTTCTCAACATTTCTTCATAGCTGTTGCCAATCGACAAGCGCCGTGACTCGGGGAAGGCGGGGTCGTGAAGCTCGTGCCTCGCGCGGACTAAAACCCATCTCCCCTTTCTGAACCTACTCTACCCGGAACAGTAGTAAACAATACTTCAAGGTAGGGTCCCTGTGTGTCGTTTCTCAACATTTCTTCATAGCTGTTGCCAATCGACAAGCGCCGTGACTCGGGGAAGGCGGGGTCGTGAAGCTCGTGCCTCGTGCTATGGAATCCCCCTGCCTGTATCCGAATCCTATATAATAGTTAAAAACATTCGAATTTTTTAAAATTTTATTTGAGTAGCTTGGCATGGTCTTTTTTGACCGCAGAACCCAATTCTTCTTTCCGCCGGTTTGTTTTTTTTAGTAAGCTATAAATTGAATGTAATGAAAAATTTCCGACTATGTTTTTCGATTCGGTGACCTATAACCCAAAGCGGGTGCACTATCTGTTTTCCAGCACTAAAATGTTTCACATGATTTCCGTTTCAGTTTTAGTGGTTCTTCAACTAGCTAAGTTCCAGGTTCTCAAAACTCATTTCGAAGGATTCTCTCAATTTGTTATCCACAACAAAAGCTTGTGATTTTGTTTCAGAAACGTTTCACTTGATATTCGTTTAAGTTTTTGTGACTTCTGAACTCGCTAAGTTTCAATTTTATAGGATTTTACTTAATTTCCGTTTCAGTTTTGTTTATTTTTGAATTTCTTAGTCTTACTTCAATAAGACCTAAACTGCTTCTTATTACATACAAAAGTGTTTCATTAGATTTTCGTTTCAGTTTTTATGACTTTTTAGCTTGCTAAGTTCCACTTCCATATGTCCTCAAAAGGCGTCCTAAAAAAATGCACGATTTGTTCTCACACATCGTTCGTGCGTTGTTCACCACAAAAGTGTTTCATTTGATTTTCGTATCAGTCTTGTTTATATTTTAATTTGCTTAGTAGAGGCAAGTGGGGTGAACTCGGAAATGGGGTGAATCCGGAAACGTGTCGTTTCGATTTTTGCAAGCCACCAGAATGACGATAGTCCAGGAAGCTCGATTTGGGGTGAATCCGTTAGTATCGAAATGAGCCAAATAATTAATTTGAATATAATTTCAGCACGGATTTCAACTGTTTTTGTGTTAAAATGGCGAGAACTTACAAAAATAGTTCTGATGATTTGTTGGAAATGAAGGTATTGAAAATCGACCAAAGGAGTGCTCTTTTTTTCATGCCACTTCACTAGGCAACAATTATTTTTTTTTTCCACATTCCACAATTCAATGTATTATTCAACCTTATTTTTTTTACCAAATATAAAGAAATAAAATGTTTGTGATGAAATTTTATGGCGGTTTTTATAATTTTTTGACACTTCCGGATTCACTTAAAAAAAAAAAAAAATCGAAAATCACGAATTTGGCATTTTTGCATTTTGGCATTTGTCAGGCATACCTGACAAAAAATCTACAAATCGATCTGAAATTTTGACACAATGGAGCTAATTCAATGCCCTGCACGACACAACTTTCAATTAAAAAAATAAAAAAATTTTTTTTCATCCGAAAAATCTTCCAAAAAATTGTTCCGAATTGACCCCACTTGCCTCTAGACTTCAAAAGTACATGAACTGCCTTTTTTTTACCACAGAAGCGTTTCATTTAATATTCGTATCAGTTTTTGTGACTTTTCAGTTCACTAAGTTTCATTTCCATAGGGCCTTAAATGTCATACTTACGATTTTGGAATTGCTTCTCACACGTCGATCGTGTGCTGGCCGCTACAAAAGTGTTCCACTTGATTCCCGTTTCATGTTTGTTCATTCTTTAATTTACATAGTTCCACTTCAAGAAGACCTAAGCTGCCTATGGTTCAAGACAAATGCGTTTCATTTTATTTTCGTTTCACTTTTAGTGACTTTTTAAGTCGCTAAGAAAGTTTTACTTCCATAGGGCTTCAAAAAGCTTCCAAAAAACAATATGTTTTGCATCAGTTGTTAAATCAAAGCCCGCCGTGAACTTTATTATTAAACACTTTCCAGTACAAGTACAATTCCTTATAATACAATACTTTGCGTTTCCATTAATATCCTCACGTAGTGCTACTCAGTTAATAGACGTCGCCATCATCTTATATATATGTAGGTTTGTATACACCTGCGTCCGGATTGTATTCTCTGTCGTCTGCAGACGTTTCAATTAAATGCATGCGCTCAGAATTTTGCAATTTGCAGGAACTCGGAACATATGTGACTTTCTTTACCCCCGCCATGTGGTTGCTATTTGAAAAATAGATTTCTAAAACGTTTAAGCTGCAGCATGCGTCTTGAATTTTAAACTGCTGCCCAAAAAATGTCGGAACGGAACAGCGTTTCAGCTACAGATACATATATTAAAATTATTCCAAGGTAAAATGCAATGAGCTGGACTCACCCTCCTATGAAAGTTACCCCACATCTGAGGCATATGCCTGCGCGGCAAATAGCACAAACGTGACCAAACTTTTTGTGACTCTTTGTGCATTGTTGGCAGGCGATCATTTATCTTAAATGCCAAGTCAGTGGGAGTTGGACCCGCAGCCGGAGCCAGCGAGCGCCTGGTGCTCGGCATTTTCTTTGTGTGCCCTAACGTCTTCTTTTGCCCGGACTGGGGTCTGAGGTCACATTAGCAGGCTGAGGCAGTGGCATATGTTTTGGCAAGCGCTACCGGACTATGCAACAAAAGTCTTAAACTAAACGCGGTCGTCTTGTTTAGTAAGCAAAATCTGTTGTGCAAAGATAAGAAATTCATAAATCTAAGCGTCTTTAAAATAAAGGTAAAGCCAAAGCCAAAGCCAAGCGTTGAGCTGACGTCATAGAGAGACAAAGACAACTCTGACAGTAGGAATGTACTTTAAAGCTATGCTTATATTATTTTAAATTAATAAAAAAAAGCTGGGGTTGCGGCAATGCGACTCCCGTCAAGAACGAAGTTCCTTCCGCTTATCGTTAGACAAATAATAAAAGTTTCCTTTAATATGTCAAATATTAATTAAATATTGTAAATTAAAGAGTAAATTATATAGTAATATGTCTGGTTCTATTGCTATTCCAAGAAACTTTACCGAAGAAACATAACTCTAAAATTGTTTTCGACTTTCCCACATTTTCGACATAGGTATTTTTCCAAAATATTTAAATTCGCTAGATTTAAGAAAGATTTAAAAAAAAGTTCTTCTTGATTCTTTTCTGAAACTCTTCTTTCCGTTGCTTCATTATTAAATTGAGTTACATTTTTTTCTTGTTATATTTTATATGTTTTTATCTCTTAAGACGAATTTTCGAATAAAAGAATTAAGTAGAAGAAGTAAAAAATAACGTTTTTTTCTTAGATAAAGTTTCTTGGAAAGAGCCATCGAATCTAGATCGAGAAGCGCCTTTGACTAAAAAAAATTTGACCCACCCTAACAAATACTTATCGGGCCACTTTTAAGGTGGATTTCTTCAATATTTATTATTTTAAACATGTGGTAGATGTACTAGCCAATATTAACCACGTAAAGTTTTATTGCGAAATTCCGATTATTGATCGAGGTATCGATAATAGAATATATAGATTTTTTTAGGCGCTTCATCAATGTTAAATTTAAAAAAAAAATTTCAAAAATCAAAAATTTACATTTTTTTTCCCCCATATTTAAGAAAATTTTGTTATCACTCTTGAATTTTTAAACTAATAATCAAAATTCTTTAAAAAAAAATAATTTAATAATATAATTGTTTTTTTAAATTAAATTTTTATATTTTACTGGAAAAATTTTTGCTCAAATATATTTACTCGCTTAGTATCTCCTACATGGTTCGATAGCATCCATCTTCTTACCCAATTTTAAATGTTCGTAAAAGAAGTCTCTTTCAGCTTAAAGCTTAATATAATTTTTAAAAAATTTTTTGTCGATAATAAAAAGCATACCAAAAATTTTTAATTTTGAAAAATGGTCAAAAATTACACTTTTTTTCGACTTTGGTTGCTTGTAACTTCAATAATTTTTACTTAATCTGTAAATATCATATATCACTGTAAAGAGCACATCAATACCTTTCGATCTAATCATGTCGATACAAAATATTGTTCACGAGATATTATCGAATAACTGAAAAAAGTTCCCAAAAACATGTTTTTCGAAAAAATCTCGAAAACGGTGCTTAAGAACCGACCCGAAATTACCCTAAAAAACCTTAAATTTGTAAACTAGTGTACTACAGTGGATCCAGTCAGGAGCTATTTCAGCCACTTTATGCAACCCTCAGAAGGTATTACAGTAAACACTCTAAGGATACAAAGAACTACAAAGCAGTTCCTATAGCTCCTGCAGTGGCTACAAATATTTCACGTAACCAAATTCAAAGAATATGTTTTTTTTTTCAGTGTATAGACTGCCGCCTAGACCAACAGCTCCAAGCAACTTTGAGTAATGGCAACTTTGTGCATGCCTTAGGTTAAACTTGAACTTACTTTAAGATGCTATTGTTGTCCTCCAGCTTAGTTGGCAACTTTTTGCGTGCCCTCAGAACCTTATGTCATGCACCGTATTAAAATAGCAGAAATTTTAATCTTTTTTGAAAAATATTTTACATATTCTATAGATTTCGTAGAACGTAATGTCCCTATTGGGTTTAAGCATATAAAAAAGAATTTATGTATGTACTTGCCATTTTCCTTTACTCAGGCAGCAATAAAAGCCACATCCTGTGAAACCTTTTCCCCAACTCCAATCGGGACTGCCATTGGCAGTCAGCTTAGCCTGGAAAAGTTTTTGTCCTTGCAGCCATCAACGGAAATTTTTATAGACACACACACGGAGAGAGAGAGCGACATGGAATAGGTGAGTGCCGCATAAATCCCAGTTTACTACTTTAGGTGTTTACCGCACAAAAGCTTTAGTTGCCACTCACTGCAATCGTCGAATTATACAGGAATAAACAACAAAAACAAGAACAACAAAGCACAAAGGACGCAGGCGGAGGTGACACTGGCAGCAGCCGAGATTGTTTTTCACCATGTGGCATTTGAGTTGATGAGAGATTTTTATCACGCAAATAGTTGGATAGCTTTGAATAGACTTTATGCTAAATTGGGCTTACGCATATCTAGCTTGACGCTGTCTAGGCTTAAAGTTGTTGCCAATTTTTGGCACAACTTGGGGCATTAATCAACTTGCATCATTTTTATGTGTATCTCAAGGCTTTAATATGCGTCTCACATAATTTTGGCAGCTCGCTTGAACTTGGTTCTCTCTGCTCACTTAACTTATTGACATTTGGTTCGCCATCATCACTCAATAAGCTGGCATATTATTCAAATTGTATTTGGGATCTTAAGCTGGGTAAGATTTATATGTATGCACGGGGGTCGGTTGAAGAGTAAGCGGACTAGATGAGTAACCACAATAGTAAGCTTTGTCCTCAAAGGAGGACAATTCCCAAAAAACAGTCGACAAGTAAGTTGGTCATGATGGCTTAGAACGTGGGCATAATGTGGATGTGCGAAATTTTGCCGATGAGCGAATGATGCAATGAATTTTACAAGGTGCCGCATTAAAGTGCGCGAGTACGGCTGGTTCAATTTTTATATGGCAGCTATATGAAATAGTGGAACAATTGTGATCAAACTTCAAACAATTGTTTAGTCTAAAACTAAATACAGCTGACAAAAATTTGGTCATGATATTATAAAAATAAAAACATTTTTAAGTCCGCACATTTGTGTGAAGTCTGATCAAAATTGGGCCGCTATTTTATATAGCTACCATACAAAATTGTACCTATACTCTCTATTTCAGAAAGATACAAATATGCGATGGATGGGATCCGCGAACTTAGTTGTGTGACCATTTAAAAAAAATATTAATGATATTTTATTGCAAAAAGGCGAATTTTTTGTGACTTGTGCTGTTTCTTAGATCTTTTACAGCGCACCAGAGACCCAGTTACATTCGGCAATGTTGATTTTTTCTATGAAACCCACAGCGAACAAGGTGGCTCCCAGAGTCATCAAGGTAATGTCATTTGTCTTTTTGTTCCTAGTGGCTTAATTCATAACATTCACCGGATTTGGGCAAAAGTTTTTTGGAAAGATTTGTTCTTCAAATAACATTTTTTTAATCTGTGAAGGAAGTGTCTATTTAGAAATACTTGAGATAGAATATCTAATGGAGTTGTGTGACCTTGATTAAGTGAATAGATCTTGAAGGAGATTAAGTTGAGATATGCAAAGTCGTTAATGCACTAATAGTTTCTCCAGCTATCATATTCTCTGGATTTGGCTACCTCTTTTTTCCAAACATGACAACAGACATTTCCTTGAAATGATATCGTCATCTTTGAAACGAACTTTTTTTTTTTAGGTAGAGGATGCCGATCCCTGCTCGCTTCGCTTTCACGCAACACTTCTTATTCTCATTAATATCGCGCCTGTTGAGACATTCTACGTTCTTCTCTGTAGTGTCAGATTTTCTCTGGGAAGTATTCATTTTCTATTCTATTCTGTTTTCTTTTTTTTTTTAATTTTATCTGACGATAAATTTTCTACTCTTCGATAGTGGTAAAAACTTTTTTTTATAACAGAGAGAAAAATGAACCAGTTCAATTACTAAACAGCCAGCCCTCGTTAGCTTGTTGCCTGGCTAATCCTGAGCATGTTTGAAGTATATTTCTGGGCCAGCGGCCTTTTCCTCGATATTGTCATTTGGGGCGCTGTTTACTTTGGCTTATTTTTTGTTGTTGGCTTATTTGCATTTGCTTTTTAATTTAAAGCATCTTTTCTTCTATATACAATATGGGTATAGTATGTATTTTTTTTCTGCTTATTATTGTCCTGTCGATATTTGCGCACGCGGCGGCTATAAGAGATTCCTTCCGTTGCTTGTTTGGCATTGATAATTCCATTATTATGTGATGCAATGTCTTCGTCATCATCGTCGTCGCGACGCGTCGTCTTCGCCATTTCTACGTCTGACTTCCGTTTCCGCTGTGGAGGTTGGCCATTTTCACCCCAACGTCTGTGGTTGCGTATTTCCGTATTTGCGTACTGTACAGTAGGCCCCTTGTCTGCGTGAAAAAGTTGCCGCAAAGTTTTTCCTTTATTTTGACATTTTCATTAAAAAATTGTCGACAGAATGAATTGTGTGTTGCGGCAAAGTTTTTAAATTAAATGTATTTAATTTATGTTTCTTGCTATTGAATTTTAATGAATTGTAATGGAATTTAGTTTATTGAGTTTATTAGATGAGACTTCTGTCCTCTGTAGCTTAGGCTACACATTCCGCACTAATTAATGGCTTATTTTTTTAATCATATTTCAGTGTTGACAACTTTAGTTTTAACTGCTTTAATGCTTAAAAGTCATTAAAGCAGAATGTTGACGTAAAGCTAATTAAAAGCTTAAAAAAAATACATGTAATTAATGCAAAAATTATTTATTCAGCTGCAAATTGTTGGCGGTATATTATTGGTTGAAGGTATTAAGTATTGCAGGGCAGCATTTTATAGCGCTTTTTAATGTAAATGTCTGTCATAATATACCAGCCAACTGTTTTTGCGCTTATTTAATTTAAATTCATTTAATAATAATTAGAAAGCTCAAAGGATTTTGCTATACGATTAATTCAGGAAATGGAGATATTCATAGTTGCTGTTGAGTTGAGTAGTTGCAAAATTGCTCGAAAAACTCAATTGGCTTAAGCGTGAACGCACTTTTTGTTAGTTTTCCAGCACTCAGATGATTAATTATTGTATTACTCAATTTCAATATTTGGGTAAAATAATAAAACCTGTAAAGATTTTTAGTACTAGTAAGAAAATATAACGCTATGAAATTAGATGAAGGCGATGGGGGCGTGCCAAGTAAGAAATAATAAATAAGCTTCATTAGGCAGATGAGGCACATATAAAGAGTTCAAGACCAAAGATTCGTTATGCTTATTCTTAAAGTCCTTAAGATATTGGCGTTCATATCTATATATGTTTTGTCCTCCTGACCATATTGCAGGTAACTTTGCAGGGTCTTCAGCGTCTCATCTTTATTGCAGATATTTGCACACTTCATTCATATGCCCCTTAACTTAAGGTACTGGGTGTAAAAACTCAGAAGTAGCTTTAATTTTAACATAATATTTGTATTATTGTATTTTTCTTTTATTTATTTCTTTTATTTTGGGAATTTTTTTTGTGGCAATTAAAGTACTTCTTCCACATGTTCTTAAAGTCTTCTGCACTTTTTGCCAACTGCATATAATATGAAAAAAGAAATTCCCCACAAATAAACACTAATAAATGCTCGTTTTGGCCATGAAACTTACAAAAATTAAGCAGATCAACCGCAGCTCGTAAAGCAAGACAAAAATGTAAGCCGGGTAAAAAAAAGGAAATAAAGTAAAATATTTTCAGATAAGGCAACTAAATCCGTTGCTCTGGCAATCCTGGCTGGCGGCTTAAGATTTATGCACTACAAAGACGCTTCTCTCTTTCATTACGTCTCCATTTGCAGCAGCAAAACCCGAGAAGGTCTTATCGCGCATATAAATAAGCTTTCAGCGTAGACTTTCTTTTCTATGCTTCTATTCTTGTATGTATGCACACAAAAAAAAAAACCCTGGCAACCCTTTTTGTGGCTTTATGCTTGGCAATAAACGAAAGCTGCACAACCATTCGAGGTTAAGTAAATTTTAATTAAAGTGTTGAAATTTTAAAGTAACAAATACAAAAGGCTATAACAAATTAGCTTACTAATGAGGTGAGACATAAATCTACACACGCTTCAAGTTACAGAGGCACTCACACACTGCTTGAAAATCTGGGAAATCCCTCTAACAAGCAGAACAAGAAATTTTGGCTGCTGTTGGAATATGTCTTGGCTTTGAAGCCAACAAAATTTGGCAAGCATGAAAGACGGGAACAATGTTTGGGGATTTGGGTAATTGCATGTGTGTGTGTGTGTGTATCTGTGAGTATGTGTGTCTGCGTGTATATGTGAGTGTGCGTGTGCCGCCATTATAAAATGAACTGTTAATTGAACGAAACCAACTACACGGTTGACTTAATATAATGCGGTCAGAAGAAAACAATAGCAGGCAAACATATATGGGGTGCGCGCTAGAAATCCCTGGCAACTGAATTTTAAACCCAAACCTGAGTTTGCGAAAACCGCTTGAATTACTTGAAATAAGTTTGAATATTTTTGGCTTGCTCTTATATTGAGTGCAAAATATTCTAATCGCTATTCGTGAGCCCATTTCGGGATTTGGCGAGTCACACTGGAATTGTGCAGTAAGTGATTTTGTTAAAGATCATATAATATGCTCATTGGGATCATCTCTGAAATTGCAATTATTCTTGACAAAAGATGGGCTTGTACACAGCAGTTCGAAAGGCTTCAGAACTAAAACGAACTTCTTGTAGAAAATAATGGTACCGTACAGCTTCCGTACATTTGGTATCAAACACGTGCTGAAGCAGTACGCAGAGGTTCGAACAGAACAGTTTTGATCATGACTTTTTGAAAAAATCCTAATGTGTAGCAACTTTATTTTGGAAGAAACAAATCGTTGAGAAATATTTATTACAAAGCCATTTCTTTATTTTTTATTATCAGCCTTCAAGCGACAAAAATACAAAAGTATTTTGAAATGTTCATAAAAACCGCAGGATTCTGTACAATGTCCCTGAATTTAACCCTTGGCAAGAAATGCAAATATTTTTAGTGCTAAACTAATTTAATTGAAAATACATACGTCTTTGAGAAATGTTCCACTACCAGCTGTACCAAATATGGGTTCATTCAGTTACTTCGCCTTTTGTTGTGCCTCCATAATGGCGTTATAAATAATAGACGTTGACGACACTTCATTTTTTTTTCTAAGTACTTAAAAAAACAGCTTAGTTGAATAAAATTTGCAGAAAATCGTAAATACCAGAAAATACTAGCTATAAGTATTGTTCGTTCCTGAAGCAATTAAGTTGCAGTTCTTGTTCGCAAGCGTTTCAGACTGCTGCATATTGGCCTTAAGCGTAATTTAAAGTTGCATACTGTTCGTTTCTGCAGCTATTAATAGGAAGAGTTTCGGACTGCTGCGTACAGGTCTTAAGCTTAAACGAAATTTACACACTGATCGTTCCTGAAGCAATTAAGTTGCAGTTCTTGTTCGCAAGCGTTTCAGACTGCTGCGTACAGGCTTTAAGCATTAGCAGAAGCCGAACTTCAACTTCAATGCAATACGCCAAAATGTCAAAAAAAAAACTTTAAAAGCATGATAAAATTTAGATAAAACCGTCTAGTGATTTCTGGCACACAACTCTAAGTGTGCTAGCTTCAAATGTTTATATATTTATTGTACACATATGAGCTAAGGAATTTATGATATATGTGAAATAGCTGAAGCTAGCTGTAGCTCTATAAATCTTTAGAGCAGCTGTTATAAATAATAAAAACATATTTATGTGCATATAAATTCAGTTGCAGCTTAGCCTTTTCATGTCGCACAATCATTATGCTGTAGTAAAATGTAATACCAAAAATACTACTAGAAAATCACAGCCTACTTTTGAGCGCCAAATGCTAAGAACATACTGAGCTACGTACGTCATAAAGCAAAGGCCGATTGTTGTGCGCATTATTAGCATAATAAAAATACAAGCACACACTCAAACACTCAAACAGTCACTCACACACACACACACACACATACCCCAGTCCAGCCCATAAATGGCCTCAGGATGTATAAGCATTGACGATACTTCCATTTAGCAGGGTTGCTTTGACTTTGGCACTGGACAATATAATTTTACGATCAGATTTTTATTAGCCTACTAAAGAGGCTTAACAACACTGAAACTCTGGCACATAGCAACACCCTGCTGCATTTTGGTAGGCGTTGAAACGGTTAGTCATATAAAATTTAACTGTTATAGCTGCATCAATTTACCGTCATAACTGTGTGTTCAATAAATGCTATAACAAAATTTTCAAATTGCCATCAACCAAAAGGACTCGCTATGCAACTCTTATTGTCAGCAAACAATTGAGCTTAAAGTCTGTTTTGTGCAAAAAAAAAACGGTCACACTTGCGTACTTATACTAAAAATGTTACTCGTTTTAAGTGTGGCCAAGTCTGGCGGGTTAACCACAAATGGCAGCGTGTTGCACCTGAAAAGCAAATCAGATGTGACCAAGCTACTTGGCCCAAACCTTTAATTATGGCCATTTTGCATGGGTTACAGCAGGTTTTAATTAAATATTTCATTTGCCTATTCCAAACAAAACGTTTGTGGCTGAATTTGTGCAAATTTTCAGCTGCCAGTGGTACAGGCGCATACATATAGACACACACTCCATGAAGGTATGTATGTGTGCACGTAACCGCTTGCACCTGCTCCCGAGGACGCGCATGTTTGCCTAACGGATTATGGGTGACTGCGTACGAACATACCAAAAAAGAGACAGAGGCACGGCTGGAAGCAAGGACTAATGGACATTCTACGGACACAGCTTGTATAACGCATACAATCAAAATTATAGTCATTGCCTGTAGCGACCAAGTTATTAACACATGCTCCTGGCGGACTCCGCGTCTGAACTGGTTTGGGGCAGTTGGACGTGGTTAAAGTTGTCGTTGTTGTTGTTGTATCTGTTGGATACCATTTTGTGGCACTTTAAGCCCAATTCACGCATTATCCGTTAAAGTTGGTTTGAATGTTTAAGTTTTTCGCTCTTGTCGTGTCTCAAAAATTAATTATGTAGAAAATTGAGTGCACATTATGAAAATCCCAGGAGCTGGGAATGAAATTTTGTGCGAATTTAATGGGTGACCATATGTTATGTTTAATTGGCTACTTAAGATGCAACCTTAAATTAAAAATAAGAAACTTTTACTGCTCTTTTGGGAAAGCTACTTTTGGTAAGCTGTAAAAAATCAGACGAGACATAAAATTTTGTGTGAATTTCAGACTATTGCACTTTAAGGTGGTGCAAACGGAGCTTAAGATAAACGAGCTCGGCTTTTTGTGAAATTCTAAAATGTTTTTCGTTTTGAGGTATTTTTGAGTTTTTTTCTGAGGTAGTATTATATTTTAAGCCCTGTACAAATTTGGCGTTTGGAAGTTTCTTAAACAAAATCGGTTGACTATATCATATAGCCTCCATAGGACGGATCGGTCAAAAATACCTTTTTTATTTTTTTTTTTGATCGTTCATTTTAATTCCATAAAAATCTTATATTTAACAAACAAAATGTAGTAGGAAATACAGATGATCTGTTAACATCAGCGTTTACTGATGTTAACTCGCTCTCATTATGTTAAGTAATGCTAAGCTAGGCTAAATGTGTATATACTTTAAGTTGGAGAGACATTCGATGTTAAGTGTTGATTGAGTTAAGACGTGTACGGCATTAAGAAAATAAATAAATTGTTACGTTAACGACGCAATTGTGGTTTTGTTTTAAGATCGGTCACCTACCACAATTTCAGAAGTGGTCCTAACCCAAGAACAAAATTAAAATGAACAATCTATTAAATTTTGCCAATTTTACGGAAGAGCAAGTGGAAAGGTGGCTAAATGCAATAAAACTATCGTCTGAATGCTCAAAAGAGGAACAAGTGATTCGTTTAAGCAATTATGTTAAGCAAACACCAAGTGATTTGCTGGTAGTAAACAAAAATTCAAATGAAAATATGTGCGAAAATGACAAAATGCCCGCAGAAGTCTCAGAAATTCAAAACGACGTAGTTTTGTATGAGCATCATGCAGAAAAAATTGAAGTCCCCGTTATAAAGACGCCGTCGTGTGGTGAAATTCAATTGAACAAAGAAACGCTGCAACAAATGAACGGGCAAGCAGCTAACGTCGTTGGAGTGAAGCAACAACAAGAGTTTAAGAACATCACCATGCAGGAGTCAGCGTCTGTCTCGCTTACTCTCGCTAAAGAAGCTTTGATGGACTTTGACGGTAAAACGTGTGCGCGCGGCTGGGTTATGCAGCTAAAAAACATCGCAAGTGTGTACAACATCAACGACAGCTTGATGCGTATGTTGTTTATAAGTAAATTAAAAGGCGATGCGCAGCGTTGGCTGCATATAAACTCAACTCGCATTATGGAACCAATTAATCAATTGTTAGACCAACTAATTATGGCGTTTGGTGTAAAATTATCCAAAATGGAAATAAGACGGAAATTTGCAGGCCGCAAATGGAAAGCTTTTGAAAAATTTTCCGCTTACTTTGATGACAAAATAAAGCTTTCTGGCGATCTTGATATCGACGTGGATGAATTAATCGACGAAATCATAGAAGGCATACCGCAAGAGAGTTTGCAGACACAAGCGCGTATGCAGTGCTTTACTGACCCAAGGCAGATGCTTCGTGCATTTGCAAATGTACGTGTTTCGTCGGAGTCCACTCCAAGCAGCTGCAAAAAGATGCAGAAAAAGTATGATGACAATTTACGCTGCCACAACTGCAATTCAAGAGGTCACTTTGTTAAAGAGTGCAGGAAGCCAAAGAGGGACCCCGGATCCTGCTATGCGTGCGGCAAGTTTGGGCATCTTATTGCTCAATGTTCCGGGAAAAAGGGTGCAAACGAAGAAAAATATGTAAGATATTTTAAGATTTATTTTGAAAAAAATACTAAAACACCATTAATAGCAGCGTGCCTAATAGACTCGGGAAGCCCAATTTCATTTGTCAAAATTTCATGTGTTTCAAATCAAATCAATTTAAATCCAGTTTCAAAACCTTACTTTGGACTTAATAAAAGTCGCCTTAATACATTTGGAAAATGTTTATGTTTTGTATTTAAAGAATCCTTAAAAGTACATTTTAATTTAATTGCTGTTTCCAATGAGTCTATGGGCTACGATGTAGTGCTGGGCAGAGATTTTTTAAAAGCATGTGGTTTGCAGTTTGACCCAGACATTTTGAGACTGATTACAGTAGATCCAATTAATGTAAACAATGAACCATGTGTTGGTTCAGAAATGTTATGTAACGAAGATTTTAGTTATTTAGTCAAGACAGAAACCAATGATCGTTCACGTGCTAGTGAAGCCATGTTAAATAGTACAGCAGATCCATGTGTTCGTGAAAGCTTGCTGGATTCTGCACAATCATGTGTTAATGCAAAACTATTAGGCAAAGAAAATGTCAACTTGGTCGCACAACAGTCAAGTGTTATACAGAAAATGTTAGAAAACGATGGCATGTCAGACCAACAACTGTTAGGATTGAAAGCTGTTACTTCAACCATTAGTGAAAAAGAAAAACTGTTAGATTCAAAAATATTAGCAACTGATACTGCTAAACATCAGCTGTTAGACAATGCAATTACCGAAATACTTAACATAGATTATGCTGATAAAGAAATTGAACTTAATATTGGTAAAAATATTAGCCATAGTATACAGTGTCAATTGAAAAAATTATTCGAAAATGCGTATTTAAAGGCAGAAAGACCAAGCTCTCCAGTAACAAAGTGCGAAATAAAATTGAATCTGGAAAGCCCAAAACCGTTTAGTTGCAGACCAAGACGTCTTTCTTATGCGGAAAAAGAAAAATTACAAGTTTTATTAGATGAATACAAAAAAGACAAGGCCATACGATCGAGTACGTCAGAATATACATCGCCGATCGTTTTAGTTAAAAAGAAAAAGGACAGAATGTGTGTAGATTATCGTATGTTAAACAAGATTACAAAAAAAGATAATTATCCTCTTCCTCTTATCGATGATTTGTTAGACAAATTAGAAAATAAAACTGTTTTTACGAAACTTGACTTAAAAAATGGATTCTTTCATGTAGCTGTACATGAAGACTCTATTAAGTATACTTCATTTGTCACTCCACTTGGACAGTTTGAGTTTTTAAAAATGCCCTTTGGATTAAAAAATGGTCCAGCTGTTTTTCAAAGATTTGTCAACAAAATTTTCGAGGATATGATTAGAGACAATAGGGTCATTATATATATGGACGACATTATGGTAGCGACTAAAGATATAGAAGAACACATGAAAACATTAAAAGAGGTCTTTGATAAGCTTGTGCAAAATAAATTAGAGCTACGTCTCGATAAGTGCGAATTTTTGCAACCTAGCGTAAAATATTTGGGATTTTTAATAGACAAAGACGGCATTAAAGCTGATGATAAGGGATTAGAAGCAATCAAAAATTTCCATATTCCTGACAAAGCACACAAAGTACAAAGTTTTCTCGGGTTATGTTCGTACTTCAGACGATTCATTAAAGATTTTTCAACAGAAGCAAAACCCTTGTATGATTTGCTCAAGAAGGACAAACAATTTGAATTCAAAGAACAAGAGTTAGACTGTTTTAGAAAACTTAAAGAAAAATTAGTTCAAGCACCTGTATTGTCAATATACAGCTATAAAGACGAAACCGAGCTGCACTGCGATGCAAGTTCACTTGGTTTTGGTGCAGTTCTCATGCAGAAAAAGGAGGATAAAAAGATGCATCCGATATTTTATTTTTCAAAAAGAACCACAGAATTGGAAAGCAAGTATCACAGTTTTGAGCTTGAGACTTTGGCAATAATTTATGCTTTGCGACGATTCCGTATTTATTTGCAAGGAAAACATTTCAAAATAGTTACAGATTGCAATTCTTTAATTCTTACACTAAATAAAGTTGAGTTAAATCCTAGAATTGCTCGTTGGGCTTTAGAATTGCAGAATTATGATTATGAATTACTACATAGAGCAGGTTCCAAAATGCAACATGTCGATGCACTTAGTCGAAATAATAATATTATGATAATAGAAACTAATAAGTTCGAAGACAATCTAGTTATATGTCAGGCAAAGGACGAAAAGTTACGAAAAATAAAAACACTATTAGAAAAGTCAGAGCATAAACTTTATGAAATGAGAAACGGCATAGTATACAAAAAGTTAAATGACGATAGACTGCTTTTTTATGTTCCACATGACATGGAAGATCATGTACTTTATAAATATCATGATGAAATAGGCCACATAGGTAGAGACAAAATGATGGATGCTATTTCAAAGACTTATTGGTTCCCGAATTTAAAAGAAAAATGTATTGGTCATATTGAAAACTGCCTAAAATGCATCGCGTATTCACCAAAAAGTGGGAAGGAAGAGGGATTTTTAAATTGCATTCCGAAAGGTAATAGACCGTTTGAAATAATACATATAGATCATTATGGTCCAGTTGATGCAGGAAGGTCAAAAAAACATATCTTAGTAGTTGTTGACGCGTTCACAAAATTTGTTCGGTTATATACAACGAAAACAACAAAAACAAAGGAAGTTTTACATGGATTAAAAGATTATTTCCGAGCATATAGCAAACCAACTTGTTTAATTTCTGATCGCGGAAGTTGTTTTACGTCGGGTGATTTTGAAAATTTTATAGCCGAAAATAACATTAAACACGTTAAAATCGCAACAGGGTCTCCTCAAGCTAATGGTCAGGTGGAACGCATAAACAGAAGTCTAGGCCCAATGATAGCAAAGTTGACAGAACCTGAGAAAGGATTACACTGGGACATAGTTGTTGAAACAGTTGAGTATTCGTTAAACAATACTCAACATAGGAGTATTAAACAGTACCCAAGTAAGATGTTATTTGGCATACAACAAAAAGGCCATGTTACAGATGAACTTAAAGAAAAACTAGAAGAGGTAAATGGTTTGATTGAAACACAATCTTTAGCAAATATTAGGAAAAAGGCAGAACAGATTCAAATAAAATCACAAGCTTACAATAAATTACAGGTCGACAAAAAAAGAAGAAGCCCAAATCAATACAAAATAGGCGATTATGTAGTGGTGAAAAATTTTGACTCTACGGTAGGAACGTCAAGAAAACTTATTCCAAAAAGCAAGGGACCTTACATGATAACTAAAGTTTTAAAAAATGACAGATTCGTTCTTAAAGACGTAGATGGTTTTCAGGTATCCCGTAATCCGTATCAAGGTGTCTGGAGCATTCAAAATATTAGGCATTGGGTAAGGGGTAAACGAAAAAATAAAACATAAAAGCTTAGTTGTTTAAGTAAAACTTAAGAAAAACAATGTAAAAGATGTAAATAATTTTTTTTTTTTTCTCTAATTTTAAGAATCATTATGTAATAAATTATTTTAAGTATAGATCAGGGGATCTAACCGTCAGGACGGCCGAGTTGTAGTAGGAAATACAGATGATCTGTTAACATCAGCGTTTACTGATGTTAACTCGCTCTCATTATGTTAAGTAATGCTAAGCTAGGCTAAATGTGTATATACTTTAAGTTGGAGAGACATTCGATGTTAAGTGTTGATTGAGTTAAGACGTGTACGGCATTAAGAAAATAAATAAATTGTTACGTTAACGACGCAATTGTGGTTTTGTTTTAAGATCGGTCACCTACCACAAAAATAACTATTATCTAACAATAAAATTACACAATGCTTCCTTAGAGAGTTCAAAAATAGCTTACCTGGTCATAATTCGTTTGTTTATAAAGATATCGATACCAAATTATATCAAAATCAGATTATAGGGCCACTTTTTGGAGCAAAATATTGTTTTTTTTTATTTTTAGGAAGATATCGTCACCAATTTTGGAAATCAAAAATTTGTTTGGAGTATATTGCTTTATAACGAATTTGATTCCAAGATCGATCAAAGACAATAATTTATAGTTATTAATTTCGATCTAGTGGACTGAAGTGAAGGAAATGGCTGGGTCAAAAATTGTTTGGGAAGAATTCTTTTTATCAAATTGATTAACTTAGCACATTTCCTACAGTTTTCGGTATTTCTGCCTCAAAGAGTTGTAATCGTAGGTAGCGGCAAGTGGGGTGAATTCGGAAACGCACCCTAACGGATTTCTGAGTTGACATTTGAGTATGAAACCAATTGTCAAATAAACGTCATGACCGACGCTAGTTTTTGATAATACTCCGACTCAAGTACACCTGTATTTTTTTTTCTAAAAAAAATGCTACCTCGCAAGTTTTATTTTAAGTTTTTGTGTCGCTAAAATTTCAACACTTTTTCAAGTAAAATCAAATGTAAGTATATCCATAGCATTATTTAGACTCTATACTTCGAAAATACTAACTTCGATTTTTGCAAGCCACCAGAATGACGCTACTCCGTTTCGAAAAAGTCGATTTAGGGTGAATCCGGAAGGGTCGAAATGAGCCAAATAATCGTTTTGAATGTAATTTCAGCATGGATTTCAACTGTTTTTGTGTCAAAAAGCCGAGAACTTACAAAAAAAGCGAAACAAATCACCGTAAACCGGTTCCAAGTCCTGATGATTATCTGTTGCAAATGCTGAAGGCAGTGAAAATCGATAAGAGGAGTTCTCTTTCAGACGATTTCCCTCTTTTTTTAAAAAAACATTTTTTCATCTTATTTCACTAGGCAACAATTATATTTTTTTTCCACATTCATCCATTTCAATGTATTATTCAACTTTTTTTTTAACAAAAATAAAGAAATAAAATGGTTGCGATGAAATTTTATGGCAGTTTTTATCATTTTTGGACACTTACGAATTCACCCCAACAAAATCGAAAATCACGAATTTGGCATTTTTTGCTCGGAGATCAATCTACCTGAAAAAAAATCTTCGTATTGATCTGAAATTTTGACACAATGGAGCTAATTCAATGAACAACATAACTTTCAGTTTTGAAAAAAACAATGCATGGAATTTTAGTTTTGTAGTAACCTCAGGTAAAATTTTTGATAATTCCGCCATCAAGTGAAGGAAATGTTGGGTCAAAATTTGAAAGGTGAAAATTGTATTTTTTCTTTTTTCAAATCAACTTACAACTTGGCACATGTGCTCCTTTTGAATTGAAGAAAATTATTTTCATAGTTTTGGATAGTTCGGCCCCAAGTGGTGAGTATTGGGGAGCATTTTTCATCAAATCAACTTATTTTTTGAGATTTAAGAATCGATGGAACACAGCAATTAAATCACGCAATAATTGCTCTACCTTTATGATGAGGTGGAAACGGAGACAGATTTTAATACTTAGCATAATCACGGCGGGAAGTTGCTAGTTATTTTTGATTAGAAAAACTTGTCAGGGAATCGCTGAAAACGAAACCAACCACAAAATTGGCTCAAACTTGCGAACTGATCCGTCTCCTTTTATTAGCCATTATATTATTATTATTATTGCATTGGCAGCCAAGACACTTACTTTCAAAATCGTAACTCCATAAATTCCAGAGAATTTACGATAATGTTAATTAAAACATTGGCACGCCATTTCAAGTTGCAAGCCAATGTTGCCCAACTGTCTGTAAGTTGCATTCAACAATCTTGACGCAATTTAAGCGATAAGTAGACATGGAACAGCACAAGAATAATGGTTGGATTATGTACAAATCATGTACCAGATGCATCTCATACGCAGCATGTTGCAAGATCATGTCGCAAGCACTGACATGGTTTAGCATAAGGCTTTGGCTAACCTTGCTGGCCAGCTCATCAAGTTGGTCGGTCGGCAGCTCGCTGAGCTGCTTAAAAGGTGCAAAACTATTTTCGCAATTTCATTTTTCGATAAGAGAAAATCAGTTCTGCGCATCAATGACTACTTATCGATTGGACTTTGTCGGGCTGTGTATACACTTTAAGCCAAATTACTTACGCAAAATGCCAGGCGAGCAGCTGGAGGTTTTGGTTTTTAGCCGCTTCTGGTGGGCCCACCATATGTAAGCATTTTTCTTAATGGCCCCAACATTAGGCAGGTAACTTAAAAGCTTGAAAAACAATTTAAATACTATTACTATGTGGTTGCTTGCAGCTATGGTAAACATGTTGCATAAATGTTGGTTGCAACCACAACATACATACATATATCATATTAATTATAGTAATAAGCAGTTGAACTTGAGTGGGTCGCTCATAGAGTAGCCAAATTATAGCAAGTGGTAACAGCATGGTAGAGACGACTTATGTCGCTAACTCGTTTTGATAAAGCCAAGCCTGTTGGCCAAAGTGAATGTGAAGTTAATAGAGCCAGTGCTGCAGCCGGGTCCAGATCTAGTCAAATGCCGATCCTTACTACGTACATAGTAAGCACTAGCTGAGGCACGTTCTTTTTTGATGCGTTGATATGGGCAAGAGGCATATTGATGAGAGCATTGACTGTTTAGCTAAGAGTTGTAGAGACTACTATATGTCTATCTATCGGTTTTATGGAAACTGGAATTGGTTTGTATAAATTATTTTGGATACACTGCAATTGGCAAGGTCAAGTGTTTTCTAGGTTTGTGCAATGGCAATAGGTAGCAGGAGTCGTGGCAGACCACTAAAATTACTTTTATCTCTCGGCTGGCGCTTTAGTTATGTTCGTCTGAACGCCTTTATCTTAGAGACCATGCGAGTTACAGACCCCAAATTTTACAAAAGGCTGCGGGGAGTCTGTCTGTCGGTTCATGAAGATAGCACGCAGCGTTTCCCCGTGCTAGAAATTCGCGCTTTCAAATAAACTATAAAAGCCATCCGGTCGACATATACAACTATGATACACACTGTTGCCTTAAAAGTGGTTTCATTTCACCGAAAACTTTTGCGTTATTACAAAAGTGGGCACTTGAAAAATGAAAATTGAGAGAAAAATTACGAAAAATTTTTGATTTAATAGAAATACAAGATTTTAGACAGAATCCCTAGCACTCCAAAAAACGAATGAAACAGGATAACTTACTTATCTACATATTAAAATGTGGTATTCTTATTGTAATGTTATAATTATTTAAGAATAAAAGTTAAATAATGTTAGGAAAACTGGAAAAAGGAGGATTATTTGTGTTCCTAAAATATATAAAATACAAGATATGACGTCAAAGGGAAGAAACAACGGCCAGCACTGAATTCTTCTGGTTGAGGGATTAACATTTGAGCCCCTTCAAAACGTCATCTATTTATAGCCTAACCTACTATTTAATCAAATTTTTTTTTAAATTTTTTTATTATAACTTAAATTTAATTGAATGTATGAAAAATCCTTTAAAAAGATTAAGTCGAAAAAAATGTAATACAGTCGAGGCGGTGCCCGACAGCGTATTTTTACCGATTTTGATGAGAATCGAAAGTTACGTCAAAGAATCTCTATCTCTTATAGTCTCCGAAATCTAGTTGTTCATACAGACGGACAGACGGACATGGCTCAATCGCTACCCGAGTTTGTGATGGACTTGGGGTCTGCCACGCCACCCTCTGTGCGTTACATACATTGAACAAATCCAGTACACCGTTTACCCTATAGGTACAGGGTATAATGAATCCAAAGTACAGTCGAACTTCTCCATATCGAACTCACACTGAAGAGCAATGTTTTTCTTTATATATAAAAAATTCCTCATAAAAGCAGTGTAATTTAAAAAAAAATGGTAAAAAATTAATTGTGTAGATGAGTTAAGAATTTTTAAAGCCATTCCATGTTAATGGCATCACATTGCTGGTTCTTTTCTTCATATCGTAGCCGACAAAAAATCTTTTACTTCTTTTTAATATAGTTAAGCCCGTGACCCATAATATAATAATAATTTAATAAAATTTTTATTTAATTTTTTTTTTTTTTACAACTCTTCAAATTTTTTCACTTTGAATTTTAAACAAATCACATCTATTTAATTATCCATCTCAGAGGCACTTAACAAGCCGTAATATTTACCAAAAAGGGGTTCTTCTATTTTATTACAAAACTATCACACTTGAAATATAATTTTTTGATTCCAGAAGCTGATGTGGTGTTTTTTTTCGATAATAAAAATATTTTTTTTTTTTATAGCTCTTGCTTTGGTTTATTAACAAACAGGCTAGAACCAAATATGTTGTATGTAGTACTTTGAAAGCCCAATAAATAAAGAAATGTTGATTTTTCCGTAGCCTGCTTATTACAATATTAGAAAAATTTAAGAATGAACTAAATTTTAACAATTTTTTGTTTATTGGACCATAGCAATAATTTAGCCCTTAATTTAACAGATAATAGTCAAATAGAAGACTTAAAAGATTTCATGTCCTTGATCTCTCAAGTAGATTTTAATTCAGAATTTTCTTTTTATTTGTTACTTATATTTATAGTAACTACTAGTTCGCATATAGTTCGCTCCTGTCATTGTTAAAATAATTTTATATAATTTACTGACTGTTTTTGGACAAATTGTAAAAAAAATTAAAATTTTTTCCACAAAAATTATTCTTCAAAAAAATTTTTTTTTTAAATTCAAGCAAAAAAAAATAATTATTGGGTTGTCATGGTCAGGAACAAAGTTCTTGAAAAACAACAAGATAGACTTCTGTATTTTTTTCACCTGTAGTAGTTTTTAAATGACAGCTCTATTCGGACAAAGACAAATATGGCAACACTGCGCCTGCAATGCTCATTCCAATGCAGTATTTCTAGCCAATTCTTGTTTTTTTTTGGAAAAAGGGCCGTTAGGGTATTCCAGTGTCACCCCAACTCATTCACATTTTCTCCTCATTATTGCTAAGGGTTTTTTTTTGTGCGCGATACTAACTGTACAGCGGCTACGAATTGACAGTCCGTAAAAGCTTAATTAGTAATAGCAATTAATGGCGCCTTAAAAGGCAGCTTAACAGTGCAAAGGCTTTACTAGTCTGTCTGGCCTTATGTTTTAATCTAACGATAACGATCTTGGACTGATATTAATTTATTATTATTGATTTTGTACATTTTAACGAGCTGTAAGTAATGTTACTCCAAAAGCCCGCTCTATAGCTAAGTAAATGTACAAGTGTGGCAACGCCAAGTTAACGCTCTTTCCATTGCTTCCATTTAAAATATCACTTTTAACAAAATGCACACACTCACACGCACAATAATATATACTACGCCACAGTGTGTACACTCTGGTTCACATTCTTAGTTCTGTTTCTACGTGATAGAACGCAACAAAAAAAAACAACAAAAAAAAAACTTGCAGGGCAGGTAAAAGACTTGCACATTTTAGAGGCGCAACAAAAACTGCTCAATATGTACTGCGACGAACTTGCAACAAACTCGTTGTTGGACCTGTTGCATGAGGCTGCTGCAAGTGTGTATCGGGTTCTGTGCCGGGGTCTTGAGACACTCTTCAGCGGCCTAAGTGCGAAAACAGTGCAAAAACAAAGCTCAACGTGTTCACAGTTAATATGCGGATCGAGTTCCATGTGAAAAGTTCAGTTTTAGCCAAGTTAAAATGCGTCTCAAAATTTGAGTAAAAGCTTGTGTTCGTAAGAAGTGATCATTTTTTTTTCGTTATAGTCCAACACAAAAATATAACGAACATAAATTTTAAGTAACTCTCGGCACTCTAAGCGGTTCGTAAACGACTTTTAATAGTGTTCTTCGTCTAAAAAACAGTGGGTTGTAACTTCATAAACATCATCATCATCATCATCATGACTGCTTTAAGTCTGGCACGTATTTATCTGAGCTTAATATTGGCGTTAAGTCTGTAAAGATAACAAAATGGATTAAATACTTATAGGGTGAGTGCCTTTTGGATATCATAAATAAAATTAGTAATTTTTATTGAGCGTCGTAAAATATTTCGTGAATTTGATCGATATTTTATTTATCGTTTTTGACTTTGGTTTTTACTTACTTGCCTGTTTTTCCTTTTTTTCTATCTAACAAGACTCATTTAGTGACAGTTCGTTGCTAAGTTATTCATATGATAGAGTTTCTTGATCTTAAAACTACTAAGATGAAGCACATCTGCGTGACGTAAATGTTTTCATTTTTGTACGCTCTCTCTCTCAGGATTTGTTATTGTTAAAATAATGGTAACACATAAAAAAATAACTTAAGAAAGTAGTTCAATTATCATTTGTTCATTGAGGAAATAAAAACCACCATACGTCGTCTAGACGTATCGTTATCTTTTCAGGATTGTCTTTCCAGGGTTAAACAATATTTAGCAATTTAAAGAATTTGAAAAAAAGACATCGAAATAGGTGGATTTTTTACAAACCCAATAGTTTTCTTGTTGATTCATCTCTGTTTAAAGACGATCGTTTTCTTTTTAAAGCGAATTTCGAGTGCCAGTTTTCTATTTGCGAAGGGTCATCAATCTTGAGGTTTTTTTTAATAAGGTTTTTTTGATAAACCATGCGGGTTCATCATGAAAACACTTACACCCGAACACAAATCGTACAATTATATTACGAAAATTCGCGTTCTGTAAAGAATGATTTTCAAGCGCTTAAGCCATTTTATGGTCGCCATAATCGACCTACTGAGAACACTATTCGCCATACCATCAACAAATTTGAGACCCAACATTCATTATTGGATGACCTCGTCCAGCGCGTAGTTTATGGCCCGGTGGAATCATCGGTCCATATTTCTTCAAAAATGACGCTGGTCAAACCGTAACTTTAATGGCGGCCGTTATCGCACCATTATAACGAATTATTTGCTACCTGAAATTGAAGCCCGAGATCTCGTCGACATTTGATTTCAACAAGACGACGCTACTTGCCACACAGCCCGTGAAACAATGGACACAGAGGAACCAATTCGGTGAACAATTAATTTCACGCTCCGGGTCGGTGAATTGGCCACCAAGATCGAGTGATATCACACCGTTAGACTTTTTCCTTTGGGGCTACGTGAAGTCTAAAGTTTTTGTGGATAAGCCAGCTACGATTGAAGAGGCCAACATTATTAATAAAGATTTTCCGATTCATTTACAATTTTTGTGTTTTTTTTTTTTATTTAAAAAAAGAACCTCAAGATTGATGACCCTTTACAAATTGAATATAATAAAATACTTTAGACGTGAGTCGGGATTTTTGTTGAAGATTTTTTAGAGCTTCGAAATTTTAAAACGTAGGATATTCATTATAATTAATTATTAACATATGCCTAATAATCTACTTATGAATTATTAATGCATCGTTTTTGCGAGAAAGCACAAAAAAAAACTCATCATGCCATTTCCAGTGACGTCATAGCATGCATAAAATGGATGAATCGAGTGAACAGTTATTTCGATCACTTGTAGTCGAAGCAGTCTTGGGTAACTGACATAATTATCCCAAACTTAATTGCACAACAAAAAAATGTCATAAAAATTAAAATTTTTTTTAAAATCTATTTTGTTCAATTTTTTCTTACGCGTCCTTAAGTCTTTTTCTACTATGGCTTCAGTCAACCATCAATTGATTGAGGTACACTGGGTAGCTCTGATTATTTCTTCTTATTTCTTTTATTTTTACATTTAAGCTGGAGCAACTTGAAATCACTAGAGCGAAGATCTTTGATGGAGCTTAGGTTGAAATGATAGAAAAATAGTCACGTAACGAAATGAAATATGATTATGAGTATCGAGTAGTCCTTGAAAACATAAGGGTAACTGAGTTGATGGAGTATTGTTCTTGAAATTTTTAAAGTTGGCTTGAGTCCAAGCTATTTGATATACTATATAAATCTTTTTTTAAATTTATTTTGTTTATAATTTTTTAAATATATAATTTGCAGTATTGAACTTACTTTTTGCTTTTTTTACTGCAAAATATATTTTAAAAAATGTGGTACAGTCGAGGCGGTGCCCGACAGTGGAATACCCTGTACCTTTTGTTTCAAAAAAATTTTTCCTGCATATTCCATCTAAGAACTTTCCAATTGGAATTTATTTTTTTTTGGTGAAAATTGATATTTATACCTATAAGTTCCCTAAATTTTTACCCATTTTGATGAAACTCGAATGTTACAACAAAGAATTTATTAAAAGTATACGGGGTAAGTTTCAAGTTGGTATGTTGAGGGGTGTGGGAGAAAACACGGTAAATGGATTGCGGGGGGTGGGGGGACCGCATCGATAAAATTTGGATGTGGATTTGTTCATTAGAGCCACATGAATGAGCTTACCAAAAATTGTGATTCTAGGTCACTTGTAGCCATAATTGCGTAGAGTCAAATATTGACGCAGTTTATTGGCAAGGGGAGGTGAAATTTGCACATTTTTGACTATAACTACTGGTGTATTGGTCCGATTTTGTTCATTTTTTACACATAGATGCATGTAACTACAACGCATCGCTCTGTTAAATTTCAGGTGAAAATACTAAACAGTGTGGCTAAAAACCGCGAAACTCTACTGCGGGGGAACGGAGGAAGATATTGACATGATTCAACAAACTTCATCTGCTTAGGATGCGCACCAGCTGGTAAAGTTTCGTGTCTCTAGCTCTTATAGTCTCCGAGATCTAGGCGTTCATACGGACGGACGGACGGACGGACGGACGGACGGACATGGCTCAATCGCTACCCGAGGTTATGATAAGCATTTTGGTATAAAGGACTTGGGGTCTGCCACGCCTCCTTCTGTCCGTTACATACATTGCACAAATCTAGTATACCCTTTGTACCTATAGGTACAGGGTATAAAAAGGAAGCCACTTTGTTTCTAGTATTTTTTTTATTAATTTTTATACAATTATAATTATTATAAAATTTTTAAAAAATTAGAACAAAAAATAATATGATATCTAAGTAACCATTTAAACTTTTGGTGCAACAAAATCATCTTAATCTTAATCTTATTTATATAATGGCAGTAAAATAAGAGATTTTTTTCGAAATATTCTATGGAATTTGTGCATTCATACTACATAATTAAAAAAGTTAATCTAAAAACTTTACATTCTGGAAACACGACAACTGCGATTTATAACCACTATTAAAATCGAAATTAATTAGTTCGTTAGTGCAAAGGTTATAAATTTAAATTTGCAGTAATTTATGTTATAATCTAAAATTTTATACTCAAATATAAATGTACACGCAAAATAATTGACTAGGCCTATGCACTATGGACAAGATCGACGATTTATTTAAAAAGCTTTAGTTTTAGTTTTTGTTTAGCATAATTTTTTTTTTTGTCTTTTAGTAAAATAAAAAAAATTTTTTTGTTCAACACCAATAGGCCTAATGTGTATAAGGAAGCAAAAACCCTAGGTCCAAATTTTTTGTTTTGGCGATATTTTAGTTTTATATGTTGCGGCTTTTTAAAAAAAAACCTATGTTTTTACTGTTTATTTATGAACAATCTTTTTTTAAGTTGGTAACATGACTTAAAAAATATAAAAAAAATTTTTTTTTAAATTTGTTAAATTTTTGTTAAATTTTTTTAACAATGTTAACAAATTTAAGTTTTTTGTGCTGCGGCTTATTTAAAAAAACAGCTTATATTTGAACAATCTTGTGTAAAAATTTTATTTATACAATTTTTTAAAAAATCATTAATTTTTTTTTAAATCATTTAAATATTTTTGTAACATTTTTTTTACATTGTTAAATTTTAACTTCATATTATTCTTAATCATGACATTTTTGTAGTATTTATCAAATTTGCTGATAGTCTCAACTGACAGACTGCAATAAAAAAATTTAACCTTTAGTCACAATTAAATAAAAAGTGAAAAGCACATTTTAATAAATTATTTTTTTAATTTTTTAAAAAGTGAAAAACACATTTTTTTAAATTAAGCCGTAAGTTTAAAAATTGAAATTTTTATTTCTATCGTTATTTTTGTTATTTCTTATTAGTTTCAAAATCATGGGAGGGGGAAAGGCAGTTTTTTGTTCCTTATCTAGCTGGACCCTTTTAGCGGAGTTAATTTATTTTTTGTTTAATTTCCTTTAAAGAAATTTCATCCGAATTTAATATCATTAATTTTTTGAAATATTTGGGGGTGTACCAAAAATCTCCGATGGATTTTCACTTAATTTTTAGATGATGTCTGTTTTGTTTGCTATCTAACCTTAGCTTTAGGTTAACTTTAAAGAGGTTTTTTATAATTTTCAAAGATGGATCTATTCAAAAATCAAAGTTTTCAAACGCTTTCAATGAATTTTTCGGTATACTTTTATGAAATACCTACGTCCCAATAATAGTTGATCTAACATAACAGAGTAGGGAAATATTCGAAAAAAAAAATGAATACAAGGACATACCAATATTAAAGCCGAGCTAGATTCTTGAAATCAAGTTGTGTACTTTATTGTGAAGCTTCATCGTTGACATTTATGCGTGAAAAATGACATCCGAAAAATAATCACCATGACTGGTTTTCTAGACGTCTACCCGATGAAACAAATTTTTGTTTACAAGAGTTTCAATTTCGCCCATAGTGCAGTGCGTTATCTTGCTTAATCTATTAAATAAAACCCAGGCGGTACAAACCTCTACACATACACAATACAGAAAAAAAGAAACCAAAGGAACCCCATGGAAAAAAGTTTCGAACGAAAAGTTAACAACTTAATTGGCTTTGCATGTGAAGTTACTGTCCCGAAAATCGACAGTTGTTGTTACAGTTCGCTAAGGGGTAACAATCGCAGATAAAGAGCGACAAAATAAATAAATAAATAAACGGCTTAACAAAAAGAAGAGGCATTATATAAGCTTGCGCAAAGCCTGGGATTAAAAACAAGCCAAACAATTTAAACATACATAAAACACTTTATTTATTTTTTCTACTACATAATTAAGGGTAAAAATTAAAGCAAAGCTTGTTTTCAATATTCTCGATAAACAAAAAAACAACAACAGACGACAAAAATTCCAAGGAAATTGACAGCAGCCAATTTATCGCTGTGTTTTGTTATTTTGATTGAATTCAAATCGAGCAACATGCCACAAATGACAGTGGCAGCCATAAAAACAGCAACAGCAAAAAACTTGCCTCCTTAAGAATGTTTTGCTCTTCCTGCAGCACTGTCAAACTCTGATTGTTCTTTTGGGCACGGCCTCTCGCAGTATACCTATATGTATGTGGCAGGCACTTGGCGCCCCTGTCGCAAGATCCGGCTGACCGACCGGACCAGAGATTCAATTCTACAAGCAACACACAAAAGACCTCGATCGCTTGCAACATTTATTTTATGCATTTAAAATAAACGCTAAATGCATTGAGCACTACGAGAACTAAAAGTGGTCAATGTCCAGGTTGTAGCACTCAAGATCTACAGTCATGTCAAGCTCTTGAGCAATGTGCAACGAAGAGATCTGCTTTGTTGTTGTTGTTGTGCTTACAATTTTTCACATTGGATTCATCATTGTCAGCCGAATTGATCGGATGAGCAAAACAGCTGTTAGTAGCCAAGCTATCTAGATACATAAAACTTTGGAATTTTTTCTTGTTGTCAAAACGACTTTTGGATACTCTGTAAAAACCATGATTTTGATGCTACTATGCCTTAGTTGTGAAAACCTTCAAAATTTGTTTAGCGGGCCTCCTATATGGTAGGTGACTTAAGCAAAAAGCTTATGACCAGGGCCGGATTAAGGCAAGGGCCGTTGGGGCCACACGCCAGTAGCCTTACATCACTAAAATATTTTTTTGAAAATTGTAAAAAAAAATTACTGGTAGAAAATTTACAAGGAACCATGCTCAAATGCAATGTTTCGAAAATATGTAGCACGATCTGATTTTTTTAACTATCAGCAAAAAGTAGTATTGCGAATACAAATATGCAGCAGCTTACTAGCGCCACCTAGTGGTCACACTAAATATATGTTTGCGCAACTTTAAACTATAAGGGTGTTCACGCTTGCTATTGAGCTGAGTAGTTGAAAAGTTGAGGACTTTTGTAAAAACAAAACCTACAGGCTAGACTACCAACTGTCAACCCAATTTTTCCTCAACCAAGACTTTTTTTAAGTTTCTTGCTGTTGAGTTATTTTCCAAACGAATTGAAATATTGTTATTGTAAAAACTTTTTAATAATTTTTAAAAATCAACGCTTCAGTTGAAAAGCTAGCACTGGAGCTAAACTCTGTATATAACTAAACATTGATGCCATGGAAATAAATTAAATTAAAATTGCTGTTGAGTTGAGGCGAAAGTATTGCAAAATAAATAGGCTTTTTTCAATACTGTCAACTCTACAATATTTCGGGATTTTTGTGCAATTTGTAATATAAAAAGTGGTAAAATAAAACAATGGGGCTTTTAATAAATGTGATAGGTCATATGCATTTTGTTAACCAAGTTTACTAAATTAAAAAATTATTTCTTTTAGCGGCTGACTAATCATAAAAAACGTCATTGGGGTTTAATCTAAAATTTACAAATGTAAACAAAATCAGGAAAGAAGAAGAAGACACTCGATTATTCAATTCATAAATTAACAAAAAGGTCGTTCACGCTAGCGTCAGTTGAGTTTTTGTACAACTTTTTAGCTGCTCAAGTCAACAGCAAGTGTGAATACCCAAAATTTACTTTTTCTTTAAAAGGTGAATTATTTGAAATTTAAAATCTAGGCGACTACAGAATGTAGGCTAAAATTAATCTGTAAAGCTCCAAAATACAATTTGCCCATCTGAAGCTTGGCATAAAATAAATATTATATTATTATACATAAAATATTATATATTTTACAGCCAAAAAAAATTTATTTTCTACGCTTTTTATAGAATGTAAATTAATTTTATTACCCCGAGGTTTTTTTAGTGTTCCTACTCTTAGAAATTGTTTAGGGCTTACCTTATTTGTAGCTTTTAAACTGTGAGACTTTCATTTAAATTATAATTTATTTCTATACTATTGTTTGACAAACTAAACTTATAAATTAAATTTAAAAAAAAAAAACAAATATTTACTTTCTAAACTACATCGTGCTTGGAAACTAAAACATTTATATATAAAAAACACTTCATGTGCCAAGTTAGAAATAGATGTGCTTTAAGAACATCAAATTAAGGTCCTCGTAAATAATTGAAATATTCAAAATTGCTCTTAATGCATTTAATTTTCAAATTATGCATTCAAACTATAACCATTTCATATACTTGGCACACTTCCAAGCAACATGCCAAAGGATTTGCTCCTGATTTGCTGCACAACGAGCCCACTAGAAACGTGTGGGTAAGCACAAACGAACCTGCACAAAACTTTGCCAGTGTTGCAAAATGTTTCAATTTATATGCAACTTCATAAACAAAGGACTAAGAGGATTTAAGTTTGGCAAACACCAACAACAATGCAAAACAATGATGCCATAAATAATAAACATGCAAGTTGGAAAGCCTGCAAATTGTTTTGCCAAAAGCTTCCTCTGGCCACAAAACTATGCCGCATACATACGGGAATCATGGAAAACTTTGCAGCCGTAATGCTGCTGAGACTCCTCTGTCTAAAGTTAAATGTTAAAGTTATTGAAACCGAGTCTGGGTGTAAACCCCAAAGCCTCAACTAACCGAAGCCCCAGCCAAATCCAAAGCCATTTGTAAGACAAAACAAAGCTATCACTGCCAAACACACCCATTCGGAAGGGCTAAGATTTAAGACGGAAGCCAAACTGCCTTGCCGAAAAGCCACAATAAAATTCAATACCATTAATTTGCTTCATTTTTCGTTCTTTATTTTGGGAGCGAGTATTTTTTAGGTTCGCTGGCAAACTAATTTATCACAAACGTCACTCAGCAAGAGGCGCAGATATTGGCAGGCGAAAACCAACGTCTTACTTCCTTTAAACTGACCTCTACTCTATGGTATATTGCAGCGGTGGGCGTGGCAGCTGTCAGTCAGCGGGCGCTCTGCCACACCCACATGGTCTGGCTGCATTCGCCTCTGACACGCAACCCAACATTAATTTATGCCCCTTCACTTTCTACAGCAAAAATGTTGCACGTTATTTAGCGTATATTTAACCTATATACGATGGATAATAGAGCCCATAGATTTTGTAAAACTTATTTGCATGGGTGTGATTTTATTTTACAAAACGTTTTGTAAATTAGTAAACAGTATACCTGAGGGATACCGTAAATATTCTTCCACCTTCTGGAATTCAAGTCCAAGTGCACTTTATTTTATGCATGAGCGGTAATGATCATTGTTATGACACCTACATGGTTGCTTAAGTGACTTGGGCTTAAACGGCCAGGGTTGCTTAAACAGAACAAAAAAGATAGAAAATTAATTTCCAAAATCGGAAATGGAATATGGTATACTGTTTTAATATTACATAACATCCAAAAAATTTTGTTTTTTAGGCTTTAAATCTCACTTTTCTCACAAAATTTTTTTAACAGAACCAATCAACGAGTATGAAGCAGTATACCAGAGCTGGTATACTCGGGTTACTTCTTATACTCATTGGTCAGGCATTTTTGCCTTCATGCCTTGTTGTTAGGGTGGCTCACAACGCTACTTGGGCATTCTGCCTTTACGCATTTATGCCCGACAAACTGAACACCACAAATAAGTAAAGGGTAGGCCATTTAAAGTTGCACCATCTGGCAACTCTATAACTTTTGACAGCGCTGACAGATCGGCAAATGTCATACCGCAGTAAGAGTATGGCATTTTTGCTCACATTCGCGTTGAAAAAGTCTATTAGAGTGTACATTAGGGTGGCCATTTTTGCAACATCTCACGATTTTAATAACGTCACTTTCTGTCTGGTGTAATTAGTCAATTTAATCAATTTTAGAGCTTACCAAATTTATTCAGGCCGACTCTATATTTTTTTAAAATTATGTTTTGATAGATATGAGACTTTTTTAACCATAATTTGTTTGTTTTGGAAATAAGTTTACAATACCGACAAAAACGAAGAAAGAAAATTATGACCTTTGACCTATTTTAGGGACCAACAAATACATTCGGATCGCCTTTAAATTTTACAGGCGCTATATGCAGGTAAAAATGATATTTTTTAGGGGGTGGTGTTATTGATATTGTCGGTTAAAAAATCCTCCGTACCAGCGGCGGCCACCCTAGTGTGTACATGCTTTTCTAGTCTGTTTTTGGTATTACATATTCAGTGTAATAGAAAACTGTAAACAACCGCAAAGAACCATTTTTTATACCCTGTACCGTATGGTACAAAGGGTATATTGTGTTTGTGCAAGCCGAAAATGTATGTAACGTACAGAAGGAGAAGTCGGAGACCCCCCAAAGTTACCTAAAGTATGATCAGAGTGACTAGAGAAGTCGATATACCCATGTCCGTCTGTCCGTCTGTCCGTCTGTCCGTCTGACCGTCTGTCCGTCTGTCCGTCTGTCCGTCTGTCCGTATGAACGCCTAGATCTCAGAGATGGTAAGAGCTAGAGCAACCAAACTTTCAGATAAGATCCGTTATTTATCCATAGGAGACAAGTTTATTTTATTTTTTTGATATCGGGACTACATTATATAGCTCCCATAGGGGTGTTTCAGAGGACCTCGAAAAAAAGCAAAAGTTTTAGATGGATAATTCGTTTGCTTATGAAGATATCATAACCAAATTTGGCAATCGGAAGTTTTTTAGAAACCCCCAGCACTGTACCAAATTTTATCAAAATCGGTTGACTATATCATATAGCTCCCATAGGACCAATCGGTCGAAAATTTGTTTTATGTACAAAATTCGTTGTGTTTCGTTTGTTTGTGAAGATATTGTAACCAAATTTGGCGTTAAGGAGTTTTTTAGAGTTCCCAAGCACTGTACCAAATTTGATCAAAATCAGTTGACTATATCATATAGCTCCTATAGGACCAATCGGTCAAAAAATCGTTTTTTGTACAAAATTCGTTGCGTTTCGTTTGTTTGTGAAGATATTATAACCAAATTTGGCATTTATAAGTTTTTAAGAGTTCCCAAGCACTGCACCAAATTTTATCAAAATCGGTTGACTATATCATATAGCTCCCATAGGACCAATCGGTCAAAAAATCCTTTTTTGTACAAAATTCGTTGCGTTTCGTTTGTTTGTGAAGATATTGTAACCAAATTTTACATTCAAATGTTTTTTAGGGATCTTCAATACTGTACCAAATTTGATTAAAATCGGTTGATTATATCATATAGCTCCCATAGGGCCAATCGGTCAAAAAAACACTTTTTGTACAAAATTTGTTTTGTTTTGTTTGTTTGTGAAGATATTGTAACCAAATTTGGCACTAAGAAGTTTTTTAGAGTTCCCAAGCACTGTACCAAATTTGATCAAAATCGGTTGACTATATCATATAGCTCCCATAGGGCCGATCGGTCGAAAAAAAGTTTTTGATTAAAAATTCGTCTGTTTTTGGTTGTTTATGAAGGTGTCATAATATAATTTGGCAATCAAATGTCGTTTGGTGTTCTTAAGCAATTTACCGGATTTTATTGCAAGCAGTGGTACAGGGTATCCCAAAGTCGTCCGCGCCCGACTTTAACGTACGCCATCTTTTTTTTTAATAACTGGAGTTCAGATGGTGGAAGATAAGCATATACGGATATATGTATATATATTGTATATATTATTGCCCTGACTGATTATTTTGTCCGTCACCCCTGGGCGGAGCATGGGGATCTCTATTAATAACTGTTCGAATAAATAGAGATTTTCTGGGGCAAATAGCGTCTTTGAGCTAGCGATGCCAGTGCTAGGCAAATGCACCAATACCACTACGCTCCCATGGACACACGTATATATGACACTATAACAGCTGATTGTTGTTGCTCACGTCGTAAGCCTGGCACTTTTGCCTTTATGCATTTATGCCCAACAAAGTGAACGCCCTTAATGCTTTAAAAAAGTAACTAGCAGTAAAAGATCTAAAAATTTTTTTAATCATTTCCAAATCTTATACACAGTGTGATCTCTGACTGAGCAAGGTCAACTCTACATGTATAAAATTGTTGGTTTCCGCATAGCCAGCAACCTCTTCCCGTCTTGTTACGATTGATCGATCACTCGTGATCACTCTAAATTTTTACTGTTACTACGGAAGCTCCTACTTGAAACTTTAACGAATCAATTTTTTCCATTCATTTATGCCAATTAAGCGACGCCTACATTGCATAAAACTGGATTGATCCTACAACAAAAATAAACTAGAAATAAACTGTCATACATTCTTCAAGCCTTCCAAACTCTCAAAGTGCATAAAAAATTGACGATCATTTAAGTTATTTCAGCAAGAAACTCTAAGATCATATCTATATCATAAAATATTGCGCAACATAAGTATTCATATGCACAAGAACTTATAAAGTACCAAATACAGTTAAAGTATATTGACATTGTTTTTACAGTATAACGGTAATTGGAGCTGCAGATAAACCAAGAAACTTGAAACTTGCAACTTGAGCAAAAACAGAAAAGTAAAAAAGAGAAGACCAATGTCTCTTGAAAACTTTCTGCAGCAAAGACATCTGAAGACGTTGGTCTAGTACTACTACTACTTGGCCAACAAAGTCGCAAATAAATGGTCAATATAATGGAAATGCCACTAGACGTTCCCCAAGAACCACTGCAATCATTGGAAAAGTAGGCGAAAGCAAAGTAAAGTAAACATCTCAAAAGCGCCAACAAAGATACATTATTAATTATGGCCGTTTGCTGTGTGTCAGTTGCAACTGCCAGCCGAACAGCAGCCAGCCACTACGTCCGTGTAGACGTTCTGACTATCGGAAGACAAGTTTATTTGGCTCAGTGCCGTGTTGACGTTTAATAAATTTGCGAATTGGGTTTTCGCACTGCATGTGGCCGCCAATGGAAGCAGCGGCCATGGTCAGGGCCATGCCAACGATCCGCATTGGCATTTGGACAAAGTTGTGGCTGCCACTTGCGGCTTCTGCTGTGATTGTCGCTTGTGAATAGAGATGGGCGCGTGACTGATTTTGGACGGCACGACACGTCAAGAACAAGGCAGTAAAAAGAGGGGAAGAATGTATTCTGTATAGAAGCGGGAACTTCCTCTTGTTATAGGACCATCATCTGACTACGAACCTATGTACCTACTATATTGTGGACCCCGTTTACCCCTAAGTCTGTTCAACTAGTCCACGTTTCTGTTCAAAAGAAACCCTTATTTATTTTGGTTGGTTCTAAGCGAATCACTTTGATCATCGAGACTGTATGCCCCGCCTAGATTCTATGTTCTTCTTCTGTCGAGAGCTTTGATTTTAATGGGGAAAACTATATTGCGGGTCTATGGAACTTTTGTAGTAACCCTGTCGGAAAGCTCCACAACTAATCCTCGTAATCTATGTTCTATGCTCTTCTTCTGTTGAGAGCGTAAATCCCAAAACAAAATCGAATTTATGTAGTTATTGAGATCCTATGCCTGCCCAGATTCTATAGTCTTCTTCTGTCGGGGCTTATGGATAATACTGTAGTAACCTCTGGTAGCCCTAGAGCTCCTTAACTATTATTATCAAGATTATATGCTCATCGACATTCTAAGTTCTTTTGCCGAGAACTTCAATGTTATTGTGAAATGCTATGATGAAAGCTTTTGGGTATTGAGGTAACCCCTGGTAGCACTAATGCTCCTCAACTAGTCCAAATCGTGAAACAAGCTCTTATTTATCTGGTTGTAGTAGCCTTTGCCAGCCCCTAAATCTTCTTAACTATTATTATCAAAATTCTATGCTCACCGAGATTCTAAGTTCTGTTGTCGGGAGCTTCAATGCTATTGTGAAATGCTATAATGAAAGCTTATTGGTCGGGCCTATTGTGGTAACCCCTGGTAGCCCTAATGCTCCTCAACTAGTCCAAATCGTGAAACAAGCTCTTATTTATCCGGTTACTATTAAGATTCTATGACCGTCGTGATTCTATGTTCCTCTTTTGTCTGGAGCTTCAATTTTATTGAATTGTGGTAACCCCTGTTAGTCCTTTCATTTAAGAATACGTACAGGGGCTACGTGTGCCCAGCATACTCATATGTCTGGAATCTGCAATTTCTGTAATCCAGCCAGTATCCTAGCAACATGCTTAGCCAGTTGGAAGATTTTATTTAGCCTATGGCTTTCATAGGATCTTTGGATTTCTTTGACCTAACTTCTTTATGGACCTCTCTTCTTCTGTTTTAATTCCTGCAGATGACTGATAGGGTTCTGGCCCTGTGAATGCTTTTGCAGTACCTTCTCTCTCTAACTTGTCTTTTGTTTCATTTCCGGGGATGTTGTATGACCATGGATCTATTTGAGGGTATTTTATTTTATTGTCTGGGAAAAGCACTCGCCAAATCTACAGATGATGGAGTCCATAACGCCCAAATGTTAAATGTCTTTTGACTCTGCCTCGGTCCTACGCAAATGCTTGCCTATTTGGTAGATTTTTTTTACACAACATGGAAACGAAACCTGCAAAAAGAAACTGAAGAATCTGGAAAATCATGGGGCGAAATCTAACTACTTGCAAGAAACAGAACGAGATGGTAATGTTTTTTTGGATGCCCTATGCTCCAATAGCAGTTAAAGGAACCTCATTATGTTATACGTTAGGATCTTAGGACTTCTTTGTCCTGACTTAGTCCTAACTCGATGAACCAGTCTGCATTCCATGTGGCCCTCTCTTCTTTTAAAAAGTGTTAGTATTTCTATGACCATAGATCTATTTAAGGGTATTCTATTTCATTCCACAGAATAGTGATTTGACTGCACCTTCTCTTGCCAGTTTATCTGATATTTATTTATCGTGAATATATGAATACCCTGTTATCCGTCTAAGGTTAACTTTACTGAATTGTCCTAGATGTTCCAGAACGGCGCTGGTTTTGAGCTTATTCCAATCGCTGGAACGCGTCTACAGTATGGCTATTTCTTTGTCCTGGTTGTTCCTGTGTAAGCTAACATCTGCACATCTGCATTCAGCTTGAAAGCTGCTTGTGTGCATCGATATATCGATAATAAAATCGATAATAAACATAAAAGCTATAAGCAAGTTGCTAGAAATTTAAATTAACGTTGAGTGATATACGTATTTTTGTAAGTGCCATGTTTTTCGTGACTCTTTTGAGTTTTTTAGCCTCCATTGAGTCCATCACTACTCGGGAGCGCCAAGATTAAGCCAGACCACAAGACTCAGTCTTTGTTACAGTGTCATTAATCTTGCGGTTTTACGTATGGACTTGGATTCAGAATTTAATGTTTCATATCAATCATTGCAACATACATTTCAATTGGCTTGGCTTCAGTTTTGGGGCAACTTTTAATTTCTTTTAAATAGAAGCAGCCAATCCCTCCTCTCTCCAACCACTCTCTACGTACGCCGTGTAGAACTATTTTTGTGCAATTAAAGTTGTTGACTTTAAAAGGAGTAGTCATTTTGTAGCTCGTTTTGCTTTTAAGAGCACTTCGAGTGTCTCGATGTTGCAACAACTAAAGCAACAACAATCAAAAGATAAATTGCCGCCAAGTCAAGACGGCTGACTAGCGACTGCAACGATCTTCCAGGTTGCACTCCAACAGTTGCAGCCGTGGACACTGTGGCATTCATTGAAGTCCATTTAGGCTGCAATTAAAAAACTCACAACTTAGGCGCGTTTAGCTCATGAGCAAGACAAAAGTATGATGAAGCGAGAGACAACGATGGAGCGGCACAGAGGCAGAGAGAGGTGGAGTGAGAACAGAGTTGGAACATTTCGCTTTAAGGTCACTTAACTCTCCAAGTTCCAGCGAAAGGAATGTGCGACAACTGTGTGAGTGCGCACGATGGGTGTATCTTGACAGGGGCAACCTGTTTCTAGCTTTTGCCGCAGACAGCAACAACTACAACTACTACAAAAACAAAAAAAAAGCACTGAATTAAGTAAATAATGAAAACATGTTTGTGAAAATTGTGGAAATACTTTAAATAATTAGGTAGGTGGGCAGAGCATACCTTGAACTGCTTGCTACCAATGCAGTGAATCTGAGACAAAGCCAGAGCGACTAAATGTTTCTACACTAAATCAAACTTGAGAGATATGTCTGGTAACAATGGACGAATGGGAACTAGCAGTCTAGAAATTTTAAAATCTAAAAGTTGTCGAATTTTAAATACCCTTGGAAATTACTTTATTTTATAAAAGTTTTTTTTGGGTTATACTTCTAAATGGCGATCCGAAATTTACATTTGCCCCGTGATTTCTTGTCAACTTAAAACTTTTCGTCGTTGACCTACTTTTTAAATACATTTTTAGAGCTTTACTTGATTTCAAAGATTTTTTGTGAGCTTGTTTTTTAATCTAACGCTTACCTCGAATTAAGCCATTTATATGAAAACAATTTTTTAGAACATTTTTACTTGGCGTATACATATAAAAATATAAAATATATAGAAAATCGTTTTTAAGCTAAATTATTATATAACTATACATAAAAAAAAAATAAATTGAAAATCATTTGTAAAGATATTTTTTCGTTGTTGTCAAAAGTCAAGCAATAATTTTCTTTGCCAGGCAAAAATGCAGAATTGCCCCACAACAACTTAGGTATACCAAAAAAGTCTGAATTTCTGCTTGACCCCGAACTTTGACTACGAAAAGTAGTGTAGATTTTTCCAAAACAGTGTTGAAAAAAGTGTACATATTTTTATACTTTGTTATTATTTTGTGATATTTTTTAGTACTTGTAGTGTGATAGCAAACAAGACAATTGTTTTTAAATAACCAAACTAGGTTTTTTTTTAATAAATTAAATTAGTGTAATTTTTTTGCAAATATATGTGGTATACCTTTAAATGATAATTTTTACACAAAAACTTGTGAAAGCAGATTTTTTTAATTTGTTTGATGTGGCAGATAGCAACATATTTTGTACCGACAAATATCCAAAACTTTATAAAATGCCTTGATATGAAATTTTTCCCAATGTAGCTTATCTTACCAATTACAAGGCTAGCCATATGACACTTGTAAACAGCTGATTGTTGATGCTTATGTGGTTTGTCTGGGCACTTCTGCATTTCTGCCCGACAAAGTGATCAGTCTTTAAATACCAACCATTTTTGCCAATTATCATTTTTTCTATGGTAGTTTTATAAACTTACAAAGTATATAATTTATATGTTATATGGTAAAAACTTAAATTTTTTTTTTGAAAGATTCTTGTATTTTTTTTACAATTTGTTTGAAGTTGACGCATATCTAACTTTATATCTAACCCAAATAAATAACAACTTATATTTTAATTCTAAAGGCCAAAAAATGTAAATTTTTGTTGTGAGAAGTAAGTCGTTAAATTTTTATTGAAATTACAAATGCAGATAATTAAAAAATCTCTTGTTAAGTAATGTTAAAATTTTATTATTTACCTACTATATTAGTACAATTTTTCATCATATATACGATAAATATGAAATGTATTAATTGTCGTCTTTTGACAAAAAAATAGTTTTTTTCTTATAAAAAAAAATATTACAAAATTGTTGTTTTTTTTTAACTTTATTGCAACAAATAGATTTAAATCATGTTGACAATTAAAAAAAAAATTAAATAAATTAATGTTTTAATATATAATAAATAAATTTAATATTTTTTTTAAGAAAATGAAATGAAAAAATAAAATTTTTTTTTAGTAACTTTTTTGTCAACTTAGACTTAAAAAAATTGGCTAAAAAATATTCAATAGTTGAGTCACATTTTTATATTTTTTTTATTTATTCTCTAAAATTAGAAATATACATCGTGAGATCTAATATACGAAAAATTAAGAGTTTAGGCTTCTAGCCTTTTCTACTAGTAGATAGTAATAACATTTTTAGCAAATTATTGAAGGTTAGGTTAGGTTAGGTAGGCAAAAAATATAAAAAAAAAAACATTTTACATAAAAGTGAGACTCTCTTTTTTAAAGTTTAATACCTTTAATACCATCATTAGTTTTTAAAAATCGTTGTGGGCAGTTTCCTCAATTTGTTTTTATGCCCTTTATCTAAGGTATGCGCTATATTGAGTTTGTGCCAATGTGTGTAAAGGCCGGTATGCAGTTCCAAAATTTATGGCCGTAATAGAAAAAATCATATTAAAAAAAAAATAGTCGCATAATGCATAAGTGAGAAAAGGAGAAATCGGAGACCCCCCAAGGTTACCTACCAAATGATCCGGAGGAACAAAAAAAAAATTGATCCAGATATGTCCGTCTGTCGGCCTAGTTCTGGGACACTATAAGAACTAGGGTATCCATCTAACAACAGATGAAGTTTATTCTTGTTACTCTCACAGAAAACTTTTATAATTATCGTGATTTTTTTTCATTTTAAAACTTCTTGCAAACCACATATTTCATTTTTTTTTTTAATTACCGGTACGACTTTGGGTGACCAAAGCGAACTGGGCTTAGAGCCATCTAGTATTTAATAACAGGATGCTTAATAGTTTGGAAGCTTAAGGCCTTAAAGCTATAGCGCTCATATAAGTTGGCCTACATTAAAGCCATACAGAATAAAGATTAAAAAAATATGTATATTGAAAAACTTGCGTAAATAATAAAAAAAAATTGGCATTAGCAATAAAAACTTTGATTTATGGTTGCACATGAGAGAAATGGTTAGATGGAAATTGATTTTACTTTAAATTGGTGGTACGAAAAACTGCTAGTTAAATTTGGTAAATTGTAGTAACTAACTAGACTTGCTGCAGAAAGCACAGTCCTATTGTTTGGAAACCGCGCGGATATGCACGTGTCCCAAAAGGCAACTCAAATTTCAATAAACCAAAGAGTATTCTTCTTTAACAGCTGGACGTATTGGGGGAGTCGTTTGTCGCACATGTTTACTTGCAGCCATAAATTAAATTGAAAACGGAATTCTAACACAAGTGTTTGTTCGAGAGTCCGTCGCTGGTCTGTTGGAAAAGTTTGACCGGCTGAAAGCTGACATCGGCAGCAAATCAATTTTTCTGCGATTGCAGCAGAAAAATAGTCCAACCCCCTGGCATGCCGCACACTCAGTTTGGGGCGCCACAAAGCAGTAGAAAAACAAAAAAAAAAAAAAATGTTGCAGAGATATTGCCTGCCCGCTGTGCTTTCAACTTTCCCATGGCATGACGTACAAGAAAAGGCACAGCTCAGTTCCAGCTCATCTCTCCGCACCGAAATAGTCTGTCAATGTGTCGCCAAGCAATGTCCAGAGCAATCGCCTTATATGTAGTACATGCTGTCCCAATATACGGATGGGTAGTGAAAATGCTATTTCCTGTGAACATAAAACTTTTTGCAAAGTATTTCGCTCGTAAAATTGTGTATGACACCATATGACACATGAGGGAACTGCTACTGGTTAGTACTGTGGGGACAGTGTTGGATAATCGTTATTACTATTTAATGGTACGCTCTATGAGCGTTTTATGACAACTCTGGCATTCGAGCATATAAACTATCTGCCCATAGCATATCGATTACTATAAGTAGCCGCAAAACAAATTTCACGGCTTCACCTGGATTGGCTTTGTTAACAATACCTTTTCGGCACAGTTATACAAAAACAAAGATTTATTGACAGTGTCAGCAAACAATATAAAAGCAGCGTCATGCAATGTTTCGCTGCTCTCCCCAGATACTTACCACCCTTACCAAAATGTTCTAGGCAATCAACCACTATGGGCTAAGAAACAAAAGTCTTGGCAAAAACGACAAGTCACAATTTCTTTTTTTTTTTTTTGGTGGGGTAAAACTTAAAGCGGGCTGCGTCCTTCTTCCTTAGGGTGACCGTAATAAGCGTCAGCATCATTGAGTGCCGGTAAATATGCTTAAAATTTATTCATTACATTGCCTGTAATTGGGCAACGGTGCGAACACATGCAACCCACTTATAGGAATTGCAAATATCCCTAAGCAAAGTTGTCAAAAAAAAACAAAAAAAAAGTCAACGCTCTGCTGTGCTTAACACACCTCGTATCCGTATTCGGACACCCTCCCCCACTTGACATATCCCTAGCTAGCCACAAAGCTTAGACCACACGGCCGTAAGTATTATGGGGGGTAGTCGTGGGTAGCTGCATACTTTACGTTGGTCATCATCGTAATTTCAAATCTCTGGGGTAGCATAAAAGTTGTCCTTCAACTTCTCAGCCAAGGCAGGTTTGTTTAAGCTGGTCGCATCGTCGCATCTTCGCGTCCTGGAACGTTTGATAGCTTAAGTGGCTGCATTATTGTCTGGGTTTAACCAACACTAAAGCGGATTGTTTTTAATTTCAATACATTAACATTCATTACGATTTTTGTTGGCCAAGCTTTTGAATGTTTGTGATAAGCGTTTGGGATTTCTACGAAAATAAGTTGGATTGCAAAATCATGAAGGAAAGTGTGTTAGGCAATTTGGGAACATCCAGCTGTCGCATACACTGCAGACTATGTCAGTGCTCATATTGTCATCCAAGCCTCCGTCTGTATAAACACTAAGATAACATAACAAATAGGGGGCTCTGACCCATGCATGCTTCGCACGCACAACTCTTGTAAGGCCTGCTCATTTCGAGATATCCCGACCATAATATACCCTGCACTTTCCTTAAGTTCTAATAGTTTTAGAATGCTACAGTCCTTCCAGACCGACTTTAACGCTAAGATTTAAAGGATCTTCTAGGCGGGTTATTTTTGGCTTTTTGCTATAACTTCCGAAGTTGCCATAAGACAGGCATCCACGGATGCCTACCGAAAGAAGGAAACTATGCGGCCGGTTGTGTCTTCTACGAGTATATTGAAGGATTTTATAGCAAATAGTAAAAAACTGTTGCGGGGAACTAGGGTCTGGTATCCTCACAGAGTAAAAATAAGTTTTATATTTGAGGCTACAAGTGTCATATCAGTTTCATCGCAAAACATTTTCCAAATAGCTTAATTTAAGTACGGTTTGTAGGGGAGATGGTCACATTTTTATCGATCTTTGAAGTTTTCATTCGAATTTACAAATTTTTACGTGGTAGTATACTAGGTACCAAGGTATATAGTCTGGGTGTAAGGCAAGAATGTCTATGACAGGGCAGGATATCGATATGAGTCAACAAACTTGTTTTGCTTACAGATAATGCGAATCTTTCAGTAAAATTAGGGCTTTTATAGGGCCTCTTATAGTCTCTGAGATGCTTTTGTGCATACAAACGGGCAGACGGAGGGAAATAGAGACTCGGCTGTTCATTCTGATGAAGATTATATACACTATAGGGGTTGGCAAGTCCTCCTTCCGCCCATTCCATACATTTGCACGCAATTATCAAACCTTTGCACCTTTGGTTCACAAAAATGAAAAAATATGTCGCGACTGTTTCGCTTTAAGGCTTTTGAAACTGAGACTGACTAATGAGAGAGTAAATAAAAAAAATTGAATATGAAAGTCGTTTCATCAATTTTCATCAAAAAAAAGGCGATAAATCAAAAAAAAATTTCAAAAGCGCCCTCTGGCGGCAATATTGGATTCCTTGACCCCAAGAATCTTCCGTATATTTGGCACCTTCTCATTGCATATTTGCATAGCCAGAAGGTACAGTGTATAAAAAAAATAGAGCCGCCAAACTTTGAATGTTTTTACACCTTTTCACGAAATACGTTAAGTTCGAAAAATTCTTGCAAAGTTTAATCTTTGGGTTTTATCTTTTTCACCAATGTGTGGTACAAAATGCATTGAAATTAAAAAATTTGTAACAAAATCAGCCAAAATTGGAAAGTAAAACTATCTACCAAGAATTTTATTTTGTTTTCATAAAATCTTATAGCTATACAGAAATTTAAAAGAGGAATTAATTAAAAAAAAAAACTATGATATTTTTATAATTTTTTTGACCAAATTCAAAAGTGACAAAATAATCTAGTAGTCTGAAACTGTATAATTTGAAAGATTTTTCTCCAAAAACTTACATCCAAAATTTACTAGTTGATGTGAAATAAGTTTTTAAATTTTATAGTTTCTAATTACGGATTTGTTAATTAATAAGGTATTTGAAACTTTAAAAAGCGTTTTTTTTTTTTGCAGTTAGTGACTTTGTATGTTATTAAAGAATCTTTTTAATTATTATCTTTTCGAAAAGCTGAAATTTACGATATTTAAATTGGTGGAGATAAAGCATACTTGTTATATTTTTAACTGTTGATGAAGTTTATTGAACCTTAGTCGTTGCTCATACATTTTTTTGTTTGCACTCATCTATACCTTTACCCACAGGTTACAGAACACAACAAGTCATACCTCATGGTATCAATAATAAACATACATACTCGTATTTCAAAGATATCAAACATAAATCCCTGCTCAAACACAACAGTTGTAACAAGTCGCAAAGAGAGCAAAGAGCGCACTAGTACGTCATAAAACTCGCTCTTAGATGCTCTTAATTTTCAGCATACTATAGTGCGCCTGTGCATATGCAACACAACAGAGTATGAAGCCGGTTGCTTTTGGAACTCAAAACAAAACAAAATGCCGTCGGTTTTCCGAGCAGGAACAAACAATCTCAAACCCACGTGGACTAGCCAGTTGACAGTCGTTACAACCACCAACAAATGAAACGTCGCATTTTTGGGGCCAGACAGCGTGTCTTTGACGTAGTTGCGAGCTCAGTTGCGATTTGTAAACGCCGTAAGACACTACGTAGTCACCGTTCGCGCGTCATCTCCGTTCTACGCTTCTTTAAGTTTCCGTATAATATTTAGCTTACCGCTTCCATCATTTTTATTCTCTGTCGGTCGCGTCAAAGTAAATGGGAAAAGACAATTTCCGCTTCGTTTAGTTTTGAGTTTTCGCTGCTCTCCATTGTCTGTGCTGATTTTCAAGTTCATGAGGAATCGGTTTGCATATGATTAGTGTATGGAATGGGACGGGATGCACGGCATACTTACATATTCAAATGAGTTTTGTGACACTGTGCGTGCGCGTGTGCTACCAATTATGGCTAATTGAATAATAAAGGTGCAAATTGAAAAGTTAATAAATTGAATTTGCAGTGCTTCAGTGCAATCATTGTATTTTGGCCATACTTATTTATATGCTAAACACATTTGAGTTTCAAACAGCCCCTCAGCAGTTAAGAGAATACGGCTAACAAAATTAGAGTTAATAAGCCGCTGGCCGAAAATTGGATAAAACGCTAGCAAAAAGGTAAGCAAAGTTTTTGACTCTTTACGTCAATCATTTAAGCTTAACAATTATAAATATTGAAAAAGGGATACAGCTTTTTAACTTTTAATTGAAAGTGATTGAGGGTTTTCTAAAACGGACTTCAAAGTAATGGAGTCTGAGTCAGGTTAGACTGACAAGGCAAAACTCATAACTCGGGCAAAACTTCAAAATTCCAAACGGATGCAGTTCCTATAATTGTATATGCACAGTGAGAAAAACTCGAGTACAATAAATAAGCTCTATCATTTACGCTTTAAACTGTCTTAGTAAAATAAAAAGAGGTTAATATACAAATTTAAATAGAATTGACCAAGGCTTAAAGAATTCAAAATAATGAACTCTGAGTCAGATTAGTAGACTGACACGGTGGAACCCATAACTCTGAAGAAGCTTTAATCTGACGCAGCATTTCCTATTACACAGTGAGAAAAACTCAACTATTTACGCTTAAAACTTTCCTAATAAATTAAAGAATAAGGTTAGTTTTTAAATTTTAATTTAATCGACCAGGGCAAGGAAAATCTGACTTCAAAATGATAACTTTTGTATTAGTCCGAAATGATTATGATCAATGCTTCTAATTCTATGTACACAGTGAGAAAAAGTTGAAAACGTTATTTATCTCTGTTGTTAATGAGAAACTTTTAGAAAAGTATAATTTTTATTTGAGTCGATCAGTTCTTAGATAAACTGACAGCTAAATGATTGACTTCCGAATCAGTCAAAACTAAGACAGCAGATACCATAACTACAGAGAGAGAAAAACAACGAGTACATTACTGCAACTTAATTATTAAAGCTATATAAATAAAAAGATAATAAAAACTCTCAGTACTCAGTGAGAAAATAATATTTTTTTAAGAAAACAGGCTTATGTTAAATATTTGCGCTAGGGTTTTATTTACAAACTTTAGTTTCTTTAGTTTTTTGTAAATGTAAGGATCTCATGAATTTCAATATTACATTAAAGTGAACAAAAATTGAATTGAGTTGAATTGATTTTTGAAAAACTCAAGATTTTTATACTCAATTGAAGAATTTTGGAGTTAGATGTGAGAACAACTCAACTTATTTCGAAATAATCAAACTTATTATGGGTATTAATAATAATTTATGTTTTGGAACTGTAAAGTTACGCATTTTAAAATGCATACAAAACTAGCTTACCTCAAAATTAATATAAGATCTTTCCTTTCTGAAATAAATTCAAGAACTATTTTTTTAACCGTAAACTTAATCTGTAAGTCGTACTGAGGGTTTCATAAATGTTTAATGTACTGATGCTGTAAGAAAAAGCCATTTTAAATGAGTTCAAAAGATTCTGACTTTAAGCCAGATACGAAATCCTTCCTTCTAAAAATTTTAAACAGAAAACTAAACTGAGTACAAAAATGGCTAACTTCAAGCATGCTGATATATTTTATGATCCTACTAATTGATACCAGATCTTACCTTTTTGAAAAACAATTTTTGCACCAAAAAGTGAATCTGACATTTTAACAAGGTTGTTTTACAATTTTTCGGAATATATTTATTATATAAGATGATGTATTTGAATATTTCCTCTATAACACCCCAAAGATTTACCCAAATTTTTAAGATTCCAGCCTAAAAAGTTTTTGTGTAATATCCTACGCAGACAAAAATCAGATGAACTACTTCCTTGTAAATGTCAGAAGAATCAACTTTTGTAGGAAATAATATCAAATTTTAATTGGCAAAACATTTGCCAGATCCACTAATTTATTATGGAAATTTGTGCCCCGTTGGAGAAAACAAGTTAAATAAAAACTATCTTCAATGTTGACGCACATTTGTAGCTTAGTTTTTGCATAATTTGCATCTTTGAGATAATCCAGAATCCAGAAATATTTAGTTATTGGTGTGGACTTTGTACAGATGCGTTATTGGGTTATTAATTTTCCAAAACAAGAACTGCCAGACAGTTTGTTACCTCTAAAAAGCCGGAGCGAATTCTTGACGACGTTCTGGTTGACATTTTTGACAGAAAAGTTCCTAGAGCTACTTCTCTCCAAAGGAACACCTTTGGTATAGCCGTACGATCGTACGATTCAAAACCCTTTAACCACAGATTTTTAGGGCTATCTTATCGCAGCGGTGATAATAAAATATCATTTTATCAACTGAAAGCCATTATCTTTAAAGTCCTTAATGAGATACACTCTAAATGAGCTATACATAAAAATATTGACCTCTTGGATCAAGTCCTCGTCAGCTTAGCCATTAAATGTTAATTAAATTTATTATAATTATAAATTATTTAAACCTAATCGAGCACAGACCTATTTGTACTTTAAAAATTTGTAGTGCTTGGATACTCAATCCGCCAAATCGAACGCAAATCTATTCTTATTAAAATATCCAGTTCTAAAAAGATCACCCTGTACAAATGTAGTTTTCCCTCTGTTACGCTGCAATGTTGTAAATTAATCTTAATGCAGCCATTTGCTGTTCAAGTTATGCTTTGTCTATGCAGAGTATCTCACAGATACACGTTCTGAGTGTAGAACACAATACTTAAAGCTAATCTACGAGGTGAGACCTTATAATGAATACTAATATGGCCATTAACACCTGAAATGTTAATCGTAAAATATAATTTACACTATTAAATATATGCATATTATAAAATATACAAAAAAAAAACCCTGCAAGTTGGAAGGAGTTTAACTTATGAATTATTAAAACTAATTAAATGTGTATGTGACAATGTCGGTTGAGGCTTATGTAAAATATTTCTAGTATGAGACATATAGAGATACTCTCTCTCGTACATAGGCGAAATTTTAAATTAAGTTTAATATGGCTAATAATGTGGAAGACATGTACGAGAAGTTATGTGCGGTGGTAGGTGGAAGGGATCAACGTGTATGTGGATAAGCTTCGCCACAGGGCTCCGGTATGAGATAATTAAGAATTTAATTATTTACACACTCAAGCGCTAGCAAGGACATACGCGTACATAGAAGGTAGCACATAGCAGATACATGGCGTTTATTAGCTCAACTGTTGTTGTATACAAACTTACAAACTCGAAGGACTTTTGCTTGATTTGTGAATGAACACAGTTGGCAGGCAGTGTGCGGTTGTTATCCTTGTACGCTACATAAAGGACACAACCATTCAATATTCATAGTTGCCATAAAATCCGAAAACAGCAAAGTCTCTGGTCTGCATACATATTTATAACTAGCCAGAACGTCTCCTACGGGCAATATCCTGCTCTTCCGAATCTGTTCGAATTCCCTTCCAGATTTTGCTTTGTTTTATGAGTTTGCTTTCATCGTTTGTTAATTGAGGGTATTGGCTAATGGTGTTGCTATTTATTGAACTAAACATCAAATTGGCTGACACAAACCTTTGCCAACTTGTCGGTACTTGGTTCTTATGAGGGAACATTTAATTATGCACACATGGTCCGAAGAGTTCCTAAGTGTTGTGCAAACACAGAAGTAATCATACATTATTATAAATCAATCTGGAGCTGATGTAAGGCAAACTGTTTCAGGCAGGTTGTTGTCCATCCTCCTGGGGTTTAAGGTACTTATCTATCTGTATACGTGTGGAGTGGACAGTGTGTCAAGAATGTGCTTGCATGTGGGAAAATAAATGGTACTTTGCATTATCTTCTGAAATTGTAGGTAATTTTTATTTTTGGAATTGCGCAGAAAACTGACTACATTTGTACCAGAAAGACGCATTTCAGAGAAATAAATACAAATTCGAATTCGAGCGGTTGATTACGGAATGTGAATTTAAATCCCGAATTCATCTGATTGAAACAAAACTCATATATCAATAAACTTTTGACTTAAAGCATTCCGCAAAGGAACCAAAACGTAATTGAATCCACAATCCTTAAATTACTAAAAAAGATAACTTTAAGCGAATAAAAAAATAATAAAATACAAAGTAACGAATCATTAAACTACTAAAAGAAATAAATTTTCACGACTTTGGGATACCCTGTACCAATCAAGTCTGATATATTGCTTACAAACTCCAAAAGATATTTCTTTGCCAAATAAACGAAACACAACGATTTTTGTTCAAAATACGTTTTTTTGACCGATTGGTCCTATGGGAGCTATATGATATAGTCAACCGATTTTGATAAAATGTGGTACAGTGTTGAAGATCTCTAAAAAACTTCCGAATGCCAAATTTGGTTACGATATCTTCATAAACAAACGACTTATTTATCTAAAACTTTTGGGGTTTTTCGAGTTCCTCTGAAACACCCCTATGGGAGCTATATAATATGTCCCCGATATCCAAAATATAAAATAAACTTGCATCCCTTGACATAATAACGCATCTAATCTGAAAATTTGGTTGCTCTAGCTCTTACCATCTCTGAGATCTAGGCGTTCATACAGACAGACAGACGGACAGACGGACATTGGTATATCGACTTCTCCAGTCACCCCGATCATACTTTGGGTAACTTTGGGGGGTCTCCGACGTCTCCTTCTGTATGTTACATACATTTTCGGCTTGCACAAACTTAATACACCCTTTGTACCATACGGTACAGGGTATAAAAACGTGTGTTAACAATAATCAGCTTTTCTTCGAATTTCGCAGAACGAAAACGAATAAATTTTATTCGTTTTCCTTTTTGCGTGCTCTAAACTGCACACTTTTTGTTGTTGATAACTGCACATATTTCCCTTAGTCTGCACCTTTCCATTAATTCATATCTTTTTTAGATTAATTTTTATCGCATCTATCAGTTATCGATATACCAATATATGTGTGAACTATGTCAACGTATGCCAAAAATTCGTTTTGGGTTGAGTTAGAAAATTAAAATTAAAAATAATTATCAATAAATATTGTACTTGAAATAGACATCAATAAGAATATTAAAAAAATTTAAAAATTCTTGCTCTTTAAAATAAGGACCTATTTTACACATTTTTCTCTTGCAACAAAGCTGTCGGATTCAAATCACATAAATATTTCGTTTTGGTATAATTTGGAACACGTAACAGTTGAAATCAAAACGAAACCGATAATTTGATTCGATATAAGTAAAAATAAATCAGCTGCGCTACGAATTTCACAAAACGAAAACGTTTGAAAAAATTCTAATTTTACTAGAATAAAATAAATACATGCTTCCAATATAACATTTTCAGTTCTCGATAACTTCTCATATATAAGGAATATAATCGTTTAGAAAAGCAGACAATTTTATTCGTTTTCCCGAGCACGGCTGTATATTTAAGAAGGTTTACATGAACAACGAACTTTAAAAATATTACAAAAATTAGAATGGATTCGTTCGTTTCGGAAACCAGAATCGAAAGAATACTAAACAAAAATAACTTACAAATTAATTAAAATTTAAAAAACAAATTTGATCAATGGCCATGAAATAATAAATCGATTCCGATCGATCGATTTGGCAATACAGAATGTGAACTAAAATCCACAACAGTCCTAAACAAAATTCAAACATTCGCTAACTTATCGAACTGCCCTCGACTCAGATAGTGACATTAAAGCTCGTACCAATCTAAGGAGTACTCAGGTCGCCGTAACAATGTACCTAAAATAGTGTGACCAGAGGGTACTTACTCCTACGACAACGTAGGCACATTCTTAAAAAGCTTCAAAGACGTTTTTACTTAAAGTATACAAAAACAAAATACATACATATAGGGTTTCTTTGAGGCAAAGTTATTTTAAGCAGCTTTTTTCTACTTATATTTAATTTTCTGATTCCTGGAAATATTATGTGGCAGCAACAGAGACCATTACTGGTCACAGTTCGTGGTACATTCATCAATCAATTTGGTTCATTTTAAATTTCAGCAATAAATCTATAATTTAAATGAAGCTATTTTATTTATGTTTACATTTTATTTTAAGCACAAAATGGGGTTCAATATTAAAGCTCGTAAGCTCATTGAAATACAATACTAATAACAACTGATTTTGAAAAACAACCCTCGAATAAACAACAAAGTTCAGCTCTTGGAACTTGCAGCAATTGAACATTGAGTACTTAAGCTATATACATTTATATTTTGCAATTGATTTGCCTTGAATGAAGGGCTGTGGGTTGCGTGGAGCAGTTATTGAGCAAGTACAGGGACGGATTAAAAAATGTGGCGATGCGACGGCGCCATGGCTTAGAATTCCCTCCAAACTAGGATATGCACATTGAATGTCTTAAGATATACATTGCTTATAATTGTTACTTACTTAAAACAATTTTTTTTTGAGATATGCGATAAAGCCAGAAGATAATATTTGTTTGAGATATGAGAAGAAACGCAATACTCTAACTGCTGCTTATAATGCCACTACTACTTAGTTACATTAAAAAGTTTATTCTCATAGAATTTCTACAGTGTGCATACTTCTGCAAGGGATCATAAATTTGGTTCGGTATAAAAACGAAATTGCTAATAGGGATAAACTCGTTGTTGAGTTCGTTGTTATATGGAAATCAGAAATAAGGTTTCCATCCTAAATATAAATGGATCTTATTACAGGCGGTTCAAGATGATAATAATCAAAAATCAGTTTTATGGAGTAATAAGATCGGTCCGTTTTTTATTATCGGTCAAATTTGACGGAAATGATTTTTGAACACCTGTTCTGAAACTCTCTTTAGTATTTGGCGGATCGAGTCATTTCTCTCTGAGATCAGGAAAAAAATGATTAAAATCAAAAAAAAATTAAAATTTTAAACTTTACGATTAAGTGAAAAAAAAAATTATATCAAAATAAATAAAGTTAGTACCAAAAAAACTATATCAAAAATAAAGAAACAATGACAAAAAAAAGAAAGTGGAGTTCAACAATAAAACACATGCATTTTTTTATGTTCTTGAGAAAATTTCTTATTTGGCTAGCATATAAAAACTGGAAAAATGCTGGACTTACTAAGGGCCCGGATTGACGTTTAGACTCGCAGCATGAGAGCACACAGAAAACTATAGAAGTTATGGATTTTTTGAAAACTAACTCATGAAAACTATACGCAATATTTAATGCTAGTGTTAAGTTTTATTTATTTATTTATTTAATATTGTAACTTTGAATTATTTCTATGGAACAAAAGTAGTTTAAAGCCAGAGCAACATAGGCCTTCAGGTTAAATTATCAGCAGTGCTTCAGGGCTACTAACAAAGCAATTACAAAATGCAATAAAACTATATTTTTTTTAGTCCAATTTGGAAAGTATATAAGTTTTCCTTTTTTTCCGAAAGAAAAAACAATTTTTAGGAACACAAACATTGGTAAAATGATTTGATTCTATGAAACAACCTTAAAAAGTGTTATTTTTTCCATCTGTCCACCTTGTTACTCATGATCATGGTATAATTAACATGGTAGAGTAATAGAGAGTGCGCTCGCTCACACGAAGATCATATTTTTCAGTCTTGTTGCGACTGTTGATGTGGTAGGTTGGCGATGCGCATGATTTCTTTTTCAGCTAAAGCACGCAGTACATGTGTATGTGCGCAAACACAAGATTTGTTGTTTTATTTATTGCGTGAATATTTTTATTTGCAGCATTTGCAAGCATACACATGCACGTGTATGCTATGTGTAAATACAACATAGTATTTTTGCTTGCTTCTCTCTCTCTCTCTCACTTTTCTTACTCTCACAAAATTTATGATCTCTATTACTCTACCTTACTTATTATACCATGCTCATGATGCCTAAAATAATACAAATTTCACAAGTTTTTGTTTATAAGTCACAAGTTGTTCAAGCAGTATTTGCACTAAATGCAATTTTTTTTTTTTGCCATTTATTGTTTATTTATTTCTTGATTGTGCTATTAAATTTTATAAATCTTTATCTAATAAAATAGAAAGGTTGCAATTTTTTTTCAGAGAAAATATTTAATCGCACAAAAAGCGGGTTATACATTTTGCAATCAAAATTTATGAAGATACTTGTCACTTATTATTAATGAGGTAACAATTGGCGAAATATTCAAGCTAGATGAATATCTGATCTAAACGCAAATAAATATAAAGAATAGCACTGCTGTTTTATGTCGAACTCCAAAAATTGATTGAAGCTAAAACCCAGCGGCAAATTTCATTTGTATGACAGGTCAAAATAAAGTCATTTAGACATGTAAATGTAAATTTATACTATGACTAAAGAATTCAATAAAAAAGCAAATATGTTAGGGTAATGAGTAGAAAAAGAGGAAGAAACAGAAGAACAAGAAGAAGGTCGCGTGGCAACAAACATATCAATGGGACGTCTGCAGAAACCTTCCCGGAGCCTAGGCGACAACTACAACAATGTTGTCATAAATAACTGAGGAAAATATTGGCAAGGGAACACGAGGGGAGGTGGTTTAAAGCGCTACGTACCTGGCTGGCTGATGCCGTTAGATGTACAGTAGCAGGTTTTTATTATAAACGAACGGTAAAAGAGCCTGAGCTAAAAAGAAAATATTTACAATCAAGTACGCGGCTGCATTAACAAAAGAAACCCAACCAATGCGTACATCCAGGTTTTTACTTTTTCCATTTTTTTTTTTTTTGATGTGATGTTTTGTATTTTGCTTTCCGCTGCTTTTTTAATTAAAAATCAGTAGACCCATGCAGTCTCGGGGCCCTGCCTTGGCTGTCATCAACGCCATTTTGTATATCAACGCAATCATTGCGCCTTGTTGTTTTGTCATTCGCTGCTGCTTTTATTATTATTTTTTTTTTTTTCTGCTGTTTTTTCATAAATATTACAAGAAGAATCCCAAACCGCCCCCTGCCCAACCAACATGCATACTCCCCTGATTCGTGAAGTGGCAACACTTCAAACTTTAGCACACATTTTGCCAGCAACAATTCATAAGCGGCGTCGACTACGATGACGACGTCATCATTATGGCTACATTGCCCCAAACGACTCCTGCTGATTTTATTTTTTTTTTTATTTTTCGCCACAACTCCAGAATTAATGCTATGTTCTTATTGTCTTAAGAGGAAGTTGTTGGAGTATGCTTGGTGTGAGCTCTTTTTTTTTCTCTGGCATAAGGGGATTTTTGCATGTGCTGCATGACAGTGGTACAAACGAAGAGAATGTACCATGTACCATGTTGTAGAAGCAGGAAATCCAAAATGGAATTTGCTGATTGGTTGTGACATCTACAAGTAATATTAATAATGTGAGTTTTGAATGTGTAAAGGTTGGAAGCTCAAGAGTTGCCACAATTGTGCCAATGAGTTTCAGAGATGATTAAGGAATGCTTGTTAGATGGTTTATTAGGAAACGGGAACTGTTGCAATTGGATTAAGGAATACTTGCTAGATTGGACTTGGAACAAATTTTTTATATTGCATATTTCTTGTTCGGGACTGTTTTAATTGAAGATTGAAGAAAAGATGATCAGAAGCACTCTCTAGGTGTAGGTATAGCGAAAGGAAAACCAGTTGAAGTCATCACGATTTCGGTATGCTTATTTTTTGGTTTTTTTTCATAAAGCTTAGTGTGAATCAATTGCCCAGCTACCATCCAAGACCTAAAAAACAACCCTATCGATAAAGTACATAGCATTGACAATCGGCTCGAGTTGAGTAAAGCCCGTCGTGGTGAACATTTGTCTGACATTATACCCAACTTTAGTATATAGATAACATGCCAAAAAAAAGATCTAGTACAAATTAAGCGGTGACCAGCAAATTCAATAAGACTTTGAAATATGGCATGGCTTTATTTGAATATTTCAACCATCAGATGGCGCACCCTATACATTGTTCTTGATTTAATGTGTATGTGTAACGCTATATTATATAAACCCTTTAATCACAACACTACAAAAAGTGTATTCATATTTACATTGAGTGTCCTTAAAAATAGCGATTTGTTTTCAATCTCTTTCAACAAACATTACGCATCTGCAAGTTAATCAACTCAAGGATTAATAAAAAAAACCAATCTGTTCCACTGTTCCTTGCCACACGGTAGTCCCTGCAGCTTTGCATTTTTTTTTCCACGATTATATAAATGCTCTCTACCCATGGCTTTCGAAACTCATTTTGTTTTTAGCTCTTCAGCTTTATGACTTGCTCGTTGTTTATGCAAATAAGCGCAAAATTCTATTTCAATTTAGAAAAAATATGTTATCGCGATTGTCAACGGCAGCGCGTTGATTTTTCGATCATTTTTTTAAGAGTTACAGCCAGGGTGATGGGGATGAAAACGGCTGTAAGTTGTTATAGGGGCGTCTCTCACCTTTAATCACAAAAAAACCTTGACTACAACCAAACGGTGCACACGTGTCTCACTGCCGCGCACAGATGAAACATTTAAGCGCACATCACTGTGACAGGCAACTACTGTACTAACTAAGGTGGCAAGTTGGCAGCCCCCCTGCTGCGTGGGCATCATGCTATGGGGGTAGTACAACACGTGCAGTAACATTCCACACAGTCGTAGTTGGAGTTGTTGTTACTTTTTACAAAGTGTAAATTGTTTTAGTGCTTTATGACGCCATCTTGCCGGTTTGTCGCCGCCATTGTTGCAGGGCGCGTCATCTGTGCTAAAGTGCGCCCAACGCCATCATCATCTCTGCACGCAGAGTACAAAGCGCGTTAAAATCTCAACTTTTACGAGCGCTCTATTTTTTTTGGGGAGGAAGGGAAAGGTGTGCCCGTACGGTGGCGCTCGTAACTGTTGCTACACTACAGCGGTTGGTAACGTTTCTTGTTTTTTGATACACTGTAACTAAAAGGATAAGGGGTGTATTAAGTTGGCGGAAAAAGTTTTGTTCTAATAGAAAGAGAACAAGAGCCCACAAAGGAATTACTGAAAAGACCTAGGCAGGTTAGTATGTATGGTCTTCTGTTTGACCGGCTGTCCGGAAAGTTTACCGAAGATCTAAAGAAGATATATCTATAATCTAAAGGTGCTTCAGATTTAAGTTCTTGTATTCTTATTCATATTATCACCCAATTTTTTCGACTTAGTCATATTATGTTTTTTGTCTAAGAACACTGCTTTGGGATATTTTGTGCCATCAACTATTAACTTTAAAGCTCATCAGCCAGTCTAGTTTTAAATAAAATTCTTATTATTTGTTGCTGCGTACTGCGTACTGCATCGAAAAAAGCGCAGAAACAAATTAAAACACATCAAAAAACACAAGCAACATTTTAAGCGTCAAGATTTTTCTCTCTGGTACGCAGCCTTGTAAAAAACAGTGCTGCCCATTTTTTGGGCAATTTACGCTAGATGGCGCCAGTCAACCATATCATCATATCATGTTGAGGGACAGGGATGTTCTTTTTCTCGCAATCACAACAGTGCGAGGATTTCTTTCACCAAAACATATAGATTATAGAATTAGTGATGTGCAGCTAACTTAGGTGTCTCTTCAGTTTACTCAGTATTCCATTGGTCTAAGTCAGTTTTTGCGCGCTAGGGAAATCTTCTTGTATTACACAAACTTAAAGGAGCCAGTCTGCGCCGCATCTAGACCTGTCTTATTTTTGCCGTATGATGCAGATTTTATTGAACCTACTTAAGTCCTAGCAACCGAGGAGATCCAGCCGGAGGTTCGTCAACATATTTAAACTAATTTCTAAATAAAATAAAAGATGTGAGTTTTAATGTGCAATAATTAGTCCAGAGTACAGAGTATATTTTAGTCGGTTTTCCCCTTCTATAGCCGACTCACTTGCGTTTTTTTATTTTATTATGCTTTCGTGCTGTTGACTTTTACCTGTTGGGTGTTACCTGGACGCCCAAAAAACTCACACCACCCAACCTACCGAAAAAAAACTTGTATAAACTGGCAATTGTCAAAGTTTTACATGCCACGCTGCCAACTGAGCACAGCCAACATAGAGAACTGCCAACTACATTTGTTGACATTGCCGCTGCATAGCGTGGATTTAATCAAAATTGTTTGCCATTCCCATTTCACTCTGCACCCGTGAAAATGTTTTTCTAGAACTGTCAAATTAAGTTTAAACGTAGAACGCCAAAGTATTCGTTAGCAAGTATTTGATGCCACTCTGTATACTGGTAATTAAAATACTTTTCCACTCGTTTTATTTATTTGCTTGGTTTTCAACTACGAAACTCTGGAAAAACTTCTACAGCTACTTTGACATTGACTTTTGCTTTTTGTTTTGTTAATTAGTTGTACATTTTAGGATAATTTGCTTTTCATTTGCACCATTGCCATATATTTGCTTTGCACCCATTTTAGCCATTTTCCCCCATTTTAGCCATTTTCTTTTCATTATAGTTTACAAACAATTTGTAACGTTTGCTTTGATTAAAGCCCGGCATGACTGGCATGTTTTTGGCAGTACGAACTTGCTAGCAGGATGTTATTTGGTAAATTAATAGATCTGACAAAACGTTGCTAAATCACTTTTTGGCCACTTTTAAAGCTCTCTTCTCACTCTTTGTGTTGAACTTTATTAGTTTTTTAAGTTCAAGTAATGACTTTGAGCAGTTTTAGGAGTTCCTGGTCTATTGTAAATCACAGTTTTGTAGTTATTTTAATTGCTTCTAACTCTATGAGATTTTATGTACTTGGGTAATTTGCTTTCATTTTTTTAGATACTTGTATAAGGAAGTCTGGTAGAGTATCTCGACTCGAGTATTAATTAAGCCATGTCCATCTGCATGTATGAACATGATAAATAAATCCCAAATCTTATAAGTGCTAGAGACACGAACTTTTGCGCAAAAATAATCAGGCAAAGGAGTTGCAGTTTCATACTATAAAATATGATGAATGATCAATATCAGCCGAAAACTTTAAAGAAAAAGGCCTCAAAGCATAAATTTCCGTTTTCCCGCCATATAAACAGCACAAAATTTCACTTTCTGTAGATATCGCAATATGTTAGCTAGTACATCAAAATTTTCCAAAAGTTGGCTATTTTACAAAAAATCAACCTTCTATACCACTACCCCTTTGAACACTTCAAGAGACTTTTTTGGGAGAATATTAAAGCAGATAAGTAATAGAAAATTTAAATGAGTGCAAATGGGCGATTCTTTTACTACTCGAAGGAATTTTGTCAAAATCATACATACAACCATGAAGAAGGAGACAACGGAGACTTCCAATATGTTCAGGAGAACAAACAAAATTGTTCAAGACATGCGCGACCTTCGAACGCAGACATCCTGGAGACTACAATAGCTAGCATAATCAAATTTGACATTAGGAGTCCTTATGTTAAGATTCAGATCTATTTTTGCTTTCTTCTGCCACGTCTGCCTACTGCCTCAAATAATTTCAAAGCGCTTTAATTTCTACAATTACAAAGGTTTAGTTTCTTTGGGCTAAATACGGAAAATGAAAAAATTTAATTGATACTTAACATCATCATAAGCGGACCATAAGTATCGACGTTAATCGTAGTATGCTATTTTAGGGGCGATAGTACAAATAGAGTTCATATTCGAACACAACAAGACTCATAATTTTTTGCGAAATCAGTTGGGATTCCCAAACGATAGAAGATAAGCAAACTAGAAAATAAGTTTTTGGGACACTTTTATAAGTAATAAATGTTCGAATAAAAAATGTAAATCTCTTGCTCAAATTAATTTCTAATTTACTCTAAGGTATCTATAGTACTTTATGAAAATGGTAAAAATATTTAATAAGAAAACTCACAAAAATATTTAGTTCGCTCATGAACAATGAACGAACAATAAAAGACAGTAAGTCTTGGCAAGTTTGTCATACGAAAGCAGGCTTTTCTTTTTTCTCATTTCACCCATAGTAATTTTTTTTTAATTCGACAATTTTTTCACAATTTATAGCTTAAACGCTTCAAGCAGCTCCATAGAGAAGATTTTCCACAGCGCAAATCTTAAAATTTCTTTAAGTGTACATGGCGAAGTTGTTCGAATTTCCCACACGGATGTGAGCCAAAGTTACTTGCACGTTTAAAATTTCTCTTTTATCGCTAAGCAGCTTACGCATCTTACAAATACCAGTACACACATCCAAAAGATACATTTGCGCTCCAAGTGGCTCTAACCAAAAGCTGCTACAGCCTTAAAACATAAATAGTTAAAAATTTAATTGCTCTTGCTATTCATTTGTAGAGCTGATAAACAACTTTTGATGTACTCTTTAAATGCTCTCTTTATGCGTTTGAACTTGTTTTGATGGCTGCAAGTCAAAAATGCATTACTTTTAACAATTATATGCACATAAGCTGACGCGCTGTCTGCTTAATTGCTCCAAGAGCGCCAGAGAGAGAGATTGGTAGAGAGAGTAAGTTGTGCTAACACCTGTTACATGCTCACTCACCACAGCTAACAAAACAAGCCAGATCGTGGTGAGTTGCTGCGCAGTTGTGTCCGGCATGTTGAATTTGGCAGCACTTACCTGCACCAATGCTTTGGACAACTTTCTACTTGAGCCCCGTGCCCAAAGTGAAGCTTGCAGCGTTTTTAGTTGTTTGCTCAACTTCAAAGCGAGCGGTTTGTACACGCGTGTATGTGTGTGTGTGTGTTTAGCGCGCGCGCTGCTTTTATATTTATCTCGTAGCCTTTTTGTATCTGACGGATTGATTTGGCGCATCTTGTAATGCAGTGCACGCAATTAGCACAAACGGTTTTTGTAATTGCTTTGGACAGTAATTGGCCAGTGCATTCCAAGTTCGATTATTGATCAGTGGAAATTCGCGCTTAATGTGTCAATTGATGGCGTGCCTGTGATTTGTGCGCGTTTTATGTACCATGATGTTACAACAACAAACAGTTAGTAGTGGCAAACTGCCGCTAGGCAAACGTGTTCATATTATGGCCAAGAAGAACTGGTGGAAAATTTGCCTGCCGCAGACGCAGATACCAGCGGCCAATAAACAATATCACCAAATTATTGTGCACAGCGTGGGGGCACAGCCAGCCACAGAGGGCAGCAGCTCGGTGCTGGCAGACAGCAGCTGCACCTCTAATAACGAGTCACCCTATGCGGATAGTGCCTCCAAGAGTTCACAAAACGATGGCTGCAAGTTGTTTCCGCGCAATATGCCCAGCATAAGACGCAGTCGCAGAAAAATTGCGCCACATACGCAGCCGCCGCCGCCGGCGCCGCCGCAGGCACAGCCGCGCGCAGCTACTGTGGAGCGTGCGTCTAAAAGTAAGCCCATTGTGGCGCCGCCGCCGCAATCAGTCAAAAAGGTGAAAAGTAGTTGCACCAAGCAACAACGCGCGCAGCTGTCGCCGGCCAAACCCATCAAGCGGGCCATCAAAACCAAGCCAAAGCCAGCGCTGCAACTTGCCACAACAACTGCAGCAGCAGTATCAACTGCAACAACTGCAACAACTGCAGCAGTTGCACCAGCACTGACCAAATCCAGTTTCATTAGCTGCACTGCTAGTCGTATTCCGGTATCAACTAAACAACTCAGCGATGACAACTTGCATTCATCGGGCATCTCCTGCAATGGCGAGACCGATGATGACATGGAGGTGGCCATGATAACGGAGAATCTTAGCGAGAACCTGCTGCCGTATAGTCACTTGCGTACTTTGAATATGCGTCGCAATCGCAGCGCAGTTTGGCTGCAGGCTGTGGGCAGCGATAAATCCTCAGGCATGCTCAAACAGGAGCAACAGGTTAAATTAAGCTGCTTCGTCAATGCAGCCATTTCGGATGATATACAATTAAGCGATATTGAAGAACAATTGGCCAAGTTTGACGGTCACGGCGGCGCTATGTCAAAGGCGCCGCTGCAGCAGCAGCACCAACAACAACAACCACTACAAACTGCCAAAACGTGAGTCTCTTGGTCAACTTTTAATCTAGCAGTTGCAGGCACTGCTTAATGCGCCTCGTTTGTTGCCTTATCGGGAAGTCATAACTCTTGTCTTTGTGTTAAGCTTACCCCTTTGAGATTGATTATGCTTGTTTCAAAATTGTTTGGGACTTATCTTAATTGGAGTCGGCGTGACTGAGTTAATGCAACGATAATAACTATTTTAAATTGCATTCGTTTGGGTCGCAGTTGGCCTTAAATTGAAGGGTTACCAGTGGTTCTAGACGGTAAACTTTCGAATTCGAATTGGACTAAAACGATTTTCTAAGCTGGATTGCTTATAATTTAAGGCGTTTTACTTTCCTTCTGTGGGCAATGGAAGGCTATGTCGAAAGTTTTAAACACTCCACAAAGTTTAAAAATCTTTAAACAAAATTAATCAAAAAAATATAGAGGTTATAGCTTAACCGTCTTTAACTCTGAAACCCGATTTTCATTATATCTTACCTATTTTACCACGAACTATACAATTCTTTGCACTATAAATTTTATACAAGAACGCATTAAAATTTTTTTTTTTTTTTAGTGTGGTCCAAAAAAAAAATTATCAAATATTAAGCGAAAAGAGTTAAGGTCTCCAAATATCATAGAACTATATTACCCATCATTGTTAAGAAATCGAGTTTTGGAACCCTTTGCTATCAAATTTCGATAATTGACAATATCAGATCAAAAATTTTGCAACTCTGTAGCCTAAGTTTTAATTTGAGATACTCCCAATTTTGTTCGGGTGATACTTCCTTTAGAAAAAAGGCAAAAAAATCCTAAAGAATCAAAATTTTGTAGTGAAAGTTCAAATTTGAGATTTTCCCCATTTTTTGCGTTATATTTCCTTTATAAATACAAACACGAAAAAAATCTTACAAAATAGTAATTTTCTTTAAAGATAAAATATATTTTTTTTTTTTGAATTAGTTAAAAGGGAACAAAAATAGTTTGCGAGAACATTTAATTTCCCATAAAAAAAAATGTAAAAGGTTCTTACAAAAATTTAATTTCCAAAGCTCCTTAAACATCTGAGTTTATTAAAGACTTTGATGCTAAAACGCTAAGAACACGTCTATTTCCAAACAAAAATAAATGTTGAGCGGATAAAAAACTATGCTTATAGAAATAAACAAAAACTATTCCAGAACTCCCCTAATTCCTTAAACTGACTTCATGTGCAACAGACAATCGAACTTACTATCGCAAATCCTAAAAATAGTTACACAATATTCAAAGTGAATACCTTTTTTTTATAAAAAAATTGGGATCCCTAATGTTCTTACTTTACATATTTCCAAGAAATACTCGCAAAATTACTTAACAGCGTTACCGCATCAAATCACAAGCCGGCAAAAAAAGAAATCACATAACTCCCTTAAGAAACCATTTGCAATTTAAATAAAAATGAAGTAAATAAGTCTTCCATATTCACATATGTATTCGCATATGTACAAAAAAAAAATCTTTTCAACGAATTGATTGCAACAAGTTGCCTGCCGCTGATTGATTACGTCGGTTTAGGAAATTCAATTTGTATATAAAATCAATCAGAATATCTGCCAACAAGCAGCAGATGATGATGAAGAACAAGGCAAAGATGAAACAGCAACAAATCAGCGCAAAACATAATTGGCAAAAAGAAATTTGTTTTTTATAAAATAAATTCAAAAAACCACGAAAAATACTCATAAAAATAATTTTTATCCATATGCGGGGGGCTTTTGTTGTGGCTACAAAGGGGATTTAAACACCACAACAACAACCACAACAACAATGAAGATACAACCACAATAAACAACGCTTACATGACTAAATTGAAGGGAATTGTTAAGAGCTTATTTTGTTTTCTGCTTTGCGTTATTATTATTATTATTTTTAAACATGTTGTATCTTTAAGTGTGCATGTATCTTTGAGATAGGCCAAAATCTGGCCATATGCATACGTCATATTTGGACGTGCGCCAGTCAGAGGTTAAGGTTAGCTTAAAGATACTTAGTACACGAAAAAAAAAACAAACTACAATTTGCCTTGAGCCATAGCTGTCAGTATTATTTATTAGATATTTCTTTAGCATTTTATTGAATTTTTTGTTAGCAGTCAATTTAAATGCTGTCGCTTTTAAAACACAGCATTTAGCTAAATAATACATACAATAGATACACCTTTTTTTAAAAGTTCGCAAATTTTTGTATAAAAAACGCCTTAAAAATGCAGACAAAAGAAATTTGTTATAAAGTTTGCTTTCAAGGGCGTCTGACTTAAATTTTTTTTATAAAAATGTATCTCAAGGTGAAACTTTGTATCTTTTTAAGCAGCTTCAGAATTTTTTTGCGTATTGGGTGAAATTTTGTACTCACTAGACGCGAAAAACTTAAAAAATTATCAAAATTAGCACAAATTTCACACTAGACTTTTGCGCGTCAATTTATTTTATTAGATACCAGGCGCATTTGTGAAAGCGCCTAAGCCCCCAACTGCGTCATCTACATATTGCCAAACCCCCACGAACTCTAAAACAAAAATAATGACAGCCACCACTCAGCTGGAAAATCAAGATTTTCTAGGCTTTGCTTGCATTGCTATGGCAATGCACATGGCTCGAAGCCAGCTTGAGGTCTTAGAAAGTTTGCACAGTGTTGGTAATTAGCAGCTTATGCAGCTTGAGCGACCAAAATCCAATTCAAGTCGAAATTTTTGACAATATCCTATGCCATAATTTCTGCGTTTAGAGCAGCTGCAAGCTGTCAAGTTACTTTGTAGCTCAGCTGGCATACTTTTGTTGACTTAATTGTGCATTTTAGCAGGGGCTCATGAATGCTGGCTTATTTACCAACACTGGCATTTTGAGTCGTGCTATAACCGCAATTTACAAATTTGCATAAACAAAATTCTCAGATTGTAAGTACATATCTGCCTGGAAGTTTAGTTAGTTAGATGCCACACATTTGTTGACTTAACTGTGTACATAAAGAAACTTAACAACACTGGCACTTTTGACAGATTCATGCCTAGAATAACTGCAACAAACAAACACTCGATTTAAATCAATGCTCAATTGCTATTTAACCAGCTATCAAGACACTTAGTTACTAAGATGCAGCTGCACAGAAAATAGCTCACTTACCAACACTAACATTTTTGGATCTTGCAGTAAATTCTGTTGAATGCAGAAATTGGTATTCGCTTGATCCCTAGCCAAAATATTTTGTTACTTAGATGCCACTCATTTATTGACTTAATTGTGCACTTTAACAATACTGACCATTTTGACAGATATAACGAACAAATACTTAATTTAAGTCAATTTTGAATTCCTTTCTAACCTGCTGACAAAATACTTGGTCATCACAATTCAGTCTCACTTACCAACACTGACATTTTTAGGTCTCTTGTTTCCCTTAAATGTGAATTCTGTTAAATAAGGTAATTTGCCAAGATACTTGGTTACTTAGCCGCCACACATTTATTGACTTTATTGTCCATTTGAGCAACTATACATGAAGAAACTTAACAACACTGACATTTTGAACAAATTTATGCTTAGAAAAACTACAATGTTTAAATACTAGACTTAAACTCAATTTTTAGATGAGAAAAATTTACTCTGCTTGCAATATGCTTGTTTACGTAGAGAATGCAGGTTTTTTTACCAACACTGACATTTTATTTTTAAGCTGCAATTCTTGACCATATTCTACTAATTATTGTTGTAAACAGAAAATTTTTCCTTAAGCGTAAATCTTGCTTTCAAAACATTTCAAGCAGAATCATATGAATAACTTGCGCACTTACCAACACTGACATTTCTTATCGATATTTCATTATACATAGTAACCAAGCGTTGGAACAAGTCAATCGTGAATTTCTAGTTATAATGTAGTTACAGAGCTGCTGTATCGGCGCAGAATGAAAGTTTTGGAAATCATAGAAATTTACAATAATTTCATTCCTGCTTTAAAAATATCTGCCCGTTTGAAGATTTAATTTTGCATTAGAGCAGATGAATATGAATGCAATCGAACTTACCAACACTAAAATTTTAGAGACTTGTGAGAAAGATGCATAGCAAAGAGAGAAACTTACATAAGCCTTATACTACCTGGTTCTAATTGACAACATACACTTGGTTACTTTGCTGCTTTTAGCAGATACTCATGAACGCAGTCTATCTTACCAACACTAACGTTATCAGTTCAAGCTGGAATTTTTGAAAATATTTTCATAATTAGCATTGCAAACACAGAAATTTACATTAACTCAATTCCTGACTTTAAAGTATCTATTCATCTGTTGAATAATTATGCTTTTACGCAGACAAACATAAATGCATACTAACTAACCAACACTGACTTACTTTGAGACATGTTGTAACTGTGCAAAAAATCAATTCAGGTCGGAATTTTGATACCTAAAGTAACTAACTACGTAGATGCCACACATTTGATGACTTAATTGTGCATTTTAGCAGATACACTTGAATGCAATGCAACTTACCAACACTGACATTTTAGTGACTTGTGGTAATTGCAATGCTTGGACTTTGCTTGATTGAAATGTTGTCGAAGTTAATGTATTTGCAACGCTAGCTGCTTATTTCTTTGCTCAGTTGTCGTCTCGAATATGTATCTACATGTTTGCAGTTAGCTATTGGGGCGTTAGAGGAAGTTTCAGATACTTTTGCTACAAGTTCTGGCGGCTTATCAAAGCTGCCTGTCTCTTCACATGCTGCAGTTAATCCTTTAATGGCAGAATGTTCTTTAAAATACACTTGCGTGTTGTTAGTGTATTAGACAGCTACTTATGTATAGAGTGGTTCAGTACTGATCTATCTGTATCTAACGTAAATAATTTTGAGCACTTCCGCAGTGCGCTGTTTTGCAATTGCTCAAGCGCAACCATTGTGGTCATACCTATATATCTACACTTGGCTGAACGTCAATGGCAGGGTTGCCTTACCTTAACACAACTCGGTGCAACAAGTGCAACATTTCATGGTCAAGTGCATTTTTGTGCAGAAAGGTGATCCAAAGGTAGGGCTTACAATGGTATACTTTCCAAATTGTCGTTGTTGTTGTTCTGCTGTGCTACGTATTTTTTGGATTTTTCGGGGGTTGAACAAATTTTGAGACTCTTGCGCTTCAGCATTCCCACGTCTAAACAGCTGTTTGTTTTAGTGTGTGTGTGTGTGTTCTACAGGTAAGGCAACCTTAGTTCGCTTATGCTCACCTGTTTTTTTTTTTTTTCTCTCTTGTGCACTGCAGCGCAACTGGCAGGCCATCCATCAGCCCATCCAACCATCAGCACTTTCAACCTAGGCGGTTAGATTCGGACTTTACGCTTTGCTGATTCACCTGCCGTCTTTGCCTTACACTGAGAGAAATTAACGATTCAAAGAAAGTTTTTCGGACTGTTTGGAATTGCGTTCTAAACTGATCAAAATAAACATAATAGGAGATGGCACAGAAATCTGTTTCGTTCAAATTTCACACAAATTTCAAATCTTAGTGACAAAGCCTCAGTTGGATTCAAAATCTCTTGTATTTTTATTAAAGATTTTTTTTATGTCCATTAAAAATCATTATTTAATATTTCAAAAGGTTATTCAATTTCGGTTTTATCTGAATTTTTAGAAACAAGTATCAAAATTTAATTCATTGTTTTAATTGTTAAATTTTTGTTTGGTTTCAAAATCTCTTATGATTTTCAAGATTGGTTTATAATCACAAAAAAAATGTTGATCAAAAAACTGTTAGTTCAAATTTAGTAGGTTATTTAATTTCGAAGTTATTTGAATCTCGTTAATTTTAATATTAAATGTTTTAATTCATGGGGTTAATTTTAAAATTATAAAATGTCAGGTACAATATTTACTGTCACTCTTTTAACCGCTCTGAGGAATACTGAATTTTTATTTCAACCACTCGGAATTGGAAGCCAAATACGGTACTAGTTCATTTTAACATTTTGGTCTTATTTAAATAACTTTCATAAAAATATAAGAAAACAAATGTTTCAAACAAATTAATATTTTTGTAATATTTTTTCTTAAATTAAAATTTTAAGTAAGAACTTAAAATCGTTATTATCATATTAAAAAATAAAAGTATATTTTTCCTACAAAATTTTTCATTCACATTTCGATTTTAAAATGATATTTAGGGACGATAGAAACTTCCGTAAAAAATTATAAAAATATCAAAAGCTTTTTTTTGGGTTTAATATTTAATGAGAATTTTTGAACATTCGAAAACTTTTTGGCCTTTGAATTACATTACCAAAATTGTATTTATTATGATATAAGCTATATATTATAAAAAAAAATTGAAAAATCAAGACCTTACCACAATTTTTTTTTATGTATAATAAATTTTCGATAAAGTAGGTTTTAAAAAGGCGTTCTAGAGCGCAGAAAAGTCTTTGTTGAAATAATAGTCAAAAATCAAAAACTTTTAAGAAACTCAAATATTTTTTTAATTTAAAATTTTTATAAAAAAACTGTAACTAATTTCTTCAGTTTCCCAACTTTTAGTAGATAGATAAAACTCTTTTTAATAATATAATTCAAAAATTTTTTCCCTTAGACATACTAAGAATTCTTAAAAGAATTTATCCATAAAATTGTTTCGGTAATTTCGATTTTAAAAGGGCGTTTTAGAGCAATGAGTTATTTTTCAAAATTTTTTTTTTAAAAAATCCTAAAATTTAAGAAATATCACTAAGAACTACGATTATTAAACACTCGAATTATTTCTGTGCTATTTTAAAATATTAAAAAAACGGCTATTATTATCAAGACGTTTCGACAACCTTCTCTGATAAAGCTTAGCTCATAGAAAGCTATCAAAAATTAGCGCTTGGCTGTTTTAAGGTAAAATCCTCTACTCACATTTTACAACCATGACTAAGGTTTTGTTTTTAATTTTTAAAAAAAGCTTTATTTTTAGTGTAGCTAATTCTCATCTACTTACCCCAACTACAACTTGTGCTTGATTTTTTTTCTCAGTGTATGCTTGTACCTAAGTAGTTGCCAGTGTTCTAATAGCATTTAGCTTAATTTTGTCTTTCTGACGTTTCTACGTTTCCCAAATTAAATATTTTTCTTTTATATTTTTGTGTACAACAAGTGTAGGAAGAGCATTTTGGTTTTGACAATGCTTTTCTTAACGATAAAAATCTGTTGTGTCAATTATTTTTCTTAAAAGCTAAATTCCCAAGGTTTTTTTTTTGTAGCAAGTTTCTTTGGAATTATCATTACATGTTTTGATGTGCTTTAATTAAACTGAAAAACTAGATAGAAGCAGCAGATACTTCAAAGTTATCTTCTTGTAAGCTAGTATAATGCCTTGAAATCTTTATATTAGGGGCAATTACATTAAGAGCTTATTGATTGTTCAAGAAATGAGAAAATAAGAGTGCTCAATAAATTTTAGAAAATATTAATTGCTTTGTAACAAGCCGCTAAATAGCCCTGGGAGCCAAAATACTAACTGAGTCACTAATAGTTCGCCACTAAAAAACTACATAATTACTTAAAAAAATAAACTAATATATAAATTCAAGCTCACGCTTAAGTGTGGCCCATTAAATTTGCAAATAAAGTTGGACATTAAAAAATTTTTAAAGCTGCAAATACAATAAAAAAAATGGTATTTAAGGGCGGTGCACGAAAGTGCAATACTCTGTAAACAGGTTGCCTAAAAAAATATTTTTATCTACGTTACGTTTTGTATGGCATGAATAGCTTAAGGATTGCAGGAAAATGCCAAAAAGCAGTTAATTTTAAGAAAAACTCAACGTGTGAATCTTTGTTAGGCTCACACGCGTCTATAAACCAAATTTTGTGGCTCCAGCTTGTAAATTATGAAAAGAAAGTTTTGTTTCTTTAAAGTTTATTTGGAAGAGGTTCTTAAAATTAATTTTTTTTTTCAATTAATAATGCAGCTTATCGTTAAGATTACACCTTATATTGCTTTCCCAAACTTTTATGAATGAAAAGATATTCACATATCGACAAGTTTCACAAGTGTAGGAAACTTTTGGTAAAAATTTAAAGTCTCTAGCTTTTATGGTCTGCGAGATCTACGTGTTCATACAGACAAAGAAACAGATAAACATGACTCATGATAAACAATTTGAGATCCGCCAAGCCTTCGTCTGCCTATAACATGCTACCTTGCACAAGTCCACAATGCCCCCAACCCTATGACTACAGTGTATAAACAAGACCAAAGCTGTTATAGTTATAATAATAATAACCAAGTTAAAGATTTAAATGCTCTTAAAATGAGACATAAAAAAAATGGTTAACAGCTGAGGCTTAAAAACAGATACAAGTCTCTGCATAAATTATAGCGTTCCATGCAACATGAAAATCGTTGCAACGTGCTGCAAGATGTTGACAGCTGCCGTAGCAGTGGAGAGCATGGAGAGCAAACACAACTAAACAGTCCAAAGACCCACCGCGGCATGCAGCAAAAACCTGAGCAGCTCATGTTGACTGCAGAACCAAATCTACATAAAATTAACAAAAGCTGTTAATGATGCAAGCTGCATGCATGCCCCTACCCTACTACCCTGCCCCACTCAAGCCCAATGCTCTTGAACTTGTGCAACATGCAGCCAGAGCCTATCATGCAACACTCCAAATTGGCATTTCAGCGAATCGGCGGTATGTGGGCATGTGCTACATCAGGTTGCAAGGCTTTCTCTAACGTATACATAATTAAGCATTTTAGATGATGTTTGCCGATGTTGCTGATGCTCTCGATGTTTTGACTAAGACTTAGACTAAGACCTCTAAGATGATGACGACGACGACGACCGGAACGACGACGCACTTACAACGCAGGCGCGGCCTTATCAGCCGTGGCAGCTAACGGTAATGCCGCACTAAATCACTCGGCGGTACTTAAAGAGGCGTAACTACTACAGCGACTACAGCGACTCCAGAGACTCCAGAACTTGTGCAACGGGCCTAGCTACTATCTAATACTAATACTACTACGACTACTAGTTCCAAACTGGTTGTCGCTACGTGTGCTCATAAAAAAGCAGAGTTTAAAATTTGAATGACTCGATTGCATGCTAAGCTTCATGGTTGTTACTCATTTTGGGTCGAGGGCAGACTCTAAAGTAATCGAAGCAGGGATTAAGGAATAACTTTTTCGAAAAATGACCTAGCAACTCAATGGCTAAAAGCGAGTTGAGATGATTTGAAAACTTGTTGTTCGTTTCTTAAAAAAGAAGATCCAACAAATTAGTAAACAGTTTAAAAATATAACATAAACTTGTTTCCCCTTACAAAATAGGGGATCTAAAATTTGGCTTGCTCTAGCTCTTACCATCTCTGAGTTATAAGCGTTCATACGAATGAAACAGACAGACAGATGTTCATGTGTATATCGACTGCTCTAGTCCTCCATCCTGATCATATTTGAAGCAACCTTATGTGGGCCTTCGAAGTCTTCTTCTGCATGTTACATACATTTTCGTCGTGCACAAACTTAACAAATAAACCCTTTCCATTTTAAGCTACAGGGTATAAGAACATTTCTCTACATATTTTGGGGTTCTCCAACTGCCTTCCAAAAAGTCCCTTCAGACCAGGTTCTCCTCTAAAAGTCTATGTGCTTACATTTCAATATAAGTTTCTTACTCAGAATGCTCTTAAGGGGACATTCGTTTGCAAATGACTAGAATATTCGAAGTAGTTCTCTTTCCACAAGCTAGTGCTTTAAATTTGGAAAAAAATAAGGGTCCAATTTTTTGGAATATGTTAAGTGGATTTTATTGTTCAGTTCAAACAACTTTGTCATTACTTCTGAGCTTCTGTGTTTCGGTAAAAAATATCTTTGACTGGAAAAAAACTTTTTCCATGGCATTTTTCTGGCTGTCGTACTGCCTTGTTCAAGGTAACCAACAAAAGTGATCCCACAGGCATCCCAAACAACCATTTCTATCAGCTTTTTTGCTAACAAACCCGCCTTTGCATTCTTCGACTTACCAGAAGGGATCCACTGCTTCCACTGTTCCTTGGTTTGGGGACTCGGAGCTCAACTTTTATCCACTGTTACGAAACCACGCGGCAAAATTTTGCCTTACTCTTTTTAAATTGTCACCTGTTTACCTTTGAGGTCGTATATCGAAGATCGGCAACTATCCAGTAGACAACTTCCTCATATCAAAATATTGTTGCAATATTTTTTCAACGCTTTCGTAAAGTCTCAGCAATCTCGGGAACCACCCCTCGTCGAACGTTTATTACCATTTCGGGGAATGTTTTTTAAACAATATGGTGACTTTTCCCTCCTAGTCAAATCTTTAATAAAGCTGTCTAATATTAACTAAGGCTGTATCCCGATAAAAGTTTGTTATATCCAGTTAAGAACACACCCACAAAAAAAAAGTTGATTGACGGGTTCGGATTTCAGATTCAACAACACGGTTTAGAAGGTTATGTCAAATAATAGCTGGCTATTGTGGCTTGTACCTTGGATTCGGATTCAGCGACTCCAAAATATGTAATTAACATCGTCGAATAGCCGCGATCTAATAAAAACTTGTTTAGGGTTTTTTAAGCTTGTATTAGAAACCTGACTTCCAGCGGTTTTCGGCACCTTGGGCTCGGATTCAGCGAGTCGAAAAATGTAAATCAAGTATTGGGGAGTTTTTTCTTTGAGGTTATGTTAGAGCTCTGACGTGCTTGGGATTTTGAACAAATGAATTTAATGCCCCCAAAAACATATAGTAATCATTGTCTGACCTCCGAACCCGAAAATCTCATTTTTTGTGTGGCTGTATAGATCATAGGTTGTGTAGGCAGTGCAGATTCCCTGAACTCATCGTTTTCTTCGTTTTTGTTCATTATTTAATTTCTGAAAACAAAGGAAATTATTTTCTACCAAATCCCGCAAAACCAAAGAAGCTGGTACAAAAAGCACCAACTTCGATGAGAAATTGTGATTTCTCATCCAGATCAATAACTTTTCAACCTGCCCTCGTAAGGCACTACATGGCAATAAGTATAATAAGCATTATGCAGCGTTAGATAATAAACAAAGGGTTTCTTGGTGATGATGATGTTTACTTAAGAGCTTTAGAGTCGATTCGTCTACACGAGTATGCCGTAATATAGCGCTGCATAGGCTTAGATAGCTTGCCACACCACATATAATCGGTGGCTGCTGCAAGGTCACGAAGCATGCCAGACCCAAGTTGAATTATAGCTCGAACCTTAATGGCTTTGAATGGACGCGTACTTAGTAAGTCTCTCAATAGTACGAGACACGCCTCTCTCGAGGAACATTTTAATTTAAGCGTAGCTCTTTTGGTTACACGGCGTGCAGACATGCACGCTCAACCCAAATATCAGTAAATGGCAGCTGTAATCTTTGGCAGGGATCGTGTACTACTCCTATAGAGAGTGACTATCAGCGATAATCAAGTGGCTTGGTGTATCTATTTTTGGTTGTTGTTACTTGGGACTTGGATTTACACTGACGTTTATCTTTTGGCCAATTGTTGCAAGTAATTTAAATCGGATTGATTTAGTTGCTGCTTCTTCTACGTTTTTCAATTATAAGGAATGCTATGGAGTTGAGTTTTAATTTGGCTCTACAGCAATTGCTCCAGCAGGCTGCGTGACGTAGAGCGGCCAACTAATTCTCAGAAAAATTTGCCACAAAAAACAGGTTGGGGCCAGGCTTTTTACATTGTATCTATGTGTATGCTACGAAATGTTATTAAACTAGTTATGTATATGGGGGAACTATAGTGGCTACTTCTTTAGAAATTACGTGTCTGAAACTATACAAAATTGTGTGCTCCACAAAGAAAGAAGAAAGAAATGCATTTCAGCTTATATTAAGTAGAGAGAGCCAGGCGTTTGGGAATCTTGTCAATCAGCTCAGTAGATGGTGTTGCACTTGATTGAGATATCATCTGGCACAAAGCTACAACTATGTTGCACAATTTCGAGCGTAAATTATTATAATAATAATTTCATGCTACAGATTCACGCGGCGTCTTAAATCCAATCAAGAGTTTCGTTTAAGCCCATTATATACGTATGATGAAGTAGACCAATTTCAAGTTTAATAATTTGTATTAAAATCAACGCATTTCTTAACTTGGCCATTAACCTTTCACTTTGCTACTGTTTGCCAACAAAACTGGATCAAAAAACTATTTTCATCATTATGCACAGCGTGTTTTTTGATGTCTCACGTGGGTTAAAAAATATAAAAAAAAACAATTTTTTTTATAGCTAAATGGATCAATATAAATATTTTACCGCAGCTACAAGCCAATCGTATAAAAGTTATAGGCATTATAGACCCTTTACAATACCTGATAATATTGTATGTCGACTTTTGCTGAAGCTTCTATTTTTATCCATAGATTTCTTCTTGAACGAGCTAGGAGCTTTCAACATGGTTCTGTAGTTTTTGAAGATTTTGTCCGTATACTCGTATTGAAGGCAAATAAATATTCAAATAAAGCCGTACTATTGAGACGATTTCATTTCAAAGTATAATGCTGTGCGTACGCGGGTTATTCCAAAAAAAGAGCCATTTTTGAGATATACAATATTTATGCAAGATTTAAAAAACGGCTCAACTTCAGTGTCTTATGGGATTTGGTGGCCTTATTCGGTTACAGAAGCTTAGTTTCGGTACAAATTTCGTATAAATTCGAGATTTGTGGGGCTTTAAGTCGGTATTGGCCCTTAAACTCAGAGTTGGTTTCTTGATTTCTAAGATATTGCCAGTACTAGTAAGACAAATATTCAGATGAAAACCTATGGCATCTTATGTGATTTTGTGCACTTATCCGATTACAGAAGTTTAGATTCAGGTCAAATTTCGTGAAAATTGTAAATTTCTAGAGATTTAAGTAGAATTAACCCCATGAAATGTGTTGCAAAATTTTTCAGTATTCGCATTAAAATTCAAAATTTGTTTAAGGATTTCAAGATGTTTCTGTAGATTTCTAAGATCTTGGCCAAATAGATAAGATAAATATTCAAATGGAACCATATTTTTGAAGCAATTAAATTTCAGAATCATTTAACACTCTTTCTCTACTCGTGTACTAAGATCTTGCATATATATTTAAGAAAGCAATAAGTTATTTAACTTAAGCCCCAATTTATTTTTGAAAAGGCAATACGAGTTGAAACTTGAGTTTTTATCGTTTTGAAAATTAAACCAAAAATTTACAAATTAATTTAAAAATTTCAATTTTTAAAATTTAAATCTATCTTTTATTAAAACAACCATGACAGCAGTTTAAATATTTTTTTTTATTTTTCTATATCATTTTTAATTATTAGGTATATATTATGCAAAAATTTATAAAAAAAATTGTTTTTTTTTATTTCTATTTTTATTTGCAATCTGTCATTGAGACAATCAGCAAATTTTATAATTAAAACTAAAACAAAAATGGCAGGATTGGTTGTGCTCCAGTGAGTCCAATCAATATACAACAATACTATTTGCTAAAGGTTATTATACAATTATTATAAAAATCGATCTGGAAGGTCCAGAATATGAAATCTTTTCAGACGTCTAACATCCATACTATTATCTAGTAGGTTAATTGCCAGCGAGTTTTCATGGTTAGAAAGTCTCTCTAGATATTTAAGCGATGTTTTGCTTATTTCATCTTTGACGTAAATAAAAAAAAAATTAAAAATATTTTTTTTTTTTAAAACATTTTTTTATATTAAAAACAAATTATGAAAATATTTGTATTCTTAATTCTCTACAAAATCAATATTGTTAAAATAATTGCTATATTTTTAGTAAAAAATATATTTTAAAAACTCAGGCGTCATTTCTATTCTAAAATTATTATTAATAAAATTAAAATCAGTTTTAAACTATAATTACCATTATAAATAAATAATACGAGGCAATGAAATTATGTTATAAGAATCCCTACACTCGGATCTTGGTTTCTTTCAAAATAGCTTCCGAGAATTCGAAAAAGGCTTCCTGTGACAGGACCATGTTTATTTCACACTATGGTTGTTCTTAACCATTAAATAGAAAAAACTCAATAATCTTTTGAATTTTTAATCTTTTGATTCTTCAAAGCAAAAACTTTACAACCATTGAATTTTCAAACCTCATAATGCCTAAGCCCCGTAATCCCTTTCAGCCTCTAACGTTATTAGAAAGAAACACGGACCTCGGAAACATTAAATACGCATTTTCTGATCGGAAGCAAGCCTACCGATTGGGTAGGAGGGTTCCCTATGGGCCAAAAGTATTCTAAGCAGCCCGTAGATTCGAAAAAAAATGCATATTTCTTCTTTTTTCCGAAAAGCAAAAGTTCTCACATCAAACAATGCATTATTTTGCATTTTCTAATTATTGATTATATTTAGCTTTTTCTAAATTAACTTTGACTTAAATATTTAAAGTTTAGGCTTAATAAAATTATTCAATCTTTCAAGAGATATAAATAATAAAAAAGTAGATAAATATTTACATTTTTCAACAATAAATTACAGCTGATAAAATTGACTTAAAATATCTGTCGTAAAAGATAAATATCTCGGTATGTAAAGAAAATATCTTTTTTGTTTTGTGGCCCATTTCACTTTTAAAGAAGCTTTTAATAATTTCAATTAAAGCCAACGCAAGTTTGAAATTTTTAACATTCACTTTGCAAGTTTGTTATCAAAACTAAATCGAAAATGTAAAATTTTATTAATGCGACTTTATGTGGGCAACAATCAAACAAAGCTGTCCAACAAATGTAGAAAGTACCATGCTGACGCCTCTGACGTAGGATTATACTGCGATTAGAAACGTTTCATTTTTTTACATTTTTTGCTACTACAAAACAATTCGGACAACATTCAAACAAATGCCATCCATTTGCATGCAGAAGCGAAAAGCCCAAAGCGAAGCATAAAACTTTCTCCTACCAAAGCGTCTGGTCTCTGGTATGGGAGCATCGTCAACATATAGTATTTGTTTTGCTAATGAACGTTGTCCGAATTGCAGTCCGAATTAGACTCCGAAACCGCCAAGGAAATGACAGCTGAGCGTGCCCAGCTTTGAGAGCGAGAGCTTAAGTTAGATCTTGTCAAGGTTGCTAGCCGCGGGATACTTTACTCAGATTTACGCAATATTACAGCGCAGACATTCACTTTTACTAGACTCTATACGCGTTTCTGGGCATATAAAAACCTAATTATACATGAACAAGCGAAAGGGCTTTATTGTTTTGTTTGGACTGAACTGTTATATTCAATGCTTACATGGCTTAATGTCTGCTTTATTGTTACCACATTTTGCTTTGGCCCAAAGCGTGTGAGATTTACGGAATCAAGTCAATTAATTAAAATACAATACGCGTAGTTTGTTTTTAGCCAAGTTATGCTCTAATTGCTAAAACTCTAATCAAAACAAACTGCTTAAGACAAAAACAAAAAATAAATATCTATGTTTTGTTCTCTAGAATCGCTTAACTTTCAGCTTCTGTTGGTTGTCTTTATTGTTTTGGCTTGACTGCTTGTACATAATATATGTGGAGAAAGTAAATAGCGCTTCCAGTCCGCGCAGCAACTATGTAGCCAGTTTTTGACAGTGATGAACAGCAACTTGTTGTAATTTGGCATTTGACATGTGACGTAGTTGTGCCAAGAAAATTGCTGACAGCTTGAAGTTAGATAATCTTTGAACTTAACGCTAACAAATATTTTACTTATATTTATGCTCTCTCTTCTATTTCGCACTCTTTTAGCATAAACCAAACACAGACTACGACCAAATACAAGCCCACACCCGCACCACGTCATATCTACAACATGCAACAACCCAGCAGTTACTACACACAAACCGAGAGCGAGTTGCTGCAAATGGATGCTGGCGGTGCCGTGCCATATCAGCTGGCGGTCACACATTTGCAGCAACCTTCGCTGAGCACGACCACGTCCAGCTTGGATGCACACTCGGTTGCTAGCAGCAGCAATGGCGGCAGCAGCAGCACAGCGGCACACTTTGTATCACCCTTGCAGCGACGCCACTGTCAGCCGCCCACAAATCTGCCTTTGAGCTCGGTTAGTTCGCCCCTGCGCATGGCCAGCTATAAGCCTGCGGGCGGTGGTGCCGGTCTACATCATCATAGTCATCATCAGCAGCTGGACTTTCAGCGCAACTCACAGTCGGATGATGATAGCGGTTGTGCTCTGGAGGAATACACCTGGGTGCCACCAGGTCTGCGACCTGATCAGGTAGGTGGTCAAAAATGACGCAAAGCTTTAGCGGTGTTGTGCTAGAAATCTCTGAAATTTAGTTTCAATACAAAAACGGGCCTTATTATAATTTATATCAATCTTTCTTCTGCACTTTAAAGAAATATTTTTCTGAAAACGAGGTTTATTCTTTAAAAATTTTCTAAAGTATCAGCATAATTTTAGTTATTACATAATTGGAAAAAATCTAATTTCGTTGATATTTAAATTTTTTTTCCAAAGTATTTCCTAAATGGGATTTTTTTTTTTTTTATATGAATTTTTTTTTATTCTGTGCGAAATATTTCGGCCTTAACATAGAACAATTTTAACTATAACATTTTTTTTGGTATTCAAGTTGTTTTTCCTAAAAAGATTTCCTAAAATATTTGAGCAATTTTAGTTCATATAAATCTGCTATCCACACTTTAATGATATTTTTTTCCTATTCCAACGTTTAAAATGTCTTTATATTATAGAGCAATTTAAGTTATAATGTGAATTCATATGAGTCCATTGTGCGCACTTTAAGACATATATTTTAATTCAAAATATTTTCTAACATTTTATACTATATATTTATTTATATGTATAAGTAAATCCGCGCTTAAGTATATTTTTTTTTTTCATTCAAGGATTAAGTAATGTTAAGTAATTTTATACTTGGAATGCATAGGAATCGATTCTCAGCACTTTAATGATTTTTTTTTTTTCATTTTAAGTTGTTCCTAAATAATTCCCAAAATATTAGGGGAATTTTTGTTATAATTACGTTAAACGTACTTTACAGAATTTTGCGTAATTCAGTTTTTACATAGCACCAGACTTGAGTGTGTAGCGATTAACTACGTAATTTACCTATTGGATTCTACCCCCTTTGGGATATCCCATTTGGGATTTTTTTTTTTTATATGAAGTTTTGTCATTCCGTGCGAAATATTTCGTATGTCCTTTAGTTTTAAATAGGCTGATTGCCAAAAATTTAAAAAAAAAAAGTTTTTGGAAAAAAATCCAAAAATACGAGATGAATATTTGTTAAAATGGAAATTTTTATAATTCCTTCAGAAATGCGGTTACACTTTGTAAAAAATCTTAATAAAAGCTACAATGGTGTAGGAAGATTCCGATTGAATCAGTGTTGAATATGCGCTGATAGCCAAATGGAGATGCTTAGCATAAGATTAGGACTTTCTAGCAAAATAATTCACCAAAGGTTGTTTTAGAAATGACCGTATATTAAAAATCTTAGAAAATCATCTTAGGGAAAACATCAAAATATATTTCGAATAAATCACAAAAAAGGTGTAAAAAGGCATTGAGTTAGGACTTTTTAGGGAAATTTTTTTTACCAATTTCAGCTAAGTAGTTTTAGAAATACCACTGCAACTTAGGGAAAAACATAATATCGAAATATAGTACTGGGAATTACTAGCGTGAAATGTTCCATTTATCTGTAGTTCAGTTCTTTTGCACAAAAATCCAGGCAGATGAGCTCTAAAATAATATTAGTGACGTAGATGATGACAGATGCTTGTTCTTTTGCATAAAAATCAAGCCAAATAAAATTAAATAAAATAGTATCGTGGTGACGTAATTGATGACAGATTGTCTGCGGCAGATATCACTTTTTGTTTGGAGGGTGAGCCACCCTTTGTGGCTTACCAGTTACACCCTTAAGATTTTTCAAGTCTTTAAGGGAAGAATTGTTGACGTCTTCTAAAGTGTGACGTGTGTCGACAAAGAGTAGTCAGTGTGAAAACGAGATACTCGTATAAAAGTACCAAATCAAAAATCGAAGGTTGTCTCCACTGCAGTATTTTTAAAAGTCAGTCAAAAAGTTAAATGTTTTTAAAAACCCGACTAATTGTTTATATTGAAATTTTAAGCAGAAACAGGCTAAGAAAATTACTTTTATGCATCATAAGGCTTACCAAAACTCTTTAAAACCTGATTAAGCCATGCTACTAATCAGCATTATAATGCAAAACTTAAGGGAGAAAGCTTCTTTAAAAAGTCATCATCAATTAGGAGAGAAAGCTTAACGTTGTCACCGCTTAGGTTCTTCAATATGCAAAAGCAATCGTTTTTTTTTAGATTTAACATATTTATGCAAAGAAAAAAACAAAAACCTTTTTAAGTACCTAATCTACAAACTGTTAACTCATCAATTGCTTTACTGCTCCTTCTGCTCTTCCACAACAGGTTCGTTTATACTTCAGCCAACTGCCAGACGATAAAGTTCCCTACGTCAACAGTCCGGGTGAAAAATATCGCGTGAAACAATTGCTGCACCAGCTGCCGCCGCAAGATAACGAAGTGAGTATTACTCCGAATATGCCAACAATAGCAACAGTATAAAAGTAATCCAAAGAAAAAGCCATTAAAATGCATTTAATGCCAAAGAGGCAGCTCCAAGTCATAAAAATAGCAAACTTACAAAAAAACAACTTGAAAGTCCGCGCAAATATATAAAGTAGACCAAACTGAGTACAGAGTAGGGTCGCATTCAGCCTTTTATGCTACAACTCTGTGTACTCGCACTCGACTCTGGACTCAAAAAGTTGCACGCATCTTCACTGTACTTGTAACAGAGCTTTTAATTAAAATTTACAACAAACTTTTCTTAACTTGGTGGTACCATCATCGCAACTCAACTCATCCCATTGCTAACCAACTCTCTTTTGCTTTGCAGGTGCGTTACTGCCACTCCCTCAGCGATGAGGAGCGCAAGGAACTGCGCATTTTTTCAGCACAACGCAAACGGGAGGCGCTGGGACGCGGTGCAGTACGTTTGCTGCCCGATGAACGACCCTGCAAGGAGGTGAGTCCCAAGCAGCAAGCAGTAGCAAAAAGCATTCTTTCATCTAATTGTAGTAAAAATTTACATTTTATTATGAAGCAAGCACTCCGTACTCCGTGAGTTTCGCTTTCAAACAGTGTTTCGCCATCTTGGCAGTTGAGTTCTTTTTCTATACTCGAGCAGGGAAAAATTGACAATGGCGTTAAAAACAATGAGCTTTGTCCTCTACAAAGACTGTCAGAGACAGCCAGCCGGGTTGGCCAGACAACTTTCAAAAAGTTCGCCAGAGAGTTTGCAAAAGATGTCAAAAAGATTTCATTAAGTACACTTTTTAGCAACGGCAAAAAACTCTAACATGGCAGTTTAAAATGAAAAGTAGTGCTGGAAAACAGAAAATGAAAAGCAACGTTACGTTGGCAATTGCAGCGATTTGGTTCACTTCGAAAACTCCTCAACCAAATAAAAAAAAAATGATTTACTAACTTTCGCATGACAAACTGTACATACTCTAGCCAACGAGTAAATAAATTTTGCAAACCGGATTTTTAGATAATTACGCATGGTACAGCCATTATAACAGCTGTTTAAGTTTTCACATGAAAAGCAATTTTGATAGTTGGAAATTTAATAGTTGTATTAATTGCACCACCTCGAAATGCATAATTTCATTTTTTTTTTGAGATACATATCAAGTTTTTATAATCTATATACTGATTTATATCGGTTAATACTAGTTGTGTGATATTCATAAAAAGTTTAACGATTCGATTAAATTTTTGAAGATCGTAAATTTTGATAAAAAGCTTCTTTTCTCGGATCACATTAGTAAAACTATTGACCCTTTTATAAAACGCAAATCTAAACTTTAGTTACACAATAAATTAATAATACATAAATCTATATTTTTACCTATAATGTTATATGGATCTGAGATATGGGGCAGCAGTGCGCGAACTCACTTACAAAAAATTCAAACTTCCCGGAATAAAATATTAAAAATGATTCTTAATAGACCATTTCTTTATGCGACACAACGACTGCATGAGGAATCTATTATTAAAAAGATTGATGAACTTATTTCTCGCGCTATCAACAATTTTGCTAATAAAAAATCACATATCGCACAAGTTTCGTGCTGACGGGCACTAGCTTCAGTTAATCTGCTTAATTTATAAATCTTTTAACTTTTTTCCCCATCATAATTTGGGTTTTTTTTTTTTTGATTGCCATTGTTTTCCTTATTATTCAATTTTCGAGTCAAACTCCTTTATATATATTTTATTCTCTTAAATTCTCAGTTGCAAAGATATAATATCTAAACTCTGAATTAATATGTTAAGCTAGCTTTAAGCAATATTTTTATATTATTTCGGCAAATAAAGCAAATTGTAAATAAATTTTGTTCAAAAATTGTTTATGGTTCAATAATGTCTTTAAGACAAAAAATAAAAAATTTTAGTTAAAATTCAATTGAAAGTTGATAAATTTTTTAGAAAGTTATAGATCCAGACAATAAGCATTGAAGATGATGGAAAATAGTTCACTTAAAAGATAAAAGGTTTAGAGGCTTTTGTTTTGCTAAAAAATTTGTTTTTTTTTTTGTTTATGATTTGAATAACTGAGTTTATAGAGAGTTAAATATTCAAGGCTTATGGTTAATATTTAAGGCATGCATATCTAATCTGGATTTCCATACCGATTCCGACATTTCGATTTAGGAAATTAATTTATCTTTATAGTTACGATTGTCGGAAAATAACGATAGTTGGTTTTTGGGAAAAGCTATAATGTTATGTATCTCTCTTATTACATCGAAATGTGTCTAAAATTGAAGGCCCAAATTTTTTACAACTTTATTACACAAGAATTATTTCTTATCTTATCGAATTACAACGCATGACGTCACAAATGCTCAATCGAAAACTTTACAACACATCAATATTGCTCAATAACGATAAACTGCTTTGTTAGATCGCTTCTCAGGATTGAAATCGGAATCCATAACAGCCATGATATTTTTTTTTACAAATTAAGAAATGCTTAGAAGTTTTGAAATCATTTTTTTTATTCAACTTTGTAAGGCTAGGGTAGAAATAATTACTAGCGTAGAATGCAATGGAAGAAAACGTGCCTAAGCTTATGTTGGTTGTAGGGAAAATAAATTTCTCTCTTGGTTTGTATTGAAAGGTGACATCAATTATTCTTTAAGTCATTAAAGAACTAAAAAACTAGTTAAATAATTTTCGGATTATTTTAAGTTTTGGCAAACTTCTACTGTTATGGATGAGAAATAATTTTATGATATAAGTTCTGATCAAATATTTTATTTTTTACCAATAAAACAAAGAAAATTAGTACAAAACAAAATGTATTAAAAATAAGAAAATAAAAATTTATAAAGCTTTTATCGTCTGCAGAGTTACTAAAAAATTAATTTTTTTTTTGATTGATTCTGGATTAAATATTTTAATTCTTTTAATAAATGAATGAATGCTTATACTATTTAGTAAAAATAAATATAATATAAAATAAATATTTTATTTTTCTGAACATAATTAAAAATAAATAGCGTCTAAAATTTTATGTTTCTGATAAGTATGAGGAAAACAAATTTAATCAGTACTTATTTATATTATACATGGTAAATCTTTTAACTATATAATATTCTATAGTAAATTTTAAATCTGCAGAGGATGAAAACTTTCCGGATTTTTATTTTCGCACACTAAAAAATATATTTAAATTACAAAAAAATTAAAATGATTAAAAAACACTATAAGCATATACATTTAATTTTATTTTATTTAATAACTATTAAATCTTAAAGAGATCTAATTCAAATGCTTCAAGTCTTTTTTGGCATTTATTTTAAACACCTTTGCCTTGCACAAGTCAATACATTTGGGGGTGTTCACTTTGTCGTGCATAAATACCTTAGGGCAAGAATGCTCGAGTTATGACGTGAGCTACCCAAACAATTAGGCAGAAAGGTAAAAATGCCCGACTAACAACGTGGGCAACAACAATCAGCTGTTTGCAAGTCACAAATAATTTGGTTTAGTTTTGTTAAAAAAATTTTAAGTAAGAAAAATGCTATAAAAAAGTATAAAGATAAAGTTGAAGGTTTTCAGTACAATAAATATTTTCTGATTTTTAACTGCTAAGAAAATACAACTTGAATTAGAGTTAAAAATATATACTCTTTTAAACAGAATAGAAGCACCAGATATATAGATATATAGATATATAGATATATAGATATATAGATATATAGATATATAGATATATAGATATATAGATATATAGATATATAGATATATAGATATATAGATATTCTCGTATGTACAAGAGCTTTTACAACACTCTTTGTGCAAGAATGCCAAGAATCTGAATCAGGTACTAATGCCCTTTTTTTGTGTAAATTGTTGTTGATACTTTACCCTTTTACCATTATGCATTTATGCCCGGCAAGATGGAAAAATTAATATTCGGAACGCTTTCACCTTTTGTTCAAGAATATTATATTTTAATCCGCCTATCTTGGGCTATCAATTTAAATTTAACAGAAGCTTTTATCGCAAAACAAAATATTCACCGAATTGCATTTAATAAGCACAATTGGCAAAAAAAATTCAAAGAATTTTATTACTTTCAGTTTTATTTTAGAAAATCAGTAAGTTCATCTGAAATGGTTTCTAAAGCCACACCTCTTCTACCAGTACATATTTTAATTAATTTTCCAACTTTCTGCTAAAAGAGCTGTGCCCTGTTTTAGAGTATCTTATAGATAGGCACTAAAAAAGCAGCGCCAGCTACAGCTGCACTCTAAAACAAAGTTGAAGTACTTGCTTGTTTTTTGTCTATGCAGTAAAGTGAATGTACACATATACACTATATATAACTATAGTTGTATATATATACTATATGTAGATTGTGCAAAACGCAGCGAATTGGCATTAAAGTACGACGATGCGTTGTGTATCAGAATAAAGTACTTACAACGAGTATTGTTTTGTAGTTGTTACCCTTTTTGTGCAATCGTTGAAAGTTTTTAGCTCTGTGTCTTTCGAATCGTTGCAGGCTTTTATGCAAAATTTGCATTGTTATAATGCGACAGTGTCTGGGGGCTTATGCTGGGATAAAACACCACCATCGTATGGTAGCCCGCGTCGTCACCGTCACCGTCACCGTCACCGTCACTTCACTTGACCATTCCGCCAAATTGTGCTGCTAACAGAGGCAACTCGATTTTATTGTATAATATTTGCATTCGCCACTCGTAAAACTTATTTAAAACTTTATGCCACTTCGCTGTCATGGTGGCTAGTGCGTGTCTGGACCAGCGGCAGGTCAACGTGGTGCAGATCTTCGAGCGTGCAACACTGTGGCAGACGTTGCTTGATTGTGTTAAGGTTCTGCTTAAAGAGTTTCAACTTGCTACTAGTTTTGGTTTTTTATTTGATTATTTTATAACTTGTAGAGTTGTTTAACTAAAGCAAGCTGTAACTTGAATGCGTTCCACAAAACGAAGCTACAAAGTGATTTATACATGCGTTAATTTAACTGCTGATATATGTATTAAGAGCTTGTAACTAGTCGCAAGCTTATGTTTTGCGTTTTAAACTCTTATATCTTTTAGTTTTACTCTCAAAAACTTTGACAGGTACAGGCATCGTAAATAAGAGTTATGGGGTTCAAAAAAATTAAAGCCAAAAAAGTGCTTTAGATCACCATATATCATATTTTGGAAAGGTCTGCCCAAAAAACAATAAAACTAAAAGTTTAGTTTATTACAAAAAACTCAAGTTTCATTTATTTTGGCATAAAAAAAAATCAAGAAATATTTGTTTAATTTTTATTTAAAAATTACGAAATATACCCAATTCTGTTTTGACACGGTTTTGAAATAACACGATGTAGAAAACAAATTTTTGTACACAATTTTATTCGATTTAGCACGACAAAAAAAAAGCTATTTGATTGAAATTTTAAAGAAAATATTTTTATCAAAGTAATCTTTTAGAAATTTAGTTAGGGAATTTCCCTTTCTAATTTATTTTTATAGCAGCTTAAGGATTTACTTTATGCCTTTTTTACACGTTTTTTTCTGGAACATCTCTACCGTTTAAAAACAGAATTAGTTGTACTCGTAATATTTGTTTTTCAGTTATTATTATGAAATATGGTAATAAAATTATTTTAAAATTTTTTCTTTATAAGTTGTAAATAAAAGTGAATGCAATAACTTTCCAAGACGCCTTATGTCCTTGAAGCATCAATATAAGGTATCACAAAAAATGAAGATTTATTTCAAATATGTCTTGAACCAAGGTGTGTATTACTATACCATAGTAATTAAAAAAATACGCACCTTGGTTCAAACGACATTAACATTTTGCTGATAATTGGTTTCAAATATGTGTTTGAAGGAAGGTGTGTATTACAATAGTATTAAAAAAATGTGGTACAGTCGAGGCGGTGCCCGACAGTGGAATACCCTGTACCTTTTGTGTCAAAAAAATTTTTCCTGCATATTCCATCAAAGAACTTTCCAATTGGAATTTATTTTTTTTTGGTGAAAATCGATATTTATACCTATAAGTTCCCTAAATTTTTACCCATTTTGATGAAACTCGAATGTTACAACAAAGAATTTATTAAAAGTATACGGGGTAAGTTTCAAGTTGGTATGTTGAGGGGTGTGGGAGAAAACACGGTAAATGGATTGCGGGGGGTGGGGGGACCGCATCGATAAAATTTGGATGTGGATTTGTTCATTAGAGCCACATGAATGAGCTTACCAAAAATTGTGATTCTAGGTCAGTTGTAGCCATAATTGCGTAGAGTCAAATATTGACGCAGTTTATTGGCAAGGGGTGGTGAAATTTGCACATTTTTGACTATAACTTCTGTTGTATTTGTCCGATTTTGTTCATTTTTTACACATAGATGCATGTAGCTACAACGCATCGCTCTGTTAAATTTCAAATGAAAATATTAAACGGTGTGGCTAAAAACCGCGAAACTCTACTGCGGGGGAACGGGGGAAGATATTGACATAATTCAACAAACTTCATCTGCTTAGGAAATATGCGCACCAGCTGGTAAAGTTTCGTGTCTCTAGCTCTTATAGTCTCTGAGATCTAGGCGTTCATACGGACGGACGGACGGACGGACGGACGGACATGGCTCAATCGCTACCCGAGGTTATGATAAGCATTTTGGTATAAAGGACTTGGGGTCTGCCACGCCTCCTTCTGTCCGTTACATACATTGCACAAACCTAGTATACCCTTTGTACCTATAGGTACAGGGTATAAAAACACCCACCTTTGCTCAAAAGACATATACATTAAATTTTGTAAAAATAAAAATTATGGAAAAAAATTTAATTTAACTCATAATATATGCTCCAGTATATGACGATGATAATATAAAAATTGACACATCATTTTTATTACGAATTTATATTATAAAAATTAAAAAAAGAGTCATTTGGTAATTTTCTTAAAATTCATATCTTTGGTCAAAAAAATTCTTGTTTTTTTTAAAAAAAAATCGACCGGAGTACGGAAAACAAATACGAACATTTTATTCGGATTTGTTTTGAATTCACATATTAGGTGCTCCCAATTTCACCAAAACGAATTTTTTTGTATGGTTTGAAACCGAATGTTTTGTGTTCAAGAGGAATTAAAACAAATTGACAAAATAGGTTTAAAAATTATATTCTGAAATAATTTTTTGAATATTCTTTGATATTTTCAGATTCTATTTATGGGTATTTGAAGTTAAATAGTAGTGAAATATGGATAAATATTTTTCATTAATTTGTTTCTGAATCAACCCAAAAAATACACAACTCAAACTGAATTTGTATATGGTTTATATCTTGCATAATAAAAATGAATGTTGTGATAAAAATAGGTGTAGACGCAGAGCTGTACCAACAAAGAGAAGGAACATTTTATTATTATTCTTTCCTTGCCAATTTATAAATACATAGTACATGAATACAGATAAGCAGGGCCGTAGAGACAATATATCATATATTGGAATAATCTTTGCTAAAATCGAAAACCCAAAAAAAAAATCGTCTTTCTTTAAGTGACGTCACTTTGTTGCAATGAACTAGTTCTTTGTTTTTCCCTATACCTGTTGGTAAAGGCAGGGCCGTAGATAGAAAATCCGGGCCCGGGGGAAAATGTGCCGGCCCCTCTATTACACCTTTTGCTCGAATCACGACAGTAATTACACCGGGAACAGGGGGGAACCCCTTCGCCCTCTCGACGGACCAGCAGATAAGTATTAAATTGCCACTCCTAGTCGGAGCAAAGGGCGCAGAAGGAAAATATGCACGCAAAAGCGAAACCGTATAAAATTGTTTCCGTCTGCCGGAGCAAGGCCGAATAGTTTTTTAAGCTTTTCAAAATTATAATCGTAACGATTTCTGGATACAAACCATAGATAAAGCCTATTTTTAAGAAATTCTTTGAATTCTCAAAAATACAATTAAAAATTAAATTGAATTCTTTAAACTTTCATTTAAATTGTACAATTTTTTTTTTCATTTTACAATAATTTTTTTTTGTTGTCTATATCTTTTGGGAATGACTAAAGCTTTACATTCTTTTACCTTAACCAAGTCAAAGAGTAACTTTTTTGTGCATCCAAGCTATTTCTACTCTCCGTCCGGTGCTAGAGTATAGAATGAGCTCTCACCATTATATCCCCAGCTTTGAACTTGCTTAGACCACTCGCTGGGCATTTTAGACTAAAAAAGCTGGACATTTTCAGTTCAAAGTTTAGTAAATTTGAGAATTTGAAGATGAAGACATACCAGAGAGCAGAAACCTATTCGTCTTTGGCGGGTAATGTAATCTTAGGGCTCTATCAGGAAGGCGTGCTAGAGGCACAAACGCCTTGAGGTACGTCAGGTCTTAGCCCGGCAAAGCCTTGTAGTAACCTGCTCACAAGTGGAATAAATCAAAACAAAATGCAATAAAAACACAGTCAAGCTTCTCTTTAAAGAACTACAACAAATTTTTCCATATTATGTGTTTTTTTCACGTACACTGCTTTTATGATCTATTTAAAACAAATTTCTCTATAGCGATTTTTCTATAAAACGCACCCATATTCTGCTCCCGTGCGCATCTACTAAAAGAATCTATCTACTTAAGTGCATTCCTTTCATTCGTGTATCTTTTGATAAAAAAAAAAAAAAATACTGCGTCACAAATCGAAGCTGAATCAAGCGTTTTTTACAGCTCGGCGAACTGCATTAAGCCCGGCTAAGCCAAAGACACTTCCACTGCCCATGCCCCAAGTCCAAATAATGCTTAAAATTCACAAACCATAACTGACTTGTTAAATGCTGCAGGAGCAGAAACCCTCCACCAACTTTTAGCAACAATGTAGAACCCAAAAAGCTGTCAAAAATTATAAAACGCGCAATGACCCTGAATGATGCTGCCAAAAAGCACTCAGTCAAGCGTGAATCATTCGCAACGAGGCCGAAAACTTTTGTCAAAGAGCAGCTACCCAAGCCGCCTCCCGACACCATCGTCTCTACGCACACATGCGTCCAATTTTTCATATCAAGTGCCACTGTTTGAGCTGATATAAAGCTGACGATGGCCCAAGGATACATAAGGCTTGAAGGTGGTGCTGCCAAGCCAAAGACTGTACGAATTAGTAGAGAAGCAAGAACAGCAAAAAAGTGACTGCAAATGAGTAAGGTGTAAGTGTAAGCAAGGTGACGCACAAGACGCATAAAGGTGAGCGAGTGTGCTGAGGGTTAAGCAAAAAGTTTATGTACTGAAAAAGGCACGATAACGAGCATCATTAATAATTTAAGCTACCACTTTGGTACTGTCGCATCAGCAGAGTCCCTTTCCGAGCAGCATCCGGGTTGACCGGTGTGCACGGAAATTGTCTTGCTTGACGCTGCAAACTTTGTCAGCCGAAAAGTTCCAGTTAGATTAAGCTCAGATACGTAATGGGTTAGCGCATTTCCTTTTTTTGGGGGCGTGGGGGATTCTAGAGTAGAGTCTGAAAACAATTTAGGTGTCAGTGCCCAGTGCCAGACATAATGGCAACGGCGGCGGCGGAGGCATCTCGGCGCTGAAAGCAAGCGGCGACAATTTGTCAATAAGTAACAAAGTTGTGCGACTTGGCGGGATTGCCTTTAGGACGCAGGGATTAATAAGATTGATAAGATAAATGAGCAGCAATTGTGTTTATTTACATGGAGTCTAATGAAGCAGCCAACCAGTGAACTTGGTTTGGCAGTTTTAATGAAATTGCATTTTAAGTGGACAGTTTGGCTGGCAGCAGGCAATTAGAACTTGGCTATAAAATCCTTTGCACAAAACGCAATTAAGCCAAGAGTTTCTGGGCTGTGCCCCCTAAATATATGGCCAGCACTAACTGTAGCAGATTTCGAGGTTTTTCAATAGGTCATTAGTGCCGCCTGAGCTGTAAATTGGCTGTATGCCTCATTGTGACTCCAATAAAAGTGATTTCTCGTTTTTTTTTTTTTTTACACTCGCTCTGCTCTTCGAGATTTGATTGGGGTACACTCATTCCAGAGCGCCAGCGATAAATTTTAGATGTACGTTGACGTAGTTGCCAACAATTAACGATGCATGCAGTGGAGCCACTTTGTTCTTTTCGCAGTGCCATGAAAATTATCAACCCCGTGCACGCGACCACATTGGTCGACTCCGCATCCCTGGGCCCCCTCCGTCCACTACCAAACACTGTTTAATGGCTTGCAAAAGTAAATGTTGATTGGGGAGAACATTTGCGCCGCAAAAGCTGAGTGACGTCGTCGTCGTCGTCGGCTTCAGTCCTATGTTTAATAGCCTGGAAAGTTAAGAAGCAGTCGCCAGGCTACAACAACGACGACTACAAAGTCTTTTGTGGTTTTTGCGGGCTGCGGTTCTAGGTAATTTGCGTGTGCCAAAATATTCCAAATAAAAGAAGCGCATCAGCGAAAAGTCGTCTGCGTAAAAGGACGTAAATTGGTAAAAGTCAAGGCAAACTGCGGTTGCAAATAAGTTGAAAGAATTTCTTATAACTAAGATGTTGGTCATTTTGGTACTAGATAGGAGGTTGCTTAAGTCAAAAGGCAATAGGAACATTTCAAAGGAAAAGCAGTTAATGACAGAAGGAACAAGTTTTTTTTTAAAAAAAGACGAGTCTGTTTACCTCAACAGTTAGACATAGTTGAACAATCTCAGGTAGTAATCGAAACTACATTTTGAGGATGAAAAATTGAATACAGTACGCATTCAGAAGGGTGCTTGTTAACCTAAAACCTAGGCTCCAAACAAATGCCATAAAATCCTGAAATCTCTATAGTTTTAAAAACTTACAGTGAATACAGTCAGCAAGGTGTAGCCTTTAAATAGCCGACCTTCACTACTCATACGAAATTTCCAGCAACCCTATGGGATTATCACACATTATGTACCTATGAAGAATTGTAAATGAACTATGATAATCAAAGTTGAAGCGATATTGAAAATTTACTGCTATGGTCTGATAATCGGTAAAAAATCTGATCTTATGAAATTTTGATCTATTATTATACATATATGTGTGGGTTTCAAGCATAAGTTCTAAACTAACGGGCCTTACAACCTCAAAATCTAAATTCGTATTAAAAGAGAAAAGAACTATCCTTGTGAAAAGCTTTTATCTTTCAAACTATTGAAAATTCTCTCCATTATAATTTTAGATCATCCAAAAATATTCAAAACTTAATTTCTAATGCATCGTTTCAGAGTAACTACCTTTTAAAGAAGCATAATTTTTTGAAATACTTTGGTGGAAGAAGTTAAGAGTTACAGATTAGATTAATAATGCCACAGTTTGAGATATGCTTTTTGGGAAATATATATATATTTTTCTTAAATTTTTTATTGACGTTGCTTCTCACAAGACATCATTTAAAATATATAAATTTGAATGGTTTCACAATACTAATTCATCATAACACAAGGCGCACACAAGGTATTAAAAAAAATATAATTTATTTATTAAAATGATGAACAAATTGTTTATAGGAATTCCATTGTCTTAACAAATATGGTTAAGTTAAGAACCAGAACAGATTGGATGGCTTTGTTCGTTAATGCTCCCATCTCATTTCTGAGCACTATTTTTTTATAAAATAATAAAAAAGATTCACTAAAAACAGTTAATGCTTATTTTTTTGTAGAAGCTACAGTCACCAAAATCGGTATGTAGACTCTGAAGAATACAAAATCTGTCTACTTTGTGCAGTTACCATTCCCAAGTACTCCGCAGCAGGTGTTCGGTATTAACCCCCAAACCCTTCTACGTACTAATTTAAAACCCGTTGTTGCATATTATCTATACATTGCACAGTGGGCCCTGATTGTCATATTTTGCCCAAAAATTCTGGCATTTACATAATAATTTTTTTAGAAAGATGAAATTTTACGCACATGTTCTCCAAAGATTTTTTTCTGGAAAGCTTAAGCTGTCTCAGATTTTTTTAAGATATAGATAATTCGGACTCAAATTAGTAAATTGGAAATGCCTTGATACGATAGTATTTATAAAATCGGATGCGAATTTTGGGAGGTATGGCTAAAAATCACTAACACCTTTTATTTAGAAACTTTACTTAGAACCACCTGTATGTATAAATGTTTCTGTAATTGCCAAAATCAATCGGATAAACATTGTGGAAATCAAGAAAATAATAGTTCCCGGCTGTAATCTTTTTTTTTTTTTTTTTTCAAATAGCCAATAATTTTGAATGTTATCAATTAATAAACGTCTGTAAAACAGCTGAATGATTTGTTTCTAAAAGACTTAAAGATTTATTATATCTAGTATTTAATACTAAATTTAATGTTAGTTATTCTTCGAAGCCCCATTAGGCTTATAAAGTTTTGTAGTAGCACTTGATCTTTTTTTTTTGTATACCACCGTTGCCAAACTAACAAAGGTGACTAACATTCCCAGCACTCATTGGTCTAACATGCCACTTAATCTAAACGCTTAATGGGCGTTCATCAGTCAGAAATTATTGATTTCTCAATAATTACCTTGTTGCTTTCTTCAAGCGCCCAAGAATCAAGCTCAGACAGACCATGTTTATAACGCACCCGTATGCGCATAATCACATTAATCTTTCATCTTACAGGCTTAGTGCCGAAAAGAATTATGTAGAGCCCACAGCTCATTAACTGATTCGTATCACTAAGCTTGAATATGTTGTTGCCAAATTGCAGAAACTTTTATTGCAAACGATTGAACTTGATGCCATTACAGTCATAAGATTAAGTGCTCCGATTCAGGTATCTCCCACACAGACGCACATATAAACATAAATACAAAACAACCATTAGAGATGGCTTTAATTACTGGGCCTAAAAACCCAAGTCTGAACAAAAAGAGAGCAAAAAAAAGTTCGTTATGCGTGCCGTTAACTTTGACGAGTTCAGTCATTAAAAGTTGCGGTTCCGTTAACCCATGCCCCACCCCGTGCCGAGGCCTCTTGCGCTGCACTGCTCCTTTAATGTGGCAAACAATTTCCTGTAGCTGTTGTTTTTCCACCACTTTTTCACTTTGCCACTTTAAACGCCGTCTTTACTCTAGGGAGCACTTGATACCACTGATGCTCTCCCATAGCCGGCAGCCATTTTTGCATTATTCGCTTATTTAAATTGAGAGAGCGGGAGAGACAAGACAAAAGAAAAAGGGCGACCGTTAGATTCTACCGCGCTGCGGGGCTTAAACTTTTTATTACCGTTATTTAGCATTTATAGTTGCTTAAATATTTTGAATGCAGTAAAGCAGAGAGGCAGATGCCACAGATTTCTATCGTGTTGTTTGTTTTGTTGCCACTGACTTATGTCCTTATATAGCCTTAGCATATTTATGTATACACTGTAAGCAGCATAGGATTAAGGGTATTGCAGATTTGTGCTACGTTATGTTACAGTTAGAGAGAGAAGCTTACATCTCGGAGCAGCGGCTGCAGTGTATTCCACAGTCGCTCTTCCGCTGACTCTCTCAAATTTTTATATTAGTATTTATACATATCTCTCTCTCTTTGCTCTCTTTTGCAGTGCAAGGAGCAGCTCTATGGCGGTGACATTGTTGTGTTCGCCCAACGCCTGGGCGCAACGGTCTGCTGGCATCCTGGCTGCTTTGTGTGTAGCGTTTGCAAGGAGCTGCTCGTTGACTTGATTTACTTTCAACGCGATGGCAACCTCTACTGTGGTCGACACCATGCGGAAATGCAAAAGCCACGCTGTTCCGCCTGCGATGAGGTAAGCAATACGAGTCCCCCCAACCCCTGCTTCACTCTGCTGCTGCCTTGTACCTGCAATGCCATTGATGTCCAACTATGTTTGCTTTGTACCCGCACAGATAATCTTCTCTGATGAATGCACGGAGGCCGAGGGACGCACCTGGCACATGAAACACTTTGCTTGCCAGGAATGCGAACATCAGCTGGGTGGTCAACGCTATATTATGCGTGAGGGCAAACCCTATTGCCTGGGCTGCTTTGACACCATGTTTGCCGAGTACTGCGACTACTGTGGTGAGGTCATTGGTGTTGACCAGGGCCAAATGAGTCACGATGGCCAGCACTGGCATGCCACGGATCAGTGCTTTTCCTGCTGCACCTGTCGTTGTTCGCTGCTGGGACGTCCGTTTCTGCCGCGCCGTGGCACTATCTACTGCTCGATAGCCTGCAGCAAAGGTGAGCCACCTACGCCCTCGGATACCAGTTCGGGCTCACAGCTGCGTCCCACGCAGCGTGCCTTGACCTCCAGTCAAATAGCGCGTTCCCAGCGCCGCAGTGGCGATGGTAAGAGCCAAAATGCGCATAAATCTGCAGGCAGCGCAGGTGATTTGTTGGAACGACAGCAGCGCAAACGCATGGATGCAGCGGGCATGGCCAGTTTGCTCTTGGGTAATGGCGTGCCTGGCATGCCACGGCCGGCGCATCCACCGCCCATAGATCTGGCCGAGTTGGGCATAAGTTTGGAAAACATTTGCGTGGGTGACAAGTCCATGCTGTGTGATACACAGCTCACCTCATCCATGCCGGATATGTTGGTATCCAAAGGTGAGGATTCGCACAGCTATCAAAGCATAGACAAGATTATACTGAATTCACCAAGTGCATCGGATATGACGCAAAGCACGCAGGAGCTGGCCAATGAGCTGGAGCTGGATCAGGAACCCGTCAGACACTTGCCCGATGATGGCTATGAGCAGTTAATAGGCCGCAACAAGCGCAATGCAGAGAGCGACTGCAACGATGAGGATAATGACTATGATGAGGGTGAGGGCGTGGAAAAGGCGCATACAGAGAATAGGCCATTTAAAGAGGTGCGCTTTAATAGCTTGCAGGATACCATATCACGCTCCAAAAGTTATACGGACAACTCGAATGCCAGACGGCGACGCAGGCGACGCAATCAATCCCGCAGCTCCTCGGAAATGCAAATTAATCAGACCAACTTGCGTCTGCATAATGCACAGACACAGGCGGGAGCCAGCACACAGCAGCAGCAGCTAAACAATCTGGACAACTGCGATGTGGCCAGCATATGCTCTACATGTTCATCCAGCTCCTCCAGCGATATGGATGACTATGTTTATAGACTGCCCGTGCGCAAACACTATGGCGGCGTGCGTGTGGCCTATGTGCCCAATGATGCGCTGGCCTATGAGCGCAAAAAGAAGGTGGCACAGGAGCAGTGTGCCACAGTGGGCGCCTTAAATGCGCAGTCCGGCATGTCAGCGTCCATGAATGAGAGCAAGAATTGCACCATATCATGACCGCCTCCTGTACTGCCACCGCCGCCGCTAAACCTTAGCAGCTACTTTATACTGGACACTATACTAGAAGAGCAGCACTTCGTCTTGCCCGAGAAGAAGCGCGGCTGTCTGAGACGCGTGTGGAACTTCTTTGGACTGGGCAGCAATAGTGCGCAACAGAATCGAGTGTAGTTGGGAAACGAGTGAGTGCCATAATGGCAAAGTATGTACTTAAATATATCAGTTATAAAACATGTGAATAACATATCGTACTGTGTATATTAATATAATAAAGTATATTATATATTATAGCTGTATAAATAAGAAAACAATAAATAAAACTGTGAGGTTTCAATCGGGCCGAGTTAGTTAAGGTGAAACTTTTATTGAGATTAAAGGCTCGAACTTATTGAAACTCTCTCTAGACATCGAAATCAAAACGATACGAAAAGAATTAAAAAGAAACACAATCAACGAACAATAAACTTGAAATGCCAATAAAAAAAATCATCTACTTATACATAAACTAAACTATTCATAAGTGTTTCAAAAAAATATAAAGAATATGCAAATGTTTATTCGCATGTTGCTCACTTAATTATGGAAAATGTGCAATATCAATAAAATAAAAATAAAACTTAAAAGAAATAGAAATAGTTAAAATAGCAAACAGAACTCTTCCATATTGTCTTCAAACTGCTTTGTTTTGTCACAGTTTTGTAGCCGTTTTATAGACCTTTAAATTTTTATGTAATTTAGCGCTTTCTCCAGGCGCGAAAGTGAATTTTATAAAAGCAAAAAGTTACATAAAAAAATGTGTCCAGAATTTTTGAGAAAGTTTTGTAATAAAAATTTGCATAAAATAAATGATTTATACATTTTTACCCTAGGCTAAGCGAGCAACAAAAGGGCACAAATCCCAAATCACAAAAAGAAAGATACATATAAATTATAATATAAACAAAAAGAAATAATAATATAGTAATCTTTTTTTCAAGTGTAATTTTTGTTTGATATTATGCTAAGGGCATCATGATAAATATGTAATTTAATTATATAAGTGTTTATAAAAACTTACTCTAAATAAAACAATATGAGTATTTTATGTATTTAAAAATGTTTGTGTTTTTTTGTTAATTGGCTTAGAATTCACAAGCGGTTTTAGCTAAAGTGCGTATAAGTGTATACAACTTTTCTTTGACGAATGGCTTCTTTTTTTTTCCATATTATTACTATTGTTATTATTATTATTTAAGTTCTGTTTTGTGTATCTCTAAATAAGTCGTCTGATTAGAGAATCTGTACGATTGGTTCTATAAGACTAGATCATTGCGACTACCTCGAGATATGCTAAATCAATCAGAATAGGGTAATTTGAGTTTGCATCGTGACTTTATTAAACGGATCATGCTTCTTTTTAGCATATAAAAGCGCCTACCTGTAGTTAATATACAGATCTGGGGTACCCCTGTTAAATCTTACCGCCAGGGGTTCAATTAACAATAGGTTAATTTGACTTCAATATGAGTTCCATATATTTCTCACCTACCTAAGTAGACTGAAGGGGAGATGATTTAATTAGCTTCTGGCAACCTTTCTTTGAAGACTGAATCATTAGGATTACTCTTTTCAAATGAAGATATCACATTGACTAACCTTTGGCGAATACTTAACAAAGACAAAAATTATATTAGAAGCCGCTCCTGAGGCTTGTAAAAATTTCTAAAATAAAAGAGATGCTGATAACGGGGAATCTCATCCCAAAAATGGTTTAATGTTGGATCTGCCAATGTCACAGAAAGACTCTTTCGGATGATCTGCAGCACCAATTTCCTTTCTTCCATTTAAGAATTCATTCCGTCGACGCGTCGCGACGTTTGGAAAGCCATGGACGCGTGCTTAATATTGGGTACAATTACCAAACGAAGAGCTCAATACAGCGATAGTAGTCGAGCTAAACAATTACCTCATGAGAAGATCGATACTTTAATAGAAGCAGAGGAGCACACAAAACAACAATTTCTAGATTAATGCCTAGTTCTGTTAGAGATTCAAGCAGCTAATGAATAACCAGAAAGCTTCACGAAAATTGAATTTACTTAAGTTACTTTAAGTTTCGCATTAAATTGGACGACTCCAAAGCCATAAACTAACAAAACGTTTAAGCAAAACTTAAATGCTGTCCCTGACATTGCCAACTATTATGATGGGGTCTAGCCTGTCTGACAAAGACCTGCTGTCTGCTGTCTATTTAAACTATCAATCTCCTGCCTGCTGTGGTCTCCACTGATTGTAGTATGCTCCTTTTTTTATGTGAAAATCCGGCTGCAAAGTTTAGTGTTTAGTAATGTTTCTTCTTTCTGGTTTTTCACCACGGCCACTGCCTTTAGCTTTCCCTCTCTGTGGGGTCTGCTGTGCACACAAACCCGAACTTATCCAACGCTTATTTTCATTTCCATTCATAGGAATTTATAGCTTTCAACGTTGATTTTGTTTGGTATTTTTTATGTGTTTTTAAGTAGTCGTAAAGTGAAACACTTAATGAAATATTAAACGTTCTTTATGCAGAACAGCCAACAAAAAATCTTAACCGACATGTGTGCCAGTGTGCGTACTTTGACCCACGCTCTATATACTGTGGCAATGTGTAGTGAGGTTTAACGACTTTTTAAATATTTGCACTGAATTTTTTATAAATTTGATGTATGTTTTATGGATGTTACGCTTCATTGAGCTCAAGTCAATATAAATGATTAACTAAGCGTCTTGAATATGTAAAGGCCTGCCTGCTTTGCAGCTTCATATCAGATGACCGTAAACCAAGTCACGTGACCAGATAAAACTTACCTAGACAGATAAAGTGAATCTTGTCTGCAAACTTGTCAATGGCAAACAACTAAATATTTAATAAGCCAACGAAAAAAAAAAAAAAAATCAAGTGGGATGGATGGTTATGGACAGTACATACCGACTATAATATACCCTTTATTTAAGAGAGGTTAGAGTAAGTGTTAGACTTGCTTGTGGCCCCCCAATATATATTTTGTTTAAAATTCGAGACTCAGCTTTAAAGTCGCGAAATAAATCTTTAGGCTTAAAAAAATTAATACAACACTTATTTATACATCAAATTGGAATAATAAATATCCATTTCAGTATTATGCGTTTTGCGATCCAACCTATTCCGGAAAACTAACAAATTTCATTCGTTTTTACGTGATCCCAATTTCACATTTTTGTTGTCAATATCTTCTAATATTTCCCCCAATCTTTGTTAACCAAGCTCCGTACGTACCGTTTACGCCAGGGGTATCCAGGCCCATTGCTCATCTGGCTCTTTTTGTTTTGGTAATAGGCAGCAATGCACGTGTACATGCACGGCCCAAACTGTATATCACTCAATGCCAATGCAAATTACAAAAACCATTTCGCGAGTTCTCTCCCTTACTCTCTTTGCTCTCTGAGCTCATGAGCACAGAAATAACCCTTGTGTATATTTGTTGTTGGCCCACTGATTTTCACTGTAATTTTGTTGTTTTTCGTTGTGCTCTCTGAACTCTTGCACTTAAAAAAAACGGGTGTAGGGATTGATCGCGGACACGAAATTTTTGTGCACCACGTGTTAAATGTGAGTATAACGGCATAGCTTGCAAAGAAAAAAAGAGTTACAACGAAAAACAAAACATTTATATGAGTATATACTATTTTTGTCAGTGTACATAATAACATAAAACAACGGTTTGTTTTAGATGTGTTAGTGTTTTTCTTTCATTCCACTAACCTACGCCCATGATTTATTGTTTCTTATAAGTAATTATAATAAAATACATAAAATAAAAATAATGAAATCTTTGTTGAAATATAAATAAAATAAATACATCCAAAAAATAATTGCTTATGAATGAATGCCAACTTGAACATGTTGTGAATCGTAAGCAGCTTGTCGCAAAAATGTTGCGACAAATTTAAAAATTGTCTTTAATGCTTCAATGCAAAAAAAAGTCGAATTAATCAGCAGGTAAAAGGAAACTTTTTAATTATATATATATTATATTATAACTGGGTTACTGAGGCGTCGGAAAGTAAAAAAAAAAATGTAATCAGCCCGCTTTTCGTCCAAGCTGGCTTAGAACGCGGAACAAATTTCTGGCAGATCATGCTAGAATGGTAGCTCTGCCAGGACTCAAGACCGTGCGATCGTGGCGCTCTGTTGGTAGCACCAGCATATGTTCAATATGTTCACGAACATCTGAAGCTTAAGAAGATTTACTTCCATTTGATACAACAGATCAAAAAAGGTTTCTAATGATTGGTACAAGGAAATGATTGAAGAACAAGGCAACTCGTAAATTATACCGGTTCTTGGATCTATGCATAAGGTTACAAATAATGGGATCATATCGCTCGCTGTGGAAGCACAAACGGTCGCCTGTTTTGAAAAAAACTGGTCATGTGGCAAATGTTCTACGTTAGATGATCACAATGATTTTTACATAAGATTCCACACCTGACCAAAGTCGCACGAACTCGCACCACTTGGGCCATCGAGGAACAGAATTCCTAAACATGTTAATGCTTGAAGAGATCTTACACTTTACCTTATAGGTCGTACTCAATATACCCCTTACCCTTTGCATGCGGGGTATAAAAAATTACGAGCATGTCACGAAAGTGCTTCTATGTACTACATACTATATACATATATACCAAAAGTCGTGATTGCATGAAATTTAGCAGTCTTTTACACCACAAAGTACACTTTTATACATGGAAGACAGACAATGATTGGCATGTTGTTGCTCTCTGCTCCAGGCGGAGTATGGCGCTTGGAGCTTGAAGAGGGCGGAGACAGCCAACGTGTAGCTGCTGATGAGACTCATGATGCTAATACGCTTGCTGATGATGATGTTGGAGCCGTACAAAAAGTGCCTGATGATGTGTTGGTCTTGGGCGAATACTCCGGAGACATGGCGGCAAAGTTGTGTGTGTGTTTTTTTTTTCTTTGTACGTTGGGTGTGATGAATGTGCGACTGACTCCGTAGCTGTACGGTTGTATACTGCTGCTGCTCACAATTGGCCGTACGTGTCCAGCATATTGAAGCAGTGCCTCTTAGACATATGTGTGCCTGTGTGCTTTGCCTGAGCATAAAATATGTTTATTCTAAGACGACGACGACGACGACGACGATTGTTTTACTTTGTGCACAAGAATCAAAGTGAATCTGACCTAGGTGCCTGGAACTTGGTTTACCACTGCTCAAAAGACACCGCTCGACAGCTGCTCGACAGTTTCCCGACACTTGCCAAAGTGAATATGTCAAACTATATAGTATATGCAAAGTTCATCCTGGCCAGACAATTCCCTACAGTGCGCACTACGTACGTACAAATTACATTTGCGGCAGCGTCTGTTTCTAGAGCATCAATCATACGCACCGTGTTGCACCCCCGTGTACAGATAACCAACTTAATGAAAAACAAAAACTTTGACTCATTGGCAGTGGGTCTGGTCTAATAAAACATTAAAACAACAATAGCTCGCGTTTTATTATTATTATTACTATTATTATTTGCATTTGTATTTAGTTGAGGCAACGCTTAATTGTATGCTACATTATTTTAGCAGACGCTTGCACACAAATTGAAAAGCATCCTTCGTATACTAAGCAGCAGCAGCAGGCAGCCAAAATTAAAATAAATTGCAAAATTTAGCGTAAAGTTTTTGCATTTCTTTTATTTTATTCTCCTTTTTTTTTTGAGAGACATTTTGCCGTCCTTACTGTCATTACATTTTTGGTACTTATTTGCAGGTCCTTGCTAGACTAGACTGACAGACTGCTGCCTGTAGCTGACATCTTTTGGGCAGATATTGTTCCGTAGTTATACAAAGGAAAACACGGTTTGCTCCTTGTCGAGAAACTCATTTGATATTCGCACAGCGTAATGATGACTTAGTTGCCACCAACGCTTCCATACATTGCTTTTTGTTGTCCTTGTTTTTGCTTGCTTTCACTGTCGTCCCTATTTATTGTTGCTGCTATGAATTTACATCGCAGCAGGAGTGCACTGAGAGAAATTGCAAGGGACAATTTTATTCTATTCAAAATAAAATAATGTTTATTTAATAAAAATCGATCATTTATTCTTTAGTTCGAAAAGTTGCATCGCTTGTAATATTTTCAATCTTAACTGCAACTTACGAATTAGTATGTGTGCAGTAATGCCTGTTTATTTGGGCAATTTATGCCAGATGGCGCCAGCAGTAACAACAGCTATTTCGTTTTTGCGCTAAAGACCAGTATGCAGTATCGAAAATGCATCTTGAGAAATTCTGCAATTTATTTTGCGTGCAAAAAAAGTTGTGCCCAAAGCGTTTGTGAACAAACTGTGCTGCCCATTTTCTGAGCAAATTATGCTAGATGGCGACAAAAACGAAGTGTACAGATTCATAAAAAAATAATTTAAGTAAAATAATAATTATTTTAAATTTCTTTGAATTATTGTAGCTCTAATAGAAGTCTCTAAGAGTCTCTCTAAGTCTCTCTTACTACTGCCGCAATCGGGCGAAAATTATTGGCGCCATCTATCTATCGCAAATTGCCAAAATAAAAAATATGGGCAGCACTGTTTGTTTACAAAGCTGCGTACAAGAGAGCAAAAATCTTGACACTAGAAATATTGCTAGCGTTGTTTTTATATGAAGTTTTGTTTTGTCTGGCCGTTTTTTCGATGCTGCGTACTGGCCTTTACTTTACTACTCATTTTGCAAGTATAAATTACCAGCAATATTGTATTTATTTATTAAAGATATGCAAAGGAAAGAAGTATAGAAAAATAGCTATGAAATAGTCCGGCTCGTGCCCAATGGTGAATTTTTTAAAAATACATTTAAATTTAATATTTTTTTCAAAAATATATACAAACTCAATTCTCTTACATTTAAAATTAAATACTTGCCCAATTTTTATCGCCACTTGAAAATACTTCAAAATATACATTTTTGTTTTATTTTAAAATATCGAGTATGCATTAGTTTCTCTCAGTGTCTGCACAGCAGCTCTTGAATATAACAAAGCTCACTTGGCGCATATTACGCACTTTGTCACGTACATTTGTTATATTTATTATTTACATAAGTTTCAAGTTCCCATCGCAAACAGCTCCGTCATTCTGGCAGATCCTTTGACTAGGTGCTTGCCTGGATGTTTGTCAGTTTGTCTGTTTCATTTACGTCAGCAAAGTTTGAATAAAAATTAGCTCAATTAAGCTGCCATATGTAGCAGCTTTAAAGAGCAGCTGAAATGTTTGGCAGCATTGGTCTTCCAATGAGAACTTCCCTGGGAACGTGCTCTTGGCCAGCCGCTTTAAATTTTTTCCACTTCGTCATTTATCTTTGAGATACACTAATTGGTCATGCTTATTTGTTACTTTTTATGCTTATTAAATTTATGATTTTTTATTTTTTATATGATTTTTTTTTCTTATCTAGATACATTAATTGGGCATGGTTTGGTCAGACAATTTTGTATATGCGCTTCCTTTTGATTTGATTTACTTTAAATGCTATGAATGTCCTCTCATATTACGTCTGAGAGTAGGCAGCCTTATTTTTAATTTTTCTTTTTGTGTAATTCTTGATGCGAGGGTTGGCTTTTATGTTGCGGAGACAGTGTGACCATATATTATTTTTTAATCGATTTGAAAGCACCTTGTTTAATTTTATCAAAAGGAATGGAAATGGTTTGCTTAGTGAAATGATTTATAATAAAGAATTCATTTGTTTGTAAGCTCCAAATATTAAAAATAAACTGATGTGTTTTCTTAATTTAAATAAAAAAAAGAGCATAAAAACCTTTAAAACAAAAATTCTAAGCCAAATGTATGCAGAAACTCATATAAACTCTTTGCACTCACAGATTTATAATTATATTAAGTTTTTTGAAAAATTTTGAAAGACCAAGAAATTAAATGTACAGAAAATTGTTTCAAAAACTTGTTCTATAAATCATCATAAGTTTCAAAAACTCTTGTAAAAAACACGACACTAGACAAATTTTATTTGATATTTTTTCTGATAATTTCAGTTTTTCAGCTAACACATTATGACTTAATTTTAAGAAAACGTGTTTTTCTTTTTTTTTATTGTGACCAAAATTTTGTATATTTTGGAATCTATTTTTTAGCATTACAGGCTTTGAAACAAATTATTAATAACTTATCAAATTTTCTTAAAAAGATGAAATTATTTTTTTAGTTCATTTTATGCTCCTTTTATTTTAAATGGTGTCAATACTAATAAAATCGATTTGGTGCAAACATTTTCAAAAATAAAACGAAAATACACGAACAAACATTTTTTTTGAAACGAAAATTTTTTATGTTTTTTTTAAATGCATGGAAATTTTTTTTTTTTAATAAATACAAATAAAATGGATTTTGTGCAACAATGTTAAAAAAAAATGAATGGGAAAATTATTATTATCTTATTATTATATTATTATTAATACAAAATTATTTAGGAAAAATAAAAAATTCACACGCATTAAAATTAAAACAAAAAATTTTCGTTTTAAAAAAAAATGTACAGAAAAAGAAAAAAATAAATGATTAAGTTTAAGTTAAACAATTTAAAAAATTAAATTATATTTTACAAAAAATAAAATGTTTTTTTGGCATTGTTGAAAATTTTTACCAATGAATTTGATTTTGTGCAACAATGTTAAAAAATAAATAAAAAAATTATTTTTATTTTATTGTTATATTATTATTATTTTAAAAAACATTAAAAAATTATCGTTTCTTTTAAATATGTATTTAAAAAAAAATTTATATTATTTTACAAAAATTTGAATGTTTTTTTTTAGAACTATTGTTAAATTATATATCTTTTAATATGTTCCAATAAGATTTATTTTGTGCAACAGTGTTAAAAATATAAAACGTAAAATTATTATTATATTATTATTATTTTTATTATAAAAATTATTTAAGAAATATACAAAATTTTGATGCTTTAAAATATTTCGTTTTTTAAATAAAAAATAAACAAAAATAAAATTTTATTATTTTTTACAAAATATAAATTTGTTTTAGGAACCTTATTGACAACTTAGACAAAAAAAATTCCATTAAATGCAAGGTGGAAAACCACTTTTTTTAAAAGTTAAAAAACTGAAATTTTGAAAAAATTTTTAATTTTGTTACCTATTAATCGATATTATCCTCATTCCTTTCGAGAAATCGTCGGAGTCAATTGTTTGTTACTTATGCAGCTATAACTTTAAGTCAAGGTAGTAGAACAGCATTTTTTAATGACCTTTTTTTTCAATACGACAAGTTTACAATTATTATTGAGATTTTTTCGAAAACCACTTAAACCGTTTCCAATTAAAAATATTTTCTTGTCTTCAAACATAAAAGACCACCCTCGTAGCATACAGTGGGTGTGGCAGGAAATGGTTTACCATTTGGCAGCGCCAAACAATTATTTTTTTTTGCGTTTTTTTCTGGAAACAGCTCCAGCTCTCACATGGGGACAGTGCTTATTAAAAGCAGTCCATATAATAGCTTTTGTGCTACGCAATACATATTTCATTTTATGTGCATTGCTTGGAGCCATTTAAATTTCAATGGCCATAAGATGAGTTGGTGCCCTGCCACTCCCCCCGCAGACCCCAAGCAACCATTTGCATTTTCCCCATTTGATTGTCAATGTCGCTTCGGTTAGTTCGTAAATTTTATATGTACCAATATTATTACTTTTTTGCTATTGCATATAGCAGCAGCTGCGCGTATCGAGTTAATGAGAGAGTTCGTCGCACATGCGGAAACTTTCTTGAAATAGCTCAGATATATAAAAAAAATAAAACATTGTTGGTTCCAGAAGTTGGTAGTTGCTTTTGTCATGCGTCGAGTCGCATCTGCCTGAAATGACAAATTGTCTCATCAGTTGCAGAGTCGCAAATGTTGCAAGGCGTTGAAACTGAAATTGTATAATGCTGCCGCCAAGTAACAATCATTATTTTTGTCATCTAAGGGTAGTCTCTGTCTCGGGAGACAGTGGTGCGGGTTGTGCCAGTATCCTGGTATCCTTCATTTCTGCTGTTTACCTAGACTGCAAAGGTGGTAAGTAAGTATGTTACTATCAAACACATGTGTTTTTGACAAGCTGCCGTTGCAATTCTTAAGCTGTCTGTCAGCAATATCATTCATTATCATGCCATTGTTAGCAGGATATATAATCCAAGTCTGTTTGTCTAAATTTTTTGCATTTTTGAACTGCCAATTCCGGAAATGAGTAATGAAGTTGTTGACTGCAGCAGCTGCACAGTTCACGTACCAAAGACTACTAAAGCTCAACACTGTATCTAAGTATTAGTACATCAAAACAAATACTAGTAGTTCAAAGGAACAGTTGCGTGTACAGGACCGGACTATGACAGGGACAGACATGGGCCCGCGAAACGCAGAGCTCACATAACGATTACGAAAGAGATATTAGTTTGGTGTTTTATGGTACCTATATTTAAATTACAGAACTGGAGCATTTTCCAAGGAGGTACTGAAACTATAAAAGTAATCATTACTTGTGAATACAGAAAAAAAAATATTGTGTGTACTGTCGTAGCAGTATAATCCCTGAACCATCAAACATGAGAAACCCACATATTTCGAGTAAACTGGGCTACGAAATCCCTACCTCAAGATCCAGCTCTGATGCGACCAATGGCGTAGCTATAACAATGGGCAGTTGTGTGAACTTTACATGTTTCATATAAATTTCGAGGCGCCCAAAAGTTCTAACATAATTTAAAATGTCCCATAAAACGAGATACTTTGGAGTTTATGGGTATTATTGCTCATAAATCTGATAAGCAAGTATGAAATAAATTAGTTCCAACTAGTTAGGATAGTTTGGAATAGAATAGTATTGAGTTATTCAAAACAAATTGATACCTCAACAAAACTCTTCTAATTTCTTCTAATTTGGGATTTGTTTTATTGTCAACATATTTAGTTTCAATGGATTGAATAATATATATTTTTCAGTCAGTTCCAAATGTCTCATATACTTGCATTTTCTAATTCTATGAATTTTTTCTTTTTTTTATAGGTTTTTTTGATATTTATTTTTTATTGGCAATCAACCGATACAAATTAGGTTATGATGCAATATTGATGAAAATTATTCGCTACATAAAAAATATAATTTAGTGTGTGATAGGGCATGAATTTTTTCAAACTTTATTTAAACAAAAATTCTAATTTCAATCAAGAGAAAATCGATAATTTAGAAATCAAGATATTCCCAATAATTTTGATAAAATCGTAAAATCCGAAAAAAACTATTCCGAAAAATAAACCACACAACAAATTAAATCCATTTGCTATGTTGACACACGTGTCAGTTTTATATGTAAAACTAGCGTTACCCGGCGCGCTTCGCTACGCAAAAAATTGATTGCTAAAAAGATTTGATTTCTAAACACAATAATGTGCAAAATAAAATGAAATAATATAATAAATAAACAATCCTTGATCATGGTAAGGATGGTTCGGTCTATGGTGACGACCTCGATCTTCGCGCCGGGCCAGGGGTCGCTAATGCCAGTGACCGTGTCTGTGAGGAACGAGGTTGACACAGGCAACGACTTTAGCTCCCTTAAACCATTTGATGCCATCAAACTCAACGGTGAACGGGTCTACGCTTCGAGTCATGGCCCTCTCCAGTATGAGCCACTTGTCGGCCGAAATTTTACCTTCCGGGTCGTTTCGGTCGATAATGGCTCTATGGAGTTCAGGACTAGAGCTTAAGTTGACTAAACCATTTTCTGGTCTTGCCCGCTTGTTCTTCGAGGCCTTCTGCGAGTCATCAGATCGCTGGAGCTTCGAGATACCACCCTTTTTGCCATCCGATCTCTCTTTGCGGGAAATTGGGTTCGACGCTAAGGGGGCACACGTGCGCTTCTTCGTTGGGGCTTTGGCTGCCTTCGGCGTGGAAGAGAGCTCATTCCCTACCGAGGCTGCCGTTGCTTCTTCTTGGTCCCACTCCTTAGTCGCAGTCGTACTAAGCGCTGGAGCTTAAGCTGTGCCACCGTTAGTGAGCCGCTCAAAGCGTCGCACATTGTACTCATGCTTCTTCTTTAACGCTTTCTCCTTTGCTGTCAGCGATTCCGAGCGCTGTTTGCGCCGGAGAGCGTCTACTTCCTTCTTCACCACTGGTGAGCCTGGGATCGATATAGGCTCGTTTTTGTGCGTTGGCTCGTCATATATCGGCAGGCGAGCAAGCACAAGTGCTAACTCATTAGCCGACATTGACGTGCCGGTGAACACAATCTCGTCCTTTGCGATGCCCGGCTCCATGTCCACTCAACCCTGTAGCACATAAGATAACTGTCAACTGAATTCCAATGACAGCAAATTAATATTAACATAATACACTTGCAACCGCATTTGACAAAAGTGTACACATATACAGTTATGCAGTACAACAGAAGCGCTCATAAGCGGCTGTGTATTTGTTGTTGTTTTTCGCATACAGGCATTTCGTATGAGAGGAAACCATTACTCACATAAAATGTCATAACACAGGAACGGCTGCACCGATTCCAAACAAACTTCACACAAACCACCTCCTCATAGATGGGAACGAAAATTTTTGTGTCAATCGGTTCGGCGGTTCTTGAGTTATAAGATTACCAAGGAAATGTAACTTCTTTTTATATATATAGATAAATCTTATTTTATTTATAGCATTTATCAGAAAATCTATTGTTAGATACTTGTAAGGAGACATGGTTAAAATATAGTAATTTTTTACCTGTAACTTTATATTTGTACTTGGGTTGTAAACTGCAGTTCCTTATAATTTTTGGTAAAATGTCAATTATTTAAAAAAATGTATATTAAAATATATTTACGATATCTAATTTCAAAAATATCTAAATTTGCAACTTGAATTTTTGACAAATATTTGAATATTTTCAGATTACTTATTTTAAGAACAAAACTCAAGAGAGCAGTATGCACTCCTACCTTTAAGCGCTCTTTTGGACAAACAAATCAATTAAAACAAAAAAAACTTTAGTACAAAAATTGTATTCCTAATTTTCTTGAAATCAACAAAAAAAAACATTATTTTAATGATGAAAATACATTATGTTCTATAAAGCTTACGTATTATTATGCATTCGCGATTCGAAGGTTTATAGCGCTCATTATAAATTACATTTAAATTTAGTATCGCAACTAAATTTAATTGGCTTACTTAAAAATGTATACAAAATTTATTTTATTTCACAATAAAGCCCCCCACACTGCATGCAGCCCTTGGGCGCTTACACCTCTGAACTCCGCCACTGCACGCGTGAATCAACAAGCGCAGCCCCATGGCGCAAAAACCCTTAACGCTAAACAAATAAAATAAAATAAACCAAAAACAAAAAATAAAAGCTAAAAAAAACAGTCAAAAAGTTGATGTGCTTACGTCGTTTTCTGGCTAAATCACAGCCAAGGCGTTGCTAGTATTAGGATTTTTATTATGGAACTGGGGGGTGCTGTTTTCGAATGTAAGCTGATAAAAACAATAGCAGCTACAATGCTGGATTTGAAAGCAGCTTAAGCACAAAAGTAATCTTAAAATTAAGGGATGCCAACTTGTTTGTTTTGTATTTTTCAATAAATTGTATTGTGTGTGTGTGTGGGTGTGTAAGACGTAGTAATAACAGCTAGCTAGCTATTGCGACTTTAAACTTGGAGGACACACACACAACACATGCCCCCCCCACCATATTAAAGTATTTGCATTTTATAACATGCAAACGGACAATTTTAAGCGCCACCCTAAAAGTATGCTATGAGGTTTTTCTTTTTGCGGCTTTCATGTTTATGGCTCATTATGCCTCATATACTGACACTATTTAGGTGGGGGGGATTATACATAGCTAGGTTTATTTTTTGCAAGGGCGCGGCAAGTTTCACATTAGTATTATCTTAATGTTTAATTTAGTTTTTTTATTATTTAATCAATTAGCGATATGCTGGCTGTCATAAATTCTTCCCGCAGAATGCGTGCTTAGACAATTGGGTGCTACTCGTAAACACATAATATACTTTACTATTTACTTAAAAAAATTGCAACTTTGAGTCAAGGGGTATGTGTAGCTATTAGGTGGGAACACCAAATTGAAATATTTTTGTAAGCCAAAATGTTTGAGAGTAGTAAATTTGTCTATATGAACACATAAATGCTAGACACCATAAGAGCTGGTTGTACCAAATTTCGCCAAAAGATCCAAAACGTTGTGCGCCATTTTCCCGTAGAAGAATTTCTTGGTTTCCAGCCAACCTTCGAAATTTTGCACACTTGAGAGAAAAGTAGGGCACGTTGGAGTCCATCACCGGGAACGAAGTGCACCCGTTTTTCCAAAGAATTTAAATTATTTTGTTCGTCAAAAAAAAAACTTTGGTTTCTTTAAAGAACTCTTAGTCGCCCCATTAAACACCACCTGTCGAAAAGCCTGCTTGTTGGTAACATTAGTATGCAGAATAATTGAGAAAATCGATCTAATATACCATTTTATTTCATATACAAAGCAATTAAAGCCCCAAAATTCGGTAGATAGACTCAAGTGAGAGCCTAATAAAAAAGACAACGTTGATATGTTCACAAGCCTGGCAGACAGAAGAGCGAGATTCTAATAAGAAAGACAACGTTCATATGTTCAAAAGCCCAGTAGACACAGGTGAGAGCCTAATAAAACGGCAACGTTGATATGCTCATAAGCCCGGTAGACACAAGAGAGAGGCTAATAAAAAGGAGAACGCTGATATGTTCACAAGACCAGTAGACACAGCTGAGAGCCTTATAAAAAGGCAACGTTGATATGCTCATAAGCCCGGTAGACACAAGAGCGAGGCTAATAAAAAGGAGAACGCTGATATGTTCACAAGCCAGGTAGACAGAAGAAAGAGCCTAATAAAAAAGCAACGTTGTTATTTTCACAAGCCCGATAGAAACAAGAGAGAGATTAATAAAAAAGAGAACGTTGATATGTTTGTAAGCCCTGTAGATACAAGAGAGAGCCTAATAAAAAAGAGAGCGCTGATGTGTTCACTCGTTAGACAGAATAGAGAGCCTAATAACAAAGCCAACGTTGATATGTTAAAATCCTAAAATCCACAACGTGCCAATGCAAAATTATCGAAAATAATTACTTTTTTTTTGGGAATAGTGTTTGCAGGAGTTCCCCTGCTCCGACTGGTTCACATTTGCAGTAATACCATAGCGCCTAGATGAGCCATACTTTGGAAATTATCAACCCCTGACACTTGAGACATTTATACAGCATATTTCATAGTAGGGGTCTACAATTTGCAGTTGCTTTTAGCACTTTTACGGTTCATTGCATTGTTATATAATTGAGCAGGCAAACACCTTGCTTGAGTGCACACTACCCTGATGTATGTAACACACACCCACACACACGCTGCCACAAAGAAAAGAATGGCAACACTGGGGGCAATGTGGCAAGACGGCAACAATGTTAGAAGTTTATTTTCTTTTTGTTAAAAAAAAAATAAGTTTTCAGCCACCTCGAGGCCCGAGCTGTTTGTGCGTGTGAATGCACCCGCACACAACAAATGCCTTGTCGCACATATAAAACCACTTAAGCATTAGGTTTGTGTATGGGTTTCTTGAATATGCTATTAAAAATATATATGTATGTATATAGCATTGTATATATGTGTGTGTGTGTCACAAAACAGTCCACACAGCTTTGGCAATCCCATCAAAGTAAATCCAAGTTGCAGTATTTCTCAACAAAAGTGGTTAAGCCCTATGTAGTAGGGGTCCAAGGGTCTGAGTTGACTTAACACTTTTTAAACTTTTTCATTGTTATAAGTGTGTCTAACTGCTATTGATTGACTGCCGACTCAAACCAGAGCATACTTTTAGGCTGAACCATGGAATTTGAATAGAATAATGTTGTCTCGAATTTAACCCTACGTTAGCACTTGGGTTGTTTTTGAGACAATTTTGATTTCATTCAGAGTCATATTACTTGAAGCTGCAGTACTTAAAGTTTTTTTTTTTTAGTAAATATGTGAGTTATATTTAATATATGTGCAATACCTATTTACTTATATTATATTATATAGGTATATTTAATTCATATGATATGTCTAAATGGTTGCACTTTGGGGTCCGGATGATTGCGGTAATGGTAGGTAATTATAGTAGGCCCCCAAATTTTGACTCTGATACCAAACATTTTTGTATAACCCTCTTTGGTTTATTCTTAGGTGGTCTTATATTTTTGCCTATTGCCTTGGTCTTACTAATCGAACAGCAGGTATTATCCTCACCAAGAAAATAAATTACCTTAATAATTTTTTTAATTTTTATGCAGAAATTATAGTTTAAAGGCCCATCCCCTTTGGGATTTTTTTTTTGTATGAAGTTTTGTCATTCCGTGCGAAAATTTTCAAACTGCGTAAGTAAGTAAGTAAAATAACTTTATGCTTAAAAAAATGAAACATTTTTTTTTTTGGATAAAAAAAAATATTTTTAATTTTTATGTTAGAAATTACTAAGCCTAAACTATACGCTTAGAATAAAAATATAATATAATAAATTTAATAAATACAAAAGAATTAAACAAAAAAAAGAAAATGTTATATCCTAATCATAGTGGAAAATATGTTACGTTCGAAACGTCACGTTCGACAGAGGCTAAAAATAAATTTTCAAAAAAGTATCAGAGATTTTGTAATCAAATGAAAAGCAAATGAAAGCGACCTTATTGCATAACATTTAAAGATCTATTTCATTAAAATATTCTATCAGGTTTTGTAGAAATCGATTGTCTTAATCTTCGCCCTGAAAACCTTTTTTACTTTTGTCACGTTCGAATGACGTCTTTTTTCGCCAATATCTTTTTAACAGAACATCGGCTTAAAACCAACTTTAGCACAACTTGTAGTGCTCCCTAAAAGCTTTCAGTTAAGCATATATTCAATGAAAATAAATAAATATTTAAGACAAGGTTTTATATCATTTCGAATTCGTACGAGGGTCATGTTCGAAATTTTGGAAATGCCCATATGCGTTATAAAATAAATCATTTGTTTATTATTCAAGGACAGATTGAAAATACTCGTATGAAATATTCAAACAAATTAAAAATTAAAGAATTTTAATTATTAATCACTTTTTGTTAAACTTTGTATGTTATAAAATATGACAGCTAAACTATAGGTTCAATATCAAAACGATAGCACTATATTGGTTTAATAGAGGCGCGAAAGAAAGATTTAGACAGAAATATAAGACTACCTAAGAAAAACTTTTTAAAAAATTTCAAATTTAATTCAGGCTTCAAAAGCAACTATTTTTTTAAAAACTTTTTCCAAAATTGTTCTACATAAATAAAGATTGGGTATATTATTATTTATTATTGCAACTTAGAATTTAATTCTAGGGAACAAAATAATTATAACCAGAGCAACGTAGGCCTTCAGATTGCGAGATTGGGTATATATTCGAGTAATTAGTAAGCCACACATAATAAAACTACAATTTTTCGGTCGTGCTGCGGAAAACGAAAACGAATAAATTTTGTTCGTTTTCGTTTTTGCGTGCTCCCGATTTCACATTTTTTGTTGTCGATATCTTCCGATATTCTCCTTACTCTTTGTTAGCACAGCTCCGAACCTATTGATTTTTTATGCAAGACATAAACCATTTTATTATTCAAGACATGAACCATGTAAAAATTCGTATTAGTTATCCAAGCTTTTTATTGGGTTGACTCAGAAAAAAAAGACACTAAAAATAATTATTAATAAATATCTAACTTGAAATTGGCATAAATCTAGGAATATCAAAGAATGTTAAAAAATTATTTCAGTTTTCATAACGTACAATTTTGAACCTATTTTGCCAATTCCATTTGATTTCACTTGCAACAAAGTAGTCGCATTTAATTCACATAAAAAATCGTGAAATTAAATTGGAAGTGCCAAACATGTGGTTTCAAAACGAATAAAAAAAAAATGTGGTACAGTCGAGGCGGTGCCCGACAGTGGAATACCCTGTACCTTTTGTCTCGCAAACAATTTTTCCTGCATATTCCTTCTACGAACTTTCCAATTGGATTTTTTTTTTTTTTTGGTCTAATTCGATATTTATACCTATAAGTTCCCTAAATTTTTACCGATTTTAATGAAACTCGAATGTTACGTCAAAGAAGTTATTTAAAGTATATGGGGTAAATTTCAAGTTGGTATGTTGAGGGGTGTGGGAGAAAACACGGTAAGTCGATTGCGGGGGGTGGTGGGACCGCATCGATAAAATTTGGATGTGGATTTGTTCATTAGAGCCACATGAATCAGCTTACCAAAAATTGTGATTCTAGGTCACTTGTAACCATAATTACGAGGAGTCAAATATTGATGCACTTTATGGGCAAGGGGCAGTGAAATTTGTACATTTTTGACTATAACTTTTTCTGTATTTGTCCGATTTTGTTCATTTTTTACACATAGATGCACGTATCCACAACGCATCGCTCTGTTAAATTTTAAATAAAATATTAAACGGTGTGGCTAAAAACCGCGAAAATCTACAGCGGGGGAACGGGGAAAGATATTGACATGATTCAACAAACTTCATCTGCTTAGGAAATATGCGCACCAGCAGGTAAAGTTCCGTGTCTCTAGCTCTTATAGTCTCCGAGATCTAGGCGTTCATACGGACGGACAGACGGACAGACGGACGGACGGACATGGCTCAATCGCTACCCGAGGTTATGATAAGCATTTTGGTATAAAGGACTTGGGGTCTGCCACGCCACCTTCTGTCCGTTACATACATTGCACAAATCTAGTAAACCCTTTGTACCTATAGGTACAGGGTATAAAAATATTCTGTTGTTGGAATTTAATCTCAACTATCTACGTCACTATAATTAATTGGTTTAAAGTATTATACTTTATCAGGTGACCTAAGAACAGATTTGCATTACAAAATAGGTTTTGCCACATGATTTTTAAAATAATGAAAAGCCCTGCTCAATTTCCCCTTATTACCTAGATTAAGATGGTATTTTGAGAGGCATACGTAAACTTACATCAATGCAATCTCTACAAAACGAAAGTTCGACTCTATGTCTTGCCGGATTTTGTTGATCCCCCAGAGCAATTTCATACAAAATGTGCACTACGCATGGATAACTAAACGGCAGTTACTCTCAATACACAAATTGTATCCTGCAGTTCGCAGCATTTTTTGAACGGTCCTTTGAGGGTTAAAACGTACTTCAAATTCGCATATTTTCACAGGCTTGTCGCACAATAAAACTGCAGCTATATAACGCCCCCAATAAAATGAAACCAACTTGATGCCATCGTTTCCATCGTAACCATCGTAGCCATCAAATTGTTTGAGAATTTTAAAAATTCGCTTTTAAAACGCCCAGCTCTGAAATACGAGCGCGTTTTGTTTCATTTTATTTGCATACAAAGTGCGCCATCGAGCTACTGAGCTCCCACATACACGTGGAGCTGGAGATGGGTGAGATAGAGAGAGAGAGGCTGTCAAATGCCCGAAACCCCACCGGAATCGTGGGGGTATCCGAGTCGATAAGCTGCGCGGCTAGACCAAATGCTTCAATAAATTTTCCAAAACAAAAAAAAAAGGAAAATGCTATAGGCGGCTGAGTGCCTGTGGGCGTAAAGGGCGCAAAGAAAAATAAAAACTATTGACGGTTCAATTTAGGAGTTTTGGATTCTTTTTTTAGGATTTTAGAGCACAAACATTATAAGCCCGCTTAAATGATTGTGCACTCTGCCGTCTAGTTTAAGGCCAAACAACAAAAACTTTATGCTTTTTGTGAAAAAAAAGATTGTAGTGACGTGCCAGAAATCACTCGATGGGTTTGCTTTTGACTTTATTTAATATGTCTGAAGGATCAAAATTGAGGTCATTTAAGTAAAATTTTTGACATTTGGCAAATTCTTTTCGAAAATGTCTTCTTTTTCAAGAGTTTTCTGGAAGTATAAGTTGTGATTGGAAACAAGTTTTTAAAGGTTAAGTAGAACAATACAGTCAAAAATGGAAAAAGTGAAAACTATGACCTTTGAGCTATTTTCGGGTCCATCAAATACTTTTGGATCGTCTTTAAATTTTACAGGCACTATATGCAGCTAAAAAGGAAACTTTGTAGGGGTTATTAAGATCGTGAGATGTAGCCAAAATGGCCACCCTAATGTTCATGCATAAAAACTATACAAATTTAACTATTGATTGATTGTATTATTTTTATATTGGTCTGCACTTCGGCGATTTGTGAACAGTTCCTAAGAGTCCAAATTCCACTAAATAACTTGACATATTTTGAAAGAACAATTTAAATAAATCAATACTAATAACTATATCATAAACTTTTGGTTGATGAATTTCTGATAGATATATTGGCTATACAGTGGCGTAGGTAGATGCATACAAAGGGGTCTATCCCTTTGGTCACGGCAAAACCTTCTTTGTGGTTTTGCAAGCTTTAGAAAAGTTTCCAAAAAATAGATGTCTGAATGACAGCAGAATATTCTTAGACTCGGTCGTCTATTATTGTAGCTCTGTGTAAGAAAAGTCTTCCAATATGTTTTAGTAATAACTCGAGAACGTAGAGTTCGATTTTCTAGTGTGTTAAAATGTTAAAAGATTTTCCCTGTTAAAGGTTACGAGAAAGTTTTAACTTTTTTCTATTGAAAGCGCTCAAAAGTAAAAGAATAATGACGTGATCGAAATAAAGTTGTGCCATGTGACGTCATCAGAAAACTATTGTAAATTTGAGAATAAAATAACGAACTCTGCTGAGTTAGACGAGTCAGCTATGTAAGTGGTTATACATAAATCAAAATTTATCGAAAACACAAATATCAAAAAACCTTTTCTGAACCCTCTTATAGCAGGCAAGCCAAGTTTTGGAAGGGACACCGCCTGACGGGTCCATCAAAATAAACTTTTCCAGATACAATATATAAGATGTTTTCTTATATTCCACATTTTAATGAGAAGAATTAATCTTTAAAATGTGCGGCTTTGGTGTTTCTTGAAATGTTTACTTAAATGAAATATTTTTGAAACTACAATATTTTTTCTAGATTTCTCTAAAAGATTTTTCTGAAACAGCGACAAGCGGCTTTGTGGTTTTTGGTAAGGTTTATTTCAAAGTACTATTTATGATACTGAAGGATTTCTAGAACTTGAACTTTCTAAAAATAATATATTGGTCTCAAGCAAAAAAAAAGCGTCTTTGGGGTTGCCTAAAAGTTTTTCTTAAATAAAATATTTGTGTTACCAAAGATTTTTTGATTTTTAAGCGGACTTAGGGTTAAAATGTAATGGATAGAAATATCTGTCATGCTGAATTTATAAATTTTCATGTTCTGGAATAGAGATAAACGCCTTTGGGGTTAAAGTTAAGTTGAAGGAAATACTTCTAATGCTGATGGATTTCTAAATTTACGTCTCTCTAATGTGTTTCTTGAACAGCGGACTTATTTCAAAGAAGTATCTGTGATACTGCCGGATTTCTAAATCTTCCTTTCTAAAATAGGTTTTTGGAATAGCGATATCGGAAAATGGATATCTATAAATATCTGTACTGAAGGATTTTTTAATAAACGTATTTAAATGATGCGTCTAGAACTTCGATTTGCGGCTTTAGCACTAAATTTACACTAAAGAAAGATTTTTGGTATATTGAGTTCTCTAAGGTGGTGTTTCGAACAAACCATGGGTCTCCAGTAATTGTCCTTAAGGTCTTCGCTGGCAGAACTCTTCTTTTGTTCAGGTGGGTCTTAGCCGTACATCCGCAGATTCGGATAGCGTACGTCCAAACGGGTGTGATTAGAGCAGGACTTTGCTGCGTAGGTGTGAAAATTATATGAAATAAATATTTTGGATACTGAAGGATTTCAAAATCAGCGTCTTTAAAAGGCATTTTGGCTTTAAAGAATTGTAAAATCGATGTCTTTAAAAAGAGTTTCTTGAACATTGATAAGAAGTTTTATGATTAACAATTCAAAGAAATATCTGTGATATGGATAGATTTTAAATTCTGCATCTCTAAACAATGTTTCTTAAAGATTTACAAGCAGCTTTTTTGTTGAAATTTACTTGAAAAAAACATTTGGAATGTAACTGAATTTGCATCGCAAAAAAAAGTTTCTAAAAAATGTATAAGCATCTTGGGGGCTTAAATTTACTGGATAGAAGTATTTGTAAAACAGAAAAGCTATTGATTGTCCAAAAAATTCTATTGTAAACGATTTCTGGCACATCCTGCTTTGCGTCTGAGACAAATGCTAAATAAATAAGCATACGCAGCGTTGACGCGGCAAAGCATTGAATTTCTTTCCAAAAGTTTAAGCACTCAACTGCTGTAAATGTATCGACGCCTTTTCTATTATTGTAATCAAATAATTGCCGCGTCCCTCACAGCCGTTCCATTAGCCGCTCTCAACTCATTAGCAAAGTTTTCACTCACACTACCCACTCGATTACTTATGATGCGAATCTGTGTAGTATCTGTGTAACGTTGTATCTGTGTATCGGCATATCGTTGTATCTACAGCAGCTGTCAGCTTCCTTAACGGACAATTACATGACATTGCGTCAACAGCAGTCGCCTTATTTGCTTTACACGGCTCTTTCTCTCTCACTCTCTTTGGCGCTCTTTTCTCTCCGCCCGTAGAACTTGTTATGTAGTAGTAGCAGCAGCAGCATCCAAAGGTTTCGCTTACTTATTTTAGTGTTAATTAGCGAGAGCTACTATGTAGCAAGCAACTGCTTTAGGGCACAAAACATGCAACACTTCAGCACTCCGCGAGTGTGTTTGGTGCATGTGGGCTGCACCCAAGTAAAGTGTTGTTTTATGTCAAGTGTATTGACGATATATAACTATTGTATATATATAGTAGATGTATAAAGTAGCTATAAGATACACTCTATGCTGCCATTCCATGCCACGCTTTATGTCTTGTTTGTGACGTTGCAAGTTTCTAGAGCCTGGGGGCTCCAGCAAGCGACACTTGTCTGGACTTAATGCTGTTTTGCATACCAAGTAAGCTGCTTGATTTGTTGATGTTCTGCTATGACATATAGACTGCTCTCTCTCTATTTGGCGGCAGCTTTTGTGCTAACTAAGTGCCAATTAAAGCGCGGCAAAGGAATTGTCTAATTACCTTGACTTGGTGCATCCAGCTAAATTGTAGTCAATGCAATCATTAATTGCCATAATGCCATTAAATTATGATGCTCTTCCGTTGAAGCCAATTTATATCAAAACGTGCCCATTTTGTGGCAATAAATTGAAATTTTTTTATTGAAATGTTTTTTACAAGCGGCTCATATGATTTTATCACCACTGCAATGCCTAATGAATTTTTTTTAGGAGTTTCTTCGCTGCTTTTCTTACAAATGTTATAAAAAGAATAGTTTTATGATTAGTTTTAGTGGCAAAACAAAAGGTACATATTTGTTTATTTTTTAAATTAAAAATTAAAAATTATGTGTCTAACAATAATAATAAAAGCACTTGTTTACAAATTTTAAAAAATTTTGTTATCCTCAACATGTTTTAATCATTTCCGTAATAAAATGGCATGCTAAAAACGAAAATGAAGTCTAAAATTTTTTGCATTGAACAAACTTTGAGATATTTCGAAAAATCCATTTTTCGAAATTAAAAAAAATGTGTCTTTACTTAAAAGCAAACATCTCTAGTTGTACTAAACTGATTACGATAATTTTTGTACTTAACTGGAGATAATTGAATTACCCATCGATTATGCTTGAAACATATTTTTGTGTTTACGCTTTGGTCCTTATTTATCCATTGAAATGAAGATTTTCGTCAATTTCAGCAAATTTTTGAGAATAATTCTATTTCGAACGTAAATTTAAAAATTTAAAAAAAATTGTTCATATAGTTTATTTAATTCATGGCTCGTAAAATTCGATAGATAACGAAGAAAATGAGTTGTTGGTTGGTTGTTTATCAAAATCGGAGAAAAATTATGGAAATAACAAGGATTTTTGTAAAAAGTGAAAAATGTCAATTTGTTTTTAAAACCAAAAGTTTTAGAATAATAACACTAGTTTTCAAAAAAAAAAACATTTTTCGAAATTAAAAAAATGTGGTACAGTCGAGGCGGTGCCCGACAGTGGAATACCCTGTACCTTTTGTGTCAAAAAAATGTTTCCTGCATATTCCATCTAAGAACTTTCCAATTGGAATTTATTTTTTTTTAGTGAAAATCGATATATAAGTTCCCTAAATTTTTACCCATTTTGATGAAGCTCGAATGTTACAACAAAGAACTTATTTAAAGTATACGGGGTAAGTTTCAAGTTGGAATGTTGAGGGGTGTGGGAGAAAACACGGTAAATGGATTGCGGGGGGTGGGGGGACCGCATCGATAAAATTTGGATGTGGATTTGTTCATTAGAGCCACATGAATGAGCTTACCAAAAATTGTGATTCTGCGTCACTTGTAGCCATAATTGCGTAGAGTCAAATATTGACGCAGTTTATTGGCAAGGGGAGGTGAAATTTGCACATTTTTGACTATAACTTCTGTTGTATTTGTCCGATTTTGTTCATTTTTTACACATAGATGCATGTTACTACAACGCATCGCTCTGTTAAATTTCAGGTGAAAATACTTAACGGTGTGGTTAAAAACCGCGAAACTCTACTGCGGGGGAACGGGGGAAGATATTGACATGATTCAACAAACTTCGTCTGCTTAGGAAATATGCGCACCAGCTGGTAAAGTTTCGTGTCTCTAGCTCTTATAGTCTCTGAGATCTAGGCGTTCATACGGACGGACGGACGGACGGACGGACGGACGGACATGGCTCAATCGCTACCCGAGGTTATGATAAGCATTTTGGTATAAAGGACTTGGGGTCTGCCACGCCTCCTTCTGTCCGTTACATACATTGCACAAACCTAGTATACCCTTTGTACCTATAGGTACAGGGTATAAAAAAGGGTTTTTACTTAAAAGCAAATATCTCTGGTTCAACCAAACTGATTTTGGCAAACTTTTTTACTATGCTGTAGATAATTGAACTACCCATCGATTATACTTGGAACATATTTTTGTCAAATTTACGGCTTGGACGCCATTTTTGCAGTCATATGAAATTTTTCATAATTTTTAGCAAAGTTTTGAAAAAAAATGTATTTCGAACGTAAATTTAAGAATGTCAAAAAATTTTTTCATACACTTTTTTTCATGACTCGTAAAGTTTCATCGATTGCGAAAAATGTGGAAATAACAGGAAGTTTTGTAAAAAGTGAAAAATGTAAGTTTATTTTAAAAACCAAAAGTTTTAGATGAATAATCGTTTATTTATAAAGAAATCGTTGCCAAATTTGGCATTCAAAAGTTTTTTGGAGTTCTCAAGCTCTGTACCAAATTTGATCAAAATCGGTCGAACTATATCATATAACACCCATAGGATCGATCGTTCAAAAAAACGTGTTTGGTTCAAAATCCGATATATTGCTCAAAAACTTTTAAAGATACATATATATTTGCCAAATTTGGTCACGATTTGGTCATCTTTATAAACAAACGAGGTACTCATCTAAACTTAAGGTTTTGAGAAAAATTGAGTTTTTTGACTTTTTACAAAAATTCCCATTATGTCCATAATTTTTTTCCGATTTTGATAAACAACCATTCATTTTCTTCGTAATCGATCAAACTTTACGAGCCATGACGAAAACTGTAAGGAAAACTTTTTTTAAATTTTTAAATTTACGTTCAAAATAGAATTTTTTTAAAAATTTGCTGAAAAAGACGAAAAATTTCATATGAATGGATAAATAACAACCAAACCGTAAATTTGACATAAATTTGTTTCAAGCATAATCGATGGATAATTCAACTATCTACAGTTTGGTAAAAAATAATCAAAATCAGTTTGAGTTGTTATATTTAGAAAATTTAAAAATTTGTAGTCAATGCAAAATTAAAAAAAAAAATTTAAGATTTTTTAAAAAAAAGTTTGAAAACCACGCACAAAACATCGGAGATTAAGAAATGGTTGAAGTAGTGGATTTCTTTTGATTAGTTGACATCTAAGAAGGTCTATGCAGATCTGTTAGCCAAAAAGGTTGGTGATAACATATAATCAAAATCAGTTAAGAACAACGAGAGATATTTGGTTTTGAGTAGAGACACTTTTTTTTTAAATTTCGAAAAGTGTTTTTTTTCTCGAAATCCGTTCCATGAAAAAATTTTTGAACTTCATTTTCGGTTTAAGTAAAACATGTTGAGGATACATTTCGCTGTAAACTAGTGTGATTATTAATAAACTATTTAGACATTAGCAGAAATAATCACTGCCAATTTTGCGACACAGATGCTAATCTAACAATAGATCACGTTTTAAATGAATGCACATCGTTTCAAACTCATCGAAATAATATTCATAACCAAAATTTAACATGCCTCCTTGCCGACCCCTCAACCAAAAACCTCTTAAAGACCCTTAAATTCCTCAAAACAACCAAAGTTATAAAACTTTTGTAGCTATATTATATTATCATAATTATATCTTAATCATTGCATTTGTATATATCTATTACATATTTCTAAATCCTTTTAATAATTTAATAGAAAATAAATTTTTATACGATAAGATTTCAATAAGAACCAGCCGAAGGTCTTAGTAGCTATGGCTGTCCTACTCTCTGTAGCTTTAGTTTTTAACTTTAAGCATACAGTGTATAAATAAATAAATAAATAAAATATTTAGCCATTATAAGTATAATTAAACAATTTTACAAGCTGTGGGCTTCGTAAAAAAGTTTGGCAAATGACACACACAATTTGGTGGCTTAATGCACTAGGTAGGTTTAGTGATGCATATCCAATGTTCTTTTTTTTTTAATTATATTAAAAAGTCATTAGACTCTTGGAATTGAAAATCATAGAAAATCTGTTGTCAGCTTCAGTAGTTATTCGAGTTTAAAATGACAACAGGAAAATTTTTGGCCTTATTTGTGGCAGGAGCCTGTGTGCTTTTTATTGAAGCTAAGGTCAAAAAATATTAAGTTACATATTTGACGTCAGAAAAAATTAAAAAAAAAATAAAAGATAACTTTTTGTTGTTAAATAAGCTAACTTAATATTGTCTAAAATATATGTAAGATAAAAGACTATGATAAAAAATAATTCACATAATTATTTGTATTTCTTTCAGCTCGAAGCCTACTATACAAAAGTAATGTGTGAAAATTATTTACCAGAAGTTCTTAAGAATCTCACTTGTAGCTTGAATCGCAAAGCTCATGATCCACCATTAACGTTGGATGTGGATTTTATTCTCAAACGGGATGTAAACAATATAACTGTACGATTCTTTTCCAATATAGTGCGTGGAAAATCGGTAGTGAACTATACATCAGTTGATTTGGACATATGTTTTGCGCTTGGAGCCATGCATGACAATTATCTGATCAGAATGATGGCTAAGATGATTCATGAAGTGAGCAACTTTCCGCTGTACTGTCCTTTTAAAAAGGTAACTATAAATCTTTTATTTAGTTTACTTTCTCTTAATTTGTCATATTATATTTGTAAATTGCAGAATACGAACTACTATCTGAGAAACCATGGAATCGAAACAAGTATTTTACCTAGCTATACGCCGGATTTGCTTTTTATGGCTGAGTCCATTATATATGTTGGTCGACGTAAACTATTTCGATTTACCAACTGGGGTCGGATTTATCGTAAACGAGGCAATTCAACAAAGTTTTAAAATTATTTTGGGCAAAAGCCAGAATGTAGTAATTAAACGAAAGTTAAAATTTGTTGTGTAATTGGACTAAAGTCTATACAACGTATAACATTAAAAATGGAACATTCAAATTTGTAAACATTAGAATAGCAGGGCGCTTTCGATAGTTTAGTCCGGGTGATTGCAAAAAAGTTCAAACACGATTAACACACGAATAAACGAGTTATTCCGCTCAACCGATCAAACTTGCACACTCACATGTGTTCGCTCAAATGTGCCAAGATTTTATGCTCTCTGAGTTTACTCATGCTCATTCATTCAGCTCAACAATGATTGTTTTGATCAAAAATAAAACTCAAAAAGCAATAATCAACTCGTATGAGTGTGTTCATGTACGAAGTCAGCAGCGCTGCCTCTGCACTGCTGATGACTGAGAAACAGGAAGAAGGTGAAACAGAAAAAAATCCAAAAAACGTAATTTCACAGCAAAGTATATTTTTTCATATTCAATATCAATTATGGCAATGGCAAAAAAAAATACATACTTCATACTTATGTATGTATATGTATAACATAAACAAATAATTCATTCTTATTAATTATTAAATTAAAATATAAAAAAAGCAACACATTCGTATTGACTTCAAGAGTGCGATCCACACCAATCGTTTGCTTGCATGACTCGTGTAAGACACGAGCCGATCAAATGACTCAAATTAATTCGACTCATGCGTTCATCAGCATGAGCTGATTTTAACTCAACGCAGTGTTTTGTGATGAGATTGAAATTGAGTAAGAATTTTGGCGTATGCTTAAAATCAAGAAAAGAGTGAATTTTGCCGTTCTCTGGTATGTATGAACGCCTAGATCTTCAAGATTATAAGTATTAGGATAACCAATATTGATGCTTGGACTCTTTTATCTGTGCATACAAATCCAGGTTATTTCTATTGCTCAAGCACACTTCCTTTCTCAAAAGAAGTTTCAAATCGCAATAATTTTTAAAATTAAATTAAAAACAAAATTTCTTTATAATCTTCTTTTTAATACCAAAAATAATTAGTTAGGTTAGGTTAGGTTAAGTAGGCAGTTAACTGAGATCACCCAGAGACCATGAGGTCCATTGTGTTGCCTAATTTGAGAGGAGGAAGAAAGGAGTTGGAGAAGGGGGGACTGTAGGACATCCCTAATCCCCTAAGACTCTCCTATTACAAAACCATTTTGAGGATTCGACAAACGCAGCCAGATCCGCAATTGGCACATAAGCCAGACTACCCAGATCCTCAAAGAACGGTTTTCCCAGAAACTGGGTTCGTCTTCTTAGAAGCGCCGGGCAGTCGCAAAGCAGGTGTTGGATGCTTTCTGTCTCCCCCTCGTCTCCGCAGCTTCGGCAGAAGTCGTGATGGGGAACATGCAGCCTCTCAGCCATATGGCCAATGGTGCAGTGCCCGTTACAACTCCTACCACCATCCTGGTCCTGTTTTTATGAAATCGCAGCAGTTCAGATGTGCGCTTTGGGTTATACCTAGGCCAGAGTGCTCTGGAGATGCGACAACCGGACACCATGTCCCATTCTCTTTCCGCCAGAGCTCTGGCCGTCTCTCTGATTTGCGATACGACGTCCTGTAATGGTCTTTCTATGTCCGTAACCGCAAGGTTAGCTGCCAGCGCTGATCCGTTCCTGGCGCACTCATCAGCCTCCTCGTTGCCAGGGACGCCTGAGTGTCCCGGTACCCAGAAGAGGGTAATAGAGTGATATTGGATACGGTTGAGCTCAAGCGCCGTCTTACGGATCAGTTTGCTCTTTATGGTATGCGATCACAGAGCCTTGATTGCAGCCTGACTATCGACCAGAATTACAACGTTCCTTGGACTTTCGTCCACGGCATCAATAAGTCTAGCCGCTTGCCAGATTGCATAAATAATTATAGTCCGAACAAAAAAATAGAAATTATTTTCGAATAATTTTTCTTACAATTTTTAAATTGGTTGCTTTTTCGTCACTGGTGATATAGACAAGGTTTTTGTCGTATAAGCATGCTATTCGGACCCAGAAACAACTAACTTAGTCAATAACACCTTACTTGAAATAACTAGCAATAGAACTCATATTAATGATTCCGATAAAATTACAGCCGTCGAAGTTGCTAGTGTTTTAAAATCGCTGAAAATTAAAAAGTCTATGGGGCCTGATGGCATTCCAAATATTTGCCTTAAAAATTTGCCATTAAGTGCAGTTAACTATCTCACTCTTCTTTTCAATGACTGCTTGTCCTCTAGCTTTTTTCCCACTAATTGGAAAACAGCAAAAATTGTTCCTATTATCAAACCTGGGAAACCCCCTAACGTTCCTGGTAGCTACAGGCCTATAAGCTTACTGCCCTGCTTATCCAAGGTTTTCGAAAGACTTATTAAAACGCGCCTTGTGTCCCATATTGAGCTACATAATATACTGCCTATGCAACAATATGGGTTTCGAGCCGGCTTCAGCTGCATTGACCCGCTCATCAAACTTAAAAATCATGTATGCAATAGTCTGATCAATAAGCATTCTGTCGGAATGGTCACTCTTGACATTGAGGCTGCTTTCGATACTGTTTGGCATGGTGGACTAATCTACAAACTTAAACTTATTCAAACGCCAATATATCTTATTAAAATCATAAAAAGTTTTCTTTCTCAGCGATTCTTTTATGTTGAACTAGATGCCATTAGGTCCACGGAACGTCTTATTTGCGCCGGAGTTCCTCAGGGATCGGTGCTTGCGCCCATCCTATACAATGTTTATACATTTGATATACCTAAACCAGTACGTTGCACCCTCTCAATGTTTGCTGACGACACCGCAATCTATTGTTCTGATTTAAGTCTAAGGAATATAGAACAATCATTACAAGACTCGCTAAATGATCTCGAAAAATTTTATCATAAATGGAAAATAAAAGTAAACACAACCAAAACAAATGCTATTTATTTCTCTAGAAGAAGAAAACCCTGTCATTTGCCTATAAGCCCTCTTATGTTCAGAATTTCCCAATACAGTGGGTTGACAATGTTAGATACTTAGGAATAAACTTTGACAGAAAATTGACTTTTAGCCATCATATCTCATTAACCATTAATAAAGTTAATAAAACAATTTGCATGCTCTACCCACTTATTAACCGGAAATCAAAATTATCAGCTAAAAACAAACTCATTTTGATTAAAACTATTTTTCTACCCATTATGCTGTACGGATCATCAATATGGAAAAACTGCGCGGAAACCCATATAAAAAAACTTCAAAGATGTCAAAATAAATTATTAAAACTTGTCTTAAATCTTCCTTTTTTTACAAACACAAAATTTATCCATGCTCTTGTGGACTTTGATACAATTAAGGAAAAATTAAACATATGTTCTAACATGCGTGATTAAGCTTTTGTGAATATTTTTTTTTTTTTTTTTTTTTTTTTTTTTCATTTATTTAACTAGTCTTAAGGAGTTTTGGTATTAAGGTTTTTTTTACTCCCATTTTCCTTATTATACCCTTTTTATATATTACAACACTAAAACGTATCATGTAAAACGACATATATTAATTTCTCAGATGAAAAGCGATAGCTCAACACTGTAAATAATATTGTTCATATACTAGCTTAAGAAAATTTGTATATTAAGGGAATTAAGCAATAAATAAATAAAAAAATAATAAATAAATAAATTGGTTGCAAAAAAGTAAACAAGGTATGGGATTTCCAATAAAGTTTAGAAAAAAGGAATTAAATACTATTAAAAAAATCATTTTATATTAGTAGTGTTATAGTTCAGTGAAAACGCCTTCCTGAGGGAAAACATCCAAATTTACGAATTTCGTTAAACAAATACTACGAAAAAATGTATAAATTTTTGTAAGTTAAATTTATAAACAAATTTTGTGCGTCAAGGGGAAGCTCGACTGTACTTGTACTGATAGAACGGGCGCGGCTATATTGTTGGGTGATGTGTTTTGTAGCACTAGATTTATCTAAATCTAAATTTTTTGTTTTTTTGAAACAACTTCATTATAACGCCATTGACCACTTGGCGTCACCATCAGCAGTCATTGGAGTTTTGAAATGCCAATTGGAAAATTTTTGGCCTTTTTTATTGCAGGTGCCTGTGTGCTTTTAATCGATGCTAAGGTAACAAAAAATAAGGTTCATATTTAAAGTCACGCATAAATGATTACAAAATTAATCGAAATTAAAAAAAAGGCTTTTCAAAATTATGTAAGATAAGATATTTTTTTTTTTTGTAAAATAATCTACTTGCTAATATAAGATGAACATAATTGATTTTATTGCTTTCAGCTCGAAGCCGACTTTACTAAAGTAAAGTGTGAAAATTATTCACCAGAAATTGTAACGAACTTCACCTGTCCCTTAAATCGCATATCGCAGGGCCGATTAGCGTTGTATGCTGAGGTAATTCTCAGTCAGGATGTAAACAATGTGACAACAACATTCGTTTTCAATATAAGGCGCGGAAAATTGGTTTTGAACCACACATCAACTGTTGTTGACATATGTTTTGCACTTGGAGCCATGCATGACAATTTTTTGTTCAAAATGATGCCAAACGAGGTTCACGAAGTTGGCAACCATCCGCTGCACTGTCCCTTCAAAAAGGTAACTCTAAATGTTTCAATTAGTTTGTTCTCTTGATTTGGGTTATATTTAATTATTCCAGAACACGAAATACTGTCTGAACAACTATAAAATCGATACACGCAATTTACCTAGCTATATACCGGATTTATATTTTCAAGCGGACGCAAATTTTTCTAATGATCATCGTAAAGTATTTACTAGCTGGGGTCGAGTATTCCGTACACAAGGGTCTCTTCGAGAGCCAATTTCATAGACATCTAAATATATTTTATTTAAAAGCCAGAATAATAATAAAAAGTTAACAAATTCCGTGTAACTTGAGTAATGTCTGTAGATCGTACAATATAAAGATGGCGGACGTTAAATTCGGGCGCGGTTGACTTTTTGATACCCTGTACCGCCACATTGCAAAAAAATATTTATTTGTCTAGTTTGGTTACGATATTTTCATAAACAAGCGAAAAACAGACGAATTTTGCACCAAAAACTTTTTTTTGACCGATCCGTCCTATGGGGCTATATGCTACAGTCAATAGATTTTAATCAAATTTGGTATAGTGCTTGGGAACTATAAAAAAACTACTGGTGAATGCCAACGTTGGTTATGATACCTTCATAAACAAACGAAATACAACGTATTTTATACCAAAAACGTTTTTTTGGCCGATCGGTTCTATGGGTGCTATATGAAATGGTCAACCAATTTTGATACAATTTGGTACAGAGAACTCTAAAAAACTTTCAAATGCCAAATTTGGTTACGATATCTTTATAAGCAAACGGAACTATTAATTTTTTCACGATTTACAAAAATTCTTGTTATTTCCATAATTTTTCTCCGATTTTGAAAAACAGCCACTCATTTTCGTCGTAATCGATCGAACTTTTTTTTTTTTAATATTTAAATTTACGTTCGAAATAGAATTTTTCTCAAAAATTTGCTGAAAATTACGAAAAATATCATTTGAATGGATAAATAACGACCAAACCGTAAATTTCACAAAAATATGTTTCAAGCATAATCGATGGATAATTCAATTATCTACAGTTTGGTAAAAAATAATCAAAATCAGTTTTAGTTGTTATATTTAGAAAATTTAAAAATTTGTAGTCAATTCAAAATTAAAAAAAAAAATCTAAGATTTAAAAAAAAAAACGTTTGAAAACCACGCACAAAACATCTGAGATTAAGAAATGGTTGAAGTAGTGGATTTCTTTTGATTAGTTGACATCTAAGAAGGTCTACGCAGATCTGTTAGCCAAAAAGGTTGGTGATAACATATTTTCGGAAAGTTGGTTTCTTGACAATTATCTTCAATAAAGCAACACGACAATCTTGAAATATTTTTATTTATTTATTTATATTATTAATTAAAACTTACACTTAAAACTCTAGATTATAAAATGAAATATTGTTCGGAGCTATTGGAACGATTCAGCGCTCTTTTAAACATTTCTTTATTTATAGAAAATCTACTTTTTAATGAATTATCCAACATTTTAATTATCGCTGTAACTACTGAAGATCTCAAACGATTTACAAAAATGTTATTGGGTGACTTACGTAAAACGTAACTTTGCACTTGCAAAGGCTAGGGATAAATAGTCAAAATCAGTTCAAGGGTAAGTACTAAAGGTGACATACCGAAAAATTTAAAAGAATTTTATTTAATTTTTTTTTAAATTATAGCCTGCATGGGTTTATGGATAACTATAGCTCATTTTAAAAATTTTTTCCATTAATCGTACGACTCCATCTGCATCATTAGTTTTTAAAATTCGTAGGGGCAGTTTTTTTTATTGTTTATCCACCTAGACACTTTGGTAATTTGTGACTTCTCCCAAAGATCCCAACCATTTCTACTAAACAACGATGTTTGCAACCATAAATGAGTTTTCAAAAAAAGAAAGCACTTTGCTGAGCTTCAATATTGTTTCTCCAAAAAATTTTGTAGTGAAACTCTATTGAGGGAAATCACTCATTTTGTATTCCCAGTCGAGTGGAATTTTTCTTAAATTTGGTTATGCCTTGTTCTTTCTATATAAGAGGATATATATGGGACAGTGCAAAAATTTTGAAAAAATTTCACGCTCCTAGCAGTCAATATGGGTAGACGAACGGAGAGACAGACAGATAGACATTGCAACATCGATTTCTTTTTTCGACTTGTTCTGTATGTATAGAAAGTACAAGGCATACAAAATTTCCCTCGACTAAGAATACAACCATGACCTCTAGACGACATTAAGTTCGGAGGCCCACATACTATACGCAGTTCGAAATATTTAGCACGGAATGACAAAACTTCATATAAAAAAAAGCTGCCTATACGCAGCCTTAAAGCGATTCGAACTCTGGTCACTGATATACAATATTCCGAAAATCTTCCATATATATTGTCTCTGTCACTGCCTCCTGGTCACACTCCAAGTTTGTTTGGAAAACTAAGTGTGGAAGTTTTAAAAATGTTTTTGCAATTTCTTTATAGCTTTTGCACAGACTTCCTTTATTGCCGATTGCAGGATTTTTTCTAGTTGGGCGATTTGAAAAACTTTTTTAATTTCAAACTCTTTTCCAATATTAATTAAAGCTGCATCTTAAAAATTCAGCAATTTATAGCGAAGAAGAGGAAGGGACAGGAATATGTCTAAATCTCAAGTTTGATTATCGTAGCTCTTATAGTCACCAAGATATAGCCGTACATACAGACGGACGCACTTGTCTATGCTTTGTCTGCTTTTGCTCTCCTGAACATATTGAAAGTAATTTTGGGAGTGTCTTCGGCGTCCCTTTCTCTTTGTTACATGCATTTGCATACACTTTATTTACTCTTTTATACGATTCATTCTCACATCATCATGACTAGCCCCTATATAAAACGATATCATAAAAACTATATCGCACAAACGTTGAATGGGAACTCTTAAACTGATTTATTTAAAATTTCAATGCAAATGAAAGTGACCTTGAATATTTAACAGATAGTGAAGAGAACAACACAAATTTATGATGGGACACAAAAAAAAAAACTATCAACAGAGAAAAAACTGAAACTGAACGAAAGCGAAATTAAATTAACTCAACTCAACTCAACTCAATTTAACGACACTGAGACAAAACGTGCAGAATCTATTTTTATAGATCATATGCGCGTGAATGGTTGAGGAGGTATGGGGGGAGGTGTATATGCTGCATAGTATATCAGAGAAAACAAAAGTCAGCTGTTTTTCCAATGGAAAATACAACTGTCAGCAGTAGTTGTTGTTATGCTGTTGATTTGTCGCTGTGGTTATGGTTGCTATGTATTGAGAGTGCGAATGGGACTGGGAACTGGGTCTGGCTGGCACTGCCGGCTGCTCAGTTGCTTGCCAGGCGCTGTTTCGCATTGACGTTGAAAGTGCTGGACAGTGCAAATTTTTGGGCACCCCCCCATCCCAGTACATACATAACAAATTATGACAATTTTCAGCAAAGTCTTGCAGTTACGCGGCGGTAAGCTATGTACTTTTAATCTCTCAAAATCTCTATAGATTGCTGAGCAGCTCTCTCAAATCATGCGTTTGAATATTATGCAATTATGCAATCATCGATAATTTTTGCAGCATATCAGCGTCATTATAGCGCTGCAGCGCAAAGCCAACTACGCGAACTACTCGGTGCACAGCTGCAGAGCATCCAGGAGGCGGGCACTTTCAAGGCGGAGCGCATTATCACCTCGGCGCAGAGCACGCAGATAACAGTGCAGGGCAGCCAGGAGAAGATACTGAATTTCTGTGCCAACAACTATTTGGGCTTGGCGGTAAGCATATTTGTTAAAACGCCGCCAACTCGCAACTAATTTTCTCGCTTGGCGGCGGCAGAACGATCCGGAGATTGTTAAGTACAGCCAGCAGGTATTGGCTAAATATGGCGCTGGTCTGAGCTCGGTGCGTTTTATATGCGGCACTCAGGATATACACAAGCAATTGGAGCAACAGATCTCCAAGTTTCATGGACGAGAGGATGCCATTTTATATGCTTCCTGCTTTGATGCTAATGCCGGCTTATTTGAGGCCATATTAACGCCTGAGGATGCCGTTTTCTCGGATGAGCTGAATCATGCCTCTATTATTGATGGCATACGACTGTGCAAGGCCAAGAAGCAGCGTTATAAACATCGTGATCTGCTTGATTTGGAGCAGCAGCTGCGTAGCAGTGAGGCGCGTCTAAAGCTGATTGCAACCGATGGTGTTTTTTCCATGGATGGCAATATAGCGCCGCTGGCACGCATCATAGAACTGGCGCGAAAATATAATGCTTTGGTCTTTGTAGATGAATGTCATGCAACGGGCTTTTTTGGCGCCACTGGACGCGGCACAGAGGAGTATGACAATGTCATGGGTCAGGTGGATATTATAAACTCTACGCTGGGCAAGGCTTTGGGTGGCGCTTCAGGTGGCTATACTACTGGACCTAAGGAGCTGGTAACCTTTTTGCGTCAAAAGTCACGTCCTTATTTGTTCTCCAATTCGCTGCCGCCAGCTGTTGTGGCCGTGGGTTTGAAGGTTATGGAGCGACTGCTTGGTTCCAGCGAGCTGGTGCAGCGTGTACAAAGCAATACACAAAGATTTAGAACTGCCATGACCAAGGCAGGCTTTGTCATAGCCGGCGAGAATCATCCCATTTGTCCAGTAATGCTGGGTGACGAGCGTTTGGCTAGCACTTTTGCGGATACAATGCTGGGTAAGCTGTGCTGTGTGCCAAGTAACGTTCCAAGCATGTTATGTTAATGTTTGCCTTCTAGGACGCGGCATTTATGTGGTGGGCTTTAGCTATCCCGTGGTGCCCAAGGGCAAGGCACGCATACGTGTACAAATCTCCGCTGCGCATACGGAGGCAGAGATTGATCGCGCCATTGACGCATTTGTCGAGGTGGGTCGCGGTCTAAAGGTTATCAAGTAAACCTGGCAGCTGCTGCTAATGCCATGTAATTTTACAGTATTTTGAGCTGCATTTTTGTGTAAATTTATTGCATTTACTGAATAAACAAGAGAATAATAAAAGTTAGCCCAATTTACTTGAAGTTGCAAGTGTTTCGGGGGCGAGGATGCTGTCATTATTGCGGCATTTTTTTTATACTATGTGCTGCATCAGCAACTGGTTTTAGATTGCAAGAATCAACACATGAACACACACACACACTCGCAGCTTTTTCAATTCCTGGCATCAAGTCATATAAATCGTGTTGCTGCTGCATACATCTTATACTTTTCCAAAGCCCAAGAATTTTGTGGCAAGTTATTTTTATCAGCTACAATTTGCTGCCGTTGCATGTTGCTGCCTGTGCTCAGTATTGGCAACGCCTGAGCCCAACTTGGCTGATGTGTTCAGTTGTGTATACACTGTAGCTATAAGATACATGGGGTTGTTTGGTAGATTTGTGAAATGAGGAGGAAGTGGTAGAGTTGGGATTGGGAAGGGAATCCTGCATGAAGGAATTCTAGAATTTGCGGAATGGATGGAACTCCAAAATTCTCAAAATTGAACTCACTGTTGGATCCCCAAAGTTTTTTTTTATTTCCCACAGAAAGGAATTTAAAAATTTACGAAATGGAGCTGATCCAAAAACTTCGCGTATCCCAAAGTTACTGCTGAGAATCGAAATTACTGCCGGGCTTCCAAAGTTTTTTTTTAATCAATAAAAATTTATAAAACAATATGCCAAGTTGTTGACAATTGTTTAGAATTTCTTTACTTATTTCGGAAACAGAGCGAAAAAAAATTGCATCCGTTGAGTGTAGACAAATTTTGGACCTATCCTCAATTTGATGCACGTAGAATTGTGTGCCTTAGTTTCTAAGAAAATTTGAAACATTGATTTTTTCAGAAGCTAAGCTGCCATGAAAATGTTGCGAAAAAATTCAATAACCTATAAACCTGAAAAAAAATTAAAATTTTCCAAATAAATTTTCCTTTGACTTATAAAACGATTTACATAAGTTCTTAAAAATCTTACTTTTTGTTTTAATTTTATGTCCAAGTTTTTAAGAAAATTTGACACTGATCTTTTAAAAGGGCCTATTTGGAAAAGCAGCAAATAATTGTCACCAACGATTTTTAAAAACTTATGATGTCAAAAAATTGCCTATCAAAAAAAATTGAAAAAATTAAGTTTTCCGAAAATGATTTTCTTTTGAACTATGCAACAATTTGCATAATAGGTTTCAAAAATTGTTAGGTGTACTTTTTTGTTGCTTATCGAACTATCGCCTTTTTGTTTTTTTGAATAATTCGTCTTTCTATTTGAATATCGCTAAGGTGATTTTTCCAATTTCGGTAATTTTTTTGGAGGAAAACATTTATGTTGACAATATTGAAAACCCCGAACCCGCTAATAGTAGGCAATTCAACATTGAGGCAGGATCGCTTTTAACTTATGGAAGAAACAAATTTCTGGCGCAATAGGAATGGGAGGCATGAAATTCAAAATTGCAGGGCTGAACGGAAAAACGTTACCGATTTCAGCTGTAATAAGTATACCCAAGTGACCAAAATAGAGACGAGTTGCGATGAACGTTTGTATGAACACCTAAATCTCGAAAACTATAACTCCACGGATGGCAATTTCTAAAGATTTAGCCAAAAATGCATCAATTTCAGAACGCCTCTGCTATAAACTGATACGATATTCCGATTTGTTTTGTTAGTATAGTAGCCAGAGCTATCAAATTGCATAACTAGCCTTTTGAGTCTAATAAACTGCAAAATGTTTACCTCTTTCGAAGCAAAGAATTCCCACAGCCCGCAAATCTATTCCTACAATTCTCAACTCAATACAAAATTTGGTGCAGTTTCGAAATTTTTGTTGTTTTTTTTTTTTTTCCAAAAATGCGTACAGTGTATCCTACTGTCGGGCAACGCCCCACCTGATTAAATATGTTTTTTTTGCAAACTTTATGTATATGACCGTGTGTGTGTGTGTGTATCTATGGACAACGCTCCAGCATCACGATCTTTAACATGTTTTGTCTCGATCAGTGAAATCATTCAATCAGACCGGTCAGCGACTTGCCAGGCACAGACAGCTTTTGTGCTTTCGTGCTTGTAGACAAAGTTACAAATTATACGTACTATGCCCGAGGTTTGTTGTGTGGGCATCAGCTTAGGCTCCACGTAACTACTATACATACTTATGTACATAGTACTTGGTGTATACTATGTACTACTACTACGTACTATACGCGATGTCTGCAGCCTCGGCGTAACTAGAATCTGGTTTTGTGCATTTAAGGCAGCTCAGTGAATCATTTTCATGCGTCTACTTTTTTTTTTGTCTTTTATTTTATATCTAAGTTGAGAAATGCTCCTATCTATATAAGGTCCCAAATGTGTATCAACTAAATCAAAAGTCCTTGTTGACTTTGTTGAAAAACAAGAGTACAGTCTGAACTTGTCTGCCACCAAAGACAGCAAAGTTAACTTTCGTTTCCTTGTGCTTTCTAACTGCCCTGGATAGTACTGGAAAGGAAGTCAAATCAAAGTTTTAGCGTAAATATATTTGAATTTGAATGAACGACAAATATTCAAATTAGACGAAGTGGTGAGTACGAGGGCGGTTTGATGAGACATTGGATTTTTGAATTAACAGCGAAGTAACTCCTCTCAAGTGCGGCCTGTTAACAGACTCCCGCAAACATTTGTGTCAGCCATTGAAAGTAGACAACCTGGAGACATCACCTAAACCAAGGAAAGTTTTAAGAATACAATAGGAACTCTGTATCATTTATTGCATTGACTGAACTCTAAATTAGCACAACCTCTTCACCTTGTCAAACTTTCCATTCACCATAATCTACAGATATGGCCCGTGGCGACGATTTTCTATTTCCCAAACTGAATAAATGGCTGGACGTTGGGAGATTTGGGTCTAATGAAGAGGTTCACCGCTTAAAAAAGACTATTTTGAAGGACGTGAGGAAATCTTTTGAAGGAATAAAAAAATCGAAAAAGGGTTGAAAAAGCGTATCGAACTAAAAGAAGACTATGCTGGAAAATAAGTCCTTCTTCTTCTTATTCTTCTTCTTCTTAGCTTTACAGTCTTTGGTGGACCATAGCTGTCGCAACAATCTCTCTCCATTTGTCCCTATATACAACGACGTCTCTCCAGTGTCGGACTCCAATTTTTCTGCGATCGGCTTTAACATCTTCTAGCCATCGTTTCCTTGGGCGCCCACTTCTTCCTCCTCCAATCGGTTTCAATACCAAGGCCTTTCGAGCTATTCTTTCAGTGCACATTCTTAGCACATGACCCAGCCACCTTAGTCGGTCTTATTCGGTTCGGACTTCTTAATCTTCAATTAATGGAGTATTAGGTGGTTAGCCGTTCTACCCATCAGTCTTCCAATAGAATTTTTCCAAGAGTATCGATCTAAAAGGAGATTATGTTGAACTACAAGTTTGGCTTCTCAATCTTCGATTAATGCAATATAAGGTGTTTGGCCGTTGTTCTCTTCAGCCTTTCAATAGGGTGTTCTTCCAAAAGCCTATTCGCCAGCCTGTTGCGATATATAGCTAGACGTTCATTGTAGTTGCTAGTGGGTTTGTTTCTTGAGAAGTCAACAATCGCAGCCTGCAATAAGGCGAAGGGCCTTATTTTGTAACGTTTGGAAAAGTAAGCGATTTGAGCAAGTCGCCATGGAAGCAGGCTCTGTTAATTTAAGAGCCAGTGCCATTATGAGATTTCTGCACGGCAGCTTTCTATAGTAGCATTAATGTGGGCTCGGAGTGGTAACCGCTTATATGCGGTACCGACAAGACATTTTCCACCACTTTAAAGAGTAAGCTGTTGGCTACCTCAGCCGTACTGCGGGTGCTACTTTTCTTCTTAGAGTGTGCAGTACGGTTTGACATTTCGATGGGTTCACGTCAACATTTCAACTGCCAGAAAAGCTCCCAAGCAGATGGATGTTTTCCTGAATGCCATCGGCTGCTTCATACTATCAGACTAACGCCAGATCATCGGCGTATTGTGTGTTAGCTCAGTAGGGTTTGGAATGTCCGCAGTGTCCTACTTATAGAGTAAAGGCGTTAGTGAACTTTCTGCTCTCATGTGCATTGCGATGGAGAGAGTGTTTTTAATTTGAATTTGGAAGCTTCTGACCTCTAGATAGAACCAAAACAAGCCAATGTATGAAGCCGGCAGCAGGCTTTTAATTTTGGGCAAAAGACAAACAAACTCAGCCAAAATCCTGTTTGACATCGAAGTATACTCCTAGACAGTATTCACTATCATCAAACGCTCTTAGGATATGATTTGCTAGTCGGTTAACCAGCTCGACGGTGCCATGGGCATCCCTAAACCAAAATTGATGGATGGATGGATCGGTAAGCTCCTTGTGGCCATCAGTATCTCCCAGAGTTTGACGAAAATAAAAAAAAAATTTGTTAATCGACAACAATATCAGTCAAAAAGATACGTACTTAGCAAACTGCCCTCGTAATTTCCGCTTAGACCTCTTCGCCTCATCATCTGCGCTAAGATGGTTTTCCGCTAGAACCTCTAAACGTTCTAGTCCCTAAGATCTACTCTGTAAATCTGTCTGCTCAGCTGATTCTCATGAGATATTTTGCTGTCAAGCTATTCATGTTTATGTGTAGCAATGATAAACACTGTAAGCTTTTCTAAGATTTTAAAGAGGCAACTTAAATATTCCGACAAAGCCAATAAATGCTAGTTGCATATTAAACCAAACAAAGATTTGTTTGTTTGTTCGAAAAAAAAGCTTTGTACTTTAAAAGAGGTGTTATGCAAAACTGTCTATACATTCCGAATTATGCCAGACTCTTTTATATTTAATCTACAATGCATAACACTTTCACTGACTATTACCCAACATTAGATAAGTATCTTGGGAATTTTTCACACATATACTTTTCCAAATGAAAAACATCAAATTTTTTATTTTATTACTATGAATATGTTTGAAGCTTCACAATTGTGCCGATATCGTCGACGATGTTTTAGCAAAAGAAAGCTGCAATAAAAATCTCTTGGCACAGAAGTAAATTATTCACCTTGCCCAATCTGCAGTAAACGGCTTAATGGTCATTTATCGGGTGTGCACAAAATTGATGCGCTCCGTTGCCAAGAGACAGAGAGAGAGAGAGATGCCCCCCGGGCATGTTTTTAAAATTCCATTAAAATTTATTAGCATTTCACACAAAACGTGCATAAATAAGAGATTTCGGGACATTTATTTAAATCAGTGGACCGGTAGCCGACCGAGGGCAGCTACTCATATGGCAGACGAAGAGCAAATTGTTTGTGTACAATGTTCGGCTTCACGAAAACTTGGGTCACTTGTTGTTAATGATAAAAAATTGGATAGCCCAAGCAGTGCAATACAACAACACACGGCACAGTTGGAGCGTACAGTTTACCTAAGCATGCTGAGCTGCAATTTATGATTTCAAAAATTTTGGTGATCAGTTGGGGTGATGCACGAAAGTGGAGTACTCTGCAGAGGTTTTTTTTTGGGAAATTTTTTTTTTCGTCTGCTATAAATTGAAAGCTTGATAACTGGCGCTTACGTCGTTATTAATAAGTACGAACTGCTTGTTTGGTGTCTAACAAGCAGTTTAGAAATAAAAAATTTATTATTTTGGGTAAGAATTATATTTGTAGGCATAACTTTTGTAAATTTTAATATAGCTTATATTTTTATGAGATAAAACAAGCTTTTATTTAGAAAATGCTTAAAATGGGAGCATCATTTTTTAGATCTTCAAGTAACATCGTCTTCTTTTGTGAGAATACACCAATCTTAAGAATTTTTGCCTTAAAATAAGTTCGAACATCCCGATAACTGACAAAATGTATCTCTAACATCTTCAGCTATGATCCAACAATTGGAAGGTGACGCGATGCGCAGGTCCGTTTTTCGTGTCTCTCTGAAAAAGACAGCGCAGGTTCAATTTTTGTATGGTAGCTATATAGACCTAGTTTGATCAAAGTTCTCGCTATAAATGCTTAAACGTCTGTTCCTCTAGTTCTTATGCTCTCCCAGATCTGTGTGTTCTTACATTGGGGGCGGACGCACAACCTGACATGCCCAAGTAAATGCTAATCATTTTGTTGTAAACTACACATGTTGTGCCACACCCCCTGCCGCATTTTAAAAGCGCTGCACATAGCCATAGTACCTCCCTTACCTATGTGTACTGTTTATAGGGCATAATTAAACGGATTGCATGTGCAATGCAAGTTCGAAAAACAATTTTGGAAATTTTTCTTGTATTTGTGTTTGTGTTTACCGCTGTTTTATATTGTTTATGTATGCATTATCTAAACAAATTCGAAAATAACTCATTAGGAGCAACTGCAGCAAATAATAAAAAATCGTTGCACATTTAACCTAACGCGGCTACTTGGCTCCGCTGTGGATACGAGGCTGAGGCTGGGGCTGGGGCTGGGCCTGTTGCCATAAGATACAAATCTTGATCTCGGCTTGTAGTACGTCTGGGTGAGCGGCCTACAGCACGTAAGTAATTTTACCCACAACTTGAAGTCTAGAGCAGAGAAAATAAAAAAAATAAAAATATATATATATATAAAAAAAAAGGGAGCTGCGGCATAAAAAGTCGACGAAGAAGTGGCCACTCCAGTCCCCAGTCCAAAGCACAAAATCAAACAAAGATACAAGTGCAACGGCAACGGCAAACTAAAACTCAAGTGACGGGCACTCGAAGCACGACGAAGATGATGACGACAAGAGACAGCGAGAGAGAGAGTGCTGGAAAGAGACAGAGTCTAGCAGCTGTACCCAGTATTTCACACACGGACATGGAGCGCACGTTCTCGAAGCCCTACTATTCCTTTCTTTTCTTTGCAACTTGTATTCTTGTTTTTGTATCGATGCGTCTGTCCAGCTGTCTGTCCAACTGTCTGTCCATTTGCTGCTTGCGCATGCAAAGCACAAGCTAAGCTCACCTTTCTCAAAACGTCTCTGGAGAAGCGTTCTGTGTTCCTGAAAAAACCTATAAATGGCGCGTTGTAATGTAATTTTGGCTTTAGTCTTAAGGTGTCAACGTTTGCGCAACTATACCCAGAGTATTCACCATGAAGTCTTGGCTGAGCTGTAAGTTGTCTAGCTGCTGAGCCCACTGTGCCTGCTTAACTAATCCTTTACGCCATTGCTGTACAGTTCCGCTGCTGTTGCAGCTTTTGTGGCTGCCGCTTAACGGCAGCAACACTATCAAGGAGCGCGATCTTTTTGCCACGGAGCTATTTCAAACGCTTGCCACCGAGCGCCAGCAGGAAAATGTCATTATCTCACCCATAGCCGTGCAATTGGCACTGGGTTTGGCCTACTATGGTGCCGAGGGTCGCACCGCAACGGAACTGCAAAAGACTTTGCATGCCTCGGCCAAGGAGAGCAAGGATGGTCTGGCCGAAAGCTATCATAATCTCTTGCACTCGTATATAAAGTCCAAGACTGTGCTGGAGATAGCCAACAAGGTGTATACACGTGAGAATCTTAAAATTGCAGCACATTTTAGAGAGGTGGCGCAAAAGTACTTTGATTCCGATGTCGAAGCACTAAACTTTGACAATGAGAAGCAGGCGCTGGCAAACATTAACAGCTGGGTTAAGCAGAAAACGCAGGATAAGATTGAGAATGTGGTGGATGCACTGGAAGCGGATACAAATATAGCCTTGATAAATGCCATTTACTTCAAGGCGCGCTGGGCTAGACCTTTCAATGATGACGATACCAAGGAGCGTGAGTTCTGGCTAAATGAGCAACAGTCCGTAAAGGTGCCCACCATGTTTGCAGACAACTGGTACTACTATGCGGACTATCCCGAGCTGGATGCCAAGGCTATGGAGCTGTTTTTCGAAAACATTAACATGACCATGTGGTTTATACTGCCCAATCAGCGCACGGGCTTAAAGGCTTTGGAGGAAAAACTAAAGGGCGTAAATTTCAAGAGCCTAGAAGATCGTTGGCAATGGCAGAGCGTTTCGGTATATCTGCCCAAGTTTAAGTTTGAGTTTGACACAGATCTAAAGCCCACATTGAGCAAGGTATGTTTTTCCGAGAAGCGCATAAAGCTCAGAGTTACATATAAGATTTCTTTTCCCACAGCTGGGCATAAATTCCATGTTCTCTGATGCGGCTGATTTTAGCAACATTTTTGATGACTCCCCCATTGGTACGCGCATTACCAAGGTGCAGCACAAGACCTTCATCGATGTCAATGAGATTGGCTGTGAGGCTGCGGGTGTTAGCTGTAAGTTGCCCCAAACGCTGAGTTCCCTTTGGATCCAGCTTTATCCAACTCTTTTTTGAACCATTTACAGACGCTGCTGGTGTGCCCATGTCGCTGCCTTTGGATCCCAAAACTTTTGTTGCCGATCATCCATTTGTTTTCATCATACGCGATGCACATGCAGTCTACTTTACTGGACACATTGTCAAATTTTAGTTTAACACTTAACCTAACCTATAATAATGCATATACCTTTTAATGTAAACTTTTATTGCTGATTAAAATAAATATTCGTACATTTTAATCGTTATTTTTTTCATCTAGTATATATCTTCACTTTTACATATGGGCACGTATCTGCCCTCACATCTTTTATTTTCAACCACAACGAATTCTACAAAGAAAAGTTATCTTATCTTAAAGTATCTAACACTCTGCTTTTACGCACCTTCGAGATTTTTTAAGCGTCTTTCGCAGTTAATTATCTTCAGTTGACAGGAATCCGCCGTAAAGTAACAGCCTCTATAGACGCAAGCCTGACTTACTTGTTTTCCATCACAACGCGGTTGATCACCACAAATTGGCTCACAGGAGCCTAAGTACAGGCTGGCATAAGCTACTAAAATAATGATATACAACTTCATCGCACAGGTGGAGCTAAACACTACAGATATATTAAGAAACTAGTTTTCAGCTTATTTAAAACTTAAAAGTGTAACTAATATGTGTCTAAAATTAAATTATAAAAGGTAAAGGTATCTTTTAGATACTAATACCAACTAGATGTACACTACAAAAAAAAAAATATATATAAAGAAAGTTTGTCCGTGAAGAGCATATTAGAATTTTCTTAAAATATTTCACGAGTGTCTTTGGAAGATACAACCCTGACATGCTCAGCTTGAAAAAAAAAATGTCATTCGATATCCACTAGCCCTGACAAGATGAGCTTGAAAAACAAATTTGTTATGTATTATGTCATAGCTCTGATGTTCTGAGGTTTTTCCGTAACTTGGATTCGGATTCAGCGATCACAACACTCACTAACACAAAATTTTGTGATTCCTCGAGGATTGTTGATCCAAGCTGATTGACACAAAAAAAAAAGTCATTCGATTTCCCATTACTACGCTGATGGTATTTTTTTTTTGGTATTTTTCAAGTTTTACCATTAAAGTGATTTTCTTTGACCTTAATTCGAGCGAGACACAATCGATCGATGTATCGATATATCGAGGTTTATATTAAGATAATATAAGGAATGAAAACGATATATCGAAACATCGATTTTTACCATTTAAAAGCATCGAACACGTAGATACTTTTTCAGCAATGTTATATACAGCGATACATCTATGCTTTTACTATCGATAGTTTTTAGAAAGTGTTTATATAGCGTCATTTCGGATGGATATTTCTTTAGAAGATTTTGTAGAGCTAGAAAAATGCAAAAGTGTAATTGCAAAAAAAAACTTAAAGCACATTAAAACTTCAATTTATATTTAAGACTGCATGCAGTGTAAAATAAATAAATATATAAAACTTTAACTAATATGTGTGTTAAATTTTTTAATGTTACGCTTCTGCTAAAGATAGCTAAAAAATGTAAAATGTTTTTTCATCTCACTTCAATGAGAAAATTCTTCTGCATATTAATTGCAACATGCACACAAAACTTACTTTATTGGTCAGTACTTAAAAAACGCTAAAAATACAATTACAACCAATTAGGGTTGAGTAAAGTTTCAATACAATAAGTATTTATACACATTATTTGACCTAAAAAACAATACGCGGCGAATATTAAAACAAAAGATAACAAGAAAAAAAAAAATACTTGTTACAAAAAAAAAAAAAAATTGCTTTTAATTTACAAAATGTATTTACATATTACAAATTGACATGCCCCGAATTCAAAAATGGTGAAATTTATTTATTTCTTCATTTGACTGGTTCAAGGAGTTCAACGTCAAGGTTCAGCCTATTAAAAAAAAAGCACAAAGGGAAACAAAACATTTCAAAATGTATTCTTGAAGGCGCATACACCTGCTGTTTATGAGACTTGTGCCTCTAGGACTGGTGCCAACACTGGCAGAACTCACTACTAAAATTAAAATGCCAGGCACATGAAGCACAAGCACATATACTTATACCATAAAAGAAGACTTCTTGCAACAAAACAGCACAAGAAAAAAAAAACTTGCATAAAAAAACGGTTCTAACATATGGACATTACAATACATACTACAAACAACAAGCAGAGGGAGCTGTGTTGAAATTACATCTGAAAGTAACCAGCAACAGCTAAAACTGAACCCAGTATTTCCAAAAGCAGCCACGGACGACGTCACAAATACCAGTTTTTGTGCTCTTTATAAGGAGTATGTTGCATTTGAGATAGTTGTTAGTGTGAACTCTTCTATAGCTTCTAAAATAGTTTATTTTAGCATTAAAGCAAACTCTTTAAAGTACAAGTAATTTAAGCTTTCTGGCTAATTTAAAAGCTTCCAACAGATTTTCAAAAAAATCCAAGTAAATTTGCATTTATCCACTGCGTTTATCGCTGCTTTAAGTGTTAATCGAGTGCATTTGCTAACGACGTAACGCTGAGTGACGTCACCTAACTGCAGCAGCCTGAAAGCAACACAAACCTAATCTTATTCACCACCCACCCAACCTTAGACATAAACAAACAGCTTACGTATGAGAGAAAGAGTATGCACACTTCCACACGCTGCAACTACGCCGCATCTTTCTCTTTAACTCATGCGCCTGCTTACGCTCTCGCTCTCGTGCTCACTCGTGCTCAGTGGCGGCACGATCGTTGGAGTTGTGTGTTTGGGAGTTCTTGTTGTTGGGCATTTTGGAGCCGAAGTGCTCGCGTTTAGTCTGTTTGGACACTAGTTGGGTTGTGAACGCGCGAACCGAAACCCGACCGTAAAAATTCTGCGCGATTTTTTTGTTATGTTGCTTGTGCGTTTTGTATCTGAAACAAAAAAAGGAAAAAATTGCTAAAAGCGGAAAAAGTTTAGATCTATTAGATACACCGCGATGCCAGGTTAAACGGCAGTTTTTTTATTATGTGCTGGGCGGTAACTCCGAAACCAACCTAGAAAAAAAAAAAAATATGGTATAATATTGAAATGCAACGGTTATGCTACAACAACAACAACAACAACGGTAACAAGATCTGCTGCATATGTGTGTAAGTGTGTGTTGGTGTGTGTGTGTGTGTATCAAAAACCAATCTGTTGTTATACTTGCAACATAAATAACAACAACAACAGCAACAACAATGCTGCGCTGTGGCGCCTGCGCTTAATTGTGAAAATTGTTGCAAAGTGGAAAATATGCGCTGTGCCGGAGCGCCTCAATTAGATGAAATTTTTTCATTAGTTTTCCGCTGCTCGGACAACCATGAAGTGTATACAACAAAAAGTGTTTGCATAATTAAACGCAAGTTTAAATAATAATCATAATAATTCAGTTCTACCGTGACGCAAAAAGTGCTGGAGGAAGAAAGAATTCCTCATATCTATTTATAAATTCTATATATCTAAGCATATAAGGATTTGCAGCACATCATCTTTTTAGTACCAGCCATGGATCCGCATAAAAATTATCAAGTGCACATGGAGCTCGAAAGGTGCGTGCATTTCAACCAAATTTTATTTATTAAGAAAATTGCAGTTTTATAAGCCCATATGAGTGTATGTGCTTAAGTTTAAACTGTCTTTTAACAGTTTATCTGAAAGAATCATTCCTGTGCAAAAAAAAAACACTCTTTCAAATACTCCGACTTTGAAATCAGTAAAAATTTTCGTCCAAAATATGTCGATTAATTTTTATACAGTGTATAGTACTCTTTTCAGTATAATTTTGTGAAAAAACAATTCTTCGCCTGTTCCGATCCTAAGTTAGAAAACAAAATTTTAATTGATTTAGGGCTACTGAATTCGAAAAAACACATTTTCAATATTACATTTTTCGATAAACTACTGTCGGACTTCCACGAAAGCAGAATATTGGCTCGTTATAAAAAATAAAATTCGTAATACGGAAAAATTCGCTGTAGAAGCGAGGAAGTTATAGGGAAGTTCCACTGCATATACCATGTGATTGATTTTGGCGTTTGAAACAATTAGATTTTATTTATTTCTAAAGTTAAAGTAAAAATAAAATATTAAATTTATTTTAAATATAAATATTAAAAGTAGAAATTCTAAGTTATAAAAGGTTTCCAAGCCTTTCAGCCGGAAACAAAGAGGAATAATTTGCAAAAAATAATTTCCTTTAAACAACATTAAGGAATATTTTTGCAGCTTAAGGGGTCTACGCAGAATGCAAAAAATTTTCGCACGGAATGAAAAAACCATATAAAAAAAATGTGGTACAGTCGAGGCGGTGCCCGACAGTGGAATACCCTGTACCTTTTGTGTCAAAAAAATTTTTCCTGCATATTCCATCTGGAATTTATTTTTTTTTGGTGATATTCGATATTTATACCTATAAGTTCCCTAAATTTTTACCCATTTTGATGAAACTCGAATGTTACAACAAAGAACTTATTTAAAGTATACGGGGTAAGTTTCAAGTTGGTATGTTGAGGGGTGTGGGAGAAAACACGGTAAATGGATTGCGGGGGGTGGGGGGATCGCATCGATAAAATTTGGATGTGGATTTGTTCATTAGAGCCACATGAATGAGCTTACCAAAAATTGTGATTCTAGGTCACTTGTAGCCATAATTGCGTAGAGTCAAATATTGACGCAGTTTATTGGCAAGGGGAGGTGAAATTTGCACATTTTTGACTATAAGTTCTGTTGTATTTGTCCGACTTTGTTAATTTTTTGTACACATAAATGCATGAAGCTTCAACGCATCGCTCTGGCTAAAAACCGCGAAACTCTACTGCGGGGGCACGGGGGAAGATATTGACATGATTCAACAAACTTCATCTTCTTAGGAAATATGCGCACCAGCTGGTGAAGTTTCGTGTCTCTAGCTCTTATAGTCTCCGAGATCTAGGCGTTCATACGGACGGACAGACGGACGGACGGACATGGCTCAATCGCTACCCGAGGTTATGATAAGCATTTTGGTATAAAGGACTTGGGGTCTGCCACGCCTCCTTCTGTCCGTTACGTACATTGCACAAATCTAGTATACCCTTTGTACCTATAGGTACAGGGTATAAAAATCATCCCATTTGGGGGATCCCATTAGGGATTCTGCGTATATGCCTTTAAAGGAAATTTTTGTTTTTCTTTTTTGGCTTAAATCGATTTTTAATTTTTTTTATATATTTTTATTTTATTTTTTTTTTTACTTTTTACCTTCGCATTGTGTTTAGTTGTATATTAAAAAGTAAAACTAAATAGAGTAGCAATTAGGAGCATTATAAGGGATAAAAAATAACACCCAAATACATTTTATTTTATAGATGGAATTAATACAGTCAAACTTTGTTAATACTTCTTTCAAAACATAGGAAAAATAACTTTATAAGAATTAAATTCAAAATAATTTTGCTAAATAAAAAAAAACTTTCAGTTTTTTAAGGTTACATACATAGGTAAGGTAGGTGAAAGAAGAAGAATAGGTAGGTGAAACAGAATTCAGTCAAATTTTCGGGAGATTTGTGAGGCAAAAATTCTATAGAAAACAAAAAAAAATTTGAATAAAATAAAAAAACAACAAGCATTTGTTTAGGGGCTTGGTACTTAACGCTACATCCCGTGAAGAAGTTAGTCCTTATAGAAGTAAATGCTAATGCTTTACAATTTTGAGTACTCCAAAAGAAAATTAAAAAATTATACATACATTTATAATAATATGATTTATTTTTGAACACTTTGAAATTCTTAAAATAAAACATTTAAAAAAAAACTAAAATAAAAATTTTTTCATTCAAAGTTGTCTTCAAATTTCTCTATTTGTTTACGAAACTTGCCTTGTCAAAGAAAAGTCTACTCAAAAATGCAGTTGTCAATAACGAGATTAAAATACCGATTTCAAAAAGATACATATTTATATATTTATCATCATCATCAGTGGTTTTTACAGCCCAGGTCGGGCCAGAACCGCCTTAAGTTTTTGTCTCCAATGTTCACGATCTTTGGCTACTGTTCTCCAGTTACGAACTCCTATCTTCGTAGCGTCCTCGTCGACTCCATCTATCCACCTTAACCGCGGACGTCCTCGTGCTCGTTTTCCAAAAGGTTCCGCTCTTAGCATTCTTATGAGGGGATTATCTTCGTCCCTACGGACAATATGCCCAGCCCATCTTAAGCGTGCTAGTTTTATGAATGATACTACATTATGGTCGTTGTACTGTAAGCGCATTTTCATTTGTTCTTGAAATCGTCCATGTTTCCGAAGCATAAGTCAGCACGGGTCTTACCAGTGTTTTGTAAATTTTAATCTTTGTTTTTCGGGTAAGTATTTTACTCTTAAAATGAGTCATTAATCCATAGTAAGCGCCCTGTGCAGCTAAATACCCGTGCATTTATTTCTTCCGTTATATCATTTTCGCTGTTTCGATTCTCCTTTCAGAGGCAATAGACAGTATTTTAGTTTTATCAATATTTACTTCCAAGCCCAGCTTTAGGGCTGCGATTTCCAAATCAGTATATTTTCTTTTTAGTTCTTCCAATGATCGTGCTATGATAGCTACCCCTATATCATCTGCAAACGCCAAAGTCTGCGAGGATTTGTTGTAAACTGTTCCTTTTGTTTCTATACGAGCCTCACGTATTGCTTTTTCTAGTCTGAGGTTGAAAAGAAGGCAGGACAAGGCGTCAACCTGCCTTAGCCCTCTATGTATTAAGAATTCTCCAGAGAGTTCACCTTGAATTTTAACTGTACTTTACATAATATATATATAGAGTTAATAAAAATAAAACATTTTTTATAAGCTACACTAAAAACTAGTTTGCGGTCATGGACTTCTGTCAAGAACTAAGTTCCTTATCCTTATTTAAGACAAGTAATACAAATTTGATTAAATAACTAGGAAACAATTTATTTATTAGAAATATTCATTATTATTATTAATTAAAAATGTTATGTAAAATTAATAATGATATATAAAGGGTCTAGCTGGATAAGGTACTGAAAACTGCTCCCAGCCCCAGTTCGATGCATAGGGCAAAAAAAAATTTCTTATATTGCGAATGATTAATTTGGTTTAATTTTTTGTGTTGAATGTTACCCCATAATTTTTATTATATTTAATTATTTATAAAAATTATAATTATTTATAAAAATTAACAAATCGTTTGATGAGCAGTGTTAATATTTTTATATTAACCTGCCCTACCACACACTAAGTTTTGTTTAGTGTGTAGCGATTTATTTTTGTGTCAATATTGGATTATAACTTTGTACTTATCGGTTGATTGCCCATAAATAAATATAAAAAATAAAAAAAATAAAAAAGATAACAATATATTTACCTTCAAAATAAATTCAGTTTTCCATCATATAAACAAGAAGAATGTATTCTATTAAATATTATACAAATGTATTATAATTTTTAACATCTTTTGACAAAAAAAAATACAAATTTTTTCATACGTTAAAAAAAAAAAAATTAATAAATTGTCGTTTTATTTTTTTTAACATTGATCCACCAAATTGATTTTATTCATAGACCAAATAAAGAACTTATAAAAGCACGTGTTTTATTTAAGAAACATACCTACTCAAAAAAACAGAAAATTTAATATTTTTTTTTTTTAAGAAAATATGTTGGGTAAAAAAAATTTAAATATTTGTTTATTGCCAACATAGATTAAAAAAAATTAGCTAAAAAATATTCTGTAGTTTAGTCACAATTAAATAAAAACAAAAAACACGTTTTTTAAGTTAAACCGTAACGCCTTAAGATTAAAAAGTGAAATTTTGCAAACAAATTTTTTTTGCCCTATACATCGAATTGCATCATTGGTTTTCAAAAATTGCTGGGGGCAGTTTTCAGTACCTTATCCAGCTAAACCCTCTAAATACTTAACAAATACAAAAATAATGTGCAAAAAAAGTATTTTAAAAAAAATTATTTAATATACACTAAATTATATGTTAATGCATCATGGTTGCTGTTGAAGCGTGAACGCCCTTTTTATTTATTTTTCAGTTGATTTGTTTATTGAGCTTGTGCATCTTTTTTTTAGATTTTAAATGTACCCTATTTATTTTTACGCTAATATATCACTAAAGTGTTAAAAATTCTGCAAACATGGTACTTGGCAGCACTTTCTACTTAACAGCTAAAAACTAGAATATGTTCTGGTTTGAGAAAAAGTTGAGTTGAGAGCAGAAAGAGAGCTCTGTGCATTTTGTTGAGCAAAAGTCCTCAACTCAACAGCAAGCGTGAATACCTTAATTATATATTCAAAATGGCAATTAAAAAAGATTTATATACCAACTTTTTCTTTTCAACTCAACAGCTAAAATGTAGAAAAGGGAGAATTATAACCTGCCAAATAGTAAAACAAAATTTGCCTTCACTGAGAATTAGATCTGGGACTAAAACCGATTTTTGTAGTTTCTACAACTTTAGTCAATACATTCAGACATACATATAAAGCATGCATCACACTGTTACGTGACGAATTTTCTATCAATCCAGTCTAATTTCCTAACAGAACTTGGTTCCAAAAAAAACATTTGTAAGTTTAGTTTTGAAATAAATACAGTCGATACATAGGCTAAACATACATAATGGGAATACCACCCAAGGTTTTAAGGCACATTGCAAGCGAATTAAAAAAATTTGTGATTAAAGTCGAAATCTCCGGACATTAAACGGCCCACTTGTTGTATTTCGTAAGTGATTTCTGATAACATTTTGCAATAAATAATAAACCAAATTGAAAGCAATATGTTAATTTAGTCACGCAAGCTTTTGCGTATATCTGCGCAATAATAATAATAATAAAAATAAAAAATATGTGTGCACATAAAAAAATAATTTATATATGTTGCACTTAACAGAATTGTTGCCTGCCAAATAAATTAACATACATTTTGGTGCAAATTGGCCTAAAATGTTGTTTATTTTAGTGTTTTTTATTTGCATTAATTAACAAACAATCAAGTGTATATTATGTACAAGCTCAGACATAGGCATAGTTGGCAATATGGCCCATGAAAACAATGGAGTCTTTGTATTTAATAGCAAACATAAATGGATGATCAGCCTCCACTTTCTTGGTGCGCGAAAACAGACTCTTCAAAACTGCAAAAGATATCAAGCTGAACTTTTAAAGACTTGGAAAAAATCGCGCACAACTTACCACCCGATTCCAAGGGCTGCTCTACACCGGCTTCGGCCACTTCCACATGCGCCTTGTGCTCCACGCTGTTTAGAAAATGGCTAACAAACATGCGGTACATATTACCAAAGTCGCCATTACGTGAAAACATGGTGGTTATGCCCAACTAAAATGTGCAGCATATACATAAGTACTATGAACAAACCCATAAGGTGACTTATTTTAGCTGGCTACCTGTTTAAAAGGCTGCTCCAGACTCTGTCCAAAGGCCACACTAAACTTGGGCAGATGCACCTCCACCTTTTGCATGCCCATTTCACGATTGAACTCCGCCAACAGATTCCTGCCCACCAAACTTTGCTGCAAGACGCGCAGTCCATCCTTGCGATTGGGCAGCACTATGAGCATAGCGTAGTCGGAATTTTGATACGGCAGCTCCACCACTTTGGCATCCAAGCTGCTCAGATCAGCATAGTTAAAGTTGTTCAAAGTCCACATGGTATCCACCTGCACAGACTGTCCATTGCCAGTGCGAAAAGCGCGCTTGCTGGTCTTGTCCAGCTTAAAGGATTTCTGCCAGGGCGCTGAATAGGTTACGCCATTTACTATAACACCCTCAGTGCGATCATTTAGCAAATCCGGCTTGAGTATGTTGATGATCTTGTCATTGGTTTTGGTCTCTATGGCGCGGCTTATCGTCTCAGCTGTGCGCTTATTATACGGCGGATGGAAGTCCACTTTATCTATGTTCGAATCAAATTGGCGTTGTGCCACATCTCTAAAGGCGCCCTTGAACTCTAGATTCTCGTTTATATAAATATTATTGGCCAGACGCATATGGTTATCCCTTGTAAGCGATTGCTGGAATTCGCCAAAACGATGTGCCACCTCATCGGCATTGCTGCTGCCCAGGCGCATGCCCTGCTGCAGCTCCGCAGCTGTGGCACCCTTGGCACCATAGTAGGCCAGCGCCATGGAGGTTTGTATGGTGGCTGGTGAAATAACAACATTCTCGTTTGTATGCTCCGCGCCTATGGCATTGTAGAGCTCAGCGGCCAACAGATTACGCTCCGCGGCCAGATCCGTAATGGTCTTGCACTGGCACAAGCCAACAAGTGCCAAGAAAGCTGTGCATACAAAATCATATTATTTGTTATAATTATGCCAAGTTGAAGTTGGAAACTTGCTTACGTAAGAGCAACAGGCACTTCATCTTGCCCAGACAGTTGCAAAATATCTATGTCTATATGTATATGTATATATATTATTATATTTTTCGCACTTTCAATTGTCACCACGTCGACGTCGACATCTAAAAGTCTAAAAGTGAACTAAACTGTCGGATGCTGCCCGTAGGCGCTGTGAAGAGCCCCTTGAGTAGTTCTAGATTCTGACATGGCTGCTGATTGTTTGCTGTCAGCAGCGACTTGGAAGCTGCCTCAAAATAAACAAACTCAATTATTATTGTTGTTGTTGTTCTTGTTAAGCTTGAAGTACACTGCAACAAATAGTTGACCGGTTTGTGTGTCGGCGCTTTTCGGGCAGCTTTGTTTGTACTATGATTAGCGGCGATTGATTGTTTGCTGATAACGATAACCTTTCGTGACTATAAACAAAAATAATTGGAATCAGTCGTGGCGGTTAACGACAGTCTAATACACTGTAATCACTTTTTTCAAAAAATATATTTAATTAGCGAGTATCCAGGGTGTAGCGATAAATGGGGTAGCAGCTATAAGGTGATGTTTTATACAAATATCAACGTCACCTTATTTATTAGGATCACATGAGTAAATTTAATGGCAATAGCCAGAATAGAAGCAGAAAATTGACTTAAATATTTGAAACATTTTTCAGGCGAAGTTGTTTACGAAGAAGGTAAATTGAATGAATACAAGAATCGTCACGTAACGAAATGTGGTATCGGTTTATTATACCCTGTACCGTATGGTACTAAGGATATATTAAGTTTGTGCAAGCCGAAAATGTATGTAACATACAGAAGGAGACGTCGGAGACCCCCCTACCCAAAAGAATGATCAGGGTGACTAGAGAATTCGATATACCCATGTCCGTCTGTCTGTATGAACGCCTAGAACTCAGAGATGGTAAGAGCTAGAGCAACCAAATTTTCAGATTAGATGCATTATTATGTCAGGGTAGACAAGTTTATTTTATTTTTTTGATATCTGGGCTATATTGTATAGCTCCCATAGGGGTGTTTCAGAGGACCTCGAAAAAAACAACAAGTTTTAGATGGATAATTCGGTTGTTTATGATAGTTTTTTAGAGTTCCCTAGGACTGTAGCAAATTTGATCAAAATCGGTTAACTATATCGTATAGCTGCCATAGGACCAATCGGTCAAAAAAACGTTTTTTGTACAAAATTCGTTGTGTTTCGTTTGTTTATTAAGATATTGTAACCAAATTTGGCAATCGGAAGTTTTTTAGTGATCTTCAACACTGTACCAAATTTTTTCAAAATCGGTTGACTATATCATATAGCTCCCATAGGAACGATCGGTCAAAAAAACTTTTTTGGTTAAAAATTCGTCTGTTTTTGGTTGTTTATTTGGCAATCAAATGTCTTTTGGTGTTCTTAAGCAATTCACCGGATTTTATTGCAAGCAGTGGTACAGGGTATCCCAAAGTCGTCCGCCCCCGACTTTAACGTACGCCATCTTTTTTCGATAAATTATGGCGGAAAATTGTTGCAGCAAATTGAGAAGAGTCTTTAAAATTTGACGCATTTTTTGAATATGTTGCATACGTTAAAGGCAAGAAAAATCGTCACGTAACGAAATGAGTCATCAGATTAATTTTTGAATGAATTGTAACAAATTGGTGTAGTTTATAAAGAATGGGCTTTAAAATATGACACTTGTTTGAACCAAAGTACCCTACAAAGCTTGCAAAATGGTTACGTAACGAAATGAGGTATAGGTTTATTTTTCAATGAATAACAGAGGAGAATTTGTGTAGCTTATAAAGCAGAGTCTTCAAAATCTGACACATTTTTGGAAAAAGTTTTATTACGAAGCTTGTAAAGTGAAACGAGGGAAAAATTGTCACGAAATGAAATGATGTATTATAGCAAGTTGCTATTGCTTTGAAATTTCCTTCATTTGTAAGGACGCGTTTTAAGTCAATTCAGACTTATTAAAATTTTTTAGCAATTTTTTTTACAATTTTGAAATTTGCGATCATTACTTTTTTCTCCCGGGTTACGATCTTACAAACCGCTCCTGCCGCTGAGCTACAGCTTTGTAGATAAAATCTGGATCTCCTCTTGGCAGTTATTATCCGTTTGATTAGGAAATGTATATAATATGTATAAAAAAAACTTCTATCAGTTTTCCAAATCACCTTCTGGCCTATTTTAGTAAATTATGGCATTAAAAAAATAAAACGAAACTAAGTACCGACCGCATCACATTTTTTTCCTCTATATTTAAAGTTTTTACTCTGTCATTCATTGTCTTGCTTATTGTGGATAAATGAGTCGAGCAGGCCATCTCTGGAAACGTACATCGGTTATCCCCTCCATAAACACCAACCTTATCCAACCTTCTTCCACCATTCTGTCACTAGGTATCACTTAGGTGCATGTAGTTTTGGGTTGATATTTGACTGAGCCAAGCAGCCTATTCAAAGTAACCGAACGTTTTGATGTAAATCGATAAATTTGCCTAAGAGGAAACGGGGAGAGATATCGACTAGAATTGAAACTTTGTATCTCTAGCTCTTATGGTCTCTTATATATTGGTGTTCGTACCGACAGTATTAAACCTAATCATACCTGTAGCAGCTATAAACCCCGAAATTCTCCTAAAAGGGAAATGTGTCGAGATATCGACATGAATCAACAAATTTATGCTGCTTACGGAGCTGCCTCTCGATCTTATTATCTCTAAGATAAAGGTGTTCATACAAACAGCATTAAACCTTATTTAATTCTCCTAAGAAGGAAACGGATCGAGATATGAACATGAACTGGTAAACTTATGCTGCCTACGGATAATGCGCATCTGATGGAACGCTTTTCTATCTCTAGATCTTATTTCTAAGATAAAGGTGTTCATACATATAGCATTAAACCTTACCTAATTCTCCTAAGAAGGGAACGGGCTGAGATATGAATATGAACCGATGAACTTATGCTGCCTACGGATAATGCGCATCTGATGGTACAATTTCGTATCTCTAGATCTTATGTTCTCTAAGATATAGGTGTTCATACAGACAGTCGAATCAATCGCTCTGAAACCAGCATTTTGCTATAAAGAACTGGTGGTCTATCACACCTTTCTCTTTCTTTCCACAAATCTAATATAAACTTGAACCAATAGGTACTCGTATAGGGTATCAAAAAATAAATGAAAATACCAAAAAGCAACAAACTCACACATAGTATAATTTTTATAGCTAGACCTTGCTATAAAAAAAAAAATTAAACTGCGTAACTTAATTTAAAAAATAAAAATAAAAGGCATAAGGCATGCCTTTTACTATCAACCATAAGATCTCGGAGCTAAAAGATTTTTATTTAGAATTGTTTTCAGCTTTTGGCATCTCAACTATGTGTGTGTGTAGGTATGTGTATGCCTCGAACCGGTTGTTTGACAGCTTCGAAATTTATAAGGCTCAAATTTCAAACAAATTATTTTCAGAAAATATATGCTCATAAGTAAAAAGTATTCAAAACAGTATCGTACTCAAGATACTAATGGGCTATTTGTAATAGCCGTTGGGCGTTTTCAATTTAGACTCGGACAGCGGTCATTCACGCAGGTTCTTGTTTTTTTTTCGATAAACCAGAGCTGTTAATTTGCATGCATGTCAGTTTTTGGGTAATTATTAATTTATTTAGTTATTTTATATGTGTAGATTATTAGGGTGTGCCTTATTTTTGTATACAAATTTTGTTAGATGATTGCGACTTAATTTTTGATTTAAAGGTTGATTTATTAACAATGCTTGTATGCTTAACCTCAAATTGAATTTTATATTAAGCCTCAAACTGCTTAAAAAGCATAACATATAAGTTAATTCAAAAATTTTAATTCAAATCACTCAAAACTGGCTGTTTAAAATGATTCTAATTCTACCAAGGCATCACTTCTCTACAGATCAGAGATTAAACCAATCAAATATTTCATTGCTTTACAGAAAAAATAGAATTAAGTTTTTTTTTTACTCAACACAATTTCCGTTCCAACAGTTACAAGCATCTCTAATATCATTTAATTTTTAAAAGCAACTATTTTATAAAATTTATTTTAAATCCATATAATTTAATTAAAAATTGTATTATATATTATATAAACCCCTAGCATAAGGCTCACGCTCGTCCTATAAAGAAGCTGTTTATAAATAAATAAATAAAAAAATTTTTTTTTTTTAATTTAGCTACTATCTAATATATTTTTGGGTTAAATTTTTGGCCCCATAAGCCCAGAGGCGTCGATAGAAGAGTACAGACCCGATGGTGACTATCATCGGACCAATCTTCTTTTCCAAAGAATTTTGAAATTTTTATTCAGCTAATTCCACGCCTTAGTTCATTTACTTTGTTATAATTTTAAGTACTATTTTTTTGACTTTGATACTACAACAGCAGTTGTTTTTTCTCAGTGTAGATATTAAAGGTCAATGAGAAAAAAACGCGGGAATATACTATACAAGGTTATAAAATGCAAAATAAATTAAGTCGAAGATTACGTTTTACTTTTACGATTTGGTTAGTCATCCCAAGAACGAGCGTAAAAATCTATAGTTTTTAATCGATAACTATTGGCTAATTTATAAAAAATCGGAATAATACGAAGTGTATCTGTGGCTATCTTGTTTAACCAGTTAAGTTCACTTTTGATTATTCGCGTTTTAAAAGTTTTTTATTGCGGGAAAGTAGACTTACGTATTAGGAACAATTTCTGTTAATTTAAATTTTTTTAAATTTATGCTTTTAATTTCGACTGATCTATTCTCTTATAGTTAGATGAGCTCAATTTCTGCCAATTTTAATTTTTTTTAGGTTATACTTTTAATTTCAACTGATCTATTCTCTTAAAGTTAGATAAGCCCAAGTATTTACAAAAAAAAAGGTCTTACTAATTTTTGAAAAAATAAATTTACTTAATTAGTTGTGCTGGGAAGTTATCATGAAAAATATGGTGGTATATGCAAAATAATTCTTAAAAACTAAGTCGAAATAATACTCCGCCCTATGCTCTTACTATGAGCGGCGTCTTTACTTTATATATCCCATATATGTATTGTAACTACACCAAGGAACTAATATATAATATAAAAGTCGAAATAATGTATTAATAGAATTCAATGTTTCATTTTAGCGTGATGTTACATTTGTATGCCAAAAAAAAAATAGAAAACTATAAATTTTAAAAAAGTTTTTTTTTTATTATATAACGTAATGTGACAACAATCGTCAATCAATGATTAAAAAAAATGTGGTACAGTCGAGGCGGTGCCCGACAGTGGAATACCCTGTACCTTTTGTGTCAAAAAAATTTTTCCTGCATATTCCATCTAAAAACTTTCCAATTGGAATTTATTTTTTTTTGGTGAAATGCGATATTTATACCTATAAGTTCCCTAAATTTTTACCCATTTTGATGAAACTCGAGTGTTACAACAAAGAACTTATTTAAAGTATACGGGGTAAGTTTCAAGTTGGTATGTTGAGGGGTGTGGGAGAAAACACGGTAAATGGATTGCGGGGGGTGGGGAGACCGCATCGATAAAATTTGGATGTGGATTTGTTCATTAGAGCCACATGAATGAGCCACAAATTGTGATTCTAGGTCACTTGTAGCCATAATTGCGTAGAGTCAAATATTGACGCAGTTTATTGGCAAGGGGAGGTGAAATTTGCACATTTTTGACTATAACTTCTGTTGTATTTGTCCGATTTTGTTCATTTTTTACACATAGATGCATGCAGCTACAACGCATCGCTCTGTTAAATTTCAGGTGAAAATACTTAACGGTGTGGCTAAAAACCGCGAAACTCTACTGCGGGGGAACGGGGAAAGATATTGACATGATTCAACAAACTTCATCTGCTTAGGAAATATGCGCACCAGCTGGTAAAGTTTCGTGTCTCTAGCTCTTATAGTCTCTGAGATCTAGGCGTTCATACGGACGGACGGACGGACGGACGGACGGACGGACATGGCTCAATCGCTACCCGAGGTTATGATAAGCATTTTGGTATAAAGGACTTGGGGTCTGCCACGCCTCCTTCTGTCCGTTACATACATTGCACAAACCTAGTATACCCTTTGTACCTATAGGTACAGGGTATAAAAATCAGCAAAAAAATTGCTTGGCGTTACGTTACAAAAAATTTAGAAGATCGCAGCTCTGGAAATCTGTAATAATTGTTAGTTAGGAATTGTTGTAGCAATAAACTGCAATAAATTTTCTACCTTTTTTTTGCCTTAGTATTTGGCGTGACGCTACTTAAATAATCTTCGAAAATTTTTTTTACTAAAACATGAATTTTGGAATTTTTGCAATATTAATAGCTATAAACTAAAATACTTCACTTTTTAATAAGAAATGATAAAAAATGGCACAGATGATGCTTTTAGAAATAGAAAAAACAAATATGGTAATTTAATATAAACATATATATATATCGGCGAAAATAAGCGAAGCGGGTCATTTTTCGCCCAAGCTTCTCCGGTTTTGATGATCCTAAAAACTTTTTAAAACATTTGGAGAAATGTTAAAGCATTTTGGTGACTTTTAACCTTAAATATCTGGAGACGAGGTCATGATATTCATTGTTACTTTTAAAGTTTATCTTAAAATGTCAAAACGATTAATCATGTCAAGTTTGAACTTATTATCTTTCAATTCCGAGAAGTTATGATTATTTATCATTTTTCGAGGTACTTTTTACTAAAGATGTTAAAAAATTTAAAAAAAATAATGTTAAAAATGAATAAAATTCTTTATTTTTAAATTTAATAGTTTATCTATCATGTCTTTATTCGTTTAGAAGATATGGCTTGTCAAAGAATAGTCTAAAAATGAAAAATCCAATTTTCAGTTATCGATAACTCGATATATAGTCGGTATTTTGTAATAAAATTTGACGCGGTTACTATTGGCTAGTAGCTTTACCAAATATGTAAAAATCATTAAAATCGGAGAAGTTTAATTTATTTTCACCGATATCCATATATTTTTTTTTTAATAATTTTTTTTAAATGGTTTTTTTTTGTAATAATACCAGTAAGAGCATATTGAGTAAATTTTTAATTTTTCGATTAGGGTAGATCTTTCTGGGGAAATACCCAATTAAAAAATCTGCTAAAATTCTGCGAACAAAAATTTAACGAATTTTTTAAAAAGTAAAATTTAATTGTTATCACTTTCGATCTTATAGTTAATCGCATTAAAAAGTAAACTTATAGCAGTACATTAAAAATTTATTATCCTAGAGTCTTTTTGCGGCCGGAACACCCTAATGCACATACACATGTACGAGTAGGTATGTGTATATGGTAGCTCGAGTTGGGAGCTGCATTAGCTGGGCCAACAAATGGCGTCACAAACATGTTTTGCGTTCCATGCGGAACAATGCCAAATAACCGATTGGCTGGCTATAAACGGGTTTTGTTTCTAGTATGAGTATCTCGTAAAGCTGCTGCACGGGCAAAAACCCATTCACTAAATAGTGATACCTATGCACATGTGCTGGAAATTCTCATAAAGCTGTTGGAAAAGGTACAGAATTTGAATAAGCAAATGCTGACAGCAGTTGACTTGATGCTGTCCAATCAACGCCCCTGCCCAAAGGTTATCAGCACCGATGTGATGCTATATACATGCTATAAAGATGTGTGATTGTGCCTGATTGTGTGATGGAAAGATTGGGTTTTTCCTTTTTTCAAGCGGTGTTTCATTTTTTTTTTTATATATTATTTATGAGTGTTGCTAATTGTAGCAAAATAAAGTTAAGTTTCATGTATTGCTTAAGACTATGGACGGGCTAGTTGGTAAGGTACTTAGACGAGCGAAGGTTTCACCACATGACCAATAAACAGCACTGCTTCGGGCGTTCTTATGGCAAAGACAAAGGGATGATCGGCAGTAAATTCTTTAGACTTAATGGGCAGCGAGAGCGGCACAAATTTGGCATCTAAAATGGAGAAGCTTCAAGCATTAGTTGTTTGCCTTAAGTTTGGGCATGAAGTTGCACTTACATGTGGCAGCAGACGCCTCTGAACCTGCCTCATTGACATCGATGGTAGCTTTTTGCAGTATTTTTGAGATCTTTACGGGTCTCATCAGCATGGCATCCACCTCTGAGTTGCTCTGGAACATGCGCCGCACATTAAGCTGTAATTATTTGTGGTAAAAACTTTAGTAGATTGTCGTAAGTGTTGTGCACGCTGTTGCTTACCTGATTCAGCGGCTGCTTTAGATCCTGCTCGAACTGTATGCGGAATCTGGGTATGCGCACTGTTACCGTATCCCGACGCAGACGCGCTGCTATGGCATTTAAATCGCGATTCGCCAGATTTTGTTCTAGCTGCGCTAGACCCTCCACCTCATTTGGCAGTATGATCAACATGCTGATCTGTGTATTGGCATAGGGCAGCTCCAAGGCCTTGGCATTCAAGTCCGGCAGCTCCGCATAGTCGAAGATGTCATCATTGAACATCATGTTTACCTGTGTGGCTTCATTGTTTTTCATCTGAAACTTGGCCGGCGCGGTATCCGCCATGGAAAACTCATTCGCCCAACGCGCCTTAAAGTATATGACATTGATGAGCAGCGCCTCCGTCTTGTCATCAATATCACCGCGCGCCACCAAGTTGCGTATGCGATTGCCCGTGCTATCCGCCACCCAAGCATTAATCTTATCCGCGGTCCGCGCACGCTTAAAGTCCGCTGCTTCAATATCCGCCTTATAGTTTGTAACAGCAAAACTTTTGTAATCCGGATTAATGGCGCCCAGCTCGTGATTGTAGTACAGCTTACTGGCTACGAGCAGCTGCGCATTTGCCGAATTCTGTTGACGCTCCAGCAGGCGTATAAAGTCCAAGGCCACTAAATCCTTGTTAGCATTAAAGCGTCCAGCCTGCTGCAGCTCGGCAGCAGTTTCACCGCTGGAGGCACCATATATAAGACCCAATATGGCATGCACGGATGAGGGCGAGTATATGATATTTTGTTGCGGTGCACTACGTGAAATGGGCTGAAAAAGCGCTGAGCTAAAGTTTTCCATATAGCTGTACTGTGGTGGCGGGCGTGTGGGTCCGGCATTAAGATTGGGTCTGCCAGCTGCGGGCGCAGCGGGATTAGAGCCCTGCACTGTAAATGTGGACGCAGCGGGTCTGGGCGCGGGTGCGGGCACGACAGCTGTGCGTCTTTGCGTAGTCTGCTCCGGCTGTTGCTGCGCCTGTCTGCCCTGTGCTGACTGTCTGCGCGTTGCTTGCTGTGGCTGCTCATAGGGATTCTCGACGACAGCGCGCTGCTGCACATCGTTGGCGGGATACTCGGCAGGCGGTGCCGCACGTTGATGCACTAGCGCTGTGTTGGGCTGCACTGCGGACGCTGCTGAGCCATCCGAAAACGAATTTCTGCTGCCAAGGTATTCCGGCACAAAAACTCCCACACGGATGACTCTGCGCGCTTGAAAGTAGTTTTCGCCCGCGATTTGGTTGATGCGTGTGTAGACCAGGCAGCTGAGCAGCACAAGCAAAACTAGTAGGATGATATTCGGAACTTAGTAAAGAAGTTGTACTGGCTAGAGTATAATAGTAGCTTACAATTGTTAAGCGCCATGCTGCGGTAGCTTCAATTAGAATAACTTCTTATTAGTTTATAGAACTATGTTTTTTATTTTACTTTTATGTTGAGCCCGTGTAGCACAGCTCTGGCGCAGCTTTAGTATAAAACTGATGGGGAACCTGCGGTTGCAAAAAGCGTTGACCAGCTCCGCGCACAAAAGTCGTGGAAAGTATACACAAGTCGAAATTAATATGCGATCGGAGCGTATGGCATTGCTCTCAGCGTGTGCAACTTATTGAGAACTCTTGATAACCGGTCCAGAACACTACTCAGCTCAGTTGGTGCTACCAGACACTTGACTTACGCTACAGTAGCTGCGCCAATTTATGGCGTAGTGTATGAAGAGTACGTGCTGGCCGAGAGCCGTACAAACCAGTTGGCAGTGAGTACATTGGGAAACGGACTGCGTGCTCTTTGTAACTGCTTAACTGCTGCTTGGAAAACCCCGGCATATTAATTATATAAATACAAAATGTTATGGGGAAGCGCAGCTATGTATTGTTTACGTACATATTGTTCAATAGCTCGCAGTTAGCTCGGACGTTACTGCATTGTTGGGCTTTTCCATATGAATCCCATTTCATTAATACACACGGAGAAAGCCTGCTGACGTTTAATGTCGTCATCAAATCACCCAAGTGGCTGAGAAAATACCCTGACTCTTTGGATCACAGTTCCCATGTTCTTCAATCAATGTTACTCATTAACTCAACGTGTTACTCATTAAAATAAAACTTGTTAGCAAATATCATTTAGGCCTTAATATTCTTGGGTTTAACAATTACGAATTCATTTTAGACGTAGAATTTACTATGAACAGTTTGGGTTCTAGGCCTCTAAGTGACTGCTGACATTTTTATGTTTTTTGTACTAAAGCAGCATTTCCCAAACTGTGCTTTGTAACGTCTCAGCAGGGGGCACAATAAGACAATCAAAAAATTAAAAAGAAAATTTGTTTAATTACACGCAGTTGTGAAAAAAAAAAATGTTTTTATACACCAATTTAATTTTTCAAGTCATAAAACAAAGATTTATATGCAAGAGCTGATAATTTACGGGTATGTAAAATCTTTCGCACATTTTTAAAATCGGTTTATATAGCTTGTTTATTTATCATAACAACTTTTTGTAGATGAGGACAAAACCTCGCCATTAGAAAATAATATATATATATAATGCAAATGGATTTTAAAAGAGCAGACTCCACAAATAGAGTCTAAGTTTAAAACAAAAACCCGGCCGAAAAAAATCAAATGTCTGAATTGTGCCACCCTACATCTTACAAAGCTTATTTTACATCTTCTTAAGTACAATTGCTTCGTCACTAAAGAACAAAAATGTAAACTTTGGCGAGCGTTGTTTGCAATACCTCTAGCCTAAAATGGGCCACCCTAAAGTTATTACAAATCTTATTGTTGAGCTCCTTAAGGGATTAAACATTTTACAATTGTTACGTCAATAAAAAACAAAAATAAAAGTTTGGGAAGCGCTGTTCTCAAAATCTTTTTTCTAAATTGGGATCAGGGTGGCTCTTAAAGCCTGCTTTTTCAGGCTCTTAAGGCATTGAACACATGAAAATAGCTAAGTCCACTAAAAAACACAATTAAAAGTTTGGAAAGCTCTGTTCTCAAAATATTTTTTGATAAAAGGAGTAGACTTAAGCAACACAATTAAGTGCGAACAAAATACAATTTTTGTACAAAATAAACAGCTTCAACCCGCTCTTATGCGAATCACAATGGAATAGAAGCTTCTTTTCAGTCTCTTAAAAGAGAAGATTCAACAAATAAAAAGCTAGTTTAAAAAAACGCATACTTTAGCTAATATTGAGAAAATGCCTAAATTGGGCCACCCTAATGCACATGTTACAAAAGCCTATTTTACATCTGCTTAATTACAATTGCTACGTCACTAAAAAATAAAAATTAAAACTTTGGGAAACGCTGTTCTCCAAAATCTTTTATTATCAAAATTCTTATGCAAACCATTAAGTTGCATTTTCTTTATTGTGTAACATTTCACATAAATTCATTTCCAAAACTCATTAAATATTCCAATCTAAGACATGATAAGACAAAGCAGCCGACCTTTTCACGGCATGTGGTTGCGGTTGTCCGATCTATAAAGCGTGGCCAGCAACAACCAGAGACCCCATAGCTCCGACCGCATTCTTAATTATGTAAAACGAACCAGAAAATGCATTTCATATACATATCGTATATAACATCTTATCGCACTTCCAACACACACACACACACACACATACACACATAGACAAGTTTTCCTAAGTATATATGTACATGTTACGACCTAATTGCACGCTTAAAAGTGTAAACAATATTTACTTGAAAATCCATGTCTAATTAGATTGCACGCACCCGTACCCCGTAACCCTACACACACTCTGTGGTTTTCCTTTATTACTTTAGATATGACAGCAATTGGGGCAAAGATAGCCAGAGTTGTAATAAATACTTTATAGATATGATGACAATGATGATGATGGTTATGATAATGATGAGGTTTGTATGGGGTGAATTACCTAATAGGCGTCAACTTGATGAGTAAATGTACTTTTGTAGGAAGTTTTCAAGACTCGGAAATAATTTTGGTATCCAAGGAATATTGGGGTTTTGGACATAAACGCCTTATGCCGCAGATTTTAAAATACTTTCCATACGGGTGTTTTTTGCAGGACACGTGAAATTCTCTTAACGGAATCCATATATTCTTTTTGTTTTTTTTTTCCTGCATGGGTTCCTCACAAATAGGTGGGAGACTGCGACCAGAAGATCTATTGTACGGTACCCATGAAAAGCAGTAGGTCTTTTTTTTTGGTATTGACTCAGATGGAAAGGACTGATCCGTTCCTTTCCCATGTGACAGGCTCTGGGCAGTCACAGAGAATATGTCTGGTAGTTTCTTCGAGTCAGAGTCTACACTCTGAAAAATCCGATAGGCACATTTTCAAGTTTCATGTAAAATTGCGCTATTAAAAAGAAATACCATTTTAGATTACGATTTAGAGCTTTTTCATAAACTCAAACTATTTCAAAGATAAAGGCAAATTTTATATTTCAAAAACCCGAAAAATCTGAAGAAAAGAGCAAAAAAATTCTTAAAATAAGAACACAAATTTGGAATTAAGAAAAAAATATTCGAAATATTATTTTAACTTAAAACAAGACAAAAATTTGTATAGAACACAAAAAGGGTAAAATACGATTAAAAATGATTTTCAAATTAAGATTTTTGGAGATTGTAAGATTTGGATTTTAAAATCTATACGAAATCTTCTTTATATTCTCTCTCTCATAAAATACAAAAAAATCTATTTCATTACAATTTTGAATTGCAAATTTTGTATTAAATCAAGAATTCTTTAAATAAGATTAAAAGTTTTGAATTACAAAAAAATATTATTAAACGTCAAACAAGGCCAAAAATTCTTAGGAAAAATTTAAAAATGCTATTATTTTAAGCAGCATTTTCAAATAGGTAAAGCGTAATAAAATTTAAATTTTAAAGGAAGACAAAAAAATTAATTTAATGAAACATTCTTTATTTCTTATCAATTCAATTCAATTCAATTCAATTCAATTTATTTCACGGTTTTCATTTACAATATTTACAGTGTAGGTGAATTCTAATATACAACTTTAAGAGTTCAGGTTTTAAATACCTTTTCTACTTAATTAACATATTATATGACTTCAAAAAATGTACAATGATAGGATTATAATATACAATATTGTGGAGAAAATTCCAAAAACACCTGAAATTTAAATCTTATCAATCGTTCTCAAATTAAAATAAAATGTATTTAATTAAGAACTAAAATTCTATTATAACCATTTTAGGAAAAGTTACATATTTTATTAAAAAAAAAATAAAATACTTAAATTATGACTCAAAAATCTTTACTTTATGAAAAATATGTTATTACATAATCTTTAATTTTAAACTAAATGTAGGAGGAAAATTGTTTAAAAAGAACCAAACAATTTGTAAAATAAGACTCGAAAGGCATTAAAACGGTTCAAATTAAGATTTCAAAATTTCCAACTTGTATCAAAACAAAAAAAATGTGAGAACTTAAATTCTAATGAACCAAATGAACCAGTAAAATCTGGTATTTTAATATTGTTTAAAATTACAATTATTAAAAAATTTCCAACTTGTATCAAGACAAAAAAATGTGAGAATTCAAATTCTAATGAACCAAATAAACCAGTAAAATCTGGTATTTTAATATTGTTTAAAATTACAATTATTAAAAAATTTCCAACTTGTATCAAGACAAAAAAAATGTGAGAATTCAAATTCTAATGAGCCAAATGAACCAGTAAAATCTGGTATTTTAATATTGTTTAAAATTACAATTATTAAAAAATTTCCAACTTGTATCAAGACAAAAAAATGTGAGAATTCAAATTCTAATGAACCAAATGAACCAGTAAAATCTGGTATTTTAATATTGTTTAAAATTACAATTATTAAAAAATTTCCAACTTGTATCAAGACAAAAAAATGTGAGAATTCAAATTCTAATGAACCAAATGAACCAGTAAAATCTGGTATTTTAATATTGTTTAAAATTACAATTATTAAAAAATTTCCAACTTGTATCAAGACAAAAAAAATGTGAGAATTCAAATTCTAATGAGCCAAATGAACCAGTAAAATCTGGTATTTCAATATTGTTTAAAATTAGAAAATTAGGTCTCGAGGTTTGTTTTGAAATCATCGCTCCTTAATCAATATCAATTTTATGAAAAAAAAAACCATTTCTATTTTAAGTGTTCTTAAATTTAAAATTAAAAAAAAAAACAAAAACTCTTAAAAGAAGTCCCAGAAATAAGATTAAAAATTCCTAAAACAAGATTCTTAGATTTCAAACTTGTATCAAAAAAATTCTAAAATTATTTTTATTTTTAAAAGCCAAAGAAATAAACACAAATGGAAAAAAAATAATCTTATAATTAAGTTAAAAACAAATTAAAAACTTAATTTCTTCAAATGAGCCAAAAAAAATATGCTCTCGAGATTATTACATGGTATATAGCTTGTAGATTCTTATTTTGAAAGTTATTTTTGGGATGAACTAATCACAAAACTCTTAAATCAAGATTTTTCGCGAGCATATCAAAAAATCTTTACTCAAAACCGCCACGTTAAGAGTATCATTTTAAGGTGATATTTACGATATCTCGAAAAATAAAAAAAGTTTTCGGAACAAAGCCAGAAGGAGTAGTTTTCGATTTCTTTAAAAAAATATGTTTTAATTACCTCGTCTGTTTTTTAGACCCACAGTTTCTTTGGTAGATATAAGATAATGTAGCTTCATCTGGTCGATCTCAACAAATAGGCTTAAGGTATTAAAAAGAAGAATCAATGCAGCGTTTCAGATCCGTATCTTCATTCCTCGAATTTCTGCCAAAACATGTCGATTTGGAATATTTTCCATTGACTACGCCTCTTTGCAACCCATTGAAATTGTGCACTTTATAAAGAATAGAATAGAAGAATCATATTCATCATATCCTTAGAATTTTTATTCCAACAGCAGCTGGGTAACATGTCGATGTCCCACCAGACAGACAGTTACTGCTCATAATTGTTTTTACAAAAAAACTTGCCATTTTTATCAAGTATTTAATGAAACGCAATGTTCCGTACAAAAATCCAGATTGTGGCAACTGCAACTGTTGTCGGTTTTTAAATTTGTTCTCCGTGTTGCAATCACTTTGATTGCTCTGCCAAGCTGTATCTGGTTTGGCAACTCTCTTGCTTCTTGCCTGGATGATTGAGTGTTGCGAGGGCAACGATCCGTACGACACTCCCATGCCAGACCACATACCGCCACACACAATCACTGAGGTCAGCAGCCACTTAACTTAACATTGGTATTGTACTCCAACTGCTCCGTTTAGTTCAGTTCTGTTTAGTTTTAGTACATTTTGTTCTTTTTTTTTCAAAATTCCGCCAGGAGCGTTTTTGATCGTTAATGGGCGGTCGTTGTGGGTTCTTCTGCACACTCTTTATTGATCTAAATGCATATTATGTTGTAAATTTGTGGTCCATAAGGAAATCGCGGAGTATTAGGCGGAGAGAGAGAGAGAGAGAGTGAAAGAGCGTCTACAGTGCTGTGCAATTCGCTTCGGTATTCGCCCATTTGAGTGACTTTAATATTTTAGCTCTTTGGCATACTGTAATTTTATGGACAGGCAATTGATGGCAAATAAAAATCACTTTAATTACGTTTAATGGAGAAACCATTCTCGTTGGAGTAGAAGAATGCACTGTTATTTTCTGTTTCTTGAAGGTTACTTGCAAAAGAGGGGAAGACAAGTCTGAAGCTTTATTGATATCTTCAATTTATAGTTAAACGTTTTGTTCTTGTCAGTTGGGTAAAATATGGACAAGCTCAATGCTAAGTCGAGTTGACATTGTGAGTAACTTGGAGCAGAATCTTGAAGAGCAACTTAGGTGACTTAAATTTTGGAATAATTTTTTCAAATGTAGTTTCGTAACTTTTAGACCAAACTTGCGTATTTACAGCAGCTGACTCTCTGACTAGTCACTTAATTCTTGACTAGGTGACTTAAATTTTGGAATAATTTTTTCAAATGTAGTTTCGTAAGTTTTAGACCAAGCTTGCGTATTTACAGCAGCTGACTCTCTGACTAGTCACTTAATTCTTGAATTTCGCAGAAAAATGTCAAAAAATTTCAACATATTGGAAATAAATTCAAAAATAACAACATTTTACATTTATAGTAAAGATTATGAAATATATCTTCAAATATATGTGAAATAGTGCTATAAGAATAGGCTTATCATTATTAGATTTAACTTAATAATCCTAAAAATTCTTATGCAGCTCATATACGAGTATACATATAAAAAGTGTATTCAATGTTTAACTTGAGATATGGATGCCGGATATGTGTCAAAAACTTATATTTTTTAAAGCAAAAATTGGTTTGCAATTAAAAAGGTTCAAAGAGAGAGTGCTATAAGAATACCCTTATCATTATTAGATTTAACTTAATAATCCTAAAAATTCTTATTCAGCCCACATACCATATATGTATATGCATATAAATAGTGTACTTAATGTTTACCTTGAGATATGGATGCTGGATATGTATCAAAAATTTATATTTTTTAGGTTCAAAAAAAACCTAACCCCTAGCACAAGCCAATGAAAACATAGAGCATCAATAATTGCATATAAGCAATTTTTTTTGCAACTTAAACGCATTTGCGTAATAAAAAATTTTAAATTTATTGGTTAATTCTATAAACGAAGTAAAAGTTGAAGCGTAATCCTAGGATTTTAGAGCACTAATAATGCAATTATAATTGTGTATAAACGATTCTATTGCAACATAAATGCATTTGGGTAATATCAAATTTTACATTCTTAATTTTTTCGGCAAGAATTCTACAAAGGAAATTAATGTTTTAGAATTTTGGAGCATCAATAATTGCATTTAAACGATTCTTTTGCAATTCAAACAGAGTTTGCCAAAATAAACATACTCCATACCTCAAGTCAAAATAGCGTTCCAATAATCGCATAAAGGGGATTTTTTGCAATCTAACATATTAAAAAATGTTACATTCTTTGTCAAAATTAAAGTAAATAAAAGTTGAAGTGGGTCAGGATTTTGGACAATCAATAATTGCATATAAACAATTCTTTTTTTACATTCTTTGTCCAAATTAAAGGAAATAAAATTTGAAACGGGTCTGGATTTTGAATATCAATAATAAGCAATTCTTTTCAAATTTAAACAGATTTGTTAAAACGAAATCTACCGTCCAATTCTAGCGTTTGCCATGGAAACTTTAGAGCACCAATAATTGCATATAGGCGAATTTTTTGCAATTTTAACGCATTTGCGTAATAAAAAATTTTAAATTTATTGGTTAATTCTATAAACGAAGTAAAAGTTGAAGCGTAATCCTAGGATTTTAGAGCACTAATAATGCAATTATAATTGTGTATAAACGATTCTATTGCAACATAAATGCGTTTGGGTAATATCAAATTTTACATTCTTAATTTTTTCGGCAAGAATTCTACAAAGGAAATAAATGTTTTAGGATTTTAGAGCATCAATAATTGCATTTAAACGATTCTTTTGCGATTCATACAGATTTGACCAAAATAAACTTATTCCAAAACTCAACTCAATATTGGCTTCCAATAATCGCATATAGGGGTTTTTTTTGCTATATAAATCCAATATTAGAAAATTTTACATTCTTTGTCATAATCAAAGAAAATAAAAGTTGAAATGGGTCTGGATTTTGGACAATCAATAATTGCGTATAAAGGATCCTTTTGAAATTTAAACAGATTTGTTTAAAATAAATCTACCATCTTATTATGCGGTGACCACGAAAGGCGAATTTTTTGCAATTTAAACGCACTACCAAATTTCATTTTGCTATTTTTTTTAAGAAAATTAAGAAATTAATGTTAAGTGTTTCATGATTTTAAATCACCAATAATTGCATATAAACGATTCTTTTGCGAGTCTAATATAATGGCGCCACAAGAATTTAACCATTTTACTATTTTTAACAAAATTCTATGAAGTTATGAGGCTTTGAATGATAACTTGTTTTTGAGGAAATTACATTAAAGATGTTAACTTTGTTGTGCACAAATTCAGAAAGGCAAAAATGCAGACATGCACCAAAAAATTCACTAGAAATATTGCATTTCTTTCCTACCAAGGCCCTTGATTACGAAAACTAGGGCACTTTTACATAAAACTGTGCTGTAAAAACCACCTTTATCTACGAGCTTAGACGTATTTTTTTTAATACTACCTTTGGTTTTATTTAGTGCCTTTAGTGCGAGAGAAACTTAAGGGCTGCTAGTAATTAAGGTTATTATTTTTTTCTTAGTAGAACCAAAATATATTTTATTTTATTTATTTATTTACAATGATAATTATAGTTAATCTCTTATGATTTTAAAAAAACATTTTTTTTCACAAAATATTATCTTAACAAAAACTAAGCATGCCTTAACACTTATAAACAGCTGATTGTTGCTGTTCATGCTTTGGAACAGGCACTTCTGCATTTCTGCCTGAAACAGTAAACAGCCTACTTTATTCACAGTTCTTACACAATAGGCAAAAAAAACGAGAGGCCATGTACTGAAAATGTAAGAATAACCCATGTATGGAAAATTCCATACTTAAATAAGTACACAAATAAAATAACTCGAATGAACTAAAGCTATGGCGTCTTAAAGATTTTGTAATATGTTTATGTGTAAAGTTGTTCTGAAGCAACACAATTTTCGTATCTTTAAAGTTTCCTGCTTAAGCCCATATTAGGTGCATACATAAATTTGTTTGTTTAACTTATTTTTTAGAATATTGCTTTAACAAATTTATTATTGGAATCTTAATAAAATAGCCTGTCCCAAGAAGAGATGTGCTCAAAAAAGCAAATTTCTAATTTCATAAAATATATTTTATGTAACTCAGAAGCTTGTAATATTATTATCAAGATGGCTTAAGGCACAAAAATATTCTTTTGGCTTAATGTAGTAAAAGTATATATGATTTCGTCTTAAGTTATTTTACTTTTTACACAATCTACCTAAAGGTACAAAGGATATATAAGTTATTCTACTAAGAAAACTCTCAGCCAACGAAACGTTCTCGAGATTCTCTCAAAAACTTAGCTTGAAGAATTCTAAATATAAGCCATTTAAGGCTCATTAAACCACTTTAAATAACCGAAACGTAAGAACATTTAATAATTCAAACCTGCCATATCTCTATGAAGTGTTAGCTATTGCACTGAGATTCTAGCCCAAGCCAGTACGACTATCTAGCAGTTCGTGTCAATATATCAAAAATGGTAGCCCTACTATTAAAAGAGATATGGAATTTATAAAGCTGCAAGCAAGTCAAAGCACGACAACAAAAAAAAAAACACCAGGCACATAATGAAGATAATGTTGAACTACGGCATTATCTCCATGTAATAGCCTCCCTCGTCTAAAATGCAACAAAAGCAAAAAAAAAAAAAAGCAAAAAGAAAAAGATGCAGAGCCAGCTAGTTAAGTGAGCGAACTTGAAACTGGAGCAGCAACACGAACTTCTTGGAGCACTTTTGTGGAAAGTGCACACCAGGCGTAGGAATAGGAATAGTAAAAGTCCGTTGTTGCCACCCAGGCAATATTATGTGCATATTTATAAGAACTGCCTAGCAGCACTGTAAAATAACAAATTTAAAAAAAAACGTATCGAAAGCATGAAGCTGTTGTTGGCCTTGTTCTCTCTACAGATTTTCATAGCAATTATTATTTAGTTTTTTTCAGTTAAGCTTTGGATTTGTGATGATGATATATTTAAATTATACACTGCTTGAGGGGGAAAAAAAAAGTATGCAGCCGGCATTCTAGACAATCAAGAGCATGCACTGTGACAAGAGCGAACAAGTAGTACTGCATACAGTTGGGATGTCCCGACTTTTATATGCTCTGCTTAATTTTCTGCAGACTTATTGGAAAGGTGTTGGGCCTAAATGTAATGGTATCTAAACAAAACATTATAAATAGAATGCAAACAGAGCTCTTTGATAAGTTTGCAACATTACGCTTAAAGTTCTTAGGAGATTTTATTTAAAATGGCTCTCTATAATTTTGATTTTTTGTATTTTAATCGGCGCACTATTATAAACGACATTATATATATCCCAATATATTGACGTTGCTTACATAAATCTGAAGTTGCATAGTTCACGTTGGCAGATCTCTTCTTTTGAAGGATGCTAAAAATTCACAAATATTTTTATACCCTGTACCTATAGGTACAAAGGGTATACTAGATTTGTGCAATGTATGTAACGGACAGAAGGAGGCGTGACAGACCCCAAGTCCTTTATACCAAAATGCTTATCATAACCTCGGGTAGCGATTGAGCCATGTCCGTCCGTCCGTCCGTCCGTCCGTCCGTCCGTCCGTCTGTCCGTCCGTATGAACGCCTAGATCTCAGAGACTATAAGAGCTAGAGACACGAAACTTTTCCAGCTGGTGCGCATATTTCCTAAGCAGATGAAGTTTGTTAAATCATGTCAATATCTTCCCCCGTTCCCCCGCAGTAGAGTTTCGCGGTTTTTAGCCACACCGTTTAGTATTTTCATCTGAAATTTAACAGACCGATGCGTTGTAGTTACATGCATCTATGTGTAAAAAATGTACAAAATCTGACAAATACAGAAAAAGTTATAGTCAAAAATGTGCAAATTTCACCTCCCCTTGCCAATAAACTGCGTCAATATTTGACTCTACGCAATTATGGCTACAAGTGACCTAGAATCACAATTTTTGGTAAGCTCATTCATGTGGCTCTAATGAACAAATCCACATCCAAATTTTATCGATGCGGTCCACCCACCCCCCGCAATCCATTTACCGTGTTTTCTCCCACACCCCTCAACATACCAACTTGAAACTTACCCCGTATACTTTTAATAAATTCTTTGTTGCAACATTCGAGTTTCATCAAAATGGGTAAAAATTTAGTGAACTTATAGGTATAAATATCGATTTTCACCAAAACAAAATAAATTCCATTTGGAAAGTTCTTAGATGGAATATGCAGGAAAAATTTTTTTGACACAAAAGGTACAGGGTATTCCACTGTCGGGCACCGCCTCGACTGTACCACATTTTTATATTACAACTAGAGAGCCATATACCCTCCTCTCTTTGCTCACCATCGCTGCCTTTTGATAAATTTTGCTACACAAAATATTAATTTTAAATATATTTAAACAACTTACTTACGCCATCTAGCGTCATAATATGCCTTGCGCTAGCTAGCGGCCGTACTAAACATAAAAGTAAATGGAAGGTAGCATAAAAAAGTTAGCCATTTTTTCAAGTGCGTTTATATAGTATGCAATTTGCTTTAATCAGTAGATATTTGCTATGATATAAAAATATTATTTTTATATCGCAACATATATCAAAGAAAAAAGTTAGAGCTCATTTCTGGCTAAGAAAAACATTTCATTTTAGACTGGACTGAAATTCAAGGAAAATAGTATTTTTGCAAAACTAGCTAGTAGTGTTGCACCATAAAAATAAAATGTTAACTTTATGTTATTTTTATTTTTTTTTATTTTTATTATAGTGAGCATAAAAATGCAGCAATTTGCTTGCGCCATTTAGCGACAACAAATTACTAGCGCCATCTAGCAGCAGACAATGGTTCGAAGTTTGAAGCAAGCTTGTGCAAAGATGACGTTTTCCAAACAAAAAACGATTTCTTTGAATCTCCGAAAATTGGTTAACTTTGAGGCTAGTGCAAAGATGACGATTTCCAAAAAAAAATCGATTTCTTTAAATCTCCGAAAATTTGTCAACTTTAAGGCTTTTTATCGTCCAAACTCTACGAAATTGTTCTAAACTTGGGACAATTCTTCTTTCTAAAATGAGCGAAAAAATCATTTTACAGATGCCGTCCCAGAATTAGCCTACCTAAGATACTGGTGTTGGTTAATATGCGACAAAACAATTGAAAAGGATAGGTACTGTATTTTGGGAACATAAGTTCAAAATTTTTGTCTGCGCCCATAGCACCTAGGAGACCATTAAACCTAAAGACCAAGTTTTGCAAAAAGAGGCACAATATGCAAAGTAAAGTTAGTGAGTTCCTTTACCCTTCTCCACCACAGAAAACAAATTCAAAAATTCGATCGAAACATAGGCTTAAATCTTGTTTCGTATTTAAGCTTATGTGAGCCTAATAAGAAACGAAAAATGCACTTTTTCTCAAAACACCGTGTTCTTCTGTATATTAGACCCAACATTTCTTTTGCACCAACTTAATATGCTGCTTACACTTTTTGGTATAGAGTATAAAAAACAAGACCAAGTCTAATTGAATTAGGCTTGGGAAATGCAAAGTCGCAAAAGTCACGCGGCGTATACGCAATGTGCATAAATCAGCTCAGTTCAAGTTGCACGCAAATAATGCCGCAGCAAAATGATTGCTAATTTAAAATTGATTAGAGTTCAAATTGTGCTTTGACTAAGCAAACAACTAACATGCTACATTAAACAACCAACAACCAACATCGAAGACCCAACAACAAACACACCCAAAAGCGTAGCTGCACTTTAACATTTGCAACAACGAACTTCAAAGCAACGCTGCATTGTGGCAGCTTAACGTCAGAGAATTGCATTTGACATTTGGAGAAAACCAATTTTAATGCTACAGGGACTTGAGCATAACTATATCAAAGTGGTCACTAAGTCTTTGGCAGCCGCACCTTTAGAGCGGCTGCGGCTGCTGTCAGGTTTTTCGAGCAACTTTTCACCCAGTCCAAGCCAGATTTGCCACTTTCCTAGGCCGAACCGACATCCCATCCCACCAGCGCATGTATGCCCGCCTTGCCTGCCAGTCTGGCAGTTTTGACAATTTACTATCAGACCCAGCATTGATGTCTGGCCATTTGAGCAATTGGCATTTCTAATTTTTCTTCAAAAAAAACCGCATCGCAGCCATTTCCTACGGGTTTCGCATGTTTCGTGCCTGGTGAGACTTATTATAGGATATTTTGCGGCTTCAACAAAATTCACGACCAATGCCTGTCCACTTAATTCTGCGGCCCTGTTAGAAGTAAGCGACCAAAAACAGTGTTGCATTTATATACCAACAATGAGCAAAAAAATATAAATAAAACAGGTTTATCCAGTAAATACTTTTATATACGATACGAGAGCATAGCATACGTTAGTTGTGCCCAAGTGCGAGTTGCACCGGTGTCTGTCACAGCGCCTGTCATACGTTCACAAAAATTACCCAACATTACTTATAAGGCGTATGTACTACCATACAACGAGCCTAGGTAAAATGCTGTCAGTTCAACGGCGAAGCGGGTCTGCGCTTCGAGATCTGGTTTTCTGGGCCGGCTGATTGCAAATTGTGTGACAATGACAGTGCTGGAATAGTTTGACATGACGTATTCAGATTTAAATGCTGTCATTTGAATAAAAACACTTATGCGTACTCAAAAGGATTTATTGTCTCTTAATTGAGCAATATTAAACGCTTTTTGGACTTTAACTATTAAAAATGTTGTGTAAGCCTTAAAATATTTAGTAGGAATTTATTTTTTTACTAAGCTTGGACAGGCTATAAATCTAATTGATTGCAGAGAGCCTTATACTAAACATGCTCATACAAACTGTCGAACTGAAGTAGCCATTAATCTTTAGACAAGCCATTAAAGTCTTCTAAAATTTTTGTAATTCTTTCAACTAGATTGAGTTAAAAATTTACAAAATGCAGACTTTTTTATGCTACTTTCTTTTGTATGTTCGCTAGTTGGCGCTAGTAAATCTTTTTTTTGAAACAAAATTTGGACTCTTTAAGCTATTTTTTGTGACTGCTTAATGGCGCTAGTAATTTGTTGTCGCTAGATGGCGCAAGCAAGTTGCTGCATTTTTATGCTCACTATAATAAAAATAAAAAAAAAAAAAATAACATAAAGTTAACATTTTATTTTTATGGTGCAACACTACTAGCTAGTTTTGCAAAAATACTATTTTCCTTGAATTTCAGTCCAGTCTAAAATGAAATGTTTTTCTTAACCAGAAATGAGCTCTAACATTTTTCTTTGATATGTATTGCGATATAAAAATAATATTTTTATATCATAGCAAATATCTGCTGATTAAAGCAAATTGCGCTAGTAAATCTTTTATTTGAAAAAAAATTTGGACTCTTTAAGCTATTTTTTGTGACTGCTAAATGGCGCTAGTAATTTGTTGTCGCTAGATGGCGCAAGCAAGTTGCTGCATTTTTATGCTCACAATAATAAAAATAAAAAAAAAAAAAAGTAACATAAAGTTAACATTTAATTTTTATGGTGCAACACTACTAGCTAGTTTTGCAAAAATACTATTTTCCTTGAATTTCAGTCCAGTCTAAAATGAAATGTTTTTCTTAACCAGAAATGAGCTCTAACATTTTTCTTTGAAATGTATTGCGATATAAAAAATAATATCTTTATATCATCGCCAATATCTGCTGATTAAAGCAAATTGCATACTATATAAACCCACTTGAAAAAACGGCTAACTTTTTTATGCTACCTTCCATTTGCTTATCTCTTTAGCACGACCGCTAGATGACGCTAGTAGTTTATTGTCGCTAAATGGCGCAAGCAAGTTGTTGCATAGTTAAGTTAAATAATTGAGCAGTTATTTTTCAAATTTTTGCCAAAAATAAATTCACAAATTTTTGTTTTATTTTTAAGTTTGATTGTGTTTATAATCTAAGCAGAAACGGCTAAGCCTCTTTCTACACCTTCTAGTATCAAATTGAGAACATAAAAATTGATTTGATTAAAGTGAAGCAATCATGATGCATCATAAAAAGAAACTTGCTAACTTTGAATGTTAGTCATTTTTATGGTAAAATGTCTGCTAAAACAGATATGCAGTCTGAAAATTTTTCTTTGAAACGGATGTTGTCATTTATTGGATATAAGAAAAATATCTCTACATCATCGCAAATAATTGCTCTTATATTAAGCTGATTGAAAGTAATTGCATATCATATAAACACAATAGTTAATGATAAAATTTTTATTGAACATTTTTACTACGAAGTAAAATGTCTGACTATAACAGAAAATGCAGCCGAAAACTTTTCATTGAAACGGATGTGACGACATAAAACTATTTATTGGTTATAATAGATTCTATATAATATAAACTGTCAAACTAGAGTTGCCATTAAGCTTGGGCAGCTCGTTAAAATCTGGCACAAATAATTACAAATGCTAAATGGATTAAGTAAAAACTTGAAAAATGCTGACTTTTTTATGTTACTTTCCATTAACTTTTCTGTTTCGCATGACCGCTAGATGGCGCTAGTAAATCGTTGTCGCTAGATGGTGCAAACAAGTTGCTGCGTATTTTTAGTCACAATAATAAAAATTACTGCTTACTTTCAAATTCAAGCTCACATGTATAGATGTAATTTTTCTTCGATAAGAAAACAATTCAACGCTTAGCTAAAAGTTTGCAAGTTGAGATATAGTTACTTCAATGATTCCACAGCCTTAACAACTGGAAGCTATATAGGATTCATACCACTTTGTATCACAACAACAAAAAAAAAATTATCCAATACGGAAAAATTACAACTCATTGTAAGTGTCTTATTTGCTGTTAGGGCTAAGTTATTCTTTGTGTTGTTGGCTTTTAAAAAGTGGCCCAAGTTTCAAAACAACTTTTTGTAAACTTTTTTATACTTGATGCCACTTTGCTTGCAACTTATCGAGCAGAACAACAAAAATATGATTTTTTTTATGGATCTTATTGCTCTGGGCTACGCACAGCCTACGCGCATATTAGATTGAAGGCCCAAAACATTTTACATTTGGTTACTGTTTGCCTCTTACATGTCGGCACAAGTACTTGCACACAAACAAGTACTTACTTGTATACTTATGAGTACATACGCATTACGCATATTTGCGTAACAGATTGGAGTATACGATATGAGAAGTTCAAAAGTTTTAAGACTTTTATTATATGTTATTGTTGTTTTTGTTGTTGCCTGCCCGCTGGTCATAGTCTTCCCACCCGCGTCCGCGCCCTCGACCTCAACCATTGCCCTCGTCTTCCAATGATTCGAGTTTTCAAATGCTCAACAAACTAAAAGTAAGTGAGTTTTTGTTCCATAGAGAGCAGAGTTGCAAACGTTTTTAACTACAGCTGGCATTGAGCATCAGGAACCGGTTCTCCGTTCCAGCCTTTTTATTCAAACTTAAGATTAACAGTTTGTACTTGTACTGTAGTTTTTTTTTTTTTTATAGTAAGTGAGTACTCTATTATTGAAGGCTGCCGTGATTGACGTAGTAGTTGCAACAAACGATTAATTTATGTCTATGATAAAAGAAATTTAACCGGCAGTTGGACACAAACTGGCAGTCTGTCAACCCTGCTGATGAGCAATCAATTACGTCTTGGTGTTGCCATTTTATTCCCTTCTCAAATTGTTGTAATCTTAGAGCGCTTTTCCAGTTAATTGTCCCAATTCTGGCGCATCAGCTGCTTTCGTTTGGCACAACTCAGCTCGTCGCAAACAGGGTCTTTCGTAAAACGATAACGAACTTAAATTTTCAAAAGAAGTAGATTTTTTGGTAGGAAATTGCAGCACTCCAGGCATCTGAGATAAACTTCCTATTACATTTTTTTTCGATTAATGGTTTTCCAGGATTTTTTGTGTATATGTTTTTGGGGTCGCTGAAACTAAATCCGTGTACACCTAGCACCTCTAGCACTTCCGTGTTTCGTGATAAGCTCCAAAATAACCCGTAAAATGCATGTTTTTGAGGTTATGTCAGAACGCTTAGGCCGAGAGCACCCAGATATCACGAGATCCATTGAGAGAGAAAGGAATAAAAAGAATAGTGAAACGGAGCAGTGAGTTTGATGTACTTGGGTGGAATCGATAAGAAACTTGGCCAAAACCCAAAAAATGGTAACCTGAATCCACAGATGTATGGTTTGCTGTATTCGAACAGAATAGTTCGCATAGAATTCAATATAAACTCTTAATATAGCACTTTAGTTCTACAGTGTAGGCCATTTAAAGTTGACCCTTTTGTTTCTCAAGGACATCATCAAACAACACAATTTTTGTTGTCCATTTGAAGAATATCAGCGCTGTCAAAAGTTATAGGTTCGCCAGATGGGTAAACGAAATGGCCTACCCTGTAGTGTTTTTAAGGAGTAGTATATCATATTGCAGGAATTTTTCCATAGACGTATTCAAAATGATATTTTGAAAACGAATTGTAATCTATTTCCAAACGTCACCTAGTTCAACGTTGTACCACTCCATGCTACAGCGTTGCCACTTTACCCAAAACAGAGTTACCAGCTGTCAAAATTCACAAAAAAATAAAATTCTCTGAATGACCCTATATAGAGTGCAACTTTTGCCAGCAATCCACACTTTCGTAATTGCCTGTTTGTTTGTATCTTCGTGTCTTGCCTTTAATTTTCTGACACTGAAAGCTTGCAACAAAAACGCGGCACAGCAATTGGCGGCATAGAAAGAAGTGAGCGCAACAAAAACAAAGCAAAAACCAAGTACAGGAATTTTATGTGCACCTATGTCTGCGATTATCTGGACTCCGCTCCGATGCTGATGCCGACGACATCTTTGTATGTTGCCTGCAGTGTATAAGCCAACATCGTGACTAATTACACACAACTTTTCGAAAAAAAAAAACGAGAAAAAAATTCGTAAAAAGTGGTATATGTAATTGTTTCGAAAAAGAAGCAGTTAAAAAACTGTCAGATATTGCGGATACGATACTGCAAATAGCAGCAATAATAACCAGCAGGTAAGGTCTACCTTAGCGTGACAAAGTTTATATACACTTGGTCTTGGCAAGTTCTCCTGTTCTGAATTCTTATTGTTATGTTAAAAACGATTGGCAGTTATGTGAACCAAGGTTATGACCGCAAATAAAATCATACTTAGATACCCTACAAGCTTTCCTTTACACTATCCTGAATATATGTAGATGAACCACCAACATCTGCTACTTTCTAGTTATGAAAAAGGTTTGGGAATAACCTGAAAAATAAAAATAGTGAGAGTCAAAAAAGTCAGTATTTTGTTATCGATAAATATATGTATAGGAATTAGACTCATCTTTGCTGTCGATTAATAGATAGGAACTAGTTTCATCTTTACTACAAATTCATAGTTACAAATTTGATTCTAAAAAGTAGAGTTATACTTTGAATAAAAATGATTCCTTAATTGATTTGAGAGGTAGGGAAGGACTTCTGGGTTTTCATTATTTTTAACGAAACGAAAAATTTTTCCAGATGGAATTGGATTAGTGAAAAAAAAATAAAATAAAAAATTTTATCCAAAAAACTAAATTCTTTTCCGCTTAAAAATCTTAATAAACCATTATTTATCATAAATAAATTATTTTTTTTTTTGAAAATTTACTTTCATATAATTAGCATTAAGGGGAGATTCGAATAGAACATTCTCCTTTTTAACTTAACACATTAATAAATATAGACTCTACCCGTTTATTTCAAAATCGTCCAGCTGAATCTGCTGTTCCAAGTCTATAGTTTCCTTCACTACAGGATTTGAGTTTGTAGGACTATCTCTTCTGTTTTTCAGGATAAATCGTTTTACAAATTTTTAATTTTGTTGATGTAGACAATCTGAAAATCTTTATTCTGTTAATTCCAAGGGCCTAAATTTGTCTAAATTTCTTTGAAGTGATGTCAAAAATTTTTGGTGTCAAAATCTAAAATGACGACTGTTTAACATATAATAACCGACTACATGATATATTTCTACCAAAGAAGAATCATTTTGAATATTCAGAAAATTGTAATTTTCTGTTTCTAGTGAAAAATGTTTTTAATCGATGATCAAAAAAAAAACTTAGAGTTAATAAAAGTGCTGGAATTGTTATCTTTGCCATTTCGGGCGTTCAGCTATCTCACTATTTCTAATACAGTCAAACTTCACTATAACGAACTTTCTTAGAATGAGTTTTTCCAAAAACTTTTTCTCTGTATGAGAATTGCCTATAAGGAAGTTCCACTGTATTAAGGATTTAATCTTAATACTTCATGATACTGTATGCTCGAATATTTAAATTTCTTCTGAAAAACTAAGCCCGTGCTCATCTCTAGTATTCAAAAACCATAATGTTTAGCTGCCTACTTTTCTGGTTGGCAAAATACGTGTCTTAGCTGATGCCACCAAACATCCTTGGTAAGTGTATTAAAACAAAGAGTCACGCCAATTGACAGTGGCCACGGTTCAAGTTCGTACATGCCATGTTTGTATACGCCATGTGGGTTAACAATTCAATAAAGCTGCAACGTATATTGCGCATACGTCATGTAAGCCAAGCGAGCTCAAATTTGTAGCCTGTTCGGTTACACTAATCATGGCATTAGTTGCTGTTTTATGCTTGGCTTTATAATTTACGCTCGACTATTTGCAATTACAGTTTGGAAAATCGCCACGAAAACACTTTAGCCATAAAATCAACTGACAAACGCCCAAAGTGACAGCTAATTTGTTTGTAGCCGCTGTTTTGGCCGGGTTTCATTTTCTCTTTTCGATTCACCATTGGCATTGGCCAAGCATTTGCATTTTCCAAAGACTACGGCGCCGTCTGGCATGCTTCTATCCCGAACCATAAAATTAAAGTGATGATGCATGGCTGCTGATTTGTGGAAATTTTCAAACTGACTTGCAACCGCAAGTTGCAATGAGATAAAATACAATAATTTATTTATTTTTAGCTGCCACAGAAATATGCAAGCCAAAAACCAAAACCAAAACTTCTGGCAAAACTGGCCTTGTCTCTGAGTTTGCTCATTGGCCTGCTCATTTTAGGCGCAACTTTGGTGTAGTGCTTGAGCACAGCGCGGTGGTGAAGTGCTGCAGTGGTGCAGTGGTTCGTTGCATTGTTATTCCACGCCATCTGCCACGCTTGCCGCACAAAAATAGCGCAAAGTAGTACATCAATAAACAATAACAATGCAGTCGATGCTTCTGCTGCTCAAACAAAACAGGAAAAAGACCAGGGCCAAGCCAGGGGTAGACCAAGGCAAGACCCAACTTGCCACATGTGCAGATGTTGCGATATCTTCAGTTGTTGCCACTGCTACTACGGCTGCTCCAGGCAACGTCCAAGTCGTGGCAACGACATAAGGCGGTTCGCCAGTACTATTACATAAATATCCAAGAGAAAAAGGGAGACGAAGCGGTAAAGATAGAGATAGAGAACAGCAGCCGCTTGGCTGTCAATAGGAGAAAGAAAATAAAGTAAACTGGTAAGAAAGAAAGATGGAAAGAAAGAAAACATGTGCAAATACTTGTAGCACTGGCCCGCAGTAAAGTGAAAGAAATGGCCGGAAATATTATCGTTTACTTGCTTGGTAACTAGCGGCCAGCCCAGGAAGAAGAATTTTATATACATTATAGAGAGTGAATCGTACGGTTAGCTCGTTAAAGATGTTGTTTACAAGCAAAATGGGGTCCCAGCGATGCCTCTTCATGCCTCTACTCGATTTCAATTCCATTTCCTCATCATGCATAGCAAAGTATTTTTTATTAATTTATTATTTTATTATTTTATTATTTTATTATTTTATTATTTTATTATTTTATTATTTTATTATTTTATTATTTTATTATTTTATTATTTTATTATTTTATTATTTTATTATTTTATTATTTTATTATTTTATTATTTTATTATTTTATTATTTTATTATTTTATTATTTTATTATTTTATTATTTTATTATTTTATTATTTTATTATTTTATTATTTTATTATTTTATTATTTTATTATTTTATTATTTTATTATTTTATTATTTTATTATTTTATTATTTTATTATTTTATTATTTTATTATTTTATTATTTTATTATTTTATTATTTTATTATTTTATTATTTTATTATTTTATTATTTTATTATTTTATTATTTTATTATTTTATTATTTTATTATTTTATTATTTTATTATTTTATTATTTTATTATTTTATTATTTTATTATTTTATTATTTTATTATTTTATTATTTTATTATTTTATTATTTTATTATTTTATTATTTTATTATTTTATTATTTTATTATTTTATTATTTTATTATTTTATTATTTTATTATTTTATTATTTTATTATTTTATTATTTTATTATTTTATTATTTTATTATTTTATTATTTTATTATTTTATTATTTTATTATTTTATTATTTTATTATTTTATTATTTTATTATTTTATTATTTTATTATTTTATTATTTTATTATTTTATTATTTTATTATTTTATTGTTTTATTATTTTATTATTTTATTATTTTATTATTTTATTATTTTATTATTTTATTATTTTATTATTTTATTATTTTATTATTTTATTATTTTATTATTTTATTATTTATAGTATTTATAGTATTATAGGGTATTAGAACATCGCTTATCCATCATTAATAATTTCTTCTCAATTTTTTTTCAATTTGCAGTCACAGTAGTGCTCACCAAGAAAGTAAATTGAAGTTTAGTTCAGAATATTATTATTTGATATTTATCTGTATATTTAGATATTTATGGGGCTAGAGTTCAAGCAGCTAAATCAGGAATACTTCGCATAAAGCAGTTGAACTGCTATTAACCACCATCTATGGACTTTGGAATCCATCGGCTTCGGGCAAATCCCATTTGTTTGTATGTACTACTAATGACTGGGCATGTTTATAAAGGGTAGCCGTACAGTCTCTCTAGCGGGAGCGTGTGTGGGCGTTGGGTTCACACGCAGAGTGAGCCCCAGATTCCACTACAATTCAAATTTGTTGCAAACAAGCTCATTTTAATAATAAACAAATACAAATACTGGATACGGCTGGAGTTACTCTGTACTCTGTAATGTGTTTGCCACGCTTGGCTTGCATGTTCCATGTTCTATATGTAGCGAGTATGTTGAGTTCCTCGACTTCTTACAAAACATAATAATAAAAGCCAAATTCTTTACTTGCACGCAATGCTCGGAGGCATAAACAAGAACAACATTTAACTGGAATTTTGAGAGACTACCGTTTGGCAATGTTTGTTTAGTTTGTTTTAAAAATAGCATATAAATAAGGAGCTCTTTTTCGGGTGGGGGGGCAGCTGGTGCTGGGAAGCGTTTTCATCAACATTTTACAAATAGAGATACGCCTTTGATGTGGTCATGGATTTCGTCAACATGTGGCTCTTTCTCTTTCGCTGACTGTTTAACGATATGTAAAAGTCTTTAAATAAACAAGCTCCCAAACAGGTCCCCGGACCGACTAAGGAAGTTGTGGTTGTTGTTTTTCAGAATCAGAACGAGAATTGAATAGAAGTAAATAAAATTTGCATGTAGCTCACATGAAAAGTGCGCGCTTTCGTTCTAAATTCTATTTGAATACTCTAAATCCAAAAGGGAAAAGGGTGTTATGGAACTGTTAGAAGTAGGTAATAGGTGGGAGAGGCGTGGTGAAAAGAGGTTAGTTATACGTTTGAGGCATGTCGATGCGGGTGTCTGTCTGTATGAACATCTATATCTCGAAGACTATAAGTGCTGGACATACCGACATGATATGTGATCCCGTTTCCTCATAGGAGAAATTCTGGATATACATCTACGCTACAAAAATTTTACTAAAACTCTACAATTTTTTAAACATTTTTATGAGTTTTCTTCATCTGATAAAATGAGCTTCAAGCCAAGTAGACTGGGTGTCTGGATCCCTTACCCGGAACGAATACTTGGGAAGCTGGGGTAGAGTCGGCCCAAAACCCATAATAGGAAATCAATAGCCCAAGTCTCGGTTTTTTGTCAGCTGGGGTATGTGAAAATTTCTCTAAAGTTACTTCTTCGCATCCACACATCAAAATAATATTTTTTTTTTTGTAAAAAGTATGTGCAGTGTATTTCATTGACGACTACCGACTGATTTTTTTTGGCTTGCTTTAAGGTATTGTGAAGTGTAACGACCCTAAGTGCTAGTTGAACCTTAAAACAGTGCGCCATAAACCAAGAAAAAAAAAATGAAGAATACATTAACTAGTAAGTACTAGTATTCACTTTATAGTACGCAAATCTAGTACTATGACTCCTTTTGTCTGTGGCAGAGCCAAATTTTCATTTTCCCACATCAAGCGCTCTGGTCATCAACATAAAGCCATATATAAAGCTTTAAAGTTTAAATTAAATTATTTTGACTGTAATGCGACACTACAATGGCATCCGCTCCGCGTGTTAATGAAGTAATAAAGTGCTAAAAATCAAGAGACAGCCGCTAATGAAAAACCAAGTGCCATGTCAAGATAGCAATAGGAAATACTTACTTAATGTTCATTAACAAAAAAAAAGCAGAAACATAAGATAATTACACACACTTTAATGTTTCGTTATCGAGGCCAAATTCATTGAATTTTTTTTTTTTTTGATAAGGTTTTGAGTTCTGAGATGAGATTTTTGTGATAAAATTCGTACAGATACTGAACATGCTCCCTCAAATGAAAAATCTTAATAAACGAAATTAAAAGATTAAGCTGAAGTTGTGGAGATAGCAAGGGGAGGAAGGTCTTCTGCGACAGTGCGTAGTAATATTGAAACATTTTCTGGTGAATCTCCCCATGTTCATGTGCAAGAAATCTTGAATCACCAAGATTTAGCTACGCATTATTAAATTATTTGGCTCCGGCATCGTCAAGTCGTATGGTCGACTGACCTATGATCAAAGCTTCTAAAAGATGATACAGATATTTATAGAAGATTCCCCATTTTGACCTTGTCACCAATAAAGACAATTTACAAATATTTGACACATGTCTTTTTGGTCTTTTTGCTCTTAGATCGCTAAATCTTACATTAGACCAGTCGTGGACAGTCTCTCAATTTACATAACTCGCGAGAATAGGGCACCAAAATCTGCTGCACCGCAGGCGGCTCAGGCACACTTCAAGTGTGTAAAATCTCTCTCTCTCGTTTTTGCTTGATTGCGGTTCTTGCTCTCTCGTGCGCTTTTGCTTACTGCGCTGCTTATTCACACAAAGAAATGTTTGTTTGTATGAGTTTTGCACACCAATGCATTAGACTGACGAAGAATGCTTATAGAAGATTCTCGATTATAAAGATTTTTGGTGAGGCAGTAGAGTTTTGATTAAGTTGAGAACGATGTCTTGATTATTTATCTCTGAAAATTGTCTCTCAGGAAATTTAACAAATATTTGGCATAGTCCTTACATAAGGCTGAGCCTGAATGTTAATAGAAGATTAGACATTTTTAATATTTTTGGTAAGATAGTAGAGTTGTCATCTTACTTAAATATCAAGTTGAGCACCATGTCAGTAAATACTTTGATCTTTCGAAAGTGAATTTGTGAAAATATCTATATTTGTCTGCCTAAAATCATGGAGATTCTATTTAAAGTATTTTTATTACCCTCATGGTCCTTTATGTTTTTTTTTAGATCAAGCTCAAAAAACCCCAGCACCAGATGCTTTGACCCTAAAAAATCCCATTAAGCGAAGAATTTTAGAGCTTATCTTGGAGTCCTGATATGCTGATGCTTTTTTTTTTTTGAACCTCGAATTCGGATTTACCGACATATAAAATATATGAATAACATGGTCGCACAACTGAACACGAAAATTAATTTTAAGGATTTTTTTAAAGTTATCTCAAGAAGTTATGTGCTGCGCTTTTTATTATATTTAGAAAATCGTAGTCAGTGTTTGTTATGGATTAAAAAAAAGATTGAAGGGTTAAAAAGGCTTCAGAAAAAAATGACGGTTGGCTTTCATGTCCGTAATTTCAGCGCAATACCTTTAGTTTAAAAATGTCTTAGAATTGGATTTACAAACGCGTTTACGTTTGAGTCCGAGGATAGGATTTAGACGAAGGAAATTAAGAAAAAAAAATAATCAAACTCTGCCCAACTTGCTGCACGAACTGAATTTCTCGCAGTTCAAACTTTTAAAGAAAAACAAAATCCAATTTACTAGGCTGCACCAACTAGTTTAGGCCCATGACCCAAATCAAGATTTTAACGTTTTATTGAATGCCTTAGTTGCTGCACGAACTGAATTTCAAAACGCAGTTAGTTGTTTAAAGCAAAACAAAATTAATTCGAAAATGAACTAGGCTATCGTGTAAGCCCACATATTCTTTAAGCCATTAGCCATATCAAGGTGTTCTCTTACTAAGTATACGCCTGTCCGAAAAGATTCAGATTGAATAATCAAACACTTTTTTAGTTTCTGCAGTAACAGAATTTAGAATCGCAGTTCGAATTTCAAAACCAAATGAAATTCGATTCGAAAATAAACTAGGCTTCACTGTAAGACCATGTAGAACATAACCCATGAACCAAATCAAGATTTTCTACTATTAGTTCTACGCTCTCTATAGAAAACGTAGCGAAAAGAAGAGCCAATTATATTTTAAAGCCGCACGATGTCATGCGAACTATTCTCGAAGCGCATCCCCTCAGTTCAGATCTCTATGGGAATTCCGAAAAACTTCCAACAAATCATCTTAACTTCTTTTTTATAGTATATGCGTCACTTACTTTAAAGCGTTACAAACACTCCGACAATTTTCCTATGTCCCGCACACTACATTAAGAGCATAAAAAGGAAATCGGATCGCTTTAACTTCCAACACTCCGAAAAGCCGGCAAGCTGCTCAGTGACAACGAAAGAAACAAAAAAAAAGTGCAAAGTATCCTTCAAAACAACGTAAAACCAACCCCAGGGTAGTGGTTAAAAAATAGAATTAGGAAGTTTACATCAAATCGTAAAAGTTATATTAAAACCAACTGAAAAACACGTTGTCAGTGCGGGGAGACGACGCCTCCGAGGAGTTGGCTGCAGCGGTTTAGACCATTTGCCACTCGGTTGGCCTTGTGCTTTGCCAACATTTGGGGGGCGTAAATGACATTATTGGGGGTGGCAATTGTAGTCAGTCGTTCGTCGCTTACTGCTAACAATCAAACACATGCCAGACGGCATAGACATAAAGTTGATGTAATTATTTTTATGCTATTAAATGTTAGCTGTTGCTTTCCACCAGAGGGTTGAAAATTTTTTGACTATATTTGTATTGCGAAAAATATTAATCAAATTACGCATGACATTTGTTGATCTAGCCAAGTTCCGACAGACAGAAATTTTGGCTAGCACGCAAAAGCGAGCAAGAGGGCCAACGAGAGTATGGCTTTAATGTATCCGGCGGATATGGGTTCTGGTCTTGATACTTTAACGGAAATTGTGTGTGGCTGTTGAAGTATTGCCATAGCCGTTGGCGTTCCCATTAACTCAAACCTAATCCTTTTTGGCTGTATATGCAACCTGCTATACAGTTGCTATTGTTGGTTGTTATGGCCACAATGACGGATGGCTTGTTTACTGCCCACCACGTCGGAGTTGTTGACTACTCCATTTGAAGGGTTGAGTTGCTAAACGTAACAATTTGTTGCTAGTGTGAGCTGTTTGCACATTAAACACAGAAACCAAAGGTTTTCATAGCTCACGCCGTGGAACAACAAACGTAACGCAGCTGAGGCATGACCAGCGAGGGCAGGCTAAGAAGTAATTCAGATTGTCAAAGAACCAGGTTAGCATTTTGTCAAAGTTTCAGCCTGTGTACTTTTGGCAGGAGCTCAGAAATATATTCTTGTGTTCCCCAGCCTGATTAGAATGGAATATTGATTACTTTTGTAGAACAGACAAACAAATGATAGGGTCGGAAATAAATAGAAAGATGTATATGGGAGCTCTGTTTCGTCGATATAGCCCATTCATGACAAAGCTTCCCAAAGTATGTTAGAAAGATTCCTGAATCCAAATGAGCACACAGCAAACATCTATTAACTAGAGTCTACAAAAAAAGTTTTGTCGAAATAAAGAGTTTCTTTGCTGCGAAGTAAACTAAGATACAGCACAACGCACCAAAGTCTGTGCAACAGGATTTCTTCGGCACTAAAGAAGGCTCAGCCGGGACTTTCAGAATTTCTTTCGAGAAATCAAGAAAGGAGGAACTATGTACAATAATCGGAAAATTGTAATCGGACAGAGTAGATGCTGGCTTAAAGCAAAACTAGTGGAAAGGTTTCAGTTGGGATTTCCCGTCTTCTTAATTTCCACAGTGTTGGGTAATATTATCTAATGTTTCTTTTACCATCGCTGGGGTTGGGGATTGGCATCCCCAAGAGATACAAATAATTTTAAAACTTTTATCTACATGGGACTATACATCAGCTATGGTGGCTCTATTTGGTGGTCCGGCTTTTTGATGCAAGAAAATGAAGTAATTAATGAAGGGGGTCTGAATTTAATACATTTTACCTAAATCTTTTAAAGTTTTTATCCGATTCTAAGATATATAATTTTATCATATTTCAACAGAGTGCCTTTTACAGAGTGGTTCCAAGTCGCGAAATTGTCCTTTATGGAAAGGGTTTTGAATTCTGTTTGCAGATAATGCGCATAGTTTGGTATAATTTTTACGTGATAGGGTTGGAGCTGTTTGCTTCTGTCCATTTTATGTATTGTATGAATTTCGCTTTTCACCATATTCTCCGGATTTGGTCTTCTGAAACTATCAATATTTCTAATCTGAACGAAATTTTCAGCTGAAAAGACATTTTCTTTAAATGAGTTGATCATGTGCAAAAGTTAAAATTATTTTGAAGATCTTCAAAAAACTTTCATCTGCAATGAGGATTTCTTTCAAATGATTTGGTCATCTACAGGTAGGTAGACTATTATTATACATTTACAAGAAATAATTTGGTCAACTTCAAATTTTTGTTTTGAGAAACTTATTAAAAAGGATGAATCAGAAGTATTAGCCCCTGTGACTATATATACATTGACAAGCTTGAAAAAATGTCCACCTGTGAAAAAGCTTTGCTTTAAATAGTCATCTATCATACTTTCTAAAGGGTATTGATCTTAAAAAAGTTTTTATCAAGAAAAGATTGTACCCTTCTTTGTTGGACCGCTATCTTTTCAACCTGCCCTCGTATTATTATTGTTCCCCCACCTGCAGTAGTACGTTATATAGTTAGTGGCGCAAAGGGTTGCAGGATTTGTACAGTTGACAAACTAACCAAACTTGTGCCCCAGCTGAGATGCTGTTGCGTCATATCTATTCAGTTTTTGTATCAAAGCAGGCCTAATAAAAAGCCTGAAAGTTAACGATCAGGACGCAGTCAAGCCACCCCTGTCTGGACAGCCTGGCTCTCTGCAAAAGTTACCTCAGCCAGACATTTTCAATCAAAATTTTGTGTCAGTTCTCGAAGGGCAAACAGTACTAATGTTTGGCACGTGTTTCCAAATAATGCAAAGATGCTTTGGGGTGAATTTTTGTTAACGAAATTCAAATTGAGTGAGTGAATTAAAAACCGCTGCGGAGAGCAGCAGCAAGAGCGTAAAAAATAACGCGCTGAGAGTAAGCATAAAAGAGCGCAGCATCTAAACAAATATGAGCATACTTTTAAGCGCTGCGAACATATGTTGACATCGTTGGCTGCAGTGTGAGTGTTCACTGTACATGTGTGTGCTGGATCGGCTGAGCTCTTTTTACAACTCATCAATACTTTGGTTAGCTTTTGGCTTGAGTCTGGTTTCAAGTTTTTAAAAGTACTGCCTTATTTATACAATGTATACTTTTATGTTTTTTTTTTTTTTAACCGCAGTTCGCCCACTCAAGAGCATAAAAGGTGAACACACCACCAGAGCAACACCTTTTAACTTCACTCCCCTTAGAGCATAGCTTATAGTTCGCCCCTGAGCTGTTTGGAGTACAAAAACCGAAATCCGAAAAAAATTAAATTACAAACCCTTGTTTTATATACACAAAATAACAGAAGCAAGCAATACGAATGCGAAAACCGAGACACAAAACTGAAACAGAGAAGCAAGCAAAGGACCAAAGGACACGGCGCTGCAGAACAGGGCGAGTTTATATTGTATTATGAGCACATGCTTCGTGTGCACGTGTGTGTGTGTGTGTGTGAGCATTGCAAAGGAGCGCACTACAGGGGATGCAAAATGCTCAAATACCAGATATTAACCCCTCTTGAGTGTGTGTGTGTGTGTGTGTTTGTGTGTGTGCAGGACCTTCTCTGTATGCGTTCCGCTTTTATTCCATGCGTTTTCTGCTGTGCTGTGTTTCCACCGATTAGAAAGAAACAATTCGTGATTGCAACGTGTGCTCCTCCGCTGTCAGTCAAAAAAGCGCTACAAATATTTAATTTATTTAATTAAAAGTTTACAATTAAACAAATTATGTTGTATACTAAAGAAAATACAAAAAATATAACCCAACTAGCAGCTAGTACAGTGATAAAATGAAAAAAACACCGGCCGGCTCTTTATTGTTATTGTTTTGGTGCTGACTGCGACTTCTTCTTCTTCTTCTTCTGAATCTGCTTCTTGCCACAACGTCTTAGTTCTTTGTAAAGTTTTTTTTGGGGCATGCGTGTGCGCAGTGTAAAAGTGGCAACATCTTTGTGTCTGTGTTTGTTTCTTTGTGTTTACCTTAACGCTGAGTCACTGAGAGTGCACTTACCTTAGCTCAGCCAAACAAAGGCGCCAAACTATCAAAAGACAATGGATGATCCCGCAGATAATTTGGACACAACGGATAATACTTACAACAAACATAACAAAACACTCAATGATGGCGATTCCGATGAGGAAGTTGTCGAGGGCATGGCCACACTTGAGGGCAACTATCAATTGCTGCGACAATGGGTGCCGCCGGCTCCCAACTATTGGGATGCGCCACCCAAGGCGATTATTAAATCGGCAGAAGTGAGGTAAAAGGTCAAACATTCTATGCTGTCCACTGGTCATAGATCATTGGCGTCAGCGACTTCATAAAAACAGCAAATATTGAAAGTTTTTGAAATATTTGAAAAGATTTTTTTTATAAATTTCGTTTTTTTTTCGAGTTGATGTTATAGTAGGCAAATTAAGCAATTAAGTCTTTGCGTTTATTCCACCGAGGTCTTTAGAAATATTCTATAATAAACAAATCTATTTAGGAAATAATACGAAACTAGTTTTATACGTCGAATCTTCTACATATAAGTTTTTAAAATGAAATCTGTGCCTATGTATGGCTTTCTCCCATTGCCAGCATAAACAGCTGTTTTTTATATAAAAACGGCAACCCTGTGCATAACTCAAAGAAATATTTACTTTTTTGCGACTTCAATTAAAAAAGAATCGAACTTTTAGATGACAAATAATACTTTATACGTTAAAAATTTGGCACATGAAATCTTTGCTTGATATGGTTTTTTCCTTGCAACCATAAGCAGCTGATAGTTAAATAAAGGTGGCAACTCAGTTCATCAAACTCGAAGAAACTCAGGTCTTTATCAATGAACTTCAACGAAGGTTCTCTTTTATTAATTTTTTTGTTAGAACGAAGTTTTTCACGAACCTGGGAGTGAAATGATAGAAAAATCGTCACGTAACGAAACGAGGTATGTGTACGGTAGGGAGTATCGAGTAGACCTCAAAATTATGACAGTGGATTTACCAAACAAAGTCAAAAAATGCCACACTTAAAAAAATAAATCAAAAGTTGGGCATTGTGAAGCATTTGCTTCAGACATCGAACTTGAATAGGCTCAATCACATGATACTTCGGCAAGCTTGTCGAGAGGATTAGGAGTAACGGAGGAACCCCCAGGGCCGAAGTTCACTAAAGAAGTCTGTAGATTTAAAAAATAACTTTAAGTGTTAAAACTCTACGGAAAAAAAAAGAAGTCCACGTCCCATTAGTTTGGGGTGCAAAAATTGTTCCAAAGATGCTACCAGAAGATTCGGAGTATTAATCCCTTATTAAAAATTATCGAGTTCGTTTGACCTGGAATAAGCTTTGGTAAAAACGAAACCCCAAAAAAAAATCGCCTTTCTCGAATGACGTCACTTAGTTGCAACAAACTAGTTCTTTGTTTTTCCCTATACCTATGGATCATGATCTTGATATCTGAAATCGTTTCCCCCATAGTAGAATTTTGTGTCTTAAATACTAACTATAAAAGTTACCCTTACCTAACTAAGAAAAATATGCACAAGTTTTCAGCATCGATTGAGAATTTTAAGAGATGATAAATTTCAGACCCACTTTTTCTTTAAACTGACACATAATTTTACTTTTTTTTTTGTTTTGTTAGTACTTACACGTACATACGCTTAAGCCACCAAATTTGGTATTAAGACTTTTGTAAGCCCAATACTAGTAACTCAAAAATTTGGAAATAAAATATTACTTTCTCAACAACCCTCGATTACCGTAGCTATGTATGCAAATAGTATCATGCTCAAGTCCCCCCACCCAAAAAGAAACTCCCTTTTTTGGGTGGAGAAATAGGTGCAGACTATGTCGTCATCTTACCGATTGATTAGGCTTTTTTTTCTATTAACACTTGGGGAAGCGAATTAATCTGTTTGATGCCCACTTGAGAAGTCCTTGGAATCGTAGAATTGAACCTAGGTGTGGCTTTCGGTGATGCAGTGGTGTGCCTAGGATACGCACAAACTTCTCTTTATTGATAGTGAAAAGATTAAAATTAATTTGGAAATGATAAAAAAATAATGATAAGCCAGAACTCCGGCGCTGATTCTGACTTTATAGACATTTTTTGATGCCTTAGCCTGGATTTTCTTTTGCTGATTTGCTTTTTCCAAGTAGATCAGGAATGAGGCTATGGTGTAGAATACATATATAGTAGAAAGTCTGACCTTTCACCGGTGCGCAGGTGAAAAGTCTCGAGTTTTTTACACGAATATGATTCCGTAGGGTGCCATTGGGAGCCATATAGCAGTGTTCCGCAACAATAGTGAAAGTTATTCTATAGTACAGCATGGTTTTTAATGCTGTCTAGTTCTGGAACTATATCGATCTTAACCTTGCTTGTAGTAGATCATATGTTTAACCTCATGTCTTCGGGTAGTACTTCGGCCATTTGCGAGAGCAGCCATCGAATTGTAGACACATGCGGGCTATGGATGACATGCCCGATTTAGATGCTTAGCTTCAAACTACATTCATTCGCTGCTCACCACAATTTCTTATCTATGCACTCGATTTCAATAAAATCTTATCTGCTAAATGTCGTTCTAAAATATCTCTTGGGTTTTCCAAATATTAACGTGATTTCATATTAGCTACTATTTCCGAGAAAAGAATCTCAAAAAGGTTCAAAATAAAATCGCAAAAGAAAACCCCGATTTGGTTATATTGAGTTATGAGCAGAAAAAAACAAATTAATTAGCATTGAAAAGTGGGGAAAACTCAGCCAGTTCAAGGCGCAGGGTGCAACAGCTTGCACTTGAATACTGTTGCAACCTACTTTCGACAAGTTGTTTGGTAACTCCCTCTCCCCAAATGTCTTCATCGTTGACAAGCTACTACAAGTGTGAGTCCAAAGTAGCCATGGAACACTTAAATGCTTCACTTAAGTGCTTGAGAAATGTATAAAAAATATAAATAAAAAAAAATCACTTGATGCCAGAATTTGTGCTCAAGTGCAGCGATGCAGCACTCTGGATCACAATAGACAAGTTGATTGTATTTCTCTTTTTTTTTCAGGCCTACAGAAATACAATATGCCTCAGGTTTTTAATAGAATTCGGGGGGATAACTTCTTTCCGCACACTGCGTGACAATTGCCAAACCATACTTCCTTTTGCGGTTAGTTGGCTTTGTTTCCCCAAGAAGCAGTTTCCAATTGTTGCAACTCTGATTTTATTGTACAAGAAGTTTTATTTCGCTTGAGTAGCGCATTTAAAAGGTTTCTTATTTTGTGCACTGTTCCTAGAGATGAATCACCAAGCAATTATGTTCAAGAAGCTCTTTAGCTTTAAGCCCATACTTTAACGTGTATGTTTTTTGTTAGTAAATCAACAACGCTGACATAACCTCAATAAACTTAATTCTAATAAAACTTGAGTTTCAGAAAAAATTACTTATATATAAATCAATTTTATTTGTTTTGTTTTTTCTCTTTTTAGGTAAGTTTCAGCAACATTGGCCCATATTCGAATACATAAATAGTACGAGTAACAGCTACAAGCAACATTTTGAATTGTGTGAAAGCGTCACGTCAAAACATGGCAGACCCTTCTCTCTGCCACTCCAGAAGGTAAAACTGACAAAACTTTTTTCATTTTTTTTTGATAATTATGATGGCTTGTCACACACACATAAGCCCCAGCTCATAATAGAACAACAAAAGCGTTTTGGGTTAATTCTTTGTAGATTTTAATCGTGTGTATTCACGGCCTAAGTTACATAAACTATTATTTTTCAGTGGTACGCCCAAAAAACGAGTGAAGCTTTTACCGTCGTGAAAGCACGACTATATTATGCCCTGTACTTTCTTTAATTCTGTTTCGTAAAGCCTATTTGTTTCAAACCGATTTTTTTTTGTAATTGTAGCTTCTTTAAAGTGGTTTTTACAAATAGATTTTTAAGAGGAAGTTCTAGCTCAAAGTTGGTTTAAATTTTGAAAAAATCTACAATATTAGTAATAGATCATCAACGATACATTGGCAATCATAATATCGACAGCAAAGGCTTAGTATTCGTATGCGAAAAAAGTACGATTTTCAAAATATCCCATCAATCAAAATATCGGATTCATATTTCTAGTTTACGAAACCGGGTTGAAATTAAAAATAATCTCACGATACCTATACTAGACAAAATGGTATCATATCAACGATACATTGTCTATAACAAAATATCGACATCAAAGATTCATTATTCGTACGGAAAAATATTACGATTTACAAAATATCGTATTGGTATCTCTAGTTTACAAAAACGCGATCAAATTTTAAAAAAATCGCTCGATACATGTACGAGATAAAATGCTATCGCATCAAAATACTGATATCGAAAATTCGGCATTTGTTTCTCCAAATTAGAAAAGGAGGTTTAAATAAAAAAAAAAAACTCATGATACTTGTATTAGACAAAATGGGATCACTTCAACGATATATTGGCAATCAAAATATAGACATCGAATTTTCAGTGGTGACCCAAAAATAAATGATTTTCAAAATATCGAAATGGTATGCTTAGGTTAGAAAAGCGGCTTAAAACTTCTAAAAATGATATTATATTGGATCTCAAAATACCGACATCAGTTGCGACTTAAAAATGTTAAATTTTTATAATATCGGAATGGTATCTCCAATTTACAAAAGCAGGCTTATTAAAAAATATTACTCAATTGAAGTTCAGACAATATGCTATTGCAACAACAGCATATCTGATCTCAAAATATCGAATATTCAGTAGCGACCATTCCAATGGGCTAAGCGGGTTAAACTTAACAAAAATTACTCGACACTTGTCGATATCGATATCAAATATTCAGTTGCAACTTCAATGTGTAAAATTTTTATAAAATCGGATAGATATCTCTAGTTTGCAAGAGCGGGTGCTATTTGAAGAAAAAATCGACGATATTGGTACTAGACAAAATGCTATCGCACCAACGATATATCGATATCCAATATTCTGTAGGACGTCAAAACTTACGATTTTCAAAACATTGGATTAGTATCCCCAGCTTACATTTGCTATTTTTTGCTGGAAGTTCCCAACCGATGTTAATAAATTACACAATTGTGGATGGGTTTTAAAAATTTGACCTCTATGTCAAGTCTCATTATAAAAAAAACTTTTTCCCTTTTTTTGCGCTACCAGACGAATGGATAGATCGACGTCTTCGACACTAAGTTGAAGAAAATATACAAATTTTCGGGGGTTCAGGCACACCTGTAACCGATATTTGAACATCGGATACAGCGACTACCAATTTATTAAAATAGCATATTTCTACGAGAAATGTTTAATTAAGATGGTTTTTGCAAAACGAGAGAGAACTCATTATGGGCAGTAGCAATAACGTCCGTTCTTCTGTACTTAGATCTCGGAGACTTTATAATGATTGATGATAATTTCCTTTAACTCCCATTGGAGCATAGGGCCTCCACCCAAGACTTTATGAGTTACACACAAAAAGTTTTCCCAAAAGGTGCATATAATACATATATAAAACTTGACACCAGGAATCCATTATTAAGATCGGATCTTCAAAAGATACTGAGGAAGTGGTTTTCAGATTTAAAAATATGCGAATCAAAGGTTGACTTTTTTATCGGGAGAGAATATGCATTGGATACCATGCGATAAAGATGATTTTGATCAGTGGTGGGCAGTCTCTCAATTCACATAACTCGCGAGGCTATTGCACCAAAATCTGCCGCAGCGCAGTCGGCTCATGCACGGTCCAAGTGTGTGAAATCTCCCGCTCGTTTTTGCTTGATTGCGGTTCTTGCTCTCTCGTGCGCTTTTGCTTACTGCGCTGTTTACTCACACAAAGAAATGTTTTTTTGTATGAGTTTTGCCCACCACTGATTTTTATTAAGATGAAGAGGCATAGTACCATTGTGATAAGGAGACTGCTTCACTCTAAGTGATCGTTGCATCGATTTCCGAAAAAACTGTGCTACCTGGGACTTTTAAATCATTTTTTCTTTTTACTCATTCAATATAAACAAAAACAATTATATAAGCGTATTTTAAAACTCAGAGTATATGTTTCCCAAACAAGATACAAAAAGATCACGCGATTACCCAGACTCTAAGGCAAACCTTTTTATTGATGATGAAGTTGGTGAGGATGCGTTCGGGAACCAGCTGGCTTACGAAACTGTAGACAACATTTTTATTCGAGAAAATGGAGCTTTTGATGATGAAGAGTCCAGCTGTCAAGCTCCTACGCTCAATCGCTCGGAGTACAGTGTTGATAAACGTCTTAAGTACTGGCAGGATGTGCTGCAGCAGCGTCATCTGCTGCAACAAAAACTAGCTCAGGCTAGCAATAAACAGCCCAAAGATATGCTCTCCAATCGTCTCTCAACCATAGACCCACTAGAGAAGCAAACTGTTTTTAAAATTTTGGACTATGCACAGCGTTTGGAGCCCACAACACTTGCCCAGAAAAAAGTGGGCTATTTAGCTGGTACACACTGCACAGACGCGATCTATGAGACTTTGCCTAAAACAGAGCGCACTGGTAAACACGCTGTAGAGATTATAGGCCTACCCAGATATACAGCCAAAGAGCTGTTGGGAGCAGCGTATGAACCGGAGCAGTCTGCAAGCAAGTGGCCCGAGTTGGAAAAACGTCTGGAAGATGAGTTCGAGAACATAGAGCGTGTTGTTCAGTTTTGCCCTGACATCAGCCCATTGGAAGTGGTAGTAAAAAAGGCAGGCATTTCGGAAAAATTAGATACCCAATCAATTTACTCAGTATCGAGCATGCCCTGGGAGCCCACCATAGCTTTGAGCACCAACACAACTCAATTAGCCCACTCAAACATTGCGTTATCTACAAAAAAGTGCTTAAAAAATGCTGATGTACCTGAACAAGTTGATTTGGCTTTGAATATCAATGGCACCGTATTCAAAAAAAATAGCCATGACTATTGTCCTACCGTCGATAGGCTATTTATTTGTGAACCATACGAACGCATTGGACGGACTGCTTTAAGCATACAGAACATCGGTCAACGTAGTATCCAATTTAAATGGTCCCGCCGTAATTTTTTTTCCCATAATAGCACGCTTTTTAGGGCTCATGGTGAAGAATTTATTTTCGATACAAAACAATTTCAATTGAAACCAGGTGAGGTGCATAGAAATTGTGTGCTCTTTAGACCCGCCAAGGTGTGTGTGATTAAAGAAAAATGGCTGCTGACAACGCATCCGCGTTTGTTTATGCAAAGACCCTGGGCCTTGATTTTAAAGCTACACGGCAGATGTGTGCCCTCCAAGATGTACACACATTTGCTCAAAGGCACCACGCGCTTGTCCAGCATAAAAGCAAGAGGTTCAAAAAAAGAGTTGGCAGCACCCGCTGATCTTTATTTTCCATGGCAATGCCCCTATCAACGAGAGCTTGACGTGCTGGAGATTTTCAATCAAGTCAATGTGGGTTACTACTGTACTAGCTATAGTGACATGGAGCAGCTGCAGCAGTTCGCGCGGCGCTTGCTAGCTCCCAAGGGCCAGCCGTGGAACTTTAGCGTCAAGTCCTTGATACGTTTTATATGCAGCCAGCCTAGCGTAGCTCAGCGCTTGGAGTACTACCAAGAATTTCAGAGCATTTTGAGTGGTTTACGCAGTGAGCGTATGGATCAAGTGCAGCGCTTGGAGAGCGCACAAAAGTTGGCACAGCGGCAACTTACTCGTTACATATATGTGCGTGGCATTATCAGTAACTACATTGATGTGTGGGAAAGCCAGATTTGGAAGCTAGCAACTAATCTGTTGAAGCTGACGCGGACACGTAGTGTGCTATCCCAGTCTGATGTAAACAATCGCGTAAAGCGTCATTTGAAGAGTTCCAAGTATTTCAAGGATTCCATTTATATGCATACTTACTCACTGCTCTGTGAAGCATCCGAGGATATTGTATCAGTCATAGAGAGCACGGAGCTGGTGTGAACTGTTATGTCTTCTATATTAACAAAGCTAGTCTCGAAGTGGTGTTCCACCAAATATATTATCTTAGACTTCTGATTTCCAAAATAAATTTTTAATATAATGTAAACTGATATATTCATTAAAATCTTTTACTTGAGACGATATCCCTGTCTAGTTAAAAGCCAGCTACTACCCGGAAAGCTCATTATCTCCAGTGCACTCACCAGACTTCCCTAACTATTCAATTGGTTTCCTGCTTCTGAGCAATAAAAAAAACCTTTCATCACTTAAGTTCCACGTCTTTTATGATTACTACCGAATAGCTATAAATATTTAAGGTGTTCATTTTTTGGGCAAAAATGCAGAAGTGCCCCAGTAACAATATGTACAATCTTTACAGCGATGCAGAAGTGTCAAATATATACGCACTGGAATATTCTGGCGCTTTCGAAAACACAGTTTTGTGCAGAAGTGAACTACTTTTCGTAGTCAAGAGTGTGAATCGCGAAAAAAAGCAAAATTTATTTGTTTCTGCATTTCTGCCCAAAGTTGTTAACTTTCTTCATGATTTTGTACTTAAACTCTACGTTTTTTATGATTAGCAGATGGATGTTTAGGACGTTCGCTTTGTGGGGCAGAAATGCAAAAGTGCCTCAGTAACAAAGTAATCGATCATAACTACAATGCAGAATTGCAGAAGTGCCAAATGTGTACACACCGGAAGATATTGATACTTTAAAACTGCTTTGGATGGTTTGAGTCTTAAGGAAATGCTGAATTTATTTAGCATGAGTTGTTGTTTGACATTTCTACAATAATGTAGAAGTGCCCCAGTAACGACGTGAAATCACAGTTTTTGGCAGAGCTGCACTACTTTTCATAGTCAAGGATCTGGATTGGGCGAAAATACCTATTTTCATTTTCGACCGGCACAATGAATACCCTTGTATCTTATTTCCTTCACAAAGTCAAATGCCTTATTTGTTTATTTTAGCTGTTCTCCAAATATTATAGTACTGACAAGAACCTTGGGAACCCCGAGCTCTATTTCTTTGCTGGCATCTCCCTTAAATGTTGCAGTTTCTGCTTCTGATCTAGCAGTCTGTACGCCAGCTCTCATAAAATAGTTTTTTTGTACTCTAAAAATACACAAAAGCTTGAAAAATTGTTATAGATTCTGGCAAAACTTTACGCTTTGAATTATTATCCGATCAAAATGGCCTTTCGAAATACCTCTTTTCTCAGGGTCTTGGAGCCAAGTCATCAGGATTCAAAAGAAAACACCATGGAAATGAACTCCAGTGGCTCGGAACAATATTTTCTCAAAACTGGTTTAATGAAGGATGTTTCTTTGCAAGACGGCAGAACTATAATTGAGGATATTGTAAACAATATATTTGACGCCCAAAAAGGTTATGCCGAAAATCAAATGTCCAGCTCACAATGTTCAATGTCCAAGTATTTTGAGGAATCTGTGGATATAGATCCACGCTTAAAGCGCTGGCAGGATGCTTTAAGAGATCGTGCTGCAGTACAAATGAAAATATGTCGCAAAACGGGCAAAAGACCCGCAGAAATGTTGCTAAATATGCCCACAACTGTGGAGCAACGTAATAAGGGCAACATAGTGCGCCTAATGGACTATGCGGAACGCATGAATCCCACCTCGCTTAGCACCAAAAAGGTCTCAGTGCTGCCGGAGCACTTTGATTACGAGCAATGTATGTACATAAATGAGCTGCAGGAGACATTGCCCAAGCCGGAAATGAAGCATGACTTCACGCTAGAAATAAATGGACTGCCCAAGGTAGCTGTAGAGGAAATGATGGGTGAACTTTCACCACGTGCAGATTGGCGCAGCAAGTGGTTGGATTCGAAAGTTTTGGCAGAAACTATCGAACGAAAACGCGATGATATTGAACGTGTTATAGAGTTCTATCCGGATGTGCAAAATCTGCAGATAGTGAATAAAGCTTTTGAGGAAAATATGCCCAAAAGCAAAGAAAAAGATATACGCATGTTAAGATTGGAGTCACTAAAATCCATAAGCAGCTCCACGCTGGAGCTGGGCGAAGAGGAACAAGCCGAGCAGGATTTGTTATCTATGCCTTCAGATGAAGCAACAAGCCTGGAGCATGCCATCAAAATAAATGACGTCATCTTTGCACTAAACGAAAAAAACAGCGCAAAAAATGTGGATTGGAAAATTGACTTTAAATGTGAGCCTTATCAGCGTCAGCGCAAACAGGTCTTGCATATGGAAAACCTGAGCACACAACTTATAGTCTGCACCTGGATGAATTCGGACTATTACGAGCGTCAGCCCTATTTGTTGGCGCCTACGCAGGATACCTTTTTATTTGATCACAAGCACTTTGTGCTACCTGCGGGTGCTGTACATGCCATCAATGTGGTCTTTCAACCGGATGAGGTGTGCGTGGTCAAACAACGTTGGGATTTGCATATATTTCCGCCCATATTTTGCAATCGTCGTGATGCGTTTGTTCTAAAGCTACGCGGCAAATGCATACCGCCACAGGAGTATGTGCGCCGCACGGACAATCATCTCAGCCAGGTTATCGATAACTGCATGAAATGCAATGTGGTGGGCATTACAGCCTTGCAAGCGGGTCTGGCGCCGCTACTAGAACCCATCCCTGTACTCTGTCCTTATGAGCGCATCTATGATGATCGTGAGAAGTTCAATGCGGAGAATATTGGCTATCACTGCGAGCGTTATGATGATCTGGAGACGCTAAAGGGCATTTACAACAAGCTGAAGAAACCACGTGAGCCACAGTGGGATTTTGGCGTGGAAAGCATTAAAGCGCTGATCATGCGTCATGCGGACTTTGAGCTGCGTAAGCTGGCATTTGAGCAGCTGGTCAGCGCCCTGGATGCGCTCAGATGCAGCAGCTTTGAGCAGGTGCCCTTCGATAGTTTCGAACAAAATGCTGAACGTGATCGTTCATGTTTTATCTATGTACGTGGCGCCATAGCCAATGGCATAGAGGAGTGGGAGGATTTAGTATTAAGCTTGGAGCAAAATTGTTTAAAATCCGAGCTTAGTCGTTTTTATGCACAGCTTGACGGGGAGCAGCAGGAGCAACAAAGTGAGCCCACTCAACTGAAGCCCTGGCTGCAAAAACTACGCCAGGAAAATCCGGAGCTCTATGTGCTGCAGCAGCTGCGCCGCAATAAATACTATCGGGACTCACTGTACATGCACACCTATACACATCTATGTGATATGGCCGAGAATCTGGTTTCAATCATAACCAGCACCGAGTATATTTAAGTTGCAAGTTATTTAATTTTTGCTTTATAAAATTCAACGTATGTTTGTTTTTTTTTTTCAAAAATATACACCAGCCTAAACATATAAACTGAGTTAAGACGCCAGACCACGCACAGCTTGACCCTTATGCCACGTCGATTGGTTTTGTAGCCAAAGTAAAATCTATTAGCCGGAAAAGGCAAAAACTATTTTGTGTTCATAAAGACACACCTGTGTCCTCTTGGCGTCTGGCGTGTTATTTTGGCCCAAACTTTATCCATTATTACGACGTTTTATGGGCACCAAAATTGGCCATTTTCGTTTAGTAGCAACAAACTTTTTTTTTGCTGCTCATACATACCCCCAAACTCAAGCTTGCATTTTAATGGCCAAAGCAAATGTTGCCGGAAAAGCTTATTTTCCCATTGCCCTCTTTCTGCTTTGCTTTTTCTTGCTTTTATTTCCAATTCCCTTTGGCTTTATTTCTATTTTCGCTACTTTGCATTGATTTGATGACACTTTGGGGGCTAGCATTATATTATTAGAATGAATACGCCTTGGTCTCCAGGGTTTGCGTGTCAAACAGTTGTCTATACCTGGTTTATGGTCACTTTTAAGTTGGCCTTAGTTCGTTAATTTTTTTGGGTGTCTGCCGAAATGTGCCAACCAATGAGGCTATTATATTTACAATTAGCAAAATTGATTTTCTGATATGACCAAGGGGTTCCACTTTAGGGCTATTTGAAAGAATGGAACGCATTGATGCAGTGAATTAAAGTATTGAAAGAACTGGTAGGAATTGTTTACTAAATGTTGCAATGAAGTTATTTTTGTACCTAACTAGAAAGTTCATGATAGTTAAATTTTTTTTCTTTTAAGGGGTCTCATTTGGGATTTTTTTTTTATATGAAGTTTTGTCATTCCGTGCGAAATATTTCGTGCTGCGTATAGGCCTTAAACGCAAACTAAAAAAAAAGCATATCTTTAGTTTTAAGTAAAACGTCATTTTATGTGATTATACGATGACAGATTAAAGCTCATTTATAATGCTACCAATTCGAATTATATTTAAGTAATACGAGATGTCTCAAAAGATAAAAGATGAGATTTGATAATAATAAACATTATTTTATAGGCATCTTATTTTTTATTTTATCGACTCAAATCAATTGCATATAATGAGTTTTATTAAACGCAATATTTTTAGAAATAACCATTAAAAAAAACCAATGTGACCAGTGGAATAAAGGGTTAATAATCAAGAAACCAAGTTTTTTTTTACAATTTTATTTACAATCTGTCCAAAAACAATCAGTAAATTATATAAAATTATTAAAACAATGACAGGAGCCGCTAGTCTCCATTGAGACTAGGTACATATTATATGTGTAAATAACAAAAAAGAAAATTCTGAATTAAAATCTATTTGAGAGATCAAGGACATGAAAACTTTTAAGTCTTCTACATGTTTGATTATAAGAAACCAAGTTGAGAAAACTTTTACACAAGCCATACACAATGTGACTGGTTGAACAATTTGGTTGTCTATCGAAAAATCGAATCATTCTCATTAATCGTACAACCATACAAAACTTCATGCAACGACCCCACACACGATGCAATCGATTGTACAATCTATAAACAGCTGACTGTTTGCCGCAGAGAAAAACAAAAATATATTTTGAACTTTAATTTGACATTAATACAATGAATCTATTATGATCATCATCAATCTTCACATTGAGTTCGCCATATTGCTTACGCCATTTTGTATTTGTTTTATTTAATTTAATTTTTGCTTCTAACGGCTAACGGAACACGAACTGTTCAAATTAAATGTTAACAAAAATTAAAGCATACTTTTAAGCGCCGCTTTAAAGTACGATCACTAGAAAAAGAAAAGTAGATGGCGCTGCATTATAATTTTAAGATATTCAACACAATTTAAACCCACCGCTGTTGTGGGTGCTGCTAAGTTAACAGACCGATCTGAGTTGAAAATTTAACAGTGCTTCTAGTTAAAACTAAAAATACTAGATGGCGCCAAATAGCACAGCTACAAAAAAAACTCAAAGTAAGGCTTGAAGCGTCCAAGTCATCGCGTCAATCTAAGCTCCGTTTAAGCCCATTGCTTCCGACTTTTGTAGTAATCGGTTTTAATATTGTACACATATCTGAGCATTTGCCAGAAAGCCCATGAAGATATGCTAGGATTCTTTCATCTAATCCATAAGACTTTTGTTGTATAATTTTTGTAAGCATAAAATAATTACCAAAGAGATTTAAAAACCCCTATATGTAGTTGACGATGTCATATGGTCACATTCTGAAAAATAAATCGAACGCCTTGAATTTTACCTAAATCGAGATATCGAGGCGGCTGACCTTGACAGCTAGCAAGATAAGACTGAAAAGGTGCCATTCAGAGGACCTGTTTATGAAAATCAAATAATCACCTCAAGAAACGCACGGAAAAAATGTTTTTTTTTTTAAGTTTTTATTTTTTGTCAAGAAAGAAACGATATTCCAAAAAAAAAACGTCGTCAAAGTTTTCCAAAATGGCGGACTGGGATGCCTCGCGAATGGAGAAGTTGAACAGCGGGCAGCATAGCGTCCGTAATTTTCATCTAAAATCAATGACATTTATTTTGTTTTATTCAGTATACTTATTTATTCTATCTAAAATCAATGACATTTATTTTGTTTTATTCAGTATACTTATTTATTCTATATGCACCACTGAAAACTCAAAGACAATTGAATATTCACTGTTTTATTTTGTTCTTGTTAAATTTACGATTTTTTGCAGTCAAATTGTTGCATAAAAAGTAAGAAAAATTTGTAAAATTGTTAAAATCTTTAGTTCATATAGAATGCTTGTTCATTAGCAACAACACAAAATTTATTTGAGGTCAATCGGTTGAAAACTTTTCCTACCCGCCAGTTTCAAAAACGAGGTTTTGAGAAAACGTGCTTTAAAGTTTTTGCAAAATATTATACAATTAGACTAACAAAACTTACTGAAGCGCTCGTGCGTCGAGCCACTCTACCGACGGTATCTATAGAAATATTCCGAACTTTGATCTGAAATTCTACACGCACATTATCGGATAGTTTTTCTATCGACTAAACACTCAAAAAAAACGATTTTTTTTCGGGTTTTCATGAGGAGACCCCCTTAATCAGTAGTCTATTTAAACAAATGTTGGATTTTTCTCGCTGCCTTTATTTTTGTATTAAAATTAAAATGAAATCCATTCGTAAAGGATTTTATATATATATATACATATATATATATTTCTAAAAAAAGTCTCATAGTCCTTTCAAATAATAGGTTCGACCCGTATCTCACTCCGTCCAGCCATTTTTTAAGGTTTGAACAGAATATAATCGCTAGGAGAGGGTATTTATTTATTTATTTATTTATAATCGCTAGGAGAGGGTATGGTGTATAGGGTCAGTCGTGCTTTTGGTACATCACATCTCTTGGCTTTACTTTATGGGATATAGAAATATAATATCATAGCTTTGTTCCAAATCAAATATATTCTTGTTTGCTAAATAGAAACTATTCTGCTCTATTAATTTATAATTGCGCTGCAACCTTTTTCAAATAATATTGATTTGAATTTTTTTTACACCCAAAGCGCTCGAAATTTAGGAATTAACGAACGTTTTTAAAACTTTTTTAAGAACAAAACAACCAAAAAATATTTGTTACATATTACTCAATTTTATGAGCTTAAGGGGTCTACGCAGCACGAAATATTTCGCACAGAATATCCCATTTTGGATATTTTTTTTTTTATATGAAGTTTAACGATTTCGCTCGTAATATTTCATGCTGCGTATAGGCCTTTATGCTTTATGTACGATCTGATGGGATCCAAAGCATTAGGAATTTGGATCCAGTAATCACAGCAAATTGAAAAGAAGCAGTGTCTACCAGCCTTCTTCAAGACATATTGTTTAACATACTTACCATAACACTGTAAAGCTAACAGCAAGTTCTGCCCCAGAGCGCAATGTTAATATTGCAACAAGTTAGCAGCGCTGTTAAGATTATTCTATGGCTTCGTTCAAATTATAGTCACCACAACAGCTGACTATATTCCCCACACTAAAAGCTCGTCAATTCTCCAGAGCCAACTGTTAATGTTAACTTTTTTTTACCTGTTTGATTTTGAAGTTGGAACGTGTTAGGTGCACGAGCGGTTAAAAACGCACCTGTTGCTAGCAGTTCGTTCAAGATCGGTCGTCTCTTTAAGTTCTATCGCAATGCTGATACTCGGTTGGTTTTTATTTTCATCCAGAACGTTTTATGACATAAAAAACAAATAAAATTCATTGAAATCTGTGTAAAGTTTATACCTGTGGCAGTTAATGTACATAAATATATATATGACGTGTAATGTGCTTCAAAAGCATTAAATGAAAATGCCTATAAAATTGGCTAAAAGCGGTTATTAGCTGTTTTTAATGGAATACAGTGATTGTGCGTGTTTGATCGTGTCTGTGCATGTAGGTGTTAGGCATTTTGTGCCCTTGCTTAAGATCAAGTTTTGTGCCGCGTTTCCATTAAGGCTCTCTCAGAGCAGCAAATTATGCAAACTGCCTTGATGCAGCGGCATGGATAAGCTGCAAGTATTAGGCAAAGGTGCGTCTACTGCGGCACTTTAAGCCATTAACCAGCACTGGATTGTCTGCAAATGACGAGCTGTCATAGCAGACAAAAGCGCTTAAAGTGCAAATGAAACTAAATTAAAAACTAATGAAATGCAAAACTAATTGGATTACGACAGTGTGATATACTTATGTGAAAATAATATAGTAACGAAAAAATAATGACAACCCTTTGAAATGCAAATCATAAGCGTAAACTTAATGCTGTGTTTACACTGCCTCATAGTTTGGCACAATTTGTGTTCACAGCGGCACAGTTTAGTGTTAAAGACACAGGAATGAAAAGTGCGCTGAATTACCGGCAGCAATTTTTTAGTTACTTCTTGGGTGGGATAACTCATCAGAATCGGTCTAAGAAATAAAAACAATTTTTTTTAAAAAATGAGTCCCTGACTGGGAATACCTTTTGGCAAAGGTTTGCGCGAGTTTTAACAAGAATTAGGCTGTTTCAAAATATACATTGCTTTAATGTTTTTTTGGTTGCTGTTCAGGAACATTTATTTTTTGTTATTTTAATTTAAAAATAAATATTTGAATTGTAATATAAATCAAGGATAATTATAAGAGGTCTTTACGACGTTTTTGTCTGTTATTGTTTTTCTCACGATGCCAATTTGAAGATGTCAGTGGGTTGTTCACATGATCTAGTTCTTTACTAGCATTCATTTTGTTTTTAGTAGCTCTCTATTTTCACTTGATAGATATTTGCAGTTTAGCCCATATTTTTTTTAATGTGACCAAATTAAACATTTTTGCAGACATTATTTGAAGAAAAAAATAATAATGACAAGTTGGCAGTTTGAAAAGTTCGTTTTTTAACTCAATATACGAGGGTGGTCCTATAAGTACTTAGCCTACAAAAGAAAAACGAAAATTTTGGATTCGCTTTCACACGCGGTCAAAATAAAGCTACGAGTTCGATTCGGCTGAAATTTTGACAGAAGCCGTCTTACGAGAATGTACTACACGATAGTAAATTTCGCTTACGAAAGTAGCGCAAGGGGGTGGTGAGGCTAAGAACTTATCGGACCACCCTCGTAGTCTTTATTTTCGATGCATTTGGCACAAAGTGTTTTCAATTTTCGTATTCTTTAAAAACAATAGGATTTCTATTTCCCTCACAATAAGTATTTTTTCAGTAATTATTTCTTCCTTCGATCCAAATATTAAACCGTTCAGCCATTTTTTAAGATTTGAACAGAATAATAATCGCTGGGAGACTATGGAGCGTTTGGTTGATGGAATCAGTCGTACTTTTGGCACATCATCTCTTGGCCACTCTTCAAACACATGGTATATAGAAATTTGTAGAAAGCATCAATCAATCAATCAAAGCAGTCAAGGTGTTTAGGCAATAAAAAAAATTTGAATCTGTTAGAGTCCGCTTACAACGGATATTGCTAATAAAATTTGATATCTTCATTTCCGGTTCTTAATGTCACATGAATAATTGTATGAATATATTGTAATGAATATATTGTAAATTGAAATTTTGTTGGAGAATAATAATTCTTTGGTCATTAAAATGCATTTTGACCCAGTTATACTGAGAGTAGCAGTTCAAATGTCTGTGGTAAGATTGTGGAGCGATACATTGAAAGTTGGGGTAATGTTAGTAGTGTGGGTGTATTAGAGGGTATTGTTTGACGAAGTATAGGTATGCTGCACAAACCAAAAGTCGCCTTTAAACCAAACCTAACTTCTAGTGACGTCATTATGTAAACTGCTCACATGCATCACCTTATGTCACAGCGTCTGCCAGTGTAAACTTAGCATAAATCTAATAACAAATATTTGCTGCAATGACAGCGCACTCTAATATTTGATTTATTTGTGGGCCGTTCACATTTTTAATCGCCATGTTCACACTTTCACCAGAAAACCAAACGCAAACAACTTCAACTCAAATAATGTCATAACTAACAAAAAAAAAGCACATACATATATATATCCATGATTACTGCACTCGGCTTTTAATGGACCATAAAAATTACCACAAAACTACACTTGACCATAAAATGCACTGGCAAACATATGTATTTGTTTATCATCTTGTCATTACTCAGTGCTTTCACCTAAAAACGCGGCGGTGAAATGGTTTAACTCAACTCCAAACTCAAACTGCAGCTTTACTGACAAGCACTACTAGTACATGACTACATCGTTTTCATTATTTTTATTAGATTTGGGAATTTCGTTAGGATTTTTGTTAGCTTGTTAGCGCAGCCAAACAGACATGACAGCGTTCAGCAGAACAGTGGGTTTTTTTTTTTTGTCGCTCTTGTGTGTGGGTTGTTTTCGGCTGATCGGCTCTTGTAACGATTGGATTTTTATGTTTGAGCTGGTTTTTGCACTCAAATGTGCATTGAATAAATTAAGTTTTTTTTCTATTTTTCCAATTAATGTGCGATAGCGTTAGATAGCAATTTGCACAAACTTAATAGGCTAATTGGCATTTAGTCAGGCCAACAAGTCGTTCTTTACAAAAGGTTATATAGTGCGTGGGCTGTGGTTTTGGACCGGTTCATCTGGTGGTAGCCAGCGAGAGTGTCAAGATCTACGGCCATAACAATAAAATTGATTTGCCTCAGGCCTTAACTTGTGCAGCATACTTGACCAGTTTCTTATGCAAACTACATGTAGCTGTAAGAACCATCTACATAGTAGACCAGCTTAACAGCGTAATTAAGAGTGGCAACTATGTAAATTGTTGCATGGCATGAGGGGCGCTAAAAATACAAAGTATTACATTCCAGAAATACTTCTTTGCAAGTTACATTTTGGCGTAATCGAAACTATCTTTCATCTGGTAGCACCTTGAAGATTTGATTGCAGTTTTAGTTAGCTGTGCATGTTCTTGACAAACTCTTGCAAGAGTCAGTGAAGATTATCAAGTTTTTGTGGATTTTTTTTCAACTCTTCGAAAAACAAACGAAATTTTTCAGTAGACGCAAACACAATAATGTGACTTTTGTTTAAGCGTAAATGCGTTTAAATTTCTAAATTCGAATTTTTTCCTTCTGCATTGAAAACTAAACGACAATAGCAAACGATTGTTCAATCAAAAATGTACAACAAAAATCTAGGGTTTTGTTTGAAAATAGCTTAAAATTCTTATTTACTGATAAGTCAATCTTTCACCAAGATCCGCATTTAAGCAGTCCAGGCAAGAGCCTCAAGAAACCGTACGATTTATCTATCTGAACCATATGTTTTAACTACGTCTTGTATGAATTTTTACAGAGTTTTTCACTTATTTTTTCTTGTTTCAAATTCTTCTGTCTGAGATAAACAGAAGGAGAAAAAGGAGTATTTTATTATTCCTGTACTGTTCCAATTCTTCTGTTGAAGAAAAAAAACCCTTATGCCAAAGAGTTGTTTCTTTTTTCAATTCTTCTGTACCAGGTGTTTGTTTCTTTTCTGCACCCATTTTTAAAAATTTCTCAATTTTTCTTTTCTTTTTAGTAGTAGGAACATTTTAGTGAATAATAATATATTTTTATAGATATAAAATTGCATTCTTTTTATGAGCTTATGTAGATTTAAAGGAAAATAGATATAACATTTTTAGGAATATTTTAGAATGTATAGATTATAGAGTACCTATACATAAAGGGTTAAAGGAGTCGCAGCAGATAATAATTTGATCAAAATCATCAACATTAACTCGGCTATCGATTAAGCCATGCCCATCCTGTCTGTCTGTCTATCTGTATGAACACCAATATTTTAAAGACCTTAAGAGCTAGGTGCATCAAATTTTAGCACAAGATGTTCACAGTCCCGCGGCAGAGTTTGTTAAACTCTCACTTAGTTCAAAATATATTTACAATTTGCAAATAAGAAAAGTTGATTATATCTATGACTATCAATATCATTTTGTGTATTATATATGCCCCAAAATCACAATAATGATCAGTTGTCCTTAAAGAAAAAAATTATCGATAACAAAAAGCTAAATAGAATAGAATAATCTTGAAAGGGTACAGTAATGATCCGTTGACCTTATAGTCGAAAGTTATAGAAAACAGAAAAAAGCAAAGAACTAATTCGAATCTCTGAACCGTTGGCTCAATTTTTTAACGATATGAATAAACACGGGTATTGAAGAAAACATTTTTTGCAAAAGATCAAGAACTGTAATAATAGCAGAAAACAAGAAGACATCCTAGAATGAACATTAGTTTATGAATATTATTGATGATACGAAATGTTCGAGGATGGTTGTAAAGACTCATTCAGATAACATTAAATATGAAAGGATGTAGAAATTATTGTTGAACTTTTGAGCATAGGATACGAAAAGAATCAGGTGTAGCATTTCAAGAAAAACTGAGGCGTATGTGACAGAGTTGATTTGGTACAGCCATTATTTTTTCCAGAAAAAGCCTTGCGAATTTCGGGATTTCGCCTGACTTAAATTATTTTGTTAACTGATATAATCTTAAAAACTGACTAACAACAATAATAAACTCAACCTTAGTTGGCAGAACCGTGAGTGGGTTGTTTGATACCCTAAGGCCCTGCGCTACAAAAAACAATCTTTTTTGAGAAAAGGCTATCCATATTTGGGATTCCGAACGAGTCTTAACACTATTTTTTTAACTTATGTAATATTTAAAATTTATTAATAATACAGACCAGTGGTTTTTTAGAACGGCAACATATTTTTTGGTAGATTCATGGCTGGGGTAATGAGACTCCTGCTGCTACAATAAATACTACTACTACTATTTTGGCCATTACAACCGGTTATCGGTCTTGGCCGCGAAAATTATCCTACGCCAGCGGTTTCTATCCTGTGCTTGCTGGCGCCAATTGGCAATCCCAATCCCAGTGATTTCCGCTCGAATACCTTTTTGGCTGGAACATGACCTAACCAGCGCGGACTACAATAAATACTCTTTGGAAAAGTCTAGCCATTTTCAGGATTCTACACGACCATTTAAATTATTTTTCAACTTATTAATAGTGCAACCCATTTTTGTGGGCTGGGGTGTTTGACACCCCTTAGTCCCTCCTCTAACTACGTCACTGCTGCTACTATTTAGCTGCAGAAAATTTTTAATTAAAAGCACACAATGTTGCCTTAGTTGATGCCCATTTGATTGACAAGCTAGGTCCAAGTTGCAGCTACTGCAGCTGTTGGAGAAATTAGATGCAACTTAATTGTGTCCATTTAGCGGTTCCCCGGTTTGGAATCGATAGGAAAGTGGCAGAAAGCTGCACACAGTAGCGCGGCAGTGGCAGCTGGTTTGCGGCATGCCGCCTTAGTTTATGCGTCCGCTTTGCTAGGTGGCTAGAGCGGCGGGGGCAGCTGGCAGCGGGCGTATAAGTGGCAGAGGCGTTTCCAGTGGCTACGTTTGCCACAGCAGCCCAGTGTGGTTATTGCCCAATAAATTTTGTTGTTTTGCCACAGTTTTGCCAACGAGTTGCGTTTTGCGTTGCTTTGAGCTTAATTTAGACTTTGTTGTTGGGGTTGTTGTTGCTGTGGCGGTTGTTGATGGTCAGTTCCAGTGCGCATTGGCATAGTGATAATTATGCAGTGTTTGCAGCCGGAGGCCATGCCAAAACTGTTGATTATGACTAGTCAGCCAATTATGGTAGTTTGCGCTTGGTATTAACTTTCTCCTGGGCCCAAAGAGGCGTCAACAATGTACGGATATTTAACCTTAAAAAGACTCTGTGTTATCTAAGCTGCAGTTGTTGCTCAATTTAACGCCTGGCTACTAATATTTTGGATAGTACGAGTGCACGAATAATTGCTACCACTTTGTAATACTGTTATGCTACTAACTGCTTTAGCATATCAAAAGATATGACGGGGAATGGGTCAACAACCGTTTTGTATTTATCAGAAGTTTTCTGTTGTGTCAACATCTTTGGCATTTCTTAAGCGCAGACAAGTTCGTTGCCTAAGTCTTTTGTTTTATGGCGCGTTTATGCTGACAAATGACAGTCTTCTATGATAACTGACAAATGACAGACCCATATTTGCATAAACGCGCTTTGTTCAAAGCTTAGCTGCTTGTACACAAACAAAGCGTCTGTATTCAATCATTTGCATATTAAATATGCATATATATAGTCTGTATATGCTTAAGTTTATGTCTTGTTAAATATATTTTTACAACTAATACGCTGGGAATGCAGCTTTTACTCATTTGACACACGGCTATAAACATAAACAGCGTAATTAGCCAAAAAAAACAAAAAAAAAAAACACTTTATTTCTTTTGGCCTTTAATGGCTTTCTTGGCGAATCCAACGCATACATTAGCCATAAATTTAAAATAATAAAAAAACATGTCGCTCCAAGACAACGGATATGTTTGTTTATTTAATTAACAAGAGTTACTTTATTTTTTTTAATTGTTTCTTTTTTTGGCTAATGAGTATTTAAGTTATTTTAACACAAATTTTGTTATTTTTTGTGATTTGTAACAGCAAACTACAAGACTTTTGCGATTTCTGAAACTCTATTGATGATATAAAAAGATCATAGTCTCATTAGCGTTTATCGGCTTAGGGCCCAGGCCGTTCCTACTTGCACTTCGCAATAGCTAAAGCGCCCTCTACTGTATGTTTTTCGCACATTAAAAACTAAGCTTACAAAATTTCTTTTTGCTTTGTAGCGCAGTGTAATTAGTTTTTGCTGTTAGACATGCTTCTTTTGGCTGCTTAACAACATTTTACATAAACGCAGCCTGTTTTTTTATCTATCATCTGTTAGACTGTCATTTGAGCCCTAAATAACTCTATTGACGATTTAAAAATCAGTATCTCTTTACCGGTACAGGCGACGCTGCATAACGTACTTTTTCTACTCCTTAATACCTAAAGCGCCCTCTACTGCCTATTTTGCGCACATCAAAAACCAAGCTTGCAAAATTTCTTATTGTTTTGTTGCCTAGTGTAATTAGTATTAGCTGTTAGACATGCTTTTATTGGCTGCTCAACAACATTTTACATAAACACGGCCTGCCTTCTTTTTATCTATCATCTGTCAGACTGTCAACTGGCATTAGTATGCAAACCATCTTTTTGCAACATGCAACACAAGAGACAACAGACACAGATAACGACAACACTGACAAGAAGTCGCCGGTTTCTGACTTTACTATCTGAATCTTGAGCTGATTTTAAGCAAAACAAATTTACACGTTTTCGCACATATGAAAAATAAAGCATGCATTAAATTCGTGTTTTGCATATAAATCATATTTGAATTTATTATAGACTGACGAGTGTACAGCTTAAGAAACAAGTCTGGAAAAAAAAATGCTGCAACGAATTGAGATTAGCTAATTTTTTTGCGCTGCAACTGCTTTTCCAGCTTATTGAGCAAGTGGATCAATTAAACTTGAAATGGAAGCGCCTAAAAGCGACAAGCAGGGACGTGCTAGGAGGGGCCAAATTTAATACTTAAGAGTTCATAGTTTTTTTATTTTAAAGACTAGCGGCTTTACTAACTAACTCCCATGCATTAGTTATGATCAAATAATATTGTGAGAACACATTTAGGCAAAAACTTGCTGGCGCCATCTAGCGGGCACACTAAGCAAAAAATTAAATGATGACGGGGACGACAACTACGTCAAAAAGCATGCTGGCGCCATCTAGTTGCGACACTTAGCTGACAAATAAATGATGACGGGGACGACGACTACGTCAAAGAGCTTTTTCTAGTTTTTTTCTTTTTAAAATTTTTCCACGCTTTCTTAAGGCGGAATATGGGTATAAAATTTATATTGGGTAACATTTAAAAAATATTGGTCATGCGAAATATGTATACAAATTTTTTAAAAAATTTACTTTCCAATTTTAGCCTTACGGATTTGTACTTAAATGCAAGAAAATCAAAACATCTTATTTTTTTCCTGCTAAATATAAAGCAGTCTGACATTTTTGAGACATTTGTAAAGCAAGATACAACCTTAAGCATCGTTAGGATCTACATGAAATGGGTTTCAATTTGATATTCTTGTTTATTTATTTAAAATTTATTATAATACTTTGAAAAATTGATTTTTGATTTTTTCGCTCTACGAAATTTTGGATAATTGTCTGAAAATCCAATTCTTTGCTAGTAAACAAGAAGAATTCTGACTTTTTGGAATATTTGTAATTGAATAAAAGTTTTCAAGCGTCGATAGGCGCTATGGCCAGTTATTATCAAATTGTCCAGTCCTAAAATATCTTTCATGATTGCCATGATTTCTGGGTTTTTTTTAACAGAGATGTTCTTGAGTTTTTGAAGTCATTTTGAAATTATCTGCAAAAATCTTGCTCAATATTTTTCAACTTTACTTTGTTGTTATTATCTGTTATTATGAAATTGACCAGAAGACGGTCTTCTGCTAAAAAATCTTCCATGAAGAGAATTTCCATGGCTGATCTGCGATTTTTGATGTTTGTTATCAGAGATGATCTTGTATTTTTAAAGTTGAGAACAAAACTCACTACACTCGAAATCATCTGCAAAAATTAAGATCAGATACATGATCTTTCTTAGGAAGCTGCTGTTGCTAGGACTGTTATTATTAATTTGACAAGAAGATGGCTGCTCCTAAATGTCTTCCATGTTCTTCAAGAGAATTACCAAGAGATGAATTATAAGAGATGATCTTGTATTTTTTAAGTTGTGAACAAAACTTACTCAATTTGAAATCATCTGCAAAAATTAAGATAAAATACATCATCTTTTTTTAAAAAGCTGAAGTTGCAAGCGCTGTTATTATTAATTTGACAATAAGACGGCCATGTAATAAAAGTTATTTTTTGATCGTTGATTTCTGCGGCTTGTTATCAGAGATGATCTTGCGTTTTTAATTACAATTTGAAATCGTCTGCAAAAATTAAGATAAGATACGTGATCTTTCTTAAAAAGCTACTGTTGCTAGCATTGTTATTATTAAATTATCCAGAAGACGGTCTTCTGCTAAATGGTCTTCCATGGTCTTTAATAGAGTTTTCAAAGTTAATTGTCGATTTCTGCAGTTTGTTATCGGAGATGTTCTCGAAACTCGCTCAATTTGAAATCATCTGCAAAAATTCTTATTCTAGATGGCAAAATATATCAACTGCATCCCTCCCTCCAAGATGACGATGTCCCTGGCAACAAAGTTTTAATAGACGTTACTGTTGCAAGCCACTTAGTCATCCAGTTATTAGCCGAGGTGTTAAATCATAGCACTATCTATGCATTTGGGTAACTCTAAACAAAACCATGCAGACAATGGCTCATTAGAGCGCCCAGCTGAAGCCCAATCGAATCAAAACCTTGCCACTAAAAGCTGAGATTGTGACCTAAACAACGCGCCCGTTTTCCAGTTTTAAGCTGCCGCGCCAGCGTTTTCAACGTATAGGGAAAATTATAGTTCGGGCAGCACATAAAATGCACAAACAAGTTAATCCATTAGTGGTTCGGTTCCACACCAAGCCGGGCGTCAGCGCCAGCACAGTCTCTCTCTGCCCCTCTGTTAAGATCTTGTGACATGATGTTCTTACTAGCAGCACAGTTAAGTTATAACTGGAAAAACCGACATAGACGGCAATTATTAGAAAACATATTTCTCATTGTTTATCACTTGTCTTTCGTATGGTAATATCGAAAATGTGAATGTGTCAGCAGCTGTCAGACGGTTCTGGTTCTTCTGTAGTTGACCATTTTGGCATGATAAAGGAACATTTGATTCAATGGACGAACAGATCTTGCCGGCACGTTAGACTTGTAATAAATTATGAATATTTACAGTTTTGAAAATGTTGAATGCCACAACAATTCAATACTATGTTGCCAAATGAACTGGGCGGGTTTTTCGTTTCCAGTTGTCCAGTTGTTGTGGTTCTTATCTGCGTATCTAGGTTAGCTTGATGGCTCTATTATGTACATTATATGTTTTATGCCTATACAACGTTTAAATTGTCTGAATTACATAAAATGCTACGAATGAATTTGATGATAATAATCTCTGTTGGTAAAATGAAAGAACTCTAAAATGTTGCTTTGAAGCTTTTTTCGATGTTCGAGATAAGTTAGTAGTAAAAGATATTTTGCTCTTTTGGTGCTTAAAGAAAGGTGACTGCTGTCAGACAGGTTTAAGTTTCGAGTGGGCGTTGTGTGAGTTAGAAAGTAATTTGGGTTTCTCAAAAAAAAGTTAAGTGAAAAACCTTAACTGTAGTAGAAAAAAAAAAAACGTTGGTGTCTACAGGAAAAGCGCACTTAAGTCAGACTTTATGTTATACATTTGCATGTAAACACCTATTTAAAAAGATAGTTTAGGCTATGACAAAACACAATTAGCGAAGTTCATAACAAGTTGGAACTTAAGTGAAGACTGTGCTGGGTTTCCCAAGAAGCGGCTTAGGCTGTTGTCAGCCCAGTGGAGGCTGCTTTTAAGAAGGCGGAAGATTTATTTAAATTCTGACATTATGACGTCTAAAGAAAAGTTTAATATAATGTCATCTTTCATCTCAAGATACGTAAGCAAAGTTTTTCCAACAAAAACGTACTGTTAAAAAATTCTGCAGAGTATTTCTGCCCAAAGCTTTGTTGTGAAAATACGCCTACATCTATCAGTATTTACACATTTTTAAAACAAGTTTCTTAACGTAGCTTGTAGAGTGTAATGATAGAAAAATCGTCACCTCGTTAGGTATTTTTACTTACTTTAAGGTGTTCGGATGCATTCGAAAATATTAAACATTTTTTATGATTTTTGTGAATTATTTCCACGATCTTAATGCACGATTCTGATGCTGAGCTTCAGCTTTGTAGGTATAATCTGGGTCTCCGCTTTCCCGAAAGAGTCGATTAATTAAGCTAAATGAAAGATAATGTTCAGAATGCCAAATTCTAAAAAACTTCTTTGGCCCACTACTGAAAACGGTGTAACGAAAAAAAGTAAAGCGGAAGAAACTTAGGGTCTGCTGACTGCTGTTGCCCATATTGTTAGTTTGGCACTTCTGCATTTCAGCATCGTTGTTAGGGTTGATCACGTAGTTAGTCGGACACTTCTGCGCATTTCTACATGACAAAGTAAACACTCTAAAATTTAAACAAAGTCGTCGTATGAAATCATATATTTGTATACCCTGTACCTATAGGATTCAAAAGTAATATAGATTAGTGAAATCTATGTAGCAGTTAGAAGAAAGCGTGACTGACCGTTGTTTATACCAAAATACAGCGATTGAGACATATGCGTCCACCTGTTCATATGAACACCTAGAAAGCTACGCATAATCCGTAAGCTTTTTAAGTTCTTGATCCACACCTCGTCTAGCCATCCGAAAGAGAATTGGAAGATTTAGAAGCATACTTTAAGAGCCATCCGGTTGAAATTTAACACAGTAAGACAGCTTGGAGCTTAGGATAAGATATAATAAGATCGGATGTTGTTGACTTTAGTAAAAAATATATCAAAAGATGATTGTATATCAAAAGACGATACGTAGGAGATTTGCGCGGCTCTCACATACTTGCCATAAAACAATCTAATAACATATAAGCTAAGGGCTCCCAAATTGATATGCAAGTAAGTGAGCCTAACAAACAAAAAAATGTGGATCTTGTTTTGAAAAAACACAAAAAAAATCTAAAATACACCTTATATGGGTTATTAGCAATATTTCACAATCTTTCCAAAATTTGGTGAACACCGTCTCTCTTTCTATTCAAGCCAGTAAAGCACTATGCATAAAAGTTCATAATCTGAAGAAACACTAAATTCTTCTTGAGCTAAATAAAGTCATTAACTCAAACTATGTTACAAATAAGCTGGTACAGTTAAGAATGTGAACAGGGCGTAGTCAGTTTATCGTTTTTTTATTTGAAAATACTGACTTTTATTATACGCTCTGGTTTATCCCCTCACTTATATAAATAAAAGTGTTTACTAAAGTGACAAACCGAAAAACCTTCGCATAAATCACTACGAAATGCACCAATAAAAGTATTCTATAACCTGATAAAAAGATTTGTTGCTGCATAATCTTCAACACTTTAGAACACCAACAGCTAGAACTAAATATAAACTGTGTAAAGTTGTTAAAAAAAAGAAGACTTTAAACTAAGAAATTGAAAAACTAGTTTTGCTGAGCATTATTCGATTATTACACGAACACCCTAGGCATGAATGAGTAAACGAATTCGATTTGTCGTATGTGATCTTTTAATCGATTTCATGTTGGGCACATTCTTCCAGCTAGCTAAACTAATTACAAGAGATTGTTTAATGATCAACGCGATCACATCAACTTAAATGATGTTGGCAACGCTTCCAGTTCATATCATCAACCCACCAGTTGCAAATGATGTTCCAAGCCGTTCTGAATGATTGCAGCTGTTTCAAAAGTAAGCCAACAGTACTGCAACCTGGTTAGCTGCCTACAAGATCTACAATCTGTTTGGCCTAGACCCGGCGGCTAATGTGCAACACATAAAATATGATATTTTATTGATAAATAATGCGTCGCGTTTCATGAGAACACCAATCAAGTCATCTACTATTGATGGAGTCGCTTGGATACCTATAAATAAGTAGTAGCCTTAACGGTGCTTTAAACAGAGGTCTCATTCTTTTATCTCGCTATATGTATGCACTTAAGAAACGGCTTCCTATCAATTGCGCGCAGGTCTCTAACATTGTCAGCACACCGGAAGTCTTTGTGTACACTCTTGCCTCACTCCAAAGTTCAATGAGAAGCGTTGCTGTGGCAACACATCGGAGTCACTTTGACGATGATGATTGTGTGATCGCATTTAAATCATCTCAAATTAGAGTTGCACTCATACAATAGAATCTGTGAATCATCTTTAAGCAACATTGTACGAGTATGTGTAATACATGTGTATTTTCCGAGTTTAAGTAGTTTTTACCTTGAACTGGTTGTCGTTGATTATAGATAAAAGCAACCGCTGGTTTGCTTAATGAGCATTTGAAGTTATAAACATCGCGTGCTAACTTCATTTTTTTTCGATCATCTCTGAGTGTGCGTGTTTTCTATACTCTTCAAATACTGAAGAGATGTAGAAAAAAACGACGGCAGAGTATTCATACTCATTAGAGGTGGTTAACCCAAGTTTTTCGAATTTCTCTCAAAGTTATTGAACAAAGTTCGAAGCAAAATTTATGCAAGAAGATAATGATGGGCTACTAGTGGAAAGCTTATTGAAAACTTTTTTTCATCATCTTAATTCAATTAAGTCTTTTTAAGGTTGTTGTATTTCAAGTCATAAGTGTAAGCTTTTAAGTGGGCTTAAGAGATTTTTTAATGTAGAAGAATTGGTGGTATTTTACTTTATCAAATTCTTTAAAATTTTTGCGTAGAAACCGAGCTTCCACTATAGTACCCCAATCTTCTGGCTAAGCGAACCACATATAATCAACATCTTTACTTCTAGACAGATACCGTCTCTATGATACAAACAAATTTTTTTCTTCAGTGGCAAGAATTATAAGATTTGGTTAAATTTTAACTTTGATAAAACTGTTTTAAGTCTTCTTACGAATTAAAAATTATTAAATTTTATTTATGAGTTCGTAGGTCTAACGAATGTCAGCATTAATATACTACATTTGAAGAGAGTGTCAAAAATCTTTTTTATGTGTTTTTGTAAATGAATCTGTCTTCAAGAATATAGAAGTCTGTAAAAGTCCAGAAACCGGTTGGACACTGACTCATTAAAGTATTCTTTATTAACTTAGAATCTCGCTAGATTTTTCTGTCTGGTCTTTAATCTGGGTGGAGATTCTTCTGCCTAAGTCTCTGAAGGCCTGCATAATATATCGAAATCAAAGAAAAATTGCAGCGATCTGTAGATTTATTTCAAAAATTAAATATTTTTATTTTACGCTTTGACAATACAAAGAAGCTAAGACTTTGGATACCATAATTATAGTAGACTCATAAGCTTAGTATCTAGCGCTTAATCTTAAAGCCTATAGCTTCTGGTAGTTCCAACATAATCCCAAGCTATCATCTTTCACTAAATACATTTATATCCAAAAAATGCTGAATGCAGAGTATTCCGAATTCGTGCAGCCAAAGGTTTCCGTGCCTCCACCGCATTTAATATTCATGCATCTGTGTTTTTATTTTTCTGCTCTACGGCGCAACATTGTTGCTTGTCAGTTGAATAGAAAGCGTAATTAACATAAGTATGCCGTTCTGACGTCAAGTCAAGGTCAAATAACAGTAATCTTTGATTCTAATGTTCTTAGATGCTACAGCTGCCATTTATAGCTAGCTTCTTCTCTGCGCACTTTCTCACTCATGGTGCCCAGCATCGATATCAATTTTAAACTATTGTCTAATACTGTCATCTGCCGTATGGGATTAACCGTAGTATTCTTTGTAGAGCCATTGTCAAACCGGCTCCATTAATAACAACAAAGACGCCCCTTTCGAAGGCTTCAATTGAGAGATCTTCTAGAACTTGGCTAAAAGCATTTTTTATGCAAACAAAAGCAGCACGCAGCACTTTCAATGTATCTTATAGATACATACGAGTATATGGAGTAGGCATTGGCATTCGCAAAAGTGCCAAGTGCAAACTGGTAATCTGCAGTTGCTGATACAGCTTTGGCTTCCAACACTAATAGTGGCTGCCAAGGCAACTTAGTATGATGCAGCAGCAGCAACATCATCTGGCAACACAGTTGCCATTGATGTTGATGATGATGAAGATGAAGATGAAGTTATTATTATCTGACAAGGGCTTCTCTGGCTGCTGCTGCTGCTGCTGTTGGCCAAGCTAATAAAAATTGCATTGGTTGGTCTTGGCTAGAAGCTTTTAGCTGCTAGCTTATAAACGCCACCGCACTTAGCGCACTATTCTGTTAAGATCTTCCGCAGCTAAAGTTCGCTGCGTGTTGGATACAATCTTTATTAGAGGCGTAACTAATTGCACCCGAGTCTAGTGGTAAACGTGTACGTTTTGCTATTTGCACAGCCATCACCATTATGCGTGATTATGCTCGGTAGCAGGGAATGTTATTTTGAATGTCCCAATGTCCAAATGTCCGTACAAATAGCCGGAGTCTGTGCCCAACAGTCTTACTTCAAATTCGATGTATATACAACAACTTCGATGTATCTGTCTGTCTACTGGCTTTTGACGGATGCCCAAGTGCTGGATGACTACCATTGATTACTTCCGCATAGACTTGGTCTACCTTAGTTAATCAACAGCCGAACTCTTCAGCTGCAGCTCAACTCTTCTTATTCCCATCTATCTTCATTATGCGCTAACAAAAGGTATATTAACTTTACCAAGAAGTCGTAAAGTCCTTAAAGCTATCGTGCTAAAAGTTGCATAACCACTGTAATCAATTTCTTTTAGAAATTTCTTTGCACTATCCCCAATACCTATCTCTCGAGATGGCAGAAAGTCTGAATGCAATCTCCAATATCCAGAAATCTCTTTACGCTATTGCAGTTTGAACAAAAAGCCATCTACCGATATGCCAGATTACCATCCCTAACGTTTAAACACAAATATTATGCATCGATGGGTTAGAAATTTTTTTAAGAAATCGTCTGCTTAACTAAAGACAAAATCTTCTGAGATTTACAGCACAACTTTAACAACTTATGTCATGTATAGTGACCATATTTTTAGTGGAAAAAAAAAGTTGGCAATCTTTGGCAGAGAAAAATCAGCTGCATATTATTTTTAAAATGTCAAAGAAAGGATAGCTAGAGTCCATTTATCTGAAATCTTTTTGTCACTTTTTGAAAACTTTTCTTTGGCATATTATTGAGTTAAATGATTTTTCCTGTTATGACGCCAATTTTAAAAAGTACAGCAACCTAAAAAAATGATCCATATTTTATGACGCATCTAAACATTTTCTCAGAAATCAATTCTTACGGCGCCAATTTCAAAACGGAAATATAATCGTTCTCTTGTCATATTTTATATTAGTATTATGGATATAAATAACAAAATATCTTTATTATATTTGTGATTGTCGAAAATCAATCTTTTTGACGCATATTTTGTGATATTTTAGAGGCATTTAAAATCTTTTCTTTTAAATAAATGAAATTATTGGTATTGAAGTAGCAATCTGAAACTGAAAAAACTAGAGATATGACGTGAGCTTTTGTCATTTTTGGAATTAATACTTGAGATGCCGATTTAAAATGGACACTAAAAAAATTAATCGAATGCCTTATTTTTTGAAGCATCTCAAAACTTTTCTTTGGTGTATTATGGTCGGAAATAAAAATAATCATGTTCCTGATTTCTGTATGATAAAATGCTCAGTATAGGAATCGAGATTTAAATCTGAGATATTGTGCTTTTAGACATGAGATTTTTTCCCACTATTGTAACTCAAATCTGATAAAATAAAAAAAAATACGTAATTTTTGAAAATTCTTTCAAATGTATAGTCTAATTGAAATCTTTCATGGAACTTCTATTTTTAGCATATTCGTTTTGATTTGGGTATTTTATCGAATTTTTTTTTCAAAATTTTTAACATATTAAATTTTGGTTCTGTTGTCAGAGATTTTTATTAATCAAACTTTGTGGATTCCCATTCCTGATAAATTCTGTAAATTCTTCATATTATCGAAACAAAAGTTGAAAAAAAGTTGATAAAATAGACAAATTTTTCAAAATTTTGCAAAAAAATATTTTTGAAATTTATATCAGAAAAAATATTCATATTCTTCTGTCTTCTAATTTGGGAATTTTTTGAAAGCCTATTCGTTAGACTTTTAAAAATAATTGCTCATATGTGAATTTTTGTTAATTTGCTTGAAAAACGAAAACTATGTTCCGGCGTCTGAAAGTGTATCCAAACTTTTTTGCTTCAAAAGCAAACTCTTCTTACTTTGCTGCCCAGTAATTGTAATTCTACAGTGATGTGCATTCGAAATAGATACTTAGATATGAACGTGCCAAAAGTTCATTGTCCAAGGCATTTCCTTTGTTCTAGAGATCTATTATAAGATCTGCAACAAGCAGCAGCTAGTTAAAGTTGGTTAGTTTATTTTGCATATAAAATGAGCTATTGCTTTGCTTGGAAGAGTTTCTTCGTTTTTTTTGTCTTTGATTTGGGGTTATGCAATTGATCTAATCTGAATCAGGGGAGGTTAGGAGTTAGCGGGGCTACAAACAAGCTTAGAAACACAACTGTGCATAAAATTTGGATCTCTATTGTTGAGAGTGCATTGGGATGCGGCTTTGAACTTGAAAGTTATTGACTTCTTTTTGAATTTAACTTTAGTGCAAATAAAAACTATAAAATGTTATTGTTAATACTATAGAAAAACATTAAATAAAAAAATGTTTAAATACTATAAAAGAAATAAAAAACAAAGTACAACCAAAAAAATGCTAACAAGCATAAAGCAACTATTGAAGAAAAATAATTACAAAGGCAACAGGAGACAACGACAAGCAAAAGAACAATAATAATAAGCAACAGAAACAGAAGCAACAACAACCCAAACAACAACAACAACATGAGCATCCTATTAGCAGCCGCAACAGCAACAACAAACAGCACGGCCCATGCAACATCCACAGCCACGGTGAATGCCACAGGCAGAACCACCACGGCCAACATGGAGCCATCGGTGGTGCCACGTACCGCCAATTTGCTGGCATGCAAACAATGGTGGCGCGTCTGTTTTTTATACGGAGACCAGCAGAAATATTATAGACAGCTCTATAGCAAGGCAGCAGCGCAACGTATTGCTGGGAATGGAGCTGCAAGTGGTGCCGAGACTGAGGGAATCGATGGGAAAACAACCGCAAACGAAGCTAATAACGAAAATGACAACAATAACTGCCAATTGACGGGCGAGTACGATAGGGTTGCCGATTTTATCGCGGCACAATTAGATGTGGACGACTATGTAGATGATGGCATTGATTTGGGTGATAACGTGCCGCGTACTGCAAGCACAACGCCAACCAAAGGACGCGCCCTTTTTCCAGCCAAATACAAGAGCAGCTCGTTGAAGCACAGCAAAAAGAAGTCCGCGCAGTTTGCCGAGGAGCCCACCAAACATAATGCCAAAGTAACCGTGCTGGATGATCCATTTCTCTTTGGCATTGATGCGCAACAAAGCAGTGCTGCTTTGGATCATATTAGCAGCTACTATAGTGGCTTCTTGGAGCGTCATACACAGCCAGAGTGCGAGCAAAGTGAAGCCACAGCGCAGGTTTTGGAAATAATTGTTGACGAACCAAAGCCTGCGCTGCCACCCAAGCAAAAGCAGCAGCGTCCGGCACCACCGCCACCGGCGCGCAACTCAGCAGGACACGCTGCACAACCATTAAGCGCCAGCGATTTACAATTTCTGAATCTGAGCCTGCGCAAACGCAGCACTGACCATCTGAAGCCATTCAAGGATGCGCACAATATCAGTTTCACTTTCAATGAACTGGAAAACGCAACCAACACTGCACCGGAAGTGGTCGTCGGTGGCACAAGCAAGCAAATGACACAGCAGGATCCTAACAAGTGAGTAGTTTCTTAAAAATAAAAACCATCTTGTCAGTTGTAATTTTCATTGCTGCTGTCTGCTGACAACTTAAATGACCGCCAAAGCAAATAAATGCAAAAACCTTGCCACAGAGCTTGCTGCAGCAAAGACCTCCGGCAGGTTTGCATGGCAGAAGTGCCCAAATAATGATTGATTACCCGCAGCGAAACTGCCTGCATTCGCCGCCAGTAACTTGTTGTGCAAGTTGGCAGCACCAGTAGCCAACGTTCGCAAGGGGGCTAGACGTTTAAACGGGGCACAGGGTGCAACCGACTGGTATACCAGAAGTCAATGAACACACATTGCGTGCCGGCAAGAGGCGGGAATCGTCGCAGGCTGCACGTTCCTCGTCGCCTGTCCACTCCACTGTGCTCCAGACCACAAAATGCAGACCGCAGTGCGGCTTAAACACGCAGAAACCAGGCTTTGTTCTTGTTGATGCTGTTAAAATGAAATTGAAACTACTTAAGGCAGGCTCAGACCCGGACTCGTTCTATACAAGAGGTTACAATTTTTTTTTGTTTTTGTGCTTTCAAGCTGCATAGAGCAAAAATATGGCATACGTTAAGCCATTGTGAATTATCTATTTTTGAAGGTATTGAATTGTATTCAATGGCAACATTTGAATAGCTCCAACAAAACAAAAGACTTAGGCAACGAACTTGGCCCAGCCAAAAACATGTTATCAACGGGGGCTGGCTGAAAAGTAACTTTTTCGAGAAAAACATGAATATTTTTATGCTCAAAAGAAGCATCCTATACTTAAATCAGCCTTATAAATTATTTTATGGCTACAAAAAGATATAATTTTCTTCAGGATGCTTCATATAGGCTATTGTTCGAAAGATGGACTGAACCTATCAGGTATAGAAATTGGATTAACCAAGAAGCTTCAGATTTTTTGGAAAAAAAACCTTTATTTTTTTGCGGTCCTTCCTGTTCATGGGTGCTTCAATATTTGACCCTTCGAAAGGGTCTAGTTGGTCAGGATCCTTTTGATGCAAGTCTTAAAAAAATCCCTATTCAACAAAACATTTCAGGGATGCCTTTTGCTCCAACTAGTAGCTCAATCTACGATACCAACTATCTAATAGCGGCATAAACCCTGACAGTATCTTGAACCAACCCGTAGTGCACCTGCCGACTGCGCTATGTGGTGACGATTGGTTGTCTTCGTGGATCTTTCTGATCCATTTAATCTTAGGAATATCTCTATTTAGGGATATTAAAAGATAGTAATAATAGGGAAAGAAAGCCAGTTAGTATCTTACTTTCGATTCCTTCTAAAAAGTGTGATTCGTCGGGGTACTTCAAGTAGCCATATTTTTAAAAGATGCTTTATTCCACAAAGTATAGTAATTAGCCTAATAAAGAACATTCTTTGGAAAAAAAAACAGTATTATCTATAGTCCCTCCATATCATTAAAAGAATATCCCTATTCATCAAGCCATTTCCATGGGTTGGAAAAAGATAATAGTCACAGTGGTACAACACACAGAGGTTAGTATATTTGGTAGACAACCAATTCGTAGTGCAGTTTATTTATTTATCGAGACTTAGCTGAGTTACGAATAATATTCCCGGTTATCGTATTCTTCAATTTGCTCGATAGATATTATGCAACAAGCATAACAAAAATCTGTTGCTGCCATACTGGCCTTGATCTTCTCCGATGTCCGATCACCCTAAGGAATTCACTATATCGATTTTGCCTTGGTTTTCATGTATTGAGATTGATGCAATCATTCATGCTGCAGGTAACTTACTCATATGCGAATATTAGTGCAATATCTTTTCTACTAATACTAATAATATTGTTTGCACTGCCACCCTTCTGATCTATTGCGCTCCGTTCCATCCCTAGATGTCCTAGCCTAGCAACCGAGATAACCTTAATTATTTGGGTTGGGTATAGTCTGGTGAAATGGTGCATTCATATTCTATGCCAGCCGTACTCTACTAGCTCGTTTAGACATCTAAGCGCTTATCCATTATGGTGCAGGCTGCTTTTCGCAGGTCTAGAAATCCTCATCAAAAATGTCCGTCCACGCTTAACTTCAGCTTTTGCAAAATGCGTCTAATTCGTTTTTGAACTCTTCATATGTCTTCTGTCTCAAAATTCAATTTTCCATCAAAACTACCCAAGGGTCACCACTGTAACCAGCACCCAACCCAAAGAAAACTCTAACCACAAAAATGTTCACCAAAGTGAAGTTAATTTCTTGGCTAGGTCAACTACTTTTTAGACTGCCCTCGTATAGCAACTTTTGGGCAGCTTGTGGCAGCCACCGCCACAGAACTTAACCCAAATGAAGCACATTTCCACTTCCAGCTTTCCCCCAAAAAAAGAAAAATAAAAAAATAACTTTGGCTATTCATCAAATCCACAACAAAGGGCAACTAAATTTCGCTTTAATGTGGCAACAGAGGCAACTCAATTAGGCCGCAGCAATAAACAGATTGCGTGCTGACAGCCAACAGTCCCCAATTTGGCCAAAAAGCCAATTCAACCAACCCAAAGAGTTACACAAAATCAATGCAGGAACAGCAAATTGAAAGCATCCAACACTTTGGCTACAGCGGATGGAGCTTAATCAAAGCATAATTAATAATAATAGCGGACGCCGTTTGTAAAATCTGACCCAAAAGGTTGCCAGTAGCCAGTGGCTAATGCCCGGTAGCTCTCATACGGAGAAGCCACACATATCTTTGGTATAGCTTATGCCAAGTTGTACTAACTTCAAATGTTTGTATTTTTAATTAGCTTGGCTTACAACTGATGAAGTTATTAAAAATGGCATTGCCGTAAATTTTGTTAGACTCTGACATTGTCTGGTATTAGTCTTCTGCTTTAATAGTACTCGTTTGTTGACTACCTGTGGCTTGCAGATTTTCTTTTCGATACTCTGTTGGCAAAAGATAAGGAGTACATTGGGTGCAATAATAACCGTGTGACTGCTAGGGAGACTCGTGTAAGGAATCCCTCAAAGTCCAAAGGGATGAAGCCGACAAAAGAAATCGGAAATTTCTGCTTGTTGATAGGGGGTGGTTTTAAACCCCAAATTTGTGCAAACTGTTGAAACTTGATATAATACCTTATGGATTTTGATCTCCTGAATCTTCCTGAGCACGTCAAAATTCTAAGATAATCTCCAAAAAACCCATCAAATTTTTTTCGAGCTATGGTTTTCGACTTAATCTGAATCCAAGGTCCAAAAAACCTTAGCACGTAAAAGTTCTGACATAACCTCAAAAATCATAAATGAGCTATTTTTGAAGTTATATAAGAACCCTGAAGTGCCTGGGTTTTTTGACCCCTGGATTCAGCGTCCCGAAAAACATAAAAAACTTGATATAATTACTAATATAACACAGGCCTAACCTTATGGATTTTGATCTTCTGAGTCTCAAAAACCCCATACAATTTTTTTCGAGCTACGGCTGAATTCTGAGTCGAATCAAGATCCAAAAAATCGTAGCACGTAGCGTTTTGAGATAACTTTCAAAATACATCAAGGGCCAAAAAACCACGGCAAGTCTAGTTTCTAATTCTTCCAAAAACCCCAACCAACTTGTTTTGAGGTATTGTTTTCGACGAATTTTTTTATATGTTTTTGAAGTCACTGAATCTGAATCCAAGGACTTGAAATTCCTAGAACGTCAGGGTTTCTAGATAATCTCCAAAATACTCCGTTTAATGGGACTTTAACAGTAATGTCAGAATACTAACGTGCGGAGGTTTTTTGAACATCGGATTGTTTCAAAAGCCTCAAGAAAGATCTTTTTCGAGTCCAGGTGTGTTTTTAATATGTTTAATATGTTTTTCTGGTCGCTGAATCTGTATCGAAGGTCCGAAATACCCAGGCACTTCAGGGTTCTAAGTTAACCTCAAAAATAGCTCATTTAATCTTGATTTTGAGGTTATGTCAGAACTCTGATCCTCGGATTCCTATTCAGTGGCATATTCGACTCTGTCTACATAAAGTTCAGACCACTACTTTTTTGTATAAAAGTTCATTGTTAAAGCTTTTCCAAATCGTATTTGTAGGGTATATTAGAGTCGTATTATACCAACTATAAGTACCCAACTTGTTTTCTCTATTTTTCATTAAGTATGCATTGGCATTCCAAGTGTAACTAGCTTGCTATTGGTTCATTTCAAAAAGCATTCAATTTATACTTAACTAGTTCGTGAAGATACATAAATCTTAACTTGTCTTTTCGTTGCCTTAGTGGTACTCATTTGTAACAAAAAAAAGTTTTGAAATATTGCACATGACAGCCTTGGTACTTTTTTTGACTTTAAACTACCTGATACACATTGTACACTTTGCATAAAAACGTTCTCTATGTCAAAGTTAAGATGTACAAATGATATTTTATGAAATGACAAATTTGTTTAAAGATTAATCAAGCTTAGTATATTTGAAAATGTGAGCTCAGCTTAGTTTTTGTCATAGATTGTAAATGATGTTTTCGGCAGTGTTGGTAAATAGTTATTTAAAGGCCTTACAAGCTGAAGTTTTCCTGTCAAAAATGTATCTAAGTGCCACAAGAATCAACATTTTTATTATGACTCATATATTTTAGTTTTAGATAATATCTACGCCAACGCCGCAATAAATTTGACCATTTATGTATTTAAATACTTAAAAACCAATTAATAGATATTATTGAGATTAATGACTAGTCGGCATAGTTTACTTAATTCAAGGCCAGCTTATGTTTATTTTGAATTTAATATTGTAAATGGGGGGTACAGACCCCCAGAGTTTTGTAAAATAGATCCGCGTACATCATTAATATACCAATGTAGCAATGTGCAGACTATTAAAAAAAAAATATATATCAGTTGTTATAGATTACTTCACTCTTTGCTATGTAATTACTGGCTGCCATAGACTCCTGACCTATAGAGCTGCGTAATTGCAATCTGATGGCCATAGTTGACTGGCACTGCCCTTTCAATGAATCTGTGAACTAATTTAAAGCAAATTCCTACCCGAGCAGATATTACAGATACACATAATTTCAGCTTGGTTTTAATTAACAAAGCCATTAAGGGCGTGTAAAAACTACTCAGCAACATTAACCCAAAGGGGGCAACGCACACAATAAGAAAAAAACTTTTAAACAGAGATGCCACAGCGCCAGCAAAAATATGCATTAATGCGTCGTTGGTATTTATGCAACACTGGCATCCATTACCAGCCATTGCAAGCATTGCAGACACCCAGTAACTTAATTACAACAACAAATCGAGGTAAAATGGTTGCATGACTTGGCAAGGCAGTCAAAGATATGGGTAATAGTTGCGTCTTGTTGTTGCATATGGCACACTATGATTTATTTATGTATGGCAATAAAATATGAATTTCTTTTTTATAATAATATAAGAGTACAAGTTAAAAAAAAATAAAAAAAAGTATATAATTCCATGCACAGGAAACCATTAAAGGCATTTTGAGCAGTAGACTAGCTTAGTCATTGCAGCGTAAAACAAAAAAAAAACTTTTGTGACGAATATAGTTGGCATATTTCAACTTTTGAATACCCTATATTTTCATAAATTTCCACAATGTTTATACAAATTTAAATAGAACTGAGGAAGGTGCTTATATCAAGAAATAAACAAATTTTTTGCATTTTAAATTTATAATTTTAAACGTCCTTGCACTTTTTTTTGTATAAAAATCATAATTTTTAAGCCAAACAAATTTTAAAGAATTTTAAAATAAATGTTGAAAAACATTTCTATAATTACTTAAATAAATAAGCTAAATTTTTTATTAAGTTCCTTTTTTTATCTTAATTATAAAGAAATTTAAAAGTGACTAAAAATCAGTATTTTGGAAGAAATAAAATAAACATATAGTTTTAAAAATTAAACCAAAATAATAATGAGCAGATGCACTACTTAAGTTTAATTCATTCCCAAAGATGGAAAGTAATTTCTTAAAAAATTGCGAAAATTCGACAAACTTAGATAAACTCTACCGTCCAAACCATTCATCCAAACCCAATATAATTAAATTTCTGTAGTCTTTGGAATTCCCTCAATTTAATGCCAAACGCTATCACGAATTTTTTCATTTTAAGGCACTTTTTCGGCCAAATGAACCACTGTGCGTCGCCTAATTTTATTTATTTGCAGTTTAGTGCGCCCGCTAGATGGCGCAAGCAAGTTGTTGTCGTTAGATGACGCTAGCAAGTTGTCTCATATTTATGCTCTGAATAAATATTGTTTAAATATACATATTTAATTATATTTCATACAAAGCGACAGGACAGTGAAAAAAAATGTTAGCTTGGTACCGATTGGTATTGGTAATATAGAATCAAAAATTGCGGTATCAAGTAGCGAAAATCTAAAATGTTCTATTTTCAAAATATCGCTTCGTTTTCATGCCTCTCTATTTGAAGTTAGTTCTGCTTACGAATCCCGAATTTCCAAATGGACTCCAATAAAATTTTCACATGGGATATGTAGAATGAATGGAAAAGTCTGTGAGGAGTTTCAATACTACTATAGAAGCTCAAAGTGTAGTTATGTGCTCTTATCCAATTTATCTCCTCAGAAGAGAGTTTGGAAATGGCAAAAATTTAAAAAACACTTCTAACGTCTTTTCCAGCTATGAGAGACTTAATTAATACTAGAAAAATGGGTATCGGTAAAATGTCGGTATCCAATATCAAGTATTCACTCCAAAATGTAAGATTTTCAAAATATCGAATAGGTTACACCTTACATTACCATACAAAAAATTCCGTAACAGATTTCCACAAATTAGTAGAAATGAATGTGTAATGATAAAAGGTAGATCTATGTCAATCTTCAACTATGGTAGTGTTGAAATCTCCAAAACTGTGGAAGTTATTCCCGCTACAGCTTTTTATGTCTCCGAAATTCGTTTTTTCATGGGCATAATTGCACGACGATCAAAATATGCTTTTATACATACTAGTGCGGATTTGTGGGAGTGGTTTGCGGTGATTGCAACCAAATCCAAACCACCCAACGCCCAGGCTAAAATGCTGTATCTGACACTGCTACATACTTCGTAGTATCAGAGTTGCCTACTTCTATGCAGGGTATTATATACTAAACTATACTATAAAAAAAGTGTCTTGTAATTGACAGCGCGCCTGATCTAAAACGGCGATAATAGCATGTCTCAGAGATTTCATTATGGAAATCTTAGGCCAATTGAAGCCGTTGAGAAAACCAATATGGCCGTCGTGTGCCATGTATATATTTTTTTTTTGTTTTCATAAACCTGCCAACGCCTACGTCAAACACATGTCGTATTTAACATAATTCATGTATAGAGGGATTAAAAAAAAAAGTTAATAAAAAAAAAATTGAATTGCCCCTCGTCTGAAGGTTTTCAAATATATAACTTGGCTGGCACTCAAAGTAGACATTTGAGTGACAGCTTTAGGCTTAGCCACATTTTGAGTGTAAGTTTGAAATTCCACAATAATATATAGCTACAAATTAATTGAATACAAATCACTTGAAACGTTTCTCACCGAAAAACCACAACAAAACAAACACTTCTTTGCCCGCTCCTATACACTTTGAAGATCTTCAGTTGGTCGCTTTGCATATAAATTACCTTGCCACAATTGCGCGTTATTGACTATGGCATTACTTTGGAGTTCCCATCCAACACTTTTTTTGTTTTGTGCATTCTGCTCTCGTACAACTTGTTTCATAACAATTTTATGTTCCGGCTTTTCTGGTTTTCTGGTTCAACAATACGTTTTTCTTGCTTTACTTTTTGAAATAAATACAAATAGTCTTTCTGCAAATCATAGCCATGCTCAATGACTCTGGACTCTTAAAGATTGTTGCACAGTTGCACAAAATTTGAACTTCAACCATGTTGCATGGAGCTTTGCTTTTTGCTTGCATGTTGCAATGTTTCTATTTTTTTTTTTTTTTTTGGGATTTGGAACCGTTTCGATGTTGTACGCTGTTAGTTTGCCACGGTAGCAACATTGCGTAGGCTTCTTTCCATTGCTCGCATTTAGTTTCGTTATTGGAAAAGACGTTACATTCCAATTTCACTTGGCCATAAATCAAAATGCTCAACTTGCACTTGGGGGGCACCAAAAAAAAAAATAAGATGAAGCAGAAGAAGAGCATGAGGCAAAGCTGTCTGTAAGTTATTACGGTTAATTTGTGAGCAGTTTGTCGACATGCAACAAATGCAAGAGAGTCAAGCATTGCATGTGAAACAAGTCCAAGTCTATTTTTGAGGTGGGGTGGCAACCATGTTTTGAAGTCTGTAAGTGTCATTAATAATATTAATGGATGTTCGTTAGAGATTTGCCAAGGCTTATAAGGCGTGGTCAATTCCAATGAAAATTTAATTGAATGACTTTTTCGTGCTCACTTAATAATCTTAAATAACATAAATGAAAGTCATTCCATTTTGAGATAAATGTTTTGGATATTGAGTAAAGCGGTAATGCACATAGGGCTTCAAAACGAGTAGCAAGCAGAACAAATTGTCTATTTTCTTATTTTATTTCGGTTTGAGAATTTCTATTAAAAGACAAAGATCATTGATTTGTACCTTGATGACTTTAACTCATGGCGTTGGTATAACTTGCGCGCTGGGACGAGGTTATCCCAGATGGCTATATGCACATATATTCATAAATCTTAAGAATTTAACTTTTTCATATTTTTTAATTGTTGAGGCATTTCTATTAAAAGACAAGATCAAGGTTTGTACATTGATGTGTCTAACGCAAAGAATTTATAAGAATAATGTTCTGGAAGTCTATCCTGAATGACCAAGTCAAGCTAGGTTTAGGTTTGATACACATTATTTTCCAAGTTTCTTAAGAATATCTATCCCTGCTTGAGATGATCAGTAATGGACTTGAGCATTCCTTACACCGGGAGCCCCCGCGCCTAAGAAACTAACTTGCCGTTGAGTTGGCAAGCCTGGCTGTAGCTAACACCATTGAGACAGAGATCATTCTCATTCTCTTGGGATATATAAAAAGAAAGGGGGAAAGGAATCGCAGGCTTTCAAAAGAGTCACAATCATCTAAGACAACAGATTTTGTTTCCAATATTGCCGATAAAAAAAATTTCCGATCGAAAAAGTACAAAATGTGAAGAATCTTCATTCTTCGAATTGCATTTCTCAGGGAAGTATGGTGCTCAAAAATATGGCATAGATGGCTCATCTAAATAATATAAGAACCTTCCATGCCAAAGACATTGAGGCCAAACTATTTTTGAGAAATTATTCTTATTTTTTAAAATTAATCTTTGATAAATAATTAAGTCCACGCCATCTTAGACACCATGAGAATTTTTTTTTAGTTCATAATAAAAAAATTTTAAATTAGAAAACTATATCTAAACTATATCGGAAAAATGCAAAAAACAAAAAAAAAAATAACTAGAAGCAAGCGAAGGCATCTTCTGCGGATGTCCTACCCTTATGCTATCACAATACTCTACAATCAGCGGATGAACGCTATAATCTCTGGAGAATCGTGTTAAGCTCAAGTGCAACAGAGAGTCTTCTTCAGAATGACCTTAATAAAAAAAAGGGTTGGTTGTTGAAGAAAGTCTTTTACAGAAGCATTGAAGATTCCTAGTCAGCTTGTGCGTGTGTGGTTTACAGAAGAGTTTTAACAAACACTATTATCTTAGAATCTTAAAAAAAAAACTGCAATTAGGAAGCAAATATGATATGTATTTGCTCATAAAAAGCAAAAGATTTTATTTGTTTTTTTCTAATTAAGTCAGGTAAAAATAAACTCCAATTAGGAACTATGTGAACACTAGACCATCTTATTATAAGGGACATTTATTTTGTCAAATGTGTTAACAATCGTGCTTATCATCTCATAAAATATACAAAATGTCATCTGAATACCTTAAATTTTATTTAACTCAGATGAATTAATATTCCTACATATCTTCTTGTCAAATAGGCAAATATCATATTAACGCAGGATGAATATTTTAGATTTTATTACATTCTTTTATTCCTTTAACTGCTTGAGGAGCATAGGGTCTCTGTAAAGCATCTAAATCGTATCCGGTTTTGTGCCAATTGCTTCACTTCGCTCCAGGAACGTCTTGATTCTTCAGCTTCTTTCAAAACAGTTCGGCGCCATGTTGTTCTGGGTCTTCCAAAGGCTTGTAGTTTGCTAAGAATAGCTTCTGTTGTTTTACATTATTATCATAAAGTAAATATATAACAACTCCAATTAGGTGTTAGCTTACCACTGACCTTATTAGAAGAAAATTTATTTTTCTTAGATAAATCCATATTCGAAGATATCACCTCATAAAATAGTCTCTCATTAACGCATAGCTGCAGATATCATCTGAATATCTTAAATTTTATAAAATCCTATTTACGCAGCGAACAAGCTTTCCTCCAGAATTCTCAAGCTTTCATATATCTACATTTCTAGAAATATAGCTGACTCTTTAAAGTCTCTAATTCTCATTATTATAAGCATATACATAATTTCAGCCATGGTTCTGCGTGCAGCCATCTCATAACCCCATGCACTTAACCGTTTCCACCTAACCTCAATAGTTTTTTCATAACGCAATAGATTTAAACAAAATCCCTTAATATATCACAATCGAGATCAATGATCTGTAGCATTTTTTTTTTTTATAAAACCCGTATTGCATTGTCTCACCTTTTACTTATTGAAAATGACAAAAAAATAAAAATAAAATCAATCATGCTAATTAGCTTAACAAACACCAACAAGATATTAACTCTGGCCTAATAGCTAACGGACAGCATCCAAAGTAATTATAGTTAAAAACAAAATTGAGCATAATCACCAAAAGCGAACATTAGTGTATAAAAAAATATTAAAAAAAAACTAAAAAAAATCGAGCCAGCAAAATATTAATAGCCCAAGCAAAAATCAGCTTAAAGCGTAAGAACGAGAAGACACGACTTCAATTAAAACTACAGGCCAAGAGAAAAACAAGTTCGTAGACCAAAAAAAAAAACCCACCAAGTGCCTGGTCCAAGCCAAGGCCTGTGGCAACACTTGGACCAAGTCCACGCCGCCGCCACACACAGACAAACTCCAAGCTCGATGCGATTGGGGGTAACCCGAAAACGAGTGCTTTTCAATTTTAATGAATTTACACAGAGTGTGGAATGAATTAGAGCAATGCTAGGGGCTTCTAAAGGGGTTTTCAGCTATTATTATAGAACTATAAAATTGTAAATAAATATTATTAATATGCCATTAAAATAATTTTAAGAACTTTACGCCGTGTTTTAAAAGATGGAAGTCAAGTCTGAGCATATCTAAGGCAGGTTTGGACACGATATTAATTTACAGACCCATTTTTATGGATTGTTTGAGTTAAATTTGAGCTTTTAAGTTGTCGTAAATTTGGCCTGACAAGCGTGTAAGAGGCCTTTAAATATAGGGTGTTTTTTTTTTTTTTCTGTGATGCCAACATCAGCCTTGTTTAGTATTTTATTTTTGGCTTTAAAATAATGTTAATTTATTATGAAAATCTATTTTTTAGGTATTGTCTTCCCTTTTAATTGCTATCTGACCCATCAGCACCCACAGTAGTACAGTAAACGAAGAGTTTCTGCTAGAAAAAAATACTAACATTACATTTTACTACATTTCTCCAATAGGAGTGATGGGATCGCAACACTTTGACGTCTTGAAACATCAGTCTATGCTATTAAATCATTGAGAGATATAGTAGGGATACCTTCGTTCGGCTGTTTATCGAGAAGGTTGTACAATCCATTGCATCGTATGTGCGGTGGTTGTATGTAGATTTGTATGACCGTACAATAAATCAAAAATGTTGTAAACATTCGCATCGTTTATGGCTTGGCTATGAAGAGCATGGGATGTTGGAAACTTTCTATATGCGCCTCATCGCCGCAGCTATGACAAAGTCGTGATGGATTTGGTGCATCCTCTCGGCTATCAGGTTTATTGTGCAGTGCCCCTTTACAACGCCTGCCACCATCTTGGTCTTGTTCTTGTGAAACCTCAGGGCCTTGCATGTTTGCTTTGGATTGTACCCAGGCCAGATTGCTCGGGAATATGATAGCCGGATGCAGTTACCCATTCTCGTTCAGCTTTGGCTCCTCTTTATAACGTTAACAGCAACAGCCACTTCTAGTGCTGATTGGTTCCTGGCCGCTGGATATGCCAGGGTGACCGGGTACTCAGCAGAGGCTGATTGAGTGACACTGAACAAACTGCACTACTGTGCTACAAATAAACTTACCATTCGAGGTGCGCGAAGACAGACCCTGATAGCAGCTTGTCTCTCGACGAGAATGGATGGGATTTTGTCCAAGGTGTCAGTCTGGTCGCTTGCCAAACTGATGGTAGAAAAGCCGCATCGCGTTTTTGATAAATTTTGTTCATTTTTTTGAAACGATTTCTTTTTATGAACTGTCCCTTAGAAGCATCAAATAATACCTAAATATTATAGTTCACCTTAACTATTAGGAGTTATTGTTAATAACTATCTGAAAAGAAGATCGAGGGCGTTAAAGTGCCTTAGATGACAAATCCTGACATCTTTGAGTACTGTTGTTGGAGCTCCAGCATCTCAATTTAGCACGCGCTGTGGCGGGAGATCTATGCTCGGCTTAACCGGATTTGGTATAATCTCTAATTGTGCGATAAAAATAAAATAAATAATTTGCAAAAAGCTCAAAAATAATAAAAAATCTTTCTAAAAAATTAAAACTATATAAATAAATTGAGGTCATAGTAGTAAATCGAATATCTATATAGATTGCTTTATGTACTCAAGCAAACTCTTTTATTTGTTCATAAATCAAGCAATTAATGTACGCTCTTTAAGTTTTAGACAAAGCCACTCTTTTATTGCTCGAACAAATTTAAGAGCTATAGTTTTTATGGCTTAAAAATAATTTATGTGTTTTTTTTTTCTTCTTAGTATATAAAAAATGGTACATAAACAAGATTTCCACTAGGCATAACTGTGTCATATTGACATTGATGATGCAATTTCTTTTGGGCGGTAGAAATACTTAATGCCAAGTTCTGGGCAGTCTTAAACCGGATTTTTTTTCTACAACTATTTTTACTTCCTACGAACACTTCTGGGCTCTATTTTTTTGCGCCAAACTTTGAAGTTGTTGTTTGAAGTGTTGCTGCCACGCTCAATGTGCAGCCTGCAACATGCACCACGACATTTTAGAGGCTGGCAAATTGCTGGCATAGTTGTTGCTCTTGTTGTAGTTGCAGTTGTTTTTGCCAGAGTTGCCACAGCTGTGAAAATTTGCACGCTCACAAGCAATTTCTGTGCCGTTAGCAGAGCAGCCTGCAGCGGGTTGCTGCAGCAGCTCAAAAATGTTGTGCAACATATTTTTTTCTTTCTTTCTTTTTTTTCTCATCTTGGGCGCTCTTATGGCGGGGCAGTTCTAGCTTTAATTGGTCAGCTTTGTTAACGATAGATAAGCAAACAATTTGTTCTTTAGCACTTTTTGCGACACACAACTTGCAACCATTTGAAAGTTGTTTGTGGTGTGAAAATTGTGCGGCCTATAGCTTTTAGAATTATTTTGCTTATGCCACTTTCTAGCTAGTGCTAGATAATACAAAAATTAGTAAGTGAGCAGGTACAGTTGCGTATTAAGTTGATGAGTAAATTGAGAAGACCACACTGGAGGCACTGGGTGGAGCAGCTGTCGATGAGTTTATTAATAAACCAAAGCTAAGTGGATGATCAATAAAGCTAAATGACTTAAGTATTTTAGATAGCGGTTTTTGTAAAAGCAGTGTGCAGTGACGTCACAACGCGCAACGTCTTTTATTAGTTTAGCTTTGTGGAAACAACGCAGCAAGTGGCAGGTGTATCTGCGGCCTATCTTAACTTTAGTTTGTTGTGATAAGATTGGAGTCATCTTTTGTACCAAAATATTGATTTATCTTTTTCAGCTGCAAAACGCGTAAAATATGCGGCCTACATCAAAGATAAACATAATATTGCTGTTTTATTTTACAATTATTATTATATTACTTATTTCTCAAATTATTATAGGTACAACTAAGTTTAACAATTACCAAGCTCTGGAGAGCACCTTCAGACTTTGTATATGCAACAAATGTACGCTTGAAATTATTTACACAAAACTCCGTCAACCTTTTATTGCCCTTCTATTTGAGTTTGTCATAAAGTTTATAGCCTTCGGTACGTTTTTTTATGGCACCATTGAAAATCATTTACGACAATTGTTCTAGTGGACTGGTGAACTTGCTTGTCTTAATAAAGTCCTGAAATGCCAATGTTAGCTATGGTATAATATATATAAAGAAGATGCTTAGAGACACAGAGAGAGCCAAGCGCAATAATTATTGTGGATGTGCCATGGAGACATCGTAAACGAAATCTCTTTGGGTACATTCCAAGACAACTGGTAGATTTTACGAGTTAGCTGCCGGACATCCCTTGTTCTATTTTTATTTCTTTTTTGCTTTAGAATATACTGCAGGTCAAAGAATTCTAGCCAAGTTTATTAATTTGCGCTAGAATTTGTACAATTATATGTACTTTCTTTGTATTCTCTAACATTCATTAAAGTTGTTAACAACAGCCTGAATAACTTGCGGTCACAATTGTATAAGTTTTCTTTATAACCGCACAATATGCCAAGTGTTAAGACCATGTTAAACTTTGCTCTTGCCCCCTTAACCAAGTTTAATAGCCAGCCGTCACAGAGACAGTCATCAAGGTAGTATTCGGCAAACTTGCTGGCTCAGAAGGTTTGCAATTTGTCAACACGCGGCTCTCTGCCGCATAATGATCATTCATTTAGATGTCAGCCTCAAGATAAGCTATGCTAAATATAGTCTACGTCACAGTTTCACATTGCCTCAGTGCTCCCCAACGTTGATCAACTTAAAGTCGAGTTGAAAGCATAATGGCGGTAAGGTGTAACCCAGCAACAATTGCTACACTTGATGGAACCTGACTGTTGACTGAGTTTGGGGGCACCACGTCTCCTGTCTGTCTGAGGACGGTCTGTCTGTCTGTCTTTCGGTATGCCGCGCACTGACGTGGGTCAAGCCAGCTACGAAACAGCTGCAAAAACTAACTAGTGTTTATCAATGACAGTAAAATGTTAAAGCCGAGCAGCTTTAGCCAGCTGTAAAAACTTTGAGCTAGTAGCTATCATCTTGGGTATTATAGGGGTGTATAAGCGGGTCTTCATATTTTAGCGGCAGTATGCATACGAGCTAATAAAGTTTTTAGTAATGAAAGAAGCGCGGCAACGGGACGGTCTTCCTGTGTCTGTGCAAATCTCAAATGTTTAGAACTGGCTTGAGAGAGCTTTAGATGACTTGTTATGACTTTGCAACTAATTCGTATGATTCAAGCAAGATCAGGCATGTGCAGAATGAGAGCAAACTTTTAGCCTAAATATAAATGTTTTACAGCAACTAATTCCTTATTTAGTAGGATCCTTGGAAAAGGGTACATGGTTCAATATTTGTATGGTAGCTATATGGAATAGTGTACCAATTTTGATCAAACTTGGCACAAATGTGTAGACTAATGTAAAACAATAACATAAAGGGTCATCAATCTTAAGGTTTTTTTTCAATAGGGTTTTTTAATAGATCACGCGTGAGTACTGTCAAGTTGCCATCTGTTTTTTATTCAGTTTTCATTGCCATTTCATCATGGAAAGACTTACACCCAAACAACGCTTGTAAATTGTTGAAATTTTTTATCAAAATAATCGTTCCGTTTGTCGAACTTATTCAAAATTCAAAATTTTGTTCTGCGATGAAGCGCATTTTTGGTTGCATGGTTACGTAAATAAGCAGAATTGTCGCATTTGGAGTGAGGATAATCCACAAGCTTTTGTTGAAAAACTATTACATCCACAGAAAATTACTGTCACTTGTCTACGTCGATAAACCAGAGACAATTGAACACCTGGAAATCAACATTCGAAGAGTTATTGGCGAAATACGGCCGCAAATGCTGCGCCTTGTGGCCATCATTTGAAAGGGTTTAACTTTATAAAGTGAACGGCAAGAAAGGTTCTTTCTATTGATAATAAAGATTTTTCGATTTATTTGAAATTTTTGTGTTTTTTTTGCATTTAAAAAAAAACAACTCAAGATTGATGACCTATTACAAGGTAGAAAATTTTTTTTTTATTTTTTTTTTCTAAATACCGTGACCAAATATTATGTCAGTTAAATTTTGCTGTAGACTAAACATTTGTGTAAAGTTTGATCAAAATTTAACCATTATTTCATATGGCCACCATACAAAAATTGAACCAGTTTTTCCAACTCGCGCACTTCTTTACGGCACCTTTTAGATTCATTGACTTTGCATCATGTCTAATTACCATTTACTTAACTTAAATTTCTTAAATGTTCGAATAGTTTTTGATCTTACATTTATTTTCTTATATATTGTGTTAGAAACCGATTTTTTGGTGACATCTCGCTAAAAGATTGACATATTTCGATAAATAGTTATAATTAAATAAATATAGTTACGACGTAAATAAGTAAATTTTCTAAATAATAATTAATAAAATATAAGTATAACAGCAAGTTTCCATTGAAAAATTTGAATTGGCAAATTGAGGCCGGACAACGAATTTTTCAATGTTACGAATTTTTTTCAAGCACACTCCTATGATCTGCTAATTACGAATTTTCTGCATAGCGAACCAATATTCTGCTCCCATAAATGAAAAATTATTATTTTGCAATAGTTAATAAAAAACCTTTTAAAGCCTAATTGAAAAATAGCTACGCAAGTAATTTACTGAAAATTAAAAAATTACCATAAATATTTACTACCATAAATATGATCAGTCAAAAATGCATTCGGCGTTTATAAATAAAAAAATGGAATGTCGTTGTTGCACCTCAGCCATGACTTATTAAATACACGCGAGCGGGAAACCAAAAACCCCATGGAAAATTCGAGAAACTCAAGATATGCCATGTAAAGCAATGCGCCTGAACGTGCTCTAATTTCCTTTATTGCAAATTGCAGTCAAGCTATAGTTTGCCCAATTCGGGTTTTATTTTTAAATTTTTTATTTATTTATTTCTTTTGTAATCTATCTCGTGTATTGATTATGCGGCAGCCGCAGCCAAAGTCTTGTTTTGTTTGTAATTTGAGTTTCAATGTAAGCAAGTTTTTCATTTTTTTTTTTTTTTGTTTATGGCCTGAGAGACATTTCCCATGGCTTGCCACAGTGAAGTCCAGCTGCTTAGATAGCAGTCTTGGAACGCACACGTGCATGTCCAGACGCGTTGCCCCTGGTGCATTTATCCTGGCTGACACTCTACACATTACTGCACTATACGGTCTACGGTCTAGAGTCTTGCCCAATACGCGGTTTTACTTTTCATGTTATAATTAAAACGTTTCCTATATCCATAGACCATAGACTAAAGGCGAAAATCTGAACAATTAATTGCTGCGAAACCACAGAAAGCACTTCACACAACATTGACAACGTCATGACGTCAGTCCGAGAGTCAGTAAGCTGGAAACTGAATTCCAATTGTTAAAGCGAATCAAAAAATACACGGGTCGTTTGGTTGTGTATGAAATTTAGAAAGAGCAGGAACAACGGAAGGGCGGTCACATGGGTTTCATGATAACAACGCCCGTATGCACTCAACCGGTTACGCCTCCACACATACTCATACGTATACATATATGAGTATCCCAGTATCCGAGTACAATGTATATTCAGTTCAGTTCAGTTGAAGTTACAATTTGCAGACAATGCACAGTTACTTTTTGTTTGAAATCTACAACATGCATGAAATGCTGCGTTTTGCGGTTAGTAGGGGAGCAGTTCAAGAGTTAAACTATGCGACCAGTTGGGAACCCTACTGAAGATTCTTTTAAAATTAACTATGCGACAAGTTGGGAACCCTACGCTAGCTTCTCACTCAGGGAATGCGAGGTAGAATTTTTAGAATTCCAAGCTAAAGGAAAAAATGTAGCACGGTTACATTTAAGTTCTTCCGAGTTTTGTTGAAACAGCTGGAACCTTAGTGATACAGAATTTAAGCCAAACATGACGTCACAATTAGTTCAAAGTATCGAGATATTACGGAATGTGTGGGAAATTAAATATTTGAATGCTTATCGTTTTGTGCTTATCGATATTTTCCCGTTATTTTCCTTTTCTTCGATTACTTACCTTAGCTTTGGATACAGAATCTAAAAAAAAACGTGCCGTCATGTATGTTTTAAGTCCTGGGATTTTTTTTTGCTTGTTTCGGGATTAAAGAAGTTCATATTTTTACCTTTCTGCTCATAGATATTTTTTCTTTATTATCTTGTTTTAAGGTAGCTTAAAGCTGATCCTGAACTTGCCGTTAGAGAATGTTCTGATATAGTTCCGGAGTTTTTTTTTAGATGTACCGGGAATCAACGGTTTTTCGCTTTATCTCTTCTCCTCTCTTCTTCTCGATATTTTCTCATTATTTTCTTGTTTTTCGATTGCTTAAGCTTTTAATTTACATAAAGCACACACACCATCTTCGCCGAGATCGGCTATGAACTGATGATGATTATTATATAGTCCCGCAATTTTATGGGAAACGTCGGGAAAAAAGAATTTCCATCCTCATCGATACTTTCAGTTCCATTCATATACTTTCACATTTCCGCTATAATAAGTTTTGTAATGATGGTTTTTTCATTGGGTTCTGCCTATTTTTCTCTTTGCTATACATAGAACATGTCAAAAGTCAAAAAAACAACCTTTACCCGGACTGACAGATATTCACTCTAATCCTCAATTTAAACATAATAACTTTTTATTATTTCATATTTTAAAACATTATAAATTGAACAAAATATTAAGAAAATCAAACTCTCAGTATTGCATATATCTTGTTCACATTAAGTTCACTTTTGGATTTTTGAATGGAACATTTTATATAAAAAATCGAAAGAAATCCACAAAATTTTTTTGTATTTTAATTTTGAGTATGCTATAACCATATTCTCCCATATTGAAATTTGAACGAAAAATTGAATAATTGAATTGTGTATTTAAAAACACATTTTTAATGTACATAAAATATCATTAAAAAATCGACGAGAATCGAATATATTATTCATATTTTGTACAGTAAACACAAACAAAATCTCTAGTCTTGTTAAAAAATATATTTTTGGTTATATTTAACAGTAAAAATAAAAAGAAAAAATTAACGTCATGCCCAAGAAACTGTTGTCCAATGAGCAAGTGCTATATCGAGCAATATATATATATATATATATATATACTTAAAATGTACAAGTGGTATAAGAAATAAAATTTGTATACTAGTTTATTATAGTAACAAAAAGAATTTCAATTTGTGCATTTAACAAAAAAAAAATGTATAAATTGATTATTCAAGTAAAACTTTGTTGCTTCCTTGAAAATCAATAGATTACAAATGTAATTCCGATTTTTCCAGTTAATGTGGGAATTTCCCATTTTGTTTATTGAGCTACCGTCCGTTCAGTCATACGATAGATTAAAGTTTTTGTGGTGCAAAAAAATGTTTAAAGTACAGCTGCATCCACGCTTTTCATGTGTTTCAAAATGGCCAGCATCAAACCTAACAAATTGAACAACCCCAACGTAAACATTGCAGCTCAGACAATAGAGAGCAGGAGCCTAAAGCCCAGAACAAAATGATAAAAGTGACAGCACATGGGATCGTCGCACATAGTCAACAAAAAATATCTCCCAATCCTGTAGATACAAATACATATGCATTTACATATGTGTGTATTTTTATACAATGTGCATGTTTTGTATAGGGACGACACCCACAAACTAACAATTTGTTTGCTGAAATGCTCTGAAGCGTATTATATTCATTGTGATGTTAACATTGTTTTTATATTGAAACTGGCAAATGAAATTAAAGAAATGCAAATTGACATTGCAAATCCGCATAGATACTCTCCGTACCATAGCATTTTATTATATCTTTTTATAATTATATTATATATAGTCAATTTATCATAGCCATCATCTAGTGAGAGAGAGTGTGTGGAAAAGAACATTCTCAACACCTTTAACCTGCCACGCAGTGGCGACTACATTTTAATTAACATTCAATTGGTCACGCTCTTTGGGTAAAATGCAATTTCCCGGCTAAGACCGCACTTTATAGTATCGTATAGTAACTCCATGCAGTTATAACTCAAGAGCTAATACCTCCTTTTTTGCTTCTTCTCTACTTTTGCAGACCCATCAGCCGTACGCCACTTACGCAGGTCTCCTATCTGCAGAAGATACCAACGCTGCCGCGTCACTTCTCGCCCAGCGCAGCTGGAGCAACGGGCGCTGCTTTATCGCCACTGTCGCCGCTGGTGACGGGGCTGCGCAGTGGCAACATGGCTGGAAATCTGGGTCTGCCTAGCAGCTCATCGGCCAGCAGTCTGCAAGCTGCGGGCTTGCTGCCCACTTCACCGCTGCCGCTGCAACGACTGCCACAACATCACCAGCAACTGCCACTGCCACTGCCGCCTCCGCCAGAGCCAGAACATGCCGCCGCACAGTATTCACCCGCCGCATCCGCTTGCTCATCCAACTCCAAATACTCTAGCTCATCGCAGAAGCAGCATCAGCAACAGCAACAGCAGCAGCAACATTACCAGCCGCATCATCATCATCATCACCAGCAAACACATCACCAGCTCTCGCCGGCGCTATCAACACCGTCACCGCCTTCGCTGGTGCATCATGCCTCAACGGGGCATGCTGCGTTTATAGCTGGTCAGCATATCGATATGCAGCGGCAATCGCACTCGGACGATGACAGCGGCTGTGCACTCGAGGAATACACCTGGGTGCCGCCTGGCCTGCGACCCGATCAGGTGAGTCGTCGTTTCTTCCAGTGCTCCTACTAGTTTAGTTGCTCTCGTTCTCTGCTGTAACTAACTTCATTTGCTGCAATTGCTGAGACTGTCGCCGACGCTGACGCGTCTGTCTGCCAAGATTTGTTGACCATGATAAGTTGCAGCCTGGCGGCAGCCGCGACAATAACGTGGCCAACAACGACGTCTGAGATGTAACGCGGATACTTGAGTTATTGTGCGTTATTTTGTCACTTTGGCTGGCGGTTGCATGTGCCCCCCCAACCATCCAGCCATATCCTCAACAGGGGCCTGTGGCCGGCCAACAGAACGGGCCTGTGTTGGTTATGCCACACCAAGTTGTAAATAAATATTTAAAGCGAGGCCATAAATCAGTCAGGCGTTACTCTTGCCCCCTAGACCGCGCTCTTGCCAAAGAGGCACACTCTCTCGCTCTCCCGCCTGTTCCTCTCTAGAGTCTCTATCAATGTCGCTTGCATTTTGCCTGTGCACAGATAATAGCGCGAAATCCACACACAGCTTGAAACGATAGCGATATCTGGGATTGTGTGTGTGTTTTTGGAGAGGTGTGTGTTCATATGGGGGCTATTAAGTAAAGCTATACCTTATATGCATATATATTGTCTAGTTGTCGGCAAGTTTTAAACAGACAACTACAAATGCTTTACAAAGCTTGATATATAATTTAGTACCTAGCTAAAAAAAATCCATCTCAGTTACCAAAAGCGAAAAGCTTCACTAACTTTATGTAACTCAAGTATTTTCGATATTTGCAATTTATTAGCTACTTTTTAAGGTTTTTATTGATTATTACTTGTCTGTCTTGCGATAATATTTAAATTGGATTTCCGCATTGAATTTAATTGGGTATATACTTATAACGCTGACTTAAAGATATTCTCAAAAAGAAACACCATAATCCAGAAAGATCCATCAGCAAGACAAAAGCCCTCGGGAGGAGGTGACACGAAGCAACGTTTTTGATAGGTCAGTTTTCAGTGAAAAATCAAATGTTCACTGTACTGGCAAATATCGAAAACTTTATCTTTTGTGCTTTTAAATGCCATTTTTCTCACAAAAAAAAGTTTAACAAAGACAAAGAACGCCAAAACCACTGACGTTGCTCAGTTTGTTGGTCTGGCACTTTTGCATTTCTGCATCGTTGTTGGGTTTGCTCACGTCATTAGTCGGGCACTTTTGCATTTCTGCCCGAAAAAGTGGACACTCTTTATATTCTAATTCTTAGGAGCTAAGACACTTCTGCACAGGAATCAAATTTTATATATCGATGAAAATTTACGTTTAAAAAAATTACTTTGGAAAAGTTTGAAAAAAATTATATATTTTTTTTTTTAATTAATCCAGTCAGACCGGGCCACGTAGAACCAACTAAATAAATTTATGCAGCCAAACCGAACCACCTATATTTTTCATACGTTTCTTTCTCAGATATTTCCATTACCAACTTTTTCATTTAACGTTTTGATGTTGGTTTTTTTAACTTACAAGTATTCCAATAAAATACAGGTCGAAATTTAAAAAATAACTAAAAATTTAAAAAAAAAAAAAATAATTAAATTATATGCTTTTTTAGTTATATTTATGCCCAATTTCATTCTGCTGTATAAATACGCTAAGATCATTTAAAAATCTGGGCTCTTGAAGTAACCCAGATTTCAAAATAAAAGAAAAATTCACCAACCTTGCTCAAAAATCCATATGCCTATTTATGCCACTTTTCAATTTAAATCCTACAGACAGCTCCCTATAACGTATGCCAGCATTCGAATAAAAACTTCACTCTTTAAGTTGAAAATTTTTTCAATTATTTTTTTTGCGCCTTATGTTGCATGCCATTTCATTTGTCACTGGCTAGAGTCCCAGCACCCTAGTAGCATCCCCAAGGAGTAAGTGCTACATAAATTATTTGCGTAAAATATGCCATAGTGGAAAATAAATCTTCCACAATCTTCGGTGCACATTGTACGCCCAAAAGCTTTCCGTACATTGTTTGCATTTTTTTTTCGTGGCTGTCGTCTGTTGGTGACTTTCACATGCAATGCGCTTTGGACGTGGGCCGGGTCATGTGGTCACGAGGCTATAAAATATGCCCGTAAAGCATAGGCTTTTAGTTAAAAAAAAAAAAATAAACAAATGCCTCAAAAGTACGAAAAAGTGAGGAAAAGTGTGTGTTCCAAATGCTGCCACTTATAACTTAACATCTACTTAAAGTAGGGAATGTTGCAGTCCAGAAGAGGCAGGCAGATATGCTTACTGCACCAGGGTACACATATCATGCCACATTTAATCCTGGTCAACTGACACTGTCCATCAAGACTGTCAGCATTCAGCATGATTATAATGGGTGTTTTTTTTTTTGCTGTTGGGCATATACATATATTTGATAGCTTACACGCGATTTGAGACAAAATGAACATGAGTTCGTGAGTTCGCAAAGACTTGTAACGACATCGTTTTGAAATCTTTTAATTTAATTAACAAAATCCGTTCTCTGTGAAATACGTGGAGATACGCTTTTTTATCGAAAACTTGTAATTCTTTTCTAATGATTTCGGAACTTTTTTTGGACTGGTGAATAGGCCGGCTAGATTTTGTGATGTAACACCTCGAGTCTTTAGCCTGCTTAGAACTAGAAGATAACATTACATTCGGTTTGAATTTCGAGTTCTCAGGCCAAACTGTTTTTTAACCTCCTTTTCATGTTTTTCTTAGATAGTTTTTATATTTTTGTCTAAATCTTTGGTCACACTTATACGAATTTTTTTTTTGGATTAATATGAAGAACTTAAGTTTTTTTAAATCTTTCTTTATGTACTGAGTTTTTAAATAGTTGCATATTATTATCTAAATTTTTGGTCAGACATTCTTATAGGTATAATAATACAAATTTTTAAGTAGAAAGTTATTACAGCGAAGTTCTACATAAAAACGATCCACAAAAATAGTTTGTGTCATCTCATTTTCTATTCAAAAATTTGAGATTCATCAAGTTTGACCAAATATATCGACAAAAATATGCAAATAAATAAATTAAATCACAAAAACCTAAAAATATAATAGAAACTTTTTTTACGGAATTCTTATACTCACCGGACATTATAATACGCAATAGAAATAATCTAGCCGCCAATAAAACAAATTCAAAAAATAGTTTAAGACAAGTGCGGATCTAGAATTTGGTCTTGGGGGGTCTGGACCCGAAAACTCCCTCCGTGGATTCGTCACTGGTTTAACAGTATTATTATCTAGACTCTAGCCGATATTATTGAAAAAGAGACTTGGACTTTCTTGGAATCAATTAAAATATAGTCTTAATAATAAATACATAAAATAATTTTTAAAAAATTAAACGTCAATCATTGTTATTACATAAAGAAAAGCATAACTTTTAACAAATTTTCGTTCTTTCCAATCCGAAAATAAAAACTACACACTTGTGCTGGAAGTATCGATGCATCGGTGTATCGAAGTTAAAAATAGCGAAAACATCGATGTTGGCCAACATACATATATATAGATATATTTAACTTCGATACGTCGATGCATCGATATAACATCGATGTTTTTCCAGCACTACTACACACTATATATGCTTCGAAAATAAAAAGCCCAAAAATAAACACCCTATATATGCTTGCAGCGTATCGCTTTACTTTCTTTTGGCAACTTTACAAACAGAATTGAAAATTTATTTCCAACCGGGAGAAGCACTGTCGGCACTGACAGCCATTTACATTGATGCTACATAAGCCAGATGTGCTCATATTTGTATGTATAAACACATACATGTGTTTGTCAGTCGCCCAGCCAGACGATCCAACAGAGAAGCTATGCCATTTGCTCAGCAGCACTTAAAAACTTGGCCAATAATATCAGCTAAGCAAACCGCAGCGTCTTTTCATCTATGAGAAGTACGAGTATCTATGTATCTGGGCATGTTGCACGTTGTGCACCTTTCAACTTGCGCGCCAGTATCCCCTATAATAACTTTAAAGCCAAAGTTCTTGCCGGCTTGTGGTATTGTTTAGTTGATAGGCCGTCTTAAAAGTGGCAACCTGCTGTGCAACTTGAGGCATTTAAGTATTTACTACGTTTTGGTGGGCTGATGATCAACTCTATGTCCAAAAATATTTGGCCAACGTCGAGTTTCTATTGTTAAATTGTGTATTCTTCAACTATTTACAGGTACGCTTGTATTTCTCGCAAATTCCCGATGACAAAGTGCCATATGTCAATAGTCCGGGTGAACAGTATCGGGTGCGACAATTGCTGCATCAACTACCGCCGCATGATAATGAGGTAAGTCTAAACGAGAGAACTGGGTAAACCTCTATGTCTCTCTCTCTCTAAGTGTGTAGTGGATTTATTGTGCTTCCCTTGTGCATCACGAGTGTGACATTGCAAAAAATCGAAATGCCACAGTATGCTAAACTAACTAAGCGTCCCACAGTTTCCATCAATGATAAAATGAAAAGCAGCCCAGCAAGTTGTTAATCGAATTGCCACTTACTATCAGTAAAGAGTTTGGACACCGGGAACTGTCATGTTAAAGGAACAGCGGTAACAACGCTTAGCGGTAAATCCAACAAAAAAAAGTAGCCATATGTCTGCCACATTGTTGCACCGAATTCGAAATACTCTTGGAAATATTCGGTTTGTAGGAGGTTCGTAAATGAACTAGTTCCAAAAGGGTTGTAATCATTTATGGTACCCTGTACCAAAGGTTCCATCAAATGTAGTCAGGAGAATAATATAAATTGATCTGGCATGTTCGACCGTCTGTCTATCTGTCTGTCTGAACGCCATAGATCTTGAAGACTAAAAGAACTAGTATAACCAAACTTGACATTTGGAGTCCTTATGTAGCCAGCCATAGAAGTTTTGTTTTTTTTCCTTCCATGGCCCCTTTCTCCCTACAATTAATTTCAAAGTGCCATTTTTCTACAATTTCAAAACTACACTGGTTGAATTGGTGGTGTGAGTAAGTCTCTCTCTAGAGAAACCCTGGTTCCCAACCATGGCAACTGACTCCATCTCTACTTGCGTTAAAACCAACTTGTCGAACGACTCACAACCCATTTCTACAGTTCAAAAAGCTAAGGGCAGCTGTAGGGTGTGCATTGTAATCACATCTCAATAGTTCTAAAAAAAAATACATAGACCCCAAGTCAGATTAAGATACAAAACACAGTATAGCTTGTAGCAAATTTTACCTAGAAGTTCAATTGAGCAAACTTAATATCAACTCTTTAAGGGTATTTGAAAACAACAAAAAAAACTAAGATACAGGCACAACAGGAAAATGCCGATACTCAAATCGAAATTTAAGCCAGGCCCCAAAGTCAATTCAATCAGTTTGGGCAACCAAAAAGGCAACGCGCCAAAAATTTGCATACAACCCAAACAAGCAGCAAGCAATTGAGCGGGTTAACAGACTGAATGACTGACTGACTGGAGGACTGACTGAAAAGTTGACTGACCATGTTGATAGGCAGTGTCCATAGCGTTTATACGGCGACCCGTAGCTATGGCCATGTCATAGCTACCTCGGGGGCGGGGCTGGGCTACTTGTCTGCCGGCGTAATCAAGTTGAGCTGCATTTGAGTCGTAGTGGGTAGTGGGAAAGTGGCAGCTTCAGAGGAGCAATAGCAAACAGCCCAGAGCAACTATGCTATACTACTGTACTTTGCGCTTTTCTTGGAAAATCCACTTTAGGCGCTTGAGTAGCTCCTTTATTTTTTTTTTGTGTTGCGCCAGCCCAACAGAAAATAGAACTACAGAGTTAGGAGTGGAAAAGCATATGATTTCAATGTACAAGTATTCCCAACTCAAACCCGTTATTGCTGTCATTCCAGGTTCGTTACTGTCACTCATTGACGGATGAGGAACGCAATGAGCTGCGTTTGTTCTCTACGCAACGTAAACGTGATGCACTGGGACGTGGCAATGTGCGGCAACTGATGAGCGCGCGGCCTTGCGATGGCGTAAGTAAAGCAACCCAATTCCCTCCTTATTAAGCAAACCAGAACAACAACCCACCAACCCCTTATTAACAACTCTGTTTAACACGTACGACACTTGCAGTGCGACGAATTAATTTCCACCGGCGATATTGCCGTCTTTGCCACGCGTCTTGGCCCTAACGCTTCTTGGCATCCGGCTTGTTTTACGTGCTGCATCTGTCACGAACTACTCGTGGATCTCATCTACTTTCATCGAGATAACCGCATGTACTGCGGACGACATCACGCGGAGACGCTAAAGCCGCGCTGCTCCGCCTGCGACGAGGTAAGTTTTTTGACTAGCTTTCCGACAAGTTTTTGCCAACTTATCCTAAACTTTTTCCACCGCCTACCTGCTGCAGATTATACTAGCCGACGAATGCACCGAGGCAGAGGGACGTGCCTGGCATATGAATCACTTTGCCTGCCACGAGTGCGACAAGCAGCTGGGCGGCCAGCGTTATATTATGCGCGAGGGTAAACCCTATTGTCTGTGCTGCTTTGACACCATGTTTGCCGAATACTGTGACTACTGCGGCGAGGTCATTGGTGTGGATCAGGGCCAAATGAGTCATGACGGCCAGCACTGGCATGCCACGGATCAGTGCTTTTCCTGCTGCACCTGTCGCTGTTCGTTGTTGGGACGTCCGTTCTTGCCGCGACGTGGTGCCATCTACTGTTCTATAGCCTGCAGCAAGGGTGAGCCACCGACACCCTCGGATAGTTCGGGCAATGGTGTGTACACCAAGCAGAGCTATACGACTTTGGAATCGCCCAGCACGTGTCTGACAAAGGAGCATGTTGGCGGCGACTTTACCGATTTCTCCGGCGGCCGCGCCTCGAGCACCTCGCAAAATATGTCGCCCTTAAACTCACCTGGTGAATTTCAGCCACTTATGCTGCCCAAACCCATGGAGCTGCAGTGCGATAATGTCTACAACTTCAATGAAATGTCGCTTAATTTGGATGCTGTTTATCCAGCCAAGCCACCACTGGGCGCCACACACAGCTATCAGCTGCAACGACAGCTGCAGCAAGTCTCCATGCTGGCCAACTCCGCCTCTGTTACCTCCAGCTTGCCCGAACTGGCTGCTGGGCAGCATTTGCCCACTGATATGCAGGCGGCCTTGTTGTATGAGCAAGCGCCGCCGCCACCTGCTCCCACCGAAATGCCCGAATTACCTACGCCAAATTTGTCTGTTGCATCCACGGCCTTGCCACCCGAGCTGATGGGCTCGCCAACGCATTCTGCGGGTTCGCTACAGACGCCACTATCTGCGCAGTCCGGCACACTGCCTGCCGTGCATCCTGTGTCTATACTAAGCGGTTCCTCCTCGCCCATGAGCGGTGGCGGTGCTGCTAACAGCGGTGAGACCAAGAAGAAGGGTGTGCGTTTTGAGGGCATACCCGATACGCTGCCGCGCTCGCGCAGCTACTCCTGCAATGGCGCCGGCACGGGCGGTAATGCCGAGAGCAGCAATAGTCATCGTCATGGTCGTGATGGCCAAGGGCAAGCACATGGACAACGCAGACGTAGACGCCGCAAATCCTCGAGTCATCATCGCAGCGGCAGTGGTCATCGCTCGCACTCTACAACACGCGCTGATACCTATGCGCCCGCACAACCACTCTCCTCATCCTATCAAGGTCCACCCTCACTGCTGCAGAACGCCATGAGTGACAACAAGCCGCACAAACATCATCACACCCCAAAGCAAACGCAGGAACGCGGTGAATCCGAAGACGACGATCTATCCAGCGTATGCTCCACATGCTCTTCCAGCTCCTCCAGCTCCGAGGACTACATGATGATGTATCAGCTGCCACAAAGACGCCACTACGGCGGCGTACGCGTCAGCTATGTGCCCAACGATGCACTGGCCTATGATCGCAAGCGAAAGCTCTCGGAACTGGGTGACAAGGACAAAAACTGCATCATCTCGTGATGTTGTTTAACTAACAACGCCAAAGGGCATTTTAATCAACGCTGATTGGGCCCAATCTTGCCGTTACAAATGAGCTGCCAACTCTCTTAACGAAGTGGGCAGCACAACTATTGCCGAAAGGGTCATAAATTATAAATAAATGATTCAAGGCACAAATCATATCCAGTTTATAACAAGAGATAACTTTGCGTCTGCGCCAAAACCATGTCACACAACAAAGCAATAAAGTTCAACTTCTGCCCTAAGGCTTCTAATTAATAAGAACTAAAAATTTAGCATATAAGAAGAGAGCAAGTACAATGGAATTAAATATATAGGTACATTTACTATATAAAACAATAAGTCCCTACTGAGAAGGGCCCAATACTTTTCCAAAAAAAAAACACAGTAATTAAGTTTTATACGCTACTTTTTAACTTATATCTATATATTATAAATATTTTATAAATATTATTTTTATATGCATATACATATTTTATTTATATACAGCTTGTAAGTAATATTTTAAGAGATAAAGAGAGTTTTATTTAAATTAAACAACTTATAAGCATGTAAATTTTAACCACGACTAATATTTTTAAATACAATAAATAAAGATTTTTAAGAAAAATACGCAATTAAAGTTATTAGTAGGTACTACTAAATTTTTCTGGTATTATTGTTCACAAAATTTAAATTGGTATTAAAATACTACTATAGACTATTTTGTGCAAAATTTTCAGAAAAAAAATTACTTAAATAAGAAAAAAATGTTTTCCAGTAGTAATCCGGAAGTATCGAAGGGAAAGGTAATTTTTTAAATAAGTTGGAAATTATTGGGTAAGTAGTGATCAAAATTATTTTTTAAAAGCGAGGGTTTTTGTTAAAAATACCCTATATATAGGGCTGCAAAACTTCGAAAATTATTTCAAAATAATATTTTAAGATTTATGTTTCATAAAAATAAATTTGAATTTTTTATTAATAATTTTTAAAATTAAAAAAATATTTAACTCTAAACTAATTCTTATATTTTTTACAAATTCTTGTTTTTTATTATTTTATTTTTTATTTTAAAATTTGTCAACCGAATTCTAAATAGGAAGAAAGTGACGCTATTAAGGTTATGGCTTAAAATACAATAGTTTTAATGCTCCTTCCCGTTTAAACCCAAATTTTTTTTGTTTGTACAGTTTTAAAGCTGGTTTCCAACTCTGTTTTTAAATACTCAGTGTGCAGCCCTTACTAACACTATGATTCAACCGTAGATTTTAAAGCGTTTATAAAAAATACTTTTCAGTTTTATGTCTATTACGTTGTACAAATTATGGAAAAAATGAGCTGGGAAAAGGTCTGTTTAACAGTTAACAATTATGACAACCTCATTTGGCCAATACGCATTCAGCCAAGAATAATTTCGAAGATATTTTTCAACACTAAGTAGAGCAACAGACCGTCAAAAACTTTGTCTGGTTCAAAAAGTAAAATATTGATACCCAAGTTATCTATAATTATGCATCAAATAATGAATATAAATTATGCACGATGTAGCCTGGCGAGCATACACTTAGAGAAATCATCATACCCAAGAAATTACAGGCACCAGCAAAAATTATGCAATCTTTAGATAAATGCTGGTCGAAAAAATTTATAGATTTAAGATTAATAAAAATTTATAAATTTATAAAAATCCGGAATGGGATTTTTTTTTTATATGAATTTTTGTCATTCACGTAATGAAATTACAAATACAGCTCCAAATTTTGCTCCTCCTTAATTTTTTTTTTTAAATTTTTAAAGTTTTATTTAATTATTTGAATAATTTAGATTGCAAATTTAAGATACGTCCAAATTTAGGCTATAAAATACACTTAAAAAAATCAAAATTTTAAATTTTTATTTTTTAAAAAAAATTTAAATAGTTTGTTTTGTAAACTTTTTAAAAAAAAAAAATATTATTAAAAAAAATTAAATTAATAATTTGTATAAGTGTGGATTGCAAATTTAAAATGTGTCCAAATTAAACTTTGGCACTCGCAGCTTAGGCCTAAACTTTTTATTTAAATTTAAAATAAAGTTTAAAAAAAAATAGTTTGTGCTAAGATCCTTGGAATTCGTAATATTGATATTTTTAGCTTTTTTGGGATTTTTTTTATATGAAGTTTTGACATTTCGTGCGGAATTATTGCATGCTGCATATGGGCCTTAATGCAAAAAAAAAAAAAAATACTGTTTAAAAAAAAATATGTATCAGTTTTTACAAAGAAAAAAAAAAATATATTTTTTTAATTTGTTATAGCTATAAATTATTATTATAAAAAATGCACTAAAAATATGTATGGACAAAAATAAGTGAAGCAGATAATAAGATAAGATTTTAATTCGATCTTTAACCTCGAATTTCTTCCCAAAATTCTGATTATTTATCAAATATTTAGCTAGACTATTTTTTGACCAGACATATAAGTTAACGAATTCAAATATTTAGATTTTTTTAATGAAAGTTAAAACTTTAAATTTAAAAAAAAAATTGCTTTTTAATAATTTTTTTTTTATTATTTAATGTTTTTTTTTTTTAATTTGAAAGTAAGCTTCCTTTTTTTCAAATATACGCCGATTATTCAATTATTTGCAAAAAGAAAAAAAAAATTCGGTAGAATTGAAAAATATTATTTTATTTAAAAGATCTCCAATAGTCGCCATAAGTAGTACCAAGTTCCTTGTATTAGTGACAAATAAGCATAACTCCTCAAAATGGAGTTCCTTTAAAAACAATTTAAAAACTAGAAAGAAATATCATGATCGTCTCTCATTAGTATCGATTCACAATATGTTTGAACTTAACATTAAAAACATTTTCTAAGTTAAGATTCAATAAAATCACTCAAGAAACATTTTTTGCGATTGAATCGTATTGTAAATTAGGGCACTAGAATAATTTTTTTTTAGTATTTTTAATATGGAACTCGTTTTTTGATGCAGCACTTGTATGCTTTCAAAAGAGGTGCATCCAAAGTATCTTCATGGGCCAACCCTTTTAATGTTCAAGCACCCTCCATATTTCTCTCAGTGCATGCATGCCAAGTGCACCAGCGGCAACGACACGAAAATTAAATTCGAAAATAAAACAAGCACATTTTTGTATTGCTAATAACTTGATGGCAAATTATGGCAACAACAACAGCCACAACGAATATAACTAATCGCAGGCAGGGGCAAAAGTAATCACATGCATGCAACATTTGCTGCAGGGCGTAATTAGTAAATACATAATGCAGGGAGCAGTTCTTGTTGCTTCCGCAGCGGCAGCAGCAGCTGATGCTACCAGTTCGTTAGAATCGCCAATAAGTGGCACCGTCACCAGATCAACTCATTCTGCCACATTGCCGGGCACCGCTACCTCTTGGCCATCATTAAGGCAATGTTTGAATTAAAATGGCAAAATGACTACCTAGTCTAAAAAGAATCTATATAGTAAACGTATCTTAAAGACTCTTTGGAATGCATTACTTTGTATGCTACATGCAATTTGCGCCTTGCTCATAACTGGGTCCAGTTTGTGTTTTGTCGCTGCTCCCCACAAGCCTTAATGGCCGCTTAATAATAGCCCTCTTAAATGTACGGCATTAAATCAAAATGGACAAACGCAACGCGAAGGCTTTACCTGGTAAGCTGCTCTACCTGCATAATGTAAGATAGACGCAGCCTGTTGGGGGACGGCGGGGGCTGACAGTCATAAAACTGAATTGTCTGTGTCTGGCATTGATAAGCCAAATAAGTTGGCATTAATGCCAACCCACAAGAGCTGCCCATACAACTCCAGCTCCAGCTAGAGCGCCTAGCTCTAGGTATTTAGATTGTGATTTTGTTAATTATGGCAAGTTTTCGGTATGCCAGCCGGTTTAATCAACAAAGTTCTGAGTACGGAACTCAAATGTATGCACCCGTTCCAATAACTTTCTCTTTCACAGCGCTCAGTATCTCTCACTCGGTCTCACTCCGTTACTTGTGCACTGCTTTGTGTTTTATTGCAGTCCATTTCCGCTTCCTCTACCGGCTGCTTCTGCTGCTTCTCCAACTGCTTGCGCTTGACTGCAATGATTGGTCTGCACCGTTTCCTCTTTTTAACCCAAATGCATTGCGTAGCGTTTATCCTACTACATCAGATATGGCAAAAATTTATATATATATGGTATGTTCGCCTATCTGACGCACCACGTTCCAATTTCAAACGTGCAAGTGCAGTTATTACGGTAACAACGGACAAACAAGCCGACAAAAAGGACAGACGGACGGCTGGACAAAGGGAGATACAGACAGACGGACAGCTGGAGAGCCATGTAAAGAATTTCATAGACCACAATACATTTTTAAAGGCTTGTGTATATAACATTTGTTGTATATATGTATACTTACATATTTACTATGTACATTGTTAATTTTACATATTGTTTATGCGCTGCCGGCTATTGACTTTATTTGCTTTTGTTGCGCTTTTCCACGACAATTGTTTAACGCGCTCTCAATGCGCTTTTCCTTTTGACATTGACATAAAAGCCGAGTACATAAATTACAATTTCAATTATGCAAATAAAAGGAGTTATAAAAAAAAAAAAAAATAACAATATGGCATATGGAAAACTTCAGAGCTACAAGCGGGAAACATATTTAAAATTTGGTGTGCAAAGGAATTTTGAAAAGAAAATGCTTGATCGGACATATTTTGTAAACATATTTGTCCTTAGAGTACACTCTGAAAAATTCAGCTCTGTTTTAAATTGTGGGGCTACAAGCAATAAACTTATTAAAGATCAGATTTAAGACAGATTTGGGTGTTTAGTCTTGAAATTAAATAGCATGGTTCGAAATTTTACTGCTTCTGTCCAAGCTTTTCAAAATTTTTTGAAAAGTTCGAAATACATAAATACGTCTTAACTAATTTACTACAAAGAATAAAAAATAATCTATTGACACTTTTAGGGCTACAATTGGGACAAACATTGTAAATTAGACTTGCGCCAGACTTCGGTCTGTAAAGGAATTTTGAAAAAAAAATTAGGTTTGAGAATTTTTATCTTAATGACCAATTTTATTCAATTTCAATATTAAAAAGCTGATTTAAAGTAAATTTTAATATATAATCTTGAAAATCATTCTGTAGGTCTTAGTTATCCTTCTTTTTTCACATTTTTGACAAATTTCAAATTAAGAAAAAATGTTTTCACCAAAATCCCTACAGGGCTGCGAGCTATATAAAAAAAAATCGGACTAGCGCCAGATTTCGGTGTGTAAAGGAATATTGAAAAGATAATGCTTGGTCAAACAATTTTTTCCATGCTTCCATCCTTTACGCAAAATTTTTGGAAAATAACAAACCTATTGTAAACTTAAAAAAAAAAGTTGACCTTCTGTAAAAAAAAAAACACTCGATTCCCTATCACCTCAATCAATTCTTCATTATTGAATTGAAATACATCACACAGCTATTTATTTCACCCAAATAAAATAGTAAATAGTTACAGGCTGTTCCTTTGCTTTTGCAAGTTCATCTAAACTTTATCTGCAAAGTCTGGCAATCCTGATGAATAATTAATTATGATAGATGACAACATTTACCACCCAAAAGTAAATATTTTTACAATTGTCAGTTTCACAAGTTTGTCATATTTTTAAATGAAAATTTATGTCTACAATTTGTAATTACAATACATATAAAATATTATTAAAAAATTGCAATAAATTTATGATGTCTGCAACATATGCAACATTCCCATATGAAATTACAAATTACTAAGTATACAAAGCAATATCATGTAACAAAATCTTTTCAGATAGATTGTGGCTAATATATACAACTATAGTATATAGCTAGGCTCCAACAATTGCCAGCATATTGAGCACTATGTGCATGTAATTATTAACAGACTCATTTATAAATACAAATATATATTGGCATTGTGAATGACAACAACAATAACAGGAATAACAACAACAAAAATAAAACAAATTAAGTGGGCCAGTTAGAATCGGGACATACCGACTATAACGTACACTGTAATCTCGATTAAATTTAATAGTTTACAATATTTTTTAACCAAAAATTAAAAAGAATAACTTTTAAGTTTACTTGACTAAAATCTGCAAAAAAATTAAAAAATAAAATGCAATTTTTTAAAAAACAGTGCCTTTGAAAAATTCGTTTTTCACTGTTTGTTTTAGCAAAGGTATATTTTTTTAGTATTCAAGTTCCAGCAACATGAAAAGCATTGGCTGGTATCTTAAAAAAATTAAATGCATCCACTTTAAACAAAAAATTAGTTTAAGTACTCGTAGGTATGATTAAGTTTTCAATATATTTCTGGGATTGATGAATCCGAGTTCCAAAAAACTCCAGCACGTAAGGGTTCTGATATAATCTGCGAAAACCCCATAAATATGTTTTTCGACGCTGTTTTATATATATCTTGGGGGTCGCTTAATCCAAATCCAAAGGTTAAAAAAATTTAGCTTCAGAGCTCTGACGCAACCTTTTAAATATTTATGGGATTTCAGATAACAAAACTCTCACGTTTTGGCTTTTTTTTGACATTAAATGCATATGCCTCCCAAAAAAGTTTAGCAATCTGACCTCGAATTATTTTCTGTGGCTGAGTTATGACATAACCACAAAAAAAACGCATAAAAATCAATTTTCGGAATCGGACGAAGGGTCGGTTAGCTAATAATTTTTTTTATAACTTAGAATAGTCTTGAATTCTCGAAAGTTTTAATCTTTTAGTTTGATGAACGATTTTTTAAACATTCTTGTCTAGTTTTAGATTTCTGCATGGGAAGAATTGGGTGGTACTAAATTTATTTCAAAAAATGAACAAGCACTTTCATACAATGTTCTAAACGATTTATTTTGACTGCAGATATTATTCCAACAAATTTAGAAATATGCGTTATTAGTATAGCTTTTTCTACCTTTTTTTATAAAATATGAACTCACATAAATAAGTCGAGTTATAAGAATGAAAAAGGAGAAATGTGACGCCAGCTCTTCTAGTCTTTGAGGAAAGGATGGTCCCAACAGACAAACGTACATGCCTAAATCCACTTCTTTGCTCGTGCTGAGCATAGGCTTTAACAACTTTTCTTTCAGGTATTACACACATCAATTTTTTTTCTCCAACTTAATGTACCCCTTACTTTTTAAAAATACAGAGTATAATGAATCAAATGTAGCCAGCATTCTGGGCATGGCGAAAGGCAAACAGTGTAAGCGTTAAGCACATAAATAACCGCGAAATGACCAAATGACCAAGCCAAAATATTAATATCCTGCAGGCTGCACGACCAGCCGCCAACAACAGCCCCAACGAGGCCACAGCCGCACCATAACCCATATGGTACTATGTATGGAAGTATGGTCAACATACAAAGGGTGCGCTATGTAGGGGTTGAAAAAACAAAACGCCTAATTAATTTTTGGCGTGTTTCGCCGACCAAGCAGAGCAGAAAGGAAACAATTATTAATTTTTCGCCAGTCGGAGCTACACACACACACACACACATGCACACATATGGACATAAAAAGGATACATCACCATAACTAATAATAATCATGTGCACCCACTTGGGGAGCGGTCTTTGGTAACTGCTTGGAGCTCCAAGTTATCCCATGTCCAAGTCCAAGTATGCTTTGGAATGTGCTGCGCTGAAATTAAATTAAGCTTTATAGATGGCGCACACACACGCCGACAATTACTATGGCCTGGTATTTATCACACCGTAGAACATGTTAGTAAGTCCAGCCCCAGCACTATGCGAGCATCGTGCCCAGCATACAAAAAAAAAAATAACTATAAGATACACAGCTACAGATACAGATACTGAGAAGATGCCAAAACTGGTATCATTAGCCTGTCGTTGTCGGTAGCATCTAATGCGAAAATCTAATTAAAGCTACAAGCTGAACAAACTGTCCAGACACTAGACTAGACGCAACGAACTCCACATGTGCCTCTTGTGTCTTGGGTTTGTTTCGTGTTTAGTACGGTATAGCATCTATTAAAGTACCTTATGTGGCCAATACTTGGCTGACTTGCTGACTAGCCTGGCTAACTACACTACGACGATGACTACGACGACGACTTGCCACAATAAACACCACAAATAATCATAAAAGTAATAAGTACCATAGACAGTGGGAGCAGCGCCTGGCTTACTGCAACATTTTTACCCAAAAAACCAGACGCGTACTTGCATCTTATTGTGGCAAGTATCCGTGTGTGTGTGTGTTTGTGCGTTAACTGGTTTGCCCGGGCAACTTTGTGGCTTTGGTACTTTCATATTTTATTATCAACTTATATTACTTTATAAGCACACATACACACAAATATGGGTACTATAAAGCTGCCACAAATTCGGCATTGTCATATTAGCTATTTATGTAGTGCTACACTGAGAGAAAAAATGGGATGATTGTGTACAAGCCGAAGGTATACCCAAATGAAAACAGCTTAGGAGCGTAATCAATTGTGTGCTACAAACTGTGTAACTTTACCAGGTTGATATAAAACCTCCAAGTGGTGTTCCTGATGAAGATGGATGCCAAAACTACCCGTAGAATCAACCACATAAAAACATCTGCCATATAAAGAATATGGGTTCCGCTAAAGTTGTTTAAAGTCTATAGTTCTTTTCTTATGTAGCTGGAATATCGGAACAATCATTTGCGATAGTGCGTCTATCCATCACAGAAACATCTTCCTTAGACGCAACCTCGCGTATGGGTTCCCCTTAAGTTGTTAAAGGCTTTAGGGCATGTGCCTTGTGAGTGGAATATGCGTATCATCCTCTATCCTCTAAGCGGATGCTCTTAAGATACTAAGAACTGACAGAAAATACGTTGGAAAGGTATAAAGATTGTGGCTTTATGTGAACGAAAGACTATATTTTTCAGTCTGACCCCTGATGCAATGACCAAAGCGACCAAAGCTGCGTTCTCCACTGTTCTGAAGACAGATGCAATGATTGTTTTTTTTTTGGCTGCGCAGACAACTGGTTCAATTTTTGTATGGTAGCTATATGAAATAGTGGTTCAATTTTGATCAAACAGCACACAAATGTTAAATCTAAAAAACAATACAACTGAAATAAATTTGGTCACGATATTTTAAAAAATAAAATATTTGTTTTAGCAAGAATTAATGATTTTTATGTGTTTTTTAACAGTCAACACATTTGCGTGAAATTTCAGCAATCATCATCATCATCATGCTCAGCTAATTACAGCCCGGTGTGGGTCAGGGTCTTTCTTTCAGTCTTTCTCCTTAGCTCACGGCTATTTGCCATTGTTTCGTAGCTTACGTTCATTGCTCGCAAGTCTGCTTCCACTGCATCTAGTCAACGGTTCCTAGGCCTTCCTCTTGCCCTTTGTCCATCTAGTCTACCTTTTAATATCTTTTATAAGATACTATCGTTCGGCTTACGAATAACGTGGCCAAGCCATCTTATGCGTCTTATGCGTTGCCGCTTTATAAATCGAATAAGTTTCATTGTTACAAAGTTCTTCCAGCTCCGAATTATAGCGGGCTCTGTACGTACCGTCCTCAAGCTTAATGGGCACATAGATTTTTCTCAGTTTTTTTCTTTCGAATGTTGCCAGTTGTTTGCATTTTGAGGTTTGAAGCGTTCATACTTAAGTAAGGATAGGACGAATAAGGGTTTTATAAATAATGAATTTTTTGTCTCTCGTTAAGAATTTTGATTTAAAGAATTGTGTATAGTAGCACTTATTAGCGTCTATTATACGATATTTGGTCACGCACAATGGGCCCGCGTAGCCAGATGTTGGCCAAAAGTCCCTCAGAAGAAACTGAAAATTTGGATTCGTGGTATCGTCTTTTTGTAATTGGCTTGGAAAACTAAAACTCTATAACTTTAAAGCCATTCAATATTTTGGGTATAGGCTATTTTTTCAATGTATCTGGAGCTCATATCTACCTCTGTCTGAAATATGGTCTAATTCCAATCAACAGTTTTTTTTTAATTAAGTTATACATTTTTTTTGTTTTTTTAAATTTTGGTCTAGATTATCTATATCTTAAAAAAATCTGAGGATATCTAAAATTTCATCACTCTAAAATAAATATTATGGAAATGACAGGGTTTTGGCGAAAATATGAAAATCTGGTCCCACAGTGCGACGGTAAGATTTCCACTGTGCCTTGGTGTCTTCGATTTGATGAAGTCTTTTGTATTCTGTTCATTGATAAACAGTCCGACAGCGTTTGCAAGCTTATTTATTTCCGTAAAAGTTTATTTTAGCTCGTTTAGCTCTCTTTTCAGAGAGACGCAAATAACAGGTTGCACATTACGTTACCTTCTAATTATCGCATCATCGCAATTCAATCTACAAGAAACCATCCCGACTAAAAAAGCTGAAGCGGGAAGATTCAACACAAAGGGCTCAACTTTTTGACGGGCTAACTTAATGCCTAATAGTGCTGTTGCTTTTGGACGCCCAGTTTCAATAGATTTATTAAAAAATACCAGCATCTTAATTAAAAATGATAAGCCTATCAAAATTTTAAAATCAGCACTAAAATATGCCAGTTTTGGAGAAGTCCATATTGGTCTTTTGCAGAATGGGTAGCACTGCAAAACTTTTTTCAGATGTTATGTACATCCACTGGAGGACAATTCTTTTAGGGTTGACTGGCTTAATACGAAATTAACTTTTTAGTTATAGGTTTTTAGTTTTTTGAACTCATTTTTTTGGACTACCACAGAAGTTTTTTTTCTGGACCTTGTGTTTCTCTCTGTGTAGCTCTACTTAAAGTCTCAGTTTTATTATCATCAAGCTATCAATTACAATGCCTTAGCAGTGTTCCATACTACAAAAAAAAAAACCAAAAACGAAAGCCTTTAATTAAGTTTTCTCCTTACAACAACAACAACGAATGACACTTTCGATTGTTTGTTGTGCTTGGTGTCGACTAAGTAAGTAGCTCAGCTCGAACTGAACAATTTAAATAATTAAAATATGCAAATGCCGCCTAATCTGTAACAACAACATGTACAATACAATGCCAGTCAGCCAGCCAGACACCAGACAGTCCTCCAGTCCACCAGCTCTTCAGTCATCCAGGCAGCCACTATAAACCGATTTACTTAAATTATTCATAGCTACTGAGCTAGGACGACAAGCAGAGAGGGCCCCAGAGTAGCTCCAGCCAGATCGAAGCAGTCAAGCGTTGTCAGGAAAGGCAGTAAATTAAATAAATGACTTGAATACGCCCGCAACGATTTTTAATTGCCGCTCACAGGAACAGGCAGGAACACAATCAGGTTTGAATGCTACTAGTCCTACTACTACCTAGTAAATAGACAGCGTAGTTGTACTAATCAAATGAACTGCTGTTTGCAACTCGTTAAATTGTGCATAATTATTTGCCTAGCTAAACGTATTAGAGATGTGCTGGGAAAGCTGTTGAATGAAGTTTCAGCTTTATTTGCAAGTTGATTTATAGAACCTTTTAACACATGTCCTATATATGGTACAAATTATAGTTCAGTCTTTGAGATCAAAAAAACAGAACGCAAAGGCAGAGGTTTCCTTCGGTAGAAGCACACAGAAGTCAGACCCAACTCTTTTACATTTTTATAGGTTTTCTGTCTGTCCAACCCAGCCCATAAAATAAAAGAGTCTTGGGTGTTGAGCGTTAAAGGAGTGTTTAGGCAAACGACGCTTCGCGACGCCTATGTCTTCTAGTTCTAGTCGTCCTCTGGCAAAAGAATTTAAAACTGGCAGGACTAACTTGTTTTGTTTTTGCACCTTCAGATCAGGGATTTTACCACTTTTTTCACTTTTCAGTATCCTTATAGATATTTTAACTTTCATTTGATCCAATATATAAAAAACTTTCTAAATCTTTCATCAGTAAAATGAATGAACAACCGCTCTGTATGGGAGAAGTTTGAACCCAAAAACACCTCTCATAATCCGCTACTGAGCATTTGGCTTTCCCCAAACCATTAATTATACCGAAGAAGAAGATTCTATAAAGTATATATTTTCTTGATCAGCATGAAAAGCCGAACCGTTATAGCCATGTCTGTCTGTCCATATGAGCATAAGGATCTCGGAGAGCATTATCCGCAGGCAGACCAGGTTTGTCCATTAATTTCGATTTGTTTCTCCGTACAGACTTTTCTTTTTTGTTACCCAAGCCTGAGTGCAAACTTTATTAATATCCTGGCCCGTCGAGATGGGGGGTAAGGAGGGATGCCTCCCAGGCCCGATGTTTTCTCAGGGGTCCGGTGTAATTACTGTCGTACTGTCGTGATTCAAGCTATACGAGTAATAGAGGGCGCCTACGCCCCTGTTATCATCCGTTTGAAGCCCCGGGAGCTAAAGCAAATTTAAAATCCCTCATACCAACATCGCTTATAGACGTTAACATAAAAATTCTTTTGAAATTATGGGGAGACCACCATATAACATTATAGCTTTCCACTTCCTCCTAAAAATAAATAATACGTTTTGAATACGTGCTTTAAAAATAGGATGAATACTATGGTAATTAAGAAAGTTAGAGGATATTTTATAGTCGGTATCAGAGATCTGCATGGATTAACTGGGTTTGTGAATATACTCTGTCTTATTTTCTTTAAGCGAGTGTTTTAAAAACCACACTAAAAATAATGCGATATGTAAGTATTAATACAACAAATACGTAAAAAAATTGCAATTAAATACTAGGGTATTAGGGAAGGGAAGGTACTTCAACCATATCCTGCTAACATTCCCTCGAAGGCTGCCTAGCCTTGGCGAATTCACTACAAAGGTAACAAATTTTTTTAAAGCTGCCGTAGGGCTTGCTTAGATTTATAATTTTAATAAAAATATGTTTAACAAAAAAATTAAATATTGGGGACAATAAAAATAATTCTTCGATTATGATCGAGCTGGACAATGCATAGTCTATATTAAAGATTTAAGTATGTTTTGAACAATTTATTAAATTACAAATTTTTTAAAAAGAAGTTTAAGAAATTTGTCAGTTTTACGTTTTTTCCAATTTTCCTAACGAATTAATATTGTTATTGTAAACTTAATTTAATATTTTTAAAGATTAACCATTCAGTTGAAAAGCTTGGTCAGCTAAACTCTGTATATATTTCTTTTTATCTGTTAAAACTAAATATTAATGCCATGGAATAAAATAAAATTAAAAATCGACATTAAATTATAACTTTTAATTAGTTAAACCGAGTTGTCCAATTACGCGGAACTTATGCCTCAGCTTAAACCTAAATGATGCCAAACTTAAGAAATCGATAAATTCT